>JARDWD010000500.1:0-1383055 GCA_029034505.1 Ornithoptera priamus | reverse complement strand
TTAGTTAAAAATAACTTAACGAATTACATGTACTTGAATTAATTTTTTCACAGTTACCTACTAATCTAATTTTTAGTGATAAATTGATAATTATATATAATGAACGTTAATTTTGTTGGAATGTTTTCAAATTCTTAATCACATGATAATGTTATTTTTTTATTAAACTAAATTGAACAAATATTTGTAAAATACCCTGAGGGTATATAAATTTTAATTGTCTAACAACAAACGATAAAACAAAAATAATCATAACCAACAATAACATGACCACGTTTTTAGGTTAGTTTCAAAATCAAAGGGTTTATGACACAACGCTAGCTTTTAGGACATTATTAATATTGACAAAAATAATACAAAGCGAGCTATGCATAATTAATAAACATAATAAACAAAATATTAAGTTTTATTTTAACATAGACGTACAAACAGGCCGGTGTTTTATTTACTTTGTTATACTTAATTAACATTATGTATACCATTTTATGTTAAAAGTTATATATAATTTTGTGAAATCCATCCAAAAAAACAATCTACATGATAAACTTTTATTACTGAGTCTATTTTTATTAATTCTCTCATTAGTTCTAAAATTTAATATGTAATCCAATCCTTATTTACGCTAAGCTAAGCTAATTTAAGTTAAATAAGTTTTAATGTTATTAATAAAAAACTTAATTGAGGTAACAGTTTCATTTAACTACACTAAGATTAATTTTATTCATATGTAAATTATTCGTAATTTCATTACAAATTAGCAACCGAATCGCATGATTCCTCTTTACTAAAACTAATGTTATCTTATACATATTGTTGAAAATAAAGATTGTTACAAGTTCAACACGTGTTCGTATAACCAATTTGTATATAACAAATAAATTTCTTAACGTTCATATCAAGATACAAGACTAAGAAACAAATAACAGTTTAATTTAACAAAGCAGTAAATTATTGCATAAGTAGACTGAAATGCATAAAATCAATACATAAGTCTGTGGATGAATCTAGAAGCCGGGGTTGTTACTACCGGTGGAATAATCCCGGATGAGAGCAGCGCCGCGAGCGGCGGGTTGATGACTCACTCACCGGAAACACTCAGAACATTCTAGGATAACTCTGTGTAATATTGTTTAAACTATTTGTTATGCAAAAATAGCCTACAATGCAGATGTATTATCAATCATTATTAAACTCATAAGCTGTTAACCCGTAAAAAATTCAATATTTAATTCAATATTAAACTAAACGAGTTATAAAATTAGAAATTTCTAGAAGGTTCCTGAACTTTCCGCGGTCAAGAGGAACTAACAAGTATCGCCACCTAGCGGTGACTAGTAGCTCTAGACGACAATGACTCCAGTATTGTCAACATTTTTAGTTTGTGAATTCGCTTTATAAATTATGTATAATATTTTAATTGTTCTTGGTTTTCAAAGTTCAGTTTATATCTGCAATTTTATAGTTAATGAGTTATTTCATGTCAAAATATTTTATTTATAAATGGATGTCAACAATGTACGACAAAACTAACGAATCTTTACGTGATCCTAAATATAATTTATTATATAAAATTTTGTAAGCATTAATCGTTCTTAACTGAAAGCTAATTATTAAATTCATCATCAACATTATCAGCCGATAGACGTCCACTGCTAGATTGTTTAAACTAAACTATAGAAATTTTACTATTATTTTTCTAATAAATGCAAATAAGAAACGTGAAATTAATTTGTTTTAATGATAATTCACTTAAGCCAATAATATTATAAAGGTTAAAATTGCTTAGGTATAAGATTTTATTTATTTCCACGTTATTGGTATTTTTTTTGTAAAAAATATTTAATATTAGTACGTTAGAACAAAAAATTAAGGTGATAAATATATTTGCTTTGTTTTAAAAAAACAATAGCGTGACGCAGTGTCTCAAAGCTTGGTCACTAAGGTTCCTGATTCGATTAGAAGGCAATGTATTGTAGAGTTTATCTAATAGCTGATAGGTTTTTTTTTGAACTCGTCGGTTTGGTTTCTACGATTAGATTACAAAGCTATTGCAACCACTGCTTTGTGTGTTCTAGTTATGACCAGGTAGGCAGAGTTTCCAGAGCGAGCACGCTTTACCATCAGCATCATTGTTATCTATTTCATCATCCTCATCATCAACCTTCCTCAATCCACAGATTTCCGCATCCATCCACTTCCGACCGCTCTAGTGATCAAGTCGGTCCATCTAGAGGGTTGGTATCCGATATCCCTGCACGGCTATCACTCCAAGACTTTCCTTCCCCACCGGACAACACTGACATGACAGATATGTCGGTAATTTTTTTCTATCTTTACGTTATCCGTTTAAATGACTTAATATTTATTATAATAAAAAATATGAAGTTGCAACTCGCACATGTGCACGATACATGAAACCTTTGTATTGATTTTTAGCCAACGCGTGCGCGCTGCTGTAAAGTAGCGCGCCAAATCTAGAAGATTCCACCCGCTCATAGATGTCGCTGGTGACGCACCTTATAAAAGGAACGCGACAAGCGCGTCTCGCCACAGACACAAAAGCGAAAGAGAACGTTGTGCAGTTCGTTGCGATCATACACGTGCTTATTAAAACCACGTCGCTAGTCAAGTTATAACCTGTGAATAAAAGTCTACGTACACGAGAGAGGTTATATTCACAAATCAAGATGCCGGAAGAAATGCAAGTACAGGCGGCGGAGGTGGAGACCTTCGCCTTCCAGGCGGAGATCGCCCAGCTCATGTCCCTCATCATCAACACATTCTATTCGAACAAAGAAATCTTCCTCCGTGAGCTGATCTCGAACTCCTCGGACGCTTTGGACAAGATCCGCTATGAATCACTCACAGACCCCTCCAAACTCGACAGCGGTAAGGAGCTTTACATTAAAATCGTACCCAACAAGAGTGAGGGTACTCTCACGATCATTGATACCGGTATCGGTATGACTAAGGCCGATCTAGTCAACAACCTCGGTACCATTGCAAAATCCGGAACGAAGGCGTTCATGGAGGCGCTGCAGGCCGGCGCAGACATCAGCATGATCGGTCAGTTCGGTGTAGGTTTCTACTCTTGCTACCTGGTAGCAGACCGCGTCACGGTGCACTCGAAGCACAATGACGACGAACAGTACATGTGGGAGTCTGCTGCTGGAGGCTCGTTCACAGTCCGCCCCGATCACGGCGAGCCCCTCGGCCGCGGTACAAAGATCGTGTTGTACATCAAGGAAGACCTCACCGAGTACTTGGAAGAGCACAAAATTAAAGAAATTGTCAAGAAACATTCCCAGTTCATCGGCTACCCGATCAAGCTGGTTGTTGAGAAGGAACGCGAGAAGGAGCTGTCGGATGACGAGGCTGAAGAAGAGAAGAAAGAAGAGAAAGAGGACGACAAGCCCAAGGTTGAAGACGTAGGCGAGGATGAGGAGGAAGATAGCAACAAGGAAAAGAAGAAGAAGAAGACTATCAAGGAGAAATATACCGAGGATGAAGAGTTGAACAAGACAAAGCCCATCTGGACACGTAACGCTGATGACATCACTCACGAGGAATATGGAGACTTCTACAAATCTCTCACCAACGACTGGGAAGACCATCTGGCCGTAAAGCACTTCTCCGTTGAAGGTCAGCTGGAGTTCCGCGCGCTGCTATTCGTGCCGCGCCGCGCACCCTTCGACCTCTTCGAGAACAAGAAACGGAAGAACAACATCAAGCTGTACGTCCGCCGCGTCTTCATCATGGACAACTGCGAGGACTTAATCCCTGAGTACCTCAACTTTATCAAGGGCGTGGTCGACAGCGAGGACCTCCCCCTTAACATCTCCCGTGAAATGCTGCAACAGAACAAGATCCTCAAGGTTATCAGAAAGAATCTGGTCAAGAAATGCCTCGAGCTCTTTGAAGAGCTTTCAGAAGACAAAGAGAACTACAAGAAATTCTATGAACAATTCAGCAAAAACCTGAAGTTGGGTATACATGAAGATTCTCAAAACAGATCCAAGCTGGCAGACTTACTCCGATACCACACCTCGGCTTCTGGAGACGAGGCGTGCTCCATGAAAGAGTATGTATCCCGCATGAAGGAGAACCAGAAGCACATTTATTATATCACCGGTGAAAACCGTGACCAGGTAGCCAACTCATCGTTCGTCGAAAGGGTGAAGAAGCGCGGATATGAGGTTGTTTACATGACCGAGCCCATCGACGAGTACGTCGTACAACAGCTCCGTGAATTCGACGGTAAGACCTTGGTGTCTGTCACCAAGGAGGGTCTCGAGCTTCCCGAGGACGAGGAAGAAAAGAAGAAGCGCGAGGAGGACAAAGTCAAATTCGAAGGCCTTTGCAAGGTCATGAAGAACATCCTGGACAACAAGGTGGAGAAGGTGGTCGTTTCCAACAGGTTGGTTGAGTCGCCATGCTGCATCGTAACTGCGCAGTACGGTTGGTCGGCTAACATGGAGCGGATCATGAAGGCGCAGGCCCTCCGCGACACCTCCACCATGGGCTACATGGCAGCGAAGAAACACCTCGAAATCAATCCAGACCATTCAATCGTCGAGACTCTGCGGCAGAAGGCTGAGGCCGACAAGAACGACAAAGCTGTCAAGGACCTAGTCATCCTCCTGTACGAGACTGCTCTCCTGTCCTCCGGATTCACATTGGACGAGCCGCAAGTGCACGCCTCTCGCATCTACCGCATGATCAAGCTCGGCTTGGGCATCGATGAGGACGAGCCCATCCAGGTGGAGGAGTCCGGTGCCGGCGAGGTGCCGTCACTTGAGCTGGACGCCGACGACGCGTCTCGCATGGAGGAAGTTGATTAGATTTAGTTTTCCCGCCTATTTTAGTCGTGATTGTATTTTTGTGCGTCTGAGTTTGTTTTGTGCAGCGGTGTACAGCCAAAGACTGATTTAGTTCAAATTCCAATTATTAAAATATTAATAAACCAATGAATCTTACTTTTTGTTTTCTCTCATGCCCCTGCTTCATGTCACGACTAGAAAAAAAAATAGTCAAATATATCAATATTTTAAAATGGCTACTAATTAGATGTTTAAAATCTATGAGAAATTCAATTTGATTAGTGTCTGCACAGATTATTTATTAATCATCTTTACCAATGACGTCATTAGCTGGATATGAGCCCCTTGTGTTGTGTTCTACAAAGCATGGTCTTTATATTTACTAGTGTAGCTCAGCCGGTGGACATCTACTGCTGGACATAGGCGTCACCTAAATTGGAAATCATGTGAGGGAATTTGAAACATTTCCTACCACACTGGCCCAATGATGGTTGGTGAGAACTACAGCCTTGTTTGTTGATTATCTGGGTCCACCATGTTCAGGTAAAGTTCGCTAGGATCCCATGAGTTATGCCGGACCGTTAACACTCCTAGTGTAGTTAGTTAAAATAAAACAATATTTCTATGAAAAATAATTAAAAAATTATCTAAAGTTGCAAACATCATAATGTATATATCAGAGGTTTAATTAAAACTTTATACATTTAAGTTAATATACAGTTTGTAACTGAAATAGCTTATTTTGTATCTCACAACCATTTTCTATTTATCAAAGCGTTTACTATCTCACAGTAATTACTGACTTGTCTCTGATAACTCATTTCCTGAAGTTCATTAATATCTTAAACATTCAAAAGGCAAATGTAAAGGAAACTTGAAATAATTCCCAATATTAGTTAATAAAAATTATTTTATATGTATATATAAAAATTTCATTGGAAATTAATACTTAATATAATACAGAGAGAATGTTGTTCTTTATGGCTTCTAGGATCTAAAGTTACTTGACAAGAATTCAACAATTGTCAGTAGGAGTGAAAATCCTTCCTCCTTCAAAGGTAATGTGTTATTCACCATCTAAAGAGAAACAAAACAACTTATGAAAACCACAGGTTAATAATAATTACATAAAAGTAGGCTTATGGGATAACAAATATTAGAAGGGGTAAAGATATACAGCCAATGATGATAAGCAATGGTATAACGAACAAGTAGTGAGTTTAGGACATTCAAGTATGTGGATGAAGGTATCTTAATCAAGACCACACCTCATGGACGATGTTGGCATACAGTTTATTCCACAAACACATCCAACATAGATTGATATAAAATTTTGAAGGTAACTACAAATAAATATTTAAGTATTAACATACATGATTCAGCCCACATATAATGTAAATTTAAACAATGTACTGTAGCAATATTATTCTAAATGTTGAGGTTCGTTGTGCCTTTTGTTTTTGTTTGAATAGTTTTAATTACTCCTTCATAAATACAAAGAATAACTAGTCAACTCATCCTAAAAACTATTATCCAATGTTGGTCCTTTGATGTTATCATAAGTTATGAAGCAATTTCCAAGTGCTCTTGCCTGAAATATAAAAACATTTGTGTTTAAAATTTTCTAGAAATATTCAAAATCATTGTCTTATAAAGAAGATAAATTGTAAATTTACTTATTGTATAACAAAAATTGCTTCAATTTTTATTTAATTTTTTTAGATAAAGACAATATATATACTTCATAGAAAAAAGTTAATTGACATTAAACCAATATTTTGTTATTTATGGTACCAATATTTTGTCATTTATAATTGCAAGACATATTTCATATTGTACCTAAAAGTAAATTAAAAGACGCTTACAATCTTCGATAACATTTTAAATAGAAATTATCTGCTCTTAATTAAATTAAAACGATTTATTGCAAGTCTTGCACCATTTCGTGTTGTTTATTAAATTTCTCCTTCTGTAATAACATAAACACAAAGTTGGTTTTGAATTTAGTCTCAGACTTTTTCTTGTGTTAGTTTTGACCGTTTCTACAGCTTCTATAGAATACAATTATCGAGCAAACAGCTCTTTTCGAAACTAGAAATATCCGAATATTGTTAATACGCGTTACGTTAACAGTAAATAAATATAATCTAAAACATTGATTATAATGAAAATACATTTTTCTACAAAAAGTCTAAAAACAATTTAATAAGTTAACGACTTATCCTCCGATGTTTCTTACAGTAAGAAAAATACAAAAAATAGGTAAATGGAGAAGACATTTTATAATAGTATAAAAGGAAAAGAAGTAAAATAAAATATTTTCTGTTATACTAATCATTAGTTATTTTATTATTATTTATTTTATCATTTACATGTTACTGTTTTGTATATGTATATGGTAATTTTATAAAAGTCATGTTAAACAATGGCATTGCACTTGATCACGAAAATCATTTTTGCATAGCATTCCTAAAAATTTATTTAATTTTACGCCATCTTGTGTAACTTGTGCATATTTTTATACTAGATGGCGCTAAATAAACTGTGATGCACTATTTACATTTTTCGACATAATGAATTAACTATTAATCTAACGGTTGTTTATTAACATTTTATATTTTTTTAGTGTTGAAAATAGTATTTTTAGTGTTAATAATAAAATCTTAAATTGTAATCATCGAAATATGTGAAGGGTTTATGTTTTATTGTAATGGTGTATACAGGTGACTTAAGAAAAAGGCTTCATGGCTGTATCAGGAACCGTGGCCGTCAGTTTGAGCAAAATATAAATTAATTCTTACTTTAAACTTTTACTCTGAACTCAATATCTAAAACGACAACAATAAGCTTGTACGTCTTACAACAAAAACAAAAGGGTCAACTTAAGGGCCGGCGTGGCGTCTTTTATGAGTCTACAGTTATTACAAGTGGTTTTTTTTCTAAATTTTAGAAACTTTTTGTACTTTCTTATACCTTGTCGGATAGGTATTGAAGTCAGGTACCTATTTATGTGCTTTATACGTATTTTTTTATAAATAAAATTTTATTTTAAGGTTAAATAAAAATGTAAGTATGACGTCTTAGTTTTTATTGTCACGACTTTCAAAGAACCTAATTTAAAAGTTTTTGCCTCTCAGTGATGATTATTAACTTAATTTATTAAAAAAACAATGATTAAACTGATTGATAATGGTTATATTAAAATTTGTGTAGAAATAAGTAAGAAATAAACTCATCGAATTTTTTCCTAGAAAATCGTGGTTTTTTGAAAAATATTTAAAAAATTAATAACTGCAGAAGCATTGTATTCCATACATAGATAGATAGGATACCAGTACTTTAGCCCCTCCAGATCTTTTACACCTATTACCTTTCACCCTGTACATAAATTGTATATAAAGATTGTAAGAGCTAGAATTTATACTTATACACATTTTGCCAAATTGTCTACTCTTGTTTAAACAAAATAAAGAAAGCTTGTTTGACGATATTAACAGTTCACGATCCTTCATCATACAATAGAAATTATACATTATATTACTTTATGACATTGCTCCGTTTACTCTGTTTAAAGATCATGTTAATCGTTAAGGCTCAAACTGGGTCAGCTTGGTCCTGGTGATAACTTTACAAAAGAACTTTAATCAGTGAACATTGTCGGATAATTTTAAAAGAGATGAAAATTAATTATCAAAACATTTCAACAACAGGTATCTTGATTAAATCATGCACTTCTAAAAATACATGAGATTCCAGTTGAGTGCGAGTTATTTCTAGAAGCGTATTTGACCTAGTTGCTTGACATTGGCTGGATCAATACAAACGCGCGCCCGCTCGCCCCTTCTGCCGCGTTCATGGTGCATTCTCGAACATTCTGCTATGAAGTTACACAATATTAAATATATATATTAGGAAAAGACACGAATTTATGATACTTAAAATTATAACTTTCTGATACTTTTTTATAAGTCTGAGCATTCCTTACTAAATAATGATATTAGTTTTTAGAAAAAAGTATCATAATTATTAATATGGATTTAACATAAAATCTTACTTTTACTATGAAGCAATATAATTGAATATTATAACTTACAAAAATAAAATGCATTTTAAATATTAAAATTACAAAGCTTACGTTTTGCGCTGGATCGATGACATATAAGTTTTGTCCTTTGCGTTTTAATAAAAAAATATCTTATCTACTGATAGTCAATATAGTTTTGTTTACTCGAAAATTCTTCCTTTCATTATAGGATTAAATTCATCCCACACAAATCACATTACGTCAATATATACCTTACTACATTTCTTAACTAATATTACTATAGTATATATTATTATTCTATGCCGACTTAATATATAAATAAATACCCTTGAATATTCTATGCAATTCGATACGCCTTAGTAGCATATTTTATATTATGTTTTAATAGTAACCATAAAAAAACTGCAATAGTGTTTTAGGAATTTAATGGAATATACAATTTAATTTATTTTTTTGCTAATATTTTAAAAAATGTGTGAAAGATACCAACAAAAAAAACATTTACAGAACCAATCGAGAACTACTACCTTATATATACCAATATCTTCAGGTCAGCCTAAGCTAGTCACTTATTCATATTCCTATTTATTATTATACTAGCATAAAAAAAACACAATTTGGGGTAAGTTACAACAAAGTTTACATTAAAAACATTTACTATAGAAAATTAGTTTTTACATGTGAAAGTAAGATAAGTAATGGTATATTATATCACCTATAAGCCAGCGAAAGTCTTGCAACAAGTTTGGAAAATTACCCTGAAAAACAAGCAAATTCTCTTTTACAGTTTTTGTTTTTTTATGTAAATAAATAAAAGAATGTGACTCTTACTTAGTTAATTAAATTTTAGATATTTGTGTAAAAGTTTATCAAAATCAAACTTAAATGTATAATTATAATGGGAGTTCGAAGGATGGAAAACACTGGATGAATCTGGTCGGATTGCTGTGACGGCGACCAATGATTATTAATAGAATGGTAACATTACGACATAAAACTCACTTTTGATATACCAATATCATTTATCAGCTGTCTCGTTCTAACTAATGACTATTTTTATATTCGACTCTTTCTTGAATACGTTTTCGGGATGATGTGATAATGTTGCCATATAAGTTTTTGTAAAAGTAAAATGTTAATATAATATGTTAATCTTAATAGTAAATAACTTGGAAGAACCTGAAGAACTAATGTGAGGAGAAAATATCTTATGCATCCCACATCGTTTCAATCAACCAATCATCAGGCGATGGACATCCATTGCTGACCACAGGCCTCCTTTAAAGAATTGCACATCGATTAGTTGCGCGCTGGTTGCCCCCTGCGGCTGCCGAGCACCAGAAGTCGTCATTTATAGAGGTTCATATTGAGTTATTTTGGCCATTTCAAACTATTCTGGCCTAATGCCGGTTGGCGAGAACCAGAGCCTCATTTTTTGATTAGCAGGGTGCACCACGAACACGTGGCCTAGGTCCCGTGAGTAGTACGGGGTCCTTACACACTCCACTTCTTTTAAACAAACATTTATTATAACAATTATATATTAAATTAATGATATAATTGTAATCAAAATTATGAATATTTTTTTATTTTCCTTTTCAATCTTACAAGCAGGGAATTACAATTATAAAATGTTTTATTACTTACATATTAAATATTAAGAGTAAACTTATGTACATGCGTTAATACTTTATGACAGAAGAAATATATTTGTACATGATAATCAGATAAATGAGGTAAATCTAACAAATATTTTCCCTTAAGTATGGCAAAAACTATACAACTGACAAGACCATACATCATTGCCTGTGTATTTTCGTGCTAACCATATTTGTGTTCTTAGGTTTGATTGGTGGATTCCACGAGGTTCTAGAACTTTCTAAGCGCGCTGTTAGCTGATTGGCCCAATCGTGAAAGGGAATGAAATTTCTAGAACTTGATTCGTCCAGTATAAAAAAGCCTCGATCCGCGCGGGAATTCAGTGATATTTAAAACGCGATACAAAGCGGACGAAGAGGAGAGCTCGCTGTTGAGCGAAGTTATTTTACAAGCGATTGTAATTTGTTTGTTCGTTGCAAAGGAGTGTAATTAAGTTAAATAAACATGCCAGCTATTGGAATAGATCTCGGAACGACTTACTCCTGCGTCGGCGTGTGGCAGCATGGCAACGTGGAGATCATCGCTAACGACCAAGGCAACAGGACCACACCGTCCTACGTAGCTTTCACCGACACGGAGCGACTGATCGGTGACGCGGCGAAGAACCAGGTGGCGCTCAACCCCAACAATACCGTGTTCGACGCCAAAAGATTGATCGGACGCAAATTCGACGACCCGAAGATCCAAGCGGACATGAAGCACTGGCCGTTCAAGGTGATAAGCGACTGCGGCAAGCCCAAGATCCAAGTGGAGTTCAAAGGCGAGACCAAGAAGTTCGCGCCGGAGGAGATCAGCAGCATGGTGTTGACGAAGATGAAGGAAACTGCAGAAGCGTACCTCGGCAGCACAGTGCGCGACGCTGTGATCACGGTGCCGGCGTACTTCAACGACTCGCAGCGTCAAGCCACGAAGGATGCGGGTGCCATCGCAGGATTAAACGTGCTGCGCATTATCAACGAGCCTACGG
Source organism: Ornithoptera priamus (assembly GCA_029034505.1). Lineage (NCBI taxonomy): Eukaryota > Metazoa > Arthropoda > Insecta > Lepidoptera > Papilionidae > Ornithoptera > Ornithoptera priamus. The sequence continues at coordinate 1,371,564 of JARDWD010000500.1, read as the reverse complement.
CGGCCGCGCTGGCTTACGGCTTGGACAAGAACCTGAAGGGCGACCGTAACGTGCTAATATTCGACCTCGGCGGCGGCACCTTCGATGTGTCTATCTTGAGCATCGACGAAGGTTCGCTGTTTGAAGTGAAGGCGACCGCCGGCGACACACACCTGGGAGGCGAAGACTTTGACAACAGGCTGGTGAACCATCTGGCGGACGAGTTCAGGCGCAAGTACAAGAAGGACATGCGCTCGAACCCGCGCGCCCTGCGCCGCCTCCGCACAGCCGCCGAGCGCGCCAAGCGCACGCTGTCCTCCAGCACCGAGGCCACCATCGAGATAGATGCGCTCTATGAGGGTATCGACTTCTACACACGAGTGTCCCGCGCGCGCTTTGAGGAGCTCAACTCGGACCTGTTCCGCGGCACGCTGGAGCCGGTGGAGAAGGCGCTCAGGGACGCGAAGATGGACAAGAGTCAGATTCATGACGTCGTGCTCGTGGGCGGCTCAACTCGAATTCCGAAGGTGCAAAGCTTGCTGCAAGACTTTTTCTGCGGCAAGAAGCTAAATCTCTCCATCAATCCGGACGAGGCGGTCGCGTACGGTGCCGCTGTGCAGGCTGCGATCCTCAGCGGGGAGACCCACTCGAAGATCCAAGACGTCCTGCTTGTGGACGTGGCGCCGCTGTCCCTGGGCATCGAGACCGCCGGGGGAGTTATGACGAAGATCATCGAACGCAACTCGAAGATTCCGTGTAAACAGTCGCAGACCTTCACCACGTACGCGGACAACCAGCCGGCGGTCACCATCCAAGTGTATGAAGGGGAGCGTGCGATGACGAGGGACAACAACCTGCTGGGCACGTTTGATTTGACCGGCATCCCGCCCGCCCCGCGTGGCGTGCCGAAGATCGACGTAACCTTCGACCTGGACGCCAATGGCATTCTGAACGTGTCGGCCAAAGAGAACAGTACCGGCCGCAGCAAGAACATCGTGATCAAGAACGACAAAGGGCGGCTGTCGCAGGCCGACATCGATCGCATGCTGTCGGAGGCTGAGCGCTACAAGGAGGAGGACGAGAAGCAGCGGGCGAGGGTCGCCGCCCGCAACCAACTAGAGTCGTATGTGTTCAGCGTGAAGCAGGCGGTGGAGGAGGCGGGAGACAAGCTCAGCGACGACGACAAGAACGGAGCGCGCCGGGAATGCGACGAGGCGCTCAAGTGGCTAGATAACAACACTTTGGCCGAGCGCGAGGAGTACGAGCACCGGCTTAAGGAGCTGCAGCGCGTATGCGCGCCGCTCATGACCAAGATGCACGGCCACGGCGCGGCCGGTAAGACCGGAAGTCAAAGAGATGGTCCTACCGTCGAGGAGGTCGATTGAACTTGAGCTTTAAGAGTACCATGAATGTGTGATACTAAGTTTAAATTGTAAAGACTGATAATTTATTTGTGAAGCATTCGTCAACTGTCGTTTTAAGTTTAAAATAAATAATGTAATCCTGACAAGTTTTTATATACCACCCGTATGTAATATATATATATATAATTTTTACAATCAAATCACATATTTAAATATTTTTATTTATAGGTTTTAGAAACATTGAGGGGCCAAAGTATTTCCGGATAATAGATTTTAATTAAATAGATGTCTAGATATTATTCTTTCTATATTTAGAAAAAAAATCAGTCGTGTAATAAATATAATTTATAGAAAATTTATTATAGCGCCATCTTGTGATGAAGAATGTCGTCGCATGCCAACAATATTACCTTTATTTTAAAGATGTTTACTACCATTTTTTTTTATAAAATAACGTTGAGTAAAACGTCCACCTGATAATGTGACACGACGGGTCCAAATAATATTGCGATAAATATCTGTCTCCACAGTGGTAGCTACTTTTACACATATAGCATTGAGAAACGTTAAGGGAACTATTTTTTTCTAAGCTCAAACCGCTCACTGAAAGAGGGGGTTAAGGAGAAAATTGAGAAAGTTTTGTACAAGATCTCTTTAATTCAGATATTTTCATCAAAATATTCCTTCCAATTGTATCTAGACAAATGCAGTGATACCTCATAAATCTGTAAAATATGGTCGAGTAATATCAAGTTTGGCCGAAGCTTACCATTATGGCTTTTCATACATTTATTAAAACTGGGAAGTAACACAATATAAGTATTATAAGGTAAGCCTTACTTGAAGTGGTAGTATAATACGTTACAATGCATAACAGACTACTATTTAGTGGTAGTATAATACGTTACAATGCATAACAGACTGTACTATTTAGTGGTTTATATCATTATAAGGTGCATTTCACAAAACATGAAGTGTCATGATATTTGAAATGACTGCACAAAATTCTTAAAATTCATGATGTCCTTCTTAAAGGTAATCTAAATATCATGGAAAAAATAAATAATTTTACCACCAAACCGTGTATGGAGGTTGCCATCAACAAACTAATGAATCATAATTAGTCTATGATTTTATGCATTATTAGTTTACAGAACTGTTTGAAGATGCCACATTCATATTTTATTGGTCATATTAATCAACATAAATATAATAAAAATAGTATATGCAAAGTAAATTAAATTAGCAACATAAACATGGCTCAAAAGTAATGTTCACTCTGCTAATATATATTTACTATTTATTAATATATATTTAGTTTATTTTAAGCTAAAATATTTATCAAATAATTAAAAGCAATAAAAGTATAATATCACTTTTTTGCCTTACACTAATAGAAACATAAGACTACTATTACTAAGTCAATTGGAATTTGTTCCTTTTCTTATTTGAGAGGAAGTCTTTCAAAGATGCTCGACTTCTACGGAAAGCCAAGGTTATAGGAAATTTGTACTTGTGACAATCCTCTTTCTAGTCAACTTCAATGTTTTACAGGGCTTCCAAGAACACCTACACCACACAATGTCTGATGTCCGATTCGTTTCCCATGTCATGAATTTTAATTTTTTTCATTATTGAGTCATAATTAATAAAACATATATATATTCAGTTATGTGCCTAAAGTTTTGTCAAAATTACTTAAAACATTTTTTCCTTTACTTATCTTGGCACAATATATATTCAATATATTAATAAATTAATGTTGATGCCACAAGAAAAAAATGAGCCTAACAAAAGTATAGTTATACAAAAACTTAATTTAATTAATTATTATTTAAATATTTCTTATTCATTAAGTTACATCTTGTTCAAACAAATGTTTAGTTTGCAAAACAGAAAAAGTAATATCAAATCAAATTTAAAATATAAATAACCAACTAAATTCTTAGGTAAAAAATAAATATAACATGCAACAAAGGCGCAACAAGGGCGGTAGTCGCGGTGTTAACACGCAAACATAGTGTGCTCTGTGTTTATTTAATCTATTGTAAAGTATTCTATATTTTTACATTTAAAATGTGTATATAGTGGAAAATTAACTCTCCTTCTTACTGTATTTATCACCTCTCCTGTCCGGTTACCTGGCATTGCTGCCAAGATACTTCATTCGTATTCAGAATGGATTCACAACTGGCAAGTAATTTACAACAACTAGAAAAGTTAATTGCCTCTCGAATGGGGGCCTACGAGGATAAGCTCGAAAAGGTGGCGAGTGGTTCTACAACATTGCATCCAGACTTCACGGCACTCTCAAAGGACTTTCACGAGTTTAAATCATTTGTAATGGCTACTCTGTCAAATATCAAAAGTCAGTTTGAATTAATCTCTCTAGGCCTGGATCGGCATGAAACTGCTATGAGGAGGAAAGTTCTGTTGATACATGGCATACCAGAAAAACAAAACGATCTTCTGCATAGCACTGTTCATGCAATAATCAACGACCAATTGAAGCTGACAGATTTTACAACCGATTGTGTACGTGTTTGTCACAGACTTCGCCCTCGCAGGGTAAACCTCGCCCAGTGTTAGTAAGATTTATAAATATCGAGTCACGTCAAGCAGTGTGGGACAGCAAGACTTCCTTGAAGGGCACGGGCGTCACTATCCCCTCCAACGGGTTCTCGCCTTGTCGTGGCGGAGGGGCTTAGTAACCGTGGTCCGGTACACGGTGAAGCCAAGTGGAAACCACCCGGCCGGCCCGCGGCAATGGGCTGGCCGAAGCGGCCGCTCCAGGTTCGAGCACCGGTTGGGGTAACTGGAGCTCACCGGAGCGGCCGGTGGCCGCAGGGGCGGCTGTGTGCTGCCCTAGCGGCCGGCTGTAGGGGCGGTTTCATACCGCCCCTCGCAGCCGAGGTGAGGTAGCAGAGGGAGTACCCCCTGCGGCCAACCGGCGTCGCACCGGCGATGCGGCGGCGGTGGGGCCGCGGGGGAAGACGGTATTGAGATGCGCCGTTCTCTCTATCCTCCGCGGCCGTTGACAGGTAGCGGCGGGCCTTACATCTTCCTGCCGCGGGGAGCCGGGAGAGGTTTTGTCCAGTGGCTCCCATGGCCTCTGAGTGACAGGTTCGGGGGAACCGGTCGCCCGCACACGCATGAGGTCGAGGAGGGGACGCGCTGCATGTTCCGGCGCGCCCTGGAAAGGGAGGGTTCATCCCTCCTTCCCGAGGTGGGGCTGCGCAAGCGGCCAGCGCCGGCAGGGTCCCGGTTGAGTGCAAGCGTTCCCGTGACCCTGCCATCATGGCGATGAGGCGGAACATCGTGGGGGTTTTAGTCGGTGCAAGTCCGACATAACTCGTCCTTGCCCCCGCGAGGACGAGTATGTGTAGGCATTTCCCCTACGTAAAACAAAAAAAAACGGGCGTCACTATTTCTGAGTTCTTTACGAAAATTAGGCATGGTGTATTTCTGTCAGCCCGAAAGCATTTTGGCGTTCAACGCTGTTGGTCAGCTGATGGTAAAATAGTGTTAATTCTGCCTGATAAATCGCGTTATAAGATTGAATCTATGAATGAACTACAGGTCCTTATTAAGAAATACCCAATAATATGTACTGACACGGTTGAATCAGCAGTGCAAGGCAAGCCGTCTACTCCAAAACCTGCGGACGCGCATGTGAAGACGACTACTAAAATGACCAGAAAAGGCCGGCGCTGAAATTGATATCTTAGGATACATGGCATAACAATTTTATTATTTCTACCCACATACCAACATTACATAGTCGCTTAATGTATTTTACTGGTGTCTTGTGTTTGATCCATTTTGTTTAAGTTTTATTTTGATACTAATTCTTTAAGTATTTCTTTATGGTCCACTACCATTCGTTCACCATTTTATTGTTATTATGGAACATACCCATAAGTTAACCAAGTTTAATTTAATCTGTCATTGTTTTTTTTACGAGTTACTATTTGTCCAGTTGGCTGTTTTTGTTGGCAGGTTGGTAGCACTGAAGAGTAACTTACCCACAGATTCTTCGCTTTAGTTATGGTATTGGCGCATAAACGCTTAGTCAACGACAAGTATCCATAGATTAATTTCTGACATCATTTAGTATAGTGTTGTTTATTTTAATATGCTCTTTTACTAAATAATTTTTATATTTAAGAACACATTTGCAAATCACTGTCTATACTGTGATCTATTCTTTTGTTAATATGTAAGTTAATTCATTGATGCTGCTGTATCTACGCGTCTAGCTCTGTGTAATGCATGTTAAAAATCTCTTCCAGGTTTATTGATTGATCAGTTGAGCCGGGAGTTAATTGCTAGTTTATTGATTAAGAGTAATATTATATACATGTTTATTTGTTTTTAGTTACTCTATTATATTAATTATATTATTTTATTTTGTTATATTATATTAATAGTGCATTTTATTTAGGTATTATTATTACGTTACCATATTTTAATGATTAATAATTTATTTAGTAATGAAAGATTTTTCTCCAGCTCTTCATCTGAAAGCAGTTTTTTGAGTGCAGATGATGGCAATGATTCGTGTACCTCAATACCTTTGCAAGATAAGATATCTACTAAACTATCCTCGTTTCCTAACAACCTAAATATTGCACATATAAATGTTCAAAGTATTCCGCGTCATTATTCAGATCTTCTGGCATCAATTAGCAGCAATACTCTTGACGCTTTACTAATTTCTGAATCATTTCTTAAACCATCGATTCCATCGGTTCAATACGCAATTCCCGGCTTTGTATTAATTCGAAATGACAGAACAGGCAAAGGTTGCTGAAAATGATTTTCGATCAAAGCAGCTATTATCTGTTTTAAGTTCTCATAATCTCAGGATATTGCATGTTTCAGCCACTCATCATTTTCCAAATTGCACTCCCTCTCTATTAGATTTAATGATGGTTTCTTCTTCTAGTAGTATTGACTCATGGTCAAATAACCGCTTCATTCTCATACCATGACTTGATTTTCTTATCTCTCCGTCTGCGGGCTCCTAAGCGTAAGTTAGAGTTTCTATTTCTTCGCAGTTTGACTTGTGCTCTAAAATGCTTATCCCCATTCTTGATATATTACTTCCTAGTTTAGCGAACATAATTAACCATTCCTTACAATCTGGGTCCTTTCCTAAACCCTGGAAATCCGCTAATATTATTCCTTTAACTAAAACCAGCAATCCTTCGTCTTTGTCACATTATCGTCCTATTTCCATACTTCCTTTTCTTTCCGAAGTCTTAGAGCACATTGTTCACAAGCAACTACAAAATTTCCTCCATTCCAATAATATTCTTAGCAACTTTCAATCCGGCTTCCGATCAGGACACAGCACGGTGTCTGCGTTGTTGAAAGTCACGGACGATATTCGATGGGCAATTGAAAACCAATCCCTAACCATTCTCGTACTACTTGACTTCAGTAGCGCATTCAACTGCGTGGATCTCGATATCCTGCTCGGTATCCTTCGATCCCATAACATTACTACTTCTGCCCTAAGGTGGTTTGATTCATATCTTCGGGGCCGTTCGCAACGCACACGTCAAAATGAATCCTTCTCAGACTGGGTTGCTGTCGATGCTGGCGTGCCTCAGGGTGGTGTTCTCTCTCCTCTTCTTTTCTCAGTGTTTATTAACACAGTCACTACTTTGATATCCTCAAATTTTCATCTTTACGCTGATGATTTGCAAATTTATCATCACTGCGCACCTAGTGAAATTAATAGAGCTGTCATGGATATTAACTGTGATTTGGAAAACATTCATGAATGGGCAACGTCTCATGGACTCTTACTCAATGCTAACAAAACACAGGCCATCATAATTGGTAGTAGGTATGCTATCCATGCATTAAATCGATCTGCAATTGGATCTCTCACACTGTTAAAAACCTTGGCGTTACTTTTAACTCTTTCTTAAGCTGGAATGAGCAGGTTAGCAATGTTAGCAACAAAGTTAACTTTGCATTTCATACACTCAAATGTCTCCAATATTTTTTACCTTTGGCAACTAAAATTTCTCTTGCACAAAGTCTCATATTACCCATTCTGGACTACGCTGATGCTTGCTACCTAGATGCCACTGATGAGCTTCTCAATAAGCTTGAGCATCTGCAAAATTTGTGTATCCATTTTATTTTTGGTCTCAAAAAATATGATCATGTTTCTGAGTTCCGCAATAAACTCAAGTGGCTCCCAGTCCGTTTCCACACAAATACTAGAATATTGTGCCTCTTATTTAATATCCTACATAATCCTAACTACTCGCAATATTTACGTGATCGCTTTACCTATGCCCGCCCCTCCCTCGCTCCTTGTAGAACACACATTAAAACTCTCCTCAAATGCCCTGTTCATAAAACACATGCTTACGCAAAATCATTTTCTGTACAAGCAGTCATACTTTGGAATTCCCTCCCTCCGAGCATATGAGCGTGCAAAACCATAGCAGCATTCAAGAAATCAATTAAAGAATACTATTGATCCTTACTAAATAATAATTAAATAAAAGTATATATTTGTATAATGTATTATAATATAAAAATGTAAGTATATGTATGTATATATATATGTGTATATGTATGTATTTGTATTGTTTTATATCTTGTAATATGTATAAATTATTATATGTAATGTTTACTGTATGCACTAGGTTTGTGTTTCTAATTCTGCTTTCCTTCTGTCGGGCCTACTGGAAGAGATTTCAACATGAAATAAGTAGTGCCCTTGTACTCTGTATCCTTATTGTCAAGTTTCTTCTAACAGCTGTGTGTACAAAGTATATTAAATAAAAAAAAACATGTGCAATGACACATTACCTCAATACAATCATTTCAATTATTAATCTCCTTAGTGTTCTGAAAAAAAAAATGATCTTTTGGTACCTTTGCAAATAATTTTCATGTGTAGTGTACTTTCATTTCGATTTTTATGTGCCTAAATAAATTATTTACTACTAGCTTACTTTGTAATATTCTAACTGATAACAGTTAAAGATTATCTAAAACAAGCCTCAAGAAATTTAAGATGCGAAATCTCAATACTCCCAAGAGAAGTCAATATTCACTTACAGTTAGCGTACTACTTCGTGCTTCAGAGAGAGAGAGAAAAGCTCCTACTGTGGATACCATATAAACGTTTTTTGGTAAGCGGGACACACCTACAGATACTGTTGGATGCGAACAAGTTCTAAGACCGCAGTCTTTGAATCCGCAAACCCAGAATCCGATGAGCTATATAGGACAATTTAACTTCTAACAACATTAAACACGAGTTACCGGTAACTTGTCCCAGTCTTCAAAGTCACAAACCATAACAAATAACTTGTTGGCTGGACGTTTTGGTTGAACACATTAAAATAAAGTATGACATGTTAATCGAATTACGTTTAGAGATAGTTTAAAGGAAACAATGGGGAAGAAAGATATGTAAATTGAATTTGCTTGTTGTAAATTTCCTTATACACAGCGAGATGTCAGCTGTCAGTCGTTCTATCGAAATCTAAAATGATACCATCCTAACACGCCAATTTCGCCCAAAATATTAAACCAACAAATGGATTAATTTTTTAAATAAAATGTAATCAAAAATGTACTCTTGATATATGACAATAAATGAGCAATGGGTGGTATCGATTAGTCATTCAAGATTTATTACTGTTAATCCTTCTCATTAAAGACACATTTCATTTTTGCAATTTTGTTCGATTATTCGAATACCTCATCAGTCAACTCACCCACTGTTAGCGCGTACTGCTGAGAAAAGGCTTCCCACAAAGTGTCCATGCTAATAGTTCCAGTGCTACAAACATTGTATTCGTTGTACTTAGATATTTTTTGTTACCACTAACACAAATCATTATATAATAGAACTGAAAAAATATGACATTGCTTAATTTCATTTTCTTATAATTTTAGTACAGTGTTTAAATAGCTTTGTCTACTAAGTCTCCTCTATTTGGAATATACTAAATAAATAAACATATATTATCTGCCGCAATATTAATTGTACAAAACTCGACAGAAAGTTTAGTTGCATTGAAAAATCTATTCAGCTGAAGAATGGTTTTAGAGATAACATTTCAAAAATTAACTGCGACTTTATATATATAATGCAAAAATGTTTAATGTATATTTTTTTTATATCCCTCATCATTCTACTAATGCTTAAAATTATCAGGTACGATGAAATGGCTACTGAATTACAATTATTATTGTGTTTTAACATGGGAAGATAAAATGTGAGCTAAGCTGCACAAAAACATGCATAAATATAACCAACCTCTTTTTTTACTGTTAAAAATAACGTAAATTTTCCCAAATTTAAAGATAAATTTTCTAATATGTATTATGCCAGTTCCATACAAACAATGGTTGTATATTGTATATAGGCTTGTGTAGTACCTGTACTATGAACTAGAAGAACCAATTTCCGTCACTGTACTAGAACTAGCGGTGAAGCGTAATTATCATAACATATATAACTCACAAGTATTCGAAGATAACTGATAACAGTTGTTCTTGCGATGTCGTTATATTCAATCACTATCGATATTTTCATTATTCAATAACAGCCGGTCACTAACAGTAACATGCTTGAAATAATAGAACAGGTAATAAAAATTAAACAACTATTCTTGTCTTTATCTTTTGTATAATATTATAATAGGCTAAAACGAGGCACACCTAGTAATTAAAAATAAATAAACCAAAATTATCGTAGGTCGTTTAAATATAAGATATCCACTTTGAAAAGCGAATTCTTAATTAGATCGTGTTATCTGTTATTTGGTTGATTTATCTATCTCGCTGCAAGATAATTATTCTCCAAACGTAATTCTTTAATTACTTCGATTTAACTGTTATTTTGTTGATTAATTTATCTCGCTCACACGCAATGAATATACTGTTGCTAAAATGAGATGCAAATGGTATTATAACCCAAAAATTACAAATTGCAACTTTAAGAGGATAATTATCCTCGATACGTCATTCCTTGACCCCTCTTTGCATGATTTTTTCTTTATTGATGAAATAAATCAAAATAATAAAATTCACGTTCAAAATTAAAGGAAAAATGGTTAAAAAATCTTATTATATATTTATATTATGAATTTAGTAAAAAACAATATGATGCAAATTTCCAGCATCATGCAAAGGTAGGTCATTAGCTTAGTAATAAATAGAAATAAAAGAAGATATCATGGGATACTTTTTTATTCTTTATGATAATTAACAAAACAATTATTATTTTTATTTAGACACAAATTGACTCCACGTTTACTACAAGAATTCGTGGAATACCATTTACATTTAGAATATTTGCGCCGAAGTGACCCATCCACTGTTGGCCAATGTTCAGCACCATCTGTCTTTATATCTCTTGGAGGTGGAGGAGCTGGAGAAACCTTTTTTCTTTTTGATTCCAGTACAACCTCAAAGGCGCTGGCGCTTGGACAGCCTCATTTTGTTTCTTTACTGGTTTTTTTATTACAAAGAACAAAGGTTAATTCATTTCTGAATTGGCTAATTTTAAGTTCATAATATAAATGACGGCTCCTACTGCCCAGTGAGAGCGCAGGCTATGCTGACTGTGAGATCTCGGGAAGCCACTGGATGCGGGCAGCGCAGGACTGCTAAATGTGGAGATATCTGGGGGAGGCCTATGTCCAGCAGTGGATGTCTCTTGGTTGATGATGATGATATGTGTTTATTAGGTTTTTTGTATCTATATTATTTTCGTCTTTATAAACTAAAATTGTTACCTATTACATTAAAATATTTTAGGACAAATGGATAAAATATCTTAGGGCGATTGGGGAAAAGTGGCGAATAGTAAATAGTATCGTAATATATAAAACCTCCTTGTTGATATAGATACATTTTTAGAAATGGTTTAAGTGTAGGAAGCTGTTTTTTTTTCTAAAAAGAATCCCAAAATAATGACCAAAAATCCATTAGCTGGTACCGTGTATGTAAAATTTTTATAATAAATGTTTCTTTATATTTATATATACTTGTTGCTTTATTTTGCCTTCGCACCATTTAACTTTTATCTGGTACATTATTTAATGCATTCTCATAGAATGTGTTTCGAAGAAAAACTTTTTAATTTGTATAGACTACATATAAAATAAAAGAAACCACTTCAAATTTTTTATAATAGTAAAGATATTATTTGATTATATAAATAGTCCATTTTTTTTTAATCGTTAGTCGGTGGTGGTAAATGAAATATCAGTAAGAATATGGCGCAATTTAGGACAATAAACACAACTAGCGGTCCTGTTAAGAATCGTCACCCCATTTTATTTTAATTTTACTTTACGTGGGGGGGAATGCCTTCGACGTTTTTTTTTTTTTTTTTTTTTTTGTTTTACGTCGGGGAAATGCCTACGCATACTCGTCCTCGCGGGGGCAAGGACGAGTTATGTCGGACTTGCACCGACTAAAACCCCCACGATGTTCCTCCTCATCGCCATGATGGCAGGGTCACGGGAACGCGGGTACGCTCACAACCGCGACCCTGCTGGCGCTGGCCGCTTGCGCGGCCCCACCTCGGGGGGAGGAATGAACCCTCCCAGGGCGCGCCGGAACATGCAGGGCGCCCCCTCCTCGACCTCATGCGTGTGCGGGCGACCGGTTCCCCCGAACCTGTTGCCCAGAGGCCATGGGAGCCACGGGAGAAAACCTCTCCCGGCTCCCCGCGGCGGAGAGATGTTAGGCCCGCCGCTACCTGTTAACGGCCGCGGAGGATAGGGAGAACGGCGCATCGCAATACCGAAACTCCTCTTCCCCCGCGGCCCCACCGCCGCCGCATCGCCGGTGCGACACCGGTTGGCCGCAGAGGGTACTCCCTCCGCGACCCCACCTCGGCTGCGAGGGGCAGTATGAAACCGCCCCTGCAGCCGGCCGCTGGGGCAGCACACAGCCGCCCCTGCGGCCCCCGGCCGCTCCGGTGAGCTCCAGTTATCCCAACCGGTGCTCGAACCGGAAGCGGCCGCTTCGACCAGCCCTTCGCCGCGGGCCGGCCGGATGGGTTCCACTTGGCTTCACCGTGTTGGGCGCCACGGTTACTAAGCCCCTCCGCCACGACAAGGCGAGAACCCGTTGGAGGGGATGCCTTCGACGTGGACAAAGACCACGATGCTCCACCTTGGGCGTGGCCACGGGAACGCTTTCACAGCGTCGGCTGCACCATCCAGCTCCATCTCGGGTAGAAGACCACCCACTTTCCACCTCTGTAAGAGTTCTCCTGAACATTGAGCGCACCTTCCTCTAGGCCTGTTATAGTCATCTGGGCAAGGGATCAAAAAGCGTCACTCCTAATACTTTAAATAAATCTAATGATAGTGATGAATTTTTTCTCCTTTTTCTTGTTGCTATTGACCCTTGAAAGTGCAGAACAATAATCAGGAGACACTTTTGCAGATGAAGACGGCAAAGAGATTAAAAACAACGTCCAATACATGGAAACGGATCTCGAGGAAATAGTCAACAGCGCATTGAAGCAAAGCGACCAGAATAACGGCGGGTGAATAATTATGGCGAGTTCAAATAGATATAATTTTACATAAATCAATAAAAAAAATCTTGATAAACACTAAATTATAACATTTTTTTTTTGACTTTTTTAAATTTAAATAAGTTTTTATCCTGTCGGTGTTGCCATGTAAACACGTTACCCACAAAGTGATAAACTCTGAGTAATAACAATATTTTTTATTTGCACGTTATAGATCTCATCACGGTTATAAATACAAATAAATAATAAAAAAAAACACACGTCATTTTATTACAAAAAAAATCCAAACATTGCTATAAACAAAAACGTAAACAATAATTAAAATAGATTTATGTATGAAACACGTTTTAGACAAATTTTTTAATTTTAATTTTGCTTCCAATTCATGTTAACATTAGCATTTAGTAGCGAGATTATCATCAGCGGATAGAAGTCCACTGCTGGACATAGTCTTCCCCAAAGATCCCCACATCGATTGGTTCTGCGCTGCCCGCATCCAGCGGCTTCTCACGACAATGTAGGAGTTCCTATGGCAGGATCTAGGTCTTTTCTCTTCACGTTGGCCTAATGCGCGTTTGTTTAAAAAAAAAAACAAAGGAAATACACAGGATAACGATCCATAATGTTTGTGGGAGTTTAGCGAGGTATACATAAGTAATAATTATGTACTACTATTGTGTAATAAGATGAAACCTATTTGTGTCCGTTTGTATTATAAGTGTATATATAGTAAAGATTAGATATAGTAAAAGATTTAATGAATATTATATATAATTATAGTACAACACTATACACAGTAGGAAACTAACACTTCACTAAAATTATCTAGAAAAATATGTAGTAGTTATTTTAATCTTTTTAAAATAAGGTTTTTAAGAAATAATAGAATAGAATAGAAAATTCTTTATTGTACACCAAATAATGTTACATCATAGAAAGAATATATATAACAATAAATGCGCAATGGGCGGTCTTATCGTTAAAAGCGATCTCTTCCAGACAACCTTTGGATGGTAAATATTAAAAATAACCGAAAATTTGGTGTGGGTACTTAATTTATATATATACATGTATAATATAATAATATTGTTAAAACCAATAATACATACATACACATTAAATAGATACTTAAAGTGACTATTATATTCATATCATCGAATAATTATAATATTCATATCATCTCTTCGTCCTAGGTCGATTTTAGATACATTTGTAAAATACACATCCGATACTTTACTTTTTATGCCACAAGATGGCGCTTTAATTTAAGATAGAGCCGGTCTACATTAGCTTTGTAAAATATGTACGTCCCCCTAGATAGCGCTGTACTTTAGGTAGACATACCTTAGCGCCGCTAGATAACGCTTTAATCTAAAATCGAGCCAGTCTATATTAGCTTTGTAAAATATACACATGCCACTAGGTATCGCTGTACTTTAGATACACTTTGGCGCTACTAGATGGCGCTTTAATTTAAAATCGAGTCGAAATATAATTGCTTTGTAAAATATGTACGTGCCAATAGATAGCGCTGTACGTTAGGTAGACATACCTTAGCGCCACTAGATGGCGCTTTAATTTAAATTCGATTCGGTCCATATTCTTCTTTGTCGTAACGTCATGACTGAGGGACGTGACTATGGTGCGTTGCCCTGGCCACCATTTCTTTCCAGACATTTCTGTCATGCGCCATTTGGATGGATGATTGTAGAGTAGCTCCCGTAGCGTCCTGAGTTGTGCGTGTCCATCTTGTAGGATACCGCCCTCTCGCGGTTTGGAGAGTCCACGAACATTCCAGGTTGCCACTGAGAGTCCATATTAGCTTTGTAAAATATGTACATGTCACTAGATAGCGCTGTACTTTAGGTAGACATACCTTAGCGCCGCTAGATGGCGCTGTAAAATAAAACTGAACTACCATTCGTCAGTTATCTGTTACACTGACCTTTATCGGAAATGTTTCTTCTTCTTCTTACTAGACCTTGTCCCATCTTTACTTGGGATCGGTTCTCCTGGTCATTCTTCTTAATCTATCTCTATTTTGTGTCTTTGTTTCAGTCAATTTGTTATTCTTTAGATCTTTATTGATCATCGTCAACCAAGTAGAAGTGGGTTTCCCAGGGCCTCTGTTTTTAGTTTCTAGATCCAGCGCTACCCTTACCATATGCGTTGTTGGTCTTCGCATAACATGGTCATACCAGCGCACGCGTCTCTCTACCATTTTCTCTTGAACCGGTTTTACTTTAAAGGAACCTCTGACATGTATAGCTTATATATAGCTTCCCTTTAACCCTAACTGGCATTCGTTTATCGCATAGTGTTCCGGAAAGCGATCGCCATTTTTGCCACCCAACATTAATTCGCTGGATGACGTCTGCTTCGTTTCTTCCGTCAACACTGATAACGGGGTCTAAGTATTTAAATTTATCGGCTCTGGGCAGTTGTAGTTGATGTTTACCATCAAGAGTGAAGGTAGCTGGTAAGCTCTGATCGTTGGCATTGAAGTAGCAGATACGACTTTTAGTTGTCGTTCGGCTTACACGCATCCTATTATCTTCGAGGTCTTCTCTCCATCTATCTAGGCGCTCTTGCAGTCTGGTAGTATTGTTGTCTAAAATCACCACGTCATGCGCATACAAGATAGTCCATGGGGCTGGTGTTTGTATGGTCTTGGTGACAGTCCATTGCTAAGTAAAAAAGTAGGGAACTTAGTGCCGAACCTTGATGCACGCCTATGTTTAATGAAAATGCTTCCCTAATGCCCGCAGGTCTTCAAATCCGAGTTGTAAACCCGTCATACATATCTTTCAGAAGAGTAATGTTACTGTTCTGGAACGCATTGACTCCTAAGTGCATACCAGATAAGATCTCACGGTATACTAACAAACGCCTTCTCTAGATCTATGAAGATCATATGTAGCTCTTCTTTGTTTGATTTAACTTTTTCTGCTAGAGTTCACACTGTATGGACAGCGTCTGTTGTCGATGTTCCTGGAAGAAAACCGCACTGATTTGGAGTGAAGACAGCCAGTTCTTCAATAGGTTTACTGGGTACTCTTTCCCATAGTTTCAATGTGAACGATATGAGTTTTATGCCTCTAACATTTTCGTATTCTCTAACATCTCCTTTATTTTTGTAGAACGGAATAAGGTAGCTTGTTCTCCAGCTGTTCGGCATAAGCCGTCAATGGAGATAATTATCACAAAACTCTAGTTCAAATAAAACTTCTGACGTTTTTATATTTACCCTCTTCGGAGTTACAGTAAAAGGTAAATGAAGTATGTGGCTAATACTCGAATTGAATTGATTTATTGGATTAATTCCGCTATACATAAGCGATAAACTTGTGCAGTACCAGTACTATGAACTGAAAGAACCAACTCCCGTCACTGTACTAGAACGAACTGCTCCGCGACGTTCTGCCGTCGTTCATTTAGTACATTTAGTGCATCCGATCCCACATCCTCACACGCGGAGCGAGACCGCGAGCGAACCGAGTGTCAAACGATCGAGTTTTACACAGCAACATGTAATTAAAAATATAAATAAAACAATTATTTATATACTTAATATCTGATGTTTAAACACGCCATTCTAATATTCTGTTTGTAATGACAGTCCCAAGCCTGCAACAGAACGAAAGGAAATCAAACGTTATTACATCAATACACCACCACCTTGCGACCTTTGTACCTTACCCACTCCATACAAACAGATAAACTGTGAATACATAACTAGAGAGGAAACATAGTTCTGTAGTATTTTTTTTGGTCATACGAATAAATATTTTTGTGAGTCCAGGTCAAGATCGGAATTAAATGTAAAGTTGTCGAGGAGCCGGAAACGATATCATTTTAATGTACTAGTGTACTAAAAGAACTAAAAGACTGAACTAGTACATTTGTGCGATTGTACTAGTTCGCGAGCGCTCCGTTCAGTGAACGCGCACGCACGACGCTAATTGTTTCTCTTTCTACTCTATGCAAGCTGAGTGTTGGTTATTACAAGTCCAGAATATTCTCAGAGCCTTATATTCTGATTGGTCGTTGAACGAAGTTTCTAGACGATTCGATCATTCTATTCGTTCATATTACGCTTGTGCTACGACCGTTTCTAGAGGTTTTCAAGAGTGACCAGCGTAGAAAATAATATTTCCCGAAACGTGAATAATAAATACACATCTTCCAATGTGAAATATTGGTAAAATGGTTTTACAGTTTTTTTTTAAATATTCTCAGATCCTGCTAATGACGAATAAATTCAGTACCAAAGCATTATATTTTATAATGCATTAATTACAACACAAACAGAATGTGAGCTTCATAATCCATAGTTAAAAAAAAATTACATCACAAAGAAATAATTTTATGATTGTAAGTTTCAATTAAAATATCAAGCCAAATTTTAAAAAAGAACGAAATAATTGAATATTAAGTTTCGCGTATTAAAAGGTATTTTTTGTTGCTGGTATCCCTACGACCTCTATAATTCTAGCTATCTCTTTCTGGCATGTGACGGTGAGCGCTGACGTCACGTCTAGAATGTTCCCTACCCGCGTCAGTTGATTGGTCGGTTCTGGAAGCTCCGCGACGTTTCGCGAGTTGTATTTGTTGTATATATAAACGGCGCGGCCGGCGCGAGTCGTCACTGATATTTGAAACGCGACACAAAGCGGAAGAAAAGGAGAGTTCGCTGTTGAGCGAAGTTATTTCACAAGCGATTGTAATTTGTTTGTTTGTTGCAAAGGAGTGTAATTGAGAGTTAAATAAACATGCCAGCTATTGGAATAGATCTCGGAACGACTTACTCTTGCGTCGGCGTGTGGCAGCATGGCAACGTGGAGATCATCGCCAACGACCAAGGCAACAGGACCACACCGTCCTACGTAGCTTTCACCGACACGGAGCGACTGATCGGCGACGCGGCGAAGAACCAGGTCGCGCTCAACCCCAACCACACCGTGTTCGACGCCAAAAGGTTGATCGGACGCAAATTCGACGACCCGAAGATCCAGGCGGACATGAAGCACTGGCCGTTCAAGGTGATAAGCGACTGCGGCAAGCCCAAGATCCAAGTGGAGTTCAAAGGCGAGACCAAGAAATTCGCGCCGGAGGAGATCAGCAGCATGGTGTTGACGAAGATGAAGGAAACGGCGGAGGCGTACCTCGGCAGCACAGTGCGCGACGCCGTGATCACGGTGCCGGCGTACTTCAACGACTCGCAGCGTCAGGCCACGAAGGACGCGGGTGCCATCGCAGGATTAAACGTCCTGCGCATCATCAACGAGCCCACGGCGGCCGCGCTGGCTTACGGCTTGGACAAGAACCTGAAGGGCGAGCGTAACGTGCTGATATTCGACCTCGGCGGCGGCACCTTCGATGTGTCTATCTTGAGCATCGACGAAGGTTCGTTATTCGAAGTGAAGGCGACTGCTGGCGACACGCACCTGGGAGGCGAGGATTTTGACAACAGGCTGGTGAACCATCTGGCGGACGAGTTCAGGCGCAAGTACAAGAAGGACATGCGCTCGAACCCGCGCGCCTTGCGCCGCCTCCGCACAGCCGCCGAGCGCGCCAAGCGCACGCTGTCCTCCAGCACCGAGGCCACCATCGAGATCGATGCGCTCTATGAGGGCATCGACTTCTACACGCGAGTGTCCCGCGCGCGCTTTGAGGAGCTCAACTCGGACCTGTTCCGCGGCACGCTGGAGCCGGTGGAGAAGGCGCTTAGAGACGCAAAGATGGACAAGAGTCAGATTCATGACGTCGTGCTCGTGGGCGGCTCCACTCGAATTCCGAAGGTGCAAAGTTTGCTGCAGGACTTCTTTTGCGGCAAGAAACTCAACCTTTCCATCAACCCCGATGAGGCGGTCGCGTACGGCGCCGCCGTGCAAGCCGCAATTCTAAGCGGGGAGACCCACTCGAAGATCCAAGACGTCCTGCTTGTGGACGTGGCGCCGCTGTCCCTGGGCATCGAAACCGCGGGCGGAGTTATGACGAAAATCATCGAGCGTAACTCCAAGATTCCGTGTAAACAGTCGCAGACTTTCACCACGTACTCGGACAACCAGCCGGCGGTCACCATCCAAGTGTACGAAGGGGAGCGTGCGATGACGAGGGACAACAACCTGCTGGGCACGTTTGACTTAACCGGCATCCCGCCCGCCCCGCGTGGCGTGCCGAAGATTGACGTAACGTTCGACCTGGACGCCAATGGCATTCTGAACGTGTCGGCCAAGGAGAACAGTACCGGCCGCAGCAAGAACATCGTGATTAAGAACGACAAAGGGCGGCTGTCGCAGGCCGACATCGATCGCATGCTGTCGGAGGCGGAGCGCTACAGAGAGGAGGACGAGAAACAACGGGCGAGGGTCGCCGCCCGCAACCAGCTAGAGTCGTATGTGTTTAGCGTGAAGCAGGCGGTGGAGGAAGCGGGAGACAAGCTCAGCGACGACGACAAGAGCGGAGCGCGTCGGGAATGCGACGAGGCGCTCAAGTGGCTGGACAACAACAGTTTGGCCGAGCGCGAGGAGTACGAGCATCGACTCAAGGAATTGCAGCGTGTCTGCACGCCACTCATGACTAAGATGCACGGACATGGCGCAGCTGGAACTACCGGTGGAGGTATGCCTGGTGGAATGCCAGGTGGAATGCCTGGAGGTATGCCAGGTGGAATGCCTGGAGGAATGCCTGGAGGAATGCCAGGAGGAATGCCAGGAATGCCTGGTGGAATGTACGGCGGCGGCATGCCTGGTGGTATGCCTGGAGGAATGTACGGCGGCGGCATGCCTGGTATGCCAGGAGGAACGCACAGAAACCAGCACAGCGGTCCCACCGTAGAGGAAGTGGATTAAATTGTAGAATAACTAATATTTGTGTACAAAACATTCCAATGTAAATAACTTAGCGATAAGTAACAAAAAGACTGAGCCTATTTATTTCTAGTGTTTAAGGAGTCACGATCAATAAATGTCTCAAAAGGATATTGCGTTTTGATAATTTACCGTTTCCCTCCATTTTACAGTCTACTTCTCTTTCACACTGGGGCACTGCAAACACACCGTATACAGGCTGGACGTGCACAAACAGCTGTGCTTAAGGTTTCCTACTTTAAACCTCGTCTTTAGCCCACGGACAAACTTCTCAACGAGACGATGACTGTTCATACTTAACAGCGCTCTACAACTACATTTGCTAATGAAATACAGTTCCAGCAATATTCGGCGAAACCTCGTATGTCCAGCTGACTTCTTTAAATCCTCGTTTTCACAAAGTTTTGTGTCTCTTATATAATGAATTACACAAATTAATTAATATGTATCGCCTAAATCATCTTAATCTAAGGATACAGTTCAAAAATGGCTTCTTACTCAATCATACACAGAGACAAAGAAACTTTACGATATTATTACGTAACCATTTATAATTATAAAGTACTTGTTATTTTCCCTTTTTTTTCATAAAATGTACACACACATACAGACACATGCACGTGCGAGCATAATACATACACATGCACAACACACTAGAGTTGAATCTCTTCTGCTCTTTACTTAAGCTGTAATGTTACTGTGCAGGAGTCGGGGACCTGGTGACCTGGTGACCTGTAACACGGGGTTGTTACCTATCACAGGCACCACCGATCCACAGCCATATTGTTAAATGATGTACCTAATTTAAGAATTTTGTTTATAATTACTTTTGGTTTGTTGCGACAAATAAATACATTTTTATATTTTTTTATATATCCTGACGTTTATTGATCTTTGGAAGCTGGTATGACACGGTACGAGATGAATATTTGCAAATAAGGTATATAAAAAACATTTAGAAAATTTGTTTTTCCAAAGAAATCGATTTGGAAATCGTTGAAGGAGCGCTGTATCCAGCGGTGGATAATGATGAAGAAGTCTCGTGAACTCTCAAGCATTCAATGAATCTTTCTTCGCCTCGAGCAGGCTATTGTTCTCAATATCCTTCAATAGTAGCTGAAGACCGCCCATTGCCGTTGATCTTAATAGATGTTTTAGGAAACTTACCTATTTAAGGAAATCAAATAAATTACTTGTTTTTAAGTAATGTCACATCATCATCATCGTCATCATTAGATGCACTCTTCATACTAAAGTTTGGCGATCAGATTGAGAAAAACAATTGTACCCTCAGCTATTCTTTTAAATTGATGGTATTTAAGCAGCGCCGCAACCGCGCGTTGTCTCTTTACATAGATTTACAGTTTTTTTTTGTTTAACGTGGGAGAAATGCCTACGCATACCCGTCCTCGCGGGGGCCAGGACGGGTTATGTCGGACTTGAACCGATTAAAACCCCCACGATATTCCGCCTCGTCGCCATATTGGCAAGGTTACGGGAACGCGGGTGCGTACTCATCCGCGAGCCTGCCGGCGCTAGCCATTTGCGCGGCCCCACCTCGGGAGGGAGGGATGAACCCTCCCTTCCCAGGGCGCGCCGGAACATGCAGCGCGCCCCCTCCTCGACCTCATGCGTGTGCGGGCGACCGGTTCCCCCGAACCTGCCGCCCAGAGGCCACGGGAGCCACGGGAGAAAACCTCTGCCGGCTCTTCGAGGCGGAGAGATGTTAGGCCCGCCGTTAACTGTCAACGGCCGCGGAGGATAGGGAGAATGGCGCATCTCAATACCAGCACTCCTCTTCCCCCGCGGCCCCACCGCCGCCGCATCGTCGGTGAAACACCGGTTGGCCGCAGAGGGTACTCCCCCACTACCCCACCTCATACCGCCCCTGCAGTCGGTCGCTAGGGCAGTACACAGCCGCCTCTGCGGCCCCCGGTCGCTCCGGTGAGCTCCAGTTATCCCAACCGGTGCTCGAACCTGGAGCGGCCGTTTCGGCCAGCCCTTCGCCGCGGGCCGGCCGGGTGGGTTCCACTTAGCTTCACCGTGTTCCGCATCACGGTTACTAAGCCCCTCCGCCACGACAAGGCGAGAACCCGTTGGAGGGGTAGATTTACAAAGTAGCGCTGCAGACGCGCTGCCACGCTGCACTTTGCGGCAAATTTGAAGGAGCTCTAAACATGACCGAATATCAGGTTGAAGAATTTATCG
Organism: Ornithoptera priamus; assembly: GCA_029034505.1. Classification (NCBI taxonomy): domain Eukaryota; kingdom Metazoa; phylum Arthropoda; class Insecta; order Lepidoptera; family Papilionidae; genus Ornithoptera; species Ornithoptera priamus. The sequence continues at coordinate 1,349,596 of JARDWD010000500.1, read as the reverse complement.
ACCAGGTTGAGATATGGGAGCCGTCCAGCGATATGGGACTCGAGTGCCGACAAGTACGGCAATAAAATTGAAAATCCCGAATGCTTCGTCACCAATGAAAACAAAAGGCACTGGTGGTCTATTGCTTGTAATTGGCAAGGAGTTGGGAATATTAAGTCTTCGCTCTTGTAAACTTCTGTAAAAGTTACAGTCTTTGAAAATTTGCGCATCAGAAGCCTTCCCATAGGATCCCAAATCTCTGAATGTGAATCAATAGTTTAACTCACATATCGCCAAAAGAACTATAGAAAAGAAATTTTTATAATTGTAATATAAAGAACCAGTGTGCTCTGGCTTGGTATTCTTGTTTCCCATCAATAGCAACCAAATAATTAGGGAAATTGGCCTTGGTGTAAAATCAGTTCGCAATTACTAACCAATCTTCTTCTTGAAGTTCGGGTATGTTAATAGCAAAGAGGATTTCATAAATTGCTCGATAAACTTCTTTCAGGATACACAAATCGTTGGAAGCCGCATTATACGCATGACATAAATTTGTAAGACTGCAACCTTCTGCCAAGAACCTGTAAATCATAATATTGATCAATTATTTTCAGCTATACTGCTGCAACGCAAGTGGAAAAACCTGAGCGATTGTTATAGTCGTGAAATATATAAACAAAGGGCATCAAAGAGTGGGGGTCAGCTGCATCATCACATCGAAAATATCAACATTTCGACCGACTTAATGTTTATCGTGTTTATCCGAGCCCAGGCTCATTGATATTTATACACAGTCAACGACATTAAAAAAAGAGGAAAGTTTCGGAACCGGAAGCAGATGACACTAATATAATTTTCAAAGTTCTCTTGGACAGAATGCAAAGAATGGACGAATCTATTGAAAACGATGGTGATCGGTGTTTTATATTACCACTGTTAAGTGATTTTAAGAAAATATCTGAATACCGCAAAATGATCGGTTTGACACGACGATTTATCAATACACATCTTAATTTAGATTATTCGTACCAACAACATGATTATTTTACTTCCACGAATCAATCAAGCTAAAGCCCAGCTTATTTGTCAGCATAAGAATCACAATTGACTGATAAGTTGTCTATTTATGTGACTTTCTTTTCGGAGAGTAATAAAAATTAAAAACAATAATATGAAAACTATGTAATGTGATTTACTTCAAATATAAAACGATTACATTATGAATTTGATGGCAATTTTCACTTACCTGAGTGTTATAAATAGTCTCTCTTCAGCACATTTTTGAAGGTTGTATTTTGTTTTCCAATATAATGTTCTAAACGGTGAAGTAATTCGTAGAATTGTTTTCTTGACAATCTTAAGTAATTCTGAAATTGTTTGTCACTTAGGCCTTTTATTTTAGAAAATTCAGTTTGTTGAGTTATATAAAATAACGGCAACGTTTTCTAAATTTCTTTTTTTGTTTTATGCCTAAAATCCTTTTTCGTTTTAATAGTAATACTAAGAGCACTGTTTATTAGTCAGAGTCCATCGTGATACTATGTACTACACTACGATTCTTGAACCTAGCGACAGCAGTGCAGCTGCAGCGCTGCAGACGCGTTGCCACCGCGCGGCACCTTGCAAATAATTAGAAGGCGCCCGTACACCTGCTACCATTGAACTGAACTTCCTACTATTGCATGTTGCAAGAGAACTTTTCAACATTTACAAAATGTTGCTTGAAGCCGAACTTCTGGGAATCTTTTGTTTATGTTTTTGATAGTATAAACTTTTTTTCACGTTTTTCAAATATATTTTTTGATATTGTGATTAAAAAGACGCATTGATCAAAATTTTAGAGCATGATACAATCATTTAGTAAAAATACAAACTTATCTATGACTATTACTATTACAGAGTCTGAGTGATTTCTTTAATTAATTGTTATATTAGGAGTTATATTTTTAACACTTACAGATTTTTAATTACAGTGACATCTCTCGGTGTAGTCTCTGAATTTTTAATATTATAATCCGACTAATCTTAATAGCACCTTCAGACATTTGTAACAGTAACATTATGGATACCCACTGAAAAGATTTGTATAATCTCATCACGTTTTAAGGTGGGCCCTACAACTACAATAACTTTTTAACAGGCCCTAGATCCAGGTCCACGTGCCCAGTGTCAGATAAGCTGTAACAGTCGAATGGCTTGCAACGCTGACATCATCCAGAATCTTAACAATAACTTTGTGCAATATAACTGTATTTATCTTTGTATTCAAACGATCGTTTATATTTACTCAATAACATTGATGGGCTAAAGCGTCAATCGATCAGTATGGGGATATGTTTATTGCCCAAATTATGTTATACAAAATACTCGGTATACATTTAAATAGTTTTATTTTAATATATATATGTATATATCAAGTAATTATATTCTGTACAGGTTAAGTAAATATGATACGTCTGTGATTTCATTCAAAATCCGATCATAAAACAGGCTCCTATCAATACGGCTTTGTGCCCAAAGTCCATTTCGAGTGGGAATGTTGCACCGATACTTTTTTCCGGTATCATATTTTTGTGCAATCCCTTGGTAACGACACCTGTGGTCACACCCTCGGATATAATGTCGTACTCGCAGACGGAACATCGACGGGCTTTCACTTTTAAGACGACGTCGCCTGAATGATTTTTCACTAGAAAAACGTTTGGATTTGATGTTTTGAAGCAGTGAAACCATGATAGCATCTTCTCCACCGATCCTACGAAATTTCCCGGAGGCGCGAAGACTAGAATTCTGTTCACACACAGACTGTTAGGCGCTTTTACTTCGATTACTTCGTTACCATAATGATTGAATATTTTTAGGTTATATTTACTTTTGAGATTTTCATGTACGGCAAGGAACACTTTCTGTCGCTGGTTGTTGTAAATGGTGTAGCAATCACCGTTCGTCCCAATGATTTTATGAAGGGCATCATATTTGTTTGTTATTATAATCTCGTTCAAAGCATAAATGTACGTTAGGCCTGGATATTCGGTTTCGAGTTTCGGGCAAGGCATCCATTGTTCTTTAAAATTTTCGCTTTTTAACATTAAATCTTGTATATTACAGTTACGTTTTTGTAATCATATTAATGTCCTGTATTATCTCTTTTTTTGCTTCATTTTTAAATCTTGTTAATGTTTAAGTTTTCATAGAGCAAACTTTGTTAAGCGAACTGTGTGATGTTGGCGATGTGTCCGAGAATGACAATAAGAACCCTTTACAGCGAAGTTGTGTCAGTATGTGTCATTTTCTTTTTTTATTATACAGAAATTAAATACAAATTTACAGAATAAAAAAAATAATTTAGCGAATTTTTATGACAGTTTATAAGATGTTCCCATAATGGGACCAAAAAGCATATTTTAATGTTATTGTAATTTCGGGTAAATATAGAAAATTTAAAAACTTTATCAGTTTCTAAATTTTTATTCTTTAAATTCATATTATGATTAACACAAATTTGGAGAACTTTATTGGAAATGTCATTAATTCTCTCTGAGTAGCCTAAGCAGATTACCTAATTGATAACTAAACTTGATTATAGACGTTTATATTGAATACTTAGCAACAACAGGACGAAATAATGGTGATAGTGAGTGAAATTGATATATTTAATATATATCAGTGCCATCTGTGATCGATATACAGAAACGACATTATTTCCGGGCTGTATTTAACGAACACGTTTAACAAAAGTTTCAGTATTACACCTAGGTGGCGCTTATTTAAACTTTTCATAAATTTTTATTACGTATAAATACAATTTTAAGAATATGACACTAAAACAACATCCTAAAGAGACGTAAATTAAAAGTATACTCAATTATTGATTATAACTATATCGAGACTGTTCTAAATCGTGGTTGTCTTCAGCTGAAACTTAATAAGTTTTTGAAGCTTTTGATCACGGCGGGATGTAGTACAATGATTAAGAAAAATTAGTATCAGTCGTCCGTCAGTATACGTTACACTTATTATTCAACATAATCATCATTATATTTTAAACGTTACATTTGCTGATGTCCCCATCACCAAAAACGTTTAATTTCTAATTTACTTGGTGGTAGGTGATAATGAATAATAATTAGACTTTCGTAGGTCGAGAGGCGGAACACCTATTTCGTATCGTCGGCAGATTTATAGTATTAGGATGATTGATAAAGGGGCGCTATGCCGGGTAACCTCCACGTGTGCCTGCCTGTTGGTGCTCCCTCTGGGATGAACAACAGTCAGGCCGGTGCGCCTTCGGCGCGGGGCGGCAGCGATTTTGCCGTCTGGCGGCGAATAACCCGGCGGGAAGGGTCTCCATGCGTGTCCCTCTGACTAGCAGAGGGCACAGTGGGGAGGTGACGACGGGCTCGGTGTTCCCTAACTCGGTCGCCGGGCAGGCGGGGAAGATCCAGTATCGACTCCGCTACCGTCTCAAATCTCGTAAAACGCCGTGAGACGTGTCGTGGATCACGTCTCGCGGCGTCTTAGGGAACGAGGGTCTTCGCTTAACCGCCTGTGCCGCGAGGAAGTTATTAACCTCTTAAAAAAACACCCGAATCCCAAGCGTTGGCTCGCCGCGAAGAGATGCATGGCTGATGGGAAGTTCAGTCGCTAGCGATGTCCTCTGTCAGGACACCAGCCGACCTCTTGACGGGTTACGCTAAGCCTTCCTAGGTAAGAAGGCTCTGTCTGGGTCGACGATTATTTCCTTTCGTACTCGTGGGATTTATATGGAACAAACAAATAACCAAAATTTTGTAGAAGACAAAGAAATAGTGTTTGGTTCGGACGTGAGTTTGAACAGTAAAACAGGGGAGGAGGCCCCTAAACGTAAGTCTAGTGGCCGGAAATCGCGAGTAAGAAAAAAGAGAAGATTGGAGAAATCACAATCCTCTAACGATGAAGAAGAAATACCAGTATCCAGAGACACCTGAGAGTATGATTGCAGAATTCCGGATACCGCAATGTAAGGAAAACGTGCAAACAGCCGAAGAACAGGTCGAGGCTATGGCGAGAGAAACCAATATACGAAGGACAACCTCGGGCCTATCTGTTGGTGATTTGGTTGATGATCACACGGCCGCGGCTCTTAACAAACAGGATCTTGATGATGTTGGAGTAATACTTACAGTTGCAGCAAAGTCGAGGAATCTCAAAGGGGCTTTAAAGGATGCAGCTTCGTCGATAAAGGCTGCCGTGGAAGCATTACATATTAGGACAATAACTGAGGAGACCGCAAAATTGCATTCAGAAAATGCATGCCTGCATAAAGACGTGGGAGAGCTACATAAGGAGTTAGTGGAGCTCAAATTGCAACGCAGAAGAAATACCTGGATTGATTATGAGACAAGTTGGTGATATGATGAGCGCGAGATTTGCAGCTCTTGAAGACAGGCTTCTTCCAGAAAAGCGAATTCGTCCTCTGCTAGCTGCTGATCAAAGAAAGGCTGCACAGATAACTGTAGCGGCCTCTTCCAAAGCCCCAAACGCAAGGCCATCGAAGAAATACGCGAACGCCGAGAATAGAACGGCAAAGGGACATAACAGCAGAGACCAAGGAAGTGAAAATATGAATGTAGATCACAGTCAAGAAAAAGCTTGCGAAAGCTAAGCAGTTTCTGAGCGCACAGAAGGAGGTGGTTAGTCAACAGTAGTTAGAAGGGGGAAGAAAACTAAAACGAAGAGTGTCGGTCAAACGACAACAGCGGTTAGTGCAGTTTCTGCCCAAAAACAAAAATTCACACCGATCAAACTGCGTACTCCTCGCTCGACTGCAGTTGTTATTACACTGCAGCCCGGTGCTGAAGAGCGTGGAGTGACATACGCTAAAGTGTTAGCTCAAGCTAGGGAAAAGATAGATCTACCTACCCTCGGTATTAGTTCTTTGTGATACCGCCAAGCTGTTACAGGTGCTCGTATCTTGGAAGTCTCTGGTACGGTGAGCGACGATAAAGCAGATTCACTAGCTAGATTTCTCAAAGAGTCTCTTCCACAAGATGATATAAAGATCTCCAGACCAATAAAATGCGCCAACTTGCGAATTTCTGGACTGGATGATTCAGTCCGTGGTGAAGAAATTGCTGTAGTTGTTGCGCACCATGGCGGATGCTCCGAAGATTCAGTAAAGGTTGGGGTAATTCATCGGTATCCCATGGGCTCTGGGAGTGTCTGGATTCGATGCCCAATAACTGCAGCAAAAAACCGCAGACGGATGGACGTCTATTTGTCGGATGGGTATCAGAACATGTTAAGCTACTGCAGCCCCGACCGTTACGCTGCTATAAATGTCTACAAACGGGACACGTACTGGTATCATGCAAGGCTGAGGTAGATCACAGCATGGACTGTTATCTCTGCGGACAACCTGGCCATAAGGCCACTACGTGCTTAGCTGCGCCAAAGTGCTTGCTTTGTCCGGTTGCTAAACTGCCGGATAATCACCTCCTGGGTAGTAAATTGTGTTCTGCTCCAAAGCACAACAAAGGGATAGTAGCGGTCGCAAAGACCATGAACGAACTGGCTAACGGAGAGGCGATGGTGATCAATTACTTCAATGGTTTATCATCGCTTTCTTCAAGCTAATATCAACCATTGTGCCAGGGCACAGGATTTACTCATGCAGAGCATGGCGCAATGGCCGATTGAATTGGCGGTAGTTTCCGGGCCTTATATTGTTTTTCAGGAAAACAATTGGGTGAGATAACGACGGTGTGGTAACAATAATTCTTTCTAAGACTGCTGCTGCTCCACCGCTTGCTACCATCGCTAAGGGCACCGGGTAACCCGATGGAGAGGCATAGTTGTCGTAGGGGTATATCTTTCTCCAAACAAATGCCTCTCTGACTTCGAATCATTTCTGGGTGAGCTGGGGACCCTCGTTGGGCAGACCCTACCTTGCCCTATCTTGGTTGTCGGGGATCTCAATGCTAAATCAACAGCTTGAGGTTCCCGGTCGACTGATGCACGCGGTAAAGTCTTAGAAGAATGGGCGGCGATGTCTGGCTTAACAATATTAAATCAAGGATCAATCAATTCATGCATGTGTAAGCAAGGAGGATCGTCGATGTTACCTTCGCATCTCCGGCCGTCGCAGGTCGTGTGCATGGATGGAAAGTGCTGGAGGGAATTGAAACATTGTCAGATCATCGATAAATTCGGTTTAACATCTCTAACCAGACGATGCCGAGCGCTTGCCATCCAGGAAATTGATGTATCCCTCTATTAACCTCAAGATGGGCAGTGAAAAAACTGAACAGAGAGGCATTGATAGAGGCCTCTATCGTACAGGGATGGCTTTCCTCACCTTCTGGATCAATAGAAGTGGCAAAAGAGGTATGTTGGTTTCAGGAAGCCATAATGCAAATATGTGATGCAAGTATGCCTCGGGCCAAACCTTTTTCTCCAAAACGGCAGGTGTATTGGTGGTCTCGTGAGATTGCAAACATACGACGCGAGTGCGTCATGGCGAGACGTCAATATACACGACATCGCAGAAGATCCTCCAGAAATGTACGAATAGAAGAAGTGCTGTATGGAAAATATAGGGATGGTTTGAAGGCCTTAAAGGATACCATAAAAGAAGCTAAAACACATTCTAGTGTCACTCAACAATGATCCCTGGGGACGACCGTATAAATTAGTGAGAAATAAAACCCGTCCCAGGATACCACCTCTTACGATGAGTCTTGAGCCACGGTTTCTAAATAAAGTGTTAAACACATTGTTCCCAAGCCCGAGCGAACAAACCCTGCCAGCAATAGCTCCACAAGGCACGAATCGCGGAATGGACACTGAGGTGCCGCAAACATCAGAGATGGAGTTCCGAGCGCGCATAATCAAAATGCGGGCTAAAAAGAGAGCTCCTGGTCCTGATGGCGTGCCTGGATTGAAGCCATCAAGTCTTTGGGAAGCCGACTCCGCCGACTGTTTGATATTTGTTTAGAAACGGGTCCGTTTCCTACGCAATGGAAGACGGGCAGCTTAATCCTAATAAGAAAGGAGGGACGCCCCGCGGATTCACCTTCCGCCTACCGCCTAATAGTGCTACTCGATGAGATCGAGAAACTATTTGAAAGAGTGATCGCTGGTCGCCTCATAGAATATCTTAGTAGAGTGGGTCCTGACCTGACAGATTCTCAATATGGCTTTCGACTGGGTCGTTCCACCATCGATGCCATAAAAAAGGTCAAGGCTCACTCAGATGAAGCATTGGCGCAGGTTAAGGTGCTCATAGCGGTCTCTCTTGCAATCGCCAATGCTTTTAACACTCTTCCTTGGACGTGTATAAGGGAGGCGCTGAAGTATCATTGTGTGCCTCTTTATCTGTGCCGAATTATTAATGAGTACCTCTCCGAAAGATACGTGTCGTACCGAGGGCACCAAGGCGGATCACTACGCAGGAAAATAGGATGCGGTGTTCCGCAGGGTTCAGTATTAGGTCCAATCCTGTGGAATATTGACTACGATTACGTCCTGCGAGGCAAAGTCGCTGCGGGCGTGAACATCATCTGCTATGCGGATGACACACTAGTCATAGCCCAGAGTGATACTTATTTGGAAGATTTACGTCAGATTACCGCGTCGGTGGCATACGTTGTTGATAAAATTAGTTCGTTGGGACTTAAGGTGGCATTGGACAAATCCGAGGCCATTTGCTTCCACAGATCTCGGAAAGCGTCTTCGCGAGGATCCCATATTGTTGTCGGCAATACCAACATCATGGTTGAGTCCAATATGAGGTACCTTGGGCTCACTCTTGATAGCCGTTGGAACTTCCGTGAGCATTTCTCGCGCCTAACTCCTCGATTAATGGGAGTAGTTGCAGCCTTGAAGTACCTGTTACCTAATTTCGGAGGACCCGAGTCAAGTAGCCGTTGCCTCTATTTGGGGGTAGTGCGTTCTATGGCGCTATATGGAGCACCTGTGTGGGCGCAAGCCTTGACGGAACAGACTATAGCGGACCTCAGAAGACCCCAAAGAGCAATGGCCGTTGGGGTAATACGAGGGTACCGCACTATCTCACATGAGGTTGCATGTGTACTAGCAGGATCTGTCCCATCGAATTTAGAGGCGGAGTTTCTTGCAGCAATGTATGAATGGAGCATGGAATTACAAACCCGGAGTGAGCAGCTCCCAAAGAGGGAATGATGTTTACGGAGGTTTCACGCTCAACGACTACTGCTCAAACGATGGAATGACAGACTGGCCCATCCCAGGGCGGGTAGTAAAATTGTTGACGCCGTGCGTCCAGTTTTAACAAATTGGATTAACAGGCGCCATGGCGCACTGACATTCCGACTGGTGTAGGTGCTAACGGGGCATGGATGTTTCGGAAAGTACCTGCACCGTATAAGAAGAGAGCCTTGGGCCATATGCCACCATTGCGGTAGCGATGAGGATTCGGCGCAGCATAAATTAGAGGTATGTCTGAGTTGGACAGGGCTGCGTCGAAACCTCGTCGCTATTGTTGGCAACGACCTTTCTCTTCCCGCTTTCGTGAAGGCAATGGTGAAAAGCGAAGAGTCGTGGAACGCCTGTGTTGCTTTTTCCGGTCGTCGGAGAAGAAGGGATCATGCTCTTCTCCAACTCCTCTAATAAAGGCTTAAGTGGCGGATACGGAGAAATCCGCCATCCAGTAATGTAAGCCTCAAGAGGGCTCATGTATTTTCCGCTTAGAACCACTGTGTCTTTGGTTTCCATAAGAAAACCCATGTCATGTTGGGGCCGTCAGTAAGCCGACGTTGCCGGAACTGCGGTAGTGTGCGAAAGCGTTCCCGCAGTCTCGGCGAAAAGCGCAGCGAGGAAACCGTGGGGTTTTAGCCAGTAAGACTCTGACATAACTTTTTCGTTGCTCCATCCATGCAGGATTTCCCCACATAAAAAAAGGATGATTGATAAACAGGTGGTCTCGATAAAATCCTAGCTTCAGAATATGTAGCCATGGAATCAAGCAGGGACCGCCATGTTACCAGCCGCTGAGCTACGGGGGTTAATGTTCGCTCGCTCGTACACACGCAATAACAAGGGAGCCGCTGCTGTGTTGGTGACCTTTTAGGATGGAGTAGGAACATTTATTGAAGGTCATTAAGATGGTGTTGTGTTGTGCACTGCGGTTATGGAGTAGTTCGGACCAACTCCTCGGAACTCGTTTCGCGGTAAACTTTAAAGTAACGCAATATTACTTGACTGAGTATTGCTAGTGTACATTTATATTTTCCCAACGGAAAATAATAAACAATCTTGTTTGTTTTGTGTTACCATATAAAAAAAAATATAATTTTAGGCATAATATTAATCATTCGTTTATGTAGATTTAAATGTAAGTAGTTAATACAAAATAATGTAAGGCAATACTTAAACACTTGAAACTTACGGTTCCCAAACTGAGACTAGCTCGTGTCGCAGGAATCGATTGATCACAAGTACATAGCGCACGAAATAAATAGTTATTATTGTTGCTTGTATATAACTAAGAACATATTCGAAACTCTCTTAAGAAATAATAAGTAGAGGGGAAATAAATATAATAATAATAAGCAACTCGCAAATCTCCCTTCATTCTTGATTAAGGAAAATGTTTAATTGAGTTCCACCCCCCCATCGCCCTTTATATCCCTCATAATATATGTAGATAACACACCACATACACAAACACACACACACACACTCATAGAGACAAACACTTCGAGTTCGCTATGAATAGTTGTTACGTTATATAGTAATAAAGAATAAATGATGGAAGTAACATATAGGAAAGTATTATAGGGACGTACGCGCGGCCACGGGCACCGCGCCGGCGGCGCGCGGCACGCGGCAAGCGGCGAGCGGCGAGCGGCGAGCGGCGTGCGGCGCGCGGCGTGCGGCGTGCGTGGAGACGAACGACACTTTATTTATTAATACAACCAAACGACCGGACGAGCGCGTCGGTCACCGGATAGTGAGTGACACGCTCGTTTACAACGTGGCGCTAGTTACGATGATATACACTGCCACATTGTGCTTGCCGCGTGAGACGTGTTGAGTGTCGCTACGCCAGTAATTACACTATCTACAGCGCCTTTCAAACCGGAAGCTGCTATAGTATCTACCTAGACAGTCTCCGGCAACAGAGACCGACCACTAATAAATAGTCATAATAACTATATATATATACGTATATACTAGCTGTTCACCGCCTGCTTTGCTGGCCGTGATATAAAATTAAACAGCCAATGACTTGCTGTGGCAATCGTTACCATAGCAACCGCGTAAGTTATACGAAATGAAAACATTTATAAAAGTTAATTAGGAATAAATCGATGAAAGATCTATGAAATTCAAATAATAAATACCGTATAACCATCTACAAATAATTCCGCGTCGAAGGCTCATGTTCCCATGGCGATAGGTTTACTAGTTTTCACGTGATTGGCGAATCGACCTGGTTCTGGTGTGGTCGGCGGTGGTGGGCTCTAGCCCATCAACAGTCTATTCACTCTTCTCTTGAAGATACCAGCGTCGTAATTGGACGAGAACACTGACGCCGGCGAGTTCTCCTATTCCTTTGTTGTTTTTGTCTAGAATGAGCTTTTTCTTCCCGTCACAAAAGAAGTTCCACTTCAACGGTGGTGGTACCAGTGAAAGCAGCGCCCATTGCAGCCGACAAACGGTAGTGTGCAAACATTACCGTGTTTCGCATCGAAAGGAATTGTGTTGGTGAAATTGCTAGGGTAACGAGACTTAATATCGATTGTATTAAGGGTTCCGCCGAAAATCTTACGAAGCCCAAGTCATCTTTACTTGCACGTGGTGCACCCTGATGAACAACAGATGAGATTCAGACCACCCACCAACCCGCACTGGGGCAGTATGGTGAGTTACGGCACAATTCCCCTTAATGAACTCCAAGTGAAGTGGAGATCTTTGGCCGAGCCTGTGTGCATCAGTGGACGTCTCTTGGCCGATGATGATGTATTAAGGTAACGAGAGCCGTGTGGTGCACTGTATACCATCCTATCTAGCACATGATAGTCCCGATCGTATTATCGCTGTGGCGAAAGGAAACAGAGGAATGGTTCAGTTGGTGGGAATAGTTTTAGCGCGCACCGACTCCACGGCGCTCGCTGTGCGGGGCACGCACACGCACACGCGCGCGCACATGCACACGCACACGCACACGAAGCGCGGCGCTCCGTCTTAAGGACGACATATGAAGTAATTCCGTCCGCGGGCGGCGCGCTGCAGAGTGAGCCGTACGGCGCCTGCGCACGGCTCACTCTCGCGTCGCCCGCGGAATATTTTTTCCATTTCATATTTACGAATATGCCCCAAATTCCCCAAAAATTAGAACCGTGAAAGCGGGGCGCGGGGCGGTCGGGGGCCGCGCGGAGGGGCCGCGCGACGCACACACGCGCCGAGGGGAGGCTGCGTGGGGGGTGTGGTGCAGGAGATAGTTTTGTAGAAAGAAATGCTACATTGCGATGTGAGGAAATCCGTCTACGCGCGCCCTTATCGCTGCTGATGTTTTTTTGTCAATGCTTCATTTGTTGGAGACTACTGCTGGCATGTCTCCGTCGCTTCAGACCCTCTGGCTCCGCAGCGCCCATTGCTACCGACTAACAGTCGTGTGCAAACATTACTGTGTTCCGGTTTGAAGAGAGTTGTAGCTGGAGAAATTAATGGGGTAACCAGACTCGACATCTTGTATGTCCAGGCGATGAGCGCAGTGTGGTGCTGTGTATACCATCTTAATTAGCGCCACATTATTGACGGGCGTATCACTTCATCATCATTATCATCCGACAGAAGTCCACTGCTGGACATAGGTCTCTTCCAAAGATCACATCGATCGGTTCCGCGTTGCTCGCATCACTTATCATCAGGTAAACGTCATCCGCATGTCGTTTCGATGAATAAAAAAATACTGTTTCGGTTTGAAGGGCGCTGAACTACTGAAACTACTGGGGTAAGGAAGCTTAGCATCTCATGTCTTACTACGAGCATAATGCGGTGCTGTGTTTTTCATCATTACCAGGGCCACGTTATGGACTGGCGTATCACTTACCATCAGGTTAAGGTCTGGTTCGTCTTGTCACTTCGTTGCGTATATTATATATATATATATATACGCACAATAACTCACTGGATCCAAGCCAACCTCACTTGCTCGTGGTGCAGCCTGCTAATCAAGAAACGAGGCTCTGGCTCCCACTAACTCGCATTGGGCCAGCGTGGTGGGCAATAGTCTAGATCCCACCATACAAACCCTTACAGACGACTGAAGCTCGCAGGCAGGAGTCAGGTGAGCCTTCCCCATTTCCCGAGTGTTCTTCGAACAACAAGAAATACTGTAGAAATTTCATTTCATCAGCGATGCGAAGTTTTCATATGAAATAGTATTTCGATAAACGTTTCTGAAATATTCCATATAATGCCGCCATATTAAATTCTTACCGGTACACGTTTCCGTTTCCTTTTGTTTTCAACAAAACCTACTTTCAAAGTCTACTTAAAAATAATACAAAGAGGTCCTTACTTATTATTTTTGTCAATGTCGTTTCATCATCAGCCGATAATCGTTCCCTGCTGGACAAAGATCACATCGATCGATGCTGCACTGCTCTGGTTCTGGCACCTTGTCAACTTCCGTCTAAGTCATCATGTCCTCCGGTACTGCCTAGCACCAGGAGCTGTTAGTTCTAGGGGTTCATTGCGAGGGATTTGGGCCATATCCCAGCACACGAGCCAGTTTCACTAAAACGTAATATAACAATTTAAAAATATTTGCAGATATGATAACTGCTAGTTTTTTTTTAATTTATTGAAGTGACGAGGAGCTTGGGACGATCACCTGATAGTAGGTGATACGTCCACCCACAGTAATGTCGCTGGTTAGGATGATATACACAGCATCATTTGCGCTCGTCGCCTTGAGACAGAGAAATTTAAGTGTCCTTACCCCAGTAATTTCACTAGCTACAACTCCCTTCAATCCGGAACACAGTAACGTTTGTATACTATTTGTCGGTTGCAATAGGAGCTGTGGTGGTACCTACCTAGACGGTCTGTAGCCACAGGGATATACCACCAGTAAATAGCACAGACTTTCTGTTACAGACCGTCTAGGTACCACCGCAGCTCTTATTGCAGCCGACAAACAGTACTGTGCAAATATTACCATGTGCTGTAGCTAATGAAATTACTGATTCAAGTAGACATAATATGCTGCTGTGTATGTATCCTAATTGACGACACGTTGTTAGAAAGTCCTGCTAGTTTAGATTTGATTAAGAAACGGAATCATCTTGAGAGAGGATTAAAATTAAAAACTACATAGATGTTCGTGTAGTTAGTTTAGAGCTACAACTAATTAGCTGTAGTCATTTATAGCTACAGCCAGTTATCTGTAGCTCTGACTTTCTTCAAAGACAAAGTTCCGTGCTCATATATTATTTAAAGGGGTATAAAGGTTCCCGCACAATAACTCACGGAACCAAAGCCAACCTCACCTGCTCGCGGTGCACCCTGCTAATCAACAAACGAGGCTCTGGGTCCCTTCAACCTGCATTAGGCTAATCGTGGTGGGAAACGGCCCAAATCCCCCATACGAATCATTGCCGATCAATGTGGGAATCATTGGAGGAGGCCTATGTCCAGTAGTGAACATCTATAAGTTTATTGGTAAATGTCCGTTTTCGGTATCAAAAAAGAAGGGTATGAAGAAATATCCTCGACTCTTATCTTCGTCCGAACAAAGAAACTCTTCCACCTTTCTTCCAATCGTCCAACCTTTCAACCTCCTGTGGTGGATCTTGCCTTGACTTCTGCAGCGGATCATTATTCAGCTATAATATCCCCTCTCAGTCTATTTAAGGCAGTGCCCAGCACCAATGCAGGTATTGTATTAATGACCGGAAACCATGTTGGGACATCGTCCATATTATCATGCTGTAAGGTCCAGTGTCTTCGCCTAGAACTTTAAAACTCCCTTCAAGATATGGTTTATACTCAACCGTCTATAGTATGCTTGGTGAGGAATTCTCTTCCTCTTAGTGAAGAACTTTCTAGTTTTATCACGAAGCTTGATCCTCGAATAAATTCTCTCTTATAAGGGAATTTTAAGACGAAAGGATTTGTCTTATCAAGTTTTGTCCAAAAAATATTGTTTATTTCGCCCTCTCTTCCTCTCCATCATAACATATTCCCATTATCAATACTTTAACTTCCTCAATAACTTTAATTTATAAGTAGGCTGTGATCACAAGATCCATCTCGGAGTGAAGTAGATGTTATTTTAGCCCAACGCTGGGTTAAGTTATCATATCGCGATCCCGGATTTGTCCAAAGGTTACAATACAGTAATATGCGTGTTAAATGCTTTTATTATTCAAAAAATTTCACAACCGACGTAAGCGGAAATAAACTGTGGCCACTAAACCAGTGGTTAACAACTAATTTTTTTTAATGCAGCCAGCAATATATCACAGCAGTTGTGATGGTGAAGGTGGTGATAGTGGGTTTAAATAGGACAAGTATATTGTTTTTCGATGAAGCGACTAGCCAAGTCAGCGAGTGATGATCCAAGTACAAAAAACAATAGACGCACAGGATAATAGTTGTGAGGAGGAGGATCAGGAGGAGAAATAAAAAATGTAATATAAATATTACTAACGAGTAAAATATATTTATTAAGCAATTAAAACAAAATCTTTCCTCATAAAATTTCCTTCTCGTGAAGAAGAGGGAGATGATTCGTAATAAAACGAAGATTCGCAGTAAACCGAAGAGGAATCATCATCAACCTTTACGTGGGGTAATTCGTGTACCTGTTCTTGTGGGGATAAAGACAGGTTACGTTGGACTTGTCCCGACTAAAACCTCCACGATGTTCCACCATCGTCGCTTTCTCCGCGACCCTGCTAGCACCGGCTACACCGCTCATCTCTATCCACTTCCTTTCCATTTTTGTAAGGACACGTCGGAACATAGAAGGATCCCATCGTCATTTGGGCAAAACACCTCTTCGAATTCATCACGCAGAGAACATAGGAGCTAAGAGAAAAAACATCCGGCCTTCTGCGGCGGATCTGGTCTTGAGCTTCACCGCTAACCGTTATTTGGCCACGGAGGATAGAGAGAGAGGCGAATCGTTATACCGACAATCCTCTCCCTCCGCGACTCCACCATGGCTGCTAAGGGCAGTGCAAGCCTGTCCTCACAGCCCGCTGATTTATATCCGAGGTGAGTTCACAGAGCTCACCTGAAGCATCCACCTGAAGCCGTTGTATAGGTTCTTCTTAGCTTCATCGTGAGTAGACTAAGCCACGGTTAATGAGCCCCACCGCCATGACAAGCCAGGAACCTGTTCAGGGTCATCTTCATCCACCTTACTTTAAAGTATGTTACTTAATGAAAGTATTAAATATCTAAATTATTTGCTTTCTCTCTCTTCTCCTTCCACTTACCATATTTAGTAATAGAGTAATGTGGGGGTAGTTGTTACAGTCGCCCGCTTGCGCTCCGCTCGCCGCCGTTTCCGCCGCCCGCCGCCATAACCGCCACCCTTCCGGTCCCGAGACGCTTATTTGGTTCGCTTTAAAATATATTCCCGGCGGCCTATATTTCTCGGATGCCCGTCGCCTGATAATAAGGGCGTGTAAACAAATCGAAGAATACGAAATATTCCTTACTCCAACCCCCCATCCGGAGCCTGCGCGATGTGGGCAACTAGTTTTGTTATTCTACATTTTAATTCTAGACTTCTATGATGTTCTGAAGGCATAGCAGATATTTAGTTTAATTGCTAACTAAATCTACTGAACCAACGCGTCATTTGAGGGTCTTTAAGTAAAGAGCCTATCGCTTCCTCAAAGGCGTGACCTCTCAGCTGTTGCGATAGTTCCGCACAACAAACCGGTCACCGGACCCAAGCCAACCTCACCAGCTCATGGTGCAGCCTGCTAACCAACAAACAAGGCTCTGGCCTCCACCAACCCACATCAGGCCAGAGTGGTGGTAAATGACTCAAATCTCCTCATATGAATCCCTCTCTATCCGATCGATATGGGAAAGTCTTCGGTGGAGGCAGCAGCATGTCCAGCAGTGGACGTCTATTGGCTGATGATGATGGGCGTCAATGATCACTTTCCATCGTGTGTACTGACTGCTTGTTTCCTGTTACTAGAGTCCCTACTTCGAATCTGATACAGTTGTGTAGACTTTGGTGTATGGCCTATATAATAGCTAAAGTATCAGTAACATATTAGACGTAAGAAAAAAAAGGTATCTTCATGTTCCCACTGTTGGGATATAAGACCTTCTCACACATAAAGACAGTGAGGGCTATTTATCTATCACATTAGTAAGGCGGGTTGGCGGATGTTGCATGTGTCGGAAGATGAGTTGACCTGGGTTCGAACCCGAGCATCTTCGAGTGGAATAATACTTGTAGTTCTTCACAATCCGAGCTACAACCCTTTCCCACCCCCTTTAAGTTCGCCGTATAATTTGGATCGATTCGTAAAATAGTATATTTCTCTCTAAGTAATATTTAGGATACACTTAGTACTTTCTAGATTTAAACAGAACCTATAATGTATCTATGATGTATATTTAAACATATTTTTACTTTTGCTTCTTAAAGCGCTTCTCCAACTGGTGAAGGTTGGCGATCAGCGTGGTACAGTCCTTTCTATCTCATGGTCCGGCGGAACAATGTCAGATGCTCCAGATCTGCCGGTTATCATCATCACCAGCCGATAAACGCCCACTGCTGGACACAGGCCTTTCCCAAAGTTCTTCACATCGATCGGTCCTGCGCTGTTCTGTCCACATCCAGCGGGTTTCTGCGACCTTCGGTTGTAGGGATCATAATGGGGGGATGTGGTCTATTACCCACCACACTGGCCCAATGCGGGTTGGTGAGAGCCAGAGTTGTTTGTTGATTAGCAGGGTGCACCGCGAGCCGGTAAGGTTGGCTTTGGTCCCGTGAGTTGTTGTGCGGGATACCTTACACCCCCGATAGATATGCCAGTCCATTCCCTGATATTCCGCAACCCTGGCATTTTCCTTTTTTTTATATATTTACATAAAGATTTTATTTCCACCAGATCTGATCTAAAATTAGATGTTAACAAATAACTAATGTAAACTATATAACGATAAAAAACCTTAATTTTTTTTTATACTACGAAGCCACGATGCGAGCGGGACGTTCACTTGATGTTAAGTGATACGCTCATATCAAAACGACGCTAATTAGGATGATATAAACTGCAACACATTGCGCTCATGAGACATCAGATGTTGAGTATCGTTGCCCCAGTAACACTAGCTACAGCGCCCTTTAAACCGGAACACGGTAGTTTTTACACAACTTATTGATAGAACGAGATTTACCGCATATTGAACTAATAGTAACAGTATTCCTGCTCCTCTTAGGTCTCTTATTGGTATACTGTTTGTCGGTAGTGACAGCAGCTGTAGAGGTCACCATCAGCCGATAGACGTCTGTTGAAGTTACTCGGGTAATGAGTACATGTCGTGTACACCATCCCAACAATGGTCACAACACAAGCATGGTTGGTTGGTGTTCAGGCGGCGGCGGTCTCGTGCTGGAGTGGAATCGATTTCGGCGGCCCGGCTGAAAAATTTGAATTTGAAATGTCCCGGTGGCGGGCCTCCGTCGCCGGCTCTCTCTCTACACGGGAACAATATGAATGCTGTATAAAATTTCATTTTTTTTTCACTCCGTGTAAAAACTGAAAAGGCCGAGGGGCGCCCGTGGCAGGGGGGGGGAGGAGCTGTGCTGGTTTAAAAATCGAATCAGGCCCCCGTCCTTGAAGCAAGAGAAAGGAGGCGCTTGCCGTCAACACATAAATCATATTTCTGGAGAATTTTTAAAAGTCCTATTGCTTTCGCGTATTTGCCATGTACTCCCCCCTCCCCACCGCCGGCTCGTGGGGGTGAGGCAGCGGCCCGTGTGTACTTACTCCCCCGTTTCCTAGTTCTGCCGCCGGGTTCACAGGCTGTGCTCTAACTCGTACATCGTACTCGCTTGTTTTTTTTTTCTGTCATCCCCGCTCCGTGGTCTTCCGCAGCCGGGCCAAGACAACAACGCCATTTATATATTTATTTGTTAAATGTATATATATAGACATTCCTATATATATATATATATATATATATATACATACATATATATATATATAACACATTTCTTCTTACGTAGAAACTAATCACGGTGTCTCTGGATCCATAAGGCTTAGACACTTGGATTGCTCATAAAACTGGTTGGGGTGTATTAACTTCAGTCCGTTAACTCGGTAATTTCACTAGCTATAGGGTCTTTAAACCGGAACACGGTAATGTTTGATTGTCAGTGGAAATAGGAGCTGCGGTGCTGGATACACGGTCTCCGGCAAAGGCACCGATTTTTATTATTTTTACTTTTTAACCGAAAGTGGAGAATCGAGAAACGGGAGTCGAGATTCGAGAGTCGAAAATTGAGGATAGAGAGTCGAGAATCAAAGACCGAGAATCGAAAGTAAAGAATCGACATTCGAGAATCGAGAATCAAGAACCAAACGAACGAACGAGTTGAGAGTTGAGAATCCAGAGTCAAGAGTCGAGAGTCCGGAGTCGAGAATTGAGAGTTCAGAGTCGAAAACCGAAAACGGATATCGAAAATGGAAACCTCACCTGCTCGTGGTGCATCCTGCTAATCAACAAACGAGGCTCTGGTTGCCGTCAACTCGGCGTTGGGACATCGTCGTGGGAAATGGCTCCAATCACCCCAGATGAACCCATTGTTCCAGTTCTAGCAAAATTTTTTTGCTGCATATGTTTGGTGTACTGCTCACCTGGCATGTCTTTCTTTGGCTGATATAGACCAATAGTCTTTTCGGGTAAGACCTTTTCAAGTACGTTTTTAGAGATCGCAGGTTCATATCTCGAAACTAGGGTTCATATCAGTAATCTACAAATGGGTGATATAATTGTGAATTTGAACGATGGGTTCTAGATATATCTTTAAAATAGATTGCCTACAGTAATGAGGCGGTTGGTTAGGGGTGTGCGCACTTATTGTGTTCTAACTTGTTCACGAATCTTGTAAATACGTGAACTTACCGCCAACTTGAAACAAGTAGTGTTTCGAGATCAATATCTCATTTCAGACCCAATTCAAACTGTTTAAAAATTATCAAGTTAGCGTTAGCGCTAACTTCTAACGGATCTGTAATCATAATTAATATTTTAATAATTTATTTTAATTATTGCTTTGTTAATTAAATAATAAATAATTAAAAGTGTAAAATACAATGAGCACTGTTTCAGGAACACCCTGTGCAGTTGTAAGGCGCCGTGGGGGCGCAAGGCGGGCGGCGCCCTCGCGCTATAGTACACCTGCACGGCGCAGAGTAAACACATTTCCATTACTTATTTACGGTAATTAATACGTGTTTATATATGAAATATATTTAATTTATTCGCTAAGATCTTAGATGTCGTGTATACATCTCAAGCATTAACGATTTATGTAGTTTCGATTTATTTATATTTCTAAATTACTTTTATATATACTTATATATATATATATGCTAATATTTCTTTAAGAGCTTTTTTACCCTAGAACATATTTTCAAGTTTTTCACTTTATTTCAAAAGGGGTTGTCATAATTAAAAACTACTTAACAAATCCTTTAATTGGTTTTTGTGTCTTACAGCAGTGTAATAATTATTTATAGAACTGTACGAAGCCATATTATTTACAAGAAGACGTAGGTGACGAGTAGTTTCCATGACTTGACCAGGTACAGTCAGTTCCAGCCAATTAATTAGTTTAATTCCCAGACCGGAAACGGAACGGTGCAACATCTTCGAGTTTCCCTTACACTGTACACAGCACACATGTGGTGGGGCACTAGGAAGAAAGCGGGCGAAGAAAAAATGAGGGAGAGGAAAAACTAGAGCGGGACGGAAAAGTGGGCGAAAAACGAAAAATTTCACCTCCTCTCCACCCCTCCGCTCCCACCGCCGTTGCCCCCTCGCACACGCACACATGCGTGGTAGCACCACGCTTTTCAAATCTTGATACTTGCCACTCTCACTTTCTTTTTTCTACTTTACCTCCAAATAAATTACAATATCATAACATGAAGTGGTGTTTATCTAGTTACTAAAACGTGTGACGCATCACGTACCTAAGTATTTGAGTTAAACACTAGACTGACCATAACTTTATACCTATATCTATCACGGGGTTGTTACTGAGAAAGTTAACGATTGAATTTTATAGGGTAATTAATATTTAAATTATCTTCACTGATGATGGCAACAATTTTCACTACTTGTGTAAAGATCTGAAAAACTCCTAACAGAAGAGGCTCTTGCGCAAGAAACTACTAAAGGACCTCTTCCTCTGCAACCTCTGCAATACGTCCTCTATGTTAAGGGCAGTTATTAATAAAGAAATAATCTTGTAGAGGTCATTCACCTTTTAGTTAAGTGGATATTAAATTGGAATTAGTTGTGTTAACTTGAAAGTAAGTTGTAACAAGTAAGGGAGAAGAACAAATGTTATTTATAATAAACTTAAAGTGTTTAGACTCTTGCAGACAGACAATATTTATTGATACGTTTGGAGAAATAAAAAAATTACGATCTAGGTAATATGAATGATTAGGATACCTAACTGATAGTAGTTAATTAAGTTAACTTACAAAGTTATATTGCTATTAGTATATCATTTTCCTAAATGTGATAAGTATTGAGTGAAAGCGTCAATGGTAATTGACGTCCTTTGATTTCATTGATTGTTGGTGACGACGTGATGACTGGAGGTATACCTTCGCCAAACGTGTCTGCCCTGTTTAGTGTTGAGGTTTTCATCCAGGGTTTCATCCAAGACGATACCACTCAGTTCTTAATAGTCATTAATATGTAGCTCTCTCAATATTTCCAATACTGGGAACGGAGCTTCCTGTCACAACTTACTGCTGGTAGGTCTCTGTTCCCGGAGACCATCTAGGCATCACCGGAGCTCTTATAGCAGCTGACAGGCAGCAGTGTGCAAACATTATTGTATTCCGGTTTGAAGAGCGCTGTAACATTTGTTAATACTGGGGTAATGAGGCTTAATATCCTATGTCTAAAGCCGACGAGCGTAGTGCAGTGTATAGCATCCTCACTACGTTGTGTTCTTATGGCAAAATCACTTAACATCAGGTGAACGTCTCGGGTGTCTCGTCGCTTCGTTGAATAAATAAATCCAAATATAGAGTGTTGTAGTAATAAATAGTTGTTCCGTATGGCGAACCGCGGGGCAGGAAGCGGCGCGCGTCCGCTCCCGGCGCGAGGACCAAGAAGGCGCGTTCCCGCGGCAGGCTATTGTAGCATGTTTTTATACCCAAAAATTTTAAGTCAGTAGGCGCTCGCACTCGGAGCCGCTTGAACGTTTTTATTATTATTATTAAATATATATTTATATTTCGTTTTCATTTACAAGTTTTCGCACGGTTCATAATTTTAATATTTTTATAACGTTTTTACACAACAGTGTTTTATATATAGGAGTTAACAAGTTGTTCGTGACGTGACGTGACCGCGGGAGCGCGTCGCGTTGGGCCCGCGCCAGACCTACCCCCGAGTTTGACAGTTCGCGGTGGCGCTCCGGCCGGCCGGCGTGCACCAGTTCCGGTGGTGCTGACGTCCGGGTGGTGATGGCGGCGCGCGTGTCCTCCCGCTGGTGCGGCGTCGCCGGTGTCGCCGGGCCCGCCGCAGCCGGACGCTAGGATGCTGAACTCCCAGGACATCTGACGCCTGCTGCGCCCGTGAGTACGGACCCCGGACACCGGACACCGGCGGGGTTACATAAGGGCGCGTTGAGTGACGTATGAATATTGTAGGAGGCGGTGTGCGCGCGTCGCACGCGGCCGCGTTGTTTTTATCGGCGTAGTAAATTACAGGGGCCCCGATAGTGGACGGCATCCAGTCGGTAGTGTATCGATTTCCTCTTTCCCTCATTCTGCTTAAATTTCATTTGTTTTTGGGGGTGCGACGTCGCGTCGACGCGACGACGCCGCCCGCGCGCCATGTCCCGTGTTTACCCTGTCAGCGGGTTCGGATTCGAACCCTGGACTTCCAGCGAACGGCTACTTCGGAGTCTTTAATAAGAAATTAACCACTGACAACACGGCTAACAGTCACGTGCATTCCTCATCCATGTCGCGTACTGGTCACCATGTCACGAATATTTAAAAAAAAAAAATTGACATCTCATTACAATAACTAGTGTAATTATCGTAACGAGACTCAACACATTACGTCTTAAAGCGATGATGATGTGGTGCAGTGTATATCACCTTAACACACGTTACGTGTAGGCGTATCACTCACCATCAGGTGAACTTCCCACTCGTCTCGTCGCTTAATTGTATAAAAAAAATTGTTCAAACATTACTGTTTATTGAAGTGACAAAACATAACGAGTTGCGTTTCCAAACGATAAGGACAGTGTAAACATCCTCACTTACGCCTCATTATTACGAACGCGGGCATCACTTACATTCAAGTGACCGTCTGGTCTCTTGACAACATTTACAACTATCAACCTTTATATGTTTTTAACAGTTATTATTTTAGTATTATTATAGTATATGTATGTTGTGATGATGACTTGTCCAGGACTTCAGATCCTCTCCATCATTGAGTAATAAAATATAGAAAAAAAGTCTAATACTAGTACAATTTGTAATATATAACATTGATATATATTGCTTTCTCTCTCACTTTATGTCTATAAACCCTATCTAATCTGTCAAATGTCACGTGACTATCATGGTGGATAAATAGGCTGTCCACTCGTGAGAAAGCTCCGAGTCCCAGCGGTGGGAACCTTAATTTCACTGTGACTGTTGTTATGTATAATGGACATTTGTTATATTAAATGTATCATTTATAACGCTTCGACACCGGTACGAATGTAAAGACACGTTCACACGATAAAGTCGCATCAAAAGCTTTTTTATTTTTTCTTTTTACTGGTAAACGCTTCACCACGATCCTTCATGGTATATCAACAATTGGTGGTCTGTGGTGGTATAACTCACTATTCTAGTACCAACCAATGCAGTCCTTTGGTGAATAACCGTTTATAACAACTTCTGAATATATATTATACAACAACACAAGCTGTTCGTGGTCATAGGAACTTACAGCATCAGGTTCGAGAGGTCCTTGGACTAGTTAAAGCAATAAGACTAATCGGACGTTTACCTGATGATGAGTGATACGTCAGTCCATAACGTGGCGCTAGTTAGGATTATGCTTGCCGCCTTAAGACATAAGATGTTGAGTTTCGATAGCCTATTAATTCCACTAGCTATAGCCCCCTTCAAACCGGAACGCAGTAATGTTTACACAGTACTGTCTGCTGCAATAGAAACTGCGGTGGTACCTAGACGGTCTCCGGCGGCAGAGACAAATAAAATGGATATCCGCCTAACCGCACGTGACTAGAGTGATGGATAAATAGTCCTGATTCTCTCATTATGAATATCCCATGTCCCAATAGTGGGAACATTGACTGGGCTAATTGTTTATTTACAATACATACGAACACAATTAATCAAGGTATCGCTTAATCCTACTTATGTTTTCTAATCAACATTAAGACTGGGAATTAAGCTAGGTCATTGCGAGAGTTAGGTCTCCGACAAGTTTGCCATGTAGTCTCGGCCTGCTTGTCTAAAAGGCGTCTAAAAGGGTTTTTTGGTTTCGTGGTCTTTGATGGTGGGGGTCCCCATTGTCCACTAAGCGTGCCCATGACGAATGACAAGTATGTGGTGGTCTAGTGTCGTACCAACGCGGGGATGCCAGGAAAGGCAAAAGCCCTCCTTGAGCGTAGTGCTGGGAGACACCGGTGCCTTCGGAAGGAGATCCCGGGGCATCCGCGACGCTCTGAAGATGATCACCGAGGGGGTTTTAGTGGATAAAAATTCTAGGTAAGCTTGTCGTCCTCCAAAAGAAGGGTATCTTTTTGATCTCCCCCCTCGATAAAGAAAAATAAGAACAATCTCCGATAGGAGCATATAAATTTGTTCCTCAATGCAATGGCTCAAGTTACAGCTAAGTTGATTAACTTAATTACCCTATATAGACAGTTTAAGAGTTACCTTAACGTATAAAGTATGGATGTGTAGCGTTCGCTGTGCGGTTTGTGAGCGTGCTACGCGCCGTTGACGGGTCGTGTGAACGGACCTTTATGTATAAGAAAAACTTGAAGGTACTCGAGTGGGAGGTCGCGGGGGCGGTCAAGGCGACATCTGAACGTTTTACACGTGTATTACTTTATTACTTTGTTGTACGTGTGGCGCGGTGGTTGCGGTGTGCGGTTGCCGAAAACAAGGTCCCACGTTAGGTTTCCACACGTTTTTTTTTTTATTGAACATTACAACATACAGAAAAATTGATTTTCGGTGTAGTTCCTATATTGTATTACTTGTACTAATCTCTGCCTATTACTCATTTGTTTTAATTTTTTCATATTGCAAAGCGGTCAGCGAGACGTTCACTTGATTGTAAGTGATACGCCTGTTCATAACCCGGTGCTAGTTAGGATGATATACACAACACTATATTGTACTCGTCGACTTGCGACAGTAAATATCATTACACCATTAATTTTATTATCTACGACATCCTTCAAACTCGAATACAGGTACACACGTCCTGTACAAACATTACCGTGTTCTGGTTTGAAGGGCGCTGTTGCTACTGAACTTACGGGGGTAATAATATTTAATCGTCTCCAGACGACAAGTACAATATGGTGTTGTGTATATCATCCTAACTAGCGCCATGTTATGAACAGGCGTATCACTTATAATCAGGTGAACGTCTCGCAATATAAAATGGATTTCTAACAATAATAAAGTTTATCGCCAACTAAACAAGATGGCGTTGTAATATATTGAAGTTGAGGTCCAAAATAAATATTTAACTTTCCAGAAATACCAGTATTCATTTTACTTTAACTGGTGGTAGGTCTCTGTTGGTGACCGTCTAGGTACCACCGCTGAGCCTACTGCAGCTGACAGACAGTACTGTGCGAACATTACCGTGATTCGGTTTGAAGGGCGCTGCAGCTAGTGTAATTAACGAGGTAACGAGTTTGAACGAACCATGTATGAAGGCGAGTGAAAATTAGTTCAGTGTATACATACAGTGCATACATCCTAACTAGCGCCGCGTTGTTGTTCTCATCACTTACTTTCAGGTGTTGATTGTCGAATAAAAAATGTACGATAGAATTTCTTTATATTTAAATTAGAATCTAAACAGGCAAAAGTAACATGGAGGTCGCGGGTTCGATTCCCAGGCTACATGGTTAGTGGATGTTCAACAGTGGTCTCCTGGAATTAAATAGGATATATAGAATATCGACGAATTGATGTATATGAGCAGAGTATTAGTTAACATCACTTGAAATTGAGTGTTAATCTATTGCGAATATTAACATACTTATAAAATGCGGGAACCCACTGCGTGCGAGCAACGCGAGACAGATCGACGTGGAGATCTTTGGGTGATGTCTATGTCCAGCAGTGGGCGTCTATCGGCTGATGATGATGATGATGAAATGTATTAAGATTTTATGAAATCTAAATTTTTGTTTTATTGAACGACGTGCTGGGTCGTCCACCTGATGGTAAGTGATACGCTTGTCCACAATAATATAGCGCTAGTTTGGATGGTGTACACTGCATCACACTGTGCTTGTCACCTTGAGACATAAAATTATACGTCTCGTTACTTCAGTTATTACACTAGCTACAGCGCCCTTCAAACCGGATCACAGTAATGTTTGCGCAGTACTGTGTGTCGGCTGCGAAAGGTGCTCCCGTGGTATGTACCACCAGTTGAGAATTTTTACTTATACGTGTGCTGTTTGTTGTTACTTACCAACACTTGAAAATGAGTGTTAATCTATTTCAACTATTAAGGCAATTTTAAAATATATAAAAATTTTCATGATCATCATCATCAGCCGATAGACGTCGACTGCTGGACTGAGCCTCCACCAAAGAACTTCACGTTCGTATGGGTTCATATGGGGGGATTAGGAGGATTTCCCACCACTTTGGCCCAATGCGGGTTGGTGGGAGCCAGAGCCACGTCTGTTGGTTAGCAGGGTGCACCACAAGCTGGTGAGGTTGGCTTGAGTCCCATGAGTTGTGGTGCGGAACCCTTTACACCGCTTAAACTAGAAAAATTTATTAGGTATAAAAACTGAATCCACAGCTACATATAAGATATGTCGAGTACGCTGTTTACTGAGCCGCCGGGGACAAGTCGCGTGTAACTAATATTCGCATACCTAAAGTATTTACACTAGCGACTAGAAACATTTTACCTTATTATATAAAACATGTGAACATGAAAATTAAGTGTATTGTTATCGGCCGGACAACGGCCCACTGCTGGGCATAGGCCTCTCACAAAGATCCTCATTGAGGCGGTATTGGACCTTAGCCCCACCAGTGCGCGTTGATGGGTGGTCAAAACCTCGTCTGTTGTTTAGCAGGCTCCACATCGTGCTGGTGAGGTTGACTTGGGTTCCGTGAGATGTTAAGCGGAACCCTTTCAGCTCAAATTTTTTAAATATATTAGTTGAAGACTTGCTACTATGGTTTATAGAGTAGCAGGTTCGATTCCTGCACCATAAATATATATATATATGCACTGGTGGTAGGTCTTTGTTGCTAGAGACCGTCTAGGTAGATACCGCAGTTCCTATTGCAGCCGACAGACAGTCCTGTGCAAACTTTACTGTGATCCGGTTTGAAGGGCGCTGTAGCTAGGGACAATACTAGGTCAACGGGACTACATCATGTCTCAAGGCCGTGCACAGTATAGTGCTGTGTACATCATCCTAACTAGCGGCACGTTGTTATGGGCGGGCGTATCACTTACCATCAGGTGAACGTCCCGCTCGTCTCGTCTCTTAATTGTATAAAAAACGATACCGATATTGTTTATAAATATTAAGAAGTTTCTAAATCTTTTGACGAGCAGGATGTTCACGTGAAGTTAAGTGACACGCTAGCCCATAATAACGTGGCGGTAACTAGGATGATATACGCTGCATCGCATTGTGCCCGTCGTTTTGAGACATTAGATGTGGGGTCTCGTTACCAACTACAGCGCCCTTCAAGCCGGAAGTAGAGGCTACACGGTCCCCGACAACGGAAACCTACCAATCTTACGCATTATTAATTACGGTTCTATTTAAACTGTAATTAGATTTCTAAGTTACACATCACAACCACATACAACATGGTCATCACCAGCCGATAGACGCCCAGTGCTGGACATGGGACTCCCACAAAGATTTACATGCTTTTAGGGGTTCATATGGCGGGATTTCGGTCATGTCGTACCACGCTGGTTCAATGTAAGTTGGTGGTATCCAGAGCCTCGTTTGTTGATTAGCAGGCTGCACCACGAGCTGGTGAGCTTGGCCTGGTCCCGTGAGTCGTTGTGCGGGAGCCTATACAACCTGCACACACACACATATACAGACAAAGTTAAGCACACAAAAAGCACTTAATAAGTTAGCAAGGCGGGTTGCGTGCGGCCACATTTGCATACGTCCGTCGCCACTCGCCGACTAACCGGAAGTGGCCGAAATACTTTCGGAAGAGGTCCAGCAACTGCATTCATGTATATTATTTTTTATATACAATAAAGCGACTACACTAACGGGACGTTCACCTGATACTAAGTGATACGCGTACTTATAACAACGTGATGTAAGTTAAGATGGCATACACTGGACCAAATTGTGCTAGTCGCCCCGAGACATAGGATGTTAAATCTCTTTACCCCAATAATTTCACTAGCTACAGCGCCCTTCAAACCGGAACTTAGTAATGTTATGCACATTACACGGAAACAGAGACCTATCACCGATAAATAGTCTGGTAATTTATATTACAATACTAAACTTAATCTACATATATATATATATATATATTACATCCTTACATATGAAATTAGCGTTTCATCGTACTGACCGCTTAGATCTGAAATATCTCCACTTTGGTTAAGAATTCGAAATTCAAATTTATAAATTCATTTAGCGGGTACATTTGAGTTTTGGAAACAGTCATTCATTTGTTTTTACCTCATTATTTTTCTCTTTACCGTCGCTTATTGCCGCACAATGGGAAACATGAAATATCGGTATATTTACGAGTACGAGTTCCACCGTGACACCAGCACCAGTGCTGCAGGAACAGCTCCAAGGATTAATGATGTGTACGGCGCTGGTGTTGCAAAAGAAAGCACGCTACGATTTTGGTTTCAACGTTTTCGTTCTGGAAATTCCGACCTTCAGAATCAACTCTGTGGACAACCGGAGACCAAAGTGAAAAATAAGGATTAAAGATTTGTGGAAATGGATCCGTCACCAATCACTTCAGATAGCCGCAGGCTTCGGGGTAAGTGACAAAACTGTATTAATCCACTTGAAGCAAATCGGGAAAGTAAAAAACTTGAACGACGGGTACCTCATGCATTGAGTGACTCCAACTTGCGAACACGCGCCGACTGCTGCTGCTGTGTTACTTTGCTCAGCCGACACAATGATGAAGGGATTTTAAATCGAATCATTACTTGTGATGAAAAGTGGAAACTGTACGATAATCGGAAGCACTCGTCGCAATGGCTGAACCCTGGAGTCCCAGCCATATCCTGCCCTAAAAGAAAATTGACCCAGAAAAAGTTACTATTGAGTGTTTGGTGGACTAGCGCCGGTGTCGTGCACTGCAGCTTCCTAAAATCTGACCAAACGATTACGGCGGATATCTATTGTCAGCAACTGCAGACCATGAAGGAAGAACTAGCTGCTAAACAACCGAGATTGGTCAATCGCTCCAGACTACTGCTGCTTCACAACGCAACACCACCACACACTGCACAACAAACAACCACTAAGTTAGATGAGCTACAATTGGAATGTCTGCGATATCCACCGCACTCCCCGGACCTTGCCCCAACAGATTACCATTTTTCCGGAATTTGGACAACTTCTTACAAGGACACAAATTAACTCCGACGCCGGTACAAACCGCCTTCAAAGAATTTATTGGTTCTCACCCCCCCATGTTTTAGTAAAGGTATCAATGAACTACCTACGAGATGCTGTAAGCGCATAGATAACAACGCGGTGCATACTTTGACTAATTAAATATATTTTACAAAAAAAACTTGATTATAAATTACTTTCGTATAAAACGCATATTTCATATGTAAGAACCTAATATTAGCGAATTCCCACCATTGAACGTAATCAACCGTTCACAATCTATCCTCTGACGAAGAGTAGCACTTGGTAGCCAATTTGAATCTTACTGATCATCTGATACTAGAGTCCTGGACTCATCGATCATAGGCATATACTTAAATTCACATAGTACATATAAGTATATATATATATATTTATCGTATTGACTAAAAGTAAAAATATTTTTTTACCTGGTGGTAAGTAATATTGTGTATACCATCCTTACTGCGCACAACGACGTGGCGCTAGTTAGGATGTTATACACAGCACTACATTGCATTCGTCGCTTTGAGACAGAATATTAAGTCTGGATTACCTCAGTAATTACACAAACTATAGCGCCCTTAAAATCGGAACAGAGTAATGTTTGCACACTGTTGATAGTTGACATAAATAAGCTCTGCGGTGGTAGCTACATCCGGCGACAGAAACCTGCCGCCAGTTAAACGTAGTCTTTTTTTTTTAAAAAATAAATAAATGGACCTTTGATTAAATAGCATTAAGCAGTTAAGTCTTAAATAAAAAAAACCTGATCATGAATTAAAATAGAATCATTAGTCTATTTTAAATTTATGTTTCATTTATTAATAAAGTAATATTTTTTTAATTTCTGTTCCATTTTCGAAAATTTTAAAACCGGCACAGAGCAGCGTCTAGCTCATAATAATTTTTACTTGGCAACCCTGATATACTGTGTGTTAGGAGACCGCTTCCGAAAACGAAGACAAACGGTAGTACTGATGACATCTTTGATGATGGCAACGGAAAAAAATCGATTCTGATTAAAAAAAATCATATTTTTAAAAAGTTTTATTATTATTATTTACGCTCCATCGTGTTAGTACAGCTAAATGAAACGATAGTTTCATAAAAAATACATTACTTTATTAAAATAAAACCAGCAAACGCAAAATTAAAATCAGCTGATGCTCGGATCAAGGAACGCGCAGGCGCGGCGGGAACTCGAGATGTATTTTTCAGGTTTCAATTTGAACCTTATTGCATAGGGCCACGGAGCATTTAGATCGGTAAAATGTGTCATACGAAATGTTTTAAGTAATGTATTTTTTATGAAACTATCGTTTCGTTTATCTGTACTAACATTATGGAGAGTAAATAATACTAATAAAACGTTTTAAAAGTATTATTGTTTTTTTAATCAGGACTTGTTTTTTTTTCCGTGCCATCATCAAAGGTGTGTCATCAGTACTACCGTCTGTCTTCGTTTTCGGAAGCCGTCTCCCACACAGTATGATGTGATAACTAAATTCTGCTTATACGATAATCAATTTTAAGAATACCTAATTTTGTTATGCTTTTATTCATCATCAGCCGGTAGACGTCCACTGCTGGACATAGGCCTCCCCCAAAGATTCCCACACGATCGAACAAGGATTTATATTGAAAGCTTTAGATCATTTCCTACCACATTGACCCAATGCGGGAGACAGAACTTCGTTTGTTGACTAGCAGGATGCACCACGAGCAGGTAAGGTTGGCTTGGGTTCCTTGAGTTGTTGTGCGGATACCCTTACATGCTATTATTATTATTTGTTAATCTATAATTAGTAACAATTGAAGTTTATTTCATATGATGTAAACTTCTTACTGAGAAACGCGCCCGCCGGTATACACCGACTTATATCTTTTATACAGTGTGATAGGTAATAGGTGTAAAAGATCTGTAGGGGCTAAAGTATAGCTCGTATCCTGTCTATCTATGTATGGAATATATCATACAAGCACAATGCTGCTGGATTTATTCATTTTTTATATACTTTTTAAAAAATATCCCGAATTTCTAGGAAAAATATGCGATGATTTTATTTCTTACTTATTTCTACACAAATTTTAATGTAATAATTATTGTTTAATCATTGTTTTATTAAATTAAATTAATAGGGTCAAAAAGAAAAGGGCCACATTAAGGGCCGGCGCGGCGTCTGCTTTTATGAGTCTCTACAGTTTGATATTTCATGGTACTTGGTTTTATTATAATTGCTGTTTTTTTTCTAAATTTTAGAAACTTTATGTACTTTCTTATACCTAGTCGGATAGGTATTGAAGTTAGATACTTATTTATATGCTTTATATGTATTTTATATAAACAAAATTTTATTTTAAGATTAAATAAAAATGTAAGTATGGCGCCTTATTTTTTACTGTCACGTACTTTCAAGGAACCTAATTTAAAAGTTTTAGCTTTTAAGTGATGATTATTGATTTAATTTAATAAAACAATAATTACATTCAAATTTGTTTATAAATAAATAAGAAATAAAATCATAGAATTTTTTCCTAGAAAATCGGGATTTTTTGAAAAGTATTTAAAAAATCAATAATTCCAGCAGCGTAGTGTTTGTATGGTATATTCCATATATATATAGATAGCATACGAGCTATACTTTTATTTACTATTATTTTACTCTACTATTATCTTACTACTACTATCTTACTATACTACTATTACTTTAGCCCGTCCACATCTTTGACACCTGTTATCTTTCACGCTATATATTGACAGCCGAAGCAAAGTAATATTGTTATAATTTCAAATTTAAATGTATGAGTGTTTTTTTTTACAATTAAGCGACGGGATGAGTAGGAAGTTCATCTGATCTTAAGTGATCCGCCTCTCCATAACAATGTGGCGCTAGTTTGGATGATACACACAGCACTACACTGTACACCGTCATGAGACATGATGTTAATTTCCGTTAACAATGTCCCTAGCTACAGCGCCCTTCAAACTTGAACACAATAACGTTTGCATAGTACTGTTTGTCGGCTAAATTGTCTCTGGCAACAGAGCCCTACCACCAGCAAATTTCGAAAAAAAAAAATCATATCAATTTTAAAA
Source organism: Ornithoptera priamus (assembly GCA_029034505.1). Classification (NCBI taxonomy): domain Eukaryota; kingdom Metazoa; phylum Arthropoda; class Insecta; order Lepidoptera; family Papilionidae; genus Ornithoptera; species Ornithoptera priamus. The sequence goes on along the minus strand of JARDWD010000500.1, from coordinate 1,316,396 downwards.
CTTTTCATATGGCTTAGGTATCGTAACAGGGATTTCCGAGCTACGAGGTAAACATTAATTACGTCAAAGAGTTTAAAGTCATTGATATCTTAAGTGTAAAATCAATAGTATAAATGACGTTTCATAACTAGTATAAACCACTTTGTGTCACTGAATTTTAATCAAAACATAGACACAGCGTTACAAAAGCGCGCCAAAATTCCGCGCGCGTCTCAGTAACGCACGGCGCCATTTTCCCGCGCCGCGTCGGCCGCGCGTCGGCCGCGTCGGCCGCGTCGGCGGGGTCTCCTCAGCGCGGTGACGTCACAGCGCGCCGCCCGGCTAAATATTAATTCAGCGCATCGAAACCGACGCATGTTAATGTTTGACGTACTATCACAAAACCCAGTCGACATTAATAGAATCCACGTTCTATTAAATTAACATTTATATTCGAGGAAGTACACCTGATAGTAATACCATATTTCGTTCGTCGCGTTGAGACATAACATGTTAAGTTCCGTTACTACAGTAATTGCCCTAGCTACAACGTCCGACACACAACACACTGCACACTGTTGTTTGTTAATTGTAATAGGCGCCGCGGTGGTATCTACCTTGACGGTGTCGGCCAGCGGATTTCTCTGTTGCCGGAGACCATCTAGGTAGTGACCACCGCAGCGCCTATTGCAGCCGACAAACAGAACTGTGCGGGTATTACTGTGTTCCGGTTTGACGGGCACTGTACCTAGTGTAGTTCAGTAATTACACTAGGTACAGTGGGAAACGAGATTTAACATTTTATGTCTCAAGGCGACGAGCGCAATGTGATGCAGTGTATCCCATTCTAACTAACGCTACGGTATGGGTAGGCGTATCACCATCAGGTCAACGTCCCGCTCTACTCGTAGCTTACGAATAATAAAAAAAATACGTGAAAAATAAATTGAAAAAAAAAAGACTGTTTTAATGTTTCCACTCTTAGAACTTACGGTTCTTTCTCACAGGGAGAGTCAAGGCCAATCCACCAGGCTCGTTCTCATCGCTCTTGGAACATGTCGAATTCTTCACAAAGAATTCCTTCACCGGAAGCTCACGCTCGTGGAAATCTCGTCTCTCCAAGATGTATAGCGCTTACGACCGCTTTAAAACTTCACCAGTTATAAATGTTTTAAATGTATGAATTGTTTATATCGGAATAACATATATACATATAAATATAAAAAATATTGTCTCGACAAGCGAACCGTCTATAGGTCAGTTCCTAATTCTGCTGCCAAACAGTAACATATTCCGGATTGAAGGACGCTGTTGCTAGTTAAATTACTGGAGCAACGAGACTTAATATCCTGTCTCAAAGCGACGAGCGCATAAGGTGCAGTGTATAACATCCTAAGTAGAGCCACGTTGTTACGGGCGAATCACTTATTATCAAGTGAACGTCTCGCTCGTCTCGCTCGTCGAAAAAAAAAGTGGTTTGTATTAATCTGTGGTATTAATTTATATAACATTTTTTGTCTGTAGTTTATCGGAAAGGGTTCATGTAGTTCTAGTTTCCCTTTTTTTATTTATCGTTTATTTTTTTATTATAATGAGAAACGTAAATGATATTAGTGGGGGTGGGAGATCACAGATTGATATAGTGTATATCATTCTAACTAGTATGTAAATTATATGTTAAAAATAACCTAGTTTATCGCTCTTCTATATTGGTACGAAGTTGGTATTTTGTTGAAGTTGTCTGATAACTTTAACACATTCGGGGAATCCCTTGCTATAAATATCCATAGACATTACTTTATTATATTTTGTCATAGATCGTTATTGATTTTTCTAATGTACATCTGGATCATTTGATTATAAAAGTTATAGATGAAATATACAAACAAAATTGGGATAAATATCATATTATCTTCCCTTACAAATGACCAGAAATTCTAGTTTACTGGTGGTAGTTGTCTATTGCCAGGACCGTCTAGGTAGGATAAACATTACTGGGTTCCAGTTTGAAAGGTGTGGTATTTAGTGTAATTACTGAGTTAACGAGACTCAACACCTTACGTCTCAGGCGACGAGCACAATATGGAGCAGTGTATATCATCTACGTTGTTATAGGCAGGCTTATCATTTACTATCAGGTGAACGTCCCACTCGTCTTATCGCTTCATCTCTACTGACATGTAGTAATGAGTAAAATTGGCCTTAGTCATGCTCTTTTGCAAGACCAAGACCGAATGATCATGTACGACTAAACGAAATAATAAAAGTTCGATTGAAGTGATAAGTTAGAATATTTATCATAACTTGAATATAAGCTATTCTTCTGTTAGTATAAGACTGAATATGCAAGATCAAGACCAAAACTGAGATCATTATCTTGGTTCTGGTCTTACTTTGGCTATCATTAGTAAGATGTGGAATGCTGCGAGTACAGTGCTGCGTATCTCCGATCGTCCGCCATTTTATTTCAAAGATATATAAATCTGTTAATTCGAAGTTCGCAGGTTGCCTGGGGTGCAGGGTTCGATTCTATTTCCGGAACAATCTACGAGAATATTGTTATTGAAGGTGAATCACCTCTGCGATGCCGTTGTGAGGAAAAACGAATTTTCCTTTAGTTCATTCGTTGGGAATGTTTTTGTATGAAACCAACCTACGTAATAATGAGTGATTTAATTTTGTTGGGAAATACACTTGTAGTATTCATGTTAGAGTCGGTGACACTGCGTCCGTAGTGGACGAGTGTGTTTGTGTAATACACTGTTGGCAGGTCTCTGTTGCCGGAGACCGTATATGTAACACCGTAGCTCCTATTGCAACCGACAAACAGTGCTAATATTACTGCGGCCCGGTTTGAAGGATGCTGTAGCTAGTGAAATTACTGGGTTAAGTAGATTGTACTATTGTATATATTATTCTAACTAGCTCCACGTTGAGATTATCATGTACTCGGACAACTTAGATAAGCACGTTTGATTATCATCATCTTCAACCGTACGGATAAAAGTTGAAAGAATGAGCGAATGAAAGAATGAACCAATGAGCGAATTAATAAACGAATGCGCGTTGAATTGTTGAATTAACGAATGAGCGTGATATGAACGAATGAGCGTTGAATGGTCGAATTAACGAATGAGCGTTGAACCAACGAATGAACGAATGAGCGTTGAATGAACGAATGACCATTGAATGGTCGAATTAACGACTGAGCGTTGAACAAACAAATTAACAAATGAGCGTTGAATGAACGAATGAGCGTTGAATGAACGAAACAACGACTGAGCGTTGAATGAACAAATGAACAAATGAATGAATGAATGAACGATTAAGCGTTGAATGGTCGAATTAACGAATGATTATTGAACGAACGAAAGAACAAATGAGCGTTGTACGAAAAAATAAGCAAAGAAAAAAAAATGAATTAATAAATAAACAAGGTCAAGCGTTACCCGATCGCAGATTAAAAACTATAACGAAGTGATTCACGCGCGGCGGTACTACAGTCAAATTGTTGTGTAATCTTTGTTAATGTTACTTAATTGTACATTGCACCACCGGGGGTGTAAGGGGTGCCACGTGACAACGCACGGGACCCAGGCAACCTCACCTGCTAGTGGTGCAGCCTGCTAATCAACAAACGAGGCTCTGGCTCCCATCAACGCACATTGGGCCACCGTGATGAGTAATGGTCCACTATATGAACCTTTACAGACGAAGACTCTTAGTGCCTGGCGGTTTTACGGGTAGCACAGGATCAACCGATGTAAAGATTTTTGGGGGAAGCCTATGTCCAGCAGTAGACATCTATCGGCTGATGATGATGATGATGAAAACCTATTGTACACAGGCAAAAGGTAAAGATTGAAAGTAGCTGTTCTACATAAATATATGATCCCAGGGGTGCAAGGGGTTTCGCACAACAACTCGCGGGACAACTCGGGACCCAAGCCAACCTAGAGGTTGCGGAAGAACTGCTCGAGGTTATCCCGTGACCCTCGTGCATACTGTCGGAATTGATTGGAATACCGTGTCAAGCTTTATAGTAAGTTGGAGCCAGGCACTACTCCGTTACCGGTCCCTGGTTCCAGGGTGTGCGTTACGTTAGCATTTTGTTACACTCGTAAAAAAAAGTCAACATCACCTGCTCGTGGTGCACCCTGCTAATCAACAGACGGCGTTCTGGCCCCCACAATTCCGTATTGAGCCAGCGTGGTGGGAAATGGCCCAAGTTCCTCTCTATAAACGACGGCCCTTAGTGTTCAGGGGTACCGGAAACCATACAAGCTGTAAGGTTGCGAGAAACCGCTGGACGCGAACAGCACAGAACCGATCGATGTGGAGATCTTTGGGGGCGGTCTATGTCCAGCAGTGGATGTCTAGCGGCTGATGATTGGTATGGTCCCTAGGTGATTAGACACTGGGTCATTACTAGCGGTAGGTCTCTGTTATGAGAGACCGTCTAGGTGGGTACCTATCAGTATTATGTTCCGGTTCGAAGGGTGCCGTTGCAAGTGTAACAAGACAACATGTTGTTTCAAACAATTTGGTGTAATGTATACCGTCGTAATTAGCTAGCGCCACGTTGTTATGGCGTTATGGGGGGCGTATCACTTAACATCAGGTGAACATCTTATCCATGTTATCGTATCGTAGAATAAAAAGAAAGACACTGTGTTAATAAATATATTTAAAATAATAATTCAACGTTTGCTGTAGTTAATATTTTAAAAGTATTTATAGAAAAAACTATTATAATAATAGTATTATATATCAATAAACATATCTATGAAAAATTATATATTATCTGTGTTCAAGATATGTCAAAGTTGAACGGGCCTCATAATCCTCGTCAAGGATCCATCGTGAGGAATAGTGTTATACTCCGCAGCATAACAACTATGTCATTACCATGTATTTTAAATATGCAAATTAAGTTAAAAGGAATTTCAAAAAAAAAACCAAGTTTATTTTTTTTAAACGTCTAATTAAAGCTTCATATTTATTGCTTACTACAACTACTAATTATTTACAATAATCAATTAAAAAATATTACCCTAATTAGTAGCGTTTTAAGTGGCAACATTAATTTACTTTTATCTCTTCATTACGATCTTAATGGCGTTTAAACAGTCTTTTAACTATTATTAAAAAAAATACAATACAGACTATTAAGTTTAGTTCTTAGGCTTACTTAGAGTCAAATAAAAAAAAATAGTTGTGATTGTCATGCGCAGTCGCGCAGATGTCACAGATAACGTATTACAATAGAGCAGTATTTACGCACATGAAGCCGATCCTCGTGTACCCGAAGGGACACTTGTTTCTGGCCCCGTGCTCGTGGAAATGGTTCCTGTCCCTCCTGCGTTCCTCCTCCAGCATCTTGGTGTGTTCGTGTTTCACAATTTCCTCACTGGTGCCGGCGTCGGGGAATATTTTACGTTTTTTCCGGTTATTCTCGACGCAGTTGCCGCACGGCACCAGCGGCGACAGCAGCGCGGGGAGCGTCGGCAGCCTCTCGTCCTCCGCGGTCTCCGCGTCGGAGGACAGCCGGTTCAGAAACTTGAAGATGTCGGTCGCCTCTTTTAGTGTCTTCTCGTCTTCGCACGTGCAGGGTTCCTGCGCGTCCGCGAGTGCGGCGCCTGCCATCAGCAGCACGATGAGTTTTGCGGCCATTTCGTTGTTCGCACGGCGGTGGTTGTGAGTGGTGTGATGGCTTCCGGCGGCGGCCGCTGCTTTTAAAGCTCGCAGCTCGTGAGTCAAGCGTTTGAATCACTCATCACTTTGTGTCTGTGTCTGTGTCTGTGCTGTGTCGGTGTCTGTGTCGGTGCGCCGCCGATTAACTCCGCTGACGCGAGCTGTCTGCGCGCGTTATCCCCGTCACAGTGCCAATGATGCTCATGGTCCTCGCGTGAACTGTTATCGCGTTGCGGTTGTTGTGCCAGCTTTTAATTGGAATCTTGTTTCCATTTGTTTACGTTATTAGTTTTATTTATCGCGGCCACCACACCAGGACACGATGGTGTAGCGCTTGCTGCATCCTTCTCAACAATTTCAATACAGTCGACACTCATTACTAGGTAAATATTTTAAGACAGACAGGAAGTCGAGCTGGAAGCACTAGTTAAGTATTACAGCGGTTCATCCATTGGAACATAGTCCACAAAATGCGAGGAGCAGTATTTTGGCTAACTTATTTAACTTACTTTTTACTGACTGATTTTTAAAGAAAACCGAATTAATATTTGGCTTCGTTGGCGAAAAATTCCGGAAGCCTTAAAAATCTATTGAAACCGACTGCTAAGAGTTTTAGAAAGTAGAGATACTATATAACTTCGATTGCCTCTTAGATGAAGTACTCCTTGAAGTGTGGCCTTGGGTATAAAAAAAAGTAGTTACTATTAAAAATGGATATATTCACATACGTTTAATAAAATAACTATCGTGCCCATCACCCGGCCGACCGTCGAGCAAACAATAAAACGGAATTGTATTTTATTGACGCATCCATAAAGTTATGGCTCCGCGGTCTCGCCCCGGCCCCCCACTATCTCTTATTGTCTTATTCACGTAATAAAACTCTATTACGTAGTATTTTTAAAATAACCAACGAACTACAAATTTTTCCTTTTTGTATTATTTTACAGAAACATGCGTTTAATACCGCTACGTCGAATCTGAACATCAGTCCCACAGTTCCAATTAACCCGCATTGGGTCAGCGTGGTGGGAAATGGCCCAAATCGCCCCATATGAACCCCTACAAACAACGACTTCTATTGTCCGGCGGTACTGGAGGTCAGGCTGACTGTAAGGTAATTGGAAGCCGCTGGATACGGGCAGCGCAGGACTGATCGATATGGAGATCTTTGGAATTTTATGTCCAGCTGTGGACATCTATCAGCTGATGACCAATGAGTGAATACAGATTACAGTACAGTTTAAAGTATATTTAAATACTTTCAAATATTGCTTAGCCATTATACTCAAACTTATTTATATCCAGCTGTTGACGTCCATCTATTTAGATGACGGCATATAATGATGTTTCAAAGTCATCATCATCATCAGCCGATAGACATCCACTGCTCCAGCATGGCCTCCCAAATATTCTCACATAATCAGGTAGGGATATATGAGGGGATTTGAACCATTTCCCACCATGCTGGCCTAATGCGAGTTGATGGGAATGAGACCCTCGTTTGTTGATTAGTAGGGTGCACCACGAGCTGGTGAGATTGGCTTGGGTCCCGTGAGTTGTTGTGGCTCTGGCTCCCACCAACACACATTAGGCTAGCGTGGTGGGATATGGCCCAATTCCCCCATATGAACTGATCGATGTGGGGATCTTTAGGGAAGACTTATGTCCAACACTGGACGTCTATCGGCTGATGAAGAAGAAGTATATCTTATGTCAAATGTTTTTTTTATTCTATGAACTGACCAGACGAGCGAGAAAACCTGATGGTAAGCGACAACGCCCATAACAACAGGATGATATACACTGCAATACAAGGCGTTCGTCGCTTGAGATATAAGATGTAGACTCGTTACCCTGGCACTTTCACTAACTACACCGCCCTTCAAACCGGACACAGTACTGTTTGTGGGCTGCAATAGGAGCTGGTACCTAGATGCTTTACCACCAGTGAATATTAAGTAAGATAAGTAAATCGATATATATATATAGTATGTAGTGTACATCATCTTAACTACTGGCACATTGTTATTGCGAGACACTTACCATCAGGAAAACGCTCTGCTAGTTTCCAAACCTCGTAGATATATTAGTACTTCCAAATTTAAAAGGATGTGAGGGTTACCGAACTGCACATGGCGTCCAGCCACCAAGTCAACCTCACCTGCTCGTCACGCACGCCACTAATTAACAAACGAGGCTCTGGCTCCCAATAATCTGAATTGGGTCTGCCTGGTGGGGAACGGCCCAAATCCCCCCTGTGAACCACGGCCGTTAGTGCTCGGAACTACTGAAGGCCGTGCTGGCTGTAAGGTCGCGGGCAGCGCGGACTGATCGATGTGGAGAACTTTGGGGTAGACCTATATCCAAAAGTGCTCCTCTACCCGCCGATGATGATGATTTCCAGATTATTTATAACAAAAGTTCAGGATAAAGTTTACATGGAGATAAAAAAAATGCTTTAGCCAGAAGTCATGAGTCACGTGGACGTGGAATTGTCTCCGATATGCTGCAAGAATTAAATGAGTCAGACAATAAACAATTTTAAGTGCTGCCATGTTTGCCATGTAAATTAATTCATGAGTAATGTTAGATTTAACAAATCGTGGTGATGGATTGGCTCCTGGCTCCTCCACCTATCCCACCCATCATCATCTACGAGGATTAAGAAAGAACTACAACAACCGGTGGCAGGTCGCTGTTCCTCCCCCGTAATAAAAATCTACAAACGGATGCGGGCAGCGCGGGACCGATCGATGTGGGGATCTTTTGGTGAGGATTAGCAGTGCACGTCTATCGGCTGATGATGATGATGATGATAAGGTCTCTGTTACTGCAGACCGGCTATGTAACACCGCAGCGCCTATTTCCTCCTTCTACTACTAGTATGCAAACATTACTGTGCTCCGGTTATATATCATAATGCGGTGTGGTGTATATCTTTGTAACGCCACGTAGTTATGGACGTATCACTTGACATCAGGTGATCGTCTTCCTCGTCTCGTCACTTCGTAGAAAATAAAAAACTTGTGACCTAGACGCTCCGTAGCAACAGAGACCTACCACCAGCACCTGCAGCTTATCATGTAACACAGCAATGTTTTGCGGCAGAATTCGCGTTAAGTCGCGTTGGTATCTACTTAAACTACTTCCGGTTGGTGGAACACACCAGCAGTGGTCTGGTTATCGTAATGCAGGGCATCGAGTGTGACGCACGGACCCACTTACTCACCGCCATCTATTATTCAAGTCGAGTAATTCATTTGGTATCCTTGCAGATCACACATGAAGCATAGCTCAGTTAGTACTCGCTGTACGTCTCAAGGATACGCGGGTTCCACCCCCAATGAGCTCCAGCTTCCGGTGTAGGAAAACATAACAAGCAATGGCAGTAGGTCCGTTTAGGTAGGTGCCACCGCAGCGACTATTGCGACCGACAAACAGCACTGTGTAAACATTACCATGTTCCAGTTTGAAGGGCGCTGTAGCTAAATTACTGGAGTAACGAGACATACCATCGCCTGAAGGCGTCGATCACATACCGTCACATGAACGTCCCACTTTTTTAGTCGTTTCGTAGAATAAATAATAAGAGAGATATTCCATCAGCAGAGTGTGATGGTAACTAAATGTGGAGTACGTCAGCACCTTCTTGATGCTTTATTAGTTCCGTGGAAGCCTCTTCTGCCCCTATTTTTGTGTACAGCCATTGTATGAAAATCAATATCATATTCGGATTCGTCCGTCACACGACAGCGACGTACGTTATACATATACATATATATATATATGTAATGTCGCCACATATGCTGTATGTTTTGGGATATAGAAACAATATGGTGTTGAACGCGTCGGGCTATTATTTAACATTATGTGTGGTTACCATCATCATCAGCCGACAGACGTCCACAACCTGACATAGGTCTGTCTGTGGTTATATTTTACTTAACAGGAAGTGGAAGGTAGGAATATGGAGATTATGAGGGAAAATGATAGTGATCGCAGCAGCCATTGCTAGTTCTTACAGGTCTGTGGTCTAGATTTTCAGATTTATTAGTTATCATCGTAATTAATTAATTGTATAGAATAAACAGAATATATTTGTTAATGTGAATATTAATGACGTGAGAAATAAAAGTGTTTATCCCGCGGAAACGGGATGTAAATGCCACCCTATCACACATGGACATATCTTGGGCGATGTGGAAAAATCTAAGAAGCGGAGATACACCCCCTCCGGACCCCCGTGCTCGCCTCGCAATAATTAGTTTAACAGTGTTCGAGCGGGCCCACACCCCACACCCAGCGCCGCTCCCCACCACCCACGCCCACGGTGGCGTGGTGGTGTGGCGGGGGGTGCGTGTGTGAGTTTCGCTCGCTATAGTGAAAAACAAACCGGAACAGCGAGGGGAGAGCGGCCGCTGCGTTAAAGCGCGGTTTTTATATTGATGTGTGTAATTGGTTACACATACACCACGACATACACCACTGTATGATCATCACACTATCACACAGTCTACATTCACAGGTGACCAGCACTTGATCTTAATTTCATAAGATATTTAATGATTTATTTCGTAGAGAGTAATGATTAGTCGCCGTCGATATCCTGACTCACGGGGTTCATACGAATGTATGACTGACTGTGTGCTACACAAGGTTATCAGCAAAAACTGGTTACCTGGACGCTTCTATAAATTCTTGCAAACTCAACTAATGTCCTGCGGGAATCGTACTGGTTAACCCTTATTTAGTTAGCTGCTGCGTCAGTGACCATTAAGCCACGACGGGAACGCGCCTTCAATTCTGATGTACTTGATATATCTAGAACAATTTAGTACAAGTTTGTATACTCTATAAACACTAAAGCGGTGTTTACTATTGCGGTAAACTTGGTCTTAGTTTCTTGATATTGCCAGAAAGCAAGACCAAGACCAAGACCGAATGAATGCGACCAAAATCAAGACTGAATTATTACGGAAGACCAGTGCCATATTTGAAAGATTAAAGGAAAAAATCCTTTGCAATGATGCGTTACAATATTTATCATAACTTTAACAAAAGTTTTTCTTCTACAAACAAAATGTTTAATATATTATAAGACTGAATATGCAAGACCAATACCAATATTGTTCATCCAAGACTTGGACCTGTTCTTGCATTGCTCGTTATTAGTGTTCACACAATAATACTAATAAACGAATTATTATTTACACGTATCATTACCAATATGGCGACTAAAGTATGTCAAAATACTAACCTAGAAATGATAAGTTTAATTTGAGTAAGATTCAGCGCGCGTCTCCAGCTACAGGTCCACCAGCTGCTGAACTGCGAGATGATTATCAAATATCAATCGATCCCTTCATATTCTTCACGTTTAACTTCATTGAATAGGTTTATGTTTAATCCGTGCCCGTGCGCGTGCCCATGACGCGTGCCCGTGCCCGTGACGTTGGTACACGGCCGCCATTTGCAACGCGTGCATTTGACAATTAAATAGATTGGAAATAAATGAACGGGAGAAATAAAATCGATACGAGAATTTTTATTTCTGGCAACCCTGCACAGTCTCATTGGCTTACGACTGCGGGGGTAGAATTAAGATATCTCACTCCCTCTCCCCCTCTCACTGCCTCGTGTGCAGTTTGATCAATAGTGACAAGAGATTAAAGATATTGCAAAAGAAATTGGGGTACTTTCTTTGTTTTGCAACTTTCCGTATACTGGTAGGCAATTCTTTCTTTAGTTTCTAGGTAAATGCCTAGAGCTAGAAGTGGTGCGCAAATACTAACTAACTACTACTAGTGCAGATAGAAACATGTTACTAATCGACATAGTTGACAGTTTCGTGATGATGCTAATTAGCTCTCAATTACTAAGAATCAGGTAATCGGAATCAATTACTTGGTACTGTTGGGACTTGCACGTATTCTCGGGAGAGCGTTGAGATCATTTATCTATCATGATAACCTATGTTCATCGGATACAGATGTGGATGGAAGTTATTGTTCTTGAAACATGACAATGTCCTCTCTGTTTCCCTTCACCGGAAGTTCAAGCTCAGTGAAGATCGAAGGCCTCAGTGTCGAAATATCACAGCTTCATATAGCGTGGTGGCAATCAAGATGATACAGAAAGTATACAGTTAAAGTAACTTAATCATATGGAATGGAGACCGCAGAGTTATTTATATGTGTGTGTGTGTGTTTGGTCAAGCGCGAGTCGGGTTTGTGGCGCTGCGTTACCAGTGCCAGTGCGGTGAGTGTGCGGTCAGCTAACGCGGCCGCGCGGTACGACCCTCACTCCGTGACGTCATCCGGCTCTAATGACGTCAGGTTCTGTGCTGAACCCGCAGCACCGCCCCGCGGTAAACATCACACGGTATTTATATATTGAGGATATTTCTATGGCAACGGTCATGCGCAAACGTTGCTGTGTTCTGGTTTGAAGGGCGCTGTGGCTAGTGAAATTACTGGTGTGACGAGACTTACAATCTTATGTAATTTCAGTAGATGTAGCACCCTTCAAACCGGAACATAGTAATGCTGCAATGGGAGCTGCGAGCAGAGACACCACCAGTAGAGGAATATCTTTTTTTTTTTGGAAAAAAAATATTTATTTATTACTCCAATCCGGAAACCGGTAAAGTTCATCTAGGTAATACGATTGCCGTGGTCCAGCTGCAGCGTAAGTCACATCCGGGCTAGTTTATAATGACCCATCTCTTTAGCTCGATGAGAACCCGAGGATACAGCAATATCCTGGATATCTGGCGGTATCGTTCTCACACAGCGTTGAACCATATGAATACTTTTAGTGTCATCGTAAATTTTAGTACCAAGTCCGCAGTATCGGTGCTCGCCTCTTATAAAGCCTGATCGTGCTGAATGTGGCACCGGAAATACCTCACCTGACCGCACCGGAATGTAAACGCCGGAGACCGCATTGAGAATGTTCTATTTGTTTTTTTTTTTATTGCGATGTTGTACCGTTGTAATTTTTTTTTAGGCGATCGTCCTAGTAATATTACTAGCGACATTAATATATAAAAAAAATTGTACAGGAAATATGTTATGTACTGGTGATAGGTCCTACTGCAGCACGACAAGCATTAGTGTGGAAACACTACAGCGTTCCGGTTTGAAGGGCGCTACACCTTGCTACATCGCGTCTAAGTCGTAGACTATCTAGGTAGGTTCCACCGCAGCGCCTATTATAGTCGACAAACAGTACTATGCTGACATTTGTGTTCCGGTTTGAAGGGCGTTGTAGCTAAATTACTGGAGTAAGGAGACATCTTATGTCTCAAAGCGATGAGCGCAATGTAGCGGTATGAATACCATCTTATCCAGCGCCACGTTTTTATAGGCAAGCGTGTAACACTTATAATCAGGTGAAGGTCCCGCTCGTTGAATAAAAAAAGTGTTTATGAGCCGTTTGTGTAGAAAGCAAAGCTCGGTTGGAACTGGAACTATAATGCAGATCGCGCAACGTTAGGAGAAATGTGTTAAGTTTGATTGGATTAGATACACGAACGCACGCCAATATATTTCCCTGTCGGTTATGGCCGGTGGGGGGAGCGGAGCGGAGGGTGTGCTCCACAACGAGGCCGTTTTGGCGGGAAAATACATATTTATGAAACTGGGGGACGCTGAATGGACAATCGATAGCTTCTGTCATTCCCCTTTAATTGTTGGCGGGAAAATTCAACAACGAATACTGCGTTGTGGAGTAATAGTTTTTTTTTTTTATTACGTTTTACTCTTTTATTGAACGAAGCGGACGAACAGCACCTTCACCTAATGGTAAGTGATACGTTCTCCTATGACAATGTGACGCTAATTAAGATATTTATGATTTATTGGTGGTAGGTCTGTCTAGCCAGAAACTTTCACTTTAGCGCTGATCTGCCGCCAAACGATAGTGCTCCGGTATGAAGGATGCTGTAGCTAGTGTAATTACAGGGGTACAAGGAGACATAACATTTTATGTCTCTAGGCGACGAGCGCAATGTGGTGCTACGAATATGTCACTTTGAGACTTAAGGTGTTAACTCTCGTTAATCCAGTAGTTTCATTAGTTATAGCGCCCTTCAAACCGGAACACAGTTAGCGCGCTCCTGTTTGTCGACTATAACAGGCGCTGCGGTGGTACCTACCAACCCCCTCAATAAAATCCGGTTATGCCCAGCGCTGGGCGTTACCCGGCTGATAAGATAACAACATTACTGTTGTGAGCAATAAAATAAAACAACGATGCATAACATTATAATGGATGTAACTGTATGACCGGTTTCATCCGAGCGGGGATTCCCCGGACTAGGATACATCCAATTTACTTTCCTTTTCACCGTTGCTCGTAAGCAAATTGTCTGTTGATGAGTTTTTATGTTGCTTCATTAATGTTGTTTCCATTTGGTTTTTTTTTATAATTGCAATAACCGGCCGAGGCGAGCTGGACGGTCACCTGGTAAACCCTTGATTATGTCAATGTTATGCAAACGGTGAATCTATTGCGTCACCTTTTAACAATACTTCGTGTTTCATAATATTAATCATGATTTTAATTAGACAACAAATAGTATACATATACACACATATATATATATATGATGAGGGTGGATGAAATTAAGAATGAGTATATTTTTTTTTTTTTAAGCATTCGCCTGCGTATTTTGGGTCAGGGCCTAGTCATACAAAGATCAATTACCATCTAATTATTTGTATTTCCTACATTCTCATCTTTCATTCTCTCTTATCTTTCTTACTTTGTTCTCCGTCAAAGAATGAGTATATTAGAGGAAGTCTGAAAGTTGATCCAGTGACAGAGGAATTGAGGAGGAAGAGGATAGCGTGGTGCCGGCATGGTATGCGGAGGGGTGAAGGACATGTAACAAAGGAAGTAATGAGAACGAACGTGGATGGTTATAAGGGGTGGAGGTAGACCGAAAAAAGGGTGGATGGATTGTGTGAGAGATATGAAGAGTGTGAATTCAGATATGACGGCTGATAGAGGGATATGGAAGAGAAGTAGATACTGTGCCGACCTCATGTAGCTGGGAGAAGGGCAGGAGGAAGAAGGGATCAATTAGCACTGGTCTCTATTGCTAATTATAAAAGGGCGCAGTACCTAGTGAAATTACTGTGGTAACGAAACTTAATGTCTTATGTTTGAAAATAACGAGCACGATGCGGTGTTGTGTATATCATCCCAACTAGCGGCATGATATTATGGGCGGGTGTATCACTTAGTATCAGGTGAACGACCTTTGCGATGTTTATATACAACACTTCACAGTATAAATATGTGACCTCTGACGGACTGCGATATTGGTGGTCTACTATATTAATTGAAATAATAATTATAATTACTTTGTTAATAAATTGTATCTTGTGTACCATTGATATTCCACTATTATATATATATATATATATATATATATGTATATATATATATATATAATAAATATTATTTATATAGTAGTTAAGTAGTAAACAAATAGTGTTCACTTTAATGTTTTTTGACTCTTAGTGTATTAACACGTTGAGCACTATACCAGGTCTAATATACCTTGTATATCTTTTGCACACAGCGCGACTAAGAGTAGCACAGACTTCACTGTCATTATTTCAATAAACATTACAGGGTTTATTAGGCCTTGTACCAGGTTTAAAACGCCTTGTATTTCAGGAGTGGAATACGCTGATCAATGTCTTTTGGACATGTTAATATGTGATAATTAGGCGGAGAAAGTTAATTTTTTTTTATGAATTTCGAACTTTCAATGCCGTCCCGTATCCGGTTCCGGTATCGATCCGCTCAGCCGTAGACAGTCTCTTATCGTAATCGTACACTAGGAGGGTATGTCCCTGTTTAATACGATTATAGATAAAATAGTGTTTTGTGATTTTTAATTCTTCTATATTTATATCGATAGGCTTTGACTATACAAGAGAAGACCACGGAGAGCCCACTAGATAATCCCATAGCTGGGAGCATTGGGATTATCTAGTGGGCTCTTTGAATGTTTCTTATAGTCGCTAATTAATTATAGTTATACATATCAAACATAGGTTAGGGACTTCTTTGAAAAAACTTATTGTCTATGGTCGTTTTAAAAAGTTTCTTTTCGAATCGAGTAGATAGTGTTAGTGTATATACATTGCAGTACATTTGTAACAATCCGCCTGCGCATAATGTTATATATTGCACCACGTTATGCTCGTCGCCGTGAGACATTACAGGTTGAGTCTCGTCACCCCAGTAATTGTTCCAGCTACAGCGCCCTTCAAACCGGAACACGGTGATGTTTGCACAGTACAGTTTGTCGGCTGATATAGGAGCTGCGAGCGGCTAGTGTAATAGTGTTAATAGTTATGTCTTTGATTAGGTGATTCAAGTAAAACAAGTGTAGGGTAAAGTAAGAGTGAGACAGATTCAAATTTAGTCTCGCGGACCGGAAGTGTAACGTCTTACTCACTGAGCATTAACCGCTTTAAACAATTAACATGGAGTATAGCTTCCGCGTAGCTCAAAGCTTAAAGCTTATAGGGGAGTCGTCGGACACGATCGCGCGGTGTAATTAGTGGCTATAATTAGGGCAACACTATAAATTTACATCAGCTACGATTCAACTGGCAACACCGGGCAGCGCGGCCGCACCGCCGCCCCCGTCCCGTCCCGTACCGCCCGCCTGTCCCTCTACCACCCCCTACCCCCGGCCCTTTCAATTTTCGTCCGGCGTTTCTTATTTAGTTTCGCGCAAATTATCTCCAATTCTTCATATTATTAAACATCCAGGGGGGAACTAGCCCCCCCACTAGGGTGCCGGCCGGCGGCGCGGGGGTGCGGCGCGGGCCGAGGGGTTGAGCGGGGAGTGGTGAGCGGGGTCGCAGACGGTGAGGTGGGGGGAGGGTGTAGTAGGTTTAATGACGGAGAGCGGTCATCGCCTCCACCTCTGCGTCCGGCACACTTGTTTCTTGTAAAATTTTTCCCCGATCTTTATTTTCTTTCGGCTGTAGATGTATATAATTAGAGAGCGCGTCGCGCGCGTGTGTGCGTGCGCGTGCGCGGGGCCGGGGGCGGGCGGCGCCGCTGTGTGCGTGGCCACGGGCGCGGGCGCGGACACGGGCACGGACACGGACACGGGCACGGGCCGCCGTAAGTCCGGTTATTAGTTTTCTTGCGAGTTTCGTCGGGATGTTTTTGTTGGATTTCGATAATTTCGCGACAGCAGCGCGCCCCGGGGTGCGTCGGGGGTGTAGTGCGTGTGGAGGGGGATCGATACATGAGTACGGAATATGTTAGGGGACGGCTAGTAAGGCATTATAAATACTTATTACGGTTAGTAATTACGCCCGCGCTAATCGGATTTTATCAGGGAGGCCGTTTGATTGTTTGTGATAGGTATTTTAATAAATAAACTGGCGAGTCCTGGCCCGGGTGCAGAGGACAAGGACCGAGGAGCGCCCTTCAAATCCGATTGTCTTAATCTCAACGTTTATCCAAATGAAACGGCAGTACACAGACAGTTACATATCTTGAAAAATCTAACCCGGAAGCTAGTCAACACAACACTTCAATTAAAGATGGTGAGATACTTTACTAACAAAAGGACAGTCACAAAGTTAATTAAAGGCTGTCTTCCAAAATCAGTTCATATGATAATGGAGCCTGGGTCCAGCAGTGGACGTCTGTCGGCGGATGTTGATGATAATGGATGACATAAGTTGTTTCAGAAAACTGAATTATTTTTTTACTGAACGAGGATAGCAAAACTTCCAGCTGATCTACTCTACACTTCATTGCTATTATAAAACAAGATGTTAAGTATCGTGACCAGTAATTACACTAGCTACAACGTCCTTCGAGCCGGAACGTATTAATGTTTGTACACTACTGTTTTTCGACGGAAATAGTCGCTGCGGTGGTACTTAGACGGTCTCTGTCAACAGAGACGTTATCACCAGTAGATTGTTAGTAGCATCAAAATAACAGATTTTTTTTTAATTCTATACTATATATATATATATATATATATATATATATATATATTTATTATCGTACTTTTACTGTTAACAAGTAAACTTCAATACCTATGAGTCCGATGAAGCAGTAAAACAGCATCTACGTCGTTTGAATAAATATATATATATATATTATCATATATATATATACTATGCCTTTTCCCCGCGCCCTTTGCTAGCTGTAATATAGAATGAGACCGTAAAATGAGTTTCTATAGCAACCGTTACCATAGTAACCGCATAAATAATAGCAAATGAAAATGTTTATAAAATTTGATTAGAATTAAAATGATGAAGGATCTGTGAAATTCAAGAAGTAAATAGCCTGTAACCATCTAGTAATCACTCCACTTTGAACACTCATGTTCCCGTGTCAATACGTTCACTAGTTTTCACGTGACTGGCGAATTAAAGAATACTCGTTTTGCGATATATATAATATAGTTTTATCTAAATCTTGAAATTCGAAACAATTTTTTTTTGCGAAATTATTAACTAGCCGCGCGCCGCCTCCCAGTCCGATCCTTTGCGGGGATTAATTGCGGCGGAAAAGGCAAGATGGATTGAAGTCGGTCTCTCAGGGTTGCCATGCGCTGTCGGCAAATTTACCCCGTGTTTCTCCAAAATATATTTTTTTCTTTATTATTTACTTTCAATAAATTTGCTATGTTTATAAGGATTTTACTATAAATACACGATTATAAAGTTTATCTGGTTTTGGACTTAAGTGAGGGTAATAATTTACCAAAAAAGTGGGGAAATTGACTTTCATTAAACTTTCAGTTCAAGCGCAACCTCATGATTACGGTTATAAACATAAAATCTTCTACCTCCGTCATGTACTCTGTCATCAGCGATATGATCTTCTGCAGCTGATCATAATGGGTAGAGCTTCTGGTAAACGAAAGTTGGGGAGAAGGAAAAAGTCATAGTTGAGGAATATCAGGGAATGGGCTGGCATATCCGGGGCGTCCGAATAGTTCCGCTGAACCAGAGACATAAAGGACTGTACCGCGCTGATCACCAACCTTCACCAGTTGGAGGGGCAGTTTAAGAAGAACATAGTTTCTATATATGTTAAGGTGATTCTTATATAATAATATATTTTAAATATAAATTATCTATATATATATATAATCATTTAAATAATACAAAAGTTCGTATATTATGAACAAAGTTAACTTCATCAGGATCCGCTTTACTGGTGGTAAGGCTCTGTTGCCGGAGACCGTCTAGGTACCACCGCAGCGCCTATGGCAGCCGACAAATAGTACTGTTCAAACGTTACTGTGGTCCGGTTTGAAAGGCGCTGTAACTAGTTAAATTACTGGGGTAACGATGCTAAACATCTTGTATCATGCCACGAGCGAAATATGTAGTGTATATCATCCTAACTAGCGCCACGTTGTTATCGGCAGGCGTATCACTTACCATCACGTGAACGTTCTGATCGCCTCATCTATATGTAGATCTTTTTTCTAATAAGATCAGTGTTTAAGCTTAATGTATGTAATATGGCAACCCAGCCGTTTAACGGAAACCGGGTTGTTTACTCCGATCCAGCTTCTCCTGAAATGTATGAAGTTTTTCTTTTTGCATTTCGGCTTAAACAGGAAGTGTTACTTGATGGTTATATCAAGTCTTACTGTTGTTATAAATATATTTACGATACAGTAAATTCAACTATTACTTAGTAGTAAAGTGTTATAAGTTCATTAATTTATACGTTAGTTCTTATAAACTGGTGTCAGGTCTCTGTCACAGAGACCTGTAGCCCCGGGTTGGTAAGAATAGGACTAAGATATTCCCTGCCTGTCGTACAAGACGACTAAGGGTCCTCGGGTTCGTCAGTCTTGAGGGTGGGGGCCCTTAAAGCTCAATAAACGAGCCTTAGGAGCACAGCAAATGCATGGTGGTCTCGTATTTGCCGTAGCACAGCGTGGGTGCTAATGAGGGCTTCGCGTTCCGTAGGAGTTTCCGGAGCTCCTTCTAATGCTCTGAAGGAGAGCACCGAGGGGATTTTAGTGGGTAGAAGCTCCCACATAACCATATCTTCTCCCCAGAAGCAGGGTATCTTTTAAGAAGATTTTCTCCGCGATTAAAAAAAGGTCTCTGCCGGAGACCGTCTAGGTAGGTACCACCGCAGCGCCTATTGCAGCCGACAAACAATACTGCCCAAACATTACTGTGATCCGGTTTAAAGGGCGCTGAAGCTAGTAAAATTACTGGCTTAATGATACTTAACGTTGTCTCAAGACGACGAGCATATGTGGTGCTATGTATATCATTAAACTAGCGCCACATTTTTTTGGGCGGGCGTCACTTAATATCAGGTGAACGTCTCTCCTCACTGTTGAATAAAAAAATCACGACAGAAATAAAAAAAGATCATACTTTGTAATAATAATAACAAAGGGCTCTATTGTAATGTTCCCACAACTGGGACTCTGAGTCTTCCTTTAAGAATATAGTTTGTTTACTGTTTGTTGATTTTTTTTATTTAATTAAATGACGAGACGAGACGGACGTTCACTTGATGATGAGTGATACGCTTAGGATTGTATACATTGTGCTTGCCGCCGGAGACATAAGCTGTTGAGTCTCGTTACCTAAGTAATTACACAAGCTACAGCGCCTTTCAAACATGAACACAGCACTGTTTGTAGGCTGCAGGAGGCGCTGCGGTGGTATCAAGACGATCTTCGGCAGTAGAGACCTAGCAGCAAGTGAATTAGATGTCGAAGAAAACCGTTTTGTTCTTTGAACACGTGTTCCCCAATTCTATTGATATGGACTGACGCTTGACTACACCATCTGGTGGTGAGCGATGATATAGTATTTGATAGCAATGCTGGTATGCATCGATAGCTGATGTTCCTGGGATACGACGTTCACGATGTTTACTTTTCCTGGTAGCTTCATTTCCTTTATCAAACCCGCACCTCTTCTATGTGTTCAGCTTGTACGGCATCCTCAAAAAGTTGATCCATAGCGTCATCTTTCCCCCACGTCATCTTACGTAACGACTAGAAATATAACCACCAACAAAAGAACATAACTTTTCTAATTCAATTCATTTTAAATTAAGAACGCAATACATTACCAACATTCGGGGCGTAGTTATTGACCGACAAACAGCGCGCGCGCCGGACGACTTCCCGCCTTAAGCCCAGGCGGTAGGGTCTACAGTCCAACGTCAAACGGTACAAGGGCTGAAAAAAAAAAACAACGCAACGTCCCTGAACCCGCGATGCCAAAGTAACGGAATAATAAAACTGAAAATAGTACGTCACATGAAGAATAAAATAAAGTAAAATGGAATAAAAAGGCATGCGAGCAAAATACGCTTCCCACCCCCCACCACATCCTCCAGCACACATACACCAAGTCCAATTTATAATATTGTTTTCCTCGGGATATTTTTTTTTCACTAGTGTGGGGGTCGGGTGGAGCCCCACTCGCCCCCCACAGGGCCTCCCTCTCTCTCCCCCCCAGTTATTATTAAAGACGTAGACTCACACATTCTTGGAGAAAACCGAGTGTGATTAGATTAATACGAGGCGCGTGGGTGTCTCGGGTTCCCAGCGCGGGGGCCAGCGCGGGGGCCAGCGCGGGGGCCAGCGCGGGGGCCAGTGGACGCTTTTAATTGCTTTATACAGGCACGAGCCATCGCGCCATTTCATTAGTTATTTTATTGTCTCTGTTACACTACAAATCTACAAGACATTCACTTAGCTGAGGACGTTGGTAAGGATGTTTACACAGCACCACATTCCACGGTACACCTCCTCATCCTTGTAATTTTTCAAGCGATAACGCTCGTGCGGATAGCTCAAAGAACATTTGCACACTATCGCCACCTATTCACACGTTCATACAACAATATGACGTATTACACATTTAATAATAATATTGATGTATTTTACGGTTATTATTTATTATTACTATGGTAATCCGAGTGTTGGTAGAGGCCCTGACGTCATAGTCATCACGATATATGACCTACGCGGAAATGTGCTTTGTTGTTTAGATAAAAAAACATAAAAAAAGGTTTTATTAAATTCATAATAACACTCAACTAAAACAAGAGAGTAGGAACTGCCAACTGTTAAAAAACAAACTCATTGTGATTGATGATAGCGTTGGTTATGTTGGTAGCGTCATGTTCGCTGCCAACATAATAACTGCATGAGAATGTTGTACAATCATATAGAACTTTGCCGGAGACCGTCTTAGTACCACCGCAGCGCCCATTGCAGCCTACAAACATTACTGTGTTCCGGTTTCTAAGGCGCTGTAGCTAGTGTAATTACTGGGGTAACGTGACTCAACATATTATGTCTCAGGCGACGAGCACATTGCATAGTGTATGACGTCCTAACTAGCGTCACGTTATGGCCGGGCATATCACTTACCATCAGGTTAATATTCCGCTCATCTCGTCGTTTAATTGAATAAAAGAAAAGATGCTGCTACGACTGCCTTCGTGACTCAGTAGTTACTTTGTGAAACGTAGAACCCTGGTTCGATTTCGAGAACAAATATGAAATTTTTTTGATGGACTGGTTCTTTGGACCGTCATAATGTTAATATACGACTGCAAAGAAATATTAACTCAATAAAACTATGTTTTTTTTATTCAATGAAGCGGCGCAACGAGCAGGACGTTCACCTGATGGTAAGTGATACGCCTGCATATAACAACGTGGCGCGTCGTTACGATGGTATACATAACGCGACATTACGCTCGTCGCCTGAGACATATGATGTCTCGTTACCATAGTAACTCTGGCTATAACGCCCTTCGATCCGGATCACACTAATGTTAGCACAGTACTGTTTGTCGGCTGCCATACGCGCTGCGGTGGCACTTAGACGGCAACAGAGATCTACCACCAGTAAAAGTTTATATACTATAATTATCTTTAGTCGATCTTGATTAGGATGTCCACTGCTGGACATCAGTCTTTTGTCAACGGTTGTTAGTAATGAACAAAAAATCCAAAAGCTTATCTCATCGCCATCTAGTGGCAACATCAACAAAATATTTATTACTGCCGTTTTTTTGGGTGACCGTAACAACAGCCACCAAGATATTATTCTCATGTTGTTCCATCTTTATATATATATTATATACATGTCATCATCATCATCAGTCGATAGATGTCTACTGCGGGATATAGGCCTCCTCCAGAGATGTTCAGGTTTGTAGGGATTCATGTTGATGAATTGGAGATATCACGGGGTATAAGATGTTCCCCATAACAACTCACGGGCCCCAAGCTAACCTCAGCTGCTCGTGGTGCATCCTGCTAATCAACAAGGAGGCTCTAGCGTTCACCAATACGCATTGGGCTAGCTTGGTGGGAGATGGCTTAAATCCTCCCAGATAAACCCCAACAAACGACGGCGCCTGGTACCTGGCGATGTGGCCGGCACAGGACCGATTGATCATTGATCAGCTCACTTCGTTGGCTTATGAGGGTTGGTGGAAGCCAGAGCTTCGATTATTGATTAGCAGGGTGCACCGCGAGCAGGTGAGGTTGGCTAGGGTCCTACGGGTTGTTACACCCTTTACATATATATTTAGTTTTATTCGCGAGTGTTCATGTAACGCTGCTGGCTCAGTATGGATATAAAGTCGAGCTGGAAACGGCGCTAAAGCCTAATTGCCGGAAGCCATATTAAATTAATTACGCGACGACCTCGTGGTGGAGGTGGTGTTTTAAATGACCTCACACGTCACATATCAATTTATACGGAACCCTATTTTAATTTAGTTTAATTGAAGCGGGCATGTGTTGTCTTTTGTGCTGATGCGGCAATGCGGGACCCCATTTGTCCGTAAGCGGGTTACTGCAGCCTGTGGATCTGTATTACCGAAGACCTCCAGGGTCTGCAAATTGTTTTTTTTCAATCAACATAGCAACCAGGGGAGCGGTAAGATCACCCATAACAACGTGTCGCTAGTTAGGATGGTATACACAGCGCGTCAGAACTATACACAACGGCGGTGTAAGGGGTTCCGCACAACAGTTTCCGGGACTCAAGCCAACCTCATCTGCTCGTGGTGCACCCTGCTAATCAACAAATGAAATGGCCTAAATCCTCTCCATATGAACCCTTACAAATGACAGTCCCTGGAGTCACGGCGGTGCTGGCAACTGGCGGTGGTGGGGCCGATCGATGTGGAGATCTTTGCGAGAGACCCATGTCCAGCTGTGGACGTCTATCTGCTGATGACGACGACAGAGCACGTCATTGCGTTCGTCGACTTGAGACAAGATGTTGAATCTCATCACCCTAGTAATTATCGCTAGTTACAACGTCCTTCAAACCGGAACAGGGTAAAGGTTGCGCAGAACTGTTTGTCGGCTGCAACAGGCGCTGCTGCGGCAGCTACCCTGACGGTCTCCGACAAGGGAGGCCTACCACCAGTAATGCATTATTAATACACGAACACTTTTCAAATAGAACGCGACAACAAAAAATATGTATAATTTCCCAATGAGCGTACATTTGCGTCGCTCCTTGTATGAGAATTTCTCTCCACGCGTCCGTCATTCCCGTTCGAATATTAAATTTGGAACGCGGGGGGGTGCGCTCCATTCACCCCTCACCCCCGCTCCCTCACCACTTCTCTCATCCCGCTCCACTCTCCTCTTCGGGACCTCTCCCGCGCAAATATGTTATATCTGACACGCGTATACTTTATTGTAAAATAACTCTTTAAAATATCGAAAGAAATTTATGAACGAGTGTATTCTATATCATATATATATATATATATATATATATATATAAAAATGTTTTTCATATGTTCGCCAATCACGTGAAAACTAGTGAACTGGCATACACGGAAACGTGGCTATTCTACGCGGAGTGATTCGTAGACGGCTGTAGAATATATGTTTTTTTGTATCTCATAGATACTTCGTCGTTTTAGTTCTAAATAAATTTTATAAACAGTTTCACTTCGTGTTATTTACGCGGTTGCCATAGTAACGGTTGCATTAACAAGTCATTTGCGGTTGCGATCGTTCTCAAGGCGTATTTTAGACTAAGTATTATAGTGGTTATGCACTTGGTTTATTTTATACTAAAGTAATTAACAATATTACAAACACATATATATATATATATATATATATTACTTATCTACTTAGCCACTGCGCTAGTCTCTACTTAGCCACTTTCTTTCGAATTCACCGCTTGTATAAACTAAGCACGGGGTTAAGTTATTTAGACAAATGTTGTAAATAAGTATTTGTGCGATCGCTTGCTGCCGCCCGGGCATCCTTTGATCCGAGCATCAGCTGTTTTTGATCTTGTGTTTCATTGCTGGTTTTTTTATTACCAAAGCAATGTATTTTTATGAAACTATCACATCATTTATCTGTACTAACATGATGAAGCGGAAATAATACTAATAAAACTGTCAAAAGACAATGATTTTTTTTTATCAGCATCGATTTTTTTTATATCCCATTATCAAAGGTGTCATCAGTACTATCGTTTGTCTTCGTTTCCGGAAGCGGTCTCCTAACACCCAGTATACTGCATCATATTGTGCTCGTCGCTTTGAGATGTAGGATGTTAAATCTCTTTACCACAGTAATTTCACTACATATAACGCCCTTGAAACCGGAACACCGGTAATGTTTCCTCGGTACTGTATATCGGCTGCATTACGCTCTGCGGTGGTAACTAGATGGCCTCCGGAACAGAATCCTACTACCAGTGAAATTCACTCAATATTCAATGAATATAGAATGGCTTTGACATCTTCCTCCAGATGGAAACCCCCTAAATCCCAGCAGTGGGATAACTGAATTGTTTCAGCGTGTAGTATACAATTAAATTGAATACCCCGTAGCAGTCCCACTTCCCGCCATATTTGCGCGCGGATAAGGCCGTCCGGCGCGCTATTTACTCCATTTTTAATTTCACCTTATCGCGCCCGCCATTATCTTTAAAATGGCGCCGGGCGGCACAGATAACAAATGAAAAATATTTTCGACATAAAATCAATACGGGCCGCGCTCGCCTCCGCCCGCGACTACGCGTCCTGTGACACACATGTAGCTTCCGCCGGGGTGGATGTAGCTACCGGAGCTACTTGTAGCTTATATCCTCATTAAACAACGCATACTTTTCTTTACGTCTCTTGCGATTCTTTAAGGTTATTTTTCCAATAAGTCATAAAATCTACTTTGTACTATTGATCGTGGGTGTCAGATGCTGGACACCATCTATCACCTCATAGTAACTTATCCAATAGTAAGTTATACGCCGTAACAATGTATCGCTAGTTCATACACAAAAACACTTTTTTTTATTCGGGACGGGACGGACATGCTATTTATCTGATGGTTAGTGATACGCGTGCTAAGAGGATATACACAGCACCTGCGCATGTACACTGTGCTTGTTGCCTTGAAAAATAATATAAAAACACTCTTATCATTACCTAGGTAATTTCACTAGCTACAGCGCCTTTCAATCCTTCATCACTGGTGCCATGTCTTAGTTACTGGAGACTATCTAGGTAAATACCGTAGTTTCTATTTCTGTTGCTAATCCCAGTGTTCTGATTAGAAAAGAGTTGTAGTTACTGAAATTATTGGAGTAACGAGATATCTTAGGTCTCAAGACGAGCGCAATGTGGTGCAGTGTATATCGTCCTAACTAGCGCCACGCCCTATCGAATGAAAAAAACCGTAATACTTTTACATCAGCTATGCCAAGTTACCAGTAATTCTGGTAATTTTTCACAACACGAAATATTTAACAAACATATAACTCCGGTTATCATAGTTCAGAAGGTAGTGATAGGAGCGGGACGTTCAGCTGATAGTAAGTCGTACGATATTTATGGTAAAGTTGACGCACCGCATTGTGCTATTCTTGAGACATAAGATGTTGTGTTATCTCCGTAATTTCACTAGCTACAGCGCCCTTTAAACCGGACCACAGTAACGTTCGTACAGTACTGTCTGTCGGCTGCGACAAGAGCTGCGGTGGTAGCTAGCCGGCGTCCGGCGGAGACCTAACAAAGCGCACGCACAAGTTATGACGTCACTCATCATGTGACATTGATGTAACCCGTCGGTTACTGGGGGCCCGCTTTGAAGCTTCGGTTATGAATATAATATAAGGATGCACCTGGAGCCGGTGGCGCAGTGGGGGGAGTGACACCGGCGGCCGGTTCGATTCCCGAACCGATTCAAAATAAACACCCGAGCGCCGAGCGCCGAGCGCCGCGGGTTCGTGCCGCGAGTGGAGTGGACTCCGTGGAGATTTATTTTATATTTACTGTCATGATAAAGGGGTGTAAGGATTTCGGTACAGCTCACAGGATCCAAGCCAGTCGCACCTGCTCGTGGTGTGGCCTGTTAGTCAACGATCCAAGCTCTGGCGGAAGGTCTGACGGTGTAGCTAGTGGAATAAATGTTCCACTAGCTACACTGCCTTTCGGACTTGTACAGCGACATTTATTCCACTAGCTACACTGCCCTTCAGACTTATACAGCGACATTTATTCCACTAGCTACACTGCCCTTCAGACTTGTACAGCGACATTTATTCCACTAGCTACACCGCCCTTCGGACTTGTACCGCGACATTTATTCCACTAGCTACATCGCCCTTCAGACTTGTACAGTGACATTTATTCCACAAGCTACACGGTCCTTCAGACTTGTACAGCGACATTTATTCCACTAGCTACACTGCTCTTCAGACTTGTACAGCGACATTTATTCCACTAGCTACACGGTCCTTCAGACTTGTACAGCGACATTTATTCCACTAGCTACACCGCCCTTCGGATTTATACCGCGACATTTATTCCACTAGCTACACCGCCCTTCAGACTTGTACAGTGACATTTATACCACTAGCTATACCGCCCTTCGGACTTGTACAGTGACATTTATTTCACTAACTACACCGCCCTTCAGACTTGTACAGTGACATTTATTCCACTAGCTACACCGCCCTTCGGACTTGTACAGCGACATTTATTCCACTAGCTACAGCACGTTTCAAATTAGAATAATGACGTGTATCTCATTAGCTACAGCGTCCTTCAAATTGGAATTTG
Organism: Ornithoptera priamus; assembly: GCA_029034505.1. Classification (NCBI taxonomy): domain Eukaryota; kingdom Metazoa; phylum Arthropoda; class Insecta; order Lepidoptera; family Papilionidae; genus Ornithoptera; species Ornithoptera priamus. The sequence goes on along the minus strand of JARDWD010000500.1, from coordinate 1,288,589 downwards.
TTTACTCAACGTATGTAATATGTAAGTCACACATTTATTTTATTTGAGTGTCCTCGCTCAGAGTACCGGAATATCGGTGGTCGGTTTACAATGTGAGGGTGGTGGCCAGTCTGGCGGGTGGCGGTGGTGAACAATTAAACTCTACCCATAAGTTACTAGTCGCCGCTCCTGTATCTGACGGCCAATACTACCGTGTAAACACAATCGTGCTCCGGTTCGAAAGGCGCTGTAGCCACTGAAATTATTGCGACGGAGACTTAACACGTGCGCCATGTCGATTGACCGCACACTATTATTAGCGGGTGTGACCTTACCGTCGCGTTGGACTCGCGGTATTAAAGACGGCAGGCACCGCCGCTGGTGACCGTCCAACTATAGAAACGCCATTAACATTTATTTTTTGACATTTGAACAGCGACTCCACGCAGCGCGCCCGCGCCGCGCCCGCACCGCGCCCGCCCGGCGCCCGCCCGGCGCCCGCATGTCACTCCGCCGTCCATTATAAAATGTCGGCAGTAATCGACCTTTATTTTTATTTTATTTGACGCCGCACCCCCGCACCCGCGCACCCCTGCATCCCCGCACCCCCGCACCCGCGCCCTTGCCGACCGATATTTCAAAGTTAACGACGGCAGCGTAAAATATGCCACTCGACTGTAAAAAAATTCGGACGTACGAATAAATTTTGCTTAAAGTCCGACAGACCGGATGATTTTCAAATTACATATATATATATATTTCAGGTCGTATACATATGAAATTGTTGTTTTGTACGGAAGGAGTATAAAGTCATTATTTTTTGTTGTAAAATGTATTTAATTAGTCAAAGTATGCACCGCGTTGTTATCTATGCACTTATAGCATCTCGTAGGTAGTTCATTGATACCTTTACTGAGAAATCATGGGGGTGTGAGAACCAATAAACTCTATGAAGGCGGTTTGGACTGCCTCATCAGAGTTGAACTTGTGTCCTTGTAAGTTGTCCAAATTCCGGAAAAATGGTGATCTGTTGGGGCAATGTCCGGGGAATACGGTGGATGTCGCAGACATTCCAATTGTAGCTCATCTAACTTAGTGGTTGTTTGTTGTGCAGCGTGTGGTGGTGCTGTTGCGTTGTCGTGAAGCAGCAGTGGCCTGGAGCGATTGACCAATCTCGGTTGTCCAGCAGCTAGTTCTACCTTCATGGTCTGCAGTTGCTGACAATAGATATTCGCCGTAATCGTTCGGCCAGATTTTAGAACGTCAATTTTCGTTTAGGGCAGAATTTCGTGGCTGAGTATCCAGAGTTCAGCCATTGCGATGACCGCTTCCGGTTATTATACAGGATCGCTCACAAACTAGTACTATCGTACAAATGTACTAGTTCGGTCTTTTAGTTCTTTTACTCACAAAAATATCTATTCGTATGACCAAAAAAAAACTACAGAAGTATGTTCCCTCTCTAGTTATGTATTCACAGTTTATCTGTTTGTATGGAGTGGGTAAGGTACAAAGGTCGCAAGGTGGTGGTGTATTGATGTAATAACGTTTGATTTCCTTTCGTTCTGTTGCAGGCTTGGGACTGTCATTACAAACAGAATATTAGAATGGCGTGTTTAAACATCAGATATTAAGTATACAATAATTGTTTTATTTATATTTTTAATTACATGTTGCTGTGTAAAACTCGATCGTTTGACACTCGGTTCGCTCGCGGTCTCGCTCCGCGTGTGAGGATGTGGGATCGGATGCACTAAATGTACTAAATGAACGACGGCAGAACGTCGCGGAGCAGTTCGTTCTAGTACAGTGACGGGAGTTGGTTCTTTCAGTTCATAGTACTGGTATATGTACTAGCACGAGCCTAGTACATATAATGGCGGCGTTAGTACTGACCTTAGTTAGTGCAGAACCTACCGAGATAAGCAGAACTGCACAGCTTTCACCCGATGGTAAGTGATACGCCGGCCCATAACAATGTTGCGTTGGTTAGGATGCTATGCACCACATTCCGCTCGTTACCTTAAGACATGTAAAACATCGATACTCCATAAATTCACTAGCTACAGCGCCCTTCGATCCGGAATAATGTAATGTTCGCACAGTACTGTTTGTCGGCTGCAGTGGTACCTGCTTAGACAGTCTGTAGCAACAGAAACATTTTTTTTTAAAGGTGCACACTTGACCACGGCTCCATCTAATATTAAGTGGGGATATGATCTGTGGTAGTAAGGCGCACTGACCTGGTAACAGCATATTAATTCTTTTCTTGAACACAAAACCTACCACCGTTTTAGAGCATAGGCCGGAAATATTTAAGTATTTCAAACAAGTAGGGGTGTAAGGGGTCCTGCACAATAACACCCGAGACCCAAGCCAACCACACCAGCTCGTGGTGCACCCTGCAAATCAACGAACGAGGCTCTGGCTCCCATTAACCCGCATTGGGCTAACGTGGTGGGAAATGGTCCATATCTCCACATGTAAACCCTACGAACGAGGGCCCCTGGCTACCCGAAGGTTCCGGAGACCATAGCTGACTGTGTACCGATTGATGTGAAAACCTCCCAAGGAGGCTTATGTCCAACAGTGAAGGTCTATCAGCTGATGATTGAAATAGTTGAGTAAAAGCTGTAGCTAGTGAAATAAGCATCACAGTTCCACTTCGAAGGGGGCTGTAGTTAGTGGAACAAACATCACAATTCCACTTTGAAAGGGGCTGTAGCTAGTTCTATAAATGTCATAGTTCTACTTTGAAGGGAGCTGTAGTTAGTTGAATAAACACCACAGCTTTAGTTTTAGAGGTTAGAATAAACATTGCCGAGCAAGTTTGGACCTTTTTTTACATGTGGGAAATGCCTACTCATACTCATCCTCGCGGGGTTTGGAATGGGTTATGTCGGACTTGTATCGACTAAAACCCCCACGATGTTCTAACTCGTCGCCTGATGACAGGGGTTACAGGAACGCTTACGCACCATCCGCGGCTCCATCGGCGCTGGCCGCTTTTGCAGTCTCACCTTGGGAGGGAGGGATAAACCCTCCTTTTCCAGGGCGCACCGGTATATGCAGCGCCCCCTCCTCGGCCTCCTGCAGTCGCCCAGAGTCAATGGGAGCCACGGGAGATAACCTCTCCCGGCTCCCCGCGGCGGAGACATGTTCGGCCCGCCGCTACCTGTCAACGGCCGCGTAGGATAGGGAGAACTGCGCATCGTTATACCGACACTTCTCTTCCCCCGCGGCCTTTTCGCCGCCGCATCGCGAGTGCGACACCGGTTAGTCACAGAGGGTACTCTCTCTGCGACTCCACCTCGGCTGCAAGGGGCAGTATGAAATCGCCTCTGCGGCCTGGCCGCAAAGGGCAACAGAAAGCCGCTCCTGCAGTCCCCGGCCGCTCCGGTGAGCTCCAGTTATCCAACCGGTGCTCGAACCTAGAGTGGCCGCGGGCCGGTCGGGTGGGTTCCACTTCGCTCCACCGTGTGTCGGTCCACGGTTATTAAGCCCCTTAATATAATAAATTTTATAAGCTATCAAACGTCAATATAAATGAATGATTCCTCTCGTCCGCAGGCAAGGAGGGACCGGGACTCACCTTCCTCCTCGCAGCCCTCCGTCTTCGCCGATGATCGAGCTTTACAGGTATTTACACAATCATTATATTTTTATTATTCATTCGACTACGCGATGAGACGTTAAATATATAACAACGTGGCACTAGTTAGGATGCTATACACTGCTACACACCGCGCTCGTCGCCGGAGACATATATTTTTTTAGCCCAAGAAATTACATTAGGTATAACGCCCTTCGAACCAGAACATAATAATGTTTGTCGGCTGCGATACTCGCTACGGTGGTACCTAGACGATCGCCGACAACAGAGACATACCACCAACGTCTGGATTTTGATTGAATTGGAAACTACATTTCGCTTGGAAAGGGATTGTAGTTATAATTAGTTTACTGTAGTGACTTAAGATCAAGGTAAAGGACTTTATAATAATCACTTACTATTCACTGGTGGTGGGTCTTTCTTGTCGGAGACCGTCTGGGTAACACTGCAGCTCATGTTGCAGCCGACGAATAGTACTGTATATACATTACTGTGTTCTGGTTTATAGGGCGCTGTAACCAGTGAATGAGTCGTATATGGCAGGCGACGAGCGCAGTGTAGTGCAGTGTATATCTCGAGAAGGTGTCACTTACCATCATTTGAACGTCACGCTAGTCCCGTCGCTTAGTCGTTTAAAAAAAAAACGACGTCCGTCCGTGCTAAATATAAATATAAATATACTTAATTTTAATTAGAAACCAGAGAAGTGATTAGAGATGGTAACCGGCTCGCTGCGCTGTAACTTGTGCCGAGCCGAGGTTAAAACATTTAAGCAGTTGTTTATGGTTCGGCCGGAACAACGCCGCGCCAAAACTTTTCTCGTATTTTTGCTCCAAAAAAAAAAAAAAAAAACTACCGAAAGAAAAAACTGGCGAAAAAATTTCCCGAAGTAAGCTGAAGTTAAATTTATTACGCCATTACTCATAATCATAATCGTGCGAGGGAGAGCGGTGCGCGCGCCGGCGCCGGGGTGGCGTGCGGCGCGAGACGGAAATAGGTGGTGAGTTTAAAGGGCGCCGGTGGCGGGGGGGTGACGCGTGAGGGTGGCGGGGGGGATATTTACAGTGCCGCCCGCTCCCTTTTGATAGTGTTTCCAAATTTTCGGAAAGCATTGTGTATTGTTTGTTGTAAAGTTCGGTTCACATGTCGGCGCGCACGTGGTCACCGCATATTCTACTTTCGGCCATAAATATTCAGAAAATTAATAATAAATGTAAATTTGTTTGGTTATAAAAAAAAATTGTGACGTGTAAAACATCAGAGCGACGTATATGGTCGGAAAGGAAATTTTTACATCTACGAAGTATTTACTGTCATGTAATGATATTTACGTAACTAAACAACAATAGTCAGACGATCACTTGATGGTAAATTAAGCTTTTACTTGACAATATGATGTATGCTATGAAGTTTATATATGTTAAGCACTTAGCTTTGTGGCAAATTAGCGAGCCTCTTGAGCTTAATCTACAGTGGCGTTCACATCGAAATCTTAATCACTGTAATCTTTATAGTACCGCTTCAGTTTTAAGGGAGACATTACGATTCCGTCGCAGCACTTATTTGTCTCGTTAAACTGGAACAATACAAAAAAAAAAATTGTGTGAACGTGTATTACAGACGTTAACAATATGAGCATAGTAAGAGATAGATGCAGTTTAAATTAATGCGAAATAGACCATAAGAAAAGTATATCCGAGTATATGTATATAAACAATACTTACTGTATTTGGGTATGATTTACTCGAGGTGGTCTAGGTACCATCACAGCTCCTATTGCAGCCAAAATACAGCAGTGTGCAAAACTTACTGTGTTCCTGTTTAAAGCGTGCTGTAGCTAGTGTAGTTACTGGGGTAACGAGACTTAATATCTTATGTCTCAAGGCGACGTTATACGTTACGTTGTATACTATGCGAACCACCGTCGCCTTGTTATGCGCAGGCGTATCACATATTATCAAGTGAACGTCTCATCGCTTCGTTGAATAAAAAAAAAAACATATTAATTGTGATTAATTACTCTCTGAAATATATTTTCTTATTATTTACAACTATTTGTCTACCTTTATACGTCTAAGCGTAGTTGTTAACTATTTAGATTATTTTCATTCTCTTTGTTTCTGCTATAAGCAGCAGCATGAACAAGTATTTCGAGTATATATAACTTAACCGAAATCTCTGTACTTATCTATACTTAAACATAAACTTACCAGTTTCAATTCAGTTTTTATTTTTGAGAGATATTAAGGCAAGTACAGCAGGGTTTGTCTCTTTGCCTTTGCCTACATAAAGCTCATGTCACTCATTATAGATATAAATCGCATAATTTTTTATTAAATTCAGGGACTGATTAATTAGACTTCGTATTAGTGAATTATTAATAATCGAAAAAAAAAAATGAATATCGTATGCATGTGAACCGGGCGCAACCCGCAATGCACCGGCCCCCTGTCGGTACAATCAGCGTGCGCGCGGCGCCGGGTGGGGGACAGAATTTTGCTATTTTCTACAAAAAAAAAAAATAGGGAATTACTGAACACACATTTTTACTTAAAACGTATCAGTTTTGATCGCAGGCGCAGACGCGAGCGCGCGCCTCACCCCGCCGACACGTTGACATCTGACGTTTCTTTTTTTTTTAAATTCGCCAAAACGTTAAAGATATGTCGAACTGAGAGCCTATGACAACGAAACTTTTTTGTGAAAAAAAAAATTAGTGAAAAATGGTAGTGATAATTGGTGATAAGGATTAAGTGTTGACGAAGTTGTGATAGAAGTCCTGTCAAGCTGGATCTCACGGTGGCAAAGAGCAGGTCAGTCTTATTGGAATCCAGTGTGAACTGTTTGTACCATAATCTTTATTTATTGTTTTTTTTTCGGATGGTTTCTATTGTTAAAGTTCGTTTTTAAACGAAATTATTTTAATGTAGACTATGATAATATTACTAAGAATAAATCGGCCCACGCGTGGGCTTAAAACTACGGTACAATACAAACATTGTTTCGTTTACCTTCACGTCATAAATATATTTTCGTTAACTGAAAACAAAAGTTAGATTTTCGTTTATAAAAAAAAATTACAAATTAGATTTAATATATAATATTTTTTTTTGTTTTATTAGTAAATTTTTTAGTTAATTATTAATTTGTAAAATATACTACTTAGCTATATATATATATATACATATATATAAAGAGTTAGGAAACGGATAAACTTTTGTTGGTTTGAATGATTTCGCCAATACTGATAAGATACAATTTTTTTCTATAAAAATCAGTGACGTCACCAGCGGGATGTTCACTCGATTGTAAGTGATACGTTTGCCCGTAAAAAAGTGACACTAGTTAAGATGATATACAACACGCCACATTGCGTACGTCGTTACAGACGTATTACGTTTCTTTACTCTAGTAATTTCACTAGCTGCAACACCCTTCAAACCTGAACACAGAAATGCATGCACAGTATTATTTGTCGGTTGTTAATAAAATCTATTTTTTAAATATTTAAAAATTAGAAGACGTTCACCTGATGGTAAGTGAAACGCCCGCCCATAACAACTTGGCGCTAGTTAGGATGATATACACAGCACTACATTGTACTTGTCACCTTGAGACAGGAGATGTTATGTCTTGATACTCCAGTAATTACACTTGCTACAGCGCCCTTCAAACCGGAACACAGTAAAGTCTGTCATCTGCAATAGGGTGCCTGGTGGTACCTACCTAGACGGTCTGTAGCAACAGAGACCCTTAGTTAAACATATACAGATATATATAAAGTCAATTTTAGTGTATATATATATATATATATATGGGTGTGGGTTTGTGTTTGTGTGCCAACATTACTGTGTTCCGGTTTGAAGGGTGCTGAAGCTAGCATAATTACTGGAGTAACCAGAATTAAATTCTTATGTGTTAGGCAGCGCAATATGGTGCTGTGTATAACATCCTAACTAGCGCCACGTTTTTATATGCAGGCGTATCACTTACCATCATCGGAACGTCCAGCTCCTCGTTAATGAATAAAAAAAAAGTTTGCAACGCGTCCTCTGGCGATGAATGCAGTGTGTATATTTTAAAAAGGACAATATATTTTCAAACCGTTTTAGAAATAAACTATAAGCTTTGAGCTAATGATTGTTTCATCATCATCATCAGCCGATAGACGTCCACTGCTGGACATAGACCTCCCACAAAGATCTCCACGTCTATCGGTCACGCGTTATCACTAATGATTGTTTATCAAACCCAATAGTGGGCAAGATGAGTTTATCTTTATTTCTCACATCAATGGTATATGTTACTGTGTATATACAAATCGGTTCACTTATATCTAAGTGTTGACAGGGATTGTCTCGCTTGAGGTTGGTCTTTCCCATCAAGTTATTTCCGCTGTAAAGGAGCAGCTCGTTTCTGGTTCCAGAAGGCCCTGGCCTTGGCAGTTGTTAAATTTCAGCTCTGTAGTCTTGGGCTAGTAAGAATAGGACTAGGGTAAGCCCTGCCTGTTGTAGAAGGCGACTGAAAGGGTCTAGGAGTTTCGTGGGCCTTGAGGGTAGGGGCCTTTATCGCTTAACAAGCAAATCTGCTTAGGACAGCGTATGGCTCAGCGATGGTGCCTAGGAGGGTTTGTCCCCTCCTCAGAGACGTATGATATAAAGTGTAGAGGGGCATCGGTGCTTTCTATAAGAGATCCCGGAGACTCTCCGAATGTACTGATGCAGACCACCGAAGGGGTTTTAGTGAGTAAGAATCTCACGTAACCCTGACTTCACTCCAAAAGTAGAGTATCTTTCGAAGAATTTACCCCTAAAACCAAAAAAAAAGGTAGTTGTAGCTGTACCATATCACGAGCTAATGAAACCATAGGTTTCAACTGATGAGTATTTTGTCGCTGTACGCACTCCAGGTTGTCTCCGGCGGAACGCACTTGCCTCCATATCAATTTCCTGTCGGTGCTATTACAGCAGTCCAAGCTATATTGGTTCATGTAAGTATTCAATATTTCCAGATGCGGCGGTGACGCGATGTCGGCGGCGCCGGCGGTGAAGCGCGAGCTGGAGCCGGAGGGCGGAGCGCCCGCCAGCCCCGGCCGCAAGCGCCGCAAGCAGGCCGCGCCGGCGCGCGCGCAGCCCCCAGCACCGCCTCTGCCCCTCGACCTGCACGCCAAAGTTGCCGACATCTACAAGAACGCGCTGACATTCGGCGACCTCTCCCTTCCGCCCTTCGATCCTCTGGCTGCGTTCCGGTTGCTCCCGCGACACGACCCCCCGCGGATATTCAACCCTGAAGCTTACTGTGATCTCTGTTGTAAAGAGTTCTGCAACAAATACTTCTTGAAGACGCATCGCGCCAACAAGCACGGCATATACGATGGCGACGCGCAGCCTGCGCCGCAGCCCTCGCCGCCCCGCCGCGCCTCCGACGAAGAGTCCGGGGGCACACCCCGCCGCCTCTCCCCAGATTCGGCGAGACGAGCCCGCGATTCTGGCTTCCAACCGGACGTCCTGCGGCGCCTGGGTGTTATAAACCCAGAAGCCTTCTGCGAGATCTGCTGCAAGGAGTACTGCAACAAGTACTTCCTGAGAACACATCGTGAACGTCGGCACGGTGTGCCAGCGCCACCGATCGCCACTCCTCCTGCCCTCGCCACCCCGCAGCCGTCCGCACCTCTCACTCCTTCCGTGCACACGCCGCCCTCGGTACCACAGCCACCACATATTTCACCGTCGCCGTACGACGCCGACATGCCCACGGAAGTGAAGCGCGAATGCGAAGATGATTTGGAAGCCGCCCTACGCGACGGTCAGACCAGTCCACTCAACTTGATCGTGGAGGAGCGCGGCACGACTTCGCCGGGCTCCGCGAGCGAAGAGCTGCGCAAGCTACAAACTATGATCTCGCAGCTGAACGAGCTGGCAGCAGAGCGCCTTGCCGAGGAGCCGCCAGAGGCCACTAGACCACCGTCATCTTCTCCGCCACCGCAGGACGAGCGGCGGGCCGCGGCTTCGGGCGCCGCCGGCTCGAGTTTCTGTGAGATTTGCAACAAGGAGCTCTGCAACAAGTACTTCATGAGAACACATATGCAGCGCATGCACGGCATCTCGCTCGAAAGCGGCACGCAGCTCGGTGGTGTGACGTGTGATATTTGCCACAAGGAGCTGTGCAGCAAGTATTTTCTGCGCGTGCACAAGCACAACACGCATGGCATCCCGGCGCCGCCCGCGCCCGCCAACACCGCGCCGGCGGAGCCGTGCCCGCTGTGCGCGCGGCGGTTCCGCGGGCCGCGTGCTCTGCGAGCTCACCTGCTGGCGGAGCATGCACCGCCCGCGCGCCCTCCGCCGCCGCCGCCGCCACCGCCGCGACCGCTGGACCTGTTAGTGCGGGACAAACCTTACGCCTGCTCCTACTGCCCCTTCACGACTGACGTGCTCGCGTTTTTGTTCGCGCACGAACGCGCGCACATACAGCGGCCGATGGAGAGCGGCCTCGAGGCTATGGAGGAGGCGGAAGAGGGTGAGGCGGAGGGCGAGGGCGGTGAGGGCGAGGCGGAGGCGTACTCGTGTTCACGCTGCGAGTTCCGCGCGGAGAGCTTTGCGGCGCTGGAGGCGCACGTGCGCGCGGCCCACGGCGGCGCCGGCGCGCTGCTGGCGGTGCCCCGGGCGCCGCGCGCGCCTCTCACCATGCAACCGTTCGTGCTGGAGGAGGCGGGCGGCGCGCTGAGCCTGCTGCCCGCGCTCGTGTTCCTGCCGGTGCGCCGGCGCGCCACGCGCCGCGCCACCGTCACGCTCACGCTGACGCCGGCCTAGGCGGCGCGCCGGCCGCCCTCACACCGACGCCGCGCGCGCCCGCGGCCCGCGGCTACATCGCCGCGAGCGCGCGCTGCGGTCGCTGAACTTTACTAACTACATTTAACGCTGTGTGCCTTCAAGCGATTGTTGAGAATCGAGAGACGTGATCGTAGCCGAGGAGCTGCCGAGGAGCTGCCGCGGCCGCCGCCCGCGCGCGCCCGGGCACCGCACCGCCGGCGGCCCCCGGCCACCTTTTATTTGACAGAGTCTAACTTCGTATATTGAGAATTATATTTAACGGGTGATATATGAAACGTTTCCGCTTAACTATTGGTATTGGTATCGGTATTGGTATTGGTATTGGTTTATTTACTATTATCTCCTCGACGTTGGGTCGGTCCGAGACGAGTTTTTGAAACGTCGATTTCGATCGGGAGAAGAAATACACCCTAGGCGTAGTTATTATTATTATTTAAATGATATGTATTGTACCTGTGAGTGCGTACTCACGGTAGCGGCGTAGTGCCGGTGCGATGTTGATCACTGGGAGCGGCTCGGCGGCGTGCGGCGGCGTGCGGCGCGGTGCGGAGCGGAGCGGCGCCGTGCGGGCCCGCCGCCCGCCGCACGCCGCCGCACGCCGCCGCTCGCCCGCAGCGCGCGTCAGTTGCCGCGCAGGGGACAACCACTCTACCTCACGTTAGGTTTTATATTAGCTGTTATTGTAATTGAATATATTTTGGAGTACACGGCCAGCCGCGGACGGACGCCGCCATGTTATACATTACTTGATAATATTTATTGTTGTCGGCGAACGACTCCAGCACAAAGATACGTACTATTGGGCAGTGATCAACATTAAAGGTAATCTTAGTATTAAATTTGATTAGATATGTGGTCGTGAGAGTCCGGTCTGACGGGTTTTGTTGTGTAACACATCAGTCATTACGGGTCATTGTTTCGGGGGGGCCGTGGGCCCAGCCCCGCCCCCCGTGTCGTTCGGCCGGGCTTTGCGTTTATATTTATTTGTACGGTGATCTACAACACGTTACTGTGAGCGCAGCGCACTCCGCGCGACACCCCGCAACCGGCGAAGTACCATTTACCAACATCACACGCCTCCACAACCAATGTTTACATACCCTGGTGAAGGCACTGCTTCGGGCGTACCTTTGGCCCGCCGCCGCGGCCGCCGCGGTCGCCGCGCGGTCGTTGCGCATGCGCCGGGCGGGGCGGAGTGCGCTGCGCCGTCTGCTCGCGAGAGTTCTTATTTGAAGTTGTTACAGATTTATTTAACGAAGTATCGGTAGATCATTGTGGAGGTTAGCTTGTATAAACCATGCAGCTTCTAAAGAAAGTTCCTATGTATGTACGTAAGTTGTAATTTAAAGTTAAAACTAGAGGTTGCGCGCGCGCCGGCTCGCCGCGCGGTGAGCTTGCCTGAACTTGATTGGAAAGGAGACGATGATCAGGGTAAAGCTTCCGATAACTTAGCAGCGCTCGTTTCGGCCGGGGGCGCAGGGCCCCCGCCGGTCCGCAGGGGGCGGGCTACAGTGTGACGTTCCTCGTTCGGTTCCTCGCGTAAACTTTAAGAGAATGATCCGTTCCTAATTAAATAGTAGATGAAACCGAGTCATCTTCCGAGTAGTCTTCCTGCAGCGCGGGCCGGGGCGCGGGCGCGCGATACAACAAATTATATTAATGATGTTTTAAATTAATAACAAAATTAATGAAGATTGTATGCGTGGCGAGGAGCGCCGTGGCTGGCGCCCCACCACTGTAGTGGAGCCTGAGTTGTGATCAGGTTGTTGCGATCGTCTCGCAGCGCGTTGTACCCGGGGTGGAGCTTAGACCAACGACTAGTAGCGATCGCAGTACAAAACGTTGAACCAAGCAATTTAACGGAGGATGGTGCAACTGGGATACAGTACAAATTAATCTTAAGTGTAGCTGAAACTGATGCAGGGCCGACGACAACGGACTCTTAGGAATAGTTTGTTTATATATATATGTACACACATATATATATATATAAATATAAATATATAATTTTTCACTCGGGTACAATGTTTTACCACCGTACGGTACAGTCGCACAGTTTCATTGCGGTTACGTTTTGTTGCCAGGTTTAAATTTAAGTGATAAATAAGTTCCTAAACTCTTCCAGCGCGATGCGCCGACTCCGGCGGCGGCCATGTCGACCAGTTTCCGGCGCACCAACCGGAACAGTGTTTCCCTTTCATTACCGAATAGAACTGAAGGAGAAACTAGCACCGAACACTTTACAAGTGCAGTTGCAAAAGAGATCGTTTTTTAGATAATTTTTTTCTTTCTAATAAAACTCATTTAAATATTAGAAATGATGTGATGGGAAGTTTAGCTAAAACTAAAACTAAAAACTAAAACTAAAATATTGTTTTTGACAAAATTTATTTTCTAAAAATGAAATGTATTGAGTATTTAATGTTGACCTGTTGTTGTTGCGAGGGTGTTCACTTCACTTTATAGGGGAATCATTCACTTGCCACGTTACGCGCGTAGTGTAAGTTCTTTAAGTTATACTTGTAAAGTTACCCGTGCGACTCCGCTCGCGATGTCTCGATGTGATATTATATAATTTGATAGAGACACATCGATCACCCCGCGAGTGGAGCCACACCGCCCCGCCACGTTTCCTAGTCACCGATTACTTTCCCCGTGCCACCGGAAGTTACTTTCGAGTCTGAATTAGCATTCCGTTCGCCTAAGTGTAAACATTATGTTTTGTGATCATTTCTAGTCTCTCGTGCTTAGTTTTAAGTATACATACATATACATACACACACATATATATATATATGTTAATTTGACGTGCGACTGTATGTTGATTGGTAATGATTTTTATCAATTTAACGGAATTTAGTTATTTCTAGTCTAATTAATTCGATGATTTTTTCAGACATGGACGTCGCAACGGCGGTAAAGATATAAATGTTAAAGTGTTAAACGGCAATGGCAATGGCAATGGCTATGGCAATGGCAATGCGAACACATCTACCTCAGTATAATATTAGAGAAATATTTTGTCATATTTTTACAATTTGATTCACATCCGGCGTCCACGTTTGGTAAAATGATATATATGATATATATATTTGAATGACGTAAAGAGAATTATATCCTGGCTCCGGGAGTGAGCCAGACCCTTAGCCGCAAGCCACGCAGATCCTTGGTTCGTTGTCTGACTGTTGGTTATCTTTGTCAATTGGAAACTGCCAACGTGCTGATCTCTACATCACAAAGTTTCCCTTTACATATAGATACATCAATGGGAGATGTATCCAGTTCTATATATAACACAACTTACAGATGTATGGACCACAGCCACAATACAACAGTCTCTTCATTTTGATGTACTTAAAGTTAATTTTTGATAATTACTTAATCTTAATTATGTATAGTTAATAGTTTTTATTGTATTTCATTTGTATCACAGTACAGATTATGATCTTTCAACCCTTAAGATGCTGCGTAAAACCTAGATTTGTTATCAAACGAGATAACCTATAAAATAACTGAAGTCTAGACATAATCTACATTGTGAGAAATAACATTGAAATGTATTGAAATCCAAAAATGATAACCGCATAGAATATATATACAAGGACTCATAGTGACGTAATGAACATATGAATGTTGTAAACAAATTGTTATTTGCATACTTGTGTATATATTCTATGATTTCAGAATATATATGTAATTAAATTTGACTTAACGTCGCCATTAACGCAGACCGTACATGTACCGCAGCGTCTGTAACAGGCGAGGAACGCTACTGTGATAACATCACTGTGTTCCGGTTTGAAGGGCCTAATGTAATTAATCTATTAACGAGACGCGACATCTTGTATCAAGGCGTCGAGCACACGGCCGTGTCACTTGATATCAGGTGAACGTGTTGCTCGAATTTTGTATCATCGATGACGTGAGTCTACAGGAAATGTTATTCACTGTATCATCGCTTAGGTTTCACACGAGTCTATCTGTTACCTGGTAATCTAGTCTATGTTGGTAATTTCACAAGTGATAGTCAATGTTGAGGGGGTTGTGTCCACACGAATGTAAGGGTTGTTTTTGTTTTTTTATTTTCCTTTGTAATTGTTTAGTACGTCCGTCAGCGTGAGTAAAGACTGGTAAATATATAGATATATAAATGCGTGTAAATGCGTGTAGATGCGCGTAAATGCGCGTAAATGCGCGTACGCCGGTGGCTTGCGGCCGGTATATGTTCCTAGGCCCGTCTGTTATTTGTTCTCCATCGACTGCATACGAAGCATTTCTACCGTATTCAATAAATTAAATATACAAATAGTTTCGTCATGTTGTTATTTCCTGGAACCTCACGCCCGCCGCTCCGGGGAACCAGCCGCTTCGAGGTTAACCGCACCGGTTACTGGTAACTACGCCGTTAATGATCAGAGTTTCGGTAACAACTTCAGCGAATATATGTCGCAAAGAAAGTCTGCTGTCGGTACTGCGAGAGTCATTACTGTGTTCCGGTTTGAAGGGCGCTGTAATTACTGTAATTACTATGGTAACCTCTGTTGGTGCTGTAGATATCATCGCAATCAGCGCTACTTTGTTATGGGCAGATGTATCCGTCTTCTCGCTTAATTAAATAATACAAAAATGTATTGCTGTGTTCCGGTTTGAAGGACGCATGTTATGACTTATGTCAAGCACTATATGGTTTAGTGAATATTATAACACCCTTTTTATTTAATTCAAGTGACTGCTTATCTACTAACAATGGTCGCTAGTTCGATTCCAGGACAGGTTGATGAATTTTGGGCCGGCTCTCCGGCTACCATTGCCGCGAGGGCCCAAACGGTTTAACCACAGTTTAACCATAACTTTAAACCAAGCTACTTTGTAGATAATCAACCAATCATTAACCGACATACGTCCACTGCTGGACATCGACCTCTCCCAATGATCTCCACATCGATCGGTCCTGCGCTGAACGCATCCAGCGGCTTCCCACGATCCCCGTATGTACTGGTTTGTTAATGGGAGGATATAGGCCATTTCCCACCACGCTAGCCCAATGCGGGTTGGTGGGGACCAGAGCCTGGTTTGTTGATCAGCAGGCTGCACCACGAGCAGGTGTGTTTATTCTTTTGTCATTGTATAGACTAGCGCTCGACTACGATCCTACCTGATGGTAAGCGGCGATGTAGTGTTTGGAATTGGATGAGGGTTGGAAGTTGAATGAGCCACTGCAATGACAACTCCATGATATTATTAGTGATATAACGTAGAGGAGACCTTGGTCTGGAGACTGGGGGAACGCCCGATGTCTCCCAGAGATCAGCTTCGGGTCCTTACGCTGATTTGTCAACTGGTAGGACGGCTAAGCTGGGATTTTTCACAGTTGGGTTCCCCTGGCGCCCAGCTGTCTGCGTTCAGCCAGCAGAGAATCCCGCCTTCGGATCCCTCTACCCTCAGCTTCAGGCGTTCGTTGTGCCAATTGTAAATAACAGACATTTAATAATACAGCAGAACAGGAAAATGGTCGAAAACGGCAACCGCAATGACGCAACGTCCTCGAGCCCCGCGCGCACGCGCACTGACACCTAATCGGGGGCAGTGTTACGCGTAATAGGTAAACCGTATCACGGTAACTAAAGCGTAAACATTCAGTTGTTTCAGTTAACCTTGATTAGTCAACTTCATCACAATACTGCTACAATATACAGTTCATTATGTCATAGACGACTAGGACCTTCACCTGATGCTAAGTGATACTCCCGTCCCGTCATAGCGTTGAGAAGTTGAGGCTCGTTACCCCAGTAATTACACCAGCTGCAGCGCCCTTCAATGTACTTAGCAGGGTATTGTTTAGAGTCATATGGCCCCACCCACCCGAAGATCAGAAGACAGCTTGTGCCGAACTGAACCTATGCGCTGTGTTGGTTCAGTTCAGCTCCACGTACAACTCCTCGACTACCTCTGTGTTATTTATTAACGAATCCATTCATCATCAGCCGGTAGACGTCCGCTGCTAGATATATACCTTCCTCAAAGATCTAGACATCGACCAATCCTGCACTGTCCTCATCCAACTGCCTCTTACGAGCTTCACCAGATCGTCGGAGCACGTAGTAGGAGGCCAGCTAATACTGAGTCTTCCGCGGTCGCCATTCGAAGACCTTGGCCGTCAGTGCTTCGAGCGATGTGTCCACTTGACATCAGCAATCTTCTAGAGTAAGCCGATGACCGGTAGTTCTCCTGCTGATCTCCTTAATCCTGTTGTGGTCACCCTGGGGAACGGGAAGCATAGCCTTTCCATTGCTCTCTATGCGACTTGGAGCTTTTCCACAAGGCCCGCTGCAAGCGACCAGGTCTTGGTGCCGTAGGTCAGCACTGGCAAATCGAGGTGGTTAAAGACCTCTGTGTTTAGATCTTAGTCCATTCATCATATTCCCTCTCACACCGTTCCTCCTGCACCTCACCACATTCACACATACTACCTGAATATATGGAATAACTGCATACTGACTATTCACCATCAGTCGTTAGACGTCCACTGCTGGACATAGGCCTCCCACAAAGATTCCTATACTACCTGGCAGGGATTCAAATAGGAGGATTTGAGCCATTTTCCAGCACGCTGGCCGAGTACGGGTTGGTGGACGCCAGAGCCTCGTCTGGTGATTAGCAGGGTGCACCATGAGGATCAGGTTGGCTTGGGTCCCGTGAGATGTACAGGAACCCTTCCACCCCAGTCTGACTATGCGAATAAATATTTGAAGACGGAGATCGGGAAACCTTGAAATCTCCAGTATATCATTCTACTCGTTTCTGTCTCCCTTTCTTAATTCAATCATTCAAATATGTCGATCAATCTCTCTCTCTCTCTCTCTCTCCTGTATACCGCTACCTTAGCCCATCTTTTACAACTATTCACTTAAAACAAAGTGTCATTATAATCGTTTACAATGATTTTTTAATTTGACGTACGGAATGAGCGAGACGTTCACCTGATGGTATGTGATACCTGATACCTGATGGTATGAGGTACTTACACTGGTATACACTGCATCACTATCACCTACTGATGGAACTTCTCTGTTGCTACACCGTCTCGGTAGCTACCACCGCAGCGTCTGTTGCGTCCGACAAAGAGTACTGCCCAAACATTATTGTGATCCGGTTTGAAGGGCGCTGTAACTATTACTGGTGGTAAGTTTCTGTTGCCGGAGACCGTCCATGTACCACCGCAGCGCGTATTGGAGCCGACAAATAGTACTGCGCGTGCATTACTGTGATCCGGTTTGAAGGCGCCGTAGCTAGTGTAATTTTTTGGGTAATGAGACTTAACATGTTAACTCTCAAGGCGGCGGTTGTCCACTAAATAGGAGCTTACGATGATCAGTCCCCAGCTGTACCTAGACTGCCGTAGCAACAGAGACCCACCGCCGGTAATGTTGTGTTGCCCACTAATTCATTTAAAAAATTACACTAAAAATGTGACAAACGTGAAATTTAATTATTGCCGAAAATAAAATTGGCAACACTGCGCCCCGTGACGAGCCGCGCGGGGGTTAAGTGCGCACGCGTCGACACTCCGTCACACGTTAACCCCGGCGTCCGCGCCGGTGTTGCCAGCGCTGCTATTTACAACGTTTAACCCATTTCCGAACAATTCCTCCGCCATTTTCCCTCATCCCCCGACAGATGCCGCGCACAATGCCGCGCGCGACCCCTCCGCGCGATTTTTAATGGGTGTCGAAATTTATTTTTTCCACAAAACGGGGAATTTTTGGAGGGAAAAGAATGTTTTTTTTTTTTTTATTGATAGATTATTGTAAAGCCGACAGTTGACGCGGACATAATCTTCAATTAAGAGTGATCCCGACGCGCCGCGACCTGCCGAGGGGTGGGGGTTGCGTCATTTATTTATAGCTAGTTTTATATTGTTAAATGTTTTCAAACTTCCCAAACTCGATTGTTTCGTTTTAAGGAGACGTGACGTTCGCCGGTGGTGGTGGGATCTCTGGTGCTGCAGACCGTCTAGGTACCACCACTTGCCCTGAAGTCTCGGTTAAGAGTAGTACTAAGGTTAGCCCTGTCTGCTGTAGAAGGGGACTAAAACGGTTTTGTAGGTTTCGTGGGCTTAGGACGTGGAGGCTCTTCAGCTCGAGCACACAGGACAAGTATGAGGTGGTGAATTGCTCGTCATACTAAAGCGACGGTGTCGAGGAGGGCCACAGCCTTCCCTTGGGACGTGCTTTAGGCGTAGTGCTGGGGGCGCCGGTGCGGTCTGTAGCAGATCCCGGGGCCTCTTGTAACGTGCTGAGGATGACCACCGAAGGGGTTTCGGTGGGTGAAAGAACCTCATTTTCACCCAAAAGCAGGGTATCTTTTTAGAATATATCATCCTCGATAGAATAAAAGGTAGGTATCAACGCAGCGCCTGTTGCAACCGATCAAATAGCATGCAAATATTGCAGTATTCCGGTTTGGAGGACGTTGTAGCTAGGGAATACACTAAGGTAATGAGACTCAAAATGTTGCGTAAGGCGAAAAACGCAGTGTGATGTTGTGTATATCACCTTACGTAGCGCGGCGTTAAATTAAAAAAATCGCCATGAATCAACTGGTAATGTCCCGCTGCAGCCGCGACGTCGCGTCACCCTATTGTTTATTTACAATAAAACAATTTTTTTTACACAAAAGCTACGTTTTATAGAAAAAAAAATAAATCCTTTGCGAGATTAATACAAAAAATATATTAAATAGTTTCCTGTAAAGCTTTTGTTGCGTTTTAAACCCTTGCTTACGAGTGACATGCGACAAGCGCGCGCCGCACTGACCTACATAAACTCACCCTCGCGATGTTTTTCCAGAAATCTGTAAAAAAAAGCCGCACCCCTTTATTGCTTGTTTTTTTCAACGCGGAAATGTAATTGAATTCATTCCTTTGGAAAAGGGTTCGATGAAACGCTGTATTAGTTTTTTTTAGCTAAAAAATTATACGTTCAGTCAAAATTTCGCACCATTTACCCCGGCGGACATCTGCCGGAGGGGGTAGAAAGAAAAAAAATTCTTAAATACAATGCAAATAGGGGTGGTGCGGGACATTAATTTTTAAGGGGAAATTGTCGTTTTTGTATACAAAAATTACACACCGGTACCAGTGCAGTGAATGTTATAAGTTAGGAGTCAAGTTATTAAGTTACTATGGCAAGGTCCGCTCTGTAGTTTTTTAAAAAGTTACAAGTACTCCGTAAGGTCTATGACGCCAGGACCTCTATCAAATTATGACCATGGCTGCTGTTAAGGACTCAAAGCGTCAGAAATAAATGAATAAGAGTTCATATGCTGCAAAGTAAAACTTTTCCTGGAGGTAGGTCTTTGTCGCTAAGTCTTTGATCCTTGCCTGTCGTGGAAGGCGACTAAAAGGGTCTAGGAGTTTCGCGGGGCTTGAGGGTGGAGGCCCTTATCGCTCCACAACCGAACCTGCGTGGGACAGCGTATGGCTCAGCGATGATGCTTAGGAGGATCAGGCTCCTCGTAGACGTGTAACACAAAGTGTAGAGGGGCTTCAGTGCGTTCTACAAGGTATCCCGGAGCTTCTCCGAATGCACTGATGCAGAGCACCAAGGGTTTTAGTGGGTAAGAATCTTACATAACCCTGACTTCCCCTCAGAAGCAGGATATCTTTCGAAGATTTCCCCTCCCCTAGAAACCATAAAGAAAGGTCTCTGTTGCTATAGACCGTCTAGGTCGGTATCAACCGCTGCTCGTATTTCTGTCGACAAACATTACTGTGTTCCGGTTTAAAGGACGCTGCAGCTAGTGAAATTACCAGGGTAACGAGACTCAATATTTTATGTCTTCAACGCGATAAGCACAATTCAGTTCTATGTATACCATTCTAACCAGCTCCAGGTTATCATGGGCAGGTGTGTCACTTACTATCAGGTGAACGTCATACTCACCTCATCGCTTCGTAGAATAAAAGAAATATATCATATAACATGATATCACTTAACTTTCATATGGAATGGAAACCGCAGAGTTATATATATGTGTGTGTGTGTGTGTGTGTTTGGTCAAGCGCGAGTCGGGTTTGTGGCGCTGCGTTACCAGTGCCAGTGCGGTGAGTGTGCGGTCAGCTAACGCGGCCGCGCGGTACGACCCTCACTCCGTGACGTCAGGTTCTGTGCTGAACCCGCAGCACCGCCCCGCGGTAAACATCACTCAGTATTTATTTACACCATTCTCCAAGAATTTTTGGGCCACGTCTTCGTTCTATTCTTGACTACATATTTGTTAGTGCTTGCATCCTCTTCTTATATTCCGTTCTAATCTTCCATTGTTATTTCTCTCATCTATGCTCCATCTTAATTCCATCTTTCATCCTTCCCTTAAATGAGTGACACCACACACGTTTATTTATCTCTCATCCTCATTGCTATACATTTCTTTATCTTACTTCTTTACTTCTATACATTGTGTTACAACTTCTTTTACATTCTGCTCTTACATCTTAACTCTATACATTTGTTCTTTATACAATTTTTTATTGAGGGTATTTTGATCTTTCTTACTTATTTTATTTTGTTATTTATTTTCTTATTTACCCCTATTGTCTTATTTGCTATCTCTTTCCAGAGTTGTACAAATGCCGGACGACTATGGTCTTCACTCGTCAGGGAATCATCTGTTCTGTCTTCTACCTTCTGTCCACGACAATTTCCAAGTCCGCTCTCTGAGCTTTATATCTGCAGCAGTCAGAGATTAGGCGCTGCACGGTTTGGTTCATCTGGATGACAGGTGCACGAGAGACTCTCCTTTAGTTTGAACCTATAGAGGTACTCGAAGAATTCCCCGTGCTCGGATAACCTTATACGCTGACCTGACGCCCGGAAAGAACACCTGCGTGATGGACGCCGTACTACCTTCCACATAACGCCTGTTCCACTCGCCACGCGTAGCCTGCCTGTCCTGTCGCCTGACGAATGTTACGAGGCATCCCTCATAGTTCTCTATTCTGTTACTCTTCAGGGCCGCGTCCTTGGCCGGCTGATCCGCCCTCTCATTACCCTTCATCCTCGCGTGCACTTTTATCCAATATAATTTGACATCCTTCCCTTCCGCTCGTCATTTCATTTTCACTCTTATCATTAAGGGATGGAAGGTGTCTGATCTTGCAACTGTCTCAAGGGCGGACCTTGACTCGCTCAATACAGCACAAGACTGAAGCGACTTACCGGCCGCGTACCCCGTCGCTTCCATCAGAGTCAGTACCTAATGCAGTGGTTCTCCAGCTTGAGGTTTATGCTCTGTACCTCTGCGGCGCCCCGCAATCACACACGGTTTGCTGATGGTGGGTCTCTGCTGTCGGAGACCGTCTATGGCAACAGTCATGTGCAAACGATAGTATGTTCCGGTTAGAAGGGCGCCGTAACTAGTAAAATTACTGGAGTAACGAGACTTACTTATGTCTGAGACGACGAGCTTGATGCCGTGATTTGTATACCATTTTAATCAGCGCTATGTTGTTATGA
Source organism: Ornithoptera priamus (assembly GCA_029034505.1). Classification (NCBI taxonomy): domain Eukaryota; kingdom Metazoa; phylum Arthropoda; class Insecta; order Lepidoptera; family Papilionidae; genus Ornithoptera; species Ornithoptera priamus. The sequence continues at coordinate 1,266,651 of JARDWD010000500.1, read as the reverse complement.
CCATGGGTCACTCACCATCAGGTGAATGTTCCACTCGTGTTGTCGCTTCGTAGATTAAAAAAAATCTAACGAATGTCCATCGCCCCGCTACAATATTAAACAGTAAATACGTTTTTATATGATTTTGAACTTTAAACCCTACAAGTTAAGGTTCAAATTGGCTTCTTTAATAACTTGACTTTCCCCGCGCTTTATGAAATAGTCGCTGCGATTCAAAAGCTCGTTAACTTTAGCTCGTTTAAGTATTATGTGAAACACATCTGTCCGGAAACTTTGCAGTTAAGTTATATTTGTTTTTTTTAACAAATATCTTAATAAGTAAAAACTTAATATTTTTGCGATTTGATTATATTTTTATCTCTAGTATTCCGATTTTTCGGTTCGTTTCTATGAATAAATATTACATATAAAATCCCGCAGAACAACTCACCCAAGTCAACTTCACCTGCTCGTGGTGCACGTGGTCCAAATCCCCTCATATGCACCCCTAAAAAATTAAGGTTACGGGATGCTGCTGGATGCAAGCAACGCGTGACCGATCGATGCGGAGATCTTTGAAGGAGGCCTTTGTCCTGCAGTGGACTTCTATCGGCTGATGATGATAAAGATTCACTAATATTATTTTGAAATGGCTACTTTTATAAGTACTTGTTTTTTTTTTTAATTCTAAGACACGAGTGCGACATCCATCCACTCGTCTACTTAACGTGGCGCTAGTTATGATGTTATACATACCACCAGATTGTGCTTATCGTGGTACATAAGATCACCCTGTAATTTCAGTAGCTACAGCGCCCTTAAAACCGGAACAGTACAATGTTTGTATACTACTGTCTACCGGCTGCAATAGGCGCTGTGGCGGTACCTCACCACCAGCACCATCAAGTCTAGAATAATGTAAGGAAATTGTCCCTGAACATTGTAAAGAAGGGATATGAAAAGAGTTTTGATCATATATATTATATTTGAAACTCTATCAGACGTCGTAATACATGTAGTCTAGGAGAAGGGTGGCGGCGAGCAGCAGCGCCTTCTCCTCCACCGTCAGGTTCCTCTCGAAGGCGACGGTGAACCTGAGGAGTGAACGCAATATACCTTTACTGGTGGTAAGTGTATTGTAAGCTCAAACTTTCTTCCTTTCTCATTACAAGTTTCAGTATCAAATATGTAGCTGATGTCTCCTAGATAATATTTGAGGATGCTGTGTGAGTGTTTCATCAAACCTGATGCTTAAATACTTGACAACATCACTGGGTGGAAGTTCTTATTCCCTCTACTTGACTCATGGATAACGTTTATAATACAATATGGATCTGACCTGAACTGTTGAGGCATTGGCTTTTATTGACCTTTTTTTTGAACCAATCATCTACTTTGTCCAGCTCATGATGGAGCATTTCGGAAGTCACTTTGGGATCCTGATAATAGCAGTAATTCCCGCATAGGCTGCTGCCGGTTTAGTCTGGAAAGTCTGTACACAGAGTATACGTGACGGGGCCTAGAATAGAACCCTGGGGTACTCCTGCAAGGATGTTCTAAAATGGCGTCGAGCATCTTCTCTAATTTGTAACAATCAACTAATATCTCATGTATCAAGGCTAGGTGCACCATGTGGTGCAGTGGATATCATCCTAACGGGCGCTGCGTTATAGACCACCACTAATCACGAGGTGAACGTGACGAATGAAGGCACCTTACAAATCGTTCAAACCTGTCCGTGATCGGTGCGAAGAACAGCGCGTGCAGGATCCCCTGCCAGCGCTTGCAGGTGCTGCCGACTTGCGTGCCGTCGCAGCGCTGGATCGGGAACTGAACGTCCCGGAACAGGCTCAGTGTCACCATGGGACCTGGAACGAGGAAAATACATTTTGTTTTAATTCTACGGAGCGACGACTTTCACCTAGATGGGAATTGATTGGTCTTCCTCTAAAGAAGTGGCCGTGACACGTGGACAGTCTTCGGCAATGGAGACCTGACACCAGTAAATGGATTGAGCAAAAAACATAATAAATAATGTACAGTCCAATTAATGTTCCCACTGTTGGGACCTGTGACCACCTCAGAAGAAGAACCAAGGTCATCGGTGTGTTGTCTTTAAGAAAGCTGGAAGAAATTGACAGAATCAAAAAATACCAATTTCTTTTAAGATGATAACTGTGGCGTGATGTAAGCATCCTTACTCTGTCATAGTAATGACAGTCAAGGTTGGCCATTTCTCGTGATCTTCAAACTACCATTGCTTACCGCGTATCCAAAACACTTCGCAGCCATTCACATCCCTGATGAGGTAGACGGGCCTGACGGCAGCCCACTGCTGCTCGATGGTGCCGATGAGTTGTCCAGGCGGCGAGAACACCTCGATCCTCTGCAGCTGGCAGGGCAGCACGCGCGGTGTGCACGCGTACGGCCGGTTCACTCTCAACACCTCCAGACCGAGGCTGTTGGTGACGCGCAGCTGCAGCGGCCGCAGCCCATAGCAGAAGTAGCCTACCCACCAACTGTGAATACTTTTACTGGTGGCAGGTCTCTGTTGCTGGTGGCCATCTAGGTACCGCCGCAGCGCCTACTACCCTCACCAAAGAGTAGTCTGCAAAGATTACTATGAAATTACTGATGCTTTGTTCAATATCCTAACTGGTACCACGTTGTTATGAGCAGGCGTACCACTTACCATCACATGAACATCTAGCTCGTCTCGTCGCTTCGTCTTCGGCTTTCGTTACCTGTTCTCCTCCTCCACCGTATAAACGAGGTTCCGATCCGGCGTCCTAACGAAGAACCTATTCTTCTTCCCCCTCAGGAATAGGACGCTCTTGACGCGGAGACGCTTCGTTATCATCAGGTGATCAGCCGACGTCAGATCGTCCAGCAAAGACGGCGGCGCTTCCACGCGCTTCTAGCAGAATATTATCAATGTAATAATTGAGTACTTCTAGAAGTTCAATGCAGAACTCTGGTAAACATTCTTCATTATCAGCATCAACTGGGTATAACCACTGGGAATATACCTTACCTGAAGATCAAATCAGTCCTAACCTACATTTATCCAAGGGATGGGACCTTTTAGACCAGGTCTGTCCTGCCTGTCGTTGGAAGATTTAATAGCATCTACGGGGATTGAAGGTGTACCGAGCTCGAGGTGGAGAGGTAAGAGTTACTTTTGTCTTTGCTGTAGAGCGAGGGTGATGAGCTGGGTAACGGCTGGACCTAGAATATGCTTAGCCGTAGGAAGGCATCGGTACCTTCCGTAGATACTGTGGTCCCTTGCAACGCACTGAAAATGACCATAGACTTTTCTCAAGAAGCTGGATTTTTGAAGATTACCCAAAAGTACACGACTTTTAAGATGAAGCTTCGACAAGCTTAGTCAGTAGCTGTGGTTTCGGTCACTTATCACCATTTATATTATATAGTGGTGGTAGGTTCCTGTTGCTACAGGCCGTCTAGTGTCATCGCATCTCCTATTCTTATCACCAAACAGTAGTGGGAACATTACTGTATAGCACTGAAGGATGCTGTAGCTATTTTTTTTTTATTTTACGTACCGACGGGACGAGGGTTGCGTTCACCTAACGATGATTCTGGTTGGTCACCTCAAGATATAAGAAGTTGAGTCTCGTTACCCCGGTAATTTGAATAGATACAGCGCCCTTCAAACCGGAACACAGTACTGTTTGCTGGTAGAAATAGGCGATGCGGTGGTACTTAGACGGTCTCCGGCAACAGAACCCACCACCAGTGGAGCTAGTGAAATTACTACGAGATGTGTAGTACTACATGTAGTGTAGGGTGTAAGGGGTGCGCACAACGAGTCACGGAACCCAAGTAGACTTCATCTGCTCGTGGTGCAGCCTGATAATCAACAAACGAGGCTCTGGCTCCTACCAACGCGCATTGGGCCAGCGTGAGGAGAAATAGTCCAGATCTCCCAACTGATCTCTTACATACGACAGGCCCTAGTGCGCAGCTGTACCGGAAGTCATGTATGTGGAAATCTTTGGAGGAGGCCTATGTCCAACAGTGGCCGTGTCGGCTGGTGATGATGATGAACGACACGTGATGTCTCCCGATGAGTACAGTGTGTCGCACTGTATATCATCAGAACTGGTGTCATGTCACATGCAAGCGTGTGACTCAGCATTGTGCGCACGAGTCGCTCCTCTCCTCGCTCCATACAACCGAAAGTGCGTACCTGCGGCGGCGGCGCGGGCACGACGCTGGTGACCGGTTTCACCAGGTCCCCGTAGACCTGGGTGGGCACCGTGGGTATGGGCGCCGCCTGCGTCATCTCCTCGCTCGGCGCCTGCTCAGCGTGACACGGCGGCCGGCTCAGCAAAATATTCCGTCCGCGCGACGACGTTTCGAACTCAACGTCAAATGTCATCTCTAAACTATTTTTCTTTTTGTAACTCGTCAGCCGCTGCACTTTATAATCTGTTTGGAGGGTACAGATACACAACGTGTCGACCTAACTGACCCCCGTGACACCCTCGTAAACTCTTCGGGGGGTAACATTTTGCTAACATTTACACTCGACTGAAGGAACATTCTTATCAAATTTCAAGTCTGCACGCCTTTTAGTTCCTGAGGTGTCGTGATAAGTTTCTACATATATACACACACACACATATATATATATATCTAATTAAGCGATGAGACGAGTGGCACGTTCATCTGATGGTAATTAATACGCCATTACAACGTGGCGCTAGTACTGTTTAGCGTGAGGAGTGAGAGCTGCGGTGGTACCTACACGGTACCCGGCTACACAGTTTTTTTTTGTTTCGGGAGGGAAATTTTCAAAGAATACCCTGCTTCTGGGGAAAGTCAGAGTTATATGAGATTATTGTATTCGGAGAGGCTCCGGAATCTCTTATAGATCTCACCCCTCTACGCATCTCTGAGGACGAACCTAACCCTCCAAGGCACCATCGCTGAACCACACGCTATCCCATGTAGGTTCACTTATTGGGCGTTAAGGGCCCTCACCCTTAACGTCCACGAAACTCCTAGACCCTTTTAGTAGCCTTCTACGACAGGCAGGACTTACTTTAGTCCTATTCTTACTAGCCCAAGACTACAGGGCTGCACGGACTTACCGTTAGTAATATAGCTAACAAAAGCCCAGCGTATCAAATATATATATATATATATATGTGCAATAAAAGAATGACGTGAATATAATAATGGATTTATTGTAAAAAAAAGTTATAGCGCATAAATAATTGCATTTCGCTCCGATTTACATTCTGGACGCACCGCCGGTGGGGCCATGCAAATAGCGGGCCGCTGCAACGCGCGTGGGGACGACATTTAAATTTGTGGACGAATAAAAAAAAAACTCGGAAACTGTATCGCTTTTATTAATCGCACTGCAACAATGCACCCCGCTCACAATGCGGCGCGGCGGTGACCACCGCTCGCTACTCGTTGAGGATTCACACACGACACGCGATCACTGACGTAATAAGAGATTATTTTTTATATATATATATATGTATATTCAACATACTATAAATTTAATCTGTGCATTAAAATGAATTAAAAATATATTAAGTCAATTTAATGTTCCCACTGCTGGGATTAGAGGGATGAGACTCTGTATATACCAATAGGCGATGAGACGACCTTGCTATTCTCCTTATAGTGTGATCCAGCCGTCCATAACACCGTGGCAGTAGTTAGGAAGTACATACGTGTCATGTATAACAATACATAGCACGTATATATATGTATGTTGTAATTAATACGAGTATATATATGTAGTAAAACTAGCCGTCCCCCGCCCGCTTTGCTGGCCGTGATACAGAATTAGATTTGAATTTCGTCTGAAATATTCCCTGAGAGCAACAGCAGCCGCACTTGACTTTCTGTAGCAGCCGTTACTATAGCAACCGCATAAATAGCTCCAAATGGAAACGGCTTTGAAAGTAAATTGGAAATAAAATGATGAAGGATCTATGACATTCAAAAAATAAATATCCTGTAGTCATCTATAAATAATTCCGCGTCGAATGCTCTTGTTCCTATGTCGATGTGTTCACTACTTTTCAAGTGATCGTCGAACAAATAACACCTATATATGTATATAATAAATAAATGAATCAGTAAATGTCCCGGCAACACGTGACCGCGTGGCGACGGCGCGTTTTAATGTGGTGCGCACGCGTCCGTTTTATGCAAAAACGCAAATTTCTAAAGAAATTTGAAACGCACCATTGTAGCAGCGGCTCCGGCGTATGAGAGTGATCAAAGTGCAGTTTTGGGGGAGCGGCCGACATCCGGCGGCGGCGGGGCGCGCGGAGTACGTGCGACCGGACAGCCGCGCGGTCGAATCGTTTATCGATCATTTTTATTATATCGATGATGGAGCAATTGTCCGACGCAGTCCGGCGACGCTTACTTTTGTTGTTCGCAACTACCATTACGGAAACAATCTATGAATTAGAATTTACTAGCAATAGGTCTCTACTGCTCAGCCCTGTTCTCTCGGGATAATAAGAATAGGACTTAGGTAAGCCCTGTCTGTCGTAGAAGGCGACTAAAAGGGCCTAGGTCCCTTATCGCTCAGCAAGCGAACCTGCGTAGGACAGCGTATGGCTTAGCGATGGAGCCTAGCAGGGTTAGGCTCCTCCTCAAAGATGTGTAACACAAAGTGTAGAGAGGCACCGGTGCGTTCTGTAAGAGATCCCGGAACCTCTCCGAATGCACTCATGCAGAGCACCGGTGGGGTTTTAGTGGGTAAAAATCTCACATAACTCTGACTTCCAGTATCTTTCGAAGATTTTCCCGTCGAAACAAAAAAAAAAGGTTTCTGATGCTACAGACCGTCTAAGTAGTTACCACAGCAGCGCTAATTGCAGCCGAGAGACATTACTGTGTTCCGGTTTGAATAACGCTGTAACTAGTGTAGTTATTCGCGGTATCGAGACTAGACATCTAACATCTCAAGGCGACGAGTGCAGTGTATATTATCCTAACTAGCGCCACGTTGTTATCCAGGCGTATCTGTTACTTTCAGGTGAACATCTTGCTCGTTTCGTCGCTAAAGAAAAAAACCTCACAAGGCGACGAGCACAATTTAGTTTTATATATATAAAAACTAAATTTATATATATATATATATATATATATATATATATATTGGTTTCGTGGGAGAAATGCTATGATAAAGATACTGCCGGCTGGGTGGAATTCAGAGTTATGTGGAGATTTTTACCCAATAAAACCCCTCGATGGTTACTTTTGGCGTTTGCAGAGATCGCGGGATTTCCGTTCGGAACACAACCGACGGCCTGACTCAACGCTTTCCTGGGATAACCTGTCCCGAGGTGTTTTAAGCAAACCCTACCAGTCTCGTGAGTACTACTTCGATGACCGGAGATTTCGTCCAGCCATTCTCTTCCTCAAGGTCGTTTAGAAAGGCGATTAGTACTGCTGATCCTGACCGCCAATGACTCCATTAAGAGGAACACCATTCACCGGTGTGACGATGGTGTGTAATGACGCACGTTAGCGGTACGACTGTCCTCTCGATCCCGCGCGGCAGCTTCCTTTTCCACCATAACAGTTTAACAAAAGGAGGCTACGGTCATCTATACAGTCTCCTCCTAGCATTGCCGACATGATTGATGGTACTGCTATGTATATTCTGCTAACTAACGCCATGTTGCTATGGGCAGGCGGAACACTCACCATCAGGTCTCGTGGAATAAAATATATATCTATATGTTTATATCTGTAATGGGCTTAGGGCGAGCCTTGTAACACGACGGCTCTTGGTTCCGACTCGGGTCCATAAGGTGTTGAAGTTTGTTTGGTGGAGAGATGGACTCCATATTATAACTCTGCGCCATACACGAGGCACGCGGTACAGTCGTGTTCGGGAAACGGAAATAAAACAATAGTGATATATTCAGGTAAATTCAATTATTCTTCTTTTGTACTTCAATACTTTCTCTTTTTTTTATGTTTGCGTAATCTCATACAATATTTAAATAGCATACACACGGCGAGACAAGTTTGCGTTTGTGCTCCGCTCGCTCCACGAGCTCGGCTAATACTTGGGCGACCACGGTTTAAACTACTTCCGGAACATACGTCACACTTTGAACTTAGGTCTAATAATATAAGGCACCTTTACTCCGTCGCGTAAACGCAGCGGCTGAATACAAACGTATTCAGAACTATTATATATATGTGTAAATATATATTTATTAGTTCTAAATATATTACATATATATTGTAAAGCTCATTGCTACTGTTTTCATACATTTTCATACAACTTAATACATTTCCAATTGTATTTAGAAATTGATGTGTTTCAACGTATTCACTTAAGGGATACAATATCATATATAATTCGCTAATAATTTACTAATAATACTATTAGTACATAAATAAATAATTATATATATATATTTGTGAAGTGTACATATAACGAAATTTTAACAGCGTAACTTAGGTAAATATTAGTATTTACTTAAAATACATGCGTAAGTGAAAAGACACTTAAAATAAATTTCTCATATGTATCACATAAAAAAAAATTCTTATAAAACAGCGCCTTTGATTTGTATCGGAAAATAATATTTATGAAGAGACATTAAAGTTTATATATAAACTATTTGAAATAAAGCGGAAATACGAACACTAGGGCAACGGATATTTCCTATATATACCTCTAAACTGTTGAAGTAAAACGATAATTTCATATTTATATATATAACATAACGAATATCAAAAAAAGTGTTGTATTTACAAAATAAAATCTGTTTTCGGTTTTTTTTTACAAAAATTACACAAAAAGAATTTTTTTTTTAACTAAATTTTCATACAAAAATATTGTAAATTTTTCCATCAGTAGTTTCGTATGTCTAGTGTTAAATGCGAGATACACTCACGCTATACAGCGTGTTCGATTTAGTACTGCGTAGGAGTGGAGAGCGCGCGGCGAGACGGCGCACGCGCGACGACACGATTCGAGCGATCTCATAACGCGACCCGCACACAAATAACAACAACAGATAATTAAATAACATTAATAATAAAAAAAAACAACGCAGCCGTAGTTCGAGCTAAGTGGCGATCCCTGGGAGAGCCCTAAATCCAGCAGTGGTTTTACGGATGATGATTGCAGCCGCAGAAGCGGTCGACTGCTGACGCTGTGCGCACGCGCCGACTGTCCATAGATAATAGAAAATAATGGCAATTACCATCTTTTATATAAACAGAAAAATAAATTTATAAAATTACTTATACATACATTTATAATAAAAATATTTTATTTTTCATTAACGAGCTAATACTTGATCTCAACTTCAAATGACCGTAAGCGTTTGACTTATATATAAGTAAAACATAGCAATGTTGTCATGGCGACGGTTTTACAATGTGGAGGTGGTAGCTGGTAGTGTTCGAAAACACCTTACCATCAGCCACACTCAACAATACGTGATCCCGAAATCGAACAGATCTCCGTATCATGCAAGTGGTTGGCCATTGCGCCATGGATTCATTTTTAGCTGCATCTATGTCGTAATGTTGGCAATAAGATTGGTAGCGCTGCCAACATACAGATATGAAACACAGTTTGATCTTACGAAATCTTGTCTTTTATCAGTTGGTACTTGTTATTAAAACATCTGAAATCGAGATCAAATGTTAGGTCATTTGAATAAAAAGACTATGGTTATATATTTTAAACGGTATCACCTCTCAGCTGCCTCTTACTATCAAACTACATCCGGAAGTGAAATAAATAAAAACGTAACGCTATCTAACAATTACGTATTACGAAGAGATGTCGCCGGAAGCCGACACAAAGGAAGTACGTTAATTTTCGGCCGTATTAAATTCAAAAACTTAACGACTGTACACGTGACGTCATCAACCAGTGTCCTAACAACAACCTAAACTATTTACACGAGGGATTTTAAAAAAAAAAAAACGCTAACGCAAAATTCGCAACGAGAAGCAACATCTACACTACATTTAAAAAATATAATTATATAGAATTCGTAATTCTCGAAAAAATATCATCTAAAAATATATTGTATCACATTTGTATATAAAATTAATATCGTGGTCCTTTACTAACGAAATACCCAGTTTTATATATATATATATATACATATATATATATTTGCATTTATATATATCCTACTTTCTGATTATTGGTAGTACAGACCGCAGCGGTTCAATCCTCACTGAGCATCAGCATCGCGAGGAGACCGACGCGTTCAAAGGAATACAATATTCGCGGACACGTACCACCCCCACCACTCCCACATTGGAGCAGCTTAACGGATATTACACAATAATATCATATATATTTATTTAAATGTATATATAACAATGGAGCACCATGTATTTCATACATGTCTAGTGTAGTGTTTGTCCACTTGTGGGAAGACGTTTGATTGTTACAATAACAGATGGTAACCATGTTGCGACTGGGCGACCCGTCCACGCGGCTTGTACCCTCACAAAGGAACTCGTGTTTTCCCAAAAAATTGTCTATGACTCGTCTTTGAATAAGTTTGCAGTGTAACATAATAATTAGCTACTTCATAGAGTCTCACTCTATTGATAAGGCACTTAGATATTGACTTGATATTGCTTACATTAAGTTGTATACACGACCACAACAACATATAACTTGATATCTCACACGGATGAAAAGTTATATGACGTACTTTGACATACAAGAATCACTACAAATGTGTTAATCAGATGACATTTGTCGTTCGTAGCTGGAAAGTCAAAGGAATTCAGTCCGTACAGCCCAGTGTTAATTTTTTTTTTACTGATTTTGTTCTGGATTTTATTTATAATCATTTAGAGTCAAAGGATTATAATTAGTACAGCCCAAAATTTTTTATTAGCCATTTGCCTTCTTTACCGAATTCATTTAAAAATTACATAAGGTCAAAGGACTGTAGCTCATACAGCCCAATCTTTTATATTTAATGTAAAAAAAAAAAATTTTGCTTGTAATGTTTGTACTTACTTTACGAGACTATACCATTGCGCTACGTATTTTAAGTTGCATTTTTTTTAATAGGAGAGGAACCGAGCTGATCGCTCACCGCATGGTTAATGATATGCTCGTAATGTAGCACTAGTGAGGATGATATAGATCGCACTACGTTATGTCGAGTATATCATAGTTATTTTACCAGCTATACTGTCTTCCAAACTGGAGCATAGTAATGTATGTAGTATATGTTATTGTCAAATATATTCGTATTGCTATACTGTGGCGCGATAAATTTAATACATTTTTTTTCTCACTCTAGCGTGTAAGTGGCTACAAATTTCTAATACATTTTCGAACCTAGACTGGTTTCTTAGTCCGATAATGGTGAGACGAAACAAGTGCAAACTGATGGTTAATTTCCTTATGAGGTTCGGTGTGATGTGGGGTAACAGTCTAGGCGCCTAGGTCCATGTCGAAGCATGACGGTCTGGAGTGAGAGCGCGGCGAGTGCGGCGCATGGTGATGAGAGCTCAGCAGCAATCCCGGCAGACAACTGTCGCCCAGCGAGAGCGACGTACCCAAACCCAGGCCTTCGCTCAGCAGATTGGAACCTGTGACAGGAGTTTGTAAGGTAGTTAGACATTATACTTAGGTCTATATATATTTTATTGCATCAGCCTATTGATGACTATGACAAACTATTTATAGGTGATTAACCTTGGTGGTGGTGCGTGAAGCCGTGGGGGTCGTCGAGCAGCGCCGACTCACCGCCGAGGCCTAGCGACGTCGGTGACGAGCACAGCATGGGATCACCTGGACAGGAACGTATTAAAAGGACATAATATTTTTCTATCAACAATGGGCTTTCTCTCATCACCACCGGAAGTGAACAATGTCATTATGGCACTATATTTACAAAATATTTATTTATGCCACTTACCCTGCGTGACGGGATTGTGTGAGTCGTCGTCCATGAGGTCCTCTATCTGTGCGAGGTTCAGTGCGGCCTCCCCGTGATCTCCCAGCAGTCCCGGCGACGGCGACAGCCGCATCTGATGATGTTACAGACTAAACCTCAATTTATTTATTACATTACAATCACTTTACTAAAGTCAGTTCTTCTTTAAGATGACCTGATGAGAAGCTTCCAACTATTTGTCAGTTTTTGTGTAATAGTGAGGATATAATAATATGTAGTATGTATATATTTAAAAAAAACTTCCTTTGGCTCCGGTTGCTATGGCTCTAGGATTGAACTAAAACCTTTCGTGTTACCAGATAAGCGCCTAGCTACTTCGCCACGGAGACTATTAAACGGTAAAATATGTATAAAACCATGCGCAGGAGTGATCGGTGCGGAAGCTATGTTCAGAAATGAGCATATAATAGTTGATAATGATGATGATAAACTTGTATCAGAATCCTTTTCCTTTTTAAAGTAATAAACTATGTTAGTGACGAATATAGTAAAATGGTGAAGATGATGATTAGTGGCTGTCCTTAACGTTTATCAACTCAGAAAAGAGAGGAATGAAAGTATTCAGCATCACGAAACAAATGAGTATGAATGAAACATAAAAAAATAATAAAAAAATTCAACGTACAAATGCTGTTACCTTGATGTCCTTGTGGTCGAACATGTCGGGGGGCGCGTCGAGGCACAGGCCCGGCGTCAGGCAGCCCAGCGCCAGGCCCTCCGACAGTCCCTCCGGCAGACCCTCAGATAGACCCTCCGAGAGCCCCTCTGACAGACCTTCCCGGCCCAATGGTGAACATGAACCCAGTTTTAGCCCATCTGCAATTGATTAACGATAGAATTTTAATTAATAAAATTAAACATCTTCAAGTAGTTTCACCATAAACATTAACCGCCTTTCATTATCATGAGCTGATGCTGATGCCTATTGTTGAATATATATTGATAGATACTTGATATCAGTAATAGATGATTTTAAGTGAGATGCTGTGGAGTGGTAAAGCCTGTTTGTCCAGAAACCATGTGCTCTCGTATGGTAACAGCGGAAACACGGAAATACGATGGCGGTAGATTTCAAAAATTTTTGTGGTTGTTGATCACATGTTGACTTTTTCACTCTACTTATTCTATTGTACAACTCTCCCTCCCTTTCCTCTTGCAATATTTCTCCTCGCCTCTTTTAATAATATTACCTACATCTATCTATGTATTAGGTTTTATAATTTTATAGCTGCAATATTCTGATGGAGCTGTATAAGGCTATCAAGATTAATATTGTTAAAAGAAATAGTTCACATTTGGCTCCGGAATTGAATCAACTTGATAGAAGGCAGAGCTTCGGTCGCTGGGCCATGAAGGCAGATTAAGTGTACCTAGTGCGTCGAGCGGGGGCAGGCAGTCGGCGGGCGGCATGTCGCGCAGCAGGTCTGGCGCCTCGCTCACCTCCATGGCGGGAATGGGCTCGCGCTTCGGAAGCACCACCTCCTGGAGAGTACACAACGAATAATCAAAAATATATAAACACTACAGTTAAACATACCGTCCGAATACCATCTCATCTAGAGAGAGGCAGTCTTCACGTTCGTGACTCTCTCCTTTGTATAGCATGTTAGTTATTATAATTTTATTAATTTCACTAGCTTCATCGCCCTTCGAGCCGGACATGTTTGTACACTGACGCGACCAACAACATCTATGGTACTTCCAATTTAAAATTCATTACGGATATCACCACAACTGACCGGAGTAGACGGGGTGTTAGGCGTGTTAGCGCTGGCAACGCCGGTCGGTTCGAGCCGTCGAGGGTGCTGTTACTCCGCTGGGGCTATCGAAGAGCTCCTCGCCTTCCGTACTGCCCCAGCTCTCACCGCCCAATGGCAGACCATGCACGCGCGCTAGCCTTTCTAATTCCTGACAAACATTAATCTCAATATAATTACATCTTAACTACACAACAGAACAAAAAAACCAACAGTACAAATATAAAACTTGTTATATGCTTTACAAATAACACTGTTAATGTTCCCACAGCTGGGACTTGAGGGCTTCTCTCACAACGCGGCCTATGGCAGCAATAAGCGGACCTGATGGTGATGGCTTTATTTTAATCACATATCAATTCACTTTTTTCTTGTTATTAAACGAAACTAGATCTTAACCAAGAGAGGAAAAAAAAATGTACTTGTCGACAAAAAGAAACTATGGGGTGAATATTTTTTATACCCTTATTTTCATAGGAATAAGTTCTTTACTGAAACACTTAAAAGCCTTCAATCATTCTGTGCCAGTCAGCCCAGGTCCAGACAAAATGCAGAATTAGAAAGTTTACCTGTATCCTGAGCATTAGCTTCCTGTTATGTAGCTCAATCTGTTTCCTCCTCTGCTCGCTCTGCTTGAGCCTGTTGACCTCATCCCTCAAGCACTTGATGTAATCGACGCTGCTCTTCAAAATGGTGCCCTTGTTGGGCCTCACGTCCCTTATGACCTCGTAGAAGGGGTCGTTGGTCTTCGGTAGTAACGTCCCTAATTCTTTTATCCGGTCGTTTATGTTGAACCTTCGGCGCCTTTCGACTTTGGAAGAGACAAAGTGGAACTTGAGAAGAGCCAACAACCATAAAGTGGCTGAATTATTTTTGGTGCTGTTATGGAAAATTGGTATTCGGGACGGTTTTGTCAGGTATCAGCAAGTAGCTGAGCCATTCGGTAATTTCGTTTGGTCTTGTATTAAAAGAAATAGTAAAATGTCTTCGTGTAGATGACTCTATAATACTTGAAAGTCATATTGACTCTTACACCTTATCTGATAATGGGTTCGTGGACCTGGGTCCACGGCTAGTTTTTTTTTAAAAAAATAGTCTACTACTTGGAGCGTAGTTATCACACGGCGGAACTATAATACGATTTTCTTTTTATATATCTATGCGACGAGACCAGCAGGACGTTCACCTGATAGTAAGTTATACGTCACTCCACAACAACATGGCGCTAGTTAGGATGTTATATACTGAACCACAATGCGCTCCACGGTTGAGACATATGATGTTAAATCTCGTGATCCCAGTAAGTACACTTGCTACAGCGCCCTTTAAATAGGAACATCATAATGCTTGCATAGTACTGTTTGTCTGCTGCGAGTGGCGCTGCGGTGGTACCTACCCAGCGGTCTCCAGCAATAGAGACCTATCAGCAGTAAATTTTTTGTACCGCAAACAAAAAAGGTTCCCAACCCCAAGTTAAATATATTTTAAGCGTGGGGGATTAACCATGTGTCGCAAAAGCGGTTAAGAGGATGTAATGTACATCACCCTAAGTAACGCCACAATGTTATTAAGCATGCACATCACTTAACTACACGTATCTCCTTTCGATACTAAAATGTATAAAAAAAATAACTCACTCATATTGTGGTTGTCCTTCTTCTGTCGGTCTTTTGCCAGGGCGTGCATGTCAGCATCTGTGAGGAGTGAACAGTCCCCAGCCACCGAACTGGCGGCTGAAGGCGGCCCTGACGATGACCGAGCCGCCCCACTGTCCAGAGACAAGATGTCTTCAAGGAACTCATCCGTCTGGGGAAAAGGAAAAGATATTACCTAGTTTAATATAATTTTAGAAGATATTTTTTTAGTTCTCAAAGATAAATGTTTAAAAAAGTCATTATAGAAAAAAAGAAATGTTCTTGTGTTTCCGGTAACTATGTTGAAGCTTCATGTGGACCACGTGGTCTTATATGAAACTGGAGTCCCCGTTCTATTAAAGCTTGAAGTCTTTATCACGCCATTACTTAGCGGTTCCTTCTTGTTTAAGCTGTATCGTATAGGATCTCTAACCCGAACGACTAGGAAGTCGAATATCAAGACAGGAAGAGAATCAATTATCAACAAGTATATACTCACTTCGGAAGTGTGAGCTGTTGAGGAACAGAGCCCGGGGCTGAGTAGGCTGGAAGTGGAGGTGCGTTCTGGTGATGCGCAGATCTCTGGAGCTGACTGCACCGGTCCAGGGCGCGCGCTGGTCACAACCTGCCAAGAAGATCAGATTGATCAAATAAGCTTTAAATCCAACGTCACAACCAGCTCGCTACGTTCACGACTACATCTTGAAGTAACTAAAAGGCTTACAGATTTTTTATTCATGTTATGTAACTATGGTCTTGCCTAAGTCCAACAGTGGACGGCTATTGGCTGATGATGATGATGGAATATGGTCTTCTGCACTAATTTCTTGTATTCGATGCAATAAATCAAATCGAAGTGTGTATTCATTTATTTACAATGGGCTTACTGCTGATCCCTATTTAAAATGACATCCATAGACAATGAGGCCAAAACGAACTCAAATACTCTATCATACCATCAGCTAAACTTCCACAGTAAGTGGTCCTGCATTTGAACCAAACACCTCAGGGTCACAAAGCCAGCTTACAGCCACCATTCGACAAGGACAGTTAAAAAATCCATATCATGACTTCTTCTTAAGGTGCCTCTCCGACTAGCGAAGGTTGGCGACCCCAGGAACTCGGGCCCAATTCCTTCTTTGACTTTTCCATGTTAAACTGATCCCGTTTCCTTCTGCACCAGACTTTTAAGAACTTATTTAGACTTGAAAGCCGCTTGTAGCTTCATCCTATTGGTTGCCCAATAGGGTGTATGGTTATGCCACCATTTATCGGTCGCCAGAGGCTGGTCCGTTGTCTAGCATGGGGTACCACGGAGGTCAATAAAAGACCCGCCGCCGTCAGTTAATCAACGAGGACAACCGACTCCTGAAGGTGTGATTGACAGTTGGGTCTGATAAGATGTTGTTTCCGTTCACCCCTTACATCGTACGTATCACGTCATGACCTGGTGATCTGATCCTGTTAGTTTGTTAATATTGGAATTCGTTAAATTACCTGTGTTTGCGGTTGAAACGACTCGCTAAGGTACTGACGCACTTGACTCTTCTGCTTCTGTATCACGTGATACCTGGTGGGGTTCTCCAAAACCGTTCGCACCTGGTGACAAATTAAGTTACTTAATAGGAACAGGGCAGAATATGGTGTATACTTCAAGAAGATTTCGGAATTATTGGGAGTTTTCATAAAACAAATTGAAGCATGTGATCGTCTCAAGAAATTTATCCATCTAATGATATATAGCTTAAGTGATAATGTGGACGCGGATGATGATGAAAGCCGGAACACAGCAAAGCCAATATAAAGGTGGTAGCAAGCTGAGAAATACACTATCACTAGTCAAACTGATGATAGGTCTCTGCTGCTGGAGACCGTATCCGGGCGTTGTAGCTGGTGAAGTTACTGAGATAATGAGACTTAACATTCAGTCTCAAGGCAACGAACATAATGTGATGCTGTGCTAACTAGCGCCCCTTTTCATGTGAAGGCATGTCAGTTACCATCAGGAAACGAATAAAAAAAACTCCACAACGTCGCCTCGGCATTAACCAAGGACGTAAGTTTTATTAAGTAAGCGGTTATAATCGTGATGGTAAGTGACGTGTCTCTTTTGGAAAGTATCAACCGTATGTATCCTCATAAAAGGCTGTAACAATGAAGACATACCATCAGAGGAATCAATAACAAATATTTATTAATAGGGGTGTAAGAGGTCCCACATAATAACTCTTGCGCCGCGTCAACTACACCTGCTCGTGGTGTAAGCTGCTAATCAACAAACGAGGCTCTAGTGCCTACCAACCTGCATTGAGCCAGCGTGGTGGGAAATAGCCCAAGAACCCACCATATGAACCCTTACAAACGACAGCCCCCGGCGATACAGACATTACAGGAACGATCGATGTGGGTATCTTAGGGGAGGCCAATGTTCAGCAGTGGACGTCTATCGGCTGATGATGATGAGGAGCGATGACAATGATTTAGAAGAGGCAGCAAATGTTTTTATATTATTTGTTTATACAGAGGTTACCGATAAGTAAGGGACAAGGCAAACAAACATAATGTTGTATACACAAAATACATACAAAGTAGCAGTAGTCACCATCAGGCATGACTTCACTGCAGTTAACAGTTAAATGCAATTACAAATACGTGATCATCAGTAATGACTGCAGAGCAATTAATGTCTGCTGTGTTTTGTATCATCCGTAATTTCATGTTTGAAAGTGACAATTCTAGAACCGGAACAATACAAATCTACCGGATGAATCTTGGAGGAAGTCTTCATCACGATTGGACGTACTGATCAGGTTATTGATGAAGCTGAACGATTGATACACTAATACATAGTTGCGTCTAATTGTTTTATATCCACCGACTCGTACTTGACCAGTGTCACTTGACTGATTTCTTGCGGGAGAAGGTTTCCAAACGGAAATTGTGTGCTGCATACAATGCAGATGGAAATAAAGGCTTGCTAGGAGATAGATGGTTCCAGAAATTCAACAGGCCCTAAATTGTAAGGAACTCCTAGGTGCCCTATAATATCATATCTATAATCTATAGACGTCCGCTGTTGGACACAAGCGTTCCTCAAAGATCCCCCCATCGATCGGTCCTGCGCTGTCTGCATCGCCGGACATCAGTAGCCGTCGTTTGTAGGATTTCATGTCGGGGGGATTTAGGCTATTTCCCACCTGGCTGGACCTGGACCATTGTGTTTGTGGGCGCTAGAGCCTCGTTTGTTGATAAGCAGGATGCACCACGAGTAGGTGAGGTTAGCATGGGTCCCGCGAGTTGTTATGCGGATACCCTTACATCTAGCTCTAGCTTAATTAAATCCCAAGAAGGTTATGTATATTTTCTGTCCAGATATGATTGTAATTATATGGAGAGACTGTTTCATGTCTTTATCATACATAATATCCCATTATTCTGGTCAGGAGAGGATTGCCGAAGGCTACATAGTCTTCTAGATCGATTGCGTACTTCTTGGAAAATATCGACTTCTCCATGAAGTTTTCTTTAATTTACTCACTAATGCCTCTCTCGCGATGCATTATGCTGAATATCGAGGAGTGGTTTACCTGAAGTACTTGTGGTGGCAACTCGACGTGCGGCGTGATCCGCGGCACATCCGTCGGGCTCGACTTCTTTTTATCATCGCCATTTTCTTTTGACTGACCCTGTTGTGACTGAAATGAAACGAAGAAGATTAAGTTTAGCTAGTTAGTTTAGTTTAGTGTTTTAGTATTACACTGTCTTGCCTGTAGTTAACTATAACTATGACTTAAACGCAAGGTTTTTCCAGATTAATTCAGATGTCTGGCGACTGATAATTTAAATGTGATGGTTTTTTTCCTTACTTAGGTGGTCTAGAATTACGTCAACTCTTGTCCCCGTACGTTAAACCGCTTTGTATATATAAAAGTTATTTATAAATTGTCAGTTTTCTGTAATCAATAAAGATTAATTAAAGACAATTATTTTTGTTTTCCCTACATCTCCAGTTGCTTGCTGCAACGACCAGGCTGGCTAAAAGGCTTTGACACAACAGATTGAGGCAAAAGATTTTCAAGCTGCTTTAAGTAAATTATCATGTTTATAGTTATTAGGTAATTTTGTTAGAAATAGATAGTTTATGAATGTTAGAATACGTTGATGGTTATTTCTCTTTTGCCGTATGGATCAAAGTTATAATAAAAGAAATTTAAAAAACAAAATTTAAAAATTTAGGTAGATACCTGTAGTGACTCTCGTCGTAGCTGCTCCTGTGCATGCTCTCGCATCAACTGCTGCTTCAGCTGAGTGCGAGAGGTCGGTGTCAGAGTCTTAAATGTTGGAGGGCTGGAACAAACAGGACGACGGTTAGTTATCTAGCAAGGTGTACGTCTTCGCTGTAATCATTCGCATTGGCAAGTAAACATGGATGTAATATGAAAGAACATACATTGATCGTACTAACATCTACTTAACCCTGGTACAGCCTCTATTAGTCACCAGTTTGCTTACAAATTTATATTCCGGAGAAACTTCACATTACTGAGCTACAACTGTGCGTATAAAAAATCAAGCACTAAGACCAGTCTCGAATAAATAAAAGTAAACATATTGATCTTAACTAATCCTGTATGTATTCGACTATAGGTAAAAAGTATTAAAAATACCGTCGATTCGTAGAATTGCATCTTTTATAAATGCTGTAGGAAGTACGGGGGATTCCCCGTCGACAATTATTTGAAGGCGCATAATTAACTTAACAACTGCATTATGTGAGCCAAGCGAAAACGGCATTTACGTTATAATGACGTGTTGTTTTCTCTTAAGCACTAAACCTTTTAGAGGAAGATACAAGATATTAAGAAAACTTAAAGCGATCATGTGTTACTTGATGGTGAGAGCAGGGGAAGAGATTTAACCTAAACACTTTAGTTTCTGAAAAAGCTAAATACAAACGTGAGTTAATTGTCAGACGAAGATTGGATTCGGATATCAAACAAGATCTTAAATAAGTTCAAGGTTAGTTCATGGTAGGTAACTTTTCTGAAAATCTGATCTTGGTAAGCAGCGGAAGAAATGATAAGACTATAGGAGATTAACTGAAGATCAGAACAGTTATCTCGATTTGATCGCCAAGTTTCAGTTTGAAGAAGGCACCTTGTAATGATGCGGAACCGAAAGAGAGTGAACTGTGTTAGGAATGAGTTTCACTACTTGTGGCTTCTGAATTGACTAATATTCAGAAGCAGATCAAGATGATCTGAAGGTGATAATTACGATGATGATAAAGTAATCATTATAGTTAAGCTATATAACATTGATAAAGAAGGCGTAACATAAACATATAAGGGCCTCGAGTGGCGCCTGCGTACTGGTAGACGTAGTGTTGGGAGGTCTCCCATAAAGGTGGACTGACAATCTGGTGAGAGTCGCGGGAACCTACTGGATGCGAGCAATCGATGTGGAGATGTTTGGGAGAGGTCTAAGTCCAGCAGTGGACATGAGCTGATGAACATATACATCGATTCGTCATAGGAACGATAAATTATTGACAAAAATTAGGTTCAGCAAAAAGAAAAGTCTTTAAGATATCCTTTAGCTATTTTGTTTTGAAGTGAAAACTACATTGTTGTTTGCTACTATATATCATGATCTTCGACTTGGTTACACTCTATGACCCCTTTTTTTTATTTAGTAAATATAACTCATTTATAAACCGTTAAGCAAAGTATTAATTGTAGATTTCATACCCCAAAATACTCATGTACGGATCTCAAATCTGGCAAAAAGCAAACGTGTACTTTTGAAATATATACATTTTTCTCGTGATAGATACGATTGTCACATTGTAAATTCAAGTTATCAAGTAAATTTGAGTGTAGATAAAGCCCAAACTTGTAAAAAAAAAACTTGTTCTCATAAAAATAAACAATCGTATCTGGACCTTTAAACCCTTCAAACCTTGAACACAAAAACGCTATTGGTAAAAGTTACTTTATGCGCTTATAAATAAGGTACATATTTATATCCTCTGTCAGAATTAGTGGTCAAGGTCTACATGACGGGTCGCAGCGCGCAATCAGGGCAGCAGTAGGGTCGCCAAATCTATGAATGAAATTTTTTCAATATGGATTGTCATCATCATCAACGACCGAGAGACGTTCACTATTGGCTTTGTCTCAAAATCCTACTTCCCCGATTATCATCAGATAGAAAAGTAAAAAAGCAGAATAAACTGAAGAGACAGCTATCTTTCGCAGGGTCTTCGAAAAATCTAAGTTATCTAAGGAGGAGTCACAGTGTGTAAAAGTATGCATAAGGTACAAATGGTTTGTTAAATTACATAAGAACATAGTTCCACAGGAAACAAAAAAAGTTGCCCTGTTTTTGTCTTCAAGATTTGTGAAGTCAGTGTCATCATTATCAGCCGATGGACCTTCACTGCTGGACATAGACCTCTCTCCCAAAGATCTCCACGCTTGTAGGAGTTCATATGGGAGGTATTCGGGTCTTTTCCTACCACGCCGGCCCAATGCGGGTTGGTGAGAGCAGGAGCCTCGTTTGTTGATTTACAAAGAGCACCATGAGCAGGAGAGGTCGGCTTGGGTCCCGTAAGTTATTGTGCGGCCAGTGTAGATATGAATTATTCAAACTTGACCGCCAAACTTCAGCTTAAAGAAGTCACCTCATGATGATCATGATATTTTTTTTTTGAAAATAAATTTTTGGATGCGTACTGCCACTGCTTGCAAATCGATCTTCAAGGTGATTATAAATGTGGACAGTTTCAGATCACATACATTATTGTTATTATCATCAGCCCATAGTAGTTCATTGCTGGACATATGCGTCTCCAAAGTGAGATCTATGACGTGGACGAAAGAAGTGACCCCAACCCTGTACTACGTTGTACAGACAGCAATACAGATTCAGCGGTTTTTCGCGGACTTTATGAAGTGTCTTCCAGTACATACACCCATGAATTTTTTTTTAAAACTAGAATATAATTTATTTAGGATCTCCGTTGCCGATCCGTCTAGGATTTTCAGATACTCTACGAAGGTAATTTAAATGTTATCCTGGGTCGACACTTAATTCTCTAGTGGTTTGGTCACCCTAGCAGAGTGTGCAGTGCGAATATGAGCGCCGTCGCTCAAGTGGCGACGCGTGTGTCCTGATTGGGTACCTAGACTCATTTCACAGAAATATGACGGTATAAGATGTTTTTTTAAATCTTTGTAACCTAACCTAACCATTATCCGTTAGTTATATATTTAACAAAAATCCTGTTGCACCTGGAAATCTTTTCACTTATAGTTCCATTGTAGTCAATGTCTGATATATTAACCGTTATTTTAGTGATCATGGTATCATAATTTTGTTATAACATCGCTGAAATTAACGTACAAATAATAAAATAACTATTATTATTAGTGTCTATCAACTTATTATATTTATTACTCTAATTCTTTCAATACTAAAATTTTTAATCGATTTGTATGTATTCAGTGTGCTTGTCCAATTAAATACCAATAAAGGTAACATCTAACACTTTTATGGAGTTTGTAGGAGTATACAAGGATTTACAGTATATATAATGATAATTATATATATTTTTTAAATCCGGTTAAAACCTAATGTCCGCTGCGAGAAACCTGCGTGGTGGACATCGATCCCCTCATCAAATGCGATTGATCGCGTCGATGATGGTGAGGCATCTCGCGTGCGCAAATCATTGCGATAATTGCGATGTGATTGTAAACCGGTTATTAGCTGGTCGTAACCAACGTTACATAAGAAAACCTTAAGTGATCTACCATTATCAATAAACTATAAGAATAAATAACTTATAGAGGAAATTAAAGGAAGGGCGTATAATAATGATCTCTGTTAAATGGAAGTTTAAATGAATAGTGACAGTGACACGGCGCCGTGTGGACGGCCCGGAGCTAGTATACTACAATTTTTTTAGCTACTTTACCTTCATTCGAGAATTGATACTATTAAATTGGGAGGATACATATGTTGCTATAGTAATGAGTATATACTTGACTTATACCAGCTATTTCCCGATTTTAGGCAGTAATATATTTAATTTGAGATTTGTCAGAAACATTGACGCCCCCCCCTACTGTTTTTCTGTTATTACTACCCTGGCAACTGCCTTTTGGGGTAACATTTGATAAAATTCTGTTGTTAGGTGATCTATAAATCACGATCTATTACAGTAAGAATATTTGTATCTTTAAAGATTACATCTCTATAGAAACTTGTTTTCATTTGTCTTGATCCTTGATTAAGGATACAAATAGATTC
This sequence comes from Ornithoptera priamus, assembly GCA_029034505.1. Lineage (NCBI taxonomy): Eukaryota > Metazoa > Arthropoda > Insecta > Lepidoptera > Papilionidae > Ornithoptera > Ornithoptera priamus. The sequence goes on along the minus strand of JARDWD010000500.1, from coordinate 1,242,984 downwards.
TTTGTATATGCTTCTCCAAACCTCAAAAAGGATATGCGTACTTATCGTTTATTTTTATATAGTAATAAATTGACATTCGTTTGAGAAAAATATATTTTGCCTGTTACAAACATATGGAGTAGCTTTGTCACAACCATATTTTAACTTGGTGAGTATTCTGATAGGAAATTGAGATTTTTAATCGAACTTTTTGAGGGAATTGAGCTAGAGTCACAGTTTGGACTTATTGCTTGAAGGGCAACTCAAGTGTAATGACTTGCCACTCATAGAATGGATGCATGCGATGTAGTGTAAGTACTTGTGTTGTCTTGACTTAATATTATCGAACAGCATCCGTCCTGATAAGGAACGGGCGAATGTAAATCAAATTCAAAGATTGATAAAATCTGATAAAATATATTGGCGTAAGTCAAGATTGACATCGTGAAGACGTGGAGCATACTGGACTTAGCCGCATTACCGCAGATATCGAATAGGTTACAGTGTACTAATCCGAACTGTATCTCACGCGCCATCTGACCTTCAGTGATTAAGTTTGAAGGTATTGTTTAGTTTTGATAAGTTAAAACAGTCATTCGCATCATGATTGAATCTTCCTAAGCCATCGCTGATTTAATCCAAAGAAGGCGCCAGGAGATAATGGTCTTACTTTGGATATATGAGCGGTGGTCATATCAGAAAACCCACATTTGTTTCTCTACCCTATCAACAATTGCCTTCAACTTTCATTCTTTCCAAAACTTTAGAAAACAGCAACAGTAGTGGTTTTTACGAAGCAGGGGAGAGAAGATTATACACACCCCAAATGTTACAGACCGATCGGGTCCTTGACTGTACTGGGAAAAATTGCTGAAAAATTATTGATTGGTAGAATATCTTATTATGTCTAGCCATTAGTGAGAAACAGTACGGATGTATGACACAACGTAGCGCTGAAGCACATATCATTGGATATAGAGGGAGCCTTCGACAGTGCATGGTGGCCAGCGATATGATGCAGATTTGCGAAAACGAACTGCCCAGCAAACTTGACGCGAGTGGTAGTTAGTTGCTTAGAGGATAGGACCATTCTACTCAGGCATGCCGGAGCTGAATGTATCAAACAAACTACCAAAGAGTGTGTCCAAGGCTCAATAGAGGGACTATAATTCTGGAACCTGCTCCTAAACCCACTATTGGAGGTCATAGAAAAGAATGAGGAATATGTACAAGCATTCGCAGATGATGAGGTTCTGATTATCTCCGGATTAGAATTGTGGGATTAAGTATAAATTAAAATCTACGGTACACAGAACTAAAGCTGTATTAATGACAAAAAAAATTAAATACCATCTCCCGAGGTTAAATATGGATGTGGAGAATATTGCGCTCTCGAAGGAAGTTAAAATACTTGATCTCACTATTTATAAGGATCTGACCTCCAACTCACATGTCAAAAATTTTGAGGGTCTAGAATATCTACCGCCGGTAGTTGAGGGCAGCAAAGATAAATTGGGACTTAAACTCGGATATAATCAGTACCATATAAGGCATGGGTTGAGCTGGTGATTGTGTATGCTGGGGGCGAATGGTCACCAGCATCAAACAAAAAGTTAGTGCAGGAGCAACTTAAGGCAGTCAAAGTCGTTATGGAGGTCCACACAGCGTTAATACTATTCAGCGCCAGTGGGTCAGAGATTTTCTCCGTGTGAGTGGACGAAGAATACTCTGGCGAAAGATATCGGTGTTACGCATACCTTGTGATGAGTGACAGCCTTGATAGAAAAATTAAGTATTTTTCTTCCTCAATGCTATCATCTGGGGAATGTATAAAGATTTTCCTTTTATAAACAGTTAATTAACAATTAGACTCGGTTTAAATCGATGTTAAGTAAGAGTTGATGCGTGGTCAAGTTTACTTAAAATAATTACTTTGAAGTTTGATCAGTTTTATATTTTGTACAGTTAAACTTAACTTAGCCCGAAATATTCGCGATATGATTACGATTCCGCTCACGGCGCACGATTTCGCTATATTTTCGCGCAGGCGCGTGGGCGCGTGGGCAAAATAACCGATGGCCTGATGAAACCGGCGAAGGTCTCGGGTCAAGTTGGCAATTTGTAAGACTCGCACACAAATAATTTGGACCCTAACACACAACGTGTTATTGTTTTTCGTACTGTAGTTCCTTCGAAGACAATGACGTCGGAGTGCATTCGCCTGATGATGAGTTTTGATGAGATATTTTATTTTTGTTGTACGTAGCAACGTTATGTGCAATAAGTTCACCTGATAATAAGTGACTATACCAACGTGCGCTAGTTAGGATGACGTACACCGCATCACATTGAGCTTATATGACATAAGATATAAAGTCTTGTTACCGCAGTGATTTCACCAGCTACAGCTTCCTTCAAGCCGAAACACAGTAACATGGAGATGATCTGAATTTCGAAATACTTTTTTGGGACAAATTCACGAGTAGGGTACTTAGTGGCGAGGTAAACGCGTGTGCCCACAATGAGAGGTAACTTAGAATACCGTTCATAATGAATTTGTCACACAAATTCTTCTGAAGGTGCCGATTTGTTGTTGTCTTAAACTTAGACTTACTCTAGGTCGCTTATTCAGCTGATGGCAAGAGATACCAACATGTCAATAACTACGTGACATCAGTAAGAATGATATCATGATCATCAGCCGATAGACGTCCACCGCTGGACATAGGCGTACCCCAAAGATCTCCACGTTTGTCTCTACGAACTACTTCATAAGGGGGATTCGAGCTATTTCCCACCACGCTGGCCCAATGCGGGTTGGTGGACGCCAGTGCCGCGTTTGTTAATTATCAGGGTACATTACGATCAGGTGAGGTTGACATGGTGTCTCGTGAGTTGTTGTGCGGGACCCTTTACATCCCCTAGGATGATATATAGTCTCATTACTACTAATTCAAACGGAGACACAGTAATATTCGCACACCACTGATTATCGGCGGAACCTAGACGGTCTCCGTCAACAGCGACTTGGCAGTAAAAGAGTCAGCCGGTTGGTGTGTTAATAGGACGTCAGTTAACCATGAGTGCACGTCCACGTCCTTGGTTGAACTTTCAGTTGACTATGTAACGAGGCTCCTCTGACGCAAGCGGCCCCGCTTTTGACATTATTTGTGATTTTCATAAGCGATGATCGCGTGACAAGCGATTTAACGCGCCGGTCGCCGCCGAGGACGCGCCCATTGCACAGAGCCTAAACACACCAGAGGCATTTTTATTTTTTTAGAAAACCAAAAATTATTATTTTTTTATTAAATGAAACGACGAAACAAGCGGAAAGTTCAGATGTTAAATGATGAGTTCGCTCGTAACAACGTGGCGCTACTTAGAATGTTCATCCGCTGATAGACGTCTACTGCTGGACACAGATCTCTCCCAAAGACGCCCACATCGGTCGGTCCTGCGCTGCCCACATCTAGCGGCTTCCCACGACATTCTATCCACCGCGCTGGCCCGATGCGGATTGGTGAGAGCCAGTCTCGTTTGTTGATTAGCAGAGTGCACCACGAGCTGGTGAGGTTGACTCGGGTCTCATGAGTTCTTATTGTTGTTTGACCCCTTACACGCATATGTATAATATATATATTCTACATTACATTACGTTGTGCTAGTTGTGCTTCAGACATAAGATGTTGAGTCTTGATATCTCAGTAGCTACAGCGACTTTCAAACCGGAACGCAGTAATATTTGTTTTAAGCAATAGAGACCTGTCACCAGGTCTCAGAAGGTAGGGTTGGTGCGAACTGACTTTTGGAATAAACGTTTTGACAATTATTAGTGATTGTACTATTTTTTTTAAAAAATACTTAAAAGTGAGTGAGTGAGTGAGTGAGTGAGCATAGTGTAACGTATTGGCTTAGCTTACTCCGGTTTTTTAATGTTCACAACCATAACGCAGCAATTTACTTATGGCTACATATGTTCAATATGAGGGTAGTAGTTTCACAGACCACTCCGAAATTCCCTACAACAAATCAATCTTATCCGCCTTTTATTTATTCGACGAAGAGATGAGACGAGCCAGGTGTTCACCTGATGGTAAGTGATACGTCTGCAAGTAACAATGGCGCTACTACTATTTAAGAAACACACAACAACCTATTGTAGTCATCGTTTTGAGACATAAAATGTTAAGTATCGTTTCCCTGGTACCTTCACTAGCTACAGCGCCCTTCAAACCGGAACGCAGCAATGTGTACACAGTGCTTTTTGACGCCTGCAATAGAAGCTGCGATACTACTTACGTATACGGTCTCCGGCAAAGGAGATCGATCACCTGTGTATGTGGCTGATATGGCATATGTGACGTGGCTTCCGGATAGAACCAGGGCTGCCAATAGCACTGATTAACTACTAAGTAATCTAAGTCAACGGTGATTTATCATTCTTTTGATTTCCACTGAGCAAACCCTTTATCCAAAAAGAAGTATTTACCACCAGCGCGTATCGCTGGTGTTCGGAATTGGTAGAGTTGAATGGTAATTATAAATAGAAGAATTGTTTCTCTTTCCCTACAATTATCTCTTTCCGCGTCTAGAGGTGGTTGGATAATTTTAACCAGTGACTCTCACTTCCAACACGAAGAAATGCAATAAGAGTAAAGAGACAATCGATATCTATTATTAATATTTATTATGAATAAACATAAGATAGAAAAAGTATGATATTAATAATAATGCCGAACAATTTCTCTGTACGCTTAGTAGTCTGTGCCGCGGCTAGCGACAGTGGCTTTTGGTTTGGAGTAGACGACAAGTGGTTCGGATAGTGGACCTTATTTACAGAAGCGTTTCGCGCATGGAAACGTGCGGCATACAATTATCGCGAGATCCTCGCAGCAGCCACCTTGGAGCTCCTCGCGCGTGTAATGAGGACATTCTTCAAAACCTTGTGACCTCTCGCTCTGTAGATATAGAAATGATAACCCTGTACTCTCGAGCTATTAAGAACAGGGCTAAGATGAACACAGTCGTGGTAGGACGCTGATGGTGTTCTCTATCTTGTACCACAGCAGCGCTTATTGCAGCCGAAAAAAAAAACAGTACTGTACAAACATTACCGTGTTTCGGTTTGAAGGGCGCTGTAACTAGTGTAATTACTGGGCTAACGAGACAACATCTTATATATCAAAGCGACGAGCACAATGTGATGCTGTGTATATAATCCTAATTAGAGTCATGTTGTTGTGCGCAGGCGTATCACTTACTAACAGGTGTTCGTCCCGCTTGTCTCGACACTTCGTAGAGTAGAAAAAAACCTTTATGACACCTGATGATATTTGCTGTAACCTTAGATAGTGATCAGCTTAAGTATGAAGCTACATCGGTGCGTCCTTTAGGAGATTCCCTAAAGCGCTGAAAGAAGTCGCCGGAAGGGATTTAGTAGGTGGAAATCTCAGATAACCTGGACTACCTGACGGAAGCAGAGTATCTCATGAAGAATTACGGCACCAAAAAAAAAGATATGTTAACAAATATTTTACGATAGAAACTACATACTGAAGATGAATGTTAGTAGTGTTGAGTTGATGGTTAATACACTACACCATCACTCATCGTCTTAAGACATAAGATGTCTCCTGACTCATATGTGGTGGTGGATGGTCTCCGGGAACAGACACCTGCAATTAATAAAAAGTGTGCTGACATCACCATGTTCCAGTTTACTGAGTACTGTAACAAACAAAACATGATTTTCTCCTTATGGGAAACAGTCCCAAGTCCCAAGAGTGGGATGATTAAGTAATTTATTCATTTATAGGATTTAAAATGATCTGGTGAAGGTCGAGATATTGGAGATATTTGGTAATAGCCTATGTCCAGCAGTGGACGTATATCGGTTGGTGATGAAGTAAAATCTCTGGGATGGGGACAGTTACTATCCCATACTATACTTTCTTTTTGTCAATCGTTAAACATCAGTTATTTGTTAAATGTCCTGAGCTGGTGGTAATCAGCAGTCCACTTGGAGGACGTGACCGGACATCACTACTGGCCTACGGTAACAAAGCGATTACCATAATTAAAAATACAATGATCGTGTTATTAATGAAATAGTTCAAGTTCTTTGCAAAGGCCGTTAATAAAACTCCTCAAGGTGCCGTTGCTGGTGGTAAGTTAAACAGAAACATGTATTACACTTAAAATAAAGTGATGATGTTTATTGATCTCTCCGATTATTTCTGCTTTAGAAATTTATATTATTTTCCAATTTTTTCTTTTTCATACTTTCTTCTCCGTTCCATTCACATCTATGTGATTCTATTCCTTCTTTCATTTACTGCTGGTAGGTCACAGCTCCTATTGCAGCTGACAAACATTACTGTGTTCCGGTTTGAAGGGTGCTGTAACTAGTGTAACTACTAAGGTAACGAGACATAACCTCTTTGGTTTCAAAGCGACGAGAACAATGTGGTGCTGTGTTATCATCCTAACTAGCACCATGTTGTTATCAGGCGTATCACTTACCATCAGGTGAATGTCCCACTCCTTTCGTTACACATATAATTTCTCCATTCTCCTTCTAAATTATTTACATGTACAGAATAGAGAAATTTATATAGATTTTTTTTTTCACAATTTTTTTTTTTCTGGGCAGCTACGAGACGAACGAGACCTCCACCTGGTGGTGTGTGATACGCCTGCCTATAACAACGTGGCGCTATTTATGATAATATACACAACATCGCATTGTTCTCGTCACTGAGACGTAAAACGATAAGCCTCGTTACTTCAGTAATTTCACTAATCACAACGCCTTTCAAACCGGAACACAGTAATGTTTGCATAGTACTGTAGTATGATATGCTACACCACCTTGCGCTTGACGCCTTGATACTTAACATGTTAAGTGTCGTTAAGTTCGCGCGAACCCTTTTTGTTTATTTGTTTTTTATTAAAGTATATATTTATATATATTGTGCCTGTAACTACCCTTTACAAAAGGACAAAATATTTAATATTTTTATGATATAAGTATCTATATATATATATATATATATATATAACATTTGATATTTATATAAATAAAATACGTAAATAACGAGTATTTTTCCTTTAAACTGTATATTTCGATATACTTTTGATAAGATACCGCTGCAGCTTAATCCGTTTCTTTAACTGCTTATCTACGGAGTCAAGTGTCTCCGGCGAGGAGCTGCCGGCGACAGGGACGGGAACTGTACAGCCAGCGGGTTAGAAGGAGACAAAAGACCAGCCGGCAGTGAGAGTTACAACCAAGGCGAGGTGAGCACGCCGCCCACAGTTGAGAATCGAGGAGTAATAATTATGAGAGTACTTAAGATAATTTAATTATCATTAAAGTGGCCAAGTGGTTGAGAAACTATTTACCACCATAGCGAAACGGGTTCTTATCCAGATCTATTTACAGTGGAGTTTTGAGGGTAATTTTTTTTTAATCATCCCAGTTACCGCCATCGTGAGTCTGCGGCAATAACAGCATCGCTCTATCATCCGATGAAGTAGAAGTCAAGTGTTAGTTCTTTGTAGTTACAAAGGTCTACCACCAATGCTAGATAATATGTAAATCCTGAAGGACGCTAACAAAGCTTGAGATAAATTTCTTTTTATTCTACGAAGTTACAATACAAGTCCGGACGTTCACCTGATGGTAAGTGATACGCCTGCAATTAACGTGGCGGTAGTTGTTAGTGCACCGCAATGCGCTCGTAACCTTAAGACATAGAGTATTAAGTCTCGTTAGCCCAGTAATTTCACCAGCTACAACGCCCTTTAGACCAAAAATAGAACAATGTTTTACTACTGTTTGCCGGCTGCAATAGGCACTGCGATGGTATCTACCTACACAGTCTCCGGCAGACAGAGCCCTACCACCAGTTAAGCTAGTTTTTAAGAGACCTTCAATGGTCGCTTTTCTACCTCCAGCTTCTTAAACATCTTTAAGACACAGTAGGAGCACGTGTAAGAAATAATCGTTGCCTTTTAGAAACTATTCTCTTACGAGAGATGAGTGCATCTCTTTACTTTCGAACTCTAACTCTGTACACGCTGTACTTATGAATTTTTTTTTGAGTATTACCAAATTATTCCGGTTTACTACAAAGCATATTTCGTTTCCTGTTATTTTTTTTTCCTATAACATTAATTGTAATCGCTGGACTACACAAACAGCTCCGCAACTTATCTGCATTCCGCAGTTGTAAATAATTCCGCGTGTCGGCTTAATCCGCACAGATTAAGCGCTTTACACAACTTTACAGATTTTTTTTTTTAAATTATCATACTTATATAATACGAAATCGATAAATTGTTTTGTTGGTATTCAATTTTAATTCCTCCTAAGCAAACTACCTACGGTCGTACGAACCGTCACACTTTGTTCAGAGGAATATTGTTCTATAGACATCAAAGCCCTTTCAATATAGAGAACCTGTATATTTTATATATATATATATATATATATATAAATTTAAAAACCTACTATCATATTGATTTTGACTTTTTTAATGTCAAATCATGGCCATGTACCGAAATAAATACAAGATCATCGATAGATCTAAGATAATTGTAAGTGATACGCCCGCGCATAACAACGTGATGCTAGTTAGAATGATTTACACTACATCATAATGCGCTCGTCATATTGAGACATAAAATATCGAATGTCGTTACTTTTGTAATTTATATACAGTGCCGTTCAAACCTTGCAATGGAAGCTGCGGTGGTAACCTACCTAGACAGTTTACAGCAACAGAGACCTACCACCAGTAGTAGCGTAGCTCGATTTAATAGCACTTTCGAGTATATTCAATAATCGGTACACATCAGGCTCTGACTGCAAGCCTCAACACCGCCGTAAATAGATACGACCATCGGCAGTCGCTTAATGATGGTCATCGGACGGTGACTGTTGTGTTCCGAACGCGGAAGCCGGCAACTGCTTCCTGTCATTAGGCACGCATTAGATGACGGTCACCATCGCGTGGTAACGGCTGAGCAGAAATAAATGCCGTGGGATATTTGAAGATTAATAAATATTTTTTACAAAGGGCGTTAATAAGTTAACAGGGGATAAGAGAGCGTGTTACAAATAATTAGGTTTTTTATGTATCTACTCATGTGTCTTCCAAGTCTTTAGTGAATCCAGGGTTGCAGTCCTATCGCTTCTAGCTATTATTTATCAGCCTATGTATATACTGCAAACAGATTCCTGCGTTCTTTCCAAAGACGGTTAGCCAACTCTAAGAAGATGGCTACATGAGTTAACTTCAGTCTAAATATCAAGAATATATTTATGTTGCTTTTTTTTATTCAACGAGACGTTCACCTGATGGTAAGTGATAGTCCTACCAATATCAATGAGGCATTAGTTAGGATGATATACACAGCAGCACATTACGGTCGTTGCTTTGAGATATGAGATGTTCAGTCACGTCGATAATCTCTCTAGCTACAACGCCCTCCAAACCCACCCCAAAAATCTCTCTAGCTACATCGCCCTCTAAACTGGAACAGAGTAATGTTCACCCATTACTGTCTGATTGGGTAAATAAGCGCTGTAGTGGTACATATCTAGACGCTCCTCAGCAACAGAGTGTATGAGCTAAAGCCAAAGCCTAATTATGATGGTACATCATACAGCACTTGATGGTGAAGTGTATCCGCATCCGTATAAGTAGTAGTATGTATAATATTTAGTTGCAGCAGAAGGTCAAAGCAATCAACAACATTCACTTAATGTCTCCGCCGACAATTAACCCTTTAATAACTTAGCGAGTCAAGTTAATAGGATGGGAGCATTGTTTAATGATAAATGAAAGTATCAGCTTTAACTTGATGTTGACTTATTATTTTAAATGAGTCCAGCGATAAGTTCACTTGTGTAAACATCCTAAAAGTATCCTTAGGAGCAGGTGTATCACTTACTAAGATAACGTCTTGTTTGTCTCGTTCCTTAGTCGTAGTAAAATAGAAAAAAAAAACTTATTTATTTATACATGTCTATAACAATGAGGTTTGAATATTTATAATCTCGTTACCTCAGTAATTTTTTAAAAAATCACCATTTGCGTGCAAGTGCTTGAAGGCTGAAGTATAATAATACGCAAAGAATCTGGAAGAAAGTCAAGAGTAAGTGATCTATTTTAGGAATCTTCCTACCTACTAAAATCCTTTCGATGGTTAACCTCAGTGGGTTGGAGAAGGCTTCTAGATCTCCAACGAAACCCTAAGATCATTTTATCTAAAAAGCCCTCCCCGAAGACTCTGTGATACAGAAGACCACGTCGTACTTGACTGTGACTGGAGAAACTCCACGGAGAGCCTTCTTTGCTTTGATACATTATCTTTTCACTTAACCATTTCAAGTGTATAATCGAACATTTCCCCGTCACGTGAATCAAAAGTGCGTATATTTTGTACAAATCTTACATAATTGTAACACATAAATAATAACAAATTAACATTAATTATCTAATCTGTTCAAAAGGATTAAACGGTTGATAGAAGCACTAGGATAAGAGATGTCCTACAAATATTTGTTATCACCGCGGTATTTACGGCAAAAGAGAAATGAAAGGTTGGAGAATGTAATACATGTTGGTTTACTGTTCTATATATCCAGCTCGCTGGCTTAATGGTGAGAGCCTGCGGTCTACATTCAGAAGGTCGCGGGTTCGAATCTCGGCATGTACCGATGACTTTAATACTTAAGTTATGTATTACAAACGGTGAAGAACATGGCGAGGAAACCTGCACATGAATTAGGATTTACTCTAAGGTGTGTGTGAAGTCACCAATCCGCATTGGGTCCTGCGTGGTGACTGTAGTCCAACGCCTTCATATTGAGGGTAGGCCTGTACCCCAACAGTGGGGACGTAAATTGGCTCAACAACTCACGGGATCCAAGCCTACCTCATATACTCGTGGTGAACCATGCTAATCAACGAAGCAGAGCTCTGGTTCCCACCAACCCGCATCGGACCAGACTTGATGGGTGTAAGGCCCAAATCACTCATATGAATTCCTCCGTTGTAGAGATTTTTATGGGAGCCATATGTTCAGCAGTGAACATCAATCGGCTGATAATGAATTAATGATGAACGATATGTATCTTCATCTAGCTAATAATATCAGCACTGGACTCTTTGGTTATGTACGAAACGAGGTGACATAATCAAAGTCCGGCTGGCAGTCGGCACTCGGCACTCGGCCGTTACTTGATGATTAACATAAACATAATCATTCTAAGAAGTAATAGATAAACGGCCGTGGCGCTGAGAAGCGGTGAGGCTCTGTAATCATCAGTAGATTACATTACAGTCAGATACTAGTTAAAAAGTAGATAATAAGCTAACATTTTGGAAATGTTACCTTTATCATCAACTTTACTGTGATCAAAAGCAGGTCAGCTCCCTGTTGCTACAGACCGTCTAGGTAGATACCACCGCATCGCCTATTGCAGCCGACAAACACTACTGTGCAAACATTACTGTGTTCCGGTTTGTAGGGCGTTGTAGCTAATGTAATTACTGGGGTAACAAAACTCAACATCTTACGTCGCACGCGTTGAGCGCAATGTGGTGCAGTGTATAACATCCTAAGTTAGCACTATATTGTTACAAGCGTCGACACTTACTATCAGGTGAACGTCCCGCTCGTCTTATCGCTTGAATGTATATATGAGGTTTTATAATAGTTTGTCTTATTTTTCAATGTATATTAACAACTTTTACAGCTTCTCCGGGTTAAGACGTTTAAACTTGAAAGTTATTAAAAATGATATTTATAAAGTAAATTTAAATAGAAAGTATATAGGTTAGAAAAAAATTAAGATTGTTGTTGAAAGTAGTGTCAACAGAGGATACGGACCCAGCCTCTAACTACCTTTGCAAGTGAACACGACGTTGTGTCTGAATGGCACCACGCCGGACGTTGAGGACAGTGGGTGGTGTTACAGGAAGCATACGTCAGTGTTTATGAATGAACGACAAAGATGCCTCATTATATGCAAATACTTTATCGCAACATCGTCTTAATTACTTGAGGTGAAGCGAAATCGCTTGCATCCGGCGCTTTGGACGAGATAACTATATCATCATGATACGATGCGCTGCCAAGCTAGCGAATATCCTTTGACTCCATTTAAGATTTAAATTTTTACGTTAAACAATTGGACAGGAGAAGAACAAACCAATATATTGGATAAAATCTGGAAAATAAATAGTAGTTTTCACAAGGCTGTTTCGAATTAAAACCTAGATCATTTTAAGTCTTAACTGTAAGATAAAATGTTCGGAAACGGTCTAATCAATTAAGAAGAAACTCTTTGTGTTTGTGACATGAAAAACAGATTCAAAAATAGAGTGTGGGAAAGAATTTAGAAGATGGGCAAAACGGTAGCGATGTCCATTCTATGGTAGCGGAACCTGATCTATGAGCAGCGGAAAGAAGAAGAGCCTCTATAAGAAGAGTCCTGTTTGACGACCACACACAAATATTCAATCAATGAAACTCAAATTGGAGTCGCAAAAGCAAAAAACTACGTAAATTATACTAATGTTAAAGAATAAGACAATCTGAAAAGGAAATAGGCTAAAGTAAAAACTGTCATGACCAAATCTAAGCGATGAGATAATATACAAAGTAAACATCTAAGCACAAGACAAATAATCGTAAATGATTCCGACAATCATGCTGCCCATAAAGCACCGACGGGATTATACAGATAAAAACTTATTCAAGGTTAAACATTGATTGAACAAGATGATTCACTTTTTTACCTGTGGAAATCGTACTTTTTTGACCAAATAACCGACGAGATCCAGTAAAGGAAGGACAGAAAAAAAATAAGCAAGATTTGCAATGAGGTCTGAACAGTGAAGTTCACTAAACATAGAATATACTTGCTTCCATATGTTACAAGATGAGAATAGAAAGATGCTGTTAAGGCAGCAGATTATAAAATTAGTGTAGTTAGTCATTCCGGTCTAGACACTACGTATGGTATTGCAATCAAACCTAGGACTTTCATGTTAAAGTCAGGATGGGACACGTCTAAAATATGTCGCCTTCATCAATACTGAAAAATTGTAATTAGAAAAAAAATTCTAGGCATTGAATGAAGACCTCTTCATCATCTATGTTCTATAAGGAATGGTAGAAAACCGTTCGTTCAGTAGACGATCGACAAAATGTGGTGTTATGTAAAATGACATTAATTGAGCATCGATGAAGGTTTGCTCATCTAGTTGTTTTAGGTCAGGAAACAAATTTATGACATATGCTGTCAACAGATGTCCAGCATCTGTCGCACTTTGAGGAATGTTTACTGTAAATCCAAGTCTATTACATACCTCTGAAACTAATTTTTTTTTATGATATTAAGGTATTGCCGCGTATCGGTAGACGTGGTCTTAGGAGGCTTCCCACAAGGTGGACTGATGATCTGATGAAAGCCGGGGGAATCCACTGGATGCGAGCAACGCGGGACCAATCGATGTGGAGATCTTTGGGGGAGGCAGCAGTGGACGTCTATCGGCTGATGATGAAGGTATTTGCTATTTGAAAACCCAGGACGTAGCTTCATAAGGTTTAATGGCTCATACTTAATTCTTATGGGTACATTTTTTTAATTTACACAGACAATGTAAAGGTAGGGCTGCCTATCGATATTATTCGTATACAAATCAAAAGAACTTTATATATTCTTCTTAAGGTGCCTCCTCTGCTAGCAAATGTTGGCAGTCAGTTCACCACAAGTCTCCCTGTACCCTGCGATGCGAATATAAAGTTAGAGAGATAATATAAAAAAAAACTACTTACTCTTTCTTATTGTTGACTACAATGACTAGTTTCACTTTCCGAGGGCCCTTGGTCATTTTGCATAAGTCCTTGCTGCTGTCCGCCGGGCCCTGGCTCAGAATTTTTAATAGAGGAATGTTTCCGTGTTCAGCACTACAGCCCGATGGCCGCTGCTACCGTCACCTCGTGCTCATTCTCACTTCGCCGGCCCACTCCCGCGTCGGACAAACATTTCGCTTCGGGTTTGAACGATTTATTCAATAAACACTTTTGTCCATTGATACCGCTGCAATCATTCACTCGGTCGCACTGATTAACACTAAATTCTTACTCCACACGATTAGCCGTTGGAAATGTTTTATCTTTTGTTATTTGCTGGAATACTAGAATAAAGTAAGGCTTAAGGCATCGCCTGACGTTGATCGATCTGCTCGTAAAATTAATTTGTACGAATTATAATTCCAATACGTATGTAGAGCTTCAGCTAAGTATAATGTACACTTGAAACCGTGCGCTCACGTGAACAGCCGTCAGGTTGTGTAAATTTACACGACTGTCAAATGAGATCTAGATAAACGAGATATCACAATTGCTCGCGATAGGGTACAACACGACAAACACTAAAGGTTCCCGAAAGTGGAGCGACTGTTGGCCCCGTAAACTGTTTACACGATCGTCCGCTAATTGTTGACGTTAATGAAATAAATAAAGATGCACACGAGTATGGATTAAGGGAAGTTGTTGCATAAGAAGTGTCCACCGGTGAGTGCGTTGCTAGCGACGAGCCTTATCAAAATGGCACATATCGCCTAGCCTCATCGGAATCACGTCAAGACATTCTGATGATGAATGATTAGAATGACCCTGATAGATAAGATAAAGCACTATCGCTCAGCCTCACTGTACAAGAGAAATCTTTAGTTGTCAAATATTTAAGAGATAATGGAATTTTCATAGTTCGTGCGCCGGCGCAGATTCCGCGAGCTAAATAAACGGCGTCTAAAGTTATCACCCATGTTTGCGTAGCCGCTGAATAATTTGCTGAACTGTACATTTGATTTACGTCAAGAGCATTATCGTTGTACTGTAGAGCAAACGATGGAGATTGTGGCGGGAAACCAGATCGTATAACACGTAACGGCACTGTAACGAAACTGACAGTAAAGTTTTTACAACTAGCCAAATTTAAAGAAGCAACAAGACTCCATTACGAATTCAATTAGACTACAATAAAAGAGCGAAACGTCTTTCTGGTTTTTTTTTATGAAGTTATATGATAAAATGGACGAGTTTCAATGGTGATATAACAAATTATAGCTCTCACAGTAATGATCTTCACTCACACTTCACTTATTGAAATAATTCTTTGTTCACATCATAATTTTTGATTACAACTGGCTCATGGAAATATTTATCAAAAACTAGTTTCCATCGTAGATTAGGAGAATGCTATGATAGCGCAGTGCGGGTACGCCGGGCGCAGTACCTGTGCGGAGTGCGAGCTCGCCGTGCGCCAGGTACCAATGCGATATCCAAATGTTAACAAGTTACGTAGGTGCATCGATCAACTCATTATCACAATCAAAGTTATATCATTTAGGCGACTTAAACTGGATAGTGTGTGCCGCACACTGTTTCTAGCTCAAGTTTTATTTTACATCGATTTCGTTATAAAATACTGATCTAAGAAGAAATTTTTGAGCTACTAGGCCGGGTCAGTGCGTCCAGTTTTAGATGAGCTGTTCCATCATCGTCATCATCAGCCGAACGACGTCCACTGCTAGACATAGACCTCCCCAAAGATTTCTACATTGATCGATCCCGCGCTGCCCGCATCCAGCTGCTTCTCGCAAGCTTCACCAGACCGTCCGGCCTGCCAACATTACGTCTTCCAATACGCGGTCACCATTCGAAAACCTTAGTGCCCCATCGGTTGTCAGTTCTTCGAGAAAAAAAAACGATATAGTTATCAAATTCTGATGATAACTATTTGGTTTTTTTTTTATTTTTTTGGGATTTGCGGTTAATGAGAGGACGAGTGAGTGCGTCAGCATCCAGTATATACATATATCTATAATTACATGCGTAATTAACTGCCAAGGTTGTTCTGGTACATAAAAAGCGACTGCAACCTGGTAATACCCGGCACACGGCTGACGCGGGCCAGTTTAACTACAACATAAACACGCTCTACTGAGATTTAGTTAAGATTTTTACACGGTAACTACATTCCCTTTAAATACTGCTGAGAGTGATAATATGAAGTAAGAAGTAATAAGAAGATAAGTGCCAATATGAATTTTTGCAAAAAGGGGTGTGAAAAGGTTTCTGTAGGGTCGGCAACACGCCCAGTGATACCTCTGGTGTTACTGCCTGCTGTACTACCACTCAACATCAGACGGGCTGTGAGCCCGCTTGCCACCTATGTGGTAAAAAAAAATGTACAGCTTTTTTAGGATGGTAGCAGAATTCGTGAAATACGACCAGCTACCATCGTTCATCTATACCATCATATTGTAAATCTGTTACCGTAACAGTGTCGCTATTGTGAGACGGGGATCATCTAAAAATATCCTTCTGGGGTGAAGAGAAGGTTATGTGGGATTTTTACACTACAACGACCTCGGTGGTCTTTCTCGGCGCGTCCCAAGGATCTCCTACGGAATGCACCGGTACCTCCTTGCAACACGCGTAGCCCTAGGTACAGGCAGTACTCTCTGTAGCACTTTCGCTTAGCTACGCCAAATACGTCACTACCTCACCTTTGTCCCCCACCCCGAACTCATTTAATTGGCCATGGAGGTCCGTACCTTTACAGCCTACGAACCCGTAGACACTTTCAGTCTCTTTCTACGACAGGTATAAGGGTGTAGGGGTTCCACACAACAACTTACGGGATCCAAGTCAATCTCACCTGTTCGTGGCGCACTTGCTAATTAACAAACGAGACTATGGCTCTCGACAATGCGCATTGGCTTCGCCGTGGTTGGATATGACCCAAATCCCCCCATTCGACCCCCTACAAACAACGGCCCCTATTGTTCGGCGATACCAAAGGCCATGCGGACTGTTGCGTAGATATTTGGAGAGGCTTATGTCCGGCAGTGGACGTCTATCGGTTGATGATGATGATGACTACGACAGGAAGAGTAGAGATGAACAAAGGAGAGTTGTTCTTGTTCATTCTACCAAACAACGAGACAAGTGATGTAATTACTTAATATTTTTTTTATTCAAGCTAGCGACGAGATCTTCACGTGACGGTAAGTGATTCGTCTGTCCATAACAACGTGGGGCTAGTTAGGATGTTATACACAGCACCACATTGTGCTCGACGCGTTGAGACATAAGATGCCGAGTCACGTTGCTCCAGCAATTATATATAAATAATATCAGCTATAACGCCTATCAAACCGGAACACTATGTTTACACACTGTTATATTTCAGCGGAAGTAGCCGCTCCGTTGATACCTACCTAGACGGTCTCCGGCAGCAGAAACCTACCACCTAGATAGTAGTAATAAATTAATAATCATCATCAGCCGATAGACGTCCACTGCTGGACATGTCTCACTCAAAGATTTATAGGAGTTCATATGGGGGGATTTGGGCCATTTCCCACCAAGCTAGCCCAATGTGTGTTGGTAGGAGCCAGAGCCTCGTTTGTTGATTAGTAGGCTGCACCACGAGCAGGTGAGGTTGGCTTGGATCCGCCGAACGTTCACCTGATGACGAGTGATACGCTCGGCCATAACGTCGTCGCACTTAGTTAGGATGATATACACTACATTGTTTTCATTATTGACACATAAGACGATAAGACTTGTTACTTCAATAATTACACTAGCTATTCTTCAAACCGGAAGACAGTAATGTACACATCTGATCAGTAGATAGTAGTAGGTCACGAAGACATCAGTAGTGGCACGCTACTATTGCAGCTGTAGGTACGAACCTAGACTCAAGCGGTTCCAGAGAGGATAGGAGACGTAAAGGGAAGGGGGTTTTAGTCCGTAGGTTGCTGAGCCAACTGCTCAGTAGAGTCGGGCATACCATATGGCCCGGACCTATGGCTATCCATGAGAACTTCCCCCGCCGACGCAAAAAAAAGGGAAGAACCTAGAATAACCCTTTTTTATATTTCGAAGGAAATCTTCGAAATATACCCTGCTTCTGGGAGGAAGTTAGACTTATATGAGATTCTTACTCACTAAAACCCCTTCGGTGGTCTGCATCAATGCATTCGGAGAGGCTCCGGGATCTCTTATAGAACGCACCGGTACCTCTCCACACTATTAACACGTCTTTGAGGAGGAGCCTAGCCCTCCTAGGCACCATCGCTGAGCCATACGCTGTTCCTTGTTCAGCGATAACGGTCCTCACCTTCAACGCCCGCGCAATTCTTAGACACTTTTAGTCGCCTTCTACGACATGCTGGGCTTACCTTAGTTCTATTCTTACTAGCTCGAGACTACTTGGGTTGAACCTAGACTAGACTTAGACGATTTATAACAATAGAGCTCTACCACCAGTATTTGGTGGTGCTGGTTAAGTGATGTATGGCTTTCCGGCAGCGAGAATCACAAGCGGTAGAATATCTGTGCTTTCTTATTTTATCGTCAGCCAATAGACGTCCGCAGCTGTACATGGTTTAACTCAACGATGGGAACGGCTCCAACGGCTTCCGCTTCCTAAAGTATACGCACATTCGAAAAGGAATTAGACGCGACGGATTACCGACATCAAAGATAAAACTACTTACACTGCTGATTACATTTTTGTACGGTTTAAAGGGCTTAAGAATCATAATCATAGTACTTTGTTGTTATATATATATATACATATATGTATATAGTGACGTTATAAATAGATGTAGTGTAAAAACAGAAAATATATAAAAATATTATACTGTATAGATATCACTCACAGCTATTGTTTCTATTAGAAGAGTAGTTTACAAATATTACCCAGTTCCGGTTTAAAGTGAGTTGTAGCTAGTGAATTTACGGGGGTAATGAGACTTAATATCTTATGTCTGACACGGTTCTAGTCTAAATGTTCACGGGGCACGAGGGATTATCCGAGTACCTGCACAGGTTCATACTCAGGGAGAGTCCCTCGTACCTTTGTGACTCGTGGTGGACCAGACACCGTGGGGCATATTGTAACCTCATGTCCCTTATACGGGAGAAAAAGAGCTGAATGTGGGTAGGTAAACAGCTATATAAGGAAATCATTGCCTCTCTGATGAGTGAAGATGATAGACGTCAAATCCTGGTGAGACGTTGTAGAGGAGCTATAGCTGACGTGATAAAGAAAAATAAAACAGCCAATAATGATACTAGGTTAAGTTATAGTTGTAAAATAAAAAATTGCAGTTGCAAAGAATAATAGAGGAAATAAATAGATTTAAGAAACAAATAGACTAGAAAAGAACGTGATAATAGAAGAAAAAAAAACAGAAGAAAAGATGTTTTATGAATTTCAGATTTTTTCAGGATGTAAAAAGAAAAAGGACTGTCTTCAATTGCGAGAGATATGAAAGAAAGAAATGGTATAAAGTATGATAGGAGAAAAGAAGTGTGATAGATAGGCGGAGTGAGATAAAAAAGAGAGAACGAAAGACGAGTATGAGTTATAAATGAGAAATATTGTACTGATGGTACATGGGAACGTTATAGAAGCCACCACACGTAGAATCATAAAAAAAAGAAAAATCTAATATCTCTTGACAAACTGAATATAGTGTAGTGTATATCTTCCTAACTAGCGCCATGTTTATTTATATTTTCTGTTCAGGCGGAACTGCCTGGCTTATAATTTTACTTCCGTTCGATGTATGAATAATCAAAAACGTAGACTACTTTAAAGGCAAATATATCGTTTACTTTGTAGTGTATATGTTCTAACTTGCACGATATTTTTAAGAGCGAGCGAATTAATCTGTATATAAGAAAACTAGTAAGTTATTAATGTATACATTTTTATGTGTATAGTATTATTAAGTAGGTGCTTAAGACAAGTATATAAATATATATATATATATATATATATTGTCTCAAGCCGCTTTGCTGGCCGTAATATAGAATTAGACTTGAAATCTGTCTGAGATACTCTTTGAGAGCAACCGCGCACGCAAATAACTTTCTATAGCAACCGTTACTATAGTAACCGCGTAATAAACACGAAATGTTTATAAATCGTTAATTAGAAATAAAATGATGAAGGATCTATGATATTCAAAAAACAAATAGCCTGTAAACATCTGTAAATCAATCATGTTCATGTTCTCGTGACGATATGTTCACTAGTTTTCGCGTGATTGACGAACAAACGAACCCATTGTCATTATATATCATCAATGTAATCTTCATCAGCCGGTAGACGTCCACTGCTAGACAGGCCTCCCCCAAAATATTCCACATCGATTGGGTAAGGATTCATATGGGGGGATTTGGGCCAATTCCCACCACGGTGGCTCAATGCGGCTTGGTGGGAGCCAGACCGTCATTTGTTAGTTACCAGGGTGCACCACGAGCAAGTAAGATTGGCTTAAGTCCTGTGAGTCGTTGTGCAGGAACCCTTACACCCTTATTATATATATGTAGTTAGATATATATGTATGTATATGTTAAGGGCGTACCACTTACCATCAGTTGAACGTCCCCCTCATCCCGTCGCTTAATCGAATCAAAAAAAATCTTACGGCAGCTCCAATGTGGTAGAAAGAGACGGAGATACATAAAAGAAAGGTTTATCATGTTCAGTTTAAATGTTCGTCGTGAATTAAGAATGATCAAGCTGTGATTGACCCGTGTGCTTCAGCAATGACGGGAGATGGGAAAGCCAGTTGAGAATCGAGGCATGTAATGCAGGTCAGATTCTATTGGATGGGTGACCGCGTCTAAATGACTTGTGCTCAACTAAACATTCGTTACGAGCACACGTCATAGATTCATTGAGATTGCTATATCGATTGGTTCAATACTAACGATTGAGTGGGCACAACAACTCACGGGGCCCACGCCAACCACACCTGCTCATGCTGTACCCTTGCTTATCAACAAACGAGGCACTGGCTCCCACCAACCCGCATTGAGAATTGGTCCAAATCCTCCCCATATCAATCCCTACACATTGTGGGAACCATTTGACGGAGGCCTATGTCCAGCAGTGAACGTCTATCGGCTGACGATGATGATGATGATGATTCCTTTTACCGACCGTAAGTCAGCTACGAACGGATTTTACAAAATTCCTTCTACAAAGGGACTCGCAGGGGTGTTACAGCCAGCAGAGCGGACGGGGAACGGTTAGTTATAAAATAAGGTTTATCTTCATCATCGTCATCATTTCAACCGATGACGTCCACTGCTGGACATAGGTCTCTTGTAACGTATTCCACAAAGGACGATCTTGAGTTGTTTGAATCCAGTGGCTCCAGCGACTTTTTTATGTCCTGTCTACCCAGTGGGGGGTTTGCTAACGCTGCGCTTTCCGGTGCGGGGTCGTTATCCAGCACTACGACCCCAACGTCCATCAGTTCTATGAGCCCCGCCCATTGCCACTTTAGGCACTTCCAGGTTCAAGGTTAATTAATAGTTAATTCTGCAAATAAATTATTATTCATATAACCGGTGCAAGGTCTTTACTGCTTTACTGCAGCCGACAGACAGTAGTGTGTTCCGGTTTGAAAGACTCTGTAGTTAGTGAAATAACTGGGTTAACGGAACATAACAACTTACGTTTAATGACGACGAGCACAATGTTGCTGTGTATATCATCCTAACTAGCGCCACGTTGTTATGGACAGGCGTATCACTTACCATCACGTGACCGTCTCATTCTTCTCGTAGGTTCATTGAATAAAGATAAAACAATAAAAGAAACGTTAAGGCACTAAAAACAAGATCACGAAGTAAACGTTACTTACTTTCTTCTCCACAATTAGAAGTTGGAAAGGCTGATGCTGAAGCTGATGAAATGTGATATGAGGGATTGGGATTCTATTATCTTAACACGATTTGACGTGTTTGTTCATGTTGCTGTGTGGTTTGTTACTTTATGGCGATCGACGTGTTACCGTCGTTTCATCACAACATTGAGCTTAAGTTATGTAAGTGAACAGACATGTAGCGACATAACCGATAGCCGTCGGAGCAGATCCTCGACGACGCCTGATAACATCAGAATCAAGTAATCTCGGTGTAAATACACAGTCGCCGGCGCAGTGTTCCGCTTGACCTACTACTGTTACTGATTAGGATGACATACACAACACCTTCATGCTTGTCTCCTTAAGACATAAGATGTTGAGTCTCATCAGTAATTTCACTAGCTACAGCTCCCGTCAGTCGGGAACACTGCAGACTGCACAGTACTATTTGACGGCGGAACTTAGACGGTATCCGACATTCGAGACCTAGTCATTATATATAACCTAGCATATATAGATAATTTTTTTATACAAATACCCTATGTTACTCCTCATGTCTTCCGCTATATGCGTGTTTAGGTCCTATTCGAATCGGTTCAACCGTTTATGAGATTACGCGGAACAGACTGATAACATTATTTCTGGTTTTACTTTGGGGATGGAATTTTGTAAAGTCCATTCTTAGTTGACCTCTAAACGGCAGCAGCAATATCTTTACCTAATTTTGAGTGTTTACGTGTAATAGTTTCGAAGATCTCATGAAGAATCAATGAATACCTGAATAACTACAAGTGTATGTATATTTATATAAGTTAAGAATATATAAGATATATATATATATATATATATCGCAGTTTTCATTTCTTTATATATAACTCTTGTCAGTCTTCTATCAGTTATAAAGTATAGGAGTCTATTTAGGAGGTTTCAACTCTACATTGACACCACAACTCGGAACCTACACGTGGTGCACACTGCTAACCAACAAACGAGGCTCCGGCTTCCACGAACCCGCATTGGGCCAGCGTGGTGGAAAAGGTCTAAATCCCCCGAATATGAACCTCTACAAACCTCTAGTGCCTGGCGGTTTTGCAGGCGCAGGATCAATCGATGTGGAGATCTTTTGAGGATACCTATGTCCAGCAGTGGACGTCTATCGGCTGATGATGATGATGAATGAAATATAATATATAATAAAATTCGTTTAGCGGTTCGAGCGTTGACAGACAGATAGTCGCATTTACTAATAAGGATAGTTAAAGTAACTCGCTGGCCTAATGGTTAGAGCGTGCAGCCTTCAATTCGAAGGTCACGGGTTCGAATCTCGGCATGTATCTGATCACTTTAATATTTAAGTTATGTACACTTGTGAACTTTAGTAACAACAGCAAAATACAAACGGTGAAGGAGAACATCGCGAGGAAACCTGCACATGAATTAGAATTTATTCTAAGGTGTGGGTGAAGTCACCAATCCGTATTGGGCCCGCGTGGTGACTATGGCCCATTGCCTTCATATTGAGGATTGGTCTGTGCCCCAACAGTGGGGACGTAAATTGGCTGTTGAAAAAAAAGGTAAATGATAGGGTAACAGTGTGCGGCGAGGTCGCGCCCAGTGATTTATCATAAACAATCACTGGTTCGCTATCGTGACGGGTGTCGCCAAGATAGATTTCCCCGAGTTTTTGTAAGACCTGGCGCGTTATCAGCTAACTGATAAGGGGATTTTATATTAAGCCTCGCACACACGGTTGTACAGCTGCGTGTACAGGGCGAGTACTTCCTTAAATTGAAACAATAATAAATATTTTTAAACCTAACACGTGTAATGTCATTAGTTTAACAAGTGTATGCACCTCTCATGGTAGGCGCTAAAGGTCAATGACATCGCTGGATGAGCTTAACAGTGAGTGTATAGGTGATGATCATAAAGAAATTGTCTCTTGTAATCTTGATAGAGAACCTATAGACCAGCCAAGGTATCGTTTGGAAGAAGCTATAAGACGCAACCTATGCGAGCTCCTAACAGCTGGTAGGAGGAGCCAGAAGGAGAGAGGCAATATTGGAGCGGTTTTTGGCTGTGACTAAGTTTCACTTTGGTAAACTGTACCAATGGAGTCTGCATCTCTGTCTGACGCATTAATGCTTCGATACAATTGAACTTACCTCAAGAATCTCTTTTGTTTGATTATAATATTTATCTACTGGTGGTAGGTCTCTATCGCCAGATACCATCTAGGTATGTATGTGCAAACATTACTTGTGTTCTGGTTTAAAGGCTGTCGCAGCTAGTGACATTACTGACGTAATGAGACATAATTACTCAAGTCTACACAACGAGCGCAATGATGTGCTGCGGCACTATTCAGGATGATATGCACAGCACTACATTATCCTCATCGCCTTAATAGAGTATGTCTTGGTACTTAAGCAATTTCACTAGAACAGCAACCTTCAAACCGGTACATGGCAATGTTTTCGCATTGTTTAGCAGAAGTAGCCGGTGGGTATTAGATTTGCACAAGCCTTATCGATCAAGTACAGTGTTGTAATACACTTGTTTGTTGGTACATTTTTTTTATTACTAGTAAGCAGGACGTTCAACCAAGAGATATATTATCGACACTTGACCGTAAAACGTATAATAATTATATTATTACCTTTACTAGTCGTTCCTTTTATTTGTGTTAAACGGTAAATATATACCATTGTTTTAACACCCCACATACAATATCTGTTCCCTTCCAGGGTAGTAAGGGTATTAATAGGCCGACAGGCTCTACCCTGACGGCCTATTAAGAATAAGACTAAGGTAAACCTTGCTTGTCGTAAAATTGACATCGGATTCGTGGGCTTTGAAAGCCTCATTGCCCACTAGGTCAGCCTACAGTGGACAACAAGTGCAAAATGGTTTCGTTTTTATCGCAGAAAAGGGAAAGTGCTGGGGAGGATTACAACACTCCCTAGGATGTGCTTAGGTATGGTGCAGAGAGGCAGCTGTACATCCCGTAGGAGATCCAAGGCCTCTTCATAAAATTAGTACTCTATTGGATCTCTTAATCGGAGGCTTTTTCACTTCACACATTTTCACTAACTGGTCATAAGCAGTCACTTATCAAAGTATGCCTTAACATAAAAGACACCTAAAATCATACAATAACATATATCCGGTTTTCACGGTTCTAAGGGCTAACTAATAAAGTAGACTTTCTGTTAAGTGATGTTTAGCAAGCCCTCTTTTGATATCCTCTATCCAATGACAAACATACATCATACTTTTCAAAATCCTTCGATCTTTCAGAGACAATACTAGGTCTTCTAAACAAACGTAGATTATTTAGTAATTCCATATCTTGTTTGCATACTTTTTTTAACTAAAAATAGTCGGCAAGCACTAGAAATATTTTCGAAGTAGGAAACGTTAGGTTTACTTGTGTTGTTACAAGTGATAAATCTATCAACGCCATCTGTGGCGTCGTCAGCTTTGATAGATGAATGCTAAGATACCGTACGATACGGAGCTATACCACATTTATCTAGATCACTAAGTGTTTACAAAAAAATAACCGTTCGAATGATCATTCTGTTTAACGAGGACAAAATTTTTATCTTGACTATAATTAATTCAATTAGTGATTAGTTTGTTGCAAATTATTCGTACTGCTACTTCTCGATGTTTTCCTTTATCAGAAGCATAAGCTTGGGGATCGATCATGAACCTCTACCAGATGGATATTTGTCTCAGCCCTGTAGTTTTAAGTTATTAAGAATAGTACTAAGGTATGCCCTAATTATCGAAGAAGGTAACTGAAAGAGGGAGTGTTTACCGCTTGTTAAGCGGGTCCTAGGAGGGTGGAAAATGGGAGGTGGTATTGCCGTAGCACAGCAAGGATGCTGAGGGCTTGACCTTATCCTCGGACATGTTTAGTAAGAGTGCAGAAAGGCAAGAGTATTTTTCGCAGGAGGTCCCGGATCCTAAGTTACTGAAGAGACCGACGGCGTTTTATTGAGTAGAAATCTTATATAACTTTGACATCTCCCAGAAGATACAAAAGAAGAATATTTTTATCTACGTTATAATATTGTAAATTATCTTTCTGTCTTTTAAATGTCTAATCTAGATTACTTTAAAGTTTTTTTCAAGTAAATAAGTAATAAACGTAGTGTATAACTCTCCTTGTTAGTGACAACATTGCCATGTTCTAGTTTGAAAGAACTTTGCAGATTCCGGCGATTACTAGTGTAATGAGATATTGTTGCTTACGTTGGACACAATGTGGTGCAGTGTAATTATCCCTACCGACGTCACGTTTTGCGTGGTCGTATCAATTTCTGTACAGCATAACGTGGCCACACTTTCTAATCGAATATTATCAGGAACGTTCGCGCAAAAGATTAAGATATAACATCAGATTGATTAATAGTCGTATCTAGTTTAATTGGTTGAACGTTACGCAAACATTCTACCATCTATTTTTTTTTCAACAGCCAATTTACATCCCTTACTGTTGGGGCACGGGCCTACCCTCAATATGAGGGCGATGGGGCCATAGTCACCACGCGGCCCCAATGCGGATTGGTGACTTCACCCACACCTTAGAATGAATTCTAATTCATGTGCAGGTTTCCTCGCGATGTTTTCCTTCGCCGTTTGTATTTCGCTGTTCACAAATATATTAAAAAACTTAAATATTAAAGTCATCGGTACATGCCGAGATTCGAACCCGCGACCTTCGGAATGAAGGCCGCACACTATAACCATTAGACCAGCGATCTACACACTACCACTGTCAATACCGACCACTAATATATCTGCAATATTTTGCTGGTGGTAAGTTTCTGGAGGCGGAAGCCGGCTTGATTCCACCATAACACCAACTCCTGCCGACCAACAAATGTTAATGCTGTACCAGTAAGAAATACATAAACAGCATCACGTTGTGCTCGTCGCCTTGAGATAAATATTAGTTTCCGTAACAGCAGTAATTTTACTAGCTACAGCGCCCTTCAAACTGCAACACAGTAATGGTTGCACAGTACTGTTTGACAGTAGATATAGATACTATGATGGTATCTACCTAGGCAGTCTCCGTCAACAGAGACCTACCGTCAGTAACAGTCAATGGTAAATTACTTAATATATTACGTCTTTTAAAGGAGCAGAGGAGATTCACAGAGATCTCCACGAGATGATGGATTGGATTGATGAGGATCAGTGTTGAGTAATTAATTTAGCCCGGTTAAATATTTTAACTGCGAGAAGTAATGTGAGTGGATGAGGTAGCGGCGCCGCGCCACCGGCGACAATTGGCGGGCATTAGTCAAGCGACGCCGAGCTAAATTTGACTAATTCACCTGCACAGACAATTAACGCAATTAGCGCGGTCGGGCTTGGACATTAAGCTAAGAGGTGGACGTTCAGAAGCGATATATAAACCTTAACACATTACAGGTGATAAAACATTTTTAAATTGGGTCTTTACTTGCGGAGCGTCTTTGTAACCGGAATCCATTTGTGTGGGTAATGCCGCTGGGCATTTTTCTGCCGTCAATTTGTAATAGATTACACATCATCATCATCAGCCGATAGATGTCCATTGCTGGACATAGGCCTCCCACAAAGATCCTCACGTTTGTAGGGGTTCATATAGAGGGATTTACGACCATTTCCAACTACGCTGGACCTATGCGGGTCGGTGGGAGCCAGTAGCCTCGTTTGTTGATTAGCAGGGCGCAACAAGAGAAGGAGAGGTTAGCTTGGGCACCATGAGTTGTTGTGCGGGACCTCTTACACACTACCGATACATACAACCTTGGTTCATCTCCGTGCCTCTTAATAAAATTGAGAACGACAATAGATAGACACAGTCTTAAAGTGAATAGAGACTTAAGTTGAGAATGACAATAGACAGCTCTGTCTATAGTCATTCTCAACTTGAAAATATTTATTCCCTAGCACATGATATAGTTCCAAGGTTAATTTGTTCGTTCATTGGGAATCTACGAATTAGGCTGACGAGATCATGCAACTGACCATGTGTTTGATTCAACTAAGCTACGAGCCGAGCGAGCTGTTCATCTGATCGTAATACGCCTGACCATAACAACGTGGACCTATTTACGATGATATACACTGTCCCTTGTGCTCGTTTAATTGGGACACAAGATGTTATGTTCCCCAGTAATATCACTAGCTACACCGCCCATGAAACCGGAACACAGTAATGTTTGCACAATACTGTCTGACTAAGGAAAACGAAACTGAGCTGGTATCTAAAGGGTCTTGGAAAACAGATACCAACCAGTAAAATCTCTACTTTAAGATATTTTTGTTGTAACTAATAATTTTTTTTATATACAATACTTAATGAACAAGTTATTATCATCAAACATCTAATGAAGTGTACAAGCGAGAGGTATCGCGCGACCGAAACGGGAGCCGCGAACTGATCAGACAACCAGCAGCAATGTGGCTGAAACTAGGTCAGTGGCATTCAATTAAATACTAGCCGGAGAGGGCAAGGCTGAACTGAAACACCGGCTAAGTCAAGCAGAAACAACTATGGCAGTCAATGACGGTAGAACAGATAGATGAGCAGACAAAAACAATACACTTAAACATTTAATACACAATGAAGCACACAGGAGAACACTGACTTCATGTGATGGTAAGTGTTCGCTTTATCATGACACGGGTTGGTACGATAGTTACATGAGTTAAATGCAAATTGAGGCTTTTATCCATCAGTAGACTGCGGGCTGATGATGACAGAAAGTAATAACGAGCCAATGAGGTATCTTAAGATTTCACTAAAATATTTAAAGGCGTTGTTGAAATTAACTTAGACCTAAAGCTCTGATAAAATACCTTATTCAATCACAATTATAAGAACTTTGGTGTTGTTTCTCAATCTGATCACTGTATGGTTTTTCTACATTGAGGAAGAACAGAAGTCCGACACGTCATTTTAACAAAATGGATTATAAAAGATATTATTTATTTTTAAGATGCGGCCACGTCTAAAATAAGCGATGATATTTATCATGTTATCAGATGTCATGATGGAGCCATTAAAATATCTCACGAGCACGCTCTCGCACGTAAGGTAATCCGCTGTGACAGCTGGGAGTGCGCAGCACTGCGTCGATAAGGGAAATCCTCGCGGATCCTCCGGCCGATAGTGCGGCGGGTGCACACGGACGGAGGCACAGTTTCGTGACCACCTATATGATTGCGACTCACAATGAATTAATTGTTAAAGCGGGTGGCGCGGCGGGCGGCGGCGCACGCGTCAGCTCCCGTCGGTGTACCGTGTGTTACTGATTATGATGTATTATCATGGAAAACACAAATAAACGGCTCCGTCTGATGATAAACGGTTAGGTAAGAGCGCCGGCGGCGAGCAGTGCGCCGCGAGCGACCGGCGCCGGCGCACGCTCCCGCCGACTAACAAATATGAACCAATTCCTTATCAATGAAAAATCAAAATATCTACACTTATTTAAATATATATAAATACATGTACATAAACAGAAAAATATGTGAATAAAAATGTATGTACGCGGAGTGGACAGGCTTATTTATGAACTAGTGCGCTTTACCATCTTAGACTACATCTCCGCTTACCGCGTATCGCAGTTATTTCAAAATAAAACATTTATACGCTTAAACATATTATCTTGTCTCTAGATTCGTTCTGATGATATGCATCACAGTATACCTAAAATATTATTCGCAACTTCAAACCAGATAAATGTGTACACGTGTACCATATCATGTATAAATTTATAATTTGTCTGAAATTTAATTACACTGCTGGTCATAGGCCTACTGCAAAGATTCCTACATCGATTTGGTATGATTTCATATGGGAAGATTTGGGTAATTTCCCACCACTCTGGCCCAATGTAGGTTGGCGACAGCCAGAGCCTCGTTTGTTGATTAACAGGGCGCACTATGAGCAGGTGAGGTTGGCTTGAGTTCCGGGCGTTGTTGTGCGAGAACCCTAAAACCCCTTTGCCACTCCACTACCTTGCCTCGGGTTGCCACTACCTACCTTAAGACGTTATATAAACAATAAATATATAAATAAACAAATGACAAATATGCAATCACACATTTCTTAAGATAATAGAGCTGTTAGTGTTATTGAGCTTTATCGCACGCACAGTATCATCCTACTGTTTAGCTTCTTTATAACAAGTGAAGAGAAAAGGAAGAGTGTGGAAGAGTGTATAGGAGAAAAGTATTTTACACAATTAATCTACTGGACGATCGGGACGGTCACCTAATGCTAAGTGATACTCCATAACATAGTGGCACTAGTTAGGAAGATGTACACTGCATGTACTCGTCATTGACACAAGATGGAAAGTCTCGATATCCTATTAATTTGAGGGACGCCAATAAAGCTTTACTGATTTAGAAAAGTTTTTTTTTTATTGCACCAAACCATGCAACGAGCAGGACGTTCATCTGATGGCAAGTGATACGACTGCACTTAATGTGGCGCTAGTTACTATGCTACCTCGCTATAATGGGCTCGTAACAATAAGACATAGGGTAATAAGCCTTGTTACCGCAGTAATGTCACTGGCTCCAGCTCCTTTCAAACCGGAACACAGTAATGTTTGCACAGTACTGTCTGTCGGCTGCAATAGGAACTGCGGTGGTACCTTTTTTTATCGCAATGAAAATCTTAAAAAATAGGTACCTTTTAAGATACCTATCTTCTATATATACTTCTGAGGGGAAGACAAGGTTATATGGGGCTTATACCCACTAAAACCCCCTAGTTTGTCTCCTTCAGTGCATTAGGAGGAGCTCCGGAATCTCCTACGGACCACACCAGTGCCCCCCTGCACTCTGGCTAAAACATCCCACGGAAGAGCGAAGCCCTTCTTAACACCCACGCTGAGCTACGATAAATACAAACCCCCATGAATTTGCCGTCCCCCTAAGACTCGCTTATTGCGCTCTGAGGGCCCCAACCCTCAAAGCCCACGAACCCGAGGACCCTTTTAGTCGCCTTCTACGAAAGGCAGGGAGGAATACCTTAGTCCTATTCTTAATAGCCCGAGACTACAAGGCTGTGATGGTACCTATCAGGACGGTCTCCGGCAATGACCTATCACCACCATATATGATTATAAGTAACCCTTTACATTTAATTAGAAATATAAGCCGTCACATCAATCAGAGTGAGACAGACACACTGTTAATATATCCTTATCTCTCTTCCACGTGTGTGTGTGTGTGAGTAAAGTGCTAATATATTACGATATAACGTAACTTATATACAAGACATTGTTATACTTATTATGTATATATATATATACATATATATACGTTGTACACATACACGAATAGTAAAATCCTTGAATTAGTCAAGGGTTAGTAATGCGTAATGTGTACTGCGACTGAAAGTACTTGAACTTGGTACTTTGTAAATAAAAGGACAGTGGTTACAGTTTATATATATATATATAAATATATATATTATATAACGAAGGGAGGGTGGTAGGATGTGGCATTCTTTCTCCCTCCGATTTTCGCTCGTGTGTAACCGACACCATCCACGTTCATATAATAGTTTAACGAATGAAAACTGTAGGTAAGGCCGTATGGTATATATCCTCACCGCGCGGCCCGGTCACGACACCACCAGCTCGCGAAACGGCAACTCACGAGCCGCACTGTGTGCACAATATATAATACACTTTAACAATTTACATGTAAACACGCAAGATAACGTAACTGCTTAACGAGTTTTTTTTTTTATATTGACAAATAAGCGAGTTACGATCATTAGAGCGGCGCTGTTAACGGCCGTTGCAAAATTACTTAATGTCTATACAAATACACTTTCTGAGCCCTTCCGAGTTTTATAAGTTAAACTTGTTAACTTAGAATTACTTTGTGAAACATACACATTTATATGTCGTTTGAAGACAACTGCAGCATACAACATAATCTAACGAGGGGACGAAACAAATCCTCCCCATCTTCACATATGTAAAGATGAAGAGGATTTATTTCATCCTAAAACATATGTGGTTTTGTTATATTAAAAATGAACCCCAAATATAATTTGAAATATATTAATTACTAAAACTGTACATTAGTTTAGTTCTGTATTTCAGTAAATTAGTTAGTAGACGTACGAAGCTACGAGTGGAGCGATAGGTTCACCTGACTGAAAGTGATAAGCGTGCACATAACAACATGGCACTAATTAGGAAGAAATATATACTGCAAACTATTATGCTGTAAATGTCGATGCTTCAGTAATTTCACTAGCTATAACACCCTTCGAACCGGAGACAGTAATAATGCACAGTATTGTGTATCTACGTAGACAGTTTCTGGCAACAGAGACTACTAGTTACAATACTAAAACTATGCACCTTGTTTGATAACTCTTTTTTTTACGTGGGGGAATTACCTTCACATACTTGCTCTCGGGAGGGTAAAGACAGGTTATATCGGACTTGCACCGACTAAAACCCCCACCGATGTTCCGCCGTCGTGGGGAGTTTAGTCGCTGTTTGATAACCCAGTGCTAGTCAGTGAAAGGAGTTGATACTACCGAGTGAAATATATCAAAGAAAATAAGGCAGTAGGAGTTCACCATCAATCGATAAGAGTACCTGAAGATGGGAACCGTTTTCACAACCTCACTTTGTAAGCACTTCACGATGATGATGAAAGTATTGACGATCATATAGGATACTAAAACAAGTATCGCCGTGTGCACGCGAGAATGTGTGTCAAGTGATGTGATAATTGTGATAAAGTCATGATCGGATCTCGCGGTGACGTTTGTCAGCTGTACCACTTAACGAGGATCCTTAGCAAGGCATAATTCAAGGATATCATTCCTATCAATGATAACATGTTTATACATCTATTTATATATAATTGTTACAAATAGAAAAAAAAAAATTAACGTTTAAATAGTTTGTATGTGTGTGTGTGTGTTATCTTTGTATATAGAGCTTCAGAAGATTAATTTAATTAAGGACGAGAGTAGTTTATTAATGAGTAAAATAAGTTCATTGGCCTATTAAGGTTTGCAGCTGATCATCATCATCATCATCGGAGTAATTTTGCAATTTAAGTTGAATAAGTGCTAGAATTTTCTATAAAACAATGCGATAATAAAACTTAACTTATGTCTCAAGGCGACTATTACAACGTACTGCAGAGTATATCATCTTAACTAGCTTGATACAAGCTGTTATAGGTCTCTGTTGCCGGAGACCGTCTAGGGAGGTACCACCAGATCGCTTATTGTCGCTGACAAACAGTACTGTGCGAAAATTACCATGTTCCGGTTTCAAGGGATTTATAGGTAGTAAAATTACTGGAGCGATGATACTAAAGTTTTATGTATCAAGGCGACGACCGCAATACCATCCTAACTAGTGCCACGTTGATATGAGGACTCACTGCATCTACTTAGCCATATTGTGTATTAACAAACGCATTGTTTTTTACACGTAGGTACATTCGTTTACGTATTGAACGTTAAAATCTAGCAAACATTTGCCAAAGACGTACCTCGAGTCAAAGAATGGCAGATGGAAGCTTATTTATTTATATACAAGAGATAAACAGAGATTCATTGACTCATCAGATCTCCGAGTGTTAGACGTAAACACTTAAACGTTGGTAAGGATATTGCTTTTGCCTTTAAAGGGCAGCTTGGAAATGATTTCACAAAGATCTTACTCCAAAGGCAGTTGTAGAAGTTTTACGACCAGCAAAGCCTGCAGGGACCAGTTAAACATATATATATATATATATATATATATACATATAAGATGAGAAGCAACGCGTTTTATTTCTTAACATTAAGTGGTTAATGTAAAACAGTTTGTGGGATCTTATCATCATCATCATCATTGTAAGCCTTTGGTTATCCACCGCTAGATATAGACCTTCCCTTATCTCCAGGATCTTATTATAGGTGCTCACAATGAGCCCCGGAAAGATTCCATTCATTTTGTGCAAGCGAAAGTAAGGTGAAGTTTATACATATCAATATATTAATGGGTATGCCGATTATATATATAGAACTGTCAGTATGCGAGTCTCAAAGGGAATCTCGCGCTGTGAGATAGCAGATTGCAGCAACTGCTTCTCTTCCTCCACAGTAGAGAATGCGGTGGTAACAATAAATGATTATAACAGAATGAAATGTAAAAATTTCGTCTGCTTCCAATAGTTATAGGCGGGAGGTGCTCAATGCACGAGGTTAAGAATATCCGACGCGTAAACAAACGCGCGGACAAATGTTTATATGTACGGAACGCTTTTATATGAGAGAGCGCTTTGTTTTCCTGTTCGCACTGACGCAACAGCGTTGCACCGCTGAACTATATATATATATATACATATACTCACTAGCTGTTGCTCGCCCACTTTGCTGGCCGTAATACCCCCTCAAATCCCTTTGAGGTAACATTTCGTAAAATATGTTTTTAGCTGACCTATACGCAGTAAAAGAAATACCGAATTTCCCCCGTCGTGCAAATATAATGAAGCCGTGGAGGAAACCTTTCCTCGTTCGCTGACGGAGTGTCCTATACATAGATGCTTGAGGTGTGACTTTGAGCAGAGGACAACCAGTCTACCCGAAATGTTAATAAATAAATTAGTAGTTATTATATATAGTAATTATTATATAACATAAGTATAGATATAATGTAAAAAAACGAATAGAGGTAATGTTAGGAAAGATGTAAATAGCCAATAGTAATGAATATGTTTTAAGTAAATATTGTAAATATTAGGTAGTCTTAATAATAATATCAAGGAATATTTTAAATAAATAAAAAAAAAAACAAATTTCAAGTCTGTAAGCCTTATGGTTCCCGAGACAACGGCACGATGTCTCTACATAGGTGACAATCTCATATATATGGATATATATATTTTTTTAGACAAATGATTTATTATTATTGTTATATAGATTCATAAAAAAAGTTATATTACAAAAATGCATTACTTAATATTATTATATAATATCATTAATAATTTTTATATATTTATAAAGCATAGTAACGGGCAGTACATTCATGTGATGGTAAGTGATACACCTGCCTATAACAACTTGGCGCTAGTTTGGATGATACACAGCACTACATTGTGCTCGCCATAAGACTTAAGATGTTGTCTTGTCACCTCAGTAATTTCTCTAGCTACAACGCCTCCCAAACCGGAACAAAATCAGGTTTGCAGACTACTCTTTGTCGGCCGCAATAGCAGCTCTGTTAGTACCTAGATGGTCTCCGGCAACAGAGACCTACCACTAATAACAGTTTTCTGTCTAACTACCATCTTTAAATTCTGGCTCCACATTTCCAAAGTACAGCTGTCAGTATCAAGCCTTGTAGGCTATATTACAAGCGTGATGGCAATATGATGTAGTGTACATCATCCTAACTAAGGCTACGTTATTACTAATTCGCGTAACGTTCTGATCGTCTCGTGGGATTTCATCTGATAATAGTCCGGAGTATATCGGGAAGGTAATCCATGCGGGATTTCCTCACCAAAAAAAATAGACATTACTTGTTATACAATGCAAAACGTCAATTAAGTTATCCGGTTTAAAGTCAAGGAAAACTCGTCGCTATATCCGTCGGTGCTTAGCTGTTACGAAATCATAAGGATAACGCAGTTTTCCCCCAACCTTACGCCGGTTCTGTTATCTTAACTTTATTATATGAAATTTTAGTTTTAGCAGCTGACAGTGATGAATTGTGCACACGATCTCTCAGCGGCGCGATAAGATACTGTACGCCGTTTCAACTATAAACAAGTACATTGTGTCGCGCGAATTACATGTCTAAGTATATATTATTCGTACTTAAATATATTCGAGAAAAACGTCGAAGTTTATATGGGTTTTATTTTATACGAACGTAATTACGATATAATTGATGTCACCTACTAAACCCTCATTACGAATCTTTCTAATAACTGGGGAATGCAAGGGGAGGCTGAAAGCCAGCGCTGATCGAAGTTACAGTTCCGGTTAGCATTAACTGAGCCGTCCTTTTGACTTATCAATACATATTTTTTTTTTGTCAAAAAGATGAGACAGTCGCCTTTCATCCGACGGTAAGATAATGTCTATTACACCACTTTATACTAATTAATAGACATAAATATTAGCTTCCTCGCCTAAACAATTTCACTGGCTACAACGCCCTTCAAACCGGAACACATTAATGTTTGCTCACTGCTGTTTGGATCCAAACTTAAAGCTGCAATGCTCAATAAAAATCATCATCCATCAATACCCGTCCAATGCTAGGCATAGACCAAAATATCCCTATGCCGGTGCTGTTCGTCCACATCCAGCGGTTTCCAGCGACCTTTATCATATCGAGGATCCACTTTGTATGTTAATTATTGCTTAATTCGAGGAAAATAATACCAAAACTCGCGACGATTTATATCATGTCTAAGGAAAATGAAATAAATTACCTGTTCAAAGATAACGAGCAAATGCAAATTAGACCTTAAACAGTTCTTGAAGATAATTGAGGAGGTGGTAAAGGAAACAATAGTTCAGTTAGTTAACTTCCGCACTTGGTACATCACACATCTCTATACTGGTGAACCCTCTCCAAACCACAAGTCTGACAAACTGGTGTGATAATGTCTTATATGAAAGCCGTGGGAATACTGATGGTTGTAGGAAACCGATTGATGTACTGTAGGGATAGTAAGGTGGTCTCCGGCACCAGAGACCTACCCAGCTATATATCGACTGATGATAATGATTTGCAGGCGGGTTATGGAAAACTTATTGTTGTGAAGATCAAAGAAATAATTTAAGTGATACAGTAACATGTGAACTCTCTGTGAAGATTGTACTCCAATTTAAGATCACCAGAAATAATGAGCACTGAATTTATATTTTCATAGTAAATGTGTAAGGGGTCCCGCATAACTCACAGGATCCAAGCTAACCTCACCTACTCGTGATGCAGCTGGTTGATCAATAAACAGGGCTCCGAGCTCCCACCAACCCGCATTGAGCCAGCGTGGTGGAAAATGGCCCACGTCTCCTGCATATGAACCCGTATAAACGACAGCTCCTAGTGTTTGGCTATGCAGGCAGCGCAAGACCGATAGATATGGGAATCTTTGGCGGAGGCCTATGTTCAGCAGTGGACGTCTATCGGCTGATGATGATGATGATAATAATAAAATTTAATATGAAAGAGGCGAACCGAAAAATATATTATGCCTCATTAACAGGTCCGATCGATGTATAGATCTTATAAATTTGGGGAAGCTTATGGACATCTATCAGCTGATGATGATGGTGATGATGCCTAATTAGTACATTAAATTAAACAATATTTAAACTCTTGCGATATTAGACAGTGATGACAGAGATCACTAGAAAATCTCTGTTTCTTCCTAGCTGTAATGCATATGGTTAGGTTCAGCTTTCTTTTTTTGTCCTCCATTTTGCTCAGTCCTCAACATCACTATCTGCTTAGCATCATCAGCCGACAGACGTCCACTGCTGGACATAGGCCTCCCCCAAAGATCTACCACATCGATCGGTCCCGCGTTGCTAGCATCCAGTGGGTTACCGCGATTCTCACCAGATCGTCGCTTGCATTTACGCATATTCCTTGCCACTATCCTTCTGGACCTTGTCTCAGGCTTTCCAGCAGTAAGAAGGCTGCCGCACAAAACTGCCAAAGTTCTTAGAATATACACAGTAAAATTTAAATCATGAAACGAACGTATCGCCTGGAGCGTTCCAATCTAATATTAATATATAATGTATGGAACTGATACAAATCGCCCAAGGCCGCGCCGCTGAACAATACGCCGTAATTCATTTAATGATGCGCGCGCGCCGCTATATTGTTACAGATTAAACTGCCGACGAGTATACTAAGTATCCGTACTCGATATTTGCATAAAACCTCGCCATGGGCGGTACTCATATTGAAGTATTCAAAAGGTGAGATTAACGCGTGTAGACCTCTATCTTAGGAGGTTATATAATAAAATTGTCAGAATCAGTCGATAGATGCCCATCGCTGGGCATAGCCTTCCACGAAACTCCGATCGGCCCAGCGCCAGTAGTCGCTATAGATTCATTGTCACTTAGTCTACCCATTGCCACTTAAGCCTAGCAATAAGAGCTATATCGGTTACATAGTTTTTTTATGGATTTCCTAACTTTACGTACAATTTATATATTTCAGGTTTTTTTGTACACATATCAGGACAATGGATATGTCCTCTAAGGATGAACATTTTCATCGTCGTCATCAGCTGAGAGACGTTCACTGTTGGACATGGACCTCCTCCAAAGATCTATCGGTCTCGCGTTGCTCGTATCCAGTGGGTTCCGGCGACTCCCACCAGATCGTCGGTCCACCTTGCGGGAGGCCGCCCAACACTACGTCTCCTATACGGGCGCCACTTGAGGACCTTACTGCCCCATCGGCTGTCGGTCCTTCGAGCAATGTGCCCTGCCCAGTTTATGAACATTTTAATTTATAAGAATAAAAAAAAGTATGACGCGATAGAAAATCACAGTGATGCACTAGAAATGATTGGGGAGATATAAATTCAGCATCCAATGGCTAGCTGTGACGCTGATGATACGAAGCGTTATAACTTACAATTGAATCTAATCCTCACTTCCTCTTATGAACCATGTCCAGTTGCAGCACACGAACGTGGCGTCGCCGTAATTAGTCGAACACTCCTCAACGTATCTCAGCACATGCTGAACCCCGTGTCGGTTATTTCTGTCCGACCGTCGCCGGCAGACGCGGAAACAGGCCGCGTTACCAAACAATCAGCTCCAAATGGAGCGCAAAGTTCAATTCACGAGACAAAGATGAAATAAAAAAAAAGATGTTGGAAATATTTAGTTTTTAAGCTCACGATTGTCGCGTTTGAGGTCGCCGTGACCTTAGTTTTTACGGACCAATTTTCTATAGTCAAGGACTGTTCCACAATGGACTCGGATTAGCGACGAATTCGCGTCCAATTGTCTCCGCTGATGACGTACGGAGGTTATTCCACAATTGTAGATTTTTTTTTCTTAATGTTCGCTTGCTTCCATCTCTGTCACGGACGGCGTTTATTATCATTCATAACAGCTTCAGTAACAGCGATAGACAATGGGCTCTTAGACAATTTATTCAAATCTAGTTTTAAACAGAAAATTCTGTACATGCACAATGATGAAATGTAGTTCCTAAACGATGATTTTAGGTCACCTAACTATTACCAGTGTAATGTTAACCTTCGCCCCCATATCGAGGGTAGGCCTGTGCCCCAACAGTGGGGACGTAAATTGGCTGTCGAAACATGTGCTTAATTTATTACTAGTACTTAGGTGTAATTTATGTTTTAAATGCTTTATTCTAAAAGTCTAATGAATAAATTTCAGAATTCTTCCACACGTCACCACATCCTACATCATTATTATCATCATCAGCCGAGAGATGTCTACTGCTGAATATGAGCCTTCCCCAAAGATTTCCACATTTGTAGAGATTCATGAGAGGATTCTGGCTTTTTCCCACCACGCTGTCACGGTGCAGGATTGGTGGGAACCAGAGCCTCGATTGTTGATTAGCAGGGTGCACCACGAGCAGGTGAGGTTGGCTTAGGTCCCGTGAGCTGTCATGCGGGAACCCTTACACCCCTGCTTTAAAAGAAAACATCTCTTAGGGATCTAATCTACTTAAACAAACAATAAATTTGTTTTTTAGTAAATAATGTATATATATATATATCAAAAGCCTCATTCTTGTTACAAATTTTCTAAGGTCTCCTGTCAACGCAATAGTTCAGAGTGCTGGAGTGCCTAACGGAATATCCAAGTCAGCTTATAGGTATAAAGTCAGGACGGAAGTCACATAATGATTGTAGACGGTAAGGATGACTTCCGAGTGTATTTTAATGGGTTAGAGAATCAACATAACTCTACCTTTCCTCCAGATGCTTTTTTGAAGATTCCCCTTATTTTCTCGATGTGAAGAAAAAATGTGTATGATATATCCTCTTGGACGCCGAACCGGTTGTGCATTTCATATGCAACTTGATGTTATAAGCTGTTTATCAAGTAAATGCGATATGTAATATAGTTTGTCTGTAGTCAGTAACATTAATAAATCTCTTTGATTTATCACTTGACGATTCTCGAAGGCCTTGTATAAATTGTGCTTAACAATAGTTTTAATATTCAAGCTGCGCCGGCGGTGGGAGCTGACCATAGAGCGGCCACCGCCGGCCTTGCCACCACCGTCCCCGATTTCTGTATTGTGCAATAGTGTAGCGCTGCTGTTTGATCTACACGGAACCAAAGAAAGTAGAAAGTATATAAAATGTAGTCATTTCAAATAAATATAAATGTTTACTATAGCACAACTTTATCTGTACTTTTTTTTTAATAAGCTGCCACTAAAGATCAAATCAAATTTTAGCTAATTCTATATAAGAAAGTACGTTGTATATATATCAATTTGTCTCTTTAAGAATCCTTACCATCATCATCAGCCGATGGAATTCCACCGCTGGACATAGACCTCCCCTAAAGATCACATACAGTCAGCATGGCCTCCGGTACCACCGGGCATTAGGGGACGTCGTTTGTAAGAGTTAATATGGGGAATTTAGGCTATATCCCACCACGCGGATACAATGCAACCTGCATTGTATCCGGTGGGAGCCAGAGCCTTGTTTGTTGGTTAACAGAGTGCATCACGACCAGATAACAACAGGTCAACGTGTTACGGTAATTCATGTAAGTGCAGCAAAATAAGGAAATACTTAATGAGGCAGCTCACCGCAGCGGCGTATGGTCTTTAATGAATACCCAAAAATAGAGTTGAGCTCAGGTTCGGTGAACGCTCACTGCAGCCGGCCTTTCACCCTACATCTGAATCCATATCCATACCAATTCATAATACATGAATGCAAAGTGCATTGAATTTTTTTAAAAAACAAAAGGCAACGACACAAAAGGGAGTTGAGTAATTATCAGTTTTTTTATTAGACGGATTCAAAGCATCCTGTTTACGGACCTTTCAGAAGCGCTATAGTAATTTTTTCATCGACGAAGCGACGAGACGAGCATGACGTTTACCTGATGATGAGGGATATGTTTATCTTAACAATAGACCTAGTTACCTACCTAGACCGTCTCCAGCAACAGAGACCTACCACAAGTAGCTTTATTAAGTAGCAGTAGTAATACTTTTCATTACTAATGCATTCGAACTACTTTAGCCAAGTCAACCTTAGTACACATCATGCTGTTCATCTCCAAGGTTTCAAGACCTCACCCTTTTTGGGATAATTTATTTATTTACCTTAAGCACGGTACTAAATTCCTGCATAACAGCTCACGGGGTGCAAGCCAATCTCACCTGCTCGTGGTGCACTCTGCTAATCAACAGACGAGGCTTTGACTCCCACCAATCCGCATTGGGTCAGCGTTGTGGGAAATGGCCCAAATCTCCCACATAAATCTTTATCCGATCGAGGTGGGAACCTTTGGGGGAGGCCAATGTCCAGCGATGGACGTCTATCGGTTGATGATGATGATGAAGTACTATAGAGATTTTTAATCAAGATTACTATGAAGATGAATGAAATAACTTTTCATCATATTATATATAAATAACTCTGTTGGTATCCTGTTATATATTATTAAACGAGTAAAAATATCGTGTATTTTGTAATGACGTCGATAATGAGTATGTATATTAATTACTATACGATGCTTTCTTAAATAATTGTAAATACTTATGTACAACCATAGATATATCAAGTATATAAGGTAATAGTAAAAATAAGACTAAGTTTTCTTAAATTGTTGAATAGCAGGAATCTTTAAGCTTAATTGCTATAATCACTTGGCTAATTAGTTAAAGAGTATAGTAAGTGTAATTGTCTTAAGTCACGCCGAAGGTAGATCGGCGGTATTGACGTACCATCTTTCACACGGGAAACACGTGGGAACGGAAGTGAAGTTTTGCAGAATAGAATAGAACATGCAGCAAAATATGCATAATAGAATTTCACATTACCATCGTGTCGCAAATTACACGCCAAAGAGACCAGAGCGCTGCCGGTGGAAGTCGAACGTATCAGATCGCTTCGTATCCATAGCGACCAAAACATTTACATAAACATATACATATTGTATATTATACGAGTATATATAGTATAATTTTAAAAACAGATATAATACGAAACTAAGAAAATAGGAGAGTTTGCTGAAGACCCTCTAGGTTGGTACCACTGTACTACCACGAAAACATTACTGTGTTCCAGTTTACTACCGGTTTACTGAGGTAATGTGACTTAACTTCGGCGGCGAGTGCAATGTGGTGCAACATGTTATCTAGCGCCACGTTGTTATAGGAAAGCGTATCACTTACCATCAGGTGAATGTCCTGTTCGTCTCGTCGCTTAGTTAGTAAAAAAAAAATATATGGTTTATATGATCAGATATATATTATGATAAATTTATTTGTTTTAATTAGAAAGAAAGCTGTTCTGGTATTGTGCCCCTGGTGGGGAAAACCAACATTTATAAGTTTTCAGCACCTGATTTTTTTTTAAGGTTTAGCAATAGAACTAATACATCAATTTCTTTGACCTGGTGATATGATACGATATTTAGAATATCTGGAGATCGAATTGGTTTTCTCAATCTGATCGCCAAACTTCAGTTTGAGGAGGGCATCTAATGATGATGATATGATACACCAACCTAAAACAACGTGAACCTAATTAGAATGATAAACACAGCCCCATATTATGCTCGTCGCTTTGATATGATGTTATGTCTCGTTCGCTAATTTCTAATTTAAGTAACTACAACCCTTTAAACCGGAACGCAGTATCGGCAGAAATAGGAGCTGCGGTGGTGCCTCGACAGTCTCCGGCAACACATACCTACCATCAGTAATGTTGGTTTATCTTGTCTGTGGTAATGTACTATTTAGTGAGTTAGGATAGTTGTTCAAAAGAATATTTAATGATTGTTACAAATATATGTGCATGTGTAAATGTCGTGCCGTGAGTGAGAATGGAAGCGCGCTACCGGTTGCATAAGGCCGCCGGCTGTTTCGCGGCGTGCGACAATTGCCCCGATTTCTTTAAGGTGAAGGCTCCTTTACAACAAACGACTCTTGAACAGCGCCGCGGCCGCCTCTAAGGAGATACGATTTAAACAACGCTGCAGGGAAGGTCGCGGGGTCTAAAAGTCGCCCGTGTCATGGACGAGGGATATTATATTCCCTATGATTTTTTTTTTATAAATATCTATTGAAATAACAAATTAATGATGGATAGTCATTGATTTCCTCTATGTAAGAGAACTGCTAATTCCCAGCAGTGGGAACACTAAGAGTGACGTTAATTATTACGTTACAATAAGTTTAGTAATATTTATAGGAAATAATTACTAAGTTATTTTTACTATTTACAGTAATAGTAGTGTTCTTGGTATCGAACATGATTCGGTGACGGAAACTGGAGCTGGAGCGTAGATATTTTCTAAATACAGTTAGTATATTAAAAAAATATATATGTTGTAAAGTAAACAGTCATTATTTATTTAATGTATTCATAAAGAGACGTTAAATACCAAAGTAACTTTCTAGCCTAATTCTATTACATTTTCAGTAATATATATATATATATATAGTAGCTGTACCTCGCCCTGTGCTGGCCGTAACACCCCTGTAACTCACTTTGGGGAAGGCATTTTGTAAAATCCATTCTTAGCTGATCTCTAAACAGCCGAAGCAATATCTATACCTAATTTTGAGTGTTTTACAAGTAATAGTTTCAGAGAACTCGTGATGAAGCAATGAATCTCTCGATAT
Organism: Ornithoptera priamus; assembly: GCA_029034505.1. Lineage (NCBI taxonomy): Eukaryota > Metazoa > Arthropoda > Insecta > Lepidoptera > Papilionidae > Ornithoptera > Ornithoptera priamus. The sequence continues at coordinate 1,199,321 of JARDWD010000500.1, read as the reverse complement.
CTTCTATACGTATAGATGTTTCTACCATATTTACATGTATAATATATAATAACTATCCTTGTATTTTTTTTACTATTATCCTTCCCTTTCATAATACAAATAGTTGATTGAAGAGACTGTCTTCTAGCATTATATCAGCAATTTTATGTTACAGGAAATAGCAAATAAAGTTAAATAAACAAAAAGGTAGGATTAGTTTATTGGTTGGTTTTAGCTCGTCGCTTACGTGAAAGCTTTCACGCCAAGGTCATGGAATCTACCGTCGTAAAGAGCTGCACGGTCGACGGTGAGGCAGCCACAGTCGGCGTGGTAGTACCTGACGCAGGCGTGTGATAGAGCTGAACTTGTGATTAGTGACAATAGCCGCAATGCGCATGCCCACACCGTATCCCCGACGGTGCCGTCACCGCAGATAAGATAATGGCTTGTCCACTAATTTGCATTAAGTATCCACAATCCGTAATCAACGTACTACTGCAGTAAAATATACAAATGCATATTGCGAATTGTGTGTATAAGTAAATAACTTAAATTGATAACCGGATGCTATGGGAAATTGCAGTTTATTTTCGGTGCCATACAATGATGATAGTGTTTATATATATATATATATATATATTATTAAGTATTATATCGAGTCGCGAGTGGTTCCGGAAGTGGCCATTCACTTCACCCACCGAAAGTCCTCAACCCTTCACATGAAATCGGTCTTGCACGGCCATAAACGCGGCCAGATCTCCCTCTTCGGCCAGTCCATCCCATGGACGGACTCGGTTATAAAACTCGGCGTCACGCTCCACGCCAGGCTCAATTTCATGGCCTACATTCGCGAGGCGAGAAACAAAGCGGCCCAAGTGCTGAGCAAGCTATACCACCTGTTATGCAAGAAGAGCAAGCTCTCTATCATATACAAGCTTCACCTCCATAAGGTATGCGTAAGACCTATAATGTCTTACGCCAGCGTAGTCTTCGCCCATTCGTCCGAAGCACATCTCAAACCTCTGCAGTTTCGCCAAAACCTATTAACCCGCATCGCAACCGGTGCCAAATGATACCAGTGCACTGTAGACCTTCACAGCGACCTCAAACTCCCGACCATCACGGAGCACTTCAGAGAGTGCACCGAAACCTACTTCGCCAAGGCGTCATCTCACCCCAACCCTCTGGTAGCCAAAACGGCTAACTACGAGCCGTCCTCGAATTCCAAGACCAAAAAGCGCAAACCACGGCATGCGCTTATTCCGCCATCCCCAGGGGTCCCTCACACCACACACGACGAACCCACAGTCACCGACAACACCCACATCACCACACACACTTCGGACACTACCAACACGCTCCGAATATCGACATCACGCCACCCTCGGTTGAGAACGCGGCGCTAGAGCTACATACACACCGCGTACACCAAGTACACCCGCGATCAGGGGCGGTCCTCACCGCCCAGATATTCCGACTCAGGCGAAAGTAGTCGGGGAACGGGTCCGCGCCCGCCTTCGACGACCGAGTAGATTCGCCAGAAAACCAACAACCAGACACACATTGTAAAATTCTGTCGTGGGATAACTACACTCCACAAAGTACACATTTTTAGAAAACCGGCCGTGGAGCCGGCTCCACGAGCCCAGTGACAGATAAGCTGTAAGAGTCGCAAGGGCTTGCAGGGCTGACATCGTCACGAATCTAGGGGAACGCGTAGTAGATCGAACGCTGTAGTAATATTCTTGATCATTTTGTTTAAGTGATTCTTTGAATTCACTGTACTTTTATATATTATTTATTGAATCGAAAACTCTAACCGTTGTTTGAATACACAACTATGAATCAAGAAGGTAGTGTTAATTGAGAAGACAAGTCGTGTTCGTCATGGGAAGATGAGCATTCGAAGCGGAATGATTTAGAGCTGGTTATAGGCTATTTATTTTTTGTATATCATATAACCTTCATCATTTTATTTTATTCATTTTGAATTATTTAAGTTGTTGCTATAAAAGTCGTTTTCTGTTGCTTGCGGTTGCTCTCAAGGAATATTTCAGATAAATTTCAAGTCTAATGTTATATTACGGCCAGGAAAGCGGTCGCGGAACGTCTAGTTCTATCTAATTATAAAACTCACATCAGCGCCATAACAGCATTGTTAACTTCCGACTGTTAAAATGGAAGAGACATACTTTTTCTGAAGATCACGCCTCACTTTCTTCAGCTTCATTATAACTTAAATTGAGATTGAGATTTAGATTATTAGATTTTTTTTTATTCAAGTAAACGACGAAACGGGTAGTTCACTTTATGATGTGATACACGTGCTCATAACCACGTAACAATAATTAGGATGGTATACATTGCACCACATTGCGCTCGTCGCGTTGAGACAAGATGTTTTGTCTCGTTCCCCAGTAATTAGACTAGCTACAGCGCCCTTCAATCAGTAACAGCGTAATGTTTGCTGGTTGTAGGTCTCTGTTGCCGGAGGAGATCGTCTAGGTGGGGATCTCCGCAGCGCCTATTGCAGCCGACAAACAGCTGTGTGCAAACATTACTGTGTTCCGGTTTGAAGAGGGTTATAGCTAATGTAATTGCTGGGGTAATGTGACTCAACATCTTACGTCTCGGGTGACGAGCGCAATGTGGTGCAGTGTAACAACCTAACTAGCATCACGGTGTTTCGGGCCGGCGTATCACTTACGATCAGAGAGGTGATCGGTGCTGGTGCATTCGAGGGTCACGCGCCGGCGGGTGCGGAGTGGGGTCGTGACTCCGAGCCGGCTACCCGTGACCCAAATATTAACGGGGAAATCGTGATAAGTTGGAAAGAATATCAACAATGTGTATTCGCATGCGCTCAACTCATCTGGACCGGTTATATTTGGAAGAATGATTTTTTTATTACTACAACTTGATCGTTTACTTAATCACCATAATTTACTGCTTGTTCATTAAATAGGTTTTTGAACAGATTTAATGAACTATATTGAAAGTATTAGTCTATATCTTTAACACAACTGTTCGTTTTGTTTCCTTTCGACGAAACTAAGACTAGTAAGACTAGTACTAGTAAGATACTGTGTTACACTATCACTATTATCAATAATAGGTTTTTTTTTATAATTACCCATGGCACTTAATTTTTTTTTTCGACCAAGCGACTATGGGGTCAAAACGTTCTGATGGAAGTGATACGCGTGCACACAACGTCGCGTTAGTTAGGAATTTATACACTACACCACATTACGCTCGTCGCCTTTAAGATGTTGTCTCGTTACTCTAGTAATTTCAGTAGCTACAACGCTCTTCAAACCGGAACACAGTAAAATTTGCACACTACTTTTTGTGGGCTGTAACAGGCGCTGCGGTGGTACTTACCTAGACGGTCTGTGGCCATAGAGACCTGCCACCAGTATAAGGCTAATATGAAGGTTTCTATATGTATCAAGTTAGCACGTTGGTATGCACAGGTAGATGGTAAAAACTAGGAATTAAGTTATGGCTGTATTAACAAAAGCTGCGACAGTAAATGTTCAAAAATTGGTGCTTGCAAGTGTCAAGGTGAAGAAGACAAAATTAACAATGAACAAACATATAGAGTTAACGTAAAAGCTAATAAACTAATTCGAGTGCAAATAGGGGTGTTGTGATGGTGCCGGTGGTGTGTGTGCGCCGTGTCGGCGGATAAGCGGATAAAAACATTGATTGAATCCAGACGCGTCCGAATTCCGGTCGGCGGACGTAACGCCCAGCGCGCCGGTGTAAGAATAAAACGAGAAACGTACACTAACTCAACACAACGCATTGTTACACCAACCACCCACCCACTCCAGCACTCTACATCATCATCATCAGATGCCCTCTTCGCACTGAAGTTTGACGATCACATTGAGATAACCAATTCGATCGTCAGCTATTCTTTTAAACTGATGGTATTTAAACCTGATCCGCTCATTAACGTCGTCAAACCATTTCTTGAGCTGTCTACCAGGTGCGCGTTTTGGAGGAATTTAATCCTCCACAATCAACCATGGGAACTCATGAAGTGATCATATTTGAAGGTGCCAAAAAATGCATACTTTCTTTGCATACCGGTTGTCATCAGCCCATGTTTACTCTACGACCAACGCAAAAGAATATTCATGAGAATATTCACGATTATCACTTACGCTTTTCTATTATACCAGATACCTCTCTACCAGGTCTCGAAGGGCGTAACAACCAAAAAAATTTACTGGTGGTAGGTCTCTATTGCTGTAGACCGTCTAGAAACCACCGCGCAGCGTCTTTTGCACCCGACAGACGGTAGTGTACAGGCATTTCTGTATTCAGGTTGGAAAGGAGCTGTACCTTGTGGAATTACTGGTGAAACGAGACATAACATCCTATGTCTCAAGGTGACGAGCACACAATGTGGTGCTGTATATTATCATCCTATTTTTTTTTATTTCGCGGGTAAAATCTTCGAAAGATACCCTGCCTCTGGAGGAAAGTCAGGGTTATGTGAGATTTTTACTCATTAAAACCCCCTTGGTGCTCATCTTCCTATCTAACGGCATGTTGTTGTGAACTATCAAGTGAACGTCACGCTCATCTCGATCGCTCCGTTGAATAAAAAAGCGTTTTTTCATTAAATCAAAAAAACTATAATAAAAGTTCTCCGATATATTTGTGTAAAATAAATTATAATAAATGAACGTGGATGGTTATAAGGGTAGAGGTTGACCGAAGAAAGTGTGGATGGATTGTGTGAGGGATGACATCTGTGAGAAGAGTGTGAATTCAGATATGATGGTTGATATAGGAATATAGAAGAGAAGTTCATACTGTGCCGACCTCACATAGCGGGGAAGACGCCAGGAGGAAGAAGAAATTCTGAAAATTTCATTTTGGCTTCATGCGTTATTTGCTTCGAATCTAAATACTTTTTTTATCATCATCATCAGCCAATAGACGTTCACTGCTGGACATAAAAGAAACTAACAAATAATGAGAGGTGGGTGAGAAGTAAAGTCATGGTTGAAGAATATCAGGGAATGGGCTGGCATATCTGGGGCGTCCGATATTGTTCCGCTGACCCAGAGACAGAAAAGACTGTAACACGCTGATCGCCAACCTGCACTAGTTGGAGAGGCACTTTAAGAAGAAGAACCGGGATTTATCCTCCTCCAAAGATTCCACCTAAGATCCTAAATATCATGTTAAGCGACACAATAAAATTATGCGTTTTTCACAATTTTTTTTGCCTGTTTAACAACTCTAAACAAAGCTGTCGATAGGGCTCGTCAAGCTGAGTAAGACTGCGTTCAAAAATACAGTGTATCCCATCTTACGTCAGTGTTATGGACAACCGCATCACTTATCATCAGATGAACATCTCGCTGTGTACCAGCAGTTGGCATATGAGGTAGAGTATTTAGAGCAGAGCACGTTACCTCGCCAGCTGCCTTATTGTTATGTAGCGCCTTATAAAATTGATGGTAACAGGTAACCCATTTCAGAAGAAAGGAATCTATAAATAATTACGTTTGTTAGGTATTTTATGAAATAACAAGTCTTCAACTCGTGCGTGTTGCCAGTGTTGCCAGTGTTGACATACGGATCCGAGAAGTGGCCCCTTAATGTGGGCCCGGTAGAAACGCTGCCACCCAAAGGGCAATGGCGAGGACTATGCTCAGAGCGTGTCTACGCGATCGAATCAGAAATGTGGAGATCCGCCGAAGAACTAAAGCTACCGACATAGCCCAAAAGATTGTTAGACTTAAGTGGCAGTGGGCAGGTCTCATTGCTCGAAGGAGCGAAGGCTTATAAATATCTAATTTAATTTGTTAAAATTTTGTGTATGGATGTAGATGTTTAATTTTACTAATATAACACAGTTCAACCACTTCCATCCAAGGAAATCATGATGAGATGATAAAATAAAGACATTGTATATCGCGATCGAATCAGAAATGTTGAGATCCGTAGAAGAACTAAGGTCACCGACTTAGCCCGAAAGATTGCTAGATTTAAATGGCAGTGGGTAGGGCACATTGCTCGAAGGACTGACAGCCGATGGCGCAGTAAAGTCCTCGAGTGGCGCCGCGTACGAGTAGACGTGGTGGAGTGACATCTCCTACAAGGTGGATCGACAATCTGATGAGAATCGCGGAAAGCCATTAGATGCGAGCAACGCAGGACTGATCGACGTGGAGATCTTTGGGGAAGGCCTATGTTCAGCAGTGGAAGTCTATTGGCTGACGATGATGATGAAGTACTTTACCCTATTTAATTTTAATGAAATATGTAAATAAGATAAATCTGTCCTTTCAAATCTCCGCGCATATAATTTAATTGCCGCAATAAACGTTATCCTAAGCCTTTATAGCTTTCGGTTATAACTTTATTTCACTTAAAACTATGTGAAGGCTGTTTCTCTAATCAGTTGGATCCGCCAGATGAACATGCGAGACTGCATAGATAAGCCCAGCGAATTTCGTGTTCTGTCTGTTCGTAGAATTATTAAGATGCTAATTGTCATCACGATTGAGAAATAGATGCGATTTGAAAGGAAACTGATCATGAAGGAGAACAATTGATCGCTGAACACAACTGAACAAGACCTTTAAAGGATATTTAATATATTAAATATACCTTGGTAAGTATCAGCTGGAGACTGTCTATTTCTAAAGGTATGAGACTGGTAGAGGAATCTTCGATTCCCATGTAATCTCGTGCTATTAAGGATGCCTGTCGAAAGAGATGACTAAAATAGTCTCCAGGTTCGTGGCCTACCTTGTCAACTATGCGAACCCAGGGTAGGCGATTAGTACGAAGTGGTCTCGAGTCTTTCATAACCAAGCGTGGATTGTAGTGAGGGTTACGGCTATCCTGACGCAGTGCTGGTAGACACCAGTAACCAGTAACGCACTGAAGATGTCCACCGAGGGTATTTTAGTGGGTATGTTTCCAACATAACCTTGTCGTCGCCTCCATAAGTAGGATATCTTTTAAAAAAATTTTTGACAAAAAATGGAGATCTTCGAAATGGCGCCTTCTGTAAGTCTAGAAGGGTCGCTCTCGGGGTATCAAGGAGGTACTTAGATCTACGGGTATATCAGTGCAGTCCTGCACTAAGTTTAATCAAGTTCCAAGTAGTATCACCGAAGTGAGATGATGAACTAAACGGACTGAACACTAAGTCTTGAGGGAACAGCGCAATGTGGTGCGGTAGTAGATATCTCCTCTATATTTTGTTGAATCATACTATACAGAAACTATAGTACTGTATTGCAGTAATTAAAAAAATCTTATGTTTACTGGTAATGTAGTGATAATGGTAATGTTTTGAAGGACACTGTAGCCGAAGAATTGGTTACAGTATTTTCACATCATGACAGTAACTATTATAATACAAGTGCCACCAGATGATCGTTAATTCTGTCCTTATAAAGACGAAAAAAAACTTTCAATAGTCGACTATAATTAAAGTGATTGAATGCTGCCACATCCATATAAAGTATTATATATATGTGGTGTTAAATAGTTTTTACACGAGCGCTGTTTAAATCAAAATTACCGAAGTGCGAAGTATATAAATATCCAATTAAAGCCAAAGTAACCGTTAATTTGCTTTGTTAATGACTCCATCTGTCCTCTCCTCAGGCTTTTTATCGTTATTTTTTAACTGACCCCCAACCAACGTTCACGGATTGTTGGTTAACGCTGAAAACCTGCATTCAACTGGCGTTTCCATGATCGAGTTTAAAATATAATGAAACAATTAACAAAATTAAGTTTAACGTATTTTATGCTCTTCGTTTATTAACTCAAGGTTCGGATTGATTTGCAGTAGCCATGGTCATATGATTAAGCTGGCAAAAGTCCTGATCTCGTAATCGTCAAGAAGTAATCACAACTATCACCACTTCCCCTCTAAACGAGACCAATGTGGATGAAGAAGGTGATGAAACAAGACGAGGAAGGACCTGTAGTGTATGCTTTTCCATACTTATAGGATAACGAGGTTATGGATAAAGAAGGTTTCTCACCAATATTCCGGCTCTCGTATATTGACAGCTGGAACACATATTGTTATGGCATCAGCTTTACAATACAGGAGTGGTAGCCAATCAGGTGGGTTACAACTACAGTCCACCGAGTTATAGAGTGTATACTGCCTCTACAGCATAAGGCAGTTGAAATTAAAAGTCATCGTAGGCAGTACTGAATAGTTGACTCGCATGAATCATTGAAGGTCAAATAACCAATCGGCACTAAGATCAGAGTTTCCGATAAAAAATACGACATTGAAGATGAATCAGTTGTATAATCTTCAATACAAAGTAATTCACTATATCATTCTTACGGCGATTTGGGAATTCGCTACAGTTGTAATTTTTTTTTATTCACCGAAATGATAAGGCGAATGAGACGTTCGCCTGATGATGAGGAAACGCAGGCCCATAACATGGCTACTGAGGATTAGAAACACTGCACTAGGTTATGGTCTTCGTAAAATAGCTTTAAAGTATAAAGAATAAACCAGATCATAAAATGTATATAAGAAGATGAATGTAAATAAGATATTTAGGTGCAGTAGCAGTGTAAGAAATATGGTGAACTGACCGCCAACCTCCGCTAGTCGGAGAGGCATCTTAAGAAGAAGAATAGATGAGAAGTGGATATTAGAATAAGGAATTGTAGAGAAATGAAAATGAGCGACGAGTTCAATAATTAAGGCGAAGCATAAAATGCTGAGTGGAATGCAGGGAATAGAGTATAAAAGATGAAGAGAGAGGAAGTGAAAACTGAAATGATAGAAGTCTAATGAGATTAATATTTTCTTTCTAAAAACTGAAAAAAAGAATCATATATGAATTCCGTACAACTCGCAAGATCCAAGCCAACCAACAAACGAGGCTTTGGCTCCCATCAACCAGGCCAGCGTGGTGGGTGGGAAATAGCCAAAATCCCCTCGTTTAAAATCCCTACCCGCGCGACGTGGCAATCTTTTGGTGGAAGTCTATGTCCAGCAGTGGACATCTATCGGCTGATGATGACGACCTCCGCCCTATTATCCTGAATAGAAGGAGTTGAAAAAAAACAAGAACATAGTAATGTTTACACACTACCATTTCCTGGAAGAAATATAGATAATGGAGACTAACCACCGGAAATAGATGACATGACACACAAACGTTGCACAGAATATATAAATAGATTTTTCTCACTTAATAATGCGTAAATAGAGCTCGGACAAATAGCGGTAATAACCCATAAAGGAAGAGCTTCTATATTTATCGCCTCAGTAAAGTCCCGTCGTATTCATTGTATCGGTCCTATCGGCAGCTGCGGAAATAGGCGACTATTTGCGCGGGTACAATTCCTAACGAATAGCTAAAAAGAATTCAAAAAATGTTTATATTTATAGAGTAGTGTTAGTAAGTGCCCACATTTCAAATCCTCCTCAAATCGCATTCCTCATGTCTCCACCCATCACTCTTGTTTTTTTTTATCTTTTTTTTTTTATTTTGCCATGTCTTCCTTTCTAATAAGCATTTTTTTTTTCAATGAAGCAACGGGACAAGCAGGACGTTCACTCAATACTCACCCCACACTCCCACCCATAACGTGGCGCTGGTTAGGATGTTATACACTGCACCATATTACGCTCGACGCTTTGGAATATACGATTTTAACCCCCTTCAATTAGGAACACAGTCATGTATGGACACTACTGTTTGGCGGCAGAAATAGCAGCTGCGGTGGTACTTATCTAGACAACTTCCGGTTACTAAAACCTACTACCAGTAAATTAGTAATAAGGAGTAGTAAGGTCCAGACTTAAATACCATCAGTCGAAAAGAACAGCTGAAGAGCGGATTAGTGTTCTGAAGCAGACCATCAATCTTCAGCTTAAAGACGGCGTTCATTTGGTGATGATGATTGTTGATGGTTTCACCAGTCAACCACATGCGAATCCAGGCTGTCTGTCACGTTACTGTTAGATGGAATGGTCCAAAATATACATTCACTAGATCAAATTAATCACGCTCCATCTAAGGCCTAGAAAGTGTCTAACGAGCCTGGGGTCAAGGAACGCCGCGACACTAAAACTTGCCCGCCATTTTATTTATAATCACTAATCAACACGGCGTAAGACTGTTTTTTTTTTCTTCTAAATCCAGTTCTTTTTTTCTACCAGCGAGACGGATGAATCCATGAGGAGATGTTCACCAAATGGAAGTAATACACCTATACATAACAACGTAGCGCTAGTTAGGATGACATACACTACCCTCTCATTACTCCAATATTTTCACCAGCTACAATAACCATCAAACCGGAACACTAAAGTTTACACACTAGTATTCTGCGGACGGAAATAAGAACTGCGGCGGTACCTATCTAGATGCTCTTCGGCAACAGAATACCACCAGCCTTCTACGGGATTCCTAGTTTCTTTTTTGCTTTGCCTCATCATCATCAGCTGATAGACGTCCACTGCTGGACCTAGGCCTCCCCCAAAGATCTCCAGATACTTTCAGCATGGCCTCGTGTTCCGCTGGGTATTACGGCCGGTCATATGTGGGGGTTCAGATGGAGGGATTTAAGCCATTTCCCACCACGCTGGCCCAGTGCGGGTTTGTGGGAGCCAGAGTCTTGTTTGTTGATTAGCAGGGTGCACCACGACCAAGTGAGGTTATCTTGGGTCCCGTGAGTTGTTGTGACCCCTTACACCCTTTTACTTCGCTTCACCTCCACTGGAGGGTAAATATTAACATCCGCATAGAAAGATCTTTATGTAAAGAAGTAGTTACTTATTTTTCAAAATCCTCGGGAGAAGTAAAAACCTTGACTGAAATATGCCCCACCCATAACGCTATGACTCTTGTATCCTTGAACTCAGCAATGTGAATTGAAATTGTGGATGGTATTACTTCAAAATCTCCACTACCATTTAAAGTTCACGACCTGGTAGACCTCGAACTAGAATCGCTACAGAGGCAGTTACCCGTAACTGTAGGCATAGATAAAAAAACAAAACAGTTACCGACATTATGAATATTAATAAGTCGTATCCCAAATAGTTGACAGGATTGGTAATTACTTTTTGTCTCCTCAATGGTTCCATCACCAAACACGTCAGTCAGTATTTACTGTCCGATACAGGGTTGTCAATGTAAGTATATATATATTTATTTATTTACTACTTAACTTTTACTTTGACAAAGAACCATTAAACATTTGTATACATCCTCAATCATCATCATCATTCGCCGATAGACATCCACAGCTGGACATAGGCTTCCCCCAAAGATCTCCACATCGATCGGTCCCGCGCTGCTCGCATCCAGTGAGTTCCCGCGATTATCACCAGATCTTCGGTTCACTTTGTGGAAGGCCTCCCAACACTACGTCTACCGGATAAATCCTAAATACAGGCACAATAAATATTTAGTAAGTACTAGTCTTTTAAGTAGATAAATAATTTTCTACTATATAAAAAAAAAGAGACGAACAGGTAGACATTCGCGTCATATGCCTGGAATCTGGTGCTTACTGACTGGTTTTCTTTAGTGATAGGTCTTTATTGCCTGCGACCGCCTAGCCAGGTACCATGGCAGCGCCTATTGCAGCGTACTGTGCAAATATTATTGTGTTCCGGTTTGAAGGGCGCTGTAGCTAGTGAAACTACTGTGGTGCGGAGTGAGTCTTAATGCGACGATCAGTATGGTGCTGTCCATATCATCCTAACTACCGACACGTTATGAGTAAGTCTATCCATTAACTATCAAGCGAACGTCTAGTTTCTAAAACGACGAGCTTAGATCTAGACAAAAGAGCCATTGATCAGCACCTAAGAAATCCACAGGCCCCATCACACAGCCTATATAATCCTCTCTTCCACTCGGAAGATATTTTTCAAGACATACATTTCCTCTCTCCCAACGCCTTTACTAGCCACTACTGCATAATTATTAAGCATTAATACTTAAAACATAATTAAGTGAATAAAGTTGAAGTTAAACGCGAAAATATTTTTTATCGTCAAATTTTTTTTTAATTAAAAAACGCAGAAGGTCGCGGGCGCAATGTAAGACATTTACAGGAGAAAAAATTACCTTTATTGTTTCTTTACGCGACGTGATTGGCAGACTTCAACGTAACAGCTTGACCCACGTTGGCTACTGACGCGAGTTTTGGATGGGTCACCGCTGGCGTGACATTCATTACCGGCCGATAAACGTCCACAACTGGACCATGGGCCTCCACCAAAAATCTCTACATACAGTCAGAATGACCTCTGGTACCGCCAGACACTAGAAGTTGTCGTTTGTACGAGTTCATATAGGGGATTTAGGCCATTTCCATCATGCTGGCCCAATGTGAGTTGGCGGAAGCCAGATTTTCGTTTGTTGATTAGCAGGGTGCACCGCGAGCAGGTGAGGCTGGCTCGGGTCCAGTGTGCTGTTGGCACTTGTTAAGATCAAAGCTTTATTATTAGTAATAATACTCTCAATTATCGTATTCAATAATATCATAGCACCTATTTTATAATATAAGGAAGCGTTGTGATGGTAACTTATATAAAATATATATACTACAGTAAATAAACAACCTTTAAACGACTTAGAACCACGTAGCACTCAAAATCTGGAAGATGGGCAGTAGGCCACGTCTGTCCTCTTAGTGACGGCTGATGGCGGAGAAGTCTTGGCGTGGAGGAGGCGTACAGATCGTAGAAGTGTAAGACGTTCTCCCTCCAGATGGACTGAAGACATCATCAGGACGGTCAGTAGTGGGTGGATGCGAGAAATTGAGGGTCGCATTTGGTGGAAGACATCGACGAAGTCCTATGTCCAGCAGTGGATAAACAATGGTTGATAATGATGTTGAAACGACTTGGAACGACTGGCGGGTGTTCGCGTATCGACACAGAAACGGTATTTATTATTTATTTATTGCTATACAGTTGACAACCCTTAAATACTTAGTCCCGTTATGACAGGGTTGATACACTGCACATTGTAATTAGCCGTAAAGTTCAATAAACCAAATTTATCAACAGGTTTTGTTTTTTTTATGCCTCGTAGGGAAAAAACCGTTTAAATCAATAATCTCCAGTTGTTTCTATTTAATGTTTTCTATGCATTCCATGCTAACTCATGACAGAGAGAGGTTAGATTTTTTTTAATCTACGAAACGACGACGAGACCAGCAAGACGTTCACCTGATTGTAAGTGATGCTCCTGTCCATAAAAATGTGGCGTTAGTTAGAATGATTATATACACAGCACTACATTATACACATCCCATTGGAATATAAGATGTTAAGCCTTATTACTCCAGTAATTTCACAGGCCGCAGCGTCCTTTAAACCGGAACACAATAATATTTGCTCGGCTGCAATAGGAGTTGCGTTTTTTTTTGCATATACAACATAATGCTAACGGACGCACACCCCGGAACCAGGGGCCGGTAACAGGGTAGTGTCGGACTCCAACCGACTAAAAAGCTTCACACGGTATTCCAATCACTTCCGAATAGAATGCACGAGTGGTCACGGGATAACATTGAGCAGTTCTTCCGCAACCCCTGATCGGCGCTCGGATGGAACGGGCCCGCCTCGGGGAGGAGTTGGGTTGGTACCTACTTACGACTGGCAACAGACCTACCAGGAGTAGATCAGTAAAACAATATAGGTTTTTTTTTTTATATCAGTGAAAGTGAAAACCAATATGGGTTTTTACAAATCCGCCCATTTTATGACTATCCACGCCGTACGCGTGTGTGTTTGTATGGGCGTGTGTGCGCGGGCGCAGCTATCGAATGATTCATGCGCGTACGTACGCACTATCAACTAATTTAAACTGAAGCGGGCGTTTAACTGGTTTATTAACTTGCGTTTAGTTAAATAACTTGTTGACATAATTACAACTAGTCCGAACGCTTACGGAGCCTTAATAAAAATGTTTTTTTTTTATTTTTAATAATCCCATGGTATATTTTTTTCTACAGCTGTTGAAAAAGTTTTAGGTTTATATATATACTCGTACTAGCAGTTGCTCGTCTACTTTGCTGGCCGTAACACCCCTGCAACTTTCTTTAAGGGTGGCAATAACATTTCGTAAAATCTGTTCTTAGCTAACCAACACTCGACAATAGGAATATTCCTAAGTCTTACCAGGCCTTACGGTTCCAGAGATATCGTGATGAATCTCTATATACGTAGGAATATCTTACACATATATATATATATATATATATACACATATATAACTCAAATATAATTTATTTATATACGTGTAAAGATTTACGAATGCAAAACATAAATGTAGTGGTTGATAAATAATGTTTGTGGTGTTCGGAACAATTTGTTACACCGATCTGACAGGTTTCAAAGCGATCAGGTGTGTGACCTTCCTCATGCGGTGCACTCGCTACCACCGGGACAGGCCACCCATCTGTCCGTCTCTGTGGAACCTGTAATTATTACTCCACACGTGGACAAGGCCGGCAGCAGCCAGTGCCAGCGCCAGGGGCGATGATAACTTGATTGTGGAGATGGCGGGCCTTTCGCTTTTAGCCGATGAATTTGGATAAATATTTATTTTTAATTACCAAATGCTAACATGGAAGCTGCATGTACAGTAGTGGGAGTCTGTTGATGGTAATTACGTGATGACGTCACCACGTGTACTGCCTTAGAATGTAGTGACAGTAACAATATAAGATTTTATTTTAACTGTCATCATCACCCGTTAGACGTCCACTGCTGGACATAGGCCTCCCTCGAAGGTCTCCATATCGATTGATCCCGCGCTGCTAGCATCCAGTGGGTTCCCGCGATTCTCACCAGATCGTCGGCCCACCTTGTGAGAGGTCTACCAACACCATGTCTACCAGTACGTGGGCGTCACTCGAGGACCTATTTCAATTATATTGCTTTGATATTTCACTAACCGAATGAATCTTCGGAAGAGAACCAGGGACCAGGGCTGGATTCCATACCGGTCAGTCACTGAGCAATGGAGACAATTACAAATGGCATTGCGTTCAACTCACACGCGGTCTGTTTGTTCGGTCCTGTGCTCGTCCGTTTATTATGAGCTTAATTTAGCTCGTTTAGCTAATTAAGAATTAGGGCTTTCTGCGACTACGTCTGCAGTATAACTCGCACACGTTAAATCATTCTATGACAAATATTTTATTATTTAAAACAAATTTTTAGCACTCTAAGTTTTTTTATGTTGTGTTTGTTTTGAGCCAATGGAGCTGACATCCCCAAGATTAAGAGCCTTATAAAAAAAAACATATATTACAAAATAGCAGACTTAATGCCAAAGGACATTCCTAGTGTACGAGTTGAGCAGAGAATAAAAAATAATAAAGGTCTAGTAAATAGTAAGTATAACTTGTTACATATAATCACTTACATATAAATATATAAAATATCGCTATGTAGATACTCATCTCGATATTTCTACAACTATAAAGGATGGAGACTTGAAATTTGATCAAAATATTCTTCTTGCCGGGTGTATGTCAGCTAATGAAGGATTTTATGAAATGTTACCCCTAAAAGGGGTTGCATGTGTATTAATAACGGCAAGGGGCACGGAATATTACTGACAAACTACAAATCCAAATTTCAAATCTGATTATATACTATGGTCAGCAAAGCGGGCGGGGAACAGCTAGCTTTGTATATAAAGTGGCTTACAATACATATATATGTATACGTATATATGAAATGACGAGAAAATTATCGTTAATAGAGATAAATCCATATTAATGCAAATTAGTTTCAGCATCGACAGTCATAGTTGGAGTGTTTACCCGTATCATAACACGAAGGATTATTTTAATAGTTGTGTACCCATTTGTAAGCTGTACAGTCTATTTTTAACATATACCTCCACTAGCGTTAAAAAGGCCTTACAATTAACTTTGGATGTCGGTAATACATTCACGCCAATATTCCTACAAATCGGTACAGATCGTCCCCAACGGATCTCCATATTCGTGGATCCTATTTTTAAGCCATTATAGGGAAGACTAGATTATGTGAAGGACGCGCTAAAACCCCTACGTTTGTCATTCTCTGTGCTTTGATAGGATCCTCGGATCTTCTACGGAACCGTCACTACGCCTATGCACGTCCCAAGGGGGAACGCTACTTTCCTCGTAACCACATTTGGTTTCCAACATTCACCAGATCAGCTATCAATCAACTCGCTTCTAATAGTAGTACGTCGTAATCTAAGGCGAAAGTCGGTGGAGTAACCTTGTAACGGTGTATAACATGTCTACATATAAACGACGAGAATAGTATTGGTAAAAAAGGGAATTTAATGATACGATGAATATTTATTTCCTGAAATAATGAATATTCAACATCAAATGAAAACCTGTTCGGTTTTGTAGTAAAAATGAATATAATCATCACATTGCAAGTTTCAGTCGTTTAGTAGTAGTGACTATCGGTGGTGTCGGTAGCTTATGTCTCAAGCATTAGCGTGCGAGTATAATTATATTTGTATATCAATATTCTTATATTTCAGGCTATCGACATTTCATGCTGAAAGCCCGCCACTCGTGCTTGACTTTAACAGAAAATGCTGCAGACTTCTATACTGCCGTTTTACAACACCCCAGCGAGTCTTAAGTTCTAAGTCATCATCACTGAAGTCGATATGAGCAACGCAAATGATATGTATAGAAGAAAACTCTACAGTTTTAGTTTAAGTTTGCACTAAAATTTGTTTTAAAGTGGATATTACAAATAAGTTAAGTACAAGCTGTGCGCTCTATAAGAAATACTAAAAATTTGCTGGGGCGATGAGACTCAACATTTTATATCTCAAGGTGACGAGCGCAATTTTGTGCAGTGTACACTATCCTAACTAGAGCCACGTTGTTATGAGCAGGCGTGTCAATTACCCTCGGATAAACGTCCCCCTCGACTCACCGCTTCGTTGAATTAAAAAAAAATCACACATTATCATTCCATTGCATGTGCAAAGATAAGCAGGAGTTGAAATTGATAATGAATAGAAAAATAAAAAGTTATTTTAATATACGCGAAATACATTTAAAGTTATTCTCCCTTAAGTTAAAGTATCAGAATAGACAAATCTCATATAGAAAAAAAAATCCTACATCTCAACGAAATAAGAATTCCGTAACAAGTTTTCCATTGAGTCAACTAGTTAGGTCGGCCGCCACGCGGTATTGGTCTTTTCGAAGACCACGCTAAGGTCGAGTTTGGCGACGGAAGGGCGGACCAGCTCACTTGACTCCATTTACTGGCGGCCAGTCACTCATTGATAATATCAATGCCTTCAATATTACGCACGCATTTCGTGTGTGTACATGCGTGTTGTGTGTTGGTTTAATCGTATTGGGGGGGGGGGGCTACAAAGTCCTCGCGGACGAATGTCGACCCTAAGACCGCGCTATAGCTTTCCTATTAATGCCCTAACGAAACTTATCGAAGCGTTTACCGAAAATATATTCTAATGCAAATAAGTGAAGATATTGACTTAATGTTTTAAGCTTATCCTCCATTGGAAGTAAATGACTTGACGATTATTTTTTAGTAAATTGACGTATGAAAGTGAAATTGTTACGTAGAATTTGAAACCGCAACGTTTGTATCACCTATAGTAAGTCTCTAGGTCTCTAGTTAGCTGAGCATCGCTTCATAACAATGGCGTGTTCACGGCATCGCGCAAACAAACGGGAGGCGTCGTGACGGATGGCGCCGTGTGTCTAATCAGCGGGCACGGAGGTCCGAGCGGTGCGACGCAAACATGCGCGCACGCACACCTTGCACACAACACATAGTACGAGCGTCGCGAATTGACAGTTCGTTATTTACTCACAGTAGCACGTGCTAGAACGCGCGCGGCGCCGCGCCCGCCACGTCTGTACGCTCGGACGGCCGGAATGACACTGGCGTGTTATTAGCGAAACGCGGCCGGCGGCGCCTGCGCGCGCGCACCTCAGGTGCCACAGGTGAATTACTGAAAAAGCTGTCATGCAAACTTGACTCCACAATAAGGATAAAGCAATAAACAAAAGAAACGGACACAAACTCTCAAACAGCAGTGCGCAAACATTACTGCATTCCGGTTTGAATGGATTCGTGGGTAGTAAAATTAATGTGGTAACGAGACAACGTCTTATATCTTAGGATAACGTATATAATGCGATGCAATGAATATCCTCTTAACTAGCGCCAGGTTGTTATGGACAAGAGTGTCACATACCATCAGATGAACGTCTCACTCGTCTCTTCTCTTCGTAACATAAAAAAGCAGAACTAATAAGATATTTATGCTTTAAAGTTTCCATTCTTTATATCAGCGGTCGTCAAACTGGTGGTCTGCTTGAAAATTTCGCTGCTCCGCAGAAAAATACCCAATAATGAGTGAGAGTACTCATCACATTGTTTCGAAATGCATTAAAACATAATTGTTCATTTTAATGTTTTTTTTTTAATAAAGCTTTCATACGTGCGCTACAATTAACAGCCTTATTTTATAAATTAGGATTTCTTATGTATTTTTAAGTCGCTTTTTTATAAACATATGTAACACCTAAAAATCCTTTTAGTATATCTCGAGATCGATACTCTAGGTGAATGGCCGTTAATTTTACTATAATTTAATTCGCAATTTACTATATAGCATCTTAAAATACTAACAAAAACATAATTGATAAATACCTCTCTATATTATATCTGGTGAACATGAAATCTGATACTCAATTACAGATAACGAAGCTTTAATTCTAAGGATGATGTGTCTAGTCTTCGAGTATGTGGGCGGTATCCATGGTAGCAGAGATCAATTCAACTCTATACAGCATACAGCTCAAATATGTACTAGTTAAATGTCACGAGATAGATGATCGAATGCTTTTCTGCATTATGAGGTATGAAAAACTCGTATTTATATACAGTAATGCATGCATGCACACAGGACGGTGACGCCCCGCACGGGATATGGTAACCTACCATTTCAGATAGCGCCGATCAATCATTGAGTCATGAAATTCATAAAACTTGCGCGGAAACAAAGGACTGATAAGATGCGTTTTATGTTATTTTTTTTTCAGATTTTTTTTTAATAAAATCTGCCTAGAATTATTCGAGTCTAGTTCAATTCTCGACCTTCCCTAACTGTTGCTAATCAACATCATTCTTTGCCGGCATAATAGTTATAATTCGATATTAAATCATCAGTATGATAGCTGGAGTATTCTGGATTAGCAAACCACTCCATTTAGGTCATCATTTGCCGTATTCATAGGATTCTATTATTCCTCTTGAGACATTATGCAGTACGTCTCGTTAAATCCAAAGCAATGCTGTTGGAGAGTCTGGGACAGATAAACTTTATACAGAGCGACGTGATAAGGACTTTCACCTGGTAAATTATACATCTTTCTATAACAATAAGGATTCTACTACAACTACACAGCACCAGATTGGGTTCATCGTAGATGCATGTATTAGCTGTATGTTCTAGCCCTCTGGAATTAGCTTCCGCAATGGATTACTTGACATCACTGTTGAATTACACCAAACGGTATAAATAAAACATGATTGATAAGAATCTCCTCGTTACATCATTGATGCTGCTTCTTTTCCTTTGATTGGTTATTAGTAGTCGCCGCAGCGCTACCCTAACATACGTCAATCAACGCGTAGATAAAGTATCGTGGTTTGTCGCTGGTAATGTCTCCTTAGGAGAAAACAATGAGGATATATACTTACAGCATTTCAATATTTTGCAGAAGGAACATCTGATACCATTAGTATCCAATGATTCCCTTTGAATTTCAGCAGTTCATTAGCCGTTCTACACTGAGCCAAATACCACGGTTCCTCTCTTCTAAGACCTTTCATCTCCAATATTCGGTAAAAACCTATGACATCGTCAATCATACAGCCAACTTTACATTGACATCCTAGATTTGATAGAGAAATCAATTATGTAACATTTTTAAAACGGCAAAGAACTGCTGTTTCCGTAATAAGGTTATGCATGATGACGACTTCCGTTCGGAATTAAAACCCGTAATTAAGCAATGCGGGTAGGATTCAACGTTTATGTGTAATTGGAACCGTTTAAGCTGGTCACAAACAACGTCACCGAGGTTTACGCAGACAGTGATGGAGTCTTTGAACAGACCACATAACACGCTATGCGGTACTAATGAAAAATCAGTGATGACAGTTACAATACGTGAAGTGGCGGCAGAAAACAAAGAAGATACAAACAAAAATAACGATATCAGGAAAACATTCTTAGAAACTAAAGGATATCATCGTTCGATCTTTAGAGTGATAAAAGTAACGTTTTTTTGACGTACACTTAATCAATAATTTCCGCACTAGTACAAAACCATTTTTTATATAAAATTGATGGACTTGACTTCAATTTCGACAATGACAATGATTCTATAGATGGAGAAGTGTAATGGCTCTAATAAGTTAACCTACTATTAGTAGACTTACATCATGAGGGCGGCAGGTAGTAAAGCTGTTGTTAATACACCCTACAATTATTCAAAGTCCACCACATATAGGACCAGAATCGAATCTAGGACCTACATTTTTAAGGGAAACCGGGGATGGTGTGCTATTCAGTAATATGGATGTTCATAAACCAAACCGCATATCTATAGTTATCCCTTTAATTTAAATATCCATATGTTTACTCGTTACTATCTTCTTGGTGCCTTCGTGAACAACTTAATATCATTAAAAATGATTTATAGTAAAGTAAAATTTGTTAAAGTCATACTAAACACGAGTAAACTTTAGGTTAATAACCGAACTCATAAATATATCAACTACTTTACCGCCGCCTGTCGTACACCGAAATTCACTTGCATTACCACGCATTACTATAACAATAAAGATAACACAGTTTGTATGATAAGGACTATAAAAATACATAAAAAGCATAAAATTAGATATACTAAGTCATTGAACTGATAGACATAAATCATTCGTATATTCATTGAAAATCTTAACCTATCAAATTCTGTTCCTACTTGTTTCTTCCTAATAAGATCATATTTTTTTTTATATTTTACAAAGCGACGAGACGAGCGAGACTTTCATCGGATGGTAAGTGATACTCGCCCATAACATGGTGGTAGTTACGATGGTATTAACTGCACCACCTTGCAGCACCTTGAAAAAATTAATGAACACTTCCAACACAGAGGTGAAGAAGAGAGTTAAGGTACAACTCTTCGTAGATGGTGTAGGTAATAGTAAGATGTAGAACGTATCACAAGATAGTAACATCATTTGGTAAGCTGAATTGATGGTGAAATATACTGTTTTAAATTTGTCACTGCATGTGTGATCTTTTGCTTTTTACTAACAATTACTATTCTGGTCGCTGTACGTTAGTACCCTTCATCATAAGCACTAACTCTTACAAAATTTGAAGGACAGCGAGTAATTTAACAATATATGTATATGTAGTTTTAGATTGTATCTATTTACGAATAAAGGATTACCTTTATTATTCATTAGAATAGATTATTTCAACAGTCCATGCATTATTATCAATATATGATTTATAACCTGTTATCAAAAGAGGGATGTCTTACAATAATTTGTTGTCACATTAGTATGTTGCACTGGAGTACAAAAAAAAACTCAATTATTTATTATACACTACTACACATTTACAGCACTTTGTTAGGTAACACTGACAGCGAAAAACGCGGCAAAAATGCGTTACGAGAATGGCGTCCGGCGCCATGTTTGTTTTCGAACGGCGTTTCGCGCGCTTATGCACGCGGGACAATCGTGGAGCGGCGGGGCGAGGCGCGGGCGGATATTAAAATAGAAAACCTAATCGGTACCGCCAGACGTTAGGGTTAGTGCTAAAATAACTACAAAGATAACAGCATCTGACCGTCCGCAAGGTTACTTGCACGTAAACTTCGCATATGCGAATTAGACGCGCTCTGAACGCTTCTACAGTGTTTGTTTATTTTCCTAACATTACTTTTTAAACGTAACCTTAAGAAAATCGATACATATACATACACGATTTAATTCCGCCGTTGTCCTTCTACCACCGGAAGTACATACACACCCCAGGCATTCATTCCTACGTTGTCGAGATCTCGGGCATTAGGACGAAGCGTTTAGCTTCGACCTTGATGCGAACTGCGAAGGATTGGAACAAGCCAGCGTCAATTTCCCTCAAGGTATGATGTGGAGATCTTTAAGAGAAGAATGAATAGGCTACTTATCGACTAGAGCGCTTCTCCACCAAAGACTTACCATCAGGTGGGATCGTAGTAAAGCGCTAGTCTGTACAATAAAATAAATGCATATACATACATCTATATACATTGCACCGCATTTTGTTCGTAATCTTAATACGTAAGATATTAAATCTCGTTACTCGAATAATTTGACTAACACCGTTCAAACCGAATCGAAATACTATTTGGCGGGAAAATATATAAGCTGCGGTGGTACCTCTGTATAGAGACCGAACAGTATATTTCAGGTGGACTGACTGATTCGTTGCACTACTTATTACCAGGTTGGAGTACCTTACCACCACATACTAAATCACGACTTAATATCAGGTGAGATGGCGCTCCAGGTAACCTTGAAAAAAAGACTTTGATCTGCTAATTGTTTTTGTTTCTCTCAAACATCTTTTGCTAAAGGAAAAGAATAAGATAGACGGAATATACTAAATTTAGCTCCCTATCTAAGTCAACAATCTAGATCCCTGAGTCCGATGAAGACTGCTATGGTAGTCATTAAATCTAGCAGCGCAAAGTTCATCAAAAAAAGAAAAATAGTACGAGTACTGGCAAAGTATATGCTCTTTCTACCAAAGCGACGGCACTAAGAATTAAGGTGTAGACAAGCTAAAGTATACAATTTAGCTGTTCAGATGCATTAGGCCTATGTCTAGCAGTGGACGTCTGTCGGCTGATGATGATAATGATGATGATACATTAAACCCAAATTTGGTTAAACTCCTAAACGATTGAACCAATTGTGATGTTAGAATAAGAAGAATGTGTAGTGATAAAAACAGAATTAAGAGACAAAGAACCAGGAATCTGATAGTGAAAGCTGGTATGAAAGAAAGAAAGGAAAGAGGAGGATAAGAAAGTATAGATATGGAACAAAGAATGATAAGTGAAAAAGAAATACTTAGGCCCCATCCCAACAAATTTGGAGAAGAATGTTGTTTTTTTTAAAAAAAAATGGTTGAAGAAGTCGGTTAAGTGTTCTCTTAACCGTTTGAATATTATCAGCTCCTTTCTCAAGGTTTATTTATAGGAATGTTTAGTTCCAGATACCTAAGTTATCATGGGAAGTATAAATATATATTTATATTTGAATTGTTATCACTAAACAACCTTGTAGGCTTTAACCGCAGTTAAACAATACATCATAGATTATCTCAGAATAAGGAAGTAATAGTCGTCACTACGAACCATGTGTGTAACTGTTAAGTTGTTTTGTATCTTAATATATAAAGCGCCAATAGTCTAGAACGGCCATTCCCTACCTGCGGTACGCGTAGCCCTAGGGCTCCGTGTAGTTAAAACCGTTACCCTATATAAATATTATTACAACGGAGATCGGCTCGAATCGTTGACGACTAAATTCTTTCCGACAACCCTAACCTTGTGAGGAGACATCTCATTTCTTTGCATTCCTTATAAAATGTACCACGGGGAGTGTTTGCCGCTACTTTCCACGAGCGCAGTACGAGTACAAGACATAACGCCAAGTGCCATCCCCACCACCTGGATTATTGGCGATCGCCCACTATGCGTTTCAAGTGCATCTTTTACCTACGCATTACCACTTTGTGGAATCAGTTGTCGTCAGTGGTATTGCCGAACCAATATGACCTGAGGGCCTTCAAGACAACAGCGTATTATTCCCTTAAATATCGGCACTGTAGCCGCGACCCCTCAGGTATGGCTCTACCTGTCTTACTGTCCTCTAAGTCCTCGAGACCCTTAAGCAAGTAACTTTTAAGCTCCCACTAAAACGGGTGGACGGGTAGTAAACCTGGTCAAAATATATACCTATGATTAGATCTTAGAAGTGAATAACCAATCGTTATCATGATGAGATCTTCTTCAAGTTGAATTTTGATGGTCAGATTGAGAAAACTAATCTAATCTCTAGCTATTCTTTTTAACAGAACTTATATGAACCATATTCACTCCTTTAAATCTTTAAACCATTTCTTCTGCAGTGTACCAGGAACATATTTTTATGCAATTTCGCCTACCAGGATCAACCTTGGCAAGTCGTAAAAGGATCCCATTTCGCAGGTGTTTGAAAATGCCAGGAAATACAACGATTATCATTAATCCACGTTAGCAGTTAGCTCTCTCAAGAATTTGACCATTATTACGAACACTAGAAATAAATTATAGGTTATAAGTCTCAGTTGCTACAGACAGTCCAGGCAGGTACCATCGAAGCTCTTGTTGCAGCCGACAAACAGTACAGCCTTTAAAGAATGATGTAGCCAATGAAATCACATGGGTAATGAGACTTGTCATTCTATGTCTCAAAGCGAGGAGCATATGTTCTATGTATAACCTATCCTGGGCTCAGATCCCTCCATATGTATTCCCACATACGACTGAAGCTCGCAGGCAGCGCAGGACTGATCGATGTGGAAATCTTAAACGTCTATCGGCTGATGATGATGATATTATCCTTACTAGCGCCACGTTGTTACGAGAAGGCGTATAAATTACTATCAGGTAAACGTCTCGTTCGGCTCGTCGCTTTGTAGAATGAAAAAAGCAATAGTAAAGGAAGGCGAGGATGCAACATGGGCGTTGAAGAAGTGATGAACGTAACCAATGCTAACTTTAGTGTTGACTGTGCGTGAACGCGCTACGCACCCGATCTGGACTGGATTAGCGCGCGTGACGTCAGCCAACGTCACAACCTTGACGGCGGCGGCTCCGGGAACCACTTTAGACCGCAATACAATAGTAGTAAAACATTTAACTGTTTACATACTTTAAATATTAATATTAGAACGCGTAATAGTCTAAAAATATGAGTTCTGTATAACCTAATAGCTAAGACGTTGAAGCGCCTGAAGACCTTACTAAAAATCTAAAATTTTTAAGCAATAAAGCATATCAAGGTCTCATCGTCATTATTAACCGACGGACGTCCACTGCTGGATATAGACCTCTCCCAAAGATCTCCGCATTGATTGATCCTGTGCTGTCCGCATCGAGGTGCTTTCCGCAGCGTTCACCAGATCGTCGGACCACCTGATAGGATGCCTACCAACAGTACGTCTATCTAACCTTGCTGCCCCATCGGCTGTCAGTCCTTCGAGCGATGTGTCCTGCCTGCCACTTGAGGCTATTATGTCAATGTCTAGGGTCGCGAAATATCCCGAATTGACGTTATCAAACGATTTTAAACTTAATGTATCTGATGAAGGAGAACTTCTATGTACCGTACCACCGCAGCTCCTATTCAGGTCGCCAAGCAGAAATGCACAAAAATTGATGTTTTCTGGTTTGAAGGGCGCTGTACCTAATGAAATACAACGGTAACGAGACTCAATACTTTGTTTCAAGACGAGCACAAAATTGTGCAAATGACATCATCCTAATTAGCGCTACGTTGTTACGGGCTGGCGTATTACTTACCGTCATATGGACGTATCATTTGTCTCGTCGTTACATTGAAAAAAAATAAATAAATAAAAGAAACGTTGATGCATTGAAAACAAGATCACGAAGTACACATCATTTACTTTCTTCTACAAAATTAGGGAGTGGGATGAGCTGACGTTGCTGGTGATAATAGTTGTGTAAGGGATTCTAAAATCTTGTTAAGAGCAGTCGTAAAGTTTACCATCAAGTAAACGTTTTGCCTGTCCCGTGGCTTTGTCGAATATCAAAATATATATATATAGATAAATATAACCCCAAGATAGACTAACCGTTTCCATTCCTCTCAATGAGCTCGCATCCTCTCACGGATCCAGCAGCCCGCAAGGGCTACGCGGTTAATTCACAAACAAAACGCCGCTGAGAGGACATTCTTTGACGCTGCGATAGGGCTGCCACTACATTGAAATAACAACAAACCTGCCATTGCGTCTATGGTACAGTGGTTAGGCGTTTGCTTTGTAAAGAGGAGGTACCTAGTTCGATTCTGTACAAACAACTGAGATTGTTGGGTGGTAGATTTTCTTCAGATGGCTATCACTTTTACCCATGTAGTACCAGCATTGCTTTATTCCAGCTGTCAACTTATCAAATGATGGAATTTTTTTAGACAAGACACCAACAGCTTTATTCATCATTATCAGCTTTTGTTTATCCACTGCTGGATATAGGTCTTCCAGCAACTGCGAATCCTTGGTTTCTCGCATCCACCCTCTTCCTACCGCTCTGATGATGTTGTCGGTCCATTTGTTATTTAACATAAAATTATTAATTAAAAAAGGTCAAATTGTTGTAAAATCCTATACGAAAAGTTCTTTATGAGAAGTGTTTACTAGTTTAAGATGTTCTTCGGTGTGAAACATTTGATCACCCTAATCCGGTTCAAACGGAGTCGGAATAGTAAGTTGTGGCCATTCACAGCTAAGCTCAATTAAAACAATTTGCGGGCGCAGCATCAGCACGCCGCGTCGTGACTCACTGAAGTGGCATTTTACAGTCAAGATCACCAGTTAATAAGGCTTTAATAGTTTTCAAGGAATTTCATAGTACGATCCTAAGACTAAGGAAATTCATATACTTATATTTTGTAGGACATTGCATTAACTTCTTCATCTCGATGTGTCATCTTCTTTCAAATGTCGGCGACCATCAAGGCAATCAGGACCTTCGATACCGCAGCTCTATTGTGTGCCCTTGTGCGGTGCCCTTTCTTTCTTTTCAGTGTCTTTGCTATCCTTGGCTCTTACCAGTTACAATGAGCTGCAGTAGTTAGTATATCAAGTTCCTCATTACGTGACCCAAATATTCTGTCTTCATTTTTTTGGTATATGTAGACACTTCTGATTTTCCTCCAAGCGCTTTAATACGGTTACATGTTTAACTTTGTCTCTCCAGAATATCTTCAGCATTCTCCATTGTACCCACATTTTGACAATTTCATCTGGATTAACACTTCAACTTCAGTTTGACAATGACAAGGAGGCTGTGGACGGTGAATCGTAGTTAGACCAGAATAGTCCAACTTTCATATGTTGACATTCGTATTGTAGTGATATTGTTGTAGCGTTAGACTTACATGAAGGTAGCTGCTAGATTGACAAATTCTAGTTCTGTAGTCGCCAGCTAGTGAGAATAGGACTTAGCTAAGTCCTGCGTGACGTAGAAGGCGACTGAAACGGTCTAGGATTGTCGCGGGCCTTGAAGATGAGGGCCTTTATCATTCAACAAGCGAACCTGCGTGGATCAGCTATGGCTCAGCGAAGATGGCGAGACATGTAACACAACGTGTAGGGGAGCACCGGTGTGTTCTATAAGAGATTCCGCAGCCTCTATGAATGCACTGATGCAGAATACCGAGGGCGTTTTAGGGAGTAAAAACTCTGAGTTCTCCCCAAAAGCAGGGTATCTTTCGAAGATTTCCCCCTCGAAACCTTAAAAAAAAGATTGACAGATTCTACAAAAGCATCATTTGGAAGTCCCGTTACCCCTGTAATTTCACCAGCTACAGCGCCCTTCTACGCCGAAAACTCTACCGCAATACTGAAGGGTTCAACAAATAAGTTATATTACAATAGTTATACTTACAAATGTTTCTCCACTGATATACTCTGTTCTGTGATACGGTTCTTACCTGAAAAACCAAAATAAATTAATAAATATATATATGTGATAAGTGCAGTACCTAGTGTAATTACGGGGGTAACAAGACTTAACGTCTTATGTCTTAAGGCGACGAGCACAACGTGCTGTACTGGTGTATAATATCCAAACAAACGGCATGTTGTTGCGGGCAAGCGTGAGTTATTAAGTGATACCTTAGCATTTTCTGTAAGTCATTAGATGGTTCGGCCATGTTGAAAGAAGGGATGAAAGAAGATTAACGAAAAAGGTATCATCATCCTCATTATCAGCCGAGAGACGCCTACAGCTGGACATAGGCCAAAGAAAGCGAAAGATGTATACAAGATGAGAATGGTTGGACACATCGGGGCAGGTCGACCTAAGCGGACATATTTCGATCAAATCCAAGATGTCCTAAAGAAAGGCCGGGTCAGGAGTACTAGCAACCGACGAGCATGCATGGAGACGGTCATGAAAGTGGAGGAAGCGAGAGAGATGTGCCAGGATCGTAGCAAGTGGAGGAGAGGTGGTCTCTGTCTACCCCATTGGGAACCGAGCGCGTGATATATATGTAATTAAGCGACGAGACCAACGAGACGTTCACCTGATGGTAAGTGATACGCCTGCCCGTAACAACGTGACACAAGTAATAATGCACTGCACCACATTCCGCTCGTCGCTCGAGACATAAAATGTCGTGTCTCGTTACTCCAGTATTTACACTAGCTGCACCATCTTTCAAACCGGAACACAACAATATTTTCACACTACTGTTTAGCGGCAGAAATAGTCGCTTCGGTGGTACCTAGACGATCCCTGGCAACAGAGACCTATCACTAATAAAGTGAACCTCATCATCAAGTGATCGTCCTGCTCGTGTCGTCGCTTCGTAGAATAATATATATATTTATGTATATGTGTGTATGTGTGTGTGTGTGTGTGTGTGTATTAAAAGTACATAAAATCTTTGGCATAGGTAAACCGTGTATTTATTTCCTAACGGGCCGCTTCAAAGCGCACCGCGTTAAATTTAACTAACGGCTGATGCATAATAGTTACCGTTGCCAGTTTTGAAATCACTTTAAACCGGGCATAACAAATTTTACGAATTAGTTCAGTGCATGGACTGCCATCCCTGGCTTCGTGTAAGATTAGAATAGGTTCGATCCAGTCGGTAGAAATCACATCAGAGGAAGAAAGGTGTCTGTTGCCGGAGACTGTCTAGGTACGGACCGACACAGCCCTGTAGTCTCCGGCTAGTAAGAATAGGACCGTAAGGCCTTAAGCCCTGCCTGTCGTAGAAGGCGACTAAAAGGGTCTAGGAAGTTTACGGGTCTCGAGGGTGGATGCCCTTATCGCTCAACATAGTGAACTAGGGTGGGACAGCGTATAGCTCCGCGATGGTGCCTAGGAAGGTAAAGCCACTCCTCAGAGACGAGTTAACACTAAGTAGGGAAGTACCAGTGCGTTCTATAAAAAATCCCGGAACCTTGTCGAATGCACTGATGCTAGACCACCGCAGGGTGTTTAGTGAGTAATAATCTCACATAACCTTCACTTCCCCCAGAAGCATATCTTTCAAAGATTTCCCCCTCCGAAACCAAAAAGAAGGTAGAGACTGACAAACCGACATTACTGCATTCCAGTTTAAAGGGCGCTGTAGTTAGTGCAATGATTAAGATAAAGAGACTTAACATATCTCATGTATCAAAGCCAGCACAATGTGTTTATGACCCTAATTAGCAGCACATTGTTGTGAGCGGATCTATCACTCATCATCAGGTGAATAACATTCAAGTTGTTACTTGTTTTATAGTAATTTACAAACACCGTACTCCAATTTGAAAGATGAGAATGATGCTGCATATTGTAACTAGAGCGTCTTTGGCTTAAAGAAATGATGATAACCCTTAGGTTACAAAATAATTTTCATATTAATTATTATGATAGGAAGTAATATATTAAGTAAATTAAGTTTTCGTACAGGGCCCTATTATACATCGCCTCGTATATCTCTTGGTCCTCCGCAGCCGTTTCAACTAGAACATAGTTTTTGAGAGTGAAGAGACGAAATTTCATAAAAACATACTCCTGGTACACTGCAGTAGAAATGGTTTAAGGATTTAAAGGAGTGAATATAGTTAATATAAGATCTGTTTAAAAGAACAGCTAGAGATGAGATTAGTTTTCTCAATCTGCACCATCAAAACTCAGCTTGAAGAAAATATCTCATGATAACAATTGGTTATTCACTTCCAAGATCTAATCACGTGTATTTTGGACCAGGTTTACTACCTGTCCATCCGTTTCGTTGGAAGCTTTAAGGAACTTAGTTCACATGGATTACATAACTTTTGTAAATTATTACATACTTAAAAACAAAAAAAAATCTGTGTTAATCGATAAATCAGCTGTGAACAGAGTATGTGGACTAGTCTAGTCTACTATGCAACCGCAGTGCCTTGTTAGTTACACGGCGCCGTGTAGTGGGCCCCTCACATGCCAAGGCGCGTACGTTATACAAACGTATAAACATTGCATAACCTTTAAAGTAATTCATAAAGTATGCTACTACCCTAGTAAAGGGTAAGTTTATTTTCAAGTTACACGCTCGGTACTATTATATATATTGTATACTTATTTTTTTTATCTTAGACATAGTGATGAGATAAGCGAGACAATATCTCTCTAATCTTCTTATCCAAATAATCTCACAAGTTACTCCTTTTCAAACTGGAACACAGTAATGTTTGCATACTGCTGTTTCTGCCGCCAAGGTGGGTGAGGTAGCTGCAGAATGGAGCAAAGGTATGATAAAGTTTCACCGCGGTCGGCAATGCGCCTGATGCCTCCGGGACTACAGGCATCCATTGACTACAGTAGCTGCTTATCATCAGCCATGCTATATACTTGTAATGTTTGAGATAAAAAAAAATCCGGCAACTGTGATCATTACCTTAAAATGTTAATTAATTATGAGACATGTCCTGTTTATCTGTTCAGCAACGTGGACGCCGTACAGTCAATCGACGCGGTGCAGTGTTAAGGACGCTGGAATCAGGTCAAGAAGAGTGCCGCCCTCACATACTAATCGCGACAACCGGTCCCACTTGCACCGCACTGCAACGCGCCGACAACTGTTCAAGCTGTTTTTTATTTAAAAACGCAACAAACAAACAGCTGTAAGATAAACATCACAACTTCCAACTTTTATAAGCATATCAAAAAAACATTAATAATATATTTATTCAACAAATACTAGTTTTGGCTAATGCATATAGATAACGTTATCAGAAGCATATTTTATGTCTATATATATACACATATATATAGACATCCACTACTGGAGATAGGCCTCCACTAAAGATTACCACCTCGACTCGGTATGGATTTATATGAAGGAATTCGGGCCATTTCCCACCACGCTGGCAATGCGGGTTAGTGGGAACCAGAGCCTCGTTTGTTGATTAGCAAGGTGCACCACGAGCTGGTGAGGTCGGCTTGGATTCCTCATCTTTACAACCCATATATATATATATATATATAGTAGCTGTATCCCGCCTGTTTTCTTGGTCGTAATATATAATAAGACTTGAAATTTGTCTCAAATATTTCTTGAGAGCAAATCGCAACTGCACCTGACTTTCTATTGCAACCGTTACTATAGCAACTGTATAATTAACACAAAATGAAAATATTTATAAAAGTTTATTGGAAATAAAATGACAAAGGACGCATGAAATAAAAAAAATAAATAGCCTATTATCATCATCACTAGGTGCCCTCATCAAATTGAAGTTTGGCGATCAGATTGAGAAAACCAATTCAATCCTCAGCTATTCTTTTTAACTGATGGTATTTAAGCCCGGTCCATTCCTTTATGTCGTTCAATCATTTCTTCCCCCTATATTTTATTATTTCTACAAATAGCCTATAACCATATAAAAATCATTCCACGTCGAATGCCCATGTTCTCATGTACACTAGTTTTCAGGTGATTGGCAAACAAAATATATTTTCATTATATATATATTTGTATTTATTTGATATATTATTATTATTATTTATTGAGACGAGCGGGCCGTCACATGATGGTAAATGATACGGCCGCCCATTACAACGTGGCGCTAGCTAGCACCGCATTGCTCTCGTCGCCTTGAGACAAGATGTTAAGCTTCATTACCTCAGTAATTACACTAATTACAGCGCCCTTCAATTTGGAACACAGTAATGTTTGCACCACTGTTTGGCGACAGATATAAGAGCTGCGGTGGTACCTACCGCAAGTGATTTGATTAGATCAATAAAATTATCTTTCTATTGTTTGTTTGCAATGTCATAATTAAAGTTTATTATTTTATTGTGTAAGTCAATAGTTATTGAAATTATAATATGTATGATAATAAGACTGTTCGTGGATGTGATTTGTGTGAAAGAAATATCACTGAATAAAATCATTTAATTTCTTACACAAGACGCATGTCGTAATAATGTATATCAACGCCATCTACCGGTCTATCCGCGAACTATATCCTCGTGAGAATGTATGTGGATATACATTGCAATAGATAGATGGAGTTACGACAACAAGCAGTATAACACGCAAATAACTATTTGTATTGTAAAAATTTAGTGTAAGGGGTCCCGCACAATGTCTCACGGGACCCAAGCCAACCTCACCTGCTCGTGGTGCACCCTGCTAATCAACGAACGAGGCACTAGCTGCCGCCAACTCGCATTGCGTCAGCGTGGTGAGAAGTGGCCCAGATTCCCTCATGTGGAACCCCTACGTTCGACTGGCCATATCGCCCAGCGGTACAGAAGGCCATGCTGACATACGTGGAGATCTTTGGAGGAAGCCTTTGTCCAGCAGTGGACGTCTATTGGCCGATAATGATGATTGGCAAAATTTTATATATTTTATTTATTGAACGAAGCGACGCGACGAACAAAACCTTCACCTAATGTTAAGTGATACACCTGTTCATAACAACGTAGTGTAATTTAGGATGTTATACACTGCTTCTTGCGCTCGCCGCCTTGAGATATAAGATGTTGAGTCCCGTTACCGCAGTAATTTCACTACCTACAGCGACCTTCGAACTGGTTAGTTTGTCAACTGCAACCGATTGAGAGCAGCGGTGGTACCTAGAGGATCTCGAGCAATTGAGACCTACCGGCAATAAAGTTTCGGAGATCCCGTGATGATTCAATGAACCTCCGGATATCTCCTTTGTGTGTAGAAGAGTTTGTTTACTGTTATTATTATTTATGATCACAGGGGCCAAGTTCAACCAAACGACAATATTATATATATAGACTTAACATTTAAAGTTCAGAGGTCAACAAGATTATAAAGTTTGTCAAGTTTTAAATATTATAGCAATGGCTTCCATTATACTTGTTTTTTATTACAATCGAATTATACTTAAGAGTAATGTTGAAGATTTTTCTCAGTGAAATAATGCCTTGTTTATTATTTGTGTGGGAATAAGGATTCCTCCGTAACTCACGCAAACCTCGGCGTGGTATACCATGGTAATCGACAAACGAGGCTCTCGCTACCACCAACACGAATTAGGCTAGAGCGGTGGGAGATGGCCTAAATCCCACCATATAAATTCTTACCCGATAGAGGTGGAAATCTATGGAGGAGTCCTATGTCCAGCAGTAGACGTCTACCGACTGATGATGATGTATGTATGCAAAACGCGTGTAATCGTGTTTAGCATATACAATGTGGTCACTATGACAGGATGTTGAAGGCAGGAAACAGTCGCAACACAGCGTTTATTACTACTGGCAATTAGTAATGAATATAGCTGAAGAAGCTGTTCTTATAGTCTAGGCATTGCGAACCTGTGACCAGGCTGTCAGTGCTGACACTTGAGCTCATTTTTGGTGACACGCTTCTACAAAGAACAAACATTTCTCTTATTACCGCCGGCGATTGGTACCGGTAGGTCTCTGTTGGGGAAGACCATCTAAGCAGGTATCACCGCCGCGTCTATTTCCAATTACTACGGTAACGAGGCTTAACGTCTTATATCTCAAGGCGTCAAGCGCAATGTGGTACAGCGTATATAATACTAACTAGCCCCACGCTAGGAACAGGCGTGTTAATTACCATCAGGTGTTCGGCTCGTCTCGTCGGTTCGTTAAATAAAAAAAAGTTGGTTATTAATATGGCATTATATATAAATAACTTACTTAAGATACAAATACTTAATTTTTTTAGCTTTTTCTGTTTGTTCCGCATCGAATATTAAGTTTTAACACATCGAGCTCCAAAAGGTTCCCCACCACTGGTTTAGACAACTCGATGTGGCGCAGGTTCGATCTCTTATAACCTTGACATTCAAGTGAAGGAAAATATGGTGAAGAAACTGGGTTCCAAGAGCAATTTTTTTTTATTCAACGAACCGTTCAGACGAACGGGACGTTCACTTGATGGTGTGATACGCCTGCCGATAACGTGGCGGTAGTTACACTGTACCATCGTCGCCTTGAGACATACATGAGTCTCGTTACTTCAGTAATTTCACTAGCTACAGCACCTACCAAACCGGAACTCAGTAATGACTGCACATTACTGTTTGGCGACGGAAATAAGAGCTGTGGTGATAACTACCTAGACGGTTTCCGGCAAACAATCACATGTACGAGTATGTAGTTTCTGTATGAGTTTTGACATTAATACGAAAATCTATCTTAGTAATTTTTTTTTTAATCTATAACTTAAATTTAAAAATTATACTTAATACTAAGCAGTCGTGATACAGCCTCAGCGAAGCAGCGACTCCGTATGCTGATCTACTCGCTTCTTCACTAAAGTCCATGTTTGGACTCCAGAACTACATATGATGGAGTTTGGATGATTATAGGATTTATTCACTCCCGCTAATGTACCTGGATATGTGGTCGATAGCGTTCCTGGCGAGCGTTAATGTGACTACTTCAACCCACAAGCTGTTGATGATGATGAAATAAATGTACATTTAAGATGATTCACATGTTTATGTTTAACCGTAAACGGGTATTTTAACACGTTAATAATACTAGTTGACACAGGTTTATGGAAACAGTTAGAATTAATTGCAGCATTTAATTATCGCGATCGTATAGCGAACATTGATTTAATAGCATCAGTTAGGTTTCTTCGCAGTAAATGAGAAATATATATATATATATATATATATATAGGTGATATCCAGAGACTCGTCGACACGTCACGAGATCTTCGAAACTATTACACGTAAACACTCAGAATTTGGTAGAGATATTGCTTCTGCCGTTTAGAGGTCAGTTAAGAATGGATTTTACAAAATACCTACCCCAAAAGGCCCGGGAGTTGGGGAGTTGTCGTCGAGCGAGAATATTTTTGACTAATATTTACATTACAGCCAGCGAATCATACGGGAAACAGTTATTATTTTAATAACGATAAAAAAGGGAGTAGGGATGGAGGGTAGTATTGGAAGTCCTCCCACAAGGTGGACCGACAATCCGGTGCGTATCATGGGAACCCACTGGATGCGAGCAACGCAGGACGGATCGATGTGGAGATCTTTGGGTGAGGTCGATGACAAGTGAGCCCTTCACCTGGTAAGTGATACGTCTGCCCATAACAACGTGGCGCCAGTTAAGATGATATACACTGCATCACATCACGCTCGTCGACTTTAGAAATAAGATTTTTAATCTCGTTACTCCGATAATTTCAGTACTTACAAACCATTCAAACCGGAACACAAAATTTGCACACTTCAGTTTGATGACAGAAATAAGAGCTGTGGTGGTAACCTACCTAGATTGTCTCCGGCAACAGACACCTACCTACACAGAACTTATAAGGTATGTAGGTACTGAGTTAACAGGTGATAGAGGATAAATGGAGATAAAGTACATCAGCAGCTCAGGTTCGCGCTTACTGTAATAAAGGTGTTGTTAGAATAGTCTTGGAGACGAGGAATTCAATATCACATTTTTTTCTTAATAATCCTTATTCCAACCTGTTTGCACAGTGCTGTTTGTCGGCTGCAATAGGAGCTGCAGTGGTACCTAGACGGTCTACTGCAACAGAGACCTGAGTACCTTGTAAATGTATTGTTGATGGTTTAGACAGCATATATATTGGAAGTGAGGTATAATTTGTTTACTAGAAGAAACTCTGGACAGATTTCATCGACGAGATGAACATGTTTAAGCGAGCATTGTGAAGTTGTTGTTTTCGTGAAAACAAACACGTAAATAAATTATCATCATTCTGAAGTGCAGAAAAAAAAATGTGTCATCATTCGCTTTCACCAGGCGCCGGTGACGACGTTACTATAATTACTCGTTATAGTCATCAGCACTTGTGAACGAGTGCCGCGAATCGAGCTTCCGTTTATAAGCGGTAAAAGTCAAAGGGATGAGCGTTTAGCTGATTATCCAATTCCAATACTGGTAGTCTTTTTTTAAATAATAGTAAAATTATCAAAGATGTATATGCGTTTAAATAGTATGTCTCTGTTATCAGAGACTGTCTAGGAATCACCGAAGCATCTATTTCTGCCACTAAACATTAGTGTGCAAACATTACTCTGTTCCGGTTTGAAAGGTGTTATAGCTAGTGAAATTACTAACGTCCCAAGACTGAACATCTTACGTCTTAAGCGACGGTGGTGTAGTATATATCATCCTAACTAGCGCTACGTTAGTCTGAGGCGTATCAGTTATTAGCAGGTTAAAACATCGCGCACGTCTCGCCATTAAATTGAAAAAAAAAATATCCATTTATATTTTCGTCGGTGTGCTCCGGCTCTTGTATATTGACAGCTGAATCAGGGATATTGTTATGGCTGCAAACTTGCTACGTGATGGTGGTAATTAGCCAAGAGAGTTCGAAATAAACCTAACCTAACCGAGCTCCATATGTGATGTCGGAATTGAACCAGCGACCTCCGTGTGATAACGGAAGCAGTTGACACCTTCTAAGGAGCACCCTATGCTGTATAAAATCTTAAATAAAGTTACAATGGTACATACAGATATACCATCAGCGGAATTTCTTTTCTAGTGGCTTCTTTAAACAGATTTTTATATATATATATATATATATATTTATAAGCACTGAACATCCTTGCTCTCTAAAGTTCTTAAATTGTCTCTCAACTTTCGCAAAAGCACCATCATCATCATCGTCAGCCGATAGACGACTACAGCTGGACATAGGCCTCCCTCATAGATCCCCGCATACAGTCAGAATGACCTCTGGTACCGCTGGGCACTAGAAGCCTTTGTGTGTCGGGGTTCATATCGGGGGCGCAAAAGCAACTATGTTGAAAGTTCCAAGTTCATTTCTAAGTATACATAAGCAAGTAGTTCGCTGGGCTAATGGTTATGAGCGTGCGGCCTTCATTCCGAAGGTCGCGGGTTCGAATCTCGGCATGTACCGATGACTTTAATATTTAAGTTATGTACGTTTGTGAACTTAAGTAACAACAGCGAAATATAAACGGTGAAGGAGAACATCGCGAGGAAACCTGCACATGAAATTAGAATTTATTCTACGGTGTGGATGAAGTCACCAATCTGCGTTGGGTCCGCGTGGTGACTATAGCTCTTTACCCTCATATTAAGGGTAGGCCTGTGCCCCAGCAGTGGGGACGTAAATAGGCTGTTATGGATGGATAGATAAGCTTAAAGATCACCAATGCGTTACCATTCCATACCTGAAATATATAACACGGCGTCCTTACATGATGGCGTATAGTTAGCCCCTCACGTACAGGGGTCGCGTTACATACAGGCAAATAAGCACTGCATATCCTAGCCCCCTTAATCTAAATATTAATCTCCCAAGCCACCCTCAACGTAAAAAATTATAATCAATTGGTAAGCGTATTTAAATCTAGGGTTGTATCCATACCCTATTACTTACTACTTACACGGTGCCGTGTTATTGGCCCTTCAGACGCGGGTTAGTGCGCTACGTTTAAGCAAATAAGCACTACATACCCTAACTCCTAAACCTAAGTAAATAATAATTTCACAACTCACTCAAAAGGCAGACAAATAGTTTGAAATGAAATTGACAGCTTATTTTAAAGTATAGATAAGCACAAAGACTTCGGATGTTGTGTGCATATCCTACGCCAAATCTTAGCACACGCACGCACTTACCGATTTTTTTTATTTAACGAAGCGACGAGACTAGTGAGATGTTCACGTTATGGTAAGTTGTATGATAGCTGATAACAGCGTGGCGTTAGGATAGTGTACACTGCACCACAAAGTGCTCATTGCCTTGAGACATACGATGCTGTCTCGTTAACCCAGACAGACCTCACTAGCTACAGCGCCCTTTACACCGGAGCGCAGTGATGTTTGCACACCGCTGTTTGGCAGCAGAGATAGGCGCTAAGGATAGCGCGCCGACCTAGATAGCCTCTGGCAAGAAAGACCTACCACCAGTATATTAAATGTGAACAATAACAAGTTACAGTAAATCCTTCATACCAGATATCATCATTACAAATGGATGCAGCGTATTCCGTTCATAATGTACTTCGAGTGGAAAGCAAATGGCTGCTGAACGATCTGACGTATCAATCATCAATCCATTTAAACATCAGCCGGAATTAAACGTTATTGAGGACATGAAACCAATGGAGAAGAACAATGTTCAGGATTAGATGATGGAGTCGCTTTAAAATAGAATTTTCTAACAATATATATTTTATATTCATAAACACACTTCCGGTTTTTAAAATAAAACTTATTAACAGTGTTCGTACATCATCATATTCTTGACTTTCACTTCAGGTGGAAGACGTGTGGGTCTTGTTCTATTCCCTTCGGCAGAGAGTTCATAGCTATGATCTATAAAGCCTTCTCAGCATTTCGCTGTTTACCGACCATCATCTAGTTTGTGTAGATACTTGATGATGTTGATGACTCGATTGTGTATCTTACGACTGGAGACTTTACGTTGGATGTCCTCTTATTTTGATCTTCGATCCTGAGCATTACTAAGAGCACATTGACTTGGTGGTAGTTCTACGTTGCCGAGGGCTGTGCAGGTAGACACAACTGAGGCTTCTATTCCGTAATGTGCAAACGCTTGAAGGACGTTATAGCTTGTGAAATTACTGGGGTAACGAGACTTAATATCTTATGTCCCATGGCGACGAGCACAATGTGGTGTAGTATATATCAACCTAACTAAAACCATATCGTTTTAAAGACGTATTATTTACTCTCAGATCAACCTCCCGCTCAGTTCCTCGATTCGTCAAAGAAATAAAACCTGTGAATCTACAGACACTAGGTTTCCTTTTATAATAATATTATAAATACAATACACTATACACAGTACACTAGTAGTACACGTAATAAATAAGTCGGTCAAGTTCAAGCGTTTACACTGCATAAGTTTAAATTGCTGC
The DNA here is from genome assembly GCA_029034505.1 of Ornithoptera priamus. Lineage (NCBI taxonomy): Eukaryota > Metazoa > Arthropoda > Insecta > Lepidoptera > Papilionidae > Ornithoptera > Ornithoptera priamus. Next base: position 1,160,049 of record JARDWD010000500.1, on the reverse strand, counting down.
ACGCAGTTTCACTGTCGTGAGAGAGATATCGCTGAGATATAATTAGATTACATACTCTGTTTTAATGATGTTTATAAAATATCGGTAACAAAACAATTAAAACTGTATTTAATGAAGAAATACTATAAACAATTAAGTTTCGATATTTGATATTGTTGTTAGATATCGATTCTTTTGACAACCAGGAGTCGTTCTTTATCTAAAGCATAAAGACGCAGTGACAGGGCGGCAGTTGGCAAACCCGACGTAACAGGGAAATCGAAAGGCTGGTCGGCGAGCTGAACATCATGGGTGAAGCCCAAGCCTTACGAGAGCTCCAAGCAGTGGATTAACAAGAGGCAGTGCGAGAGGCAATCCCGGTGGTCTCTTGTGTCGAAGGTCAAGATGTTAGGTACGTACACCGCCGGTCAAGTTTAGAGACCACTGTAATAAACACAGGATTTTTTACTTAAGAAGCTACGAAACGAGCAAGAGTTCACCTAATGGAGAGCGATATACCTTTCCATAATATAGTATGATATACACAGCACCACATTGCGGTTTTCGTTTTGATACCTAAGATACTAAATCTCATTACCTTAGTAATTTTACTAGATACATCAGCCTTCAAACTTGAACACGGTAATGTTTGCATGCGACTGTTTGTCGGCTGCAATAGAAGCTGCGATCCGAGACGGACTCCGGCAACAGAGACCTCTACCACAAGATATAAACAACGTAAAATTAAAATGATTTGACCCACTAAAAAAAAATAATATATGAAACAAGAATCGAAGAGTATGTTGTCTACTGCGACAGCTTTTCAATGAATTTGTACGTTGCAACTTGCGGACCGAACGCGAGAAGTAGGTGCAAGGTTACTGTCCCAAGGCGACATGAACAAGCGACCACGCGCTCTGATGAAATCAGACAAGTCTCCCCGATATCACATAGCGGACAATTACGAATAAGTAATTTATATAACTTAATAACAATCAAGTGAATGCAACATGATTTGTATTAACTATGTCTATTTAATAAAGTAACGAAATCATTCGAAATAATTTATATCTGATCAGTTGTCGGAGACTGTCTAGATAGGCACTACCTAGTCTATCTAGTCTCGGGTTAGTAAGAATAGGACTAAGGGAAATGTTGCCTGTCGTAGAAGGCGACTAAAAGGGCTTTGAAGTTGGGTGCATTCATTTCCCATTAGGCGGACCCGGAGTGGACGATATGTACCAGGCCGTCCCGTACTTGTAGCAAAGCGAGGGTGTCGAGGAGGGTTACAGCTCCCTCTAGGACGTTGCTTTTAGGCGTACAACTAGACGAACAAACACTTTTGTTCCTCATAAAAGAACCCAGGATCCCCGCAACATACCGAGGTAGTTTTAGTAAGTAAAAATCCCACATTACTTTGTCTCCCCCCAGACGCATGATATCCTTTTAAAATATTTTCCCTCGATAACAAAAAAAAAATAGTCACTATCGCAGCTCTTATTTCCGTCGCTGCAGAGTGGCATTACTATATCCAGTGTTTCCGGCTGTGTTCGATAGCCAGTGAAATACTCAGGTAATGAGACTTAACACCTTGTGTTTCAAGGAGATTGCCACAAAGTGGTGCCGTGTATATCATCATAACTAGCGCTGCGATGTTATCGGTAGACGTGATTACCAGCAGAGGAATACCTCGTTTCGTCGCTTCTTGATTACGTTGCTGATATGTTGAAAAAATTGAGGATCAATTTTGAAAACAACGCATTCACAGCAAAAGGTAACAACTATAACTGAGATGAAGTACATAAACTTTAACATTGGTCGGGAAGCCGCGTATCTCAATTGAAGTAATTTGTCGCACTAATGAAGTGCCACTAAGCAATTCTATCAACTGTACTTACACTACAGGAATGCATAATACGTTTTTTTTTTCCTAAGTACAAGAATAATAAAGCTACAGCTATTACAACTGAGACGTGGGCTATTAAACACCGTTCAAGTGTAAACATATTTAAGTTAATTTCCATAACTTTGTCTATATTATACAATATTATAAGAATGTTATGGATACAATATAAAGGAGTGCAAGGGGTTCCCACAACAACTCACGGGATCCAAGCCAACCAAGCCAACCTCACCTGCTCGTGATGCTCAACAAACGAGGCCTTAGCTCTCGCCAATCTACACTGAGCTAGAGTGGCGGGAAAGGATCCAGAGCCCCCTATCCGAAACCCTACTTACGACAGCCCTTAGTGCCCAGCGGTGCAGGAGGCCATGCTGACTATATGCGGAGATCTTTGGGGGAAGTCTATGTTCCGCAGTGGACATCTATCGCCTAATGATGATGATGGATACAACAAATATTACTAAAAATTTCATTAACTCATCAATGGATAAAGGATAAAATATGATTCATGACATTAGTCGATTTGAGAGTTAGAATCATACTTTTAAATACTCCGCTGAGATCCTCGCTCGCATCCTTCTCAGGTCCGAAGCGTGGCTTGTGCGAGTGGTCGGTAGTGGTGTTGAGCAAAGCAAGAAGGGCCAAGACTTTGACAATCTCGGTATTGGTCTTGATCTTGCTTATTAAGTCTTGATCCTGCTTATTCAGTATCGGTTTCACTCAATGGACTTGATGCTTGGGTTTATTCTTAAATACATTACAACCATTGTTTTAAGGTATAGACTGAAAATTATACTTAATCAATATCTAACTAATAAAACATAATTTTTCTGCGATCAAAAAAAAAAATTTAAATATTTTGTGATAAATAGTTTTACTCATAATTTCAACGGAAGTTTTATTTTTCCCATTACTATTGTATAATAGGTCTTGGTTTTGATCTTGCTCCGATCATTGGTTTTATTCATTTAGTTTTGGTTTAGTTAAGTTTCGTTCTAGATCTTGCGAAAAATCACGATCAAGACTGCAAGACCAAGATCAATGTTATTCATCACTAGTTGCTAGATTTTGAGGTTGAATAAAAAAATTGACTTTGCTATGTCATCATCATCATTATCAAGCCCACAGACGTCCACTGTTGGATATAGGCCTCCACCAAAGATCTCCACATCGATCGATTCTGCGCTGCCCGCATCCAGCTGCTTCCAGCAACCTTCACCAGATCGTAGAACCACCTGGACATGCCAACACTACGTCTTCCGATACGCGGTCGCTATTCGAGCACCTTGGTGCCCCATCAGCTGTCAGTCCTTCGAGCGAACTGTCTTCCCCATTGCCACTTGAGGTTAGCAATCTCTTCGACTATGTCGGTGACGTGTTTGCTATGTGACTTTTAATAATTTCAGTAATTTAAGAAAACGGTACATTTCATTTGTAAAACTAATTGAATTGATAGTCAAGGTTACCTTCAGGACTGTTTTGTGAGAAGTACCCGTAGTAGTGTCCGCTTTATATCCGTTTCCTTCCACAGCTGTAAATGCATGAATCTATTTAGTTTATGAATACAGGATAATTGCGAACTAAACGCATTACTGCAAGTGAAAGTAGCATAGGATATTGACGGGACCAGCGGACGAGGTTACCTGTGTCGGAGTATCGCAACGTGGATATAGATTGTTCCGGGTTCTAATACAAGCTCGAGAATTAAAATCAACAAAGTGAATCTAAGTTTATTAAAAAAAATAAGTATGGTATAAGTTTGTCGCGCCTAATTGATGGTATCGACCAGCTATGTGTGATTTTGCTTGTTATACTTTAGATTTTAGTGATAAAGCAATGGTAGCTATGTTTTAGATTAAAATCAATTCAAATATATCTAGATTTTAGATGGTCCAGCAGTTGTGTTATTCGATTGTATGGCTTGATGAAAAAATATTTATTTATTATCGAAAGAATAAGTTTGGATCTTACGGTAAGCAAATATTTGTTAGAAGAAAAATGTTCAGAAATACACTAATATTATATTTTTCATCATCAAAACGAAAATCTAATTTTTTTGTACATTTCCAAGGATGATACAATCGAAGATGTTACAAACAAGTTATTTTGGTTTCGTCGTGGGTGATTCAAATTTACGAGTATATTATACGTTTTTATCAATGTTCATTTGGGTTTATTACTACGGCTGTTCATGGTCTACATTGATAATTTACTATCACATGGATCGCTCGCTCATTCAAAACTCACTGATGTGAGATTAAAGATGATATAAGGTGATAATAAGACCATCATTAAAAAAGAGTTATTGAACGAAAAAGGCCGATACACAAACGTATTCATAATAAACTTACCTTCATAAAAGTGTTCATAAATTATTATAACTTTTAGAGGAATCCAGCTTATTGCCTAATATCAAACTTTGAATAGACAGGCTAAAGTTTCCAGTAAATATCGTGGGTCCGTTAACCTTAAGATTGGTACAGTTTGCTGCCTGACTCGTCAATTATCGCATTCCAGCCGATATAATGGAAACTGCTCCTCATCTTAAATAGGTGGAGCATGTCATTATTTGTTGTTTAGAATTAAAAGAACGAACGTTGGGCATAGAATTCGTACCGAGTAGTTTCCAAACATAAGCATGAATCGTCCAATCTATAATTACGATTATGGAGCCTATTAGCGAGTACAACGCATTTGTTTTTATATCTTTATTAGAATTGTATTATTCATAACATTGGGTACGCGTGGATAATATTTCATCGCTGATTCATCTTGACTTGCAGCCAGATGGTGTTATTTCCTCACACGCTTACTGTCTTATATAAGGCGCCGCAGGACCGAGCCGCCACAGAGAATTTTTTTAAACGTGCGGGAAATCTTCAAAAGACAGAAAAGTGATATATATATATATATATATATATATATCACTAAGCTTTTGAAATTAAAAAACATTCTGTATGCAATAATGAAGATTGTTTGGTTATTACCAATGACTTGGGATCCCAGCGTTAATCAATTTAATTGAATACCATGCCTATCACTAGAATACCGAATACACTATAAGCTTATTCTGCCTAGATCGGACTGTAAACAACAATTGAATAATTGCAGGTACTTCATAATGACTATGACGTCAGGACATCTGTCAGCTCAGACCTCTCGCTACCACGCCTACTGCATAGTATTCCAAATGTCAGAGTAGTAAATAACTAAATAAAATTACTCTAATAATCAGATTTTTGTAAAACTAAAGGTAGGGTGAAGGAAAAAGTCATGGCTGAGGAATATCCGGGAATGGACTGGTATATCTGGGACGTCCGAATTGTTCGGCCGAACCAGAGACAGAAAAGACTGCACTACGCTGATTGCCAACTTCCACTAGTTGGAGAAGCGCTTTAAGAAAAACGATCAGGTGTATGAATGATTAATTCTTCTCATGAAGGATCACAAATACGTCTGACTGACGCTGGATTTGGAGCGAAAGAAGTACTCACATAATCGCGAGAACGAATTAGCGTCTTTTAGAAACGTACAAGTCCTACTACCGCCTTGCAAAGGAAGCTTTCACATCTACAGAAGTGTATTAGTCAACGTAGTCTTTGTTACTGGATAGATAGTAAATCACAAAGGCTATAAGTCTAATCATCAGTCACACGAAACGAGCATTATAGACAATTAATGTCTGCGAGACGGTATACAACAAAGGTAGGAATCCGAAACGCGTTTGGCAGACGCGCGTCAATGTTTTGGCAAACGCGCGGTTCTTGTTTATTCGCATGTTCTATTTCCGGCATGTACCCGCGAAGCGGCAAGTTCAAGGGCTGCGCTCTACGATGTTCGGTAATCTACTTTGGCGTCTCCTACTGATCACTCTTCACGCATTATTATTTACGAAATATTAGACTCTTTACTATGTAAAAGTGTCAAGCGTACTCCCACGTTCAAAATATCTGCAAATTTAAAAAAAAATCTCTTTAGTTTGTGCAGCATGATTGCTCTGAATACCAAGCGATAGTACTACAATGAGACTGAAATATAGTACCCACAGTATTTCCGTACCAAAATCCTGAATCTACTAATTATTTGGCCTTCGAAACGAAATAGACACCTCCTTGTTACAAACTGAGCGAACCGTTGCGCAAAAAAATTCTTTCACATATTTCCAAATAAAATCTTTATCTTATTCTATTCCTTCTCAACAAGTTATTACTAGTAGTACAAAGAAGTATTGGAATTTAATATTTAATGGTATCAGGCCTAGTAATAAGAAAGGTTTTTAATATTTCTTCGTACAGATCTAGAATAATGGATGTAATAGTACTTTACTACATTCACAACTAATGTTAAGCTGTGGTGACGCACACTAGCCTGCTAGCATCGTATTTACTCTTCTCTTGACAGATGTCAAATTTGGATCGAAAAACAGACTCCGGAAACTTGTTCCACTCCTTTGTTTTATTATTATAATGATTGAAGTAACATTTCATTTTCAAACCTAGCTGGAGCGATATCTAAATCGTGAGAGAACATCTCAAGGCGATCCACAGTTCAGCGTTTAATACCAGCGTTATTGTATTATGAAGCTATTGATTTACGCTCACCTGATATTTGGTGTTATTGGATCGGTTTGAAATTTTAAATATAAACTCATCATTGGTCTGCGGTAGCTTATTTTTGGACATCTCTCAAGAATAGCTCTCATCAATTACTTAGCGCGATCTTCAGTTATACACTTCTAGTCAGATGCAGATCTTCGTTCCTTTTAGTTCTGCTTTAATGCGAACTCCACTCTAAGACACATTCCTTTACTAAAAATAATGCTTTTAAGCTTCATAACAAAAACATAAGAGACAACTGTCCATTCATACACAGTCCCGTCCCACTGACCTGCAGGTCTTACAAGGTCAAGCGTAGAGGAGTCTTTGTTTAATTCGAAATATATCTTAACTCGCAACGAGTCATTTATTCGAACATCGTTGTATTTCTACTCATTTTATCCTCATCTAAGTGACTGATAGCATGTACCCTATCATCTCTAAGCCTTACTTCTTCGTTGTACTGCTTGTTATTCGCAACAAATATAAAAAAATATTTTTGTTAGTTCTGTAAGTACCGTAAAACCATAAGAGGAAGTTGGTCCATAATAAAAAGATACAAGTCAAATCTGCATTACTTAACATCCTAGTCCTTACGACCGGCTTATAGAACTCTACTAAAAAACCGAGACATCAGTATTCACAATACTAATCAGCACAAATGGATAACCTAGACGAATTCTGGAAAAAGCATCCTATCACATCTGGTCTTAACGTCTTAAGTAAGGTTCAACTTATTTCACGCAGGAGAAAGCAGACAAAAATGTTTCTATATACCGTAATAAGAACAGGACTAATCCTTAAAGGATGATTGTGATATAACACTCACTATTCGCATGGCGGTGGGTAATTTGTAACTTATCTCAGTATATGATGATATCTCTTAGATAATGCTTATCCAAAGTTACATCGAAAGATTATGGACTTAGGTTTGTTCTTGAATTGCAAGGTTACGTTCGTTTTAACCTCTTCGCTTATTTCACTCAGTTTTACCAGTTAATGTTTATCCAAACTAGTACATCTTTATAACTGACATTCGATTTCGTACTATCAAGCGATTTCTTTTTATCGCTTTATTGTGAAAAAAATTTAATATTTTTAATAAACTTGTTATCATAGCGTTGTGTACAGCGGAGATAAATTATCACTTTAAAAATTTTATACATTCGGCCGCCAAGGAACAGCAATAAATATCTAGCGTAGTAACAAGAATCTCTGTCGATTCGATTCCAATGCCATATATGGTCCTTGAACTAAGATCAGTCTTCAATAAAAAACAGACAACAAGTTCGAAGTGTTCTCATAGAAAATGTAGTAGATGCGGTCAATTGCCTGGTCGGAATACGGCACTAAAATGTGTACGGAGACATTTATATCGCATACAAAGAATGCTCATTTTTTATGAAGGATTAAATTTGATCCCTGGACAACAGAACTTTAGCCACACGACCGGTAAAGATAAGATATCAATGCAGTAATTTCGTGTAGAATATGAATCAACACAAACTCCACAGTCGGCACTAACAATTTTTAACAATGTTGAAATTTTGTTATTCTGAAATACTTTAACTTATTATTAGTAAACTTAATTATAAGTAATTTCACCACTACCCACAACACTTCGAATCGGAACATTTATGATATATTGATTTGAAATAATTTCGTTATTCCCATATCGGTCGTTAGGGTCACACTATCACTCGGTGTCCGTGTTGGGCGTTGGACGACCTTCCTCTTGGGCGAACGTTTATCGCGCAATTGGTAGAGACAATTATTTGGCGAATATATCAAACATTTGACATATTATCGTAAACGATGAAATCATCATCAGATCAAACTATAAAACAAACAATATAAGGATTTTCAGATATTTATATTTCACAATGATAGATCCTCTTTAGAATGTCCTCACCGCCACAGTTTAAGACTTATCTCTACTGTTCTCCTAAATGCGATTAAAGAAAGAAATTTCAAAGAAAAATTATTGAAATTAAATTTGAAAATGTTTAACAAAAATAATTAAGGACTTTTTTGCTGCATATGTATGTTTCATGTTGACATAAGATGTTAAGTGATGTTACGCAAGTTATTTCACTAGCTACAACGTCTTTCAAACCAGAAATTAGTGGGTGCGGTGGCAAGATAAATAGCTGCGGTGATGCTTATCTAGACGGTCCAGCAATAGAGGCTTTTTTAAAGTGTGTTCATCGGAGGTACTATGATGAAAATGAAGAATAATAGACACTACTGTTAGTATGGATTAATAATATATACCCTTTAATTGCATTAAAATTTAGCTGGAAAATATTTTTCTTCTGGTGTGAAGGTGCTTTAATTTGTGAAGTACTGTAATATTTTTTTCAAACGAAAATCCTACATTATCAACTCTCTTTCTTCGGAAGCATCGAAAGTCAGGATCAGGTTAGGATTTTATCTCGGATCTTCATATCATACTTATAGAATACACTTCACGCTTAATATACTACGAGTAGCGTTTGAAGTTGTATAAAAATACTAACAAACTCAACATTAATTATAATAATTAATATATATAGTCTAAGACGATGACCCTAAATCCGCACAACAAACAAACAGGCGAAGTATAACATTCTGCAATAACGTGACGTCACTCACGGTTGCGTGTTTATCGCAGTCCGACTGCGTGTACCGCGTGACGGCTAAACCAACTGTCAAAACGAGATTAAAACAAAAACAATGCGGTACATTGACCTGCTGACTGCGCAGTGATAACATTACTCGCCGACAGTACGTGATAGTAATAACCTATACATAACCATGTCGCCAGACACAACACTTTGTACTACCAGGTTGACCTGACCGAAGCAAAGACCTAGCAGTACTCTAGCTAGTGAAATTTCTGGGGTATCGAGGAGAATATCACATCTTACCTTGCACCATAATATATTTGGGTGGGCATATTTCTTACCATCAGGTTACGTCGTAATTGTATCGACGATTCGTGGAATGAAATAAAATTTTCTATATCGCCAAATAAGCCCGATTAGATAAGTTAGTACTTGACCATGATTCCAACCGGTGTTAGTAGGTGATGTGGTCTGTGGTGGTAAAGCGTACTAATCTTTTCTTTTGTGGTCCGGAGAGGGAGGAGGGACGAAACGAGACTACAGGGTAAAGAGCGCAATAACCTAGTAACTAGCTTATTCACTTTTCTTAAAAACATCCGGGAACATAATCTTTATATTCTTGTGATAACTGAACTATCTTAAACCTTAAATTTTTAAAACAAAGAATAGAACTAAAATTAATTCGGCGATTTTTTTCTCAAATGTTCCTATGAAAGATAAGCTTTGTGTCGAAAACTCCTCACTTTTTAGTCGGTTAATAAGTAAACCAAACTGTGTAATGTACCAACATCACATTCCATCTCGACTTTAGTGACAGAGTAATAAAAGTGTTTGCTTACGATAGGCCATTGTGATTTCTGAATTGGGAGTAATGGCGCGGTCGAAGCAGACGCAACGCGTTAGGGTTGCCACTTGTATAAATTAGCACCAGAAATAATTGTAAATTCAGAAAAAAAATAAACAGTAGAAAAATGAAAGATCGTTAAAAAACTTAGCATACTGCTTCTTCTCCATCTCAAATTGGATTGAGAGTTCCACTTTTCCAAATACATACGTAATTCTAATACATCTATAAATTTATACACCCTAAATACTAATACTTCTGGTTAATTCCCTCGTATTGTACATCTGTTACCAGAACAACATTTCTGAGTTCCAGCTATATCATATATCATCATCATCAGGCGATTGATGTCCACAGCTGGACATAGGCCTCTCCCAAAGATCTCCACACCGATCGGTTCTCCGCTGCCCATGTCCAGCGGCTTCCCATGACTTTCACCAGATCGTCGCTCCCTCTTGTAGGGGGCTATATGAGATATGAAATATGATATACTAATGCCTTCCACGGCCTCATTTTTATCACATGAAACTGGTCAAGTGTTAGCCCATAAACAATAAAAAAAAATTAAGTAACCTTTACATTTAAACGATTACCCATTTATATCCTCAAGTGTCATGAGTACACATCTTGTTTATTTTTAATAATACTACTTCCTTGATATAATACATTCACCATATGAAATTTTCGAGGTTTTTCTAATTATACATACTATTATCTGAAATCGGTCATGTTTGGTACAGTAAATGCTGGAAGGCCTCCACAACGTGGACTGAGGATCTGGTAATAGTTGCGGAAATTTGTTAGAATATGCATATGCTAGTAAGTAGTAACTTTGCGAGTATAAACACCAACATAATAAATTGCCATGTCAAGGCGTTGTACAGATCAGGAGCTATTAATTTTAAGTTTTTTTTTTTTTAGATTGTATGGTTGTATGGATATCTGTAGTCTTTGAACAATGATGGGGGTAAGAGAGTGGTATGCCTTTCTTCATGGTGTGGTAATCTGGCCTGAAATAAACGGTAAGCTAATGCACGCATTTGGTAGAACGCTAAATTCTCTATCTAGCAGTGGATAAAACAGAATGTTAATGGTGGTGAGGATCATGGTGACAACCCTAAGTTCTAGAGCATATTTGGGCAAACACATACCTTAGCTGTACCAAGACTGAATGCTCTTGTCACGCGGCCCTCGCGTGCCCCCACCAGGCGTATGGCAATCTAAGAGGGTTCTCTTAGCAATCTCAAATGTCAAATCACGTTCTCCTTATACCCAGACTATCATTGTTAAATAGGATCCCTTTGTTCATCTTAACAACATTAACTTTTATTCAACGAAGCGACGAGATAAGAGAGACTTTCATCTGATAGTAAGTAATATACTTCCCCATAATAACGAAGCGCTGGCTTTGAGATATAAGATTTTGCATCTTGTTATCTTAGTAATTACACTAGCAACAGCGCTCTTCAAACCGTAACACCGCAATATTTGCACAGTACTGTTCGGCGGCAGAAACATGCGCTGCCGGTGACCGTCTAGGTACCAACCTTGCTATACCGTCTCCGGCAGCAGATATCTACCACTAGTAAAACCAGCAATTGTTTTTTGGTAGCGGGTAAAAATTATCTAAAATTTGGGTATTAAAGAGAGATACGAGTCAGTGATGTCTTAGTTATTTTCGCGTATTAGTTTGTTATCCAAAATATAGGGTGATCGCTTGAAGTTATCAAATAAGTCTCAGTGATCGGCAGGTCGTAAGTTTTCTATCATTATGTTATTTAAATATACGTAAATAGACAGCTCGTTAATAACGGAGTATAATCTTCTTTTAGATATATGCGCTTCATCATCATCATCAACTCATGGACGTCCATAGCTGGACATTGGTCTCTTGTAATGTATTCCGAAAATTAATATGCGCTCAATTCGATTTAGGTTTGATGCGACACATATGACGTCTTTCTCTATTCTTCCTTTTCCATCATCTCTTCATCATCACATCCGTTTTGAAACACTAATTTATCTAATTTTTTTTATAAATACATGTATAACAATCTGGGATGTACATTAAACATATTTCTTTAATTAGCATCTAGTGCACAAAGGTGCAGTGCAGTTGTGTTACGTGGTCGTTGGACGCTCGTGTACCTACATTTAAGTGCAAGTTTGTATTACCGAGCTTCTTTATTTTGGATTACTCCACTTTACGATTTAGGCTTTATCTTTATCTTTATCTTTTCAATGGCTATATCTATATGATGTTTGTTTGAGAAATTCGCAGTTGGCATTAAAGAGGATAACTTTCCGACTATAAATAGAAGTCGCAACCTTGTGATCCATGTATTACATACATTCCGTTTATTCTATGTAGAAACTAGTTTTTTTTAAGTATTAGTAATTTTTATTTAAAAAATTAAAATCTTTTCTACGATATAATGAAAAATAGACCAAAAATTTGCAATTCGCTTTCCATTAATTTTTCTTTTTTTTTCTTGCAACACTCGACTCAAAACAAAGATGTTCGGGAGTTAAAAGGGCAAACAGAGTTAACATTGTAATGGTTCCTGGTCTTCAAACTTGTTCTTCCCATTTCATTTCGACCACTAGACTTCATCTATCCAGTTTGATAGCTTTGCTCCTGTCTTTGCAACATATAGCACGTTTTCTTCCACACAACTCTCGCTTTGTTCTTCTGATTGAACGTCCAATTTCTTCTTTATTGATAAATATGTTTCTTTTTATTCTTTCTCTTTTACCTCTCCTGCTTTCTTTACTCACACGATGTTTCTTATGAAGTCGTCGAGTCGGATCAAGTGCCTTAAAATCTTTGCCCAAATTAGAATAAACTTGTATAAATTCCATCATCAAACAGAAGCATTGACGCAAGAGATCTATTTAAGTTGTCGGCTTATTTTTTATCAGAAGTGCTTAATGCGTGTCGAGAATTGCGTACGAATGATGTGGGTGATGTAGACATAACTGTCACAAAATTTATCTGCGCTGAATTAAGTTTACTGGTTATAGACATTTGCCGGAGAACGTTTAAATCGAGGGGTACCCAAACGCCTACTTCTACCAAGCGACAGGGCACAAACATTTTAACATGGTGACGTGTAAAAATCTTAACTAGTATTACAATATTATGGGCGAAGGTATCACTTATCCGATAGACCTTCTGTGGTAAATGGATTAGAATGATAGGGATCACCAGTCCATCCTCAGAATGTCAAATTATTCTAGACAAAGTTAGCAGCTCTCATTGTAACTGTTACTATATTGCCTCTGGATAACTCTCCATCAGTGAATATCAATACCGAAATCAAGAGATCTTTGCTTACATGACGAGATTTTTTAAATTACGATAACTTTTATTTTGCATTACACGCCAAAAAGTATTAGTCATCATCATCATCATTTCAGCTGATGAACGTCCACAGCTGGATATAATATAACAGTAGTGCAGCAAAATTATTCTCCTAAAAAACACTAGAAGAAGCCAGAAATTTTGTTAGTTAGTTTTTAAATAACACTCCACTAAGCAAACATGTCCACATCCTGTAACAGTACGGTGGAAATGTATACAAACCTGTATACAAATACAATATTTGCATTACAATCGTCTAGATAATAGGTTATCTGTGAAATTTCCTGATAAAAACAATCCTTTACAACATGAAACAAGTCACATACGTGGATTCATGTGAACAGTAATGTTTGCACTAACTTACACTTAGGTAAACATATTTAAAACTGTTCAGGTTTTTTTGCAACAGTTTCTTTTTAAACTAATTAATACAGTAACTTAACGGCACTTGACTATCACTAAAGTTTTAATAAAGTAAAGCAAATACTATAAAAAAATAATAATATAATATTTATTAACGTTAGTATTAACATGCAAGCACCGGCAGTATCAGCATTAGGTGCCCTCATCAAACTGAGGATTGGCGATCACATTAAGAAAACCAGTTCTATCCTGAACTATTCTTTTCAACTGATGGTATTTAAACCCGATCCATTCCTTTATCTCATCAAACCATTTCTTGCGCTGCCTACCAGGTGCACGTTTTCCAGGAATTTTGCCCGCCAGGATCAACCTTGGGAACTCATAAAGGGATCGTCTTTGAAGGTATCTGAAAAATGCAACCTTTCTTTGCATGACGGTTGTCATCAGCATGCGTTTGCAGTGCGCTCTCTCAAGGACTTGAGCGTTGGAGACAAAATTTGCTTCCACGTGCTCTTAAGCATTCGACGGGGTTCTCACATCTCAGATGCTTGTATTCGACGACAAAATTCCTTTTTTCAAGTCAACGTCTCACAATTATATAAGAAAACGGACCAAACATAACATATTAAGACGCGGTATCGTGCGGGAAACGGTATTTTGGGGTCACAATAACACCGGCAATAACAATAAGAAAATATTATTTAGGTCGAATCATATATATATATATATATATATATGTTCATATGTTCATATATATATATATGTATAATCATTATATAATAAACTCCGATGAAAATATAAAACTGAAAAGTGGTCATTAAGACTAACAGTATTATAACATAAAAAAAAATAACAAAATCAATGACTAGAACTGAAATTGTTAAACTAGAATTTAGGATATGATGACGATGACAAAAAAATTCACATCACAACGAAAATATCATTTCACAGTTGTGCATTTAAGTACACAAGCTAGAAGTAACTCATAAAGCAAACAAACATTGAGATCTCACAAATGAAAAAAAATCTTGATGTCAATAAAAAAACAACCCGACCTAGAAACGAAATTCCGTTAACAACAAATGCAATTTAAAGCAAAAAAAAAAATTGTCAAACGTCGATCATTGGTTGGACGCATTGCTGGCAACACCGGCCGCGAGCTCGCGCGGTCACGCGGTGTGAAGGTTGCTTAACAGTCTGACTGAAATGAAGCCTGTGAACGAGTTGTGAAGAATAATGTAGATAAACACAAGCCGCGGCGACTTTCTATGGACGGCAATATACACTGCGTTTCACATTCACTAGTTGCTAGTAAGGTGCTTCAGGAAAATCTGATACGTAATGGACAGTCCATGGGTTGAGGAACGCGGGACCGATCGATATGAAGATCTTTGGGTAAGGCCTATGTCCAGCATTGAACGTCTATCGGCTGATGATGATGATGAATCCATACGTTCGCTAGTCCGGCTAGAAGGACAACATTTAGGTTCTACACATCATATCTTTCATGTTTAAGTCGCTGGTGGAAGTTCATGGTAGATATATTATTTGCATTCTCAATAATAATTTATTATAATAATTACTGTTATAGACAGGTATGTTGTGTAGAGGATCAAAATCAAAGACTACACCACACGCCATTTTCTTCTTATCAGCCGAATAACGCTCACAGCTGGCGATAGACCTCTCTCACAGATCCTCAAAGAGCCTTAGCCTCACGACGTTGGCCCAGAGCGGGTTGGTGGGTGGTCAGAACCTCGTCTGTTTAGCAGGGTACAATGCGACCACGGGAGGTCGACTTGAGCTCCGTAAGATGATGGGTGGAACCACTTACAACTCTTTATAAGTCATAAAAGTAATCAACTTAACATTATTTTGCTTTCGGAATATTGTATCGACCAAACCCATTGTCGAATACTCCCATATTAATCCCCACCCGATCGATGTAGGAATCTTTAGAGTAGGCTTATGTCCAGCACTGGACATTTATCGGCTAACGATGATGATGAATTAATACTTGAAACATTTGCCGTTGTGATCAATGTCAAAATAATTTTGGACAATTGGTAAACTTCACTGAGGTAAAAAGACTTAAAAATTTTTATCTGAGCGATGCAATGTATATTATCGTAACCTTCGCATAAAAAAAATAAAAGTCATGGTTGAGGAATGGCAGGAAATGGGCTGGCATATCTGAGGCGTCCGAATTGTTCCGCCGAACCAGAGACAAAAAAGACTGTACCACGCTGATCGCCAACCTTCACCAGTTGGAGTGGCACTTTAAGAAGAACAATCGCATAAAAAATCCACTCGAATCCAGATGGATTCGTACATATTACTAGTGGAGTAATATAAAATCTTGCAATACAGCATCAAATCCTCTGCGTTATAGAAGATAAACATGATTATGCTGGAGAAAGTGCTATTAGAAATGGTTCCGGATTAGAGTTTTGTGAGAAAGTAACCTGCGCAGTTTAATCTCCATGGCCCATCGAGATAAATGCAGTCTATGCATTTTTAATCATTTCTATTCTTTTTATTTACAATAGGCTGCTTGTTGAGTTTAATCACATGATTTTAAGCAAGAATGGGGCTGTAAATGGTGAAACGTACTCGATCTAGATACACCAGTTGTCATATGTTGACAGCCGGAACACAACGATTCTGTATGACAAGAGATTTATCATATAATATGGTAGTAATATCAAACACATCTTCATATTACATCCGTGTCATACAAGAAATCAAATTAAACTTTAATGCTTTGATAACATTAGTTTTTTTAAATTGTTTTGTAGTTATCAGATTCTCGGTTTCCAAACGAACGGTGATCATTCAACTGTCTGATAAGCGGTTGGTGGTTCGGTGTTCGTGTATAACCGTGTTTGTTTGTACAATAGTCAGAAGGATTCGAAGAAATCAAGCAACCAATCTCTACATGTTCCCTGGACACAAACGAGAAGCGCTTATCCGCTGGACAACAGAGACAGTTGAAGTTACGCTAACAGTAATGCCCAAGAGTTGAAGGATTTGCCTACTTACGGATAACAAAGTTCAAAAATCAATGTCGGAGAAGGCGAAATGGTATGTCATGAACAAAGAGCCCCACAGAGCACAAGACAGGTTCCACAAAGCCAACAGAGAGCCAATACAAACAGGCACCGATAAAAAATTGTTTAATGAAAAGTAGAATTATACCAGCGATAAGGACGTAAATCAAACGGTATGGAAACAGTAAGCGAAGAGTGATGTGTTTGTAGTAATACGGTTTTTTTTTTTAATTCTTTTTAAGCTATACACCTTATAGGTTAAGCCGGCTACTACATAATTAATCATTAACCTCCGAGAAGCTATTAACAAGAAAACTTAAGATTCTTTTACTGTCATTACATGTAAACTGTAAACTAAGAACTCTGTGAAAAACAAAAAATAAATCATGTCTATTGCAACCAATATTATTAATAACATTTGCTCTTTCTGGTTCGTTCTGCCCACACTCCGTTAAAGTATGATATAAATCTTCTTTTACATTTTGGCATGCATCACAATATGGATTATTTCTTTTGAACACATTCAATGGGACGGGTCCAGACCGCACTCTCATGCAGACAATAAGTTATCTACAATTAAGTTTACATTTGTAGAACCACGGAATTTTAAGTGGCTCAGACGTAAGCGTCTTGTACCATATACCTTTTTCTTTAGAAATATTGTTAAACCATCTTTTCTAAACATCAATAATAGTTTTTCCAATTTGTTCCAGACAGTCAGTGTGATGAGAAGGTATCCTTAATTCTACACCTTCACTTAAGGCTTGTTTTGCAACTGTATCAGCCACTTCGTTATTGTCTATTCCTACATGTGAAGGAAGCCATTGTATTCTAACTTGAACACCGTTACGTATTAAATTACAAATACATTTAATGATGGCGAAAGCTTCACCTCCACCAAAGCAACCCTTATCGCATTTTAACAGGTGCTGTAATAATGACACTGAGTCGGTAAGTATAATTATTCGATTATATCCGCAGGATTCAGCGTAACAAAGAACATCTAGTATTGCAAGTGCTAAGCCCATAATAGGAATCGGCTTATTATCTATGTTGAATTTGGGTTTAAAGAAAGTCCTCTGATCGTAAAAGGAACATCCTGAATTAACACTATCCTTAGAAGCGTCGGTATAAATTTCAACAAATTCCTGATATCCAAATAAAAGCATTCATTTAACAGCGCTGTGAACACGTGGACTGGTAATTTATTTGTGGTGGTTATGGTTTTTACTATAGTAGATATTATATTTGTAAGTGACAGTTCTGTTACAAGAAAAGATAATTGATATAGCGTTGACATCTGAGACTGAGATATATTAAATTTCTTATTACTTTCATATATATTGACCATCATCACTTTACTATTTCTGCACCAATATTGTCTTTCCCCGGGTAACAATTCCGAAAACAGACAAACGTTCCAGTAAGTAATCCTTCGACCTCGACCAAACTTTTAACACGTATTTATGGCGTAAGTATTTTCTTAATTCTAATGGTAAAATATTCCATTCGAATTGCATCACATGTATAGGAGTAAATCTTATAAAACCACCACAAATACGTAATCCTTGATTTGGAATAAGATCTATCTTTCATAAGAGACTGTACTTGCATTTCCATAAAGAAAACTTTCGTACCCTAACCTACTTTGGATTTAAGCATTATATAATCGTCTCAATTGAATAGCATGAATGCCAGAATTGCTTAAATATCTGAATATATTTATATATGATACACATTTGCTATTTAATTCATTAATGTGTTTAGACCAATTGAATCGACTGTCACACATTCCAAGAAATTTTATACACTTTACAATATCTAATGTTATATTATTCATCTTAATATATATGGGAGGAATCCGATATTTACGAGGAATAATGCATAACTTAGTTTTACTATAAGACAGATCTGAACTTATTTGTTGTAACAGTTTATAAAAGTCGTTAAGAGCTCTTTCTTCTTTAGAAAGCAGTCATCAGCATATTGCGATATTCTGATTAAAGGTAATCTATGGCTTATATTTATTGTTATAATATTAAATAATATCGGTTATATGGGGTCCCCCTGACAAACACCTTGCCTATATACTCTTGATAAACACTGACCCGATTGAAGGAACAAAAACAGATGCTGCTCTCTCAGAAATTCATAAATATATACACACAAATATGAGTCAAAACCGAAGTAAATTAAGTAGTCATAAAGACATACAATCGAAATATTGTTGTAGGCATTACTTATATCACAAAAACTACAGAGCATGTACTCTTTATTAGTTAGAGCTATTTCAGCGTCAATTACGAAGCGAGATAAGTTATCAACACTTGAGAAAGCACGTCGGAAACCCAAAGTGTAATCTTTAAATAATTCTTTACTTTCAATAAGTAACTCAAGTTATTTTGTAACTATGAGATTAAAAACTTTGCAAATACAATTTAAAAGCGATTTTCGGACGAAATTTACGAACGTTATTATTTTGGTTAGACATATCAATGAATTTTATTTTACGCCATTGATGTGGAATTGATCCGTATGAGATTGTACACATGCAACAGTATAACTTTAACTTCTGTTGATAAGTTAAAAATCATAGAGTATACTATAGTATCTAAGCCTGCGGATGTCTTTTTTTTAAGAACTGCGTTTAGCTCGGATAATGTGAATCGATGCATTACTATATCCGACTTATTTTCTTGACAGGGCTGAAGACTAACACAGTCCGAGGCTAGGTCAGGAAGGAACCTTTCTGCATCTACGTGCTGCAAAAATTCCTTCTTCCTTTAACCTTTTTGACCTTTGACCATCCATCTCATCTTATTCCATAAAAATGTATTGGACGTGTTTGAATCTATAGTATATACAAAACTGTTGCCATGATTCTCTTTTAACTGATTTGATCATTCGCTTGGCTTCTCTGCTTTTCTTTTGCAAAATAATAAAATTTTCATTTGTACGATTTTTACAAAAGTTTTTTAGAGCCTCCTTTCTGCTACAATTCGGGATAAATCTTGGTTCCAACAATTTTTTGGAATGAATTCAGGATGTTCATTTTCTGGGAATTTAAAATAATGATATAGCTTTATCAGCTGCCGTATTTATGGTTAGGAGAAGTCTATCATAAGTCTTGTAAATCTTTATTTAGTGTAAAATCTACGCAATTCATAATTACCTCCTGTTTGAACATAGCCCAATTAGTTTTTTAATATTTCGTTTATTATTTACCTACACATATTGACAACTGTCCTGATTTTTTAAAGCCAGGCGATGATCACTACCTTACCACTCGTTCGACATCGACCAATCTAAATATACAGCCATATCAGTGCTTGCAAAAGTAATGTCTGATGCGGAAAATACTGATTCTCCATTATAGCATTGTAAAGCGATTGGGTTCAGTATTATTCAAATATATGAAGTTATTATCTATACTTTTTTCTGCAAGTAAACACTCACGAGTATCGGTTTTTAGGATCCAAGCCCTATGGCGTCCATTAAAGTCACCTGTAATTAAACTATTACAGCCACAATAGCTAAATAGAGACTCGTAGTCTCTTCTACCTGTATTAAAATCTTGCGGCGAATACACTGCTATTCTATACTTGATTTTACTAAATTTAATCAATTGAATACAAAGATCTTCTAGTCGGCAGTTTGGTATAGCTGTAGTGATAAATTTTATTTAATCGAATTATGTAAAAAATGGCAACATCTCCAAAATTATCCTGCCTATCCACCCTTAAGCAATAAAAACCAAGTATTTACCTCCCAAGTACATTTAGTTCCATATCCCCGAACAGACACAAACATGAATTTTTTTTCATTTAAATACGCTTCCATTTTGTTTACTTTAGGACTGAGACTGCTACAATTCCATTGCACAATTTTAAGATTTACATTCATAGTTTTTAGCTAATTATTTATTTTCTTATTTGTAACTTTAGTTTACTTATCATGCGAATCGCCCTATTTTTAACACTTCGACATGATATCTTAGGAATTATATCTTTTAGCATTTCAATTAAGTCAGCAATTTGGTCTGTATAACTATTCCTTGGATATTTTTGATTCCGTAAGCAGAATTAAGGTATTCTTTAACATATTTTCCATTTAAAGGATATGGTTTGATTAACATGGATATAAAATTGTCTATATC
Organism: Ornithoptera priamus; assembly: GCA_029034505.1. Taxonomy (NCBI): domain Eukaryota; kingdom Metazoa; phylum Arthropoda; class Insecta; order Lepidoptera; family Papilionidae; genus Ornithoptera; species Ornithoptera priamus. Next base: position 1,139,189 of record JARDWD010000500.1, on the reverse strand, counting down.
TTTCCATTTAATGGAATCAAAATGACTTTTTGTCGTTTTCTTCCGCTTTTTATCAGTAATCACATGTATGTCTTGTGTTCAACTTTGCTGTAATGTGTCACTGTCCTCGTTGCTAATGATTTCACCAGTGGTCTCCTTGATTGGTTCCTGCATAACTTCTGATGTAGATGAATCAGTTGGCGAATGTGGACGTTTAGAAGTACACGCTTCGGTATTGAGCAGTGTATTTTCATCAATTACGTCCGAGATCTTTAAAGCAATGTTTTCAGTACATTTAGAGTTTATGTGACACTCTTTTTTGCTCTCGAAGCAAGTCATAGTGTCTGAAGATAAATGAATCCAATAATTGGTCTCATCATATTCGATAGACATCCTATCAGGTAGGCGACAAAAATCTTCAGGGGTTACATAAAATTGCTGACGGAAACAATACATGGCCTTATCCTGAATTATTTAGTCCTGCACGCAAAAATGATATTGACGACATAGGTTTAATACCTATATCCTCTAATTTTTTCTATATTTCCGTATGTGGGATAATCGGACATACGTTTGAGAGAATAATACGTTTGTTTGTATTAATCAGAGAGCGAATACTAAGTTTATGACCTGGAATAAATATAAACTTTTTATTATCTGTAATCTTATATCTGTCGTCCGCTATAAGTTTTGATACTAAATATATACAAATATGGTTGTTAGAAATTCTGGATAACAATCGTATTTGTGCTGGATCAATAATTTTTCCTAGTGGCTAGTGCATATTCCTAAATTTGTGTGTTTTCGAGGGCATCGATAACAATAGCCTTGTCTTTTTTCGGAAACATTGAATTTTGAGCAACGGTGACAACTCAATGTAGTGGGAGACGTTTGTGAACTAATTTTATTCCTGTAGTCAAAAATATTGGGAAAATATTTGTAAACTGATTAATAAACACTAATGAACTTCCGTGCTATTATTAAAATACAAAAAAAAAACCCGAAACTGAGTGTAGATTCATGTGAAAAATTGGTGAATAAATGCGAGGCGCGTCGTCCTTTGCACTCATGCGCAGCCGTCTTTAACACTGCAGTAATATGTTGTAAAACCACACCATTAATCAGGTGAGAGGCTCGTGGAGTTAGACTCTGTTATCACTATATTTTAATTATATTCATAATCGTTTTAACAGGTCCAACGCCACAACAGGTTGTAAGTAACTGTTGCCCGAGACCGTCCAGGTTGGTACCTAATTCTGCCGTCAAATAGTACTGTACAAACATTACTGGGGTAACGAGACTTAACACTTATGTCTCAAGAGTGCAGTGTGGTAATGTGAATACTATCTTAACTAGCGCCACTTTGTAATGGGCAGGCGTGTCATCAGGCGAACGTCCTTCTTGTCTCGTCGCTTCGGTGTATAAAAAAAAAACTTTGTATTCAACAAAATACTGCGATCCTCATCCTCAGTCAATAGATATCCACTTCGGGACATGTGCCTCTCCCAAAGATCCCCACATCAATCGGCCCTGCTCTGTCCGGATCGCCGGGCAATAGGTGTTGTCGTTTGTATAGGTTCATATGAAGGTATTTGGGACATTTCCCACCACGCTGGCACAATGCGGTTTGGTGGGAGCCAGAGCCACGTTTGTTGATTAGAAGGGTACACCACAAGCAGGTGAAGTTGGTTTGGGTCTCATGAGTTGTTGTGCGGATCCTCTTACACCCCCTTGCGATCTTCACAAAGTGGTAATAATAATGATGATGATATTGTTTTAAAATACATTTATATATGTTTTTACTATTAGAGGATAACGACTTAATTTAAATTTTACAGTTTTAAACAACCTTGATGCCGAAGATGTGGAAGACGCACACGACCCTATCAAACTGACTTGTATACATGACTACTGGGACACAAGAATAAGTTAAGGGAATTGATGTTTTGGAGAATTTAAACAGCTAGACAGTTTTGTAGACCAAACACCAGTTTCTTATGTAGCTCCAAGATCCAGTAGGAATAAATGATGTAGTCCGCACAAATACAGTTTTGATCGTTGCATTATTCACCAATTTGAACATTTCACCATATTTGCCTCCCAAATTTGCCTTCTCAATTGATTTTCTACGGGATCCTTTCGGTACCTCTTGTATCCAATAATTTCCACCTTTCCAGGGCTTTCGTTTTGGATGATATTGGAATTAGCAATGTTTACACTACTTATATCAAATGCCCCCAAATTTTGAACTCCAGACGAACTAATTGTCGGACGGCGGAGGTCAAACGTTTTATGGGTGTGCATCTATCACATGGTTTTTCACAACAACATGCGAACAGGGTTGTCAACCATTTCTATAATGGTCTAACAATAATCGACACAATGATAAAAAATCTTTCCAGAAGTTTAGAAATTCCAGCAAACAAGTCAACGGCTTAATCCACAAAGCTGTCCAAAAGATCGTACGTCTCCGAAAGCTGTAACTTTTAGTTAATTTTTCTCATCGAAAGCTCAAGCTCAATACAAATCAAGCCCAGGTATCTTCGTTTGACCGAGGGTTATGCCACGAGTTCCCACGAACCCGACGCCCAGAGGCCATGGGAGAAAACCTCTACCGGTATATTACATACTGTGGTTTGATTTAAACAGTAAGATTTATTGAGCGACGAGAAGATATATATATTCATGTATATCATAGAGATTTTCAGATAATGTGGTGTGGGAGGGTCGAACGATATACTAATGGTGGTAAGTGTTTAATATTTTGGCATTGATATTTTTTATGACAATAAATCCTGTGCGAATGACGTCCGACCGTCTGCCAACCGTTTGGCAGTCGGTTGAACGATCACTGTTCGTTTGCTGACGTATTTTACTTTTGGTTACGGAAAATTTAATATCACCACAATGATTTTCAATAAGTAATCTTATCTGTTAGGCAGTAAGGTTGAATTTGAAGTATTTTATGACACGGATGTTGCACGAAGACGTGTTTGTTTGTTTTAATTATTGATATACATCAGTAAATTGTGCGCCGTTTTATTTACTGGCGTTTTTTTATTCATTGTTTATAATATTTCAGTAATTAACTATACATTGTAATGATGGGAGATTATCTTATTATATGTATATTAGTGAGTTTATTAAAAATTAAATAAATTTTGTAATTATACTTCGAGGGTACTTGTTTTTAGAGTGCTAGTCGACAACAGTGTCACTTGGATTTCAAAAGAGATGAAGTAATATCATTAGGGATTTTAAATATCCAAATAATTCTATGTTCAGCAGTGGACGTCCATCGGTTAAAACGATGATGATGATTCGATATTATTTATTACATGTCGCCCAGATCTATCTTCTCTACCCTGTAAGACTACAGGCTCAAGAATAGAACTTAACCACTGCTTATAGTAGAATACGACTAAATGAGTTTTCAACTTTGTGGGTTTCGCAGCTGAGGGCCCTACTCACCCACTAAGGAAGCCGGAAATGAACAATAAGAACGAAGTGGTTTAGTATATGCCGTAGAATTACGAGAGAAAGAGCTACAGAGGGAGCTCTGCCCACTAAGTTATAGGAGAATAAATTGAATTAACACTTTCAGCTCCTTCGAAACAACAAGTCTCTATGGGTCCATGACCAATTTTCTACAGAATGCATTACATGAAAATGTGTTTTAAACTATACATTTGTTTATTTAAAACTTTATTTGCACACTCAAAAAACAAGTTGTAGAAAAAGACGGACTTAATGCCTGATGGCATTCTCTCCCAGTCTACCCTAGGATTTAGGAGAGAGTAAAAGTATGGGTGCAGTATCATGCAAATGTAAAAATATATGAACATATTCTATACGTGTTATTGGTTTATAATAAGATTTCGTAATATTAAGTATTAAAAATGTATTACATATAAAAAAGAGTTTCATAGTTCATCATACAGTGACCCCAAAACATTATTTTAAAGGAAGCGTTACTGAGAGCTGCCCGTGTTAAGTGGGAGCTCATTCCAAAGCCTTACAGATCTAGGAGTGAAGTAATAGTAATATAAAGTTAAAAGTAGTCCTTTAATAACATTACGTACAACTTCAGAAGCGTAAGTATTAACTTACTCGTTTTGAGTCGTACCGTTACGTTAGTCATGACTGCGAATAATTTCTAGCACTAGCATTTCAAATAAGTTACCCATGGACCAACAGCAAGGACATGTTATTTTGATAAATCCAAAATAAAAGCTTTGTAGAAAGACCATTTATCAATCACCACTTATTTCTGTCAGGTTTTTAGTCCGTGACCCTCGCGTATAAAGTTAACCGGCTTAGGAGATGATAATGTATGCTACACCGAGAAATCAAACCAGTTGTCGATGTACACCGAGAAGAATTTAAATTGTCATCAATTGGGCGAGGTGGCTATTGGCTGGAACTTGACGACTTGGAACCAATGGAGAGTGCCGACCGGGGAATTAATTGATCGCAGCAACAGGAGCCATTGATACGTTATCGTCGGGAGAACGGCGTAGTTCATGCATCAGTTGTGGACTTTGATGCGATTGCTGATCTCCTGCAATTACTCATACATTTAATGTATAAGATGTTAATAACTGTTACTACTATTCACATATCTCAAAATCATAATGAGGTTAAAGTATAACAAAAAAAGCTGAGAATCAGTTTGAGGAGAGCACATAATGATGATAACAGAATAAACTTTGTTATTTTCTGAATAGTTAGACCTACTTTCAAGTATTGCTATTAATACCATACCCGTGTACAAACTGAGAAGCTTAAACGTCAGACTCTGGTCTTAAGGACGATAAATTATGCTATTAAACGCTAATTGTAAAATTGGACATTAATTATGAAACTACATAAGTAGGACCAGTCTTGTGTATCGTTTTTACTTTCATCACCATCGTATCAGTTCAGATAACTTAACAGTATCGCAAGTATATTTATAAAACCAAAGAACCTAAATATAATTTGTTTGCAATATTTTTGAGACAATTTCAAAAGTATTTCAAATTCCCAAAAATTTTTTATTAAATCTGGTGATCTATCGACTTAAGCGAGGTTTAAGCAGTGGACTAGCAAGAGACAGTGCGAAGGCCAAGATTCACTTTGGGTTGCTGCGCCAGAGTAGTAAGTGTGAATTCGGTGAATTCTGAAATTTTTCCGTGGTCATACACTTGAAATTATAAGTGCCTCGATTTCTGAACATTCATCTCATCGGTTACAAACATAAGGCTTGACGAGACGCTGCACAGAATTCTAAAATAAAAATATTGTGGTTAGCAAGTATCTTTTACATTTCTTCTCGGGGTGTAATCTTCTAAACATACCACGCTTCTGGAGAGAAGACAAGGTTAAGTGGGATTTGTCCCTACTAAAACCACTTTGGTGGTTGTTCATAGTGCGTTACGTAGGGCCTGGGATCTCCTACAGAATACACCAGTGTCTTTTTGCTTTACGCCTAAACGTGTTCCAGGCTGGACCGTAACCTTACCCAGTACCGTCACTTTGCTGCGACAAATACTAGACTTCCATTCATTCGTGTACTACCTTTAATGCCTACGAAACCGACAACCCTTCTAGTTGTCTTTAACGACAGTCAAGGCTTACCTTAGTCATATTCTTAACAGCTCGCATCTAGAGCGCAGAGATTATAATTACCATCAGGTAAATTCGAAACTATGCTTAAATAAACTATAATGAACAAATAAGTGCCATAGTTCCGACAATCGCAATCTTCATATGCCCGATAGAGGTTATCAGCGTGAGTTCGCGGTTATCTATCGCGATGACCCTTTATCATCAGATAGCCGGCATACAGACAGACTGTATGTTAAACAGAGATTACCTAATTACTATTTGTCATATTAATAAGTTGTATAAACCAAGATTTGATGATTAACATCCAAACAGAACAATAGTCTCTTGTTAAAATTATTTTCTTCGGTATACATTTTAACTTACGGCGTATCACTTACTTGTAAGTGAAGTTTTAAGCTTGTATAAAAAAATAAATAAATGCCAGAGGTCAAAGTGATAAATGTGTGTATATTGATAGTCATTTTCCAGTTTAATTGCTCAATTAATCAGTACAGCACAACAATGTATCAATTTATACAGCGAATATTCATCGGCCGTACAGAAGGACATCCAAGTGATTTATTATATCATCATTAACGCTGAATTGAGTGTGTTTAGCTAGCTTACCGTAACTTAATACCGTTAAAGAAATTAATTAAAGTAGTAATATTTATGCAGACATAATGCCTGTTGGCATTCTTTACCAGCCAACCATTGCTGAGGTGAGATGTTGTGGTAGGTGATAATTTAACTAATACGATGATTATAAAACTAAATCAATTTAAATAATAATAATACATATACATGGAGGTGTAAGGAATCCCGCACAAAAAGGACTCCATGGGAGGCTTTATACTGCCCTTTGCGGCCAGGCTGCAGGAGCAGTTGCATACTGTCCTCTGCAGCCGAGGTGAAGTCGCGGAGAGAGTACCGTGTACGACTAACCGGGTGGCGGCGGGCTTAACATCGGATCCGCCGCAGGGAGCCGGGAGAATATTCTTTCGTAGCTCCCATGGCCTTTCCGCGACGGGTTCAGAGGATTCCATTGCCCGTACGATAGCAGGAGACCGAGGAGCGGGCGCATATTCCCGCGTGCCCCTGCGGAGGTGGAAAGGGAGGGTTTATCCCTCCCTCACGAGGTGGGGCTGGTGAGTCGCGGATGCTGCGAAAGCATTCGTGACCCTGCCATCAGGCGAAGAGTTTGAACATCGAGGGAGTTTTAGTCGGAGCAAGTTCGACATAACCCGTACTTGCCCCCGCGAGGACGGGTATGCGCAGGCATTTCCACCACGTTAAACCAAAAAAAAAGAAACACTACTACTCAACAAACGAAGGCTCTGACTCCTACCAACACGCATTGGGGCAGCGTGGTGGGAAATGGCCCAAATCCCCCCATATAAACCCCTACAAAGGACGAGCTCTGGCGTCTGACGGTGCCAGAAGCCATGCTGGCTGTGAGACGTTTGAAAAACCGCGAAACCAGGGCAGCGCAGGACCGATGTGGAAATCTTTGTGGGAGGCTTATTTCCAACAATGGACGTCTATTGGCTGATAATGAGAAACATTCATAAATAATCATATTAATTAAATAGAAGAAATTCTTAACGATGGGTACGAATGAGAAGATTATCTTCTTATTCCTTCACATCGCTACAAATTTCGTATGAATGATAAAATAAATAAATGATTGGTAGAAATAGAATGTGAAGAATAGACAAAGAACAAATCAAGAGAGGGAACAAAATAAAAAAAAACCCAATGAAAAAACCTGGCGTAGTTAAACATTAACATTATTTCACTGTTTACACTTCTAAGCAACGGTTCAGTACTAAGTTCCTTTTGAAATGAATTTTTTGGATACTGAGAACACTTCATGGGATCACTTTTCATCAAAACAGATACCTAATAAATTTAGGATTATTCTCCTTTAGATTGTTTTTAACGAAATTGTTGATATCTCCAATAAAATCAGTACGAAAACTTCATCATCATAGTCATCAGCCGTTAGTGTGTTCATAAACTGGACAAAAACCTAAAATACATAAATTAAAAATTTGGTGAAAATGATCGGTCTCTAGCATAGTTCCCTCATGTCCAAGGATCGAGGTCACTGCTAGTGTTGCTGTTTAGCAGAAAAGGCTGGACGTGATCTCCTGCCCTCGATGTAGTACTGGCAGGTGTGGTGTGGACTGTATAAAATAAATCCCGGGACAGGCTATTCCAGCATAACGTTATCTCGTGACCACCTCAAACGCTGAAGGTGACTTCCACCTTTTGAATAAAAAAAATATTGCTGTCTGCGGCGGATAGTGATCTACGTTCAGTATATATTATTTTTTACATTTTCAATATAGATAAAAGATATATAAATATACATTCAGTAATATAGTATAGGTGTAAAGATACAGAATCTTTTACGGAACAGTTTCAAATAGTAGAGAATCTAGTTATGCTAAATTAGTGACCTGAATTACGGATAGATTTAGAAAATTTACAGCATCTCGAATTATTATGATCTTTTATGATACGCATAGTTGTATATCATATTGCCGTATGTCACATGACCGCGGGTACGTGGACTACTGTCCGACTTTTTTGATACGACAGCGACGGGATCATTTAGATAGTATGATATACGATTCTGTTAACAATCAGGAGCTGGTGACGATGTCCACTTTGAGGTCATTGTCGCATCACATAAGATATATCTTTGCTATTTCTTTTTGTAGTATATTAATGCAAATTTATACCCACCAAAACTCTCTCGGTGGCCACCCTTAGTACATTAGCACGGGCTCAGTCTCGTTATCCCAGTAATTTCACTAGCTACAGTGACCTTCAATTCTTACTGCTTGTCGGTGGAAAATAGAAGCTACGGTCGTACTAGTAGTGGCTGAATAAGATCTACGTGCTATGTTCGGCCGCCAGCTCTACCACAAGTGAATCAAATACCCTTTTGACCGGTGCCTTTTGCCTTTAGTTGTCTTAAGATGATGTCATCGCGGATGGAAACTTTCGATCCCAACTTTGACACTATAAGATTGGATTGAACGTAAAAAAAATCGGTCTTCAAGTGCTTATGTCCGGTTTGTTTTCTATTACCATCAATAGTCTAAAAGATTAAGAGTTCCGGTATTTACACAATACCCATCAAACGTATTAGCCGGGCATACATATTATAGGCGACCGCGTACCGGAAGACGTAGTGTTGGCACGTGGACGTTGGACAGGTGGTCCCACGATCTGGTGAAGATTGCGGGAAGCAGCTGGATTCGGGTAGCGCAGGATCGATCGATGCGGGGAACTGTAGCCTATGTCCAGCAATGGACGTTGCTGGCTGATAATGATGATGACATACTATAGTTAAAATACAAATTGAGATACTACATTTTCCACAGCTAAGATCTTCAATAGTAGCTGTTTGCGTGAAAATATGGAAACATGAATGTTGCCACATCTGGACAGGTGCTGCCAAATACCATGGGTGCTTTGGTTTTGGTAGAGAGGAGCGCTATAAGGATAGTAGCCTGATTCACCGGCGTAGGGTAGCGAGTCTGTCGATGGTTTACCGGATGCATTTCGGAGTGTGCGTAGACACAGTATGATTAGATTCAGCCATCGCACTTCTACCAGCGGACATACAGACACACCGGAGGCATTTCCACCCAAGTATGACATGGGAATCTTTAAGAGGAAAGGCTAGTTTTAGACTAATCCGCTTGACCACCAAAAACTGTATCGCCGCTTACCATCACGCGGTATCGCAGTCAAGCGCTAGTCCATACAATAGAAAAAACGCTATACAATTAAGTTATTATTTAAAATACATCAAAGCAACTAATGAAACAAGCAATCAATTTTTACAAATTGCCGTATAAATAGATAAGCAAATGTACAAAACATTTACATACATTCTGATAATTTTTTTTGTTTCCATGGCAAAGCATAACTATCAGTAAAGTAGTAAAATGTTAAAAATATTTCTTTTTGGAAAGAGTATTGCAACAAATTCAATCAAGACTGACTTTGGCAGTAGGCCTCCGTAGCTAGAGACCGTTTAGGTAGGTACCACCATCCCTTGCCCAGGTGATGGTAAGGCGGAATGGGGCATAGGAGGATTTCCTCCTCCCCTCTCTTCCCCTAAATGGGACAGCGGTGCCACTGGCGGGTTCGGTCAGGTGCGCGAGAGCATTCCTGTGGCCGGCTGTAAAACGACGACGTTGGAACATCGTTGTGAATTTTAGTCGATGCAAATCTGACAACCTGTCTTTGCCTCCGCGAGGACAGGTATGTCAAGGCATTTCTCCCACGGAAAGCAAGTGAAAGTTGTAGCTAGTGAAATTACTGGGGTAACAATACATGACATCTGATGTCTCAAGGCGACGCGCACAATGTGGTGCTGTGGATACGATTGTAACCAGCGTCAGGTTATTAAAGGCGGGCGCATCACGACATAGGTGAACGTACCGCTCGTCTTGTCGCTTCGTGGAATAAAAAAAATACACAAAATAATTATTTTAGGAAATTTCTGTTCATTGGAAACTTGCCTGGCTACTTACTACCATCATTTTGTCATTCTACTTCCGTAATAGTGTTACAATACTTCGTGGTTATACCTATGAAATTCAAAATATTTCAGGAGTACAGTTCACCATCTTCAGCTTTATTGTTTATAATCGTGTATGCTGTGGTCCAGTTTTAAAAGTGTTTATTTAATACAAAAATTACAACCTATCATTATTTACTTGCAATCTTTCGAAAATTTTGAAGATAGCTAACTGCGTCCTTACACTTCCCCCCACCTAACACAAAAAAAATTAGTTTTTTTCTTGTAAATACTCTTCCTCGTATCTTCCTTATTTTTCTTTATAACTAGGTTACATCTTTTTATAAATTACTCATTACTGCTAATTCGATTGCAGTTCACGACACACATCGAAACCAGACATGAGGTGAATGATAAATATACGAGGGGTTACATAGTCACCGCCTCGTCTCATTAGAAATTAAAAAAAAAAGAATTGGCACGAACAATGTACTACTGCATTGTTTCACTATGTATTGTTAAATGAGCTGCCATTAAACAGTGACAAGTACATACATTATTTATGATTTGTTTATTAAAGAAAACTATGTCAAAACATGCTATAAAATAATATTAATAATGATAATTAACTACATGAATATATAGTAGTAATTGTCTGTAACTTCCAGACTAGGAATAATTCTTGACAATAATATATTTAATAAATGAAAAATAGAAACGTTCTAGAAGAAATTAACACGTTTAAAGTACGAAAAGAAAATATTGCTTTGTAAGAATTGTATTATATTAAATAATAGTACACTACATGAAAAACTTTATTAAACCAGTTTTTATATTGTATTTTTAAAAGTTCGCACAAAATGTAGGATTTTGTGAGAACTATTCTCGCACTGTACACAAATACAGATCGGGGTCAATTTTGAAAGTGGTCGCTGTAGTCAACAATATCAACAAAGTATCTTCACACATATTACAAAGGTTCAGTAGGACTATGCTGAAACACTCGATAACATTTGCAGTGACAATAAAAAACTATAAAAATTTAGGCGGGAAATTTTCTGACAATTCAAAATTTTCTTTTATATTCTATAAATCTGACATTAAATATAGATAAAATATATAAAGTCAAATTAAATTTAAAAAAATAATAAAACACTACTTTGCTATAACAAGTCTTAACAGAACGAGAAAGTTGATTCGCTCGCGTAAAAAACAGATATAGGAATGCTCGCGAAATATTTCGTTCGGAGAATGGACATAAACATAGTAAAATTGGGGGCTCTGCCAAGTCAAGTTCTCAGGGTCGCGAGCGCTTTAGTTTGGGTGAAATTGTTCCTCATACGTAAAATATGTGCTAAAAATATTCGCAATAAATCAGTTAAAAAATTATATCACGTCTAAGGTGACACTCACCTTTCAGTAACAGGTACCGCTTTCGACTTCAACTCATAGTACATGAAGTCTTGATGCTGAGCTGTTGTCATCTCATCCAAAATATGATCAACATGATAGTCGTTTGTCAAGAAGGAAGCAAGATCAAATCCCATATCAATACCGGATTCATCCATTATTCCAAATACACAACACAAACTTGTCCACTATTATCGTATGTTACATAAAAATATTAAAGATCCATATTTAGAAAACAAAACGTGGCTGTCTATTTGAGAATAGAATGCCTATCTTAACAGCATCCATCCTCCCAGCTGTCTACTTGTTGCTATTGTTGATTGCTAGTATAGATATACGTATCTGATATTAGTGACGAGTATACTGCCAAATTACAAGTAAACCAATCATGAAAGTAACAGCTAGCAAAGATTGACTTTTTAATATTGTCGTATTATTTGCTTACAACAATTTTTACAATGGTAATAGAGGAGTAATCATTATACCAAACAATATTTTTAAACAAATCAGATACTTTTTTTTAATCTAAACCGTTGATAACAAATAAAGGATCTTCAATATATTACTAATACATTAATTTTCTTAATTCAATATTTTTTTACATTTATTAAAAAGATCAATGCCAATAATAATATTAATAGCAACACAAAGACCACCTGAAACAACAAACGTTTAAAAACCTAATTCGATTATACTAAATATATACAAGAACGGCATTTTATTTTACATTTCTTTTAAATATTGTAATTTTTTTTAATTAGCGTAGTTACAATTTTTTTATTTTATGGATTTTTTTTAATATATATAGAAATTTAAATTCATTACATTGTAAAGCAGTGTTTGAAACGCGTACAGTTCATGTTGTTGTCTATGGTTTAAAATAATATGCTAATGCCTTTAACAACAGCGTCATAGGTTAAAAGCATACTTTAACAAAAATATCAATTTAGAATTTGTTAATTTCATTATAACGGTACAAAATGTCAAAAGCTCATCCTCCAGAATTAAAAAAGTAAGTATAATTAATTTTCTATAAGTTTGTTTTGGACGCGCTAAGATAACCTTTTACTCTGCGCTGTTACTTTTATTTTGTTAAGTTTGGAATGTATTGCATACCTTTGTAAAATAATAATATCGCTTGTGTGTACTATTGATTAGGTTCATGGATAAAAAGCTATCCATCAAATTAAATGCTGGGCGTGGTGTAACTGGAGTTCTGCGCGGATTCGACCCTTTCATGAACCTCGTTTTAGATGAGTCTGTAGAAGAATGTAAAGATGGACAAAGAAACAATATCGGAATGGTCGTAAGTGTTTCTTTATGAATGTTTGTTCGTAGCTTTTACCATCAGACTGCCCCCACAGACCTGCTTATCTTCAGCAACAAATTATATTTTTTTAGTAAGTTCATAGTTAAATATGGATGCTAATTATAAAGGTGTCAAATTATAAATGTAAATTCAATTTATATGTTATAATATTGTTTTTAGCATACTTAGATGAAATAGAACATTATTATTAATTATTATGCAAAGACAAAAATATATTTCATTCATAATAAATATGCTCTAGTTGTTCTAAGCAAACTTCACATATTTATTTTACTTTAACAATTTTCAACTGTTTCAGGTAATCAGAGGAAATAGCATCATAATGTTAGAATCTTTAGATAGAATATAGCACTAATTTAATTCCACTAATATAATTCTTTATAAGGTAAAGCATAAACTTTTCTTGATGTTAGTAATTAAAGTTTCATGTAATGATACAAAAGTAAATGAATAAGTAAGTACAACAAATTAAAATGCAAATGGTTAACTAATAAACTGTTTCATTTGGTGTGTTGCATCTGCATCATCTTCAGTATGATTTTGGTAGTCAGATGTTTTTTATAACATTTATCTCTCTTAATAAACATCACATAATTAGTAACATTGGAATTACTAGTTTTAATTTCTTTACTAACTGTTTTCATGTTACATGAACGTGGTGGTTTATAAGAGTGATTTTTTTTTGAGTATCAATTCTAAAATCAAAATTCAATTGTGAATTAAAAAGTTTTCTAATTTAATAAGCAATATTAGTGAACCATTAAGTTTTTTCAAACATACACTGAACATGTTCTATTAATAACAATAAATTTTAGCCAAAAAGTTGTTTTAATTTCTGCTCTATATGATATTTTGTATATATACATTTCATTTATAAATCCTTACTGATCTCTTCTATCTACTGCAGGATAGGATTTTTATTTCTGGTGTATACTTGTCATTCAAGCACTGAGTCTCTGTTTGTCAATGCCATGTCTATTGTCATTGATTTGTGAGACCATGTAGATATAACTCTGGCTTAATAGCTTCTTTGTTGGTATCACTCTTAAGAGAATGGCCATCACATGTATTGTTATCAAGCTTTACAACAGGCCATCACTCTTTCCTGATGACCACCATTCTCGTACATTCATGTAGTGATGAAGAGCTATTTACTGCCGCTTGTATCTGGTCAGTCTACCTCAGAAGCAATTATTCTCGTGGCCTGGTACCCTCAACCTTTCCCTTGTCAATAAGTTGCGCAATAGCTACCTCCTCTCGGCGGTATACGTGACTAAAATTAAGGATACGAGACTGATCAAAAATGATAAACGCTGCTTGAAGTATAGACGCGATGGTACGAAATTCTGCCCATGATACTCTGAGCATTCTCCTTTAGCATCACATTTCTAGGAAGACTATCTTCCTTACTTTTCGCAGGCTCCACATTTCTGCGGCGCACCGGATTTTAGTGATTATTTATATGTTGCGATCCTTCCATATTTTTCTCAACTTGTCCAATGCAGACCTAGAAATTACCATACACCTCTTTATTGTCTATACTGTCGCCGTCGTTCGTAATTAACGCTCCCAGATAAAAGTATGATTCATCATAAGCATCACAACACAATTAGCAATTTGTATAATTGGTTTAATGGCCCAATATTGTATCTCAATAAATTATTATTAATCGTAGTGAATTAAAAAGTTACTACTATTCTGTTTTAGTCTGCATGAGTAAAATTATTGTTTTAAGTAATGAAGGGGTCTTTTAAAATAAATTGTTTCTGTACCTAAATATATAATAGTAGACTTAAAAAATTTGTTGATGTAGCCTTAATTATAGATAATTTCTATTGAAATATGCGTAAAATACAATAAATTTATTTATATGTAATTATACTCTTTTAATGTGAATCATACGGTTTAAAGTATTAAGTTGAATTTTATATTTATAGTTTAATAGAGAAATTGGTTATTATATTAAATATGGTCTTATTAATAAATTTTATTATTTTCAGTGATAAATTTTTAATAATTATGTTTAAATATATTTAATATAACTTTTTCTCAACATTGCAACATTGATTGTCGTTATGGGTTTTTTTGCTAGTTATTCGGTTGTTGTCACTGTCAATAGGACTGTTTTTGTTCATTAAATTCCTTGACACGAATTCGGGGTGTTTTCAAAATTTTATGCTCACAAAAACAATGAAAGCTGTGCTGTGAACGGGAATTAAACATTGTGTTCACCATTGACGCGGTGCTACATACACTAGACTATAAGGTAAGAGTTTGTCTTTAAGAAGTAGTCACACACAAAAATTATATTATGTTAGTAGCGATCGGAAGGTACTGTCTATGTAGCATTCTTCGTTTATTTTGTTTGTAACACTTAGTAAAGATCCTGTTCAATGCGTCAGAGTTTTAGTTGTTATTGACACCTAGAAAAGTATCGTAAAATCAGTTTTTTTTTTTATTTTGTCATAATATCGTAGATTTTAAAATACATTATCTGCATATATATACATACAGCGATCAATTTTAGACTAAATAGTACACTTTGAAAAGAATTTATATAGTGAAAGATATATAATCTCTTCATATATTCTGAGTCATAATGACACAACGGCTGTACAATTTGTTATATTTCTGTTAACTATTAACCTAATTACTATTTAAAGATCTATATGTTTCTGAATTTGTTTTCTACTGAGACCCAGTTAAATAATATATATTCATCACCAAATTTATTTTAAAAAATTTTAGGAATTTGTACTCAGCTAAGAAGATGAACCTTTGTTTAATGTCTTAGTACAACAAAAAAATAATATAGGTGTTTATATATATATATTTAATATTTTTTAATTCATAAATTTTTTAATCTCTTAATTCTTTTGTTATATTACATTGCAGTAAATAGTAGTATGCATGTACATCTGTACATATCTTTTATCTATATATATAAATATATTTGTTGTCACTATTACCAATATAGTTTAAGTCAGTAGTTATCACCTACCACAACATCTCACCTTACCGAATGTTACCTAGTAGAGAATGTCAATAGGCATTAAGCCTTGCCGTTTGTGCACCTTGCTATAAGATTTTACAATAAAGAGAAAAAAAGGTTCATATAAAATAAGATTGGTCCATACTTTATATGCGTGAAAGTATAGAAAGTGAAATACCATATGAGTAACTATAATATTACTTACTAGATTTTTGTGGCTATTGAGTGATTTAATACATTAGTTTAATATTATTATACTTACAGTTAGAACAGTTAAGGAAAATCTAAGTCACATATTACATTATCCGTTGTCCATAGAGGTCTGTTTTGAATATCTTCTATGGAGATACTTGAGCGATGCCTCGGCAGTAGGATGGCTTTTAGGTGACAAACAAGCATTGTTAAGTTTTATAGTCACTTAAAAGTTATATAAACTACTTGATCTATTTAACTAATAACAAATTCATTCTAGTTAGTATTGTTCCTGAGAGTTCAATTTAATATGATTGAATTAACAAAGCTGGCCATTTATACTAAAAATATTAGATCAACTATAATAATATTGTATTCTCACATGATGGACAATTTTATTTGTCTTTGGGTATACTAAGAACAAATTATACTTACCAAATTAAAAAATTTAATAAACTAGTCACATCTTGTTATCAGTGTTAAAATGTATTAGTCATTTCCTACATAGGTAGTCACCATGTTTTATTTCGATGATCTCATTATGATATTTAACCCACATCTGTAAAGGTTCTTATTTAATAATTTTTTTTTTCGCAAAGTGATGAGATGAGAACTATCTTCAACTGCATAATTATAATGAGAACACTACCAATTTTTGCCCATAACATTAAAATTTAGGATATTAAATGATTCACACATTGTTTCCGTAGTGACGAAGCCAACTGCCATGGCGGATATAATGGATCCCTTGTCCCCACCTATCAATAGCCCCCGAATGCCTGGCATCATGCATAAGTTACGAATGAGGTTCGGCAGATCACAACCACAACGACCACCGGGAGAAGGTAAGTTACAATACATTTTTCTATTCTAACTGAATTGGGCAGAAAGTATAACGCCAATGTAGTTAGATGTAACGTTACTCAATAGAGTTAGGTAAAGATAGCATTCTTATTTAACTACATTCATAGCCCAGTGGATAATCATTGTTCATATAACATGGATATTCCTGGTTATGAAACCATGGAATGTTCCAGGGCTATTCATATCAATTTGAAAAGTTATATATTTTTTTTATGTCTGGATAGCTTATCTCTTTTTTTATTCTTAGTTGGTATTGCTCTTGACAGAGTGGTTGTGATCATCACTGGATAACTTATATTATATTGCAAATCTGTCGCAGTAACAGCATTGCATATTATAATGGCTACATTTGAAGAACGCTTATAAAACTGATACATAATAACAGTGTAATCTGTGAACACTTTAATTGAATGTTACAAACAACTTGTTATGGCACTGGGTCAGCTATTATTATCAGTTTGAACTTGACAGTCAGTTTGTACGCAGCTGACATGTCTGAAAAGTGTTCAGGAGGTTATTTGTTTATATTTATTTTTATGTTCTTAGTAGATTTTTTATTTTTATAATAATGATGCTATTTTATTTACAAATTTATGTTTTTTTCATGTAGTGTTTTGATGTAATTTATCTATTTTAAATTCTTTTTGATCATCAGGATATGTTGAGTTTGGTGAGTTCAGAGCGGAGACGCCTGGTATCAAGAAAGTTGGGACATTTGCTGGTGTCTTCTGCCCAGTTGTGTTGTCTATGTTCAGTGCATTGATCTTCATTCGAATGGGTTAGTTAAAGCCTGTTAATTACATTCATATTCCAAATGTATAAGTATTTTATAAGATGATAAGTAATTGTATGCAACTTTGTAATTTATCTATTTTACCTAACAATTACTGACTGTTGACACATTTATAATCAATGTTTTTAGTCAACATTTTTACTTTCTATCAACATAGCAACCAGTTGAGTGACACTTTCACTTGATGGTAGGTGATACTTACCTGTAACAATGTGGTGCTAGTAAGGATGATTTACGCTGTACTACATTGTTCCCATCGCTTTAAGATATAAGTCAAGTCACAATAGTCCATTAATTTCACTAGCTACAGCGCCCTTCAAACCGAGCACAGTGCTGTTTGGCGGCTGCAATAGGAGCTGGTGGTATCTACCTAGACGGTCTTAGGCAACAAAGACTTATCAACAATTTATTACGATTTATATTAAAATACTTTATTTATTTCATTCATATTGTTTTTTATGATTATCTTCAGGTTACTTGGTAGGAAATGCTGGACTTCTAGTTACCTTGGGCCAGTTCGGTCTGGCGTACCTCATAGTGTTCTTCACGGTGACGTCGATATGCGCGATATCAACAAACGGGGCGGTGGAAGGAGGTGGAGTTTACTGTATCCTTTTCAATGTGAACTTTTTTATTTTATCTGCAATGGGCTATGTGATACTTTACCTCAAAGTGATATCGTGTTAAGTGGCAATGACGCCGTGGATGATAAGGGTATACGCCCAGATGACTGGCTCTCACGTGTCGACAGCCGGAACACGGTAATGTTGGTATGGCGATAGATTAATAATATTAATGTGGTAGCTCGATTCTAACCTAAAAGCCACAAATTGTGGGCGGGGAATCGAACCCACAAGTTACTTATCTCGCATCCCGGAGGCGGTGAAATAGGATATTGAAGAATATTTTAAATCTTTCTAAACAAAGTTCTTTCTGAAGCTTCTGTTGTATCATTGAAGATATCTTGAACCTATATCTAAAATGTTATAGGCTTATGGGTCAAAGGCTTTACTTAGAATGTTTATTTGAACCTATTGAATAAAGGGGTTACCTTTGACCTAAAATTTAATTGATTTGAATATTTTGAATTTTTACCTTAATATTAAATCAGTCATGATCAGTAGGACGTTAGGTCCAGAATTTGGTGGCGCTATTGGTACGCTGTTTTTCTTCGCCAACGTGGTGTCCAGCGCTCTATGCATATCTGCTTGCACGGAGGCTTTGGTGGAGAACTTCGGAGACAATGGTTAGTATATTTTTATATTATCAAGAGACGAGATGTACATTTAATGGTGAGTGATACGCTCGCCTTTTGTGTAAGTGTTAAAGTAGCTAGACAACAGTGACAACAGCTCTAGTAGTTCGACTAGCAATATCGACCTGCAAACTTGAACGAGGAAGTGATAACAATACCCTTTATTTAAATAATGTCGATTACTTTCAACAAGAGCTGCTTCCTCATAGGTTATCTCGTGGGAGAAAACCCGGGGCTGCCCAACGGCTGGTGGTTCCGTTTCCTGTATCGCTCGCTGCTGAACGGCGTGGGTCTCGGCGTGTCGCTAGCGGGCGCCTCGCTGTTTGCGCGCACCAGCCTCGCTATCTGGCTGACCATGCTGGTCTGTCTGGGCAGCGCACTCATCAGCTTCTTTGTAACCGGACCTTTATCGGTTTGTTTAATTACATCTAATTTAAGATCATTTAGATATAGTACAGTACCGTGTAGTACGATGTTAAATATAATACAATCTCTCTAGGTACATAGATTTGTTTTGTTTCCTTTGGAGTTGTCTCCCCCTTATTCGTTTGCCGGTATCATTTTAGTCCATTAAAATTACATATTTCTAAAAATGTTAAATAGAATGTATAAAGAAAATAATTAATAAATATAGAAGTTTTACAATAAAAGATTACAATATAATAAACGAAAATTGTAACGATTAAAAAAAATAATTAAAACAATTTCAGGTAGAAAAGCCGTATACGAACCAGCTGGTGAACACGACTCACTTCAACTACACGGGTCTGAGTACCGTGACGCTGTATTCGAACCTGTATCCGGATTACGGGCGCGACTACAGCACCGGCGACGGCGAGTGGACGGACTTTGCGTCCGTGTTTGGCGTGCTGTTCACCGGCGTCACCGGCGTCATGGCCGGGGCGAACATGAGCGGTAACAGCCTTCAGTGTCTAAAATAGGAGTGAATCTTCCAACACTTACTACACTCGTATTTACTTAACCACAAGTATGTTTCATTATTATTATTCTATGTCCAGCTATGGACGTCTCCGAGCTCATTATGATGAATATTTCATTGTCTTGGATCGTCTATGTAGGTGTATGTAGCTCCTATTCCTAATATTGTGCAAATCTTAATGTTTCGATTAGAAGGGAGCTGTGCACCGTGTAATTACTGGTGTAACGTGACTTAACGTGTTGTCTGATCGTAACTGCTATAGTGCTCTGCAGGGTATACCGATCTAACTAGAGCCACATTGTCATGGGCAGGTAGTGACTCATAGATGGACGTCTTGTGTCCTCGCATCGTGGAAAAAAATATCAAATATTTGTATACAGTAAAAGCTTATTCGTGGATAAAATTTCTTTATTCGCGGATCTAATAAGTACATATACATAATAATAAAAAAAGATTCAATAGGTATTCAACCCAATATCCTTTGTAAATGTTGTTAAATGGACTAATAAAAAAGTATGTTCCGTATACGCGGTATATTTATGGAACATATATCCCGCGAATACAGAGCTTTTACTGTATTGCGCTTTATTGTTATCTAACGCCGATGGATAGTGAGGTCAAATGTTAATCCATGTATATATATGTATAACGATATCCCAATAACTCGTTGTATCGACATGTAAAACGTTGTGCGCGTGCGCAGGCGAGTTGAAGCATCCATCGCGCAGCATTCCGGCGGGCACGCTATGGGCGCTGCTGTTCACCGCGCTCTCGTACGCGGCGGTCAGCGGGCTCACCGCAGCGACCTGCAGCCGCGGCTTGCTGCAGAACAACTATGTGTACCTGCTGCCGATCAACGTGTGGCCGCCATTCATTGCGGTCGGTAAGTAAACAATTTGTATACACCGTAAACCTATAGAATCCTATATACCATATCGACCACATACTCCTATATACCATATCCAGTACCAGCTTCATCCGAATAATTTATAATTTTAAAACCAATTATATATCCCAAGGTATGTTGATGGCTACGTTTTCTGCTGGACTGTCCAATCTCATCGGCGCGTCTCGAGTGCTCGAAGCTTTAGCCAAAGACAACATATATGGTAAGTTTGTTTATGGTTTACGTATTCCAAGCAACAATATGGTAATAAAAAGTAAATAAACCTATATTGATGAATTGTGAGTAGATATTATTTAAAAACACTTTTCCTTCTAAATTATATGCATGTATATTTTAAACCTCATATTTTTTTTGTTTTACCCTAGGATTTCTTCTGAGACCGATGGCATCACACAGCGGAAATCCAGTGATGGCGGTGCTTGCATCCTGGCTTTTAGTTCAGGTTGGCATTATGGCCGGATCATTGAATGCTATCGCCCAGGTGAGACTATTAGGAAGCAATAACAAAAATAAATCATCATCAACATTACTTAATATTGAATGAGTAGATATAATCTAATAATTTGGTTACTTCTATGTATATGGTCAATATATATCGATATAAGATAATTTGATTTTGTGACAATAATTTTAACACTATTTACATCCAGGTGAACTCTGTCCTCTTCATCACGAGTTACTTCGCTATCAACTTGGCCTGTTTGGGACTGGATCTGGCCTCGGCACCCAATTTCAGGTAACAAGTTGATCATTATAAAGTATTACAGCTATGTAGCGTACTTCGTAGTGTGCAAATATTAATGATTCCTCGTGGGCTATGGTCGCTAGTGAAATTACTGCGGTGACGAGGGGTAAATCTAGTGTCTGAAGGTGATGAATGCTATGTGATTCGATTTATATATAAGCCAGTGGGGTATATAAAAATAGCAAAGAATTTCCTTATAAAAGAAAGCCATGAGTTCCGATTTCTGTTTTTTTTTGTAGCAAAGAAGGTAACTACGTATTGTAGTGGTTGATTAGTACGTGTACTTTATGGCCGCAGACCTACCTTCAAGCATTTCTCCTGGCTGACCGCGCTGATGGGCATCGTCGGGTGCGCGTCGCTGGTGTTTGCTCTGCGTCCGGCGTACGCGAGCGGCGCGGCGTTGGCGTGCTGCGGACTGGTGCTCACGCTACACCTTCTATCTCCGGCCGCCGCCGATCCCAAATGGGGTAGCTTGAGTCAAGCGCTCATATTCCATCAGGTAATCAAACAATATGTTAGCGGTGGCTAGGCAATCCGGTTCACCAACTAAACTGAACGTCGCGTGGGAACGAACAAGCCACTATGTAACGAAGACAAAAAAAAACTGAAGCATGTATAAAATACATTATCAAGTACATACATCAATGTAAAAGATTATAATAACAACCTTCACATATATCGTTTCTGAACTGCTGGGTGATCGCAGGTGCGTAAGTACCTGCTGTTGCTGGATCCACGCCGCGAGCACGTCAAATTCTGGCGGCCGCAGATGTTGCTGCTGGTGTCGACACCACGCCAAGCCGCGCCTCTCATTGACTTCGTGAATGATCAGAAGAAGGTGAGATGAAGCATGCAGGTAAACAGAGGCCTATGTTATCACTGTCTGCCATGGACAATAGCAACATTTAGATATTCGAGGCTGCGTTGACAACCATTCATTATAGATAAACCATCTTGTTTTTTTCTTTACAATTTAGGTTTGTCCTGTTGACCAGTTCATAGCACTTTGTGTGACATGCTTGTGGATAGGCGGAAGTAGAATTCGATGGATAATGTGAAAGAGGGGATATGCATTTAAAAGCAGTTGACTGTGAATTGATGCTTGATAAAAGGGAGAAAGAGAGAGGAAATGGACGATTGATAAAAGTGATAGAAGAAAGAGGCTACGAAGATTCTGGTGAAGATTGCAAAAAACCGATTTATGCCGAAAAGTAGGGCCGATGAGTGTGAAGATCTATTTGGGAGGCCTATGTCCAGCTGTGTACGTCTATTGACTGATAATGATGACTACACATATATTCTAAAATTAAAAACAAATATTTGTCTTCAGGGAGGCTTGTTCGTCATTGGTCACGTGAGAGTGGGTGAGCTGGACGGTAGCGGAGACCCGCTTGCCGATGAGCACAAATACTGGCTCAAGCTGATTGACCACTTAAAGGTAATTAAGACATTGGGAAATTACTAATAGATTTATAGAACTCTGATATTGGGGACGAATCTAAGCTCACCTAGTGGTACTTGTACCACTTCTGCACTTATTACTGAGTGTAAACCTTACTGTGTTCCAGTTGAGGCGTTGTTAGCAAGTGAAATGTTTATGAAGCAAAATTTAGTGTCATGGTATCTGAAGGCAACCAGCACAATGTGGTGCAGCGTTTATCATCCTAATTCGCACTTTATAAATAAGGGTGGGCGTATCATTTACCATCACGAGAACACCCTGTTCGTTACGTCATTTGGTGAAATAAAAAAATATACCTCCATGAAACGAGGGTACAAATTTGGTCATGTGGCAGGTGAAGGCATTCGTGGAGCTCTGCTTGGCGGAATCGGTGCGTAGCGGCGCCGCTCAGTTAACGCGGCTGTCGGGTCTGGGAGCCATGAAGCCGGACACGGTGCTGCTTGGCTTCCGCGATGATCAACCACCGAAGGACTTCTTCAGAGAGTGAGTATTTTAACTGTTCACTGACCGTATGCCACACTGCCTATCGAAATAATTGGTAGGAGCGGCTGGAGAAGATTGGAGGACCAATTATGGAGTGGACGATAGGCATGATAGGCATCATCGTGAAGTACTCTCGTCCAAACCTACAAAGCCCTCCTGGCGAGATTGATTAGCGCGGAGACTGGGTTGAGGCTTGTATATGGCATCCTATTGAAGTAGTTTATATGCTGCAGTGTATTAATACGGTATGATGGTATGGTCATTAACAATATTCTCTGCTCGACCTCAAGAAAGCCTGATTTAAACTTAGTCACTTTCTGGATGAAGAATAAGTCGATTAAATTTTCTTTCTCCACCCTGTCTCGCAGCCCACAATCTCCATACCAGACCCGCGAGTTCGAGCTGGAGGGCGGCGTGCAAGTGTTCCCAGGCAGGCGCGACGCGAGCACGCGGCCGTCGTGCTGCGGAGTACGTACGCGTCGTGCGCGACGTACTCACCGTCAACAAGAACGTATGCCTCTGCAGGCACTTCCATCGGCTGGATATGGCTGCGGTCGAACGGTCAGTATTGTGTGTTTCGAGGAAGCTGGTGATCGAGACCACATTGTGACAAATCACACATATACACACACACATTCACAATAATTAAGACTATAGTGGTGGTTCGTAAATCAATCTACAGTCTCACTGTCACCTATCATTATGTGAAATTGAGGTTAAGTATTAACCCATCACGGGTAAATAAATAGCTGATGCAATACGGTTAAGTTTTATTTTTTTTTCCTTCCATAGACGTTCATCTACCCTCAAATATATCGACGTGTGGTTGGTGGAGCCGCTGCAACCGTCGCGTGAGGATGCGTTCACCGTGCGCGCGCTGTTCGCGTTGCAGCTGGCGGCCGTGGTGCGTTCGGCGCGCGGATGGCAGCATCTGAGGCTGCGCGCGCATGTCGCCACCACCGCGGCGTCGTCCGGTGAGTTACAGGCCACGTTCTAGCCCTCTATCCAAACACAAGTTTTACGAGCCATTTGTATCTGTCGCCGGAGGTCGTCTATGTCCATCACACATATTTCTGCTTCTAATCAGTGGCGTGAAAACATTACTGTGTCCGTTTAATAGGCATCTAATTACTGGGATAATGAGTATTGAGATTTCATCTCTCAAGGCAATGGAGCATAATGTGGTTCAGTGTATAATCATTCTAACTATCACAAAATATTCATGGACATACATCTATTAGGTGAAGTCCTGATCTTTTTGTTGCTTCGGCAGATAATAAACTAAGTGCTTCATGTTACATATTTATCTGGGTCTGTAATTTTTGAAGATCTATCAATTTGCAATTTAATTTTTGGATAGCTGTGATGTTTGTAGAGGGCGGGCGGTCGTACGCTGTGGAGCCGGCCGCTGATCCCGCGCTGCCGGCGCTAGAACCTGGCCGGCCTGTACAGCACCGGCTCGAGCAGCTGCTGCGCTTACTCAGGATAGACGCGACCATACATTGCGTACGTATAATTCACGACTGTATATAATAGGTGTATATATATTTACGAAAATAAAGTCACACTCTACTGGTTTTTGTAATCTTCTTTTTTGCAATAAACTAACACGGGCACTTAAGTTTACTTAGTGTTAAGTTATAATTACGCCACGGATGGTAAAGATCGCCTAAAATGGCTCGCATATTTAACAAACTGCGTTATTATGGTTTAACCGGAAAGTATAAACATACATTGTGTTGTTTTCATAATTAAAATATATTATTTCGTTTACCAGGTGTCCGAGTGGCCAGCCCTCGAAGACAGCCGCCGACTGGACAGTCTAGACGACAATAGCATATTCTACAGGGTGCCAATGTCTTACCTGCAAAAGTACGAATTTTCATATCTTTTAGTAGTTAAATACTGCAGCACGTATTTCTGCCACCAAACAGCAGTGCACAAACATTTGAAGCGCTCTGCAGCTGGTGAAATCTCTGTGGTAATGAGATTTAGATCTTATATGACCAGGCAATGTGCACAATGTGGTGCAGCATATATTATTGTAATAGCCACATTTTTAGGTGCTGCTTTATATATAACCCGCTGTCAGGCGAACATCCTGTTATTCTCTTATATCATTGCGCAGGGTGAACAGCATAATGCGTATGCGCTGCGCCGAGGGTACCGCAGTGACCTTCGTACAGTTGCCGCAACCGCCGACGCTGCCGCCGCGTGCATCCGACGCGGACGAGTCCATCTGCCAGCAGTATTTGAAGGTAACTCGTGAAATACTACTTTCTAGATTTGATTATTGGTGGTGTATTCCTAGCCTAGCCCTAACCCTAAGCTAGCTACCGCCATCACATTGTAAATATGAGAGATGACAGTATCATTATTATCCAACTGTGAACATAAGACATCCAAAATATTGTGAATGGGCATGCTTCATATAGTCCTAGAAGATAGCTAGTGAAATGAGTAACGTAATGATACTTTACTTCTTAAGTCTCAAGATGAGACAAGCACGTTGTTATCGGCTGGCCATGTGCCATATCAAGTGATAGATACCGTTAGGTGAAATAGGTTGTCATGATGCTTCCTCAAATCAGTCATTTAAGTAAAGTGCTTAGTCGATTGTAGTTAACAAATAAAAAAGTACAACTGTCAAATCTATTCCTAACCAAATACTGCTTTATTTCAAATTCAAGATTATTATAGTATATTAAAGTAAAATTATTGGGGAGACGAAATGTAGTTCTGGGGTACCCCAATACATCTCATTGTCATTTAAGCAATTTTTCGTCCTAATGTTAGCCTCTATTTTCAGGTGTTAGACGAACTGACGAAGGATCTCTCGCCAACTATATTAGTCAGAGGTCTTAAATCTGTGACATCGACTGCTCTGTAGGACTTGGATAGATAAATATACGGACCCTAATATTCGAGTCAATTATCAGTAAGCGATTGACTCTTTGGAACCGTTTTGACGTCACAATGGATAAAAAGGGAAGGAGAGTGGACAACAGACATTTTATGTATGACTTGAGTGTCTTCAAGAGAAGAGAGTGTTGGCTACGCCAAATCTAGACATATTTACCACTGCGGATCACGTCACCAATTAACGGCAGATGAGATCGTGGATAAGCACGAAACTATTCAAATTGATATATCTATGTTAAAAAAAATATTTCCATATATCTTTTGATTTCAAATATGTATGTAGTAATTGAATTAAAAAATCCCTAATTCCTCATTGTTACATTGTAATGATAGTAATATTATCACAATATTAGATTAAGAGAAGAATTCTTTTCTCTAAAAATATCTTGTTATGAGAAAGCTGGCCAAGTTAGTAAATGTAATTAAGGGCTTTGTTTGTTCTCAGTAATGAGCGGGCGATAGGAGTCCTTTGTGCTGGGAGATAGGAGGGCAACTGTACATGCTGGAAAGAGTAGCTCGCCAATCCAAAAATAATTAGTTACCTTCAGTTTTTTCAGCCGCTAGCTTATTGAATACAGGTTATAGTAACAATTTTTTTAATCCGAAATGGCCTAACATATTCTCAGTTCTAACACCTTGTGAAGTTAGTTACATTGATGATGTCCAGAATATTCTGATTTATATTTCGACAGTCTGAGCATAGCGATGGTGTTATGACAGTAGATTGAGGCGGGCTAATAAAACTTAACATTATGTGGCCCCGCATTCAAAACCGGAAACTCACGGTAAAGTAAGGCAAGCATTTCATCCATTGCGCTACGAAAATGATAAAAAAACCATGACAACTTTATTTTATCTATAACAAAATTTAAATCTGATTTAGGTAAAAAAATACTACTATCTTTATTAACCATCCCCCAGCACAAGAAACAGCTTACAAAGGTGTGCTTAATGAGGAATTTTATAATTTAATGAAAAACATGAAGCTGAGCTTAATTAG
Organism: Ornithoptera priamus; assembly: GCA_029034505.1. Lineage (NCBI taxonomy): Eukaryota > Metazoa > Arthropoda > Insecta > Lepidoptera > Papilionidae > Ornithoptera > Ornithoptera priamus. The sequence goes on along the minus strand of JARDWD010000500.1, from coordinate 1,111,780 downwards.
CTAACTGTATAGTTAATGTAATGAAATAATAAACAGTATTGTTTGTGTAAAAGTTATTATAGGTCTTCCGGTCACAAGCGGATTTCAACTTGAGCTAGCCGTTTTATTTTTGCTAAAATAGGAAGCTGGATGCCTTATTTGCCAAACCGATAACTTAAATAAGGAATTGTGGAAGATAACCTATGTAATAAAAAGTATAGTTTTTAATACTATCTCAAAGATGTTCTAAATTAAAAATAAAAACTGAGAAGTTATTTCACCACCTCCCTAGCCACGGTGGTAAACTTGCGTTTGGAACAAGGAGGTGCATATTTCTAGCCCTACATATGAGAAGGGTAGTAAAAATAATTATCTAGTTTTATTAATTTTCATTATAGGTACTATTGCGCTTTAATTATCCTGATCTCTGGTACAGCAGCTAAGCGCTTGCTTTATACGGAGGTCCTTGTTCTAGGATTTCTCTAAAACCGCCTGGTAGATATCAGTAATAAATCTACCGCCATAGAGTCGTTACCTACAAGCTGTCAAAATATAAGAGAAGCAGCATAAGGGAAGACCAGGCTCCGCCATATTCAGTCTTCGTTGTCTCTAAACGTGTGAGATTTAACTTAATAAGCATTCAGTTAATCGGTTTGGCAAGTGAAATGTTGAAGTTTGGAAATACGTATAGATTTTTTTTTATCTATAATTAGTAAAAGGTGTCGTGTGTTGTAATAACTTATTCCATGTCGTAGACATGAACATTTTGTGCTTACAAAGTTATCGGCATTGAATGCTGTCATGACAAGTTTAAGTTAAATGGTAGTTGTAAGCAGCGCTGTAAGCTTTACATATAATTTCTCTTTAGTTTAAGCAATTATTATCAATTTATGTAAGTATATCAATAATATTTTTTGTTCTAGAATAATCACTGATCAATATACTTATTACTTTGCAACTGGTGGTAGATCTCTGATGCTGTCGACCGTCTTCATGCATATCACCGCAGCGCCATTTTATGCCGCCAAAAAGCACTGCGCTACCATTACTGTGTTCCAGTTAGACAGGCTATAGATAGTGAAATTACTGGGGTAACGAGACAACGTCTGAAGGCGACGAGCGCAATATGCTGCTGTGTATAACATCCTAATTAGCGTCATGTTATGGGCAGGCGTACCGCTTACCATCAGATGAACGTCCCGCAAGTCTTGTCGGTTCCTTATATTAAAAAAAAACACATTTTGTACCGAGATTTTTTTTATTTAATACGGCAACACTATATTGCTACATTTTGTTGTATATCTGTGCTCACTGTGCCTGTCCGTCTTTAATAATTAACTATGTATGTGACGCACTTTAGAATTACTGGTAACAAAGTGCCTCTTCTATTGTATTTGATATAAAAACGCTTTATGTAAGATTAGCCCAAAGACGGCTTATCCGGGTTGCAGAGTTGTGCTTAATAGCGGTGCAGCGCTGACGGACCTTTCTCACGAAACTGGCAACACTGATGAACCATTCTTCAAAGTTTAAATAAAACTTGAAAAAATTGTTAGTAATATTACAACAGCAAGATTGTTGTTAAATTTACAATTTTTTTTTTTTTTTTTTGGGTACAGTCCGTACGAAATTTTATTCTTATCATTAGTATTCCAAAGGTTCGCCACCGCTGCTAGAAGTAATGTAGAAAGATATATGAGGGATCAATCGAATTGTATTTTCTATTTGTATTGTGATATACCAAGAAATTATATATTTTTAACAAACTGTTTTTCCATCACCCATCGACTCCGACACAATCTCACTCCAGATATAACTTATCTTCCGAGGTCCCAGCTTCGAGAAACGCAGCACAAGTTCGACAGGGTTAAGTAAGTTCATATTACTACCATGTATACACAAATGACAGAAGACTCTATTAAAAGACCTCTAGTTCCAATTTTGACCTCTTGGACTGCGAACGCTGGTAACGTGATCGTTTGAGCGGAAGCGAATTCTACAATAAAATGAGTTATTGGCTATTACTAAGGTTGTGTGTTTTACCACCAAAGAATACATCATCGCTCATCATCAGCTGAGATTGTATTAAAGAAAGACTAATATTTTTTTTAATAACATGCGCGACGTCTTCGGCCGTCAAGGACAGTCGTTTTATACGTAATCATTCCTGATGATTGACATTGTAACAACCCTGAAGTCATGCTGATAAATACTAATTTTACTAGTAGTAGTTAGCTGAAAACCATCAAGGTAGGTCCACTAGCGGCTACTTTACGCCAAACAGTAGTGTGCTAACATTTCTGTATTCCAATTAAAAGTTTAGTGTTAAGGGAATTACTTTAATGGCACCACATTAGATGACCATTTTGCTGATGTCGTTGGTTCATGAAATTATTGAAAAAATAGATATTTTCTGGGCGACATCCTCTTTTTTTGTTGTACGTGGGGGAAATGCCTCCGCCTACCTGTCCTTGCGGACGCAAGAATAGGTTATGGTATACTCGCAGCGACTGAAACCACCACCGATGAGAGGTGTCGCTTTATAACAGAGCCACAGGAACGCTTTCGAACGTCGCAATCTTGGCAGCACCGCGCAAGAAGAACACCCCCTTCTAACTCTATAAGGGCCAGAACATACTGCGCGCTCTTCTTGGTTTCTTACCGTCACCAGGGCAACGGATACAGGAGCGGCAACCCCTAACTTTAAAATATTGAACAATCTGCGGTTACAGCACACAAACCATAGACCAGCTGTACAGTTTGAAACCTCTTGCAGGTAACTCCCATAAAAATGGTGTTAGTTTATGATTCATTTAAAAAAAGAATCAATAGACCATAAACTATTGTATAATAGATTAATTTTCAACAATGCACCGTGGTTTTTTTTTTAAATGACTAGAAGTTACACTGATTTTACATGATTTAAAGTATGTTCTCTCTTGTATATTAATCAGAACAAAGCAATAGCAGTCAGATCCTGTGTAACCGGAAGAAGGCTTTTGGTATAAAGCAAAGGTTCACCGCTGTGCAGCGAGGGCAAACATATTTTATGTCAGTATTTGTGGATTTAAGAGTCATCTATATATAATAATTGTATGATAAGAAAGTTATACATATATAAAAATTTAGAATGCAGAAAACATGTTGGCGTCCATTGGAATGGAGCTACTTAGGAAAATCTATGTCCAGCAGTGGGCCTCTCTCGGCTAGTGATAATAATGTTGAAGCACCTTGCGTACACCACCGCATCGCACAATATAGGTGTCTACTAGTGGTAGGTCTTTTACAGATGACCGTCGAAATACCACCGCAGCGCCTATTGCAGCCAATAAACGGTACTATGCAAACGCAACGTGTGTCCAGGTTTGAAGGGTGCTGTAGCTAGTGTAGTTACTGTAGTAATAAAACTCAACATCCCATGTTTTCAAGGCGACGAGCGCAATTTATAATATTCTAACTAGCGGCACGTTGTTATGGGCGGGCGTATCACTTACCATCAGTTAACGTTCCGCTTGTCGCTTGTCGCTTAATTAAATAAAAATATTTTATGTATGGACGCTCTTATGACACTTGGGTACACTGGGTTGCCATACCTGGGAATGTTAAATTCTGCTTTATATAGTTTTTTAAACCAATCACGGTATTAACATAGTTTACTTAAACGTAATATAGACGATACTAACTTGCAGTACTATGCACTACATACTAATACTCAACTTTCAGGCTGTTGTGCTTTTAGTTTTTTTTTGGTTTTCGTGTAGATATCTTCAAAAAGATACCCTGTACTCTAGCTGAAGTCTAAGTTATATGGAGATTTATACCCACTTAAACCCTCTCGGTCGCCACCTTCGGCGTGTGCTTTTAAAGTTACCCCATTGAGTATAACTTAATTTTTTAAACTGTTTCGAATTTCTCACTAATTAGAAAAGCTAACGCTACAAGTAAATGTTATAGGATCATAATGGTCATCATCATCAGCTGATAGACGTCCGCTGCTTGATATAGGCCTCTCCCAAAGATCTCCACATCGATCGGTTCTGCGCTGAACGCATCCAGCGGCTTCGTGCGACCTTCACCAGATCGTCTGTCTAACTTTTGAGTGGAGGAGGGTGAGGTGGCAACACTATATCTACTATGAAATATAAACGCGTTGAATCATTTCATAGTTGTCTACGAAAATCTAATACAATTGCGAGTAACTAAGAAAGGAATCATTAAATATTTTTGAGGCACGCGACACCATTAACTCATCATGTTAGCCACCATGAGAAAAGGTTGAATACCACTGATGTATCATAAATCGTATGCAAATGGTGGTAGGTGATACGCCTGCCCATAACAGCATGGAATTAATTAATATAATATAAGAAACCCATGTCTAGCTATCGGCTGATGATGATGATTATGTCTAGCAATGGACGTCCATTGGTTGAAATGATGATTAATGTCACTAAAAGGCCTTTTAAGCCGGAAGACAGCAATGTGTACACAGTATTGTTTGGAGGCAGAAATAGGAGCTGTTATGGTACCTAGACGGTTTCCGGCAACAGAGATTTATTTTATTCAAAGAAGCGGAGAAGTGGTAAGTTATACGCCCGCCCATAAGAATGTGGTTCTAGTTAGGATGGTATACATTATACCATATTGCGATCGTCGCCTTGATAGATAAGATGTTAAGTTACTTTACCCCATTAAATTCACTAGCTACAGCGCAGTTCCGGAAGATAGTTACATATGCACATTACTGTTTGTCGGCTGCAGTTGGAGTTGCGATGGTATCCAGACGGTCTCCAGCAATAGAGACCTACCACCAGCACACAGTAAAAAGTGTACAAAAGTTTAAACGTGTGATGAAAGCTTGCGACTGTGTCCGCACGGTGTCGACAATGACAAGTTGGAGTGGTGCTCGTCAGCGATAACAAATCTCATCAAAAGGTGTGCCACTCGAGGCGCCCGGTGACCTCACCGGAGCACGAGCCAGCCGGGAGTCAAGAGGACTCCTGCCGGCGCACCAATTTACACGGAGGGGCTTTGGTCGTCCTTTGCGAGGCACCGAATGTCCGAACTTCCGCTCGTTTAATTTTTGATGGAAAAAAGACTTTTGTTACTGGTGACAGGGCACTGTTACCGCCAAGCAGTAGTGTGCAAACATTGCCGTGTGCCGGTTTGAAGGACGCTGTAGATAGTGAAATTATGTGATAACAAGACAACCTCGTACGTCTCGAGACGTTTACAACGTGGTGCAGTGTATATCATCCTAACTAGCGCCACGTTGTTATGGGCAGGCTTTAGATGAAGATCTTGCTTGTGTCGTAGTTTCCTCAAATAAATAAATAAATATTTCCAAAGAACAGAAGCTCGTGTCGCGGTTCGAGGGGTCGGTGCCGTGTAAACGTTTCCCCCTCGCCCGCGAGGGTAAGTGAAAATAAATATTTGGGAGCGATTGTCACTTCCTCGGGTAAACCTTGTTATCTGTTATTGTGCGTCTTTGATTTGATGAAGAGCTGTGACGTCACAGCCGCATCGTTTCCGTCACAGGAAGTACGCGCACAACCACGGAGAACCCTAAGCTTGCAAAACAATTATAATATACAAAAATTTTTTTTCTTTATATGTGCAACCGCAGCTCATATATCTGCCGCTGAACAGTAATATGTAAACATTACTGTATTCCGGTTTGAAGGGCGTTGTAACTACAGAAACAAATGGGGTGACGAGACTGAACATCTTATGCCTCAAGGTGACTTAAAAGCTACTTTAATGATTATGCGTATATAATATATTTTATCCTACGAAGAGACGAGTGAGACGTTCACCTGATGGTAAGTGATACACCCGCCTGTAACAACGTAGTACAATTAGTATGATAAACACTGCACCACATTGCGCTCCTCACCTTGAGGCAGTATGTTAAGGTATAGTATAAAATAGTTGCCGTTATAAGAAATCAATTAAAATTTATTTATATACAAACATGAATATATATACATACATATATATATATATGTATGTATGTAAATAGCTGAAATAATAAACTGATAGTTTTATCATGATCTAGTCTAGATGAGGGATGTGGTGTAACAGATAAACTAGTAACAATCTGAAGCTTAAGGGGAAGCAATCTGCATTTATTAACATATAAAATGGCGGCGCTTTGCATTAAGCTTGCCGAAGCCCTTCCGTGACGAAGTTTGTTTTATTGCTTTTGAATTAATCATATAACAAACATTGTAATATATCTATATGTATAATGAAAATAGATATTGTTTGTTCGCCAATCACGTGAAAACTAGTGATTGTATCAACACGGAGACACGAGCATTTGACGCTAAATGATTTGTAGATGGTTGTGGGCTGTTTATTTTTTGAATTTCATAGATCCTTCATAGTTTTATTTCTAATTAACTTTTATAAACGTTTTCTTTTTGTATTTATATACGCGGTTGCTATAGTAACGGTTGCTATAGAGTAGCGGCTGCAGTCAAGGAATATTTCAGACAAATTTCAAGTCTACAACCAGCACAGCGACTGGGGTAGAGCTGGTAATGAATATGTCCTTTCTATTTGTCTTCATTATGCTAACAGGCGATCTATTGCATGGTGTTAAGTAACCATGAGGCTGATGGTGAAGCATGCTGCTGCGGAATATCCTGGCTCTTAAGTATTGGCAACCGGAGCGGTATGCTGACAAGACGAGCGAAACGTTCATCTGATGGTAACTAATACGCTTGTCCATATCAACGTGACGTTAGTTAGGATGTATACAGCGTACATTGTGCTTGTACCGTACGACAAAAAAATAATAAATCTCTATATCGCAGTAATTGTACTACCTACAGCGCCCTTCAAACCAGAACACAGTACTGTTGTAAGCTAGACGGTCTCCATGAATAGAGACCTATATATATTGTGCTATATCTGTGTTGCCTGTTTCGATTACCAAGCTAAAAATTTAAATAGATATAAAATAATTAAATGCTGGTAATCATCAGGACGGTCGCAGCTGGAGGCAGTATCCTGTTACTATTAATTTTACTTAAATTCAACTTAATTTAGCTTAAAATTTCGCCACAAAACGTTTAGTTCCGCGCGGCGGTTGCTAAGAGGCGGTAAAGGAATTATGTAATCGCAATTAGGCTAATAGGAATTTCGTGCTTAAATGTGCTTAGAACATGGAGTCGCTGGTCTTTGAGGCTCCTACTATTAGGGCACTGGTATTTAGGGGTACTAAGGTCTTACTAACAACTAGCCCTAGCGATATACCCACTGTATTTGTTATTAAAAAAATTTAATTTGTTAAGAAATTTGTATCACCGCAGCTGTCATTGCAGCTGACAAACAGTAGTGAGCGAACATTACTGTGATCCGGTTTGAAGAGCGTTGTAGCTAATGAAATTACTGGGGCGAGGAGACTCGACTTCTTATGTCCCGGGCAACGAGCGCAATACGCAAAATACCCTTCAAACCGGATCACAGTAATGTTCGCCCACTACTGTTTGGCAGCTGCAGTGGTACTCACTCAGACGGTGAACGGAGACCTACCACCAGTGAAATTATTCTTATTCTTTACTTCCTGTCCCGGGCGTTTATTACTTTTTTCTGAAGCAACGCATCTAGATACTAGACTAGAACTTTAGTGAACTAGAACATCAAGCGCACAGAACTCGAGACGAGGTAATACAGCGCAACTGTAGAGATAAAGCGCTTGTGATCCGATTACAGAACCCATAAACTCTTCAAACGCTGGTAATGAAAACTCAGAAAGTTTTAATAAATAAAAAAAAAGTCCACATAACCCTGACGCACCCTCAAAAGGCAGTGTATCATCAAGAGTCATTTCCTGATATAGAAAAGAGCGTAAAGCCAATGCCGCCATTACAATCAGCACGCGCTTGTGACGTATAAATCCTTTTGCTCACTCACACCAGCGCGCTACGTGTACACGTGCACGGTGCGCACACACGCGTCCCGCTCGTACGAACACAACTACACACAAACAGCCGTGTGTGGTTAAAGAGGATTACACACAGGCACAAACCGTATCTGTTGTACTATTGTAACGAAAAAGTTCAACTATGTAAACGTATTAGTAGCGCCTTTTTCTGCAAACATGACCGTGATCCGGTTTGAAGGACGCTGTACAAAGTGAAATTGCTGGGGTAATGAGGTTTAAAATCTTATGTCTTGAGTATGTGGTAGTGTGTATCTTCCTATGGGTAGACGTTTGTATCACTTACCATCAGGCGAATGTCAAGCCGGTCTCATCGCATCGTCAAAAAAAAAATGCCCACATTATTTAAGTATTTAAAAAAAAAAAAATTGAACAGCATATATGAAAAGGCAGTATTTTTTTTTCATGAAGGCGACGAGATTACTTGGACGTTAACCTGATGGTAAGTGATACGTCTGCCCGTAGCAACTTGGCGCTGGTTAGAATGTTATACACAGCGCCAAGTTCCGCTCGTCGCCTTGAGACATAAGTTTCTTTACGTGATTAATTACACTAGCTACAACGCCCTTTAAACCGGAAAACAGTATTTTTTTTTGTAACACAAAGCGATAAGACGAGCAAGGCATTCACTTAATGGATGGTAAGTTATACTCTTGCCTCTAACAGTGTGGCGCTAGTTAGGATGTTATACACAGCATCACATTGTGATCGTGACTTTGAGATATAAGATGTTATCTCTCATTATTCCAGTAATTTCACTATCTACAGCGTCCTTCAAACCGGAAGAAAGTAAAGTTTGGGTAGTACTATTTGTCCGACGCAACAGACGCTGCGGTGGTACCTAGACGGTCTCCGGCAACAGAAACTTACCACCGTAAGTATTTTGGATGATGGATTACATCTACAATGGATTAATTTAACTTTAACATGACTTTATATTAAGTTACAGGCTCTTTAGCTTGTATGTATAACTGCTGAAACAGCAGCGTCATGCCAACGCGTCATATTTCCCAGGGTACACATTTTAAGGTTCTGTTTTTTTTTTATAGGAGGAAGGGCATACGAACGAACAGTTCACTTGGTGAAGAGTGATCACTGACGCTCATTCACTGGCAACACCATATCGTATCGAAAGTTTGCGAAACAGAGGTTGCCGGTTCGATTCCAAGGCTTCAGTAGGTACCAGCCCAGCTGACAAACAGTACTGTGAATTACCTCGTTCCGGTTTAAAGTGCGCTGTAGCTAGTGAAATCACTGGGGTAAAGTGAATAAATAATCTATGTCTCAAAGCGGCGAGTACAAAGCTGCGTTTATCATTGTAACTAGCGCCACGTTGTTTTAATCAGGCGTATCACTTACTATCAGGTGAACATCTCACTCGTCTCCTTCAAATAATAAAAAGCCAGAGAATGTGAGAGCATTGCGAATGGAGAAGTAATAATATATTGCTAATTGTTTAGTTGTTTTAATTAATGGATGCGCGTTTGACGGATTCATTACAAAGCACGAGCCGGTTTGAACTGGCATTAAATTGATATAACAAAGATGGCCGCCGACATCGTGACGTACGCACGACACGTACACATTCGAATTGCGAACGCTGGTGTGACGTCACCGTCCCGCCCCACACCGCGCGCACCGCCCGCACCGCCCGCACCGCCCGCACCGCCGCCGTAATGACCGCAGCGCGGAACATTACCGAGTTGACTCGAAGCAAACAGCTGTCATCTGACACTGATGGCGATTTTAGTCAATAGTATTACTCATTTAGCGTTAGATGATTTATTCATTGTTTTTATCAAAGTACTATCTGTTCCCCGGCCGCTTTGCTGGCCGTAATATATAATTAGACTTGATATTTGTCTGAAATATTCCTTGGGAGCCGTTACTGTGGCAACCGCATAAATAATACGAAATATTAATTAGAAATAAAATGACGGATCTATGAAATTCTAATAATTAACGGCCTATAACCATCCATAAATCGTCCGCGTCGAATGCTCATGTTCCCGTGTCGACACGTTCACTAGTTTTCACGTGATTGCCAAACAAACAAAACCCAATTTCAATATATGAACAGATTCTTTTAAAGGACAAATGGATGCCTCGGTTCTATTACATATAACCGCTTTCAATTCGTTGTTATTATAAATGGTCATCATCATCATCAGCTGATGACGTCCACAGTTGGACATAGGCCTCCTCCATAGATCTGTACGTACAATCCGCATGGCCTCTAATATCGCTGGGAATTAGGGCCTGGTGTATGTAGGGGTACATATAAGAGGATTTAAGCCATTTCCTAACACGCTGGCCGAATGCAGGTTGGTGAGAGCCAAAGCCTCGTTTGTTGATTAGCAGGGTGCACCACGAGCAGGTGAGGTTGGTTTGGGTCCTGTGAGTTACTCCCAACAGGTTCCCGCCTTGTTGTGGCGTAGGGGCTCAGTAGTCGTGGCTTGGTCATCCATGGTGAAGCGAACAGTAACATACCCGGCCGGCCCGAGGTTAGAGCTTTGGAGCTCCGTCAGTTCACCTCAGGTGCGTGCCGATGGGTTACAGGGGCGGCTTTGTACTGCCCTTTGCAGCAGAGGTGGGGCCGCTGCGGAAGAGGAGTGCCAGTATTGCGTTTCACTGTTCTCCTATCCTCCGCGGCCGTATAACGGGTAGCGGTGGAACCTAAAATCGGATCCGCTGCAGTGTCGGGAGACTCTTTTCTTTTGGCTTCCATGGCCTCTAGGTGACGGATTCGAGGGAATCCGTTGCCCGCGTGACTGAAAGAGGCCGAGGAGCGACGCGCTGTGTGTTTCAGTGTGCCTCTACGGAGATGGAAAGGGGGAGTTCTTCTCTATCCCGAGCTGTGGCTACATGGTGCAGCCATCGCTGGTGGGGTGGCGGATGTGTTCGAGAGCGTTCCCATGACACTGCCATAAAGCGACGAGGTGGAAAATCGTGGGGGTTTTAGTCGGTGCAAGTCCTACATTATGTCCTTGCACTCTGCGAGTTAAAAAATAAAGGGTCTCGTGAGTTGTTGTGCGGGACCTCTCACACCTCTGCGGGACCTCTCACACTCCGCTTATAAATGATAGTATAAAATATTGTATGTTTGTTCATTGTTAATTTTGTCTTCTTCACCTTGACACTTGCAAGCACCAATTTTTGAACATTTACTGTCGCAGCTTTTGTTAATACAGCCATAACTTAATTCCTAGTTTTTACCATCTATCTGTGCATACCAACGTGCTAACTTGATACATATAGAAACCTTTATATTAGCCTTTCACATAAACATTAAGTACACTAATTGTAACTTAATTTTGAGTGCCGTAATAGTGATTATAAATAAATAAATTAGTTAGCTGGACGTAGGAGGTCAATTTACTTATAGCCTGCTAATGACCATTTGATTTTAATTAACTAAGTTGCCCAATTTTCCTCATCTACAGAAACTAGCTACAGCGCCCTTCAAACTCTTAGCTGTATTTAATTTGTCTAGAATCTCAGATTCGCACCTTGTCCTCTTAAATAAAAAATGTTCGCTATAAAATTTATCTTAAGCATCCGTTAACATTAAGTGAAAGATGCGAATTTAGCAGGGAAACTGCTATTAGGGGAAATAGTGACTTAATTCGCTTACACTGGAGCGTTTAGCATCAGTTCACATGGAGCGGGGAAATTGGAGCAAATTTGATGTTTTTAATAGAACGGGAAGATTAAATTTAATTTGTGAATGGTTATAAGGGTAGAGAAAGACCGAATAAAGTGTAGATGGATTGTGTGGAAGATGACATGTGTGAGAAGAGTGTGAATTTTAATATGGTGGCTGATAAAAAGATGTGGAAGAGAAGTACATACTGTGCCGATCACACATAGAATGGGAAAAGGGCAGGAGGAAGAAGAAGATGAATAGAACGGGAAGATTGGGACACAGGTGAATGTTGGCTTTTGGAACAGACCTTTGTCCAATAGTGGTTATATTCCGGTGTGAACTATTCAAAGTCAATGTTATCATGAAACTTTAAAATTGATAACTACGTACACTCAGATATCTGTGGATAGATCTATGAAATAATTTAAAGGTTTCTGAAGAATAAGAGACAGTGGGAGAATGAGGAAAGAACCGACCGTAAGTAATGAATGGTCCAAGGGTTGTAAGAATTTTGATGTTTAGTAATCTATGTGTAATAGAGATATATCTTTCAAATACATGTAAAATGTCATTGGAAGCTGGTACTTTCACTGTTTATTCACTATTGGCGTCTAAAGGGTAAATGGAACTATTTCGGACAAGCTCCGACTTCATGTTCATGTGGTAAATCAATTTTCGTTATAGCATTCGTCCTATCGGCAACTTTAGCGTTATTTTTAACTTCCTTTGGTTCATAATCTCTTGATGCTGTCAACACTATAACTTCAAGTGTAGACTTGCAGTTAGCATTTTTTTTTCACTTATATAAAACTCTATCTGTGTTGTTTATTCATGCAGTCTCTCCTGTATGATAATCCTTTCTCAATCAGCACTAAACAGTTTTCTCCATCTGATCACATAATTTTTATTTGAATTCAGCACTAAATGACGATGCTGATGTTAAACGTGATATATCTTCCATCACTGCATCTTCTCGTTTGCTGTAGTTTAGTGGTTTCTTTAACAGCTTCACTTTTATCTTTTTATTGGATTAAGCAAGACGTTTATTTGATGGTAGCTGATATCCGCCTAGATAATTTCTGACAGTTAGACTGAATCGTAATGACATTAACGTTAGTGTATGTATGATATATAAATATATAAAATAATTATTTATAGCATAGGTTAGTGCAGGAATATTTCTTAGTATTCGTATGTAAACGGTTGTTTACACTGAAATTGTTTTCTGCGAGGATGCAGCCAACATCCCGACGTAATACCTGCAGCGAATTGTAATTCCAGTAACAGACGCACAGGATCTTGATCTCTATTCTTTGTATGTGAAGGTAGAAATTTCCTCAAACTTACAACGTGCCGTAGAGAGATTATCTGATTTCCGACCTTGATACAATAAAGGAAAATATTAACGCTGTAAATATTTGATCTTCCGCTGGCCGTGACCTTCTTCTTGGTTTTTTCTAATTTCATTTAATATACATACATATATATCACGCCTCGTTCCCAGTGGGGTAGGCAGAGACAACTCTCCACTTGCTACGATCCTGGCACACTTCTCTCGCTTCCTCCACTTTCATGAGCATCTTCATGCATGCTCGTCGGTTATCACACCGCTCCCTTATCACACTGTTCCTCATATTGTCCATCAGCTTCACTCCAGTAGTACTTCTCAAGTTTCTCATCTCCACAGCATTAATTCTACTTTCATGTTTCTTCTGCCATACCCAATATTCATTACTATACATCAGTGTGGGGATCAACACACCTCCATGTACAGCCAGTCGCGCTCTTGGTGATACATTCCGGCTATTCATAAAATAATGAAATGCCCCATTCATTTGACTCCCTTTCAAAACTCTTCTTTCAATATGACCATCACACTTGCCATCTCTCGTAAACTGTGAACCCAGACATACAAATTCTTTCACTTGTTCCACTTTTTGTCCCTCAATCATGTCACAGTTTGTCATACATTCTTCTCTTTCAAAACCATTACTTACGTCTTGCTTACATTCACTTTCATTTCTTTGCTTGTTAAAGCACCATGCACCATGTCTACCATCGCTTGCAACTCCCTCTCCGATGATGATAATAAAACTTGATCATCGGCGCATAGGAGGCACTTGACGATCAACTCATTCATTCTTAGTCCATACTCACTACCTTTCAAATCTTTCAAGCAATTGTCTATAAATAAGTTAAAGCGCCACGGCGAAGCCACACATCCCGTTCTAACATCTTTGTGGATGCTAAACCAGTCTGCGTAAGTCCCGTTGATCCTGACGCAAGCACTGGAACCCTCATAAAGTGATTTCAGTAATCGTGTCAGCGTGCTGTTTACCCCATAAACAGACCATATGGACCACAATTCAACAAGTATGAGAGCTTTAATTAGGATTTCATGTTTGAACCATTTGGGGTGGAAATCTTAAGGGTATGGGGTTTGAGTGCACTTAAACTTCTTAAGGATATTTCTAATAATCTACCGGAAGCTACTCAACACCCCAGAGCCGACAACTACATGGCACGAAGAATAACCCTCGCTAACCAGTAATGCTATTAGTTTGCTCGGCACTCTGCTGTAAGAAATATATTTTATAGCAAATAATTAAATTTATTACTAGTAATAATTCATTGGTAACACTTGATATGTACTCTATGTTCTGATTAAGTGACAATGTGTTCATAGCTGATGAAGAGTGCTCGCTGAGAACACTCGTACTGCCATACAGAAGGAATACAGTGATGCTGGTGGCAAATTTACCATGTGAAGGTGGTAACTTCTCAACATGCGGTTCCAAAATAGAACCTTTAGCATTTAATAAATGATTCAAGGCTTCACTTTGAGTAATTAGTAATAAACATCATTAGAGAATAGGAGTTGCTACCATCATCAGCCCGCGAGAATCCATTGCTCAACATAAGCTAATTCCAAGGATATCCATTTAACCTGATATTCGACAAGACGTAACCAGTCGCTGTCTGCAGCATAGGAGCCGTGCTAGTGTGGTTTTATTCTAACATCGCCTTTACGCTTTGAATCCGGTCGGTGCAACAAGTGTGAGTTGGCTGAACGTGTCGTGGACGGGGAATTACCGGCGTATGAGGGCAGAGCGGCTGCCAAGTTACATTCAGCAATAGATAACCCTACCTCTATTGCCCTCTGTGGCAGTTAACGGTGTTGCGGTGACGCTACGATCAACTCATTCCTTCTTGGTACTGTTTAACCACTATTATGAGATGTTAAACAAAAAACAAATTACAATATAGTGCATTCATTAAACATAATAACTAGTTAATTAAACCAAAAAATAGTTTCTTAATTAAGAATCTAGATGGAAATTTTTCATAACTCCTGTTTACACAAAATTTATACAACTATAGCTACGGACATCTATATATATATATATATATATACACATACAAAAAAATTGGTAGATACGAGTATATTGATTCTGCCGTTTAGAGGTCAGTTAAAAATGTAGTTTACGAAACCCCAAAGGGAGTTGCGGGGTTGTTCCGACCAGCAAAGTGGGCGGGGAACACCTAGTCCTAAATATAAAAGCAACATGACAACTGACGCTACTTCCGTCTTTCGCGATATCAATTTAATCAACGTCATCTTAATAAATTATCTTCAAACAAAAATGTTTAGATCTACATATGATACATATTTATTAATAAATTGATAAGTTTATTTTTAAGTTATAAATAAGAACAAAGATCCTGAATCCGATGTTCATCACCTTTCCGAAATTTTATTGCTGCATCAGAGAACTCTGTAGTGTGATAAAATTGGAAAAAGTTTGAGGATATGATGTAAACTAAAAAAAATATTGTTTATCGTTTTGTAGTAACACTAAATATGGTTCTTGTAGCATAAAACATTTAATGTGGGTAGTGTGATAAACGATTGGTTAGTCAATGGCGCAGTTGCGCTCTGCCTCTCGCGGCGGATGGACGCGTCTGTTGTATCTACGCTTATTGAAACATTATCATTACACAATAACTGTAATGCCGAGGATATTATATTTCTAATTTTATTAAAAAGGACGCATATTAGATTATAATAGAAAAAGGATTTGGGGAAGTTAATATAAACAATGATTAATATTCAAGCGGATTAATTAAAACAAACAGGGGCTGCTGACACAATGGCGTCCCGAGGGGTCGGCGCCCTGCCGCCATTCAATACGATGTAATAGTTTTAAAACACGCAGAAAGAGGTTCAGTTCTAATTAAACCTAAAACTAGTAAAACTACTGGGACAACAGGAATGCCTGAAGTTTTTGACTCCTGTGATGCTACATAAATATCCTAGCTGGAGATTGCAGGTTAACTTACTTTCATAATAGGTAACATATTTCCCTTCGAAAGGCGTTGCAGCTTTACCGCCGGAAGGTCACTGTTGCTGCAGACCGTCAACACAGTAATGTTTGCAAATTTGTTAGTGGCACCTACCACCAACCCTACCACCAGTGACAAAGGGGTAAGCCTGCTCTTAACAACGTGGCGTTAGTTAGGATATACACTGCACCGCGTTTTAGTCGTCGCTAAGACATAAGATGTTAAGACTAGTTACCGCAGTAATTTCACTAGCTACAGCACCCTTCAAACCGGAGTTTAGTAATGTTTGCATAGCACTCTTTGTCGGCTGTAATAGGAGCTGCGGTGGTACCTAGACGGTATCCGACAACAGATACTACCACCAGTATAAAGTCTGTAAATGAACTGAGGTATATATAAATTCACCTTTTATTATAATAATTAGAAACGTTCTGGTTAAACTGGTGGTGGGGCTGATTACCTCCGGCCTTCGGATCAACTCGTCTGCAATCAATGCGGGCCCGTGTCTCGAATAATTTACGAGCTGCCGTGTATCGGGTTAAGTTTTATATACAGCGTGATCCAGAGAGATATCCAGAGATCCATTGACTCATCATGAGATCTCCGAAACTATCAGATTTAAATACTTACATTTGGTGGATATGTTGCTTCTGTCGGTTAGAGGTCAGCTAAGAATGGATTTTACAAAATTCCGTCCCCAAAGGATGTTGCGGGGGTGTGGCAACAGGTAGTTAAATATTATAATTTTATGAATGGGACATCTCCGTAGAAAAACCCACTTGGTGATACTTCCTGGATCTGTTGTGAATCGGTGACCCTCTGCTCTATAACTGTACCAACGTAACCTTCAACAGTATTTTTTCCATACTATACCAAAGAGAAGTCTACTGAGTGTTAGCCGAGCTCCTTGAGCTAGTTTAATTGGCGACGAGGACAAGAACCATAAGCTATGGTGGTATACCAGTAAGCATCATTTTATTTTAAATAAATTGATAGTAGGCCTCTGTTGCCAGAGACCGTCTAGGTAGGTAACACTGACAGCCTTGAGCTGGTAATCCTGGCCTGGCCTGTAGTCTTGGGCTAGTAAGAATAGGACTAAGGTAAGTCTTGCCTGTCGTGGAAGGCGACTGAAAGGATTTAGGCGTTTCGCGGGCGTTGAAGGTGGGGGCCCGTATCGCTGAACAAGCGAATCTGCGTGGTACAGCGTATGGCTCAGCGATGGTGCCTAGGTGGGTTAGGCTCCTCCTCAGAGACGTGTAACAAAAAGTGCAGAGGGGCACCGGTGCATTCTATAAAAGATCCCGGGTTTCTCCGAATGCACTGATGCAGACCACTGAGGGAGTTTTAGTAAGTAAGAATCCCATATAACCCTGACTTCCCTCCAGAAGTAGGGTATCTTTCGAAGATTGTCCCTCCGAAACCAAAAAAAAAATAGGTACCACTGCAGCGCATATTGCAGCCGACAAACAGTACTGTGTAAACATTACTGTGTTCCAGTTTGAAGGGCGTTGTAGCTAGAGAAATTAATAAGGTAACGAGGTTTAGCATATTATGTCTCAGGCGATGGGCGTATCGTGATGCAGTATATCATCCTAACTAGCGCCATTTTGTTATGGGCAGGTGTATCACTTATCATCAAGTGAACGTCTCGCTCAGCTTGTCCCCCATATATTGAATAACTATAAGCTATTTGTAGCTACAGGTAACATGACTTAGATACATGGTTCATCATCATTATCTACCGACAGACGTCCACTGCTGGACTTGGTTATTCCTTCCTAAATACCCTGTATATCACACAGAGTTGTACCGTGTACTTAGTAAATTAAATAATTATAGTAACTTAGAAATAACTTGGCGTAATTTAAGCTTTAGATAGATAACGACGTTGTATCATTAGGTTAGGTTGGAGTGGAACCTTCTATCCTGGTTAGTTTGGGAAAAAATGAGATAGAGATATAGAAAGTGGTAAACAGAGATAGTAATTCCTCTGGAACAGGTGCCCGGCTTGTCGTCGCGGTGGACCTTAGTACGTGGCTTGGTCACCAACGGTAAAGCTAATAGAAACCTACCCGGCTGGTCCGTGGTGACTGCTCCAGGTGGACTTTTTGAGTTCATCTCGGATGTGTACCAGTAGGTTTCGGGGGTAGGCTTGCTCTGCCCTTCGCAGCCGTGGTGGAGTTGCGGAAGGAGAGGAGTGTCGGTATTCCGTTCCGCAGCCCTTATCATCTGCGGCTTGTGGCGAGTTGCTGGCGGTTGATGGCGAGACCCAAGACCGGATCTGCCGCAGAGAGTCGAGAGAGCTTTTTGTCTTGGGCTTAGAGGCAGTGCTACTTGTCGACTCTCTTCACTCTTCTGTCTTCTCTGACTACCACGGAGCACGACCTGGGTGACTGCTAGCACTATTTCGGGGTGCAGATGAGCTGATGTTTGTCTGTGTATATACGTACCCAAATAATAAATTGAATTATTCTGTCCTTGTGTACGATTGTATTTTAAACGTAGACTTTATAAAGTCCACATTCTGGACACTACATGAAAATGAAACAGCTTGCTTACATACACTGTGACGTCATATTTCTCTGATCAACAACTCCTCAATCAACAGCCTGCGTGACGCAGCGTTTTAGCTCTTGCTTTGTATATTCACTTGATTCAATTCAGCCTTTCTAATGTTAACTTATTGGTGAAATGGTAATAATGGTGGTAATATACCATCAACGATGATGGTATTGTTCGTATAGTGTACCTGCCGCCATAATAGCGTCGCCGTGTTTCCGCTGTCAACATATGACAGTCAGAGTATTCTGTCGTTGTGCTTTAACAGCAAAGGCCTTCATTTAACTTAAATCAAGTATAAGTTATGATCAAGATATCGTAAAAAAATTGTGTTTTTTAACAAATTGTAGAATCTAGTATTATTTTATTAATTAACTAATTAGTTTTAGTTATTATAAAGATGTTTATGGTAATTTTCCTAATCATCAAGAGCCTATCGATGTCCACAGCTGGACATAGGCCTATGGTAATTTTAAATCTTTAAAAATGTTCGTTCCCTTGTCTAAATGTTTGAAAATTAAAAAAAAAAAATACTCAGCATAGACCTTCCAAGTCATAGTAAGTATACACACATTGGCCAGATCTCGATATAAATGGTAAAGTTTCAAAGTTATTACAAAGGAAAATCGTATTCACTTAAGTCTTACGGGGCCATCATTAAAGCTTCAGTAACTAGACAGCGAGCCGTGCGGACGGTGACCATGACATCGGACAGTTTTGGGGACAGTCCATACTATTTTTTAGATATACAGAATACTCACCTCTTCGACGCCAATGTCCATAGGAAGACTTGATCTCCAACACCAGAGAACATCAGCAACTGTCTCCCACTGTTCTTGCTAATCGACTGCTTGGAGTCAAGTTCAAAACTGAACTAATCTTGGAACTGTTATATATGTTCTACGAGTTAAATTATATTATGATGGTGATGATAATTAAATTATGATGGTGATGATGATGATGATGATCAAATAAAATATTTAAATGACTATAACAATTTTTGTTTCGTTACTTTATTTGGATCTACGTCATCATTAATTCAGCCTATTTTAACTGGTGCTAGGTCTCTGTTACCAGAGATAATCTAGGTTGGTACTGGGAGACACGAGGTTTCCTGTGCGACGAGTGCTAGGTGGTGCAGTATATACCATCCTAATTAGTCGCACGTTATTATGGGCGTGCGTATCACTTACCATCAGGGGAACATCCCACATGTCTCGTCACTTCATTGAATATAAGAAAAAACCTGAACCGGAAACAGACATTTTTAAAGAGTAGCTATTATATCTGACATTCACCAGTTCGCACTTGGCCATCGTGACGTACCGTATTGACTGTTAATTGTGGGAGCAGGCAGTCCCACCAGTGGGAACATTAAGAGATAAGTTATCTCTAATACGATGTGGTTAGAGTGATGATGAGAACAGCTATATTCGCATCCAACGCCGGTAAGGTTTTATTACTGTAGTAACTTTAGTGGTAATAATGCCTTGGGTCCTTGAAGCGTTGTGGTGGTATCAGCACGCATGGTATCTGAAGATGGATTATATTTCTTGCTATGTATGAAAGATGGTTGCCCTAGTTGAACTAGCGGTCTATATACACAGTGACTTCCGGCGCGGCGCTTTGTTAGCGGAAAGTAGGTCTTGCATTGTACCTAGGTGAGAAGTAGGCGCTAGGTACACCTCTACCCCTCCCCTCTCCACCCCCGCCACCGTCGCGTGGAAAACCGCTTTGTTCCTTACAAACTTGCAAATTATATGATGTCGGATGACCGCCGACTTTGTCGGAGAGAAATTGGACGTTTAAAATGTTTCATACATTATGTATGTATCAGTTAATTTAAATATAGCTATAATTCAGATCTTTGATGGTGAAGATGAGGACCGGAATACCAGAATGCTCCATCTGTCATATTGTGACAGATTTGACACCATCACGGTTGTAGCTGGATAGGCAGGTTCTAAAAACCGTACCGTGAACCAAACGTCACCCGCGGCCGAATCAAACACAGGACCTCTAAGAGGAGTAGTTAACCACTGCTCCACTGAGGTTGTATTTTCTTCTCTAAGTATCGGCGAGACGAGCGAATCGATCACCTAACGGTGAGTGATCGCTCATAACTACGTGGCCGGTTAGAGTGATATACACTGCACCACATTGTGATCGTTGCATGGAGATATGTTATTTCCCTTTACTATAGTAATTTCCTAGCTACGGCGTCCTTCAAACCAGAACACAGTAATTTTTGCACACTGCAGTTAGTCGGCTGCAATAGACGCTGGAGTGGTAGCTACCTAGACGGCCTTCGGCAGCAGACATCTACCATCAATACACGAATATATATATATACATATATAAATGTATATGTCTATGTATACGCAGTTTTAAACGTGAGTTTGATGAAGCCGCAATGGTTGTCAATAAAACTGAAGCGCAAACATCTCTCTCTCTCTCTCTCTCTCTCTATATATATATATATATATAGATGTATATATTATTTTTTACATAATATAAGCTTGTACATGAGATAACTACTACTACTGTACTATACTGGTGGTGGGTACACCTAGGTACCGCCGCAGCGTCTATTGCAGCCGACAAACAGTACTATGGAAACGTTTCTGTGTTCCGGTTTGAAGGGCGTTATAGCTGGAGAAATTACTGTTGAAACGAGACTTGACGGCTTGTCTCAAGATGACAAGCATAACGTGTTGTTTATATCATAATAAGTAGTACATGCATTGTTATGCGCAGGCGTATCACTTACCATCAGGTGAAGGTCGCGCTTGTATCATTGCTTCGTTGAATAAAATAGATTCTATAATATGTTGTCTCATAGTTTTGTGTAAAACTTGTGAGTAGTGATCACGAGAGTCAGAACCTGGTGTGCAGTCGGAACCAGTGTGAGGATGAGCGTCAGGGATCAGCTCTAAGCTACACTCATTCCCTCAGTAATGAGTGCATTAACACGCAGTACCATGAAGATAATAAAGATGATATGCGCTAGCGTAATTACGCGTCACATACCAGCACGAGCGATGGTAACCGTATATCTGTTGAACTGACGTCATGATACATTCCTCATGGGGGACGGATGGGGGGTGGAAATCAATTACAAACGCGATGCTAGGGGGTTGGTGCTACGCGTGCTTTAATATGTTAAGACGGGGTTTTTTAAGTATAACCCTCGAGAGTACTATTATTTATTCATTAACTTAATACATTTCGTTTGTAAACGATTTAATTTTTTTTTTATTTAACACAAAAGTATCACTTAAAGATGAGTGTTAGGTTAATGTAATATGAAACTGATTAGAACGATGACACAACATGAAATTGATCTTATGTAATATAGACTTGCATTAATATATATTAGAATATGTAAGCAGTATATAACGCCAGGGGTGTAAGGGGTGCCACAAAAATCATAGGACCCAGGCCAGCCTCACTAGTTCATGGTGACCCTGTCACAATCGGCAAACGAGGCCCTGTCCCCCACCAACCCGCATTGGACCAGTGTGGTGGGTCGTCAATTGCTTTTAAAGCTTAATGTATAATACTTAAGTTACTTTCACCAGCAACATATTACTTTATATATTTATAAGCTATATCAGTTATCTCGGAGGTCGGTGGTAGGATTTGAAGCCCTTACCACTTTAGCTACCACTTTGTAAATGTCTGTCAATATATAAGAGCTAGGGTATTCCGGGTGTTCATGCTCACCATATACTGCATCAATATCACTTAATATAGTGTGAAACATTCGAGAATTGTTGCTGAATATATTTTATTGAAGCACTATCTGTTCCCCGGCCAATTTGCCGGCCGTAATATATACTACATATATATTACACTTGTATACTACTACTACAATATATATTACACTTGAAATTTGTCTGAAATATTCCTTGAAAGTAACCGCAACCGCAAATGGCTTGCTATAGCAACCGTTACCATAGCGACCACATTAATAGTACCAACTGAAAATTTTTTATAAATATTAATTAGGAATAATATGATGAAGGATCTATGAAATTCAAAAAATACACAGCATATAACCATCTATATATTATCATACTGTGTTCAATGCTCATATTCTCATGTTGATACGTTCACTGATCTTCACGTGATTGAGGAACAAAAGAAACCCATTTTTATTATACATATAACATGTTTATAGTAGTTCAGTCAGCTGTAGTTGCATTCCCAATGCAGAGCTTGTGAGCTCTAACGCTGAGGAAGATCACTGGGAAGGTTTTAAAGGAATAAAATCTTCACACAAATCCTCCCCTAAAATGTAATGTGGGATCCGAAGATGGTGATGTGTTGGGTTGCAAGAAATGAAGGGGTTTCTGAAGAATAATTATAAATGCGTTTGCTGATTAAAGCGCGGGCGCGGGCGCGGGGCTGCCGCTAGATTTTTAACAGTTCGTTACGTTAGAGCGATGCGCACGCGCCGGCGCACGTGCGCGGCATGTGTTCACTGTAAACACCCTGTCAGGGGTTACCAACAATGCATGAGGAAGCTTTTTTATAAAAAATAATTAAACAGTTTATCTCTGATCTTTTTCCTTTAAGAGTATTCTCTTATAGCTAGCACTAACTTTTCCAGATTAGTGTGTTATACTGTCAAAGACTACACTATCAGGATAGGCGAGTGAATCCTTGACCTGATGGTATGTGATCTGCCCTCTGGTGACATTTAGGATGATATACACCGCTCATGGCCATAAGATAAAAGATGTTAAGTCTCATTACTCTTGTAATTTTACTACCTACAACTCCTTTCAAACCGGAATAGAGTAGCGTTTTCATAGTACTCTTTAGCTAGCAGGAGTAGGAGTTCCATTGGTACCAACTCCCTAAACGGTCGTCTGTACCAGAGACCTACCACAAGTTATCCGTAAACCATATACGAATTTGCCGTCCACATTTTCTTCTATCTTCCAGTCTTAAAGCTTTACTTATTTATTTCATATTAATTAATTTATTTAAGTACAGATTTTTTTTATTAATTAAGTTACATTACAAACGTGAAGATCACCTGATGGTATGTGATACACCAGCTCATTATAACGCGGCCATAGTTAGAATACTATTTACTACACCACATTGTGTTCGTCGCTTTGTTAGTTCTCTTTACTGCAGTAATTTCACTAGCTACAACGCCCTTCAAACCGGAACACAGTTTTATTTCCACACTGCTGTTAGTCTGTTGCAATAGGCGCTGCGGTGGACCATCAAATATCATCAGGTCGTAAATTTTTATTAATATCATAGTTGTAAAGTGGACCGACGGTTCCGAACCCGCGCCGGCGGCGATAGAGTAAACAAAGCCCATGATTGTGACCGTGCCGGCTGCTGCGCCTGCTCCTCACCACCTCCGCCGGCACTGTTCCTTGTTCTTTCCTCTATGAGTCTTTGTGTAGAACACTTTTGTACGTTCACCATTTTTTTAAACCAAAACCAGCCTTGTGGCAAACCAGCAAATGCTGGCATGGGAACAGGCTTATAAAATGAAAGGGGTAGTTATCAAGCAGATTACCAACAACTCTTCTACTTACTAATCTTCCTCTGGAACTGGAAGCGGAAGTTAAACTGCACTCAGCGTCACTGCGTCCAGCTGATGGAGATATGATGAACTTACCGTTAACTTTTTTTTATTTAAAGAAGCGACGAGACCAGCGGGACGATCACCTGATGGTAAGTGATACGTAGCGCTAGTTGAATGTTATACACAACACCACATTGCGCTCGTCGCTCTTAGACACAACATGTTAAGTCTAGTTTTCCCCAGTAATTTCATTGGCTACAGCGTCGTTCAAACCGGATCACAGTAATGTTCGCACAGTGCTGTGTGTCGGCTGCAATAGGCGTTGCGGTGGTACCTACCTAGACGGTCTTAGCAACAGAGACACCACCGCCAATACAAACATCATCATCATCTTTAGGTCCCAATATCTACGTCTGCACATTACTATGGCGATCTCTGCAAGACAGACTGGAGTTCACGTATTCCTCGTGCAGCAGACCTTGGAGTTGATTATTAAAAGAATCAAATGAAACAACCGTAAACGAATGCGAAGATTCACCAGGCTAATTGCCTGCAGTCTCAGCAGATGGGAGTGTCCATTGTTCGGCGCGACACGGTCCGCCGGCCGCGGAGCCATTGTGCTTAGGGGCCCATTGTGCCTCGCGGGGGCAGCGGGGCAGGGCGGGCAGGCGGTGGGCGCGGGGAAGGAGCGGCCGCAGCACCGGCGCCCCATTCATCGGACACTGATAAATTTTCCAGCGCTTCAATGACCGGCCATCTGATCTAATCGTGACGAGGACCGGAAGCCGTGACCAAAAGTATCAGCGTAGTGTCTCCTTCCTAACAATTCTGCAAATATTATCATGTTCTAGATTTATGGATGCTGTGCCTAACGAAGAAGCTTTATTCATCATCAAATTTATCAATTACCTTGTGTAGGAATCCACCCCCAGGATTATGATCGTTTGTAACCAAATTAATCACCCTGCAATTAAGTTCGCACCCCTTGATACTGTCGTTCATAGCTTTTGTTATTTGTTTATTAATTATTTAATTTTCAATTTAATTAAGATTTTTCTTTCCTTTACTATTATTTACTTCTTTTACTATATATTTACTACGTTCACCCTTACCTAGTTTACTATGTTTTTTATTATTTTCTGATTCTGTGATCTTTCTTGGACGTTTGTCAATTTATTTTTCTACTCTTTCATTCACTTCTACCCCCTTGTTCATAGATATAGTCCCTCGCAAAGACTTCCACACCGATCAGTCATGCGATGCTGCGTCCAGCGGTTTCCCGCCACCAAGAACTTCACCAGGTCACCGGTCCATCCAGTCCAAGGTGTCCATTTATTACTTACATAAAGTCTTATGTAAGGTGTAAGGGGTCCCGCACAACAATTCACAAGACCCAAGCCTACTAATAAACAAACGAGGCTCTGGCTCCCACCAACTCAATTA
Source organism: Ornithoptera priamus (assembly GCA_029034505.1). Lineage (NCBI taxonomy): Eukaryota > Metazoa > Arthropoda > Insecta > Lepidoptera > Papilionidae > Ornithoptera > Ornithoptera priamus. Next base: position 1,086,301 of record JARDWD010000500.1, on the reverse strand, counting down.
GGCTAGCGTGGTGGGAAATGCACCATATCTCGCCCATGTGGACCTCCGCACACGGAGATCTTTAGCGGAGGCCAACTCCTGCAATGTACGTCTATCGGTTGATGATGATGAAGTCTTAATGTAGAAAGTTTTGTAGAAAAAAAGTTATTGAAATCTTTGATTTTACGTCCTCTTTGGTACTCAAGTATTAGTGTCTATGGACACTATCTGGTGAGAATCACAGGAACCCACTGGATGCGAGCAACGCGGGACCGATCGATGTGGAGTCTTTGGGAGAGTCTTATGTCCAGCACTGGATCTCTATCGGCTAATGATGATGATGATGAATACCATAATTGGGTCATTTCATATTTTTCTATACAGATACTCTCTCTTCTTAAGAAAAGCTGGTAATTGTGATGAGAAATTTTACTCTGCCACCGAAGGTCTGGACAGTGATTTAGTGTCATCATTGTTAAGGTTTGAATGCAATATATTATGCTCTTACATTTTTTCCATCCTTACGGCGCAGAGTAATGGCACCTAACCATCGGGCTGGTCCACCGATTGAAAGTAGCATGGCGAGTGATGATGAGAGCTGTGCTTGGTATTTCTCTAAGGGACAAAATCCGGAACGAAACAATTCCACTGAGAACTAAATTTGTTGACGTAGCCCTCAAAATCTGCAAGCTGAAGTGGCAGTGGGCCGATGGGGGATGAAAGTCTTGGAGTGGAGGCTGCGTACAGGTTGCAATAGTATTGGACCTTCCCTCCACATGGACCGACGATATCATCAGACCGATCGTAAGTGGGTAGATGCGGGAAGCTGAAGATTAGCATTTGGTCGAAGACGTTGGAGAAAGCATATATCCAGCAGTGGATAAACAAAGGCTGATAATGATGAACGATGACATTGTGCTGATTGAAATAAGCCATGTCTCCACTACAGTAACTTGAATAGCTACAGCACCTTTCAAGCTATACTCATGAATGCTTTAAGCTTTTTGTAGTTATGTTTACTGTATGCTGTGTAAATATCCCATTCCTCGCACATGGGCATGTGTATGTGTGTGTGTGTAGATATTATTAGCAGACAATTAGAGCAATACAAGCGGTATTTATCCAGACCTCACACAGCGGCTCCAGCGCGAGGTGTGGTGAGTATATTTCATGATTTTAATGAGAATGACCCGGTGTGTTCCGAAGACGGTACCCACTGGGCGAGTGGAATAGGAAGGGAATATACACCTTGGTCGGAAAAAAATCACGCTCTTCATCAGGGATTGCCTTTCCTATTTTGGGTAAAAGACCCTTTTTACAAAATGTATTGATGATCATATGTCACGTTTTTTCATGTGAATGCATTTCGATCATCAAGGACTCAATATCGACCAGTGGGAACTTCCGGTCGTAATGGAATTTCTTTTGTATGAGTTTTCTAGAAGAAACCTGTAAAACACATGTATATGTATACATATATGATTTTGTATTTTTATATGTAAAATATCCTACTACGCTACGGGACCAGCGGGTGTTCACCTGATAGTAAGTAATACGCCTGTTCATCATAACGTGGCTCTATTCTCTGACGACGTTGAGCGCTTGGTTGTCATTTTGACTGCTTGCAGCTCATCTTATACTGGTCTCGTGGACCCGGAACCACGGCCTGTTCACAGCGTGGCGTTAGTTAGGATGATATATAGAGCACCAAATTGTGTTCATCTCGAGACGTAAGATGTTCAGTCCCGTTACCCTGGTGTTGTGTGTGAATATCTGAAAAAATTATGTCCGGTTTGTGTATGTAATACGTGTGGCGACCACAGTGCTGACTCACCATCACAGCAGACCGACCACGTGTGAAAGCAATTACGGGTCCGTTACCCATGTGGGTACTCGTTGTGTTGCACGGTGTAACGCGACTCTCCTCTAGTCAGATGGACAAAGAGGTTGCGACTGATGAGGATGACCTCTTTTCTGGAAACCAGAGGAATGTTTTCGATATAGATTATATACAGATCGTTATAGGTTTAAATAGTTTTGTTTATTTTTTTAATAATGTTTTTTTCTTTAATCGAACGGAGCAAGCAGATGAAAAGGACCTTCATCTGATGGTAAGTAATACGCCGTCCCATAACAACGTGGCACTAGTTAGTATGATATACATAGCACCGCATTACGCTAGTCGCTTTGTGACGTAAGATGCAGTCTCGTTACCACAGTAATTTCACTACCTTCAACAGTTTTCAAACTGGAATACAGTAATGTTTGCACAGTGCTGTTTGTCGGCTGCAACAGGCGCTGCGGTGGTTACCTATACAGACGGTCTACTAAACAGAGACTTACCAGCAGTACAATAGCAGTCGAGGAAATGTTTAATATTTAGTGACATGGCTGCTCATGACCAAGGAGTTATAGCTATGCAGGGTGAAAGTTAATAGGTGTAAAAGATGTGGAGGGGCTAAAGCATAGCTCGTATCCTGTCTATCTACACACTGTATAACTACAAAGCGTATTTTTAATTTGAAGAGATGAAAAGAGCAGCTCCTTCATCTGATAGTACGCCTAGCCACAACGGGTGGACAGTTAGGATGATCTACACTACACCTGATTGTGCTTGAGGTCTTAAAATGTAAGATATTAAGTCTCGTTACCGTAGTAATTTTACTACCTTCACCGTTCTACAAACCGGAATACAAAGCCCATTGATATGTGGGTAATATAAATATTTAATTTAGTATTTCTAACTTATTTATTGCGGGACCGATCGATGTGGAGATCTTGGCGGAGGCTGCTGTCCAGAACGGACGTCTATCGGATGATGATGGTGAACTTAATTCTAAAACATATAATTTCCAAGTTAGAGGAATTTCAGAACATTTGAAATTTTAGTTAAAAATAATATTTATTTTTGCTCGGTTATGTAGATTTGTTGTCTTCTCCAGTTATCCAACCGGTGCTCGAACCTGGAGCGACCGCTTCGGCCAGCCCTTCGCCGCTGGCCGGCCAGGTGGGTTCCACTTCGCTTCACCGTGTGTCGGGCCACGGTTACTAAGCCCCTCCGCCGCGACAAGGCGAGAACTCGTTGGGGGGACGAGCAGATGATGTTGGCTTAGGTCTCATGAGTTGTTGTGCGGAACCCCTTATACTTCTAATCTGGACATATAAAAAAAATATTATACATTTGATCTGTCCGTAACCGTGGAACATAACAACGAGTTGATTGCGACTGCAGGCGCTGCACGGGTCCAAGGCCAACAAATCTCCGAGGACCCTCACTTAACCCATTTTTATAAGCGCACCGCAAGTTTAATTGCTATTGTAATGTGAAATGTGATGAAATTACTTTACTTACTGATTAGAGTGCTGTATGAAGGTTATCTCACGAGTTGTTACAGGCACATCTCTTGCCATCAGGCCAAGGCTGCCAATGTCGTTATATAGAATAATAATGCTCTAGGCATACACATTATTTATAATCATTTATTTAAATTTAGCGTACATAAGGTACCAGAGGATTTTTTTTATAGAGGATTTTACTTAGATAATTTTATGGTTTGGCCCCCCGTTTACTTAGATAATTTTATGGTTGTGGACAAGCCAAAAGGAAAACGACCATATGGCGGATCACCTAGTCATTGGCTGACCAGGTAAAGTCGCTCACGAGAATTCTATCTTAGTGAATGGAAAGTAATAGTAAAGAACGCAATGTAGTTGCTGTATTGCGAACACGAAGATATAAAGTTATAAAGGGAAGATTTAACGGTTAGGTGAAATTCAGTAAACCCTGGAGAGAGAGAGAGAGAGAGAGAGCGAAATGAGATTATTTTTGAAAAAGTGTATGGAGAGATGAATAGATAAAATGTTTATTATAACCAAACACAGTTCACAAACACACACATCCCCTACTGATGTACGTTACTCGGATGCTATAACAGCATTTTGAAGAAAGTTAGATCTGAAGCAAAAAGCTGCACAAGTGATGATGAGACAAGACAAGTTTTTGAATATTTTACATAAGTTTAAGTGCAAGGAAAATCTGACATCTACCTGTCACACTAAAAATTGAGAAAACACAATACACATGATAACAGAAAAGAAAGATATTATTGAAGTAAACAGTTACAATGTATGTAAATTATTAGGAAATAAGTAAAAGAGAGGAAGTAAATAAAATATTGTATATATACAGCCGTAAAAGTTTGTAAATATAATAAATAGCGTTAATGTATTAATAGGATATAATGCATAAGTATTTAAGTGATAGTAAATTTTAGAGAAACAGAACAGATAATCAACGACTCTGATGAATCTGTTGTCTTTGGATTCTGTTATTTTTTTTAAAAAAAACTACAAAATAAATACTAGTTAAGTAACATGTAGCAAATATTGTTACATATCTACTAATATCTTATTATTTAGGTATAATAAAATTGCTTTTAGATTTAATGAAAACGAATGAGAATTCTCAGCGCAGCTCCCGTTCCCACGTTCTAGACCTAGTATCTGAACGTACCGAGCTTGTCGCGAATTGATAATTATTGTAATGGGCCAGGCATTGGGCTCGAGCCCACCGCGGGACACCTGACACAGATACTACACAGATTATATTCTCGAATTGCTGCTTAATTGCCAGCAGCGAGACATTCCATTGAGATCTAGATACTTGGCCCGAATGATATCATGGAACTAATCGATTTTATCTAATTAATTTATATACAACATAATCATTCTATTAATCGGACAAAATATTAAACGTGCTATAAAATAATACATTATGATGAATGTGGGAAACGGATCATGAGGAAGAAGCAGGTAGGAGATATGTGAGCGAGAAAGGATAGAGAGGAATGGCGGATAGTCGCACGGACGGAGAGGCGGCATCAATTATTTAATCAGAAGATTATAAGGAACTTTTACTTAAAAAAAATGAGTTACGGCATCCTTCATTAATATCAATACCATCATCATCACCTGCAGCCCACGGCAGCTCACTGTTGGGCATAAAACATTCCTGGAATTGGAAAATGTTATATTGATAGGAATAGCGAAACTAAAGGCGAAGATTTTATTTCACCGTATGCTTATTCTCATATCTCCCCTCCTAATTCAAGCTTGAGATGTAATGACTGACATATAAACTTCATCAGTCTTAACTCCACCCGATGGTAAGAGCCATCAAGGAATACATTAATAATCCACTTATGGGCTTATGGCCTTCTTACACTCTACTATGCTGGCCGATTGCAGATTGGAGGTTGTCACGTGTATATGATGGTGGTTCCTGGAATAAGTAGGTTCGAATTCCTCCTCTTTCTCCTTGTCCTTTTCGCCTACTACTTCTTCTTGTTCTCCTTCTCCTCTTCCTTCTTCCTCTTCCTCTTCTCCTCCTCCTCATCCTTCTTCTTCACAGTGTTTCTAATAGGCGCTGCGATGGTGCTTCTATGTACGGTCGTCGGCATAAATAGGTTAGACTTAGGTTAGTCCTATTCTTACTAGTCCGCGACAACCTGGCTGTCGGCAGTATAGACCTACCACCAGTAAACTTGCCTTTACTAAGTCACTGTGATTCCAAGATACCAGTACGATTACCAGTAATATTATAGTTTCCTGCACAATTAATTAAAAAGAAGGAAGGATCCTATCAAATTATATACAAAGTACATTATGACCGTTATGAAGAGTCTGGTATATTTTTAATTATACCGCTCTCTGTGCGCAGAAGATGGTCCGACTTTCTCAGAGAGTGAGAGGCAAAATGACCATGTGTTCATGTGCCTGTCAATCGATTTGGTAGCAGTCAATGCAATTGATTCCGCTCTAGATGGGGTGGCACAGAAGTTTACATAAGTACCAAAGAGAATGAAAGACGGAACTGTAGTATCTAGGCATATCACAGTTATATTGCTATTATTTTTAGTATTCAAGTTGTTTACTTAATGACGCCGGCCTCAATGTGGTGCTAGTTAGGATGTACACATTGCAATAATATTGTTGTGTTTAAACCTAAAATTTTGTGTCTCATTTCTGTATTTTGAACATTTAAAATAAAGCTTTGTTTCCCATATCAGTGTGAGGAGTGAGCGGGACAGCTGACGTCCGTTACAGCCGGCCGTACAGCGGATGCGTTAAACACCTGTTGTTCCAAGGCTGCTTACTGCTTACTCACGCCGCCGACTAACTATAGAACATTGCTAAGTTATATTTACTAAAGTTACTATACAAGTCTATCTAGGTAGGCATCAGTATCTTCTCTTGGCTTCTCTGTCTAGGAAGGAGTTCTCTGTAGACCTGGCCTGGTTACGACGGTGAAATGAAAAGGAACCTTTTTGCTGGTAGGTCCCATTGCAGCCGCAGCTTCTATTGCAGTCGATAAATAGTAGTGTGGGTACATTACTGTGTTCTGGTTTGAAGGGCGTTGTAACTCAGTGAAATTACGGAGGGTAAGTTTTAGTCAAGTTTCTTAATATCTCATCTTTCAAGACGAAGAGTATAATTTGGCGAGGCTAAGGTATGATAAGCGAAGTAATTCAGCTGATGTGGAATATATGCGTAAGGGGTAATGATATTGCGATTAGAAATTCAGAAAATAAGGGAGGAAGTGGTTTGATCATATACGAGACTGGATTCTCTGCTCCACATTTATAAGAATGGTACAGGATTGGATGTGTTTTCTCCAACTGACCTCCCAATTTCAGATTGAATACTCAATGATAATTTTTTTCACTTCATGACTATGCTGTGCTACAACGATGGCATCTGGGTGAAATATCAGGATGATAACCCTAACCCTTGTGAGGATTAAGGACGATCACCTACAGAGTTATACTGGAAAGCGTTTTGATCTGGATACGTCCTAACTATTATTTATCTTCGTAAGTGGATGTCCATTGGTTGAAATGATGATGAATGATGAAAAGGAAATACGCAAAGGTGTTTAGTGAAGATATAAGGCAGTAAAATAGTCTTAGAAGTATGAAGACTAACTCTTGGTGTTCTATCCATTTTGTTCCGAAGAGTCTGCTCAATAAGTACATGATTTAATTCCACCACCGCCCTTTTACCATCAGATATACAGACACACGGTCATCATCCCTTCGTTGTCGACATCCTTCGCTTCATGACAAAGCATGTCGCCTCGTCCTTTATGGTGCGAACAGTGAAGGATTGGAACTGTCTGCCAGCGTCAGCGTTTCCGTCCAACTGTGTTGTAGGAGTCTTCAAGAGAAGAGTGAATAGGTTAGTTTCGTACTAGTGCGCTTTATCACCTAGATTACATCTCCACTTTTCATCAGGTGGGATCGTAGCCAGATCTAGCACTAGACTATATAATATTAACAAGAAAAATATTTAGAATTGCTTTGTACCCTTGTAATACCAGTTCTGACTTGACTCTAGTCACATTCAAGTGTCTAATAATTAAGAGCTGAAGATTTTGGTAAAACTGGTGTTATATATCACCAGGTCTACATTCGGCAGACCAGAATTAATTGAGACAGTGTTTAACGGCAAAGGCATAATTTTCCTTCAACGAAAGACAAACGCGAAACTAATCGAAGTTTATAAATCGGACCGAGGAGCTGGAGAAGTCATCTGATAACTTCCCCGATCCGTCATTGTGGCGCGACAATCGTACGGAAAAAGGTTATTGTCGCAGGGGCCCGTTCCGGTGACGTCATAATCTTAAATTGGAATCCCTCCATCCCTTCTGAAATTAATCCGTATGAAAATAACTCCATCGGTCCCTCGCTTTTGAACCTCCCCTTTGTCCGGCCCCCTGAGCCGGAAGAATCGCTCGAATAACGCCTGAATAATTCACATTAATCATCACAATACTATGAGCAAGGCTGCTGTGATGAAGTCTCATAACATTCTTGATAGGTTACCGCTGGTAGGTCCTTGTGGCCGGAGACTAGCTACCATCGCAGCTCCTAATTCAACCACCAAACAGGATGAGAGGTATCGTTACCGTGCTATCTATTGACATCTATTGACGGGCGCTGTAGCTGGTCAAATTACTGGAGAAAAGAGTCTCTTACATCTTAGGTGTTACGGCGACCAGTACAAGGTGTTCAAGTGGAACGTGTACCACTTACCATTAGGTGTACGTTTCATTGGTCTCGAGAAAAGGTTATCGACAATTTTTTTTTGTTCAAAGAAACGACGAGACTAGCTGGATCACCTGATGTGGATACGCTTGTCTAAGGTGGCGCTGCTTAGGAATGGTACTGCACCAAGTTATGATCATCGCCTGGAGACATAAGATGTTGAGTCTCGATATTGGAGTACAGTAACGTTAGCACAATCCTGTTTGTCGCCTGTATTAGGAGCAGCTGCGGTACCTACATGGTGTCCAGCAGCAGGCTTACCAGCAGCAATGTTTTATACTACACTACAAAATATTTTTTTTTAAATTTACTAATTCGGACCCTTATTTCCCAACAGTGCATCGCTTTAAGCCAAATCCACGAATTCCGATGGAGTTTCAAGTGTACCCCAATTGCAGGTGAAGAGTTTCCACGTCGAAATACATTTGAGGAAAATAGTTCTTAATTGGCGAAAAAAAAATCATTTGTTTTCTCGGTGCTCATATTTTAATTACCGAAGGTCTGCGGTAATGCTCCATTGCGAGGAACCGGCAGGTCCATTGTTGGCGTCAAACAAACATCACTCAGAATTTTGTAGCGAGGCTTTCCCTAGGATCAGTAATTTGAAGTTCTACAAAAAGGGGCGTGAAAAGGTTTCTGCAGGGTCGGCAGAACGCCCAGTGAAACCTCTGGTGTTACTGGCGGTCAAGACTGTTTCTCTCATTAGTGGTGAAGAGATCAAAAGTCATACTTTCAAAAGTGGTAGCACGGTAATATACTCACACTGCCTTCTGGCGATATATACAGAAGTACTAAACCTTCTATCAATCTGACTTCATTGAGAGCTGATAGCTCTACCTTCTAAACGAGCGCATTAGAAGAAGTTTAAGTAATATAATACAAAAATTGTCTTAATGTTCCCACTGCTGGGACACGAGGCCTCCTTCAAAGAGTCAAGATTTATCGATGACATTACTGTTAATTTTTGACCATTCAAGTTTCATGAGGATCTAGTGATTCAGCTCAGACCTCATGATATCAGTACAGATTTTTTTATTCGATCAAGCGACGAGATAAGCGGGACGTTCACCTGATGGTAAGTGATACGCCTGGCTATATTTCACTGAATTATTATTCATTTAGAATATGATAATTAAATTTGTTACGCCTCATAATACATTCAATTATTATGATTATTAATTATTAATTAAATAATAATTTCAAATACCGTAGACGTGGTGGGTGGTGAATAATGAACGGAAACGCGTTCCGTCTTTGTGTTTGTTCTGGTTTATGGTCTAAGGTTACTTACTCGTATAAACCTGTGATAAGGAGGTAGTTTTCAATTTGCACTGTAATAAATTTTCTAATTCCACCACCTCCAAGAATTCGTATAATTTATTAGGAGCGACCAGAAGATAAGAAGGGAAGTAGCTGGTTGCGAGCAGTACAGGACCGTTCGATGTGGAGATCTTTGTGGGAGGCCTATGTCTAGTAGTGGATGTCTGTGGGCTGATGATGATGTGAGATCCCTCATTGCTCACTGAGCGAGCCCGCGGTGAACGACAAGTACGAGGTGAATTAGCGCTTGTCATACTAAAGGGGAAGGTGCTGAGGGGGATTGCAGCCAACCCTAGGACATGCTAAGGCGTAGTGCAGAGAGGCATTGGTGCATTCCGGGGCCTTCCGCATCTGAGGATGCAGTAGTGGGTAAAAATATCACAGCACCTTGTCTTCTATCCAGATACATGTTTATAGATTTTTTCCCCTCCCTTTATATAACAAAAAAAAGGAAAAAGTATAAAGGAAGGGAATGTAATAGGGAAATAGCTTGTTTTTTATATGAGTTAGTCTGTGTGGCGGTCGGTATATCATCATCAATTGGTAAACGTTCACAGCTGCAGCATGGGGCAGGTGAGGTTGGCTCGGCCCCATGAGTTGTTGTGCGGGAGCCCTTACACCCTCGCGTCATACATATGATGTATATATATACATATATGTGTATATATCTAAGCTCGCGGCAGTCTCGGCTCCATTAGCCACGAATCGTAAAACGGACAGTAAAGCGAGTAAAGATGTCTATTTAAGACATTTTCCACTTCACTTTAAACGTTTATTGGTGTAATAAAGCATATTCCAGCATTCAAATAGAGCAACGGTCCAATAAAATGTACGGACTAGTGGGGGTGTGTGGGAGGGGAGCTGGCGCAGACGCAGCGCGCGGCGAGCCATTGAAACCGCGTTATTAGAGACAAACGGATGAGACAAATCAATCTCATTTCACCTAATGGTAAGTTATACGCTCATAACGTGACGGTAATCAGAACGATATAAACTGCACCATATTGTGCTCGTCGCCTGCAGACAGAATGTTGAGTCTCATATCTCATGGTAATGAGCACAGTAATTTCACTAGCTATAACACCTTTCAAACCGGAAGACAGTAATGTTAGCACAGTAGTGTTTCTCGGCTGCTATAGGGGCTGTGGTGGTGCCTAGACTATCCCCGGCAGCAGACACCTACCACCAGTTAAACTACATTACCTCCAAGCAGTACCTGATAGATATAATAACATAAGTCTCAAGACGATTACGTCTTTTTTTTAATCTACGAAGTGGGGAGACGAGGCGGACGTTCACCATGGTAAACCATACGCCTGCCCATAACGTGGTGCTAGTTAGGATGATATACACTGCATCATATTGCGCTCGTGGCTTTGAGACATGATGTTAAATCTCATCACCTGAATAATTTCCCTAGCTACAGCGCCTTAGTCGGATCAATCAATGTTTTGTTGTGTATTTCAACCAGTAAGTATTGTACTGTGCGGTATCACTTATTATTAGGTGAACGTATAAAATGGCCACTGATCGTTAGTTTTAATGATATAAATTATTAACCGTAATAAATATAATTTATTAAGAGATTTTAAAAACCTCTCGCCTATACTATAAAAACGCACTTAAACGTGTCGCGGTGTAGGAGCGCGGCGCGGCGGCGCGGCGGCGGCGCGTGCGCAAAGCAACAGATGTCGCGGGTTCGATGCCCGATTTTGGCACCGGCCTCTTCACAGGGGCCCCACTACACTACACAGTGTGTTACGCTTTCGTTCAACATTTTTTCAACATATGATATATGACAAACGATGCTTATTCATATATGTATGACATGATGAGACGAGCGGAACGTTCACCTGATGGTAAGTGATACGCCTGGCGATAACAACGTGGCTCTAGTTAGCATAAAGTACATATCGCTTTATTGTGCTCGTCGCCTTGAGCCTTAATATATTAATTCTCGTTAGCTCAGTAATGTCGCTAATTACAACGCCCATTGAACCGGATCACAGTAATGTTTGCACACTACTCTCTGTCGGCTGGGATAGGAGCTGCGGTGGTACCCAGACCGTCTCCAGCAACAGGGACGTACCACCAGCAAATTATAATTCTTATTATCATTTATTTAAACTGACCGTACTTAAAGGTACCAGAGGACTTTTAGTTATTTTGGACATATTCTTCGTCGATTACTCAGATAAGATGAGAGAAAAGGACTACGTGGCACATCACCCAGCCGCTGGTCTGACCAAGTCAATTCGCTTACTGGTCTTCCCTCTTACTGAACGGAAGGAAATAGTAAAAAGCGCAACGAAGTCGTTGCAGCGCGAACACGAAAGATAAATAGGAGAGAGAGATAGATCATTTTGGGAAATTTATTTATATATATATATACATATATATATATATATATGAACGTTTGTTGAAATATAGAACACGCTGTATACAGCGCACGTTTTATTTTTACTTTCTTCATAAACTTTGTTCTTTTGTTCTTTGAAGTAAGACCGTTTACACGCCACATGGCCGCCCGGGACCGAAATAGCGGCGGCCCGCCGGGCCCCTAGGGTTACTTCCCCTTCTGACACGCCGCTACCTGGTGCACTCGCCACTCCTGGATAGAGCAGTCGCTGTAACTACCTCCAGATATTTATATGATATTTGCATTATATAATTAATTATTTTTCTTCAATTAAGCGTCGAGACGAGAGTGACGTTCAATTGAAGGTAGAGAAAACAGACGTAAGATGTTAACTCTCGTCAACCCAGTAATTTCACTAGCTGCAGCGTCCTTCATACCGGAATACAGTAATGTTTGTACAGTACTGTTAGGTGGTAGAAATAGGCTCTGCTGCGGTATCTACTTAGATGGTCTTCCTACCACTAGTGATGACCTTTAAGCACGTCGTCATACACAACATCCATAAACTTGTATGGACTGTGTGCCGTATTATCTACTCTATGGCTTGAAAGTAATATGAATGAAAAATTTGTATCGACACATTGTAAAAGGCCGGAAGTATATTGTTTTTTTTTTCTTTACCCAATTAAAGATTAGACAAGCTAAGCGTTCACCTGACGGTTAGTTATACGCCCGCTCATAACTACTTGGCGCTGGTTAGGGTGATATACACTGCACCACATTGTGATCGTCGCTCTGAGACATGTTAGTTCTCTTTACTGCAGTGTACTAGCTGCAGCGCCCATCAAACCGGAACACAGTGTTTGCACACTACTGTTAGAGGGCAGATATAGGCGTTGCGGTGGTACCTATCTAGACGGTCTGCGGCAGCAGAGACCTACCAGCAGTGTATAACGTTTATTGATGTTTTTCACTGCCATGTCTCAGCTAAAGAATACTTGGAGAGACAGGAATCTATCACTGAAGACGAAGATCAAACTCCTGAGCTCCCTTGTCTTCTCCATTTTCTTTTACAGGGCTGAGACGTGGACGCTAAGACCAGTAGACCGCAGAAGGATTGACGCCTTCGAAATGTGGTGCTGGAGACGAATGCTCCGGATCCCATGGAATGCATTCAGGACCACCGCTTCGATACAAGCCGAGCTCAAAATAAAAACAAGTATATCGATCGTATATAACTGAATACATCTGGAGAACACTTGAATCTAACTTTGTTAAATTTTGATTTAAGTAATTTTTTCATTAGCGGGGAATCGAACCTCGTACTTAGATTATACAAGCGGTGAATTAGAAATAGAGGGGCTAAGTAGAGACTAGAGCAGTGACAAAGTAGATAAGTAAGTTATTTAGACAAATGTAAATAAGTATTGGTAGCGATCGCTTGCTGCCGCCTGGGCGTCCCTTGATCCGAGCATCAGCTGTTTTTGATTTTGTGTTTCATTGCTGTTTTTTTTTTTTAAATAATGTATTTTTATGAAACTATTGAAAATTGATTTTTTTTTCTATCCCATCATCAAAGGTGGTCATCAGTACTATCGTCTGTCTCCGTTCTACGGAAGCGGTCTCCTCACACACAGTATAGCACACGATCACAAAAATTATCTCTGAGTGCCCAAATTTAATATGAAGATGGTCTTCATCATTATCAACCGACAGACGTCCACTGCTGGACATAGGCCTCCTCCAATGATCTCCACATCGTTTGTAGGTGTTCAGTGAGGCCAATTGGGCCGTAACCCACCACGCTGGCGCGGTGCGGGTTGGTGAGTGGTCAGAACCTTGTCTGTTATTCAGCAGGGTGCACCGCGTGCAGGTGACTTGGGCTCCGTAACATGTTGGGCGGAGTGGTCTTCAATGATGATTTAAAGACGGATGCAGATGTATTGCTTTTTCCCTACGCTCCTATGAAGAATTATCATCATTATCATCACTGTCCTCATCATCGACGTCATAATCATAGCCGTTTTCACCCTCGCCATCATCATTATCAACCAATGGAAGTGCATATCACAATAAGACCTCAAGATCTTCGTAACGATCGGTTCAGCGCTGCTGCGTTCAGAAGTTTACCACAACCAAGATATTACCATGTTCCATATAAAAGTTATTGCATGCCAAAATAAGAAAACCTTCAAAAACATCATCATCATTATCATCAACCGTTAGATGTAAAAGCACCAAAGGATTATAAGATTGTCATGATCCTTCTTCTTTAAATGCTTCTCCATTACTTGGAGTGAGTTATCAGGTTTGCGAATCAGTCCTGAGCCATAGTAAAAAGTTGCTTTACACCACTGATACCGATCCACCACCTCGTGTTTCGCAGCCAGCATTTTTTCGACGTCCAACGTGTCATTAATCATTAACATGTTATGACTAATCAATCCTAAACAAAATGGCGGCTTGTTGATGAATATATCACGAAGGGTTAGCAAATATTTTGAATGTTTTCATGAATCATAACATTGATAACATTGGATACTAGGTATTTCGGTATGCACGTTAGTGACACCACAAAACCGGTCACCGATGGGATTTTCCTAAAAGCAATGATGAAATTTGTGAATCGCTTTTTATAGATTTCTCTCGGTTGTCATCTATTCGAGATGGACATTTTATGCTCACTTCAGCTTCACCCAACAGGAATGGGAGAGAATAATGGATTCGCACATCATATGGTATTTAACTAACAATATCAACAAAATACTAGGTTTTGAAGTATTTTCTATATAATAATTAGTCAAGAAGATATAGATTAATCATTATAAATATTAAAATAGTCATTATGATTACTGAACATGTTAAGAAGTCAATTGGGTAAAATTGTGATGAAATGGTATCCAACGTATGGCATGTTAAGATTATTTTAAAAAAGGTAGACTATATGACATCATCATCATCAGCCGATAGACGTCCACTGCTGGACATAAACCTGTATGATGTAATGGTGACTGTATATAATAAGTTTGCAGATAGATTTGTTCCTTTAGGAATTCCTCTCAGGGTATCAGTAATCGATACATGGAATGAGCAAACCGAAAGTACAATACTTCGATTGGCGTTGTTAGATTCAGTTGATGATAAAGCCAACGTTAATCTCAGAACAGATAAGGATATAGCGCATGTGGCAGATCTAGGAACAAACTCACTCAAGGAAGACAGAAATCGAAAGGATCACAGAGAACAGACGCGTTGATTCGAAAACAGGTCTGCTGAAATAGATTCTGCAATTTCATCTCACTTTATATCACCAGATGAAATTGTAGTTAAGCAGCAGACTGGGTGTAAGGGTTCCCGCACAACGACTCACGGGCTCACCAATCACATCCGCTCATGGTGCAGCCTGTTATTCAACAAACGAGGTTCTGGCTCCCGCCAACCTGCATTGAACTAGCGTGGTGGGAAATGGCCCAAACTCCCCCACATGAACTCATACATACGAAAGCCGCTAGTGCCTTGCATTGATCTTTCTGCGAGGCCGATGTCCAACAGTGGACGTCTATCGGATGATAATGATGATGACCAGACGTAAATATTGTCGCGGGATGGAAATATCTTAATAAAGTTATGTTACCTTAGCTTTTGAATAAATTTAATTTGCATTGCTTGCAGCTTTATACTGGGAGTTGCGATAATGAAGCCTGATCAAGTTACATGCCACCATGAAGCAGACTTATATACTTATTGTACATTAATATATATATAATAATAATATTAATATATATATACTTATATCACACATATATATATATATATATATATGTGTGATATAAGTATTTTTGCAAGAATTCAGACGAGTTTGAGACTTACCACAAAATAATGGTTATATTTAATAGTGACTCCATCATGCTGTCTATCCCTCTCGTTGATTCCTCTTTAACTAATTTATATTATATATACACACCAGCGTATGTCCAGCAGTGGACGTCTATCGGCTGATGATGATGATGACTACAAAATTTCCTCCCAGTTTTTAGGATTGTGATCTAAATATAAGGACGTTTGGGATATGAGCCGACAACTCAACTATCTTGGTAAAGATCACAGTGAAATCTACTGCCACTCTTGCAAGGAATTCCATCTTTGTCGTCTTTGACAAATCGAGAATGGAGTTGGAATAACCTTCTGTAGGGGGTTTTATGTCAAAACAGAAAAATAAGTTTTTTTTTTCTATGTCTATTTGTGAGCACAATGAAGTATATACAAACCGTTCCAAATAAAGCTGCCAAGCATTCGCAAATGAAATTTCCTTAAATTCAAAGTGAGCATTTACCCAAACCGAATGGAAATACAAAACTGGCGCGTCCCCAGCGGCTCCTGGATTAACATCGCCCGCGCTGGCCCCGGGTAATCCCCTCAGGACTGCCTCCGATCCAACACGCAATGAATTTATTCGAATAGAAAAAACCTCGCCGTGAATGAAAACTAAATCTACCCTCAGTTACAACAAGAAATATAGTTGAAATATTTTCTTCATTGAATATTCATGATTTAATACAGTATTAGTTATAAAGTGGATTACGAGCTGGAAGGCCAGGTTGGTTCCTTCCGCAACACATGAATCTACCTCAGGTTGTCATGGGAACACTGCTTCAGAAATTATACTGTGTTAGATATACAAAAAGGGATGTAAGGGGTCCGGCACAACAACTCACGGAACTTAAGCCAACCTCACCCGCTCGTGGTCGTGGTGCACCCTGCTGATCAACAAACGAGGTTTGCCTCCCAGCAATCCGCATTGGACCAGCGTGGTGGGTAATGGCAAAAATATCCTCAAATGAACCCTATAAATGATGGCCCTTGGTGTCCGGAGTTGAGGGCAGCGTAGGAGCGATCAATGTAGGTATCTTTGGGGAAGGTCTATGTCCAGCAGTGGACGTCTATCGATTGATGATGATGATATGAAAAAGATTATTGTATTCTGTTCTATATTTAAATAGTGCTCTCCTCTACAATTTATCTGCCGTCTGAACCCGAGTTAATAGAAGATGATCATGATGATAATTCTTCTCCAGACTTAAGTTCTTTTTGTTTTCTTTTAAATGTAAAGAACTTTTACACCATCTTTTCTACGTATCCAAATTTGATAATGTGTATGAGATATAAAATACTCTTCTAACAGTTCATAAATTTTCATAAAGATAAGTCAGCGAACTTGGAATCCACCAGTCCAGGGACCGCTGCCGCATTTATCATCATCAGAGTGGATAAAGGCAAATTTGTTATGAGCTGTAAATATATTTATAAGCACACATCCACGAGCGTTTCGTAATAGTTTGCGGACGTTGTCCGATTGACACAATTCGCGAGGGTATCAGAAGTGCGCAGCAGCGGCCGCTGACCTGGACCACCATTTGATATACAGCCTCCATTGCCCTGGAAAAGAAAGAAAAAACACACATATTTCATTGATATTTGAATTGCATGAAGACAGAGAACGGTTTCGCAAATTTAATGATAATACCGGACGTTGAACAAAGGTGTCCCCCTCCCACCACCACCACCACCACCACGGTATTCTTTTATTCATGACGTTTGAAAGTGTGCCGTTTATATTTTATGCTAATAAATCGTGTAATGTATGAAGATTATAGGTTCCTGCGGGAGTTTCGGGGTCGCTTTTAGCACCGGCGACTTCAGTCGTGTCGTTCACGTGTCGTCACACTACGAACGATTCTTCACATAAACACGTAAAATAAGCTACTTGTTGTTGCTAGAGGCAATTTAGAATTCATATTAATTCCGGATATCCTGAATATTATTTAAAAAAAATTAAGAATATTTCAATAGGTACCTAGATTATCTAGATTAATTAAAACAGAGAGTTTTTCTATTAATATAATCGTGGTGTTTAAATGATAATTTATACTATGAAGTTATTCTAGGATTGTAATTGTTTAAATACTTTAAGTTACTCGAGCTTTTGACGTTTTTTTTACAGCAAGCCAACGATTTCCGTTTCACGTGGTGTTAAGTGACGATAAGTAAAGACGAAGTATATTTTTGAATACTACAACTCCCATATATTAAAAGCTGAATACGCGTTGTCATGGCGATTTTGGTTATTATTTACTGTCCTTCTCTTCATTCTTGCAGCTTGAGTTAACAGCTTCGTCGTATAGAATGTTATGAGGAATATGTTTATCTCAGAAGTCGTGTCGCCTCGTGTGAATATCGACTGTTCCAGATCAATCCTCAATGTACTGCGCAGTTATTTCGTCCGCGAAACGTTCGCCGATCGGAAACCAAACTGATGACCTCTTTACGCAATCCCCTTGCGAAACAACATTTCGTCCGTGGTACTTATGATGGTATAATGTACACGTAACACAATTTCTATATCGGTGAGAGATTTTTGGTGAGAACTTTTGCTGGTAAGAATTCTATAAAAAAAACAAGTTATTAGATTAGATTATAATTAATAGGGTGCAAGAAGTCTCGCTCAACAACTCACGGGTCCCAAGCCAACCTCACCTGCTCACCGTGGTGGGAAATGGAGACTCAACATCCTACGTCACGAGGGTATGAGCACAATATGGTGCAGTGTATAATATATTGAATAGCGGATCGTTGTTATAGGCAGGAGTATTATTATTTAACATCAGGTAAACGTCCAGCTCGTCACGACGCTTCATTGAATAAAATAAACAGTCGCGCTGGTTAAGCTGAGATGCTCCTTGCTTTGAGACATAAGATGTTAAGTCTCGTTACTCCAGTAATTTCACCAGCTCCAGCGCCTCGTCAATTCGCAACACAGTAATGTTTGCACTGTAATGTATGTCGGCTGCAATAGCAGCTGTGGTGGTACCTGGAGGGAAATCTTCGAAAGATACCTTACTTCTGGTGAGAAGTCAGGGTTATGTGAAATTTTTACTTACTAAAACCCCATGGGTAGTCTTCATCAGTGCGTTCGGAGAAACTCCGGGATCTCTTATAGAACGCACCGGTGCCCTAATTGTGGTACACTTCTCTGAGGAGGAGCCTAACCTAACCCTCCTAGGCATCATCGCTGAGCGATACGGTGCTCCACTCTGTTTCGCGATAATAGCCCCTATCCTCAAGGCCCGCGGAACTCCTAGACCCTTTCAGTCGCCTTCTACGTCAGGCAGGGCTTACCTTAGTCCTATTCTTACTAGCCCTAGACTACAGAGACCTACAAGCAGTGTTAGCCCATTGTAGATAAAGGAAGCCTGAACATTTAATAAACGCTTCCTAAAGATCCAACGAGCCAAATGGAGTTTATGGCGCGATCTAACGAAGTTCGCGATTATGCAAACAGTTGCAATAAGAAACAACGGCGCGGAACAATGGGGCGGCCGGGGAGCCGGGGAGCCGGGGAGCCGGGGAGCCGAGCTGGTCATCCGAGCGTCGCCGGGCTCGCGAGCGGGCGAAATGTCGCGGCTTAGCATTTCGCGAGTGGCCTCATTTTTGACATTTCATCGGGCGCCATTTTGAAAGTTTCCGCGGGACGGCTGTGGCGCTTGCGCAATGGCGGGATAACGTAGCGCTATATGACCGCCGTCACTTTAAACCTATACATATAATCTAAATAGTTTTATTTATTCGCGAAACACGTGAAAACCAGTGAACATATCGACATGGGAAAGTGACCATGCGATCGAAATTATTAGATGCTTTAAAAAGTAATTTGCGCTTGCGGTGGCTCGGTGGTAGGTCTCTATTGCCGGAGTACATCTAGGTCTAGTGTGTAAACTTTGCTGTGTTACGGTTTGAGGGGCGTTGAAGCTATTGAAATTACTGGGGTAACGAAGTCTCGTATGTACATCGTACGTCTCAACGCGGCTAGAGCAATGTGGTGCTGTGTATAACATCCTCCACATCCCCACGTTGTTATGGGCGATCGAAACAGTTACACCATCAGATGAACGTCCCGCTCGTCTCATCCCTTTGTAGTATAAAAAAAATATTACAAGAAATACTTCCGACAAATTTCGGGGTGAGCAAAGTGGGAGGGGTACAGCTAGCGTTATATAATTTTCCATTGTTTTTTTTTGTTTGATTTTTATTTCATATATATATATATATATATATTCTTATATGCTTCTTTGTAGACTGGTCATCGTGATGATGTCGAGGATGATAGGTAACATAAAGATTTTCCCTGATCTTAAATTTTGTCACAAAATTTTATTATCGTTCATAAAATATCCAGTTAAGTTTATTCCTAACAGACACAGTGAATAAGTGTTTTCTTTAAGTGCTTAATAAGCAAGATGTTAAGTCTCGTAACTATAGTAAATACATAATGTGGAACAGTAATATTTGCAAATACCTTTTTGACGGTATAAGTAGACGCTGCGGTGGTACATACTTAAATAATACACTTTTTTTTATTCAATTAAACACCGAGACAAATGGGGTATTCACTTTGTGGTAAGTAATACGCGTGCCCATAATAAAGTCGCGCTAGTTAAAATGATATATAAACTGTACCACATTTAGCTCATTGCTTGAGACATAAGATGTTGAGTCTCGTTACTCCAGTAATTACTTTAGGTACCCTTCAAACCGGAACACATTACTATTTGTCGGCTGCAGTAGACGTTGCAGTGGTACCTACCTAGACAATCTCCGGTAACAGAGATCTACCGCCAGTAAAGTTGTAAGTAAAAAGTTTTCAAATAACTTTAGATTATAAGTTACTATAAAGCGTTTTCAATATATTATTCTTCCAATAAAATAAATATAAACCTTTTTTTTTAACTAAGTATACTGTTACACTTCTATATAGGTGTAGGTGTATTCCAACACTTGGTGTCCTGATGACGAGAACTGCTCGTAAATGAAACAGTCTTGAATGATATGACGACGAATATAGATTATGTCGGACTTACACCGACTAGAACACCAGCGACGTTCATCCTCCATCGTTTTACAGCGACGCCACGGAACTGCTTCAACGTACCGCGACATGTCCACGCAAGAAATATTTACCCCTGTTCTTCTCCTAAGAAGGGTCGATGGTATATACTCTTCTCTTTCGGTCTTTTCAAGGTACAGACTCGTAATCCAACGGCCATATGATTAAAGGGAAAAAGCTTTCTCTGCCTTCTCTGATAAGATAAAGAATTTATTGCATTGTTTTACATGTCTTCGATACTAGAAGCTCCTGGTCCCCGAACTAGGAGTTCAACCTGTATCTCAGGAAACAGTGTGATAAATTTAGTCTTGGACTGGCTGGCTGAAAGGTGACACCCAACCCCGTTCTTCCTCTTGTACCGTAGGTAACCCAACAAGGCATGAACCAGTTCGTTGAATACAACTCAAATGTACACCAAGCCCCGAGGTATCGAGGGTCATGAGATAATGGAAACTGTTTCTCGGATATGACGCAACGACGTAATAATTTTTTTTTTCGATAAATTCCTTCTGCGCTTTTTAACAGCTCTTTTACGACGTCATTAACAGAGCGATGCGCCCGCGCTTACTTCATTGTAATCAATTGCGCATGTTATTACGGAGACAGCTGCTCACAAGGATGTTTTAATCCTTTATTTTACATAATGCCTTCTACGTCAGCGACATTAATGAGGTACTGTCGTAAAACAAATGCCGTCTAAAAAGAAAGGCTTCCTTTTTCATTTCCAGTTGACAGATATTAGATCCTAGACGTGACACAAGAATTGATCACTAAAACTATTTTTTTTTAGTTCCACCTATTTTTCCGATCGTGATTTATTACTACTGTCACTGACACTGTGAATTGATTTTAAGAAAGCTTTATGTACTAGTCTCGTGGGGTTGAGGAAAACAAAAAAATAAATTATAGCCGCTTTTCCTTTTCCGAGGACACTTCTCCATAGACGGACGCTAACGAACTGTCTCTAATCTTTCGTTATTAATCGCGAGACAATGCTCAGCTATTGTCTCCATTACAGTCGAAGGTGATAGACCTAACGAAGTCCAAGTTTTTCAAGCTTTTGAGTAATTGCCGAGGTTCTCTTCAGTAAGAACATTGTATTTTTAGAATAAATAGGCTAAGAACTGCTGGAGGAAGATTTTGATCAATTGGTCTCTAGTTTTATAATGAAAAGTAATATTAAACAAACACCTACTTTAGGCACTTACAATGTTTAACAAAATATCTATATATATAATAGATACAGATTGATTGGTTATAACGTAACAAAGTATAAAACTCTAGAGTTCCGCCCGTAAATCTCTGTCCTCTCGCTATGCTTAAAATGTCTACTTCGCGAAACGCAATAACCGTACGAAAATGGCACTAAAACATTAAACAATATTACGATCCATCTTCGCTTCTGTAACATCCTTTCGCGCCCTTTTAGCTGTTAACCGCGGCCATCTTGCGACGTCGCATCGCCAACATGGCGGATTTATAGTCCGTCGTAAAGCGCGCCAAAATTAACAAAAGGTTTGGCAGCTGACGGGTTTTAAATATAAAGTTATGATGGAAATCGGGCCGGCGATCGGCGGACATGTTATTGGAAAGCTAGTACAGCTTATTTATAGATTGTTGGTGCGCGCGCGCGGCAATACCAACTTCCTGCGCGCCGTGTTGGGGGAAACGTTCGCCGGTTCTCCGATTTACTTCCTTTTTTCTACTCTTTAATATATTTCACAACAATTTCCGTTGTATTTAAATAATTAAATAAAGCATTTTCAAATATTAAGACGTTTAATGACACCACAAATACAATGCGTAAAGAAAATTATATGAAATGACAAAAAACAGTTGGTGCTGCCAGTAAATGTCCTAGGGAGTAATAAACTACTGCATTTTTGTCTCAGGTTCAATTAATTAAGCTAAGCACTGCCTGCCTTAGAAGGCGACTTAAATGGTTTTAGGGTTCACAGGTTTTAACAGTGGGGTCCTCATTGCCCACTTAGTAAGCCCGGACCGTACACAACAAGTACAAGGTGGTCTAGTGTTTGTCGTACCAAAGCGAGGGTATTAAGAAGAAACCACAGCTGTCCCTAGGACGTGCTTTAGGCGTAGTGCAGTAGGCGGCACAGGTGCGTTCCATAGGATATCCCAGGGTCTCAAGCAATGACGAGAGTTTTGATGGGTGAAAATCCCACATAACCATGTCTTTCTCTCAGAAGCAGGATATCTTTTTGGAAGGTTATCCCTTCTCCTTTTCGTCGATAATAAAAAAGGGAGTAATAAACAAAACAAAAAACTGGAAGAAATTAACAATTATCTCCAAGTTAATATGCTGCAGGTAAAAGCTAATTATATTATATGGCAACACTGATCCAACAAATCATCATTATCGTTATCTTAACCGATGAGCTTCTGTTACTAGACGTAGGTTTCCTACAATTCATTATTTGTCAACCGAATGGTGTCAAGGACCTTCGTAAAATGCAAGCGGGTCAGCACCTGTTTAGGTAATATAGTAAATGATAGAAGCAGCATCAGAACGGCCGACTCGCCTATCACGACCGCTCGTACTACGAAACAGTTGAACCTTTGAACCTGCACAATCTGAACGATTTGTCTCCTGGAAACCTTCACGTTTGACCCATAAATTATTATTGAACCAGTTCTATCCATTGCCCGCGGTTGGACACGATTGCATTTTACTTAACATGTTCTTAAATTACTTTAAAATTGTTCAAAATGTATTATCTATACTTTAACATAGGAAACCTTCACTTAAATTTAACTTCGGAATAAATAACCGATAAATGGTAAAGGTTCTTGTTATTGAAGGCTTGGTAAAATACAAAAGGTGCCTCATACTACTAACTATCGTCATATTGTTATGTGCGGGTGTATCACTTACCATCAGGTGAACGTTCCGCTCGCCTCGTTGCATCGTAAAATATAAAAAGTGCCTCAAACATTAAGCGTACGGTGCAGTGTATATCATATTAACTATCGTCATATTGTTATGTGAGGGTGTATCACTTAACATCAGATGAACGTTCCGCTCGTCTCGTCGCATCTTAAAATACAAAAAGTGCCTCAAACCTTGAATTTACGGTGCATTGTACATCATACTAACTATCGTCACATTGTTATATGCAGACGTATCACCACCAGGTGAGCACCTCGCCCGTCGCACGGGATAAAAGGTATGTGGTATAATCTGCGCGGGCCCCGGGCACGCGGTGACCCCGTGACCGGGTCGTGGACCCCGCGCGTCCGTCTGCCCCATTGTGCGCGCGGTGGAAAATGCGCTCTATTAATTTGAACGGTTTACATCCGTTCCGGCCATTTTTAGACGCGCCGCTAAAACAATGCCGTTTTGGCGCGTCTTTTTTTGGTTGTTTTTTTTTTTACGACGCGTCATAGTTTTCGCGCTCGATGCCTTACGACGCACACGTTTGTTATTAAATATAACAATTTTGTGTTTCATGTTATTTAGTTTTTTTAAGCGACGTAACGAGCGAGACGTTCATATGATGGTAAGTGATACGCCTGCTCATAACATGGTGTTCTTTAGGATGTTATATATAGCATCACGTTGTGTTCATAATAGACATATATCGAGTCTCGTTATCCTAGTTATTACACCAGCTCCAGCGTCTTTCGCGTCAGAACGCAGTAATGTTTGTCGGCTGCAATAGGCGCTGCAGTGGTCTTCAACTAAACGGTCTCCGGCAACTCAGGCCTTCACTGAAGTTGTTGTCTCATCATAATGAGGTTTCACAAACTGAAGTAATGGTACATAAGCAACTTTATACCGTCAAGCCATTTATTCAGCTATCTACCAGGAACAGGTTTTTCTAGGCCAAATGAACTAGAAAAACCTGATCCTGGTAGACCTAAATAGGTACCACCGAAGTGCGTATTTGCACACGATAAACAGTAATGCCCAGACATTACTGTGTTCCGGTTTGAAGGGCGCTGTAGCCAGTGTAATTTAATTACTGCAGTAACGGGACTCAACACCTTATCTCAGGCGTCGATTAGATGCTGTGGATACCATTCTAACTAGCACCGCGTTGTTATGAGAGAGGTGTGTCACTTACCATCACGTCTACATCCTGCCTGTCTCGTCGCTTAATTAAATTATAAAACTGCTGATGTGCCCTTAAATTTATGTATTAGTTGATCATCATCGTCATCAGCCGATAGACGTCCACTGCTGGACACAGGCCTCTCCCTAAGATCGTCACGTATTAGTTACCACATTATAAATATTTGTAAGCGATATTGACAGGGAAGACCTGTCTTCAGCAAGGGTAAACTTTAAGCTGAAATATGATGATCATAAACTCGTATATTCTTCATGGTTTTCCTGGACAGATGATGAGGTTCAATACAATTCGAGAATGTTCTAATTGTAATATCCTCAATGGAGTGTGTAGGGGGAAGCATTCCATGCCCTTCCACATTCCGAAGTAAAATGCGAGTAAAAAAGTAAACAGGGACTAAGCGAAAACAAGTATTCGCGTAGGCTTTTAGCAAAATGGAACTTACGTCCTTCACTTTAAAGCTAATAGTCGCTTAACTTATTTTTTTTTATTTTGTATACGACTAGACGAGTAGGACGTTCACCTGATGGTAAATGATACGCCTGCTCATAACGACGTACCGATAATTACGATGGTATACACAGCAGCACTTTGGGCTCATCGTTTGGGATATCAAATGTTGACACAGCGTCGTTCAAACCGGAACACAATAATTTTCGCAAACTATTGTTGTACCTAGCTGGTGGTATCTTCCTTGTGTTACCTATCTAATAGTACTTCTAGAGAGCTCAGGTCAAGTAAGTACAGGTCTAGATTTTTAATTAAATTGTACTGGAGTATTGATGGATAAAAAAATTAAAACCGGATCTGGCGGCTGATAGAGAGGTGTGGAAGAGAAGTACCTGCTGTGCCGACCCCACATAGAATGGAAGAAAGGACAGAAGGAAGGAAGGAGACGGTGATGAGACGAGCAAGTGCGTTCACTTGATGGTGAGTGATGCGCTTGCCCATAACAATGGCGATATTAAAACATTATACTACATATATACATATCATCTTGAGACATGAGATGTCAAGTGTTACCCTAGTTATAACGACTAGCTACAGCGCCTTTCAAACCGGAATACAGTCATGTTTGCACAGTACTCTAGACGGTCTCTGGCTAGAGTAACAGCTTTTTATTTAAGTTATACTTATGTCTGCCTGTCTGTCCGTCTGTTCGGGTTCATACCTGAAACTGTTTCCGATTTCGAGAACTCTGCCTGGACATAAATTCATGATCCAACGTATGTTACTTCTACCAGAGGAATCAGAGTAAGCAGAACACTTACATCATTAAGAAGGAAGTCCGTCCGAGTTTGATTTATTTGTATCGGCAAATGTTTGAATTTGCGAGAAACACTTCAGGGTGCATTTGGCACCGACAGCATCCATGCAAATACAATAAACATACCCTGCAGTACAATCTCTGCCTCGTTCAACTACTGCAAATAAATAAACGCTGAAGTAGCAGCCAGATCTGAATACGACGACAAGAGTTCTATCGCGACAGAAGACGTTACATACGATGGTGGTAATGAAGAACAGCAGCACACCACAGCTGATAATGAAGAGATAAATTTCACTGCCATCATCATACAAAATGAATGATCTACTAAACAAGTTATTTCTTTGACATATTAGACACATGCTTTATAAATTCCCAAATTTGAACCTGGAAGGGTAAAATTCCTGGGAAACGTTCACCTGGTTGGGAGCGCAAGAAATGGTTTGAGTGGATAGGGTTTAAATACCATCAGTTAAAAAGAATAGCTGAGGATCGAATTGGTTCTCTCATCTGATCGCCGAACTTGAGGTTGAAGGTTCATCTAATGACTGAACATAAATACTACATATATAAATGAAACGGCTATTAATACATTACATCCATGTCAGGGTGCTGCAGGATGTCAGGAGACTGGATCCATTTTTGGTTGAAGTTCAAAATCAATGAAAATGTATTAAAGTAATTTATACGATATGAAGTATCAAATTTATCATCATCATCAGCCGATAGATGTCCACTGCTGGACACAGGCCTTCCCAAAGATCTTCACGTCGATCGGTGACGATGACCTTATTGGTCATGATTTGTAATAGAAATTATAGCACGTTACTAGAAGATCAACTTAAAGGGTTGTGGGGTAGTACCCAACCCTAATGGGTTCGCCCGGACCTCGGAGCTCACGACCTAGGTCCGTGACCGCTTCATTACACCCGATCTAAGAGCTATTTTGAACGGAACCGCCGGCGCTGCGCACAGCACACCCCCACCACCAGCACAACCTGACGTTTTAACAGAACCATCTGGTTTCCCGTTTAGACTCCAGCATCTAGATCAAATTGTTGAGTATTTTAAACAGATATTTTTGCTGAATGGGTTAAGACATGATCTCATTTTCACATGGTGGTAAGTTACGACGAGGCTGACGGTGAAACGTGCTCACTTATACCCTCATATGTTGAGGGTTATGGCAACAGATTTACAATATGAGGGTAGTAGATGATCAGGTTCCAAGGAGACTGCTACTATCAAAATTCCTTACCTTATAGCTTTGAAATCGAATCAAAGACCAAGTTGTTACATCATAAAGGCTTAACCACTGGGTCGTGAGATAATGATCATCCTAAACAGGATCATGTTCGCCAAGTAAACAACGGTTATCAGCAAAGAGACTGACGATAAGAGATCTGGGTTGAAGTTGTGAGAGATGAGATTTTTGATGAGTTTCCCTATCTCTTGTTTCCTCTTCATGCTATGGTAGCGCGCAGACTACTCTATTTCTGAATATAGACTTTTCATACCATAGAGACTACTGTCCGCGCTGTATACTGAACTTTAGATATATGAAGAAGAGAGAAAGAGAATCGTTTAAATCTATAACACATTATACTACTCTTCTTTATTATGAGACAGTTCATAGGAAAGTAAGAACTTCAACTAAAAAAAAAAATCGATCAAACGCTCTCTCTCTTTCTCTCTCTCCTACAAATTAATGGGAATACAGACAGAGTTTTTGGCGCACCATCCTGCTGTCTGTTCCTACGCGTGTCCAATTAGTGGAGTACCGAGCAAATGTTTCATTCTCACCTTTCTTTATCGCGCCTGAACTCGTGCTCGTTTTTTTAATTTCAAACTATATAAGGAATATGAACTCTATTTCTAAGGCCATTAGGGTTACTTTTGCGATTACAGTTTAACAGCTGTCTAAATTTACAACAAAAAAAAATTTATAATCATCGAGTAGCGTAAAAGATAAGATGGTTTTTTTCCGCCGTGAAGTTGCTTGAATTTATTTTTTTATTCGTTCAATTGTGGACTCTGTGACTAATGGGAATAAAGTAGAGTTTCAGTTGGACGCGGTTTAAGAGCGAGCTCCGTGTAAATCAATCGATCGATACGCAATCGGCGCGTGCGCCGTCTGCTGACGATCAAACGCCGGTATTTTTAGCTTTATTTTTAAGTGGAAGTTACGATAACATGTATACTATTTATTTATTTTATATTATACATTAATTTATTTATTTATCATCTGATATTTAATGCTGAAAATACGCCCTTATGTGTGAGGTGTGTCGAGATTACACCCTCTCAGTTGCCTTTTAAGACGCACCGGTGGTTGTTTTGAAGGGGATATTGTAATTAGAAAAGAGTTGATAATCTCTAAAGGGCTTAACAATTTCATAATCCATAATGATGGTAGATGGGGGAGTCCAATACTACACAGTAAGCCGGCAGGGGCGAGGGGTCGGCCTAAGCTCTCCAGTCATCATATCATAATGAAATGGGATATAAAAAATAGATCTCTGATGGAGACCGTGTAGGTAGGAATCACCGCAGCTCATATTTCTGCTGCCAAACAATGTGCAAACATTACTGTGTTCCTGTTTGAAGGGCGCAGTACCTAGTGAAGTTATTTGGGTTCCCTTAATATACTACGAGCACAATATGTTACTGTGTATATCTGACTAACCAGCGCCGCGTTATGGCTACATATCTTTTTTTTTTCAACAGCCATTTTACGTCTCCACTGTTGGGCCACAGGCCTACCGTCAATATGAGGGTGATGGACCATAGTCACCACGCAGGCCCAATGAGGATTGGTGACTTCACACACACCTTAGAGTAAATCCTAATTCATGTGCAGGTTTCCTCGGGATGTAATCGTTCATCGTTTGTATTCTGCTGTTGTTACTTAAGTTAACAAATGTACACAACTTAAATATTAAAGTTATCGGTACATACTGAGATTCGAACCCCCGAAATGAAGGCCGCATGCTCTAAGCATGAGGCCAGTGAGCTACTTATCTTCCTTCTACGAGTCTTTTATTGACCATCTTATATTATTTTGTTTCCTGTAACTTAAAGTTCTTTACTGTTGCTTTATGTTATAAAGAAACTTATTTGTTTTTAATCTATAAGGTAGAGATGCCACTTAAATGGAGTAGAGAGCAGACCGCGCCGCCACTTTACGTTACAGAAAACGGCTGGAAATATTATAAAAATAGATCAATATTCGTTTCTGGTGGCACGAGCCCACTCTGCCCACACCACATCCGATCATCGTTTTCTTTCAACCAGTTCGATGATTCATCTGCTCACGCTCCAGCTTACTGGATACACGGAACATGCTCAAGTAAATTTTCTATGGATATATTTGAATGATTGGTCACAATGATGGCTTTTAAACAGTTTCATCATCAGCCGATAGATGATCACGGCTGGACATAGGCCTCCCCCAAAGATCTGCGATCCGACGATTTCTCGCCACCTTCATCTGGTTCTAAACATTTCTATAAAATTATGCTTGATTAAAATATTTTGATTGTTCACCGTTTTCGCTTTATCATCATCATATGGATGTCCATAGCTGGAGCTTGGACATTTTTGGATTTAGAATAAATTAAAAGATCAATAGGAACTCAAGTAGTTTTTTATCATAACTTGGAGCTATGAGACAAGTATGAGTTGTAGCTGAACGACCGATTGAAGATAATGGTGGAATGCTACACTATTCTTCTACAATCTGGAACTAGCTCTTAAGGTTGTACAGTTCATCATCACCATCTCAACCGATGGATTTCCGCTGCCTGAACATTGGTCTCTCGTAATTTTACTATTGATACATATCTGCTTTAGGGGGTGTAAGCGGTCCTGCACCACAACTCATGTAACCTAGGCCAACCTCACCTGCTCGTTGTGCACCCTGCTAATTAACTAACCAGGCTCTGGCTGCCACCAACCAGCATTGGGCCAGCGTGGTGGAAAATGGCTCAAATATCTTAAATGAACCTCTACAAACGTGAAGATCTTTGGAGGCCTATGTCCAGCAGTGGACGTCTATCGGCTGATGATGATGATGATGAAGATGGATACATTACTGGATCGTATTTAAGAAAATTCATTCCAAGCTTGTCTTATTTTAAGAACAAACGATAAATTTAAACACAAGGCGAAATCCTTTAAAAAGTGTTCGTAAAGCTTCAAGTAATCATTCACTTAAGACCTAGATTATTTAGGAATTCAGCAAAGAGGTTAGAACTATCTCTAAGACCCTTGTCTAATGTTGTGGCTGCCGTGGACGACGGCGATCATTTGTCATCACAGAAGCTTGCTTCAACATCTTCACAAATAAGTTGATTAGGATCATTGACAAATTCATCAGCTCGTCGATAGGATGTTGACAGGACTGTAAACTGTTTACCGCTTATAGGCCAGCTCGGCACACTTCCGTTTACATTATCTGTCAACAAATTTAATATATATGATACCAATAATTGGTGATGAGAGATCATGGTTTAAGTTGATGGATACTTAGAACTTGTGTTTATACTGGAAAATTTTGATATACAAATCGTTTGATAGGTGCTGTCGCTTTGTTCTTCGCAGTGATGGTAGCCCCCCTCTCAAAGTGGACCAAAACTCTGGCGATGGTCTCAGAAAGCCCAAGCGGGAAGCTTAAGGGCAGTTGGCGAGAAAATCCTTGTTGACAATGAACTCCTTTTCACATTGGTGGTCAATTTCGTTCTGAAAGCTCACGACTAAGTTAAGGTCGAATTCGAACTCGTGATACCTTTTTTAGTCGACTTGCAATATTCTCGCAAACATCTGTATAACAACGCATAGACAAAACATAACCTTGAAAAACGACCTTGGCAGTTTCTCTTGAGGGATTCGTTTATGGCTGTTGGCCAATGTTAATTGAACTCCCCCTGGAAACAGGGTTTAGAACAATTTGTTCTAAATTCGCGTTGATAATCAATATCGCGAGGTTCACGACATTCTGGTCTGTGATACTTCGTTCATACTGCCTTAAAAATATTTATAGTAAGGGGAAAAATTTAAAATATTACTGTTTTATGTTTTCCCCATTGGTGGTGGGTTTGTGTTGGGGTGTACCATCATGTGAAAATATAACAATGCTCCAGTTTGAAGTGGGCTGTAGTCAGTTTACTTAGGATCTGGTTGTTAACGAGAGCGCTGGTGTTTGCGACGGATTCCTGACACCATGGCGTCATGAATGTTTTAGTCGTTGGACGAAAGCTCTTTTTGAGGTTAAGTTACCTTTGTCTATACATTCTAATTTACTTAAGGAAAGCTTAAACTTATTCGAAGATGCGACGAGAGGAGCAAGACCTTTATCTGATGATAAGTTTTCGTAAGTACTTGCCCATAACAACCAAGTATTAGTTAGGATGGTCTACACTGCAACCTTAGCAATAGTATGTTTGCACA
Organism: Ornithoptera priamus; assembly: GCA_029034505.1. Taxonomy (NCBI): domain Eukaryota; kingdom Metazoa; phylum Arthropoda; class Insecta; order Lepidoptera; family Papilionidae; genus Ornithoptera; species Ornithoptera priamus. The sequence goes on along the minus strand of JARDWD010000500.1, from coordinate 1,054,791 downwards.
GTACTATTTGTCAGCTGCAATAGGCGCTGTGGTATGGTCACCTAGACAGTGACCGACTGAAGAACTTACCATCAGTACTTTATTCTCTGATGATGTATTACTCTGCTAATCGACTGATCGGTTAATGGACCGGCAGACGTTTTACGATTACGTTTATTTAGTGATGATGATCCAGGACAACGAATCACGTGACCCAAGTCAACCTCACCTGCTCGTGGCGCAGCCTGCTAATTAACAGACGAGGCTCTGGCTCCAGCCAAACCCGCATTGAGCCAGCGTGGTGGGAAATGGCCCAAATCCCGCCATTAGAAACCTTACATACAACAGCCCCTAGTGCCCAGCTGTACCAGAGGTCATGCTGACTGTATATGGAGATCTTTAGGGGCCTATGTCTAGCAGTGGACGACTATCTGCTGCTGATGATGATGATGATATCATTAAGTTCACATTTTGATTTCCAATTAACAATATACAAATGCTTAACAGGAACAGACTATATTTGTTACATCTCAGTATAGATGTGCGGTGGAGGAGCGGAAACGTTGGATCCAATGCATAAATTTGTGTTAAGTCGAAGGGCCGAGGTTCGGGCTCCCGTAATTAGTTACTCGTAACAAGTAAGCGAGTTTTTCCTCGTTGCCGTAATCCCTGACGAGGAGTCGTAACGATAAATATCGGATGCGAATTACCGAATCAGAAACGAAACAATCCCCTCGGGCGACGTTACCGCCCGGATCCTTTAACTCCGACGCACCCGCGATCAGCTTCGAGATGCTGATAGTGGGTATTTGTGTCTTCTTACGAAGGCTCATCTTTCAAAGAGACAGATATTCTTTGTTGGAAACCAGCTTTCTTATATGAGAGCCAGAATGTACTGTACCTTGAATCAACGAATACCATGTCAAATTATAAGAACAGGATGTTTTTTTTTTAATTCTCAAAAGCGAAGACACCAGCGAGACTTGCGCCTGGTGGTAAGTGATACGCACGTCTTGCCCCTGGTAGGTCCTTGTTGCAGGAGACCGTCTAGGTAGATACCAGCGCAGCTCCTATCGCAGCCGACAAACAGTACTGAGCAATTACTGTGTTCCAGTTTGAAGGGCGCTGTGGCAAGTGATATTACTGAGGTAACGAGACTTCACATAATGTCTCACGACGAGAGCAATATTGAACCGGGTATATCTTCGCTGTGTTCAAAATTTGTTGTGTTTGTGAACAAATGGTCGTGGCAAACGGACTCGAGGCTGGTGTTACATACAGCAGTACTTCAAGATGGAATTTGATTTGAAGACGAGCGTCTCGCGGCGGAGGCAATATCGAGAGGGGCTTACGAGAGGGATTGGCTGTGACGTCATCGGACGAGATGAAAACGCGACGTGAGTCACCTCCCTCATAATAACACGTTTACGGTAACCTTTCATATACACTCCCTGTTCCACGCCATCTTAGCTGGCCGTCACACCCCCGCAACTTCCTTAAGGGATGGAATTTTCTAAACTCTGTTATTAGCTGACTTCTAAACGACTGAAACAATATCTCTACCAAATCTTTTGTGAATCTCTGAACATCTACATACTAGCTGTTCCTCCTTCACATTGCTGGACGTTACAACCCCGCAGCCACTCTTAGGGGTAACATTTCGTAATATCCGTTTTTAGCTGCCATACACCCGACCGAAGGAATGTTCCTACTAAATTTCAAGTCTCCACGCCTTATGGTTTCAGAGATATTGAGATGAATCTTTACATAGGTGGAAATCTCTTATGTGCGTAGTATGCGTAAACAGTACATAATATAGTATGTGTAAAATGAAATCGTTATCGCAGTCATAAGACATGGACCTCATTCCAACCCTTCCCACCCATTGGTTCGCAGTATACATTGCGAAACCCTGACTAGCATACCCTTACGCACACACGGGGGATGCACTCGATGGCCACCTGTTGCCACAATGTCGCTGCACACACGCGAACTCACACACACATACGTGAAAGTTTACCATATTTGAAATATACAAATATATATACATATAACAACGTTATTTACTTAATATTGTTTTCACCTGATGGTAAGTGGTACGCCCGCTCATGTCATCAAGGCGCTAGTAACATGATATACAGTACACCATAATGCACTCGTCACTTAGAGATAAGACGTGATCTTACCCTAGTAATTACACTAACTACAACGTCCTTCAAACCGGAACACGGTAATACTGTTTGTTGACTGCAATAGGCGCTGCGGTGGTATCTACTTAGACGGTCACTCTGGTGCGTTGTGATCAATGGCAAGTGTGTGTGGCAATCAATAGGTGGTGGTGTGATGGTAAGTGGTGGTAAGAATATTGCATAACGAGTCCTTATATTGAGTGTATCTGATCGTCAAACCTCAGTTTGAAGAGGGCACCTAATGATGATGATGATGATGATGATATTGTGGACATAATAATATCGCCGTAACTACATCTGTGAGGTGTGACCCTACACTAGTGTGAAGGTTCACCACCAAGCTCACCACGATTCACCATTCTTATGTTGTAAAAAGGGTAGTTTTAACGGAGAGAGTGAGTTTGCGAACAATGAGGTTCCACTCCTCGTTTTTGATAAGCACAGCAAAAAAATTGTTCCCGTCTGAACGCTTTGGGTGTCTTCAAGGATGAATACCATGAGATTTACCACCACAGATCACATCACCACTTAACACCATAATCTTCGATTAAACACAATAGACATTTGGCTTATCGTAACTACTACTTGGACTGTGGATTACTTTTTCTACCCAATTCGAATGATGTGGAAGTCTTAGAGAGAAAAGTATATAGACTACATATCTAGGCTAACTGGCTTCACCATAAAACACTACATCATTACCATCAGGTCGTTTCGCAGCGAAGCATTAACCTATTTAAAAAAAAACCGCTTTACAATAATGAATAAAGAACACTGCCGTTGTAATTGAAAATTAATTCATGTAAAACTACCCTAACAAGCCGCAACAAACAACTCTGTTTATCTTTTGTTTTAATTACCCCCTACCCCTCTTGTACTACTGCTGAAATAGGGTGTGAGGGGGTGGCTATTTTTTATATGACGTCAGACTTGCCACTCCTTGGTTGCGGCGTTTTTGTTTAAACGCTGCAAGTGCTAGTCTTTATAATGCTGTATGTAAATGTTATAAAATTGATAAAGAGGTAAATGTTATAAGAAATCATCATCACCTTATCAGCCTTGCCTTGTCCTGGTCCTTCTTTATCGATTTCTGGCTTCGTCGGTCTACTGCTGCATCCAAAGATTCCCCACGAACCTCACCAATTCTTCCTACATCCTACGCTGTTTGTGATAATAAATCGAAATTTGTTAAAAATAAAAAATTCGATTGATGCTGCAAGAAGCCGTTGGATATGAGTAGCAATAGCAGCTCGAGTAAGATAAAAAGATAGACCTCAGATTGATTATAATGGTAATCACCAACCAATACCAGAGCGTTAACCTGATGGTAAATGAATGACAGAGGTTTCAAATTCAAATCCCAAGTTGGATGCAGTGTTCAGCAACATCACGAATGGAAAACCTTTACACTAGATAATGAAGCATATGTTATTATTCATATAAAAAATTCTAATGACAGTGATAATGTTAGGTTTCCTAGGCAAAACTATTTTTAGATAAATTTAGATTTTTTGAGAAAAGCTTTTATTAAACAAACACGAGATTATCAAGCAAGACGTTAACCTGATAAAAGATTCATGACGATGTGCTGATAGCTGTGGTATACACATCACATTGTGACCTTCGCTGTGAAATTTACATTTATCGTTACCCTAGTAATTTCACAAGCTACAACGCCTTACAATCCAGATACTCCAACGTTTAGGTAACCGTTCGAGCTATCTAGACAGTAAGTTTACTTTGTTGTAAGTGAAATATATTTTAGTAATAATATTCCCACGAAACCTCAATACGGGGCCGTTGTAATTATAAACATCGGCATTTCAGATTCCACCATATCCTCGTCAAGATGACCCTTGTTTGGTTCCATCTCTCTCCGACGCGCCGCTACATTAACAATCCATCTCGCACTCCTGTTACCCTCGTCAGAACATCACTTGACTTTGATTTGTAGGGTTTCCCTGTTGTAAATATACGGAGATTATCTTCGGTATTGTTTTGTGGGAATCTGCCTACGAAAGAATTCCTCCTCAGACTCCGCGGGCTGCGACGATGGCTCGTTGACATCATTTCCACTGCGGCAATGAACAATTCTCCCGGACGACCTCGAGAGGAAATTTTTAATTTCGCCGCTGTTTTATTTCTCTTCCCATTGTCATTGTAGTATTGTAATAAACTTAACTTAATCATTTTGATATAAAACCGCTCCCGTTTCGATTATTTCTGCAACTAATTCGGTAGTAAATTTACTAGATGTATAAAGATGTTACAGGAAACCTTTGTATAGTAATCAGTTTATGTCTCTAATTAGTTCTTTTCTTAATTTTTCAATGATTATGTTATTTGCTTCATTATCAGCTGACAGACGTCCGCTGCTAATTATTTGCTATTATTTCCATCAATTTCTATTTCTTATTTTGATGACGTCATTTGTGGTTAAGAGTCAAAAATGTTGTTTCTTCGTACAGTGTGAAGTTTTTTTTTTTTTATTTCTTTGTTTTTTTTTAATCGTTCCCCCTGCGCGTTTTGGGTCAAGGCCTTTTACTATCTATCTGTTTCAATTACCATCTTAATACTTTTCTCATTCCAATACTCTCTTATCTTTCATTCCATTCATCATTGTACTCTATTCTCCTTCCACACTTCTCTTCTCTATCATGCTACATTCCATTCATCTTCTCTACAGTGTGTAGTTTGTTGTGTACAACTTTACTAATAAATTAAATATCGTTAGATTTATGTGCGATAGCTCAGTTTAATATTCCATATCCGCAGAGCTTTAACATCTGATGAAGGAAAACATCATGAGGGGACTCACTATTTTTGGAAGTCATTCGGGACATGTCATTTGCATCCCGTACTTGATCAGGGTAGTGAATAAATGGACTTGATTAACTTCCAGCTCTGCGAAATTTGAGGGAGCTATAAATAAATTTTTAATTTATCTATTAGCGTATATCTAAAAGTGTAACCATGGAGATATTTTACTTCTTTCTTTTTCTTTATTTACTTTTCTGAAATAGATTCGATTATATTTCCATAAATGTTGAAATATAAACAAGCGCCCATTCGGGCAACACATTTATCAGAAATCGATTACAGTTCTGCAAGTCGTCGTAGATAATATAATATTAACAGCTTTTTGATTCGACCTCACGCAAGTCATCGACAAGTTGGCCGGGAGTAGGAAGGAAGACATTTAGCATTACATTTCCTCTGGACGGCATTTGATGGATGGATGAGCACTGAAGTACATAATAAACGTTATTAAGTAAGGCGAGATTTAAATGGGCGCACCCGTCAATCTCCGAATTACAAATGGTTATACAGGGTACTGTTATAGGGCCGCTAATCTATAAATACTAACAAAGTCTTTTCGACCTAATGTTTCTTAAAGTTAGTGTTTTTATTTGGACTATTATTAATTACAATGATATGACATTTATTTATTTTATTTATTCTTTACTATACACCAGTTACAAAATATGGAATACTATATATATATGTATACATAGTTGTACAATGGGCGGTATTATTGCTCTAAAAGCATTTATTGTTACGTATTGTTCATTGTGTTATAAAATAATTATCATTTAATATGGTAATTTTATAAGTAAATAAATGTTTAATATCATTAATGTGATAAACAACATAAAAGTTAAAGTAGTATAGAACAACACGCATTAATAGTTCATCTCCGATCTGACAGTCACGGAGTGCAGATGCGTCTGTTTGACTAATTAGGGTTTTTGAAATATTAATACAATAAAAAAAAAAAAAAATTAATTTATGTTTTTTCATCGGTATACCGTGAAAGTGGACTTAAAAAGTTTTAATTACTTTAACCTAGTACTACAAACTTTGTATATAGCCGGATAGGGAAGCTAGTTGTGACGTATCGCGTGTCGCCGATGATGCATCGCGGTCTGCGCTAATGCATTTCGAAATTGGCCAGCGTTAAATGAAACTTCTTGTAGTAAAAGATTAATGCTTATTAAATTTAATACGTTTTTACTAAGAAATTAGATCAGATTTCAATAGTTATGAAGGCCTTCGTTGCTGTAATATTTTGCAGCATTTTAACTGTCACAAGATAATTTTTATGTTTTAAGATTAATATATCACCAAGTGTCATAATACAAGTTAACACATAAGATGTAACACCAATGAGTAGAAAATACCACATTGCTCCGCATTAACATGTGCCGCTCATCTATCCAACAAATTTCAAGGGTTCAGGTCATTTACCACCAAAACTATCTTCTTCTACAAAGTAATTCCCGCTCGCATATGAATAAGCGTTTCGCTCATTTTTTACTTCAATATTTACATATTAGGTTGGGGAAAAATTTTGGGACTTGTGATCAACATACCGCGACTAGTGGTTTTGGCAGTCCTCTCGTGATGTTAACCTGACACTGCTTGAAGAATTCTGAAGAGACCGAAACAGGTGGAAATCTGAAGATGCAAGGTCAAGACTATACGGCGGATGCATTAACACCTCCCAGCCAAACTCTCTTAATTTTTGCTGAGTGGCTAAAGATGTGTGAGGTCTAGCGTTATCATGATGAATAACCACACCCCTTCTGTTGATTAATTCCGGCCGCTTTCTCTCAACTTCTTGCTTTAATCTCATCAGTTGTTCGCAGTAGAGTTCAGAATCGATGGTCCTGCCTGGTGGTAACAGCTCATAATGAATAATGCCCTTCCAATCCCACCACACACACAGCATCACCTTGTTGCGAGTTAACCCGGGTTTCGCCACAGTCTCTGAAGCCTGACCGGCCTTTGACCACGACCTTTTTCGCTCGTTCTTGTCGTACCTGATCCACTTTTCATCACCAGTTATCAGCTTCTTCAAAAATGGTTCGGTTTCTATACGACGTAATAAAGAATCACAAACGAGTACACGGTTCATCATTAGGTCTCTTTCAGTGATCTCGTGAGGTACCCCCCAAATATCGAGCTTTTTTGTGTACCCAGTTTTTTTCAAATGCGCCAAAACTGTTTTGTGGTCAATTCCCAGTTCTTCAGCTACGTCGTAACTACTGACATGCCCATCGTGCTCCACATTTTCAAATATGGCATCCATTTTATCCGTAATAGGGCGACCAGAGCGACGTGCATCTTTGACATCAAAATTTCCGGATTGAAAACGCTTAAACCAAATTTGTGCTGCACAATGCTCACAGACACTGCACCGCACTGCACTGCACTGCACTAGCTCCATAAACATCGCAAATTTATTTCGCGGCTTGTGTTGCATTTTTACCTTTTTTGTAGTAAAATTTTAAAATGTATCGAATTCCTTCATTAGATTCACTCATCTTGACAGTACGAAAAACAAATGAAAATCACACATTTTTCCTAATTTGAATTTGGAATTATGTTCTTTAAAATTTAAACTTTCAATGATACCAAAACCAGCCAGATACAAATAGTATTTAGAGATTTTATTACAATTTCATACATACTATAATGCGAAAACACTTTTTCCCCCAATCTAATATTTTTCAAATTTATTATCCCCTCCACTACTTCTCCTAATCTCTACCTATACCACTTTAACCTTCACTATCCCACCTATCCTATTCTCTTTCAAGGTTAAAGGTTCTATTATTAAGAAATTATATATATGTATTTATATATTCATTGATTTCCGGATCCGTAGGCTTCAAATTCGATGATACTCTTGGCGATGCAGTCTTTGATGGTAGAGAAGAGTGAAACTTGAATAACAGCATAATATTTATGCGAAAAAAAATAACAATTCAGTTAACGGAAATAGGAGTAAAGGTACAAGTATTTAATTGTGTGCCGCGATGGGACCGGAATGGACGACGTTAATTGATATAAATGCAATTTCCGTTAATTCTGTCGCCATTTTAATTGGGTTTTATCCATACAGCCCTATACACTGCATCCGTTTTCACTTATTAATTATACAGGGCTGATATTTAAAGCGAACCCTTTCTACTGTCCTTCGACATACATAAACACCCTTTTTTAGGATTGTTAAGGGTACACTCAGGTTTACAACATACCCCATTGCCGAGGGTAGAAATGGGAATATACTCTTATTTTCTTTTATTCAACGAAGCGATAAGACGAGGAAGACGGTCACTTGATGGTGACACGGTTGTTCACAGCAACAGTGCACCAGTTGGTGCATACGTAACGCATTGTGCTCGTCGCCTTTGAGATATAGATTGTTAAATTTCATTACTGCAGTAATTTGACTAGTTTAGCGCACTTCAAACCGGAAAACAATGATGATAGCACAGTACTGTTTGTCGGCTGCAATAGTAGCTGCGATGGTACCTATCTAGACGGTCCTTTAGCAGCAGAGATCTACCACCAGTAATTTATATATATACAAAACCATCATCATTATCAACCCTTATTAACAGCTGGATATAGATCTTCCCCAATGTCTTCCACCAAATGTGATCCTCAGTTTCTTACATCCACCAAAACCAATAGATTTAGTCGACTATTGTAGCAGCTTATAAAATTGTCATATAATATATATTATCTATATTTATATAAACAATAGCTGGGGTAGATACCCCGCAGCGCCTATTGCAGCTCACAAACAGTACTGTGCAAACATTACTGTGTTCCGGTTTGAAGGGCGCTGAAGCTAATGAAAGTACTGGGGTAGTGAGGCTTAACATCTTATGCATCAAAGCGACGAGCGCCATGTTATCGTCAAGCGTATCGCTTACTATGAGCCGAATATCTCGCTCGGCTCGTGATTTCGATGAACGAAAAAAAATCATAGTTCCTTATTGTTAATGGAGGTATCACTTACCACCAGGTGAACTCCGTACTATGTCGTTTCGTCAATCGAAAAAGAAATCAAGCGCACAGCAGGGGTCCGTCACCAATTTGGTGGAAAATGAAATAAACAAAGTCTGTCCGTGCGTTCGTCGGTCACGCGATCGCAGCCCTAGAGCAATTGTAAAGGATTAATTACTCGTCAAAATTGTGGGGCTCCTTGATTAGTGGCTAAATGTGGTGACCATGGCCACCGTTCGGAGGATTCAAGCACAATTTACTGGTGGTAGGTCTCCATTGCCAGAGACCGTGTAAGTATTACCGCAGCGCTTATTGCAAGCGTCAAACAATACTGTGTAATCGTCACTGTGTTCTGGTTCGATGGGTGCTGTAGCTAGTGTAATTACTAGGGTAACGAGACTATATATTTATCTTAAGGCGATGTGCACAATGTAGTGTATGTGTGTATATCATCCTAACTGGCGCTATATTGTTATGGGCAGGCGTAATACTTACCAATGGGTGAACGTCAAATTCCTCTTCTCAATAATCCTATTACTTATGATATTATATATATATAATGAATATGTGTTTTGTTTGTTCGCTGATCACGTGAAAACTAGTGAACGTATCGGCACGGGAACATGAGCATACATCGCGGAATTATCTGTAGATCATTATATACTATTTATTTTTTTTAATTCCATAGATCCTTCATCATTTTATTTCTAATTAACTTTTATAAACGTTTTCATTTCATATTATTTATGCGGTTGCTATGGTAACGGTTGCTATAGGAAGACATTTGCAGTTGCTCTCAAGGAATATTTCAGACAAATTTCAAGTGTAATTATATATTACAGCCGGCAAAGTGACCGCGGAACAGATAGTGTACATATGATTTCCACTAATATGAAGACTTATCACGATACTTCGTGAACCATGCAACCTGGAGACATGGAATTTGGTAGGAATATTCCTTTTTCAGATGTCACCCTGAGGGGAGTTGCGGGAGTGTTAATTTGGTCAAAGCGGGTGGGTAACGTCGAGTTTTCAATAAACTAAAATTTTTAAATATAAATAGTAATCTTCAAATCCATTTTAATTTACTAGGGGTATATTAACAAAAGGTTCGCACTAGACCCGCCCGGGCCTGAACCTTCACCCCTACCCTCCTTCCCTGACGCCGCAATCTCGTTTAAAACGAAAGGAAGCCCTGGAACTTTTTAATTTCCTACCAGTGAATTATTTCTCGTACAAACTGCAAAATTTCACGTAAACTCACGTAACGCGGATAAAAAAAAATCGCGTAATAAGGTTCTGAGGAAGCGCGACGTGTTCCATGTCGAACTTCCTAAAAGAGGTCGGTCGATACATCCACCTCGGGTGGACAGCGAGCTGGAGGCTACCCAGCATGTTATCTACTTCTTTAATACATACGTGTTACCGGTAATGATATAAGGAACTTAGACGTGGCAGTTAACTGTGGTCCTCATGAATTTACTCCGTGACCAATTACAGTTTTAATATATATTTTTTTTTTAATAAAGCGATGAGACGAGCAGGAAGGTCATCTGATGATAAGTTTTACACCCGCCCATAACAGCCTCGGGCGAGTTTCTATGTTATACACAACACCACATTATGCTCAACGCCTTAAGACATAACATGTTAAGCCTCGTTACCCCAGTAATTACACTAGCTACAGCACCCTTCGAACCGGAACACAGTGATGTCTGCACAGTTTATCGACTGAAATTGACGCTGCAGTGGTAGTCAACTAGACGGTCTCCGGAAACGAAGACTTACCATCAGTGAAATATAATAATGTCAGGGTGTTGAACCCTCTACAGTCGCAGACACCTTAAATTCCAATTTGCAATGTCACATTCATAAAGTCGTACTGTCTACTTAAGTTGAATGGTTTTTTTTTTTTAATATTGTACCAGATTTTTTTTTTAATTGTTGAATTTTGTTTATTCACCATCATCGTCGTCATCATTATTATTGCAACAAATAAAGACCTCCCCCAAAGATCTCCACATCTATCAGTCCCGCGTTGCTCGCAACCAGTGGGTTCCTGCGAGTCTCACCACATCGTCGATCCACTTTATTCGAGGCCTGCTAACACTACTTCACTCCAGGACCTTACTGCCCCATCGGTCATCGGTCCTTGGAGCAATGTGCCCCGCCCACTGCCACTTAAGTCATATATTAATTAGCATTTACCACAGTAAATAAATAAATGAAGCAGTTCCAAATCCTACAGAGAACAATAAGAGAGATTCGTATGAAGGATCCTGAAGAAGGACCCTACAGGATAGACCGACGATCTAGCGATGTTCGTATCAAGCCACTGGATGTCGCCAGCGCAAGACTAATACATGAGGATATTCCAGAATAAGGCATATACTATATAGTTTTTTAATCTACGAAGTGACGAGACCAGCGGGACTTTTATCTGATGGTAAGTGATACACCTGCTTAGTTAGAATGATATAATATGCACCACTTTGTGCTCGTCGCCTTGACATACGATCTTAAGCCTCGTTACCCCAATAATAACTACAGGGCCCTTCAAACCGGAACACAGTAATGTTTGCACAGTACTGTTTATCGGCTGCAATAGGAGCTGCGGTGGTAGCTACCTAGACGGTCTATCTCATTGAAGTGGGTTTATCCCAGTTTTTCCCCAACTTGTGGTGCGCTTAGCTGGTTCGTGTTACAATCGCTCAGCGGCGAGGGATTGCTGTGACCAGGCGTGACGCGGAACTGGGTCCCGGCCGACCAGCACAATGGGCTAATGGACAGTTGCCCGCGCCGGCTTGATTAGCTGTCCATATTAACTTGTAGGAGGAAAATAAATTGCGTATTTACTACAACATTAACTTACGTCCAAGTACTTTACTGGGGTTTAAGGGGTCTCGCACAACCACTCACGGGACCCCAGCCAACCTCACCAGCTCGTGGTGCACCATGCTAATCAAGAAACGAGGCTCTGGCTCCCACCAACCCGCACTGGGACGGCGTAGTGGAAAATGGCCCAAATCCCCCACATATCGATATGGGAATCTTTTGGGAGAGGTCTATGTGCAGTAGTTGACGTCTATCGGCCGATGATGATGATGATGATGATGATGATGATGATGAAGTCATGAGAAAATGTTACGTTTATACTTAAAAATAGTAGGAAGTCTGATTAAATAAAGCCTTCATATATAACACGCGGAGTTAAACAGCAAACGTAGAAAGAAAACATTAACCACACTAAACCATTACTCATCATCATCATCATCATCCACTGCTTGACATGGGTCTCACCCAAAGATCTCCAGATCGATCGGTCCTGCGTTGATCGCATCGCCGTGAACTAGCGGCCGTCATTTTTAAGAGTTCATTAGGGGAGATTTGGGCTATTTCCCAACACACTGACCCAAAGCGGGTTGGAGGGAGCCAGGGCAGGCTGCACCATGATCAGTTGATGCTGGCTTGGGTCACGCGAGTTGTTGTCCGGAACCGGTTACACCCTAATTAATCACGACGATTAATACGAAGTAACAAATCTGTCAACATGGACGCTCATTAGTTTTTAAAACTCGTCAGCTGACACATCCAGTGCAGCCACTCGGCGGCTGTCACTTGTCTTTCGGAAGCGCGTCTTTGGCGGGAACTCGGCCGCAGCCAATCAGGGGCGACGAGGGTGCTGTCAGCGCGCGACGCGTGCGCCGATGTTTTTAAATCACTCCATGGTTCTGCGGGCTGGATAATAGGAACATAGTAATATTTGCACAGTACTGCTTGTCGTGCTGGGGTGTAAGTGGACCCACAACAACTCACAGGACCAAAGCCAACCTCACCAGCTCGTGGTGCACCCTGCTAACCAAACGAGCTCTAGCTATGGCCCAAATCCTGCCACATTAACCCCTACGAACGACAGTCTCTGGTGCCGGGGACGCGCTAGGGGAGGACCGATTGATGTACGGATTTTTGGTAGAGGCCTATGTCCAGCAGTGGACGTCTACCGGCTGATGATGAGTTCATATGTACATATACAATTTAAACCTGTACGAACTCTCTTTTTGCCCATGTGGTTAAAACAGTTAATACACTGACATTTGCTATGTTCTAAGCAATGCATTAGGCACACAATTTTGAACCTTAATGTTTTAGAATAAGGTCATAAATAAATTAATATTATTATGTTTACGTAAAAATAACTTTGCCCGACCGTAGTTTAATTACAGCTAATGACTATCATGTTGAGGGTTCCGTTTTTTTTTTTTTGTTATACCTTGTCACTACCGGCACCGGGACTGAGTGATGGATGGAGACGAAGTTTGTCTTTGGTTTCCGCACGACTTTTTTTGATGCTATTTTTAGTGCCAACCGGATATTTCCTTTTACTACATCTGTTGGTTTCTTTATTAAAGCAGGAATGAAAGGACAAATTGAAAACGGCTGAACCGACTTTCATTGTTAGATTAGATTCTAGATTCAAGACATAGCCTAGACATTAAAGATTTGTATTTGCTAGAAACGAAGCTTTTTCACCGGCACCAATAATAATAAAATAAGGGTGTAGAAAATGAATATTATATGAGAAAGGTTAAAGAGGGGATGGATTGTGTGATAGAAGATAACGAGAATCAGAATATATAACTTAAGCGTGATATGACGGAATAGCGTCATACACGCAGGACGATGACATTAATGACTCAGTCGAATTTAGGACCCCGAGGTCAGGCCCAGCCCACCGCCGCTCCCACTCCAAATACTAAACAATTCCCACGGTAACTAGTAAATACATTTAGATTTCTATGCATCTCTTGTTGCTACGGCTTGTGCAATACCAAACGCTTCCGTTACAGCTTCTGTTGCAATATCGCTGTAGTTTTAATCATTATCCACCATTGTTATAATCACCAGAAAGTAACGTTGGTAATTATCGGATTCTGGTTGAACTTAACTGTCTCCGACCAACGGAAGTAATTACCGAACCTCTGCTGCAGAAATATCATCATCAATACTTCCTTCAGTTAGACTTGTTGTCGGTGAAATGACCGACATATGTAATATGTTTATCTAAGTTATAGATCTCATTTGAATATCATATAGTAACGTTCTATAGATAAGTTGTTTAATTTTTTTTTATTCATCGAAGCAACGAGGCGAGGGCAATATCCACCTGATGGTAAGTGATACGCCTGCTTATAACAACGTCGCGCTAGGATGATATATATAGCATCAATTGCGCTCGTCGCCTGAGACATAAGATGTTGAGTCCCCTTACTCCGATAATTATATTAGCTACAACGCCCTTCAATCCGGAACACAGTAACGTTACATTACTGTATCTAGGCTGCAATAGGAACTGTGGTGGTAGATACCTAGACGGTCTCCGACAACGGACACTTTTTATCGCGAGTGAAATTTTTAAAGATACCCTTCTTTTTGGGGGAAGACAAGGTTATGTAAGGCTTTTACCCACTAAAACCCCTTCGGTGATCTCCTTCAGTGCATTAGGAGGGGCTCCGGGATTTACGGTATGCATCGGTGCACCCCTGGACTCTGGCTAAAACATGCCACGGAAGTGCAAAGCCCTCCTTAGCACCCACGCTGTGCTACTGCAACCACCATGCATTTGCCGTCCTCCTAAGACTTCCTCATTGAGCCCTGAGGACACCCAACCTCAAGGCTCACGAACCTGAGGACCCTTTTAGTTGCTTTGTACGACAGGCAGTGAATACCTTAGTCCTACTCTCAACAACCCGAGACTACAGGGCCCGGCAACAGACACCTACCAGCAGTAAAATTCTATAAATAAGCTGCTTCATACGTATTCTAAGCTATTTTAAGTGCTTTAACTTTTGTGAAATGTCGCTCGCTATCCAAAGTATGATACCTCAATGCATCTCCTCGTATCCGGATCTTCTGAAACTTCAATAAAAGTTTATATCCGTTTCTTAGCGCGGCAGCGGGCAGTAAGCCGGCCGGGCGCCAAGTTTAATTTTGTTACTTTGACAGTTAGATCGTATTCACTCTTGGTAACTTGCCGTTTGTAGCTTTACCAACTTTAAAAATACGTCACAGAGTATTGAGAAGTAATAGGTTTATGTCACAGGCTATTGTCGGGTAATAGGTTTGTGTAATAGGGTATTTAAATCTGTGATTGACAGGTGTAGGTTAAATATTTTTACTAGTAGTAACTCTGTTAATGGAGACTGTCAAAGCACCACCGCAGCTCCTATTTCTGTCGCCGTGTTCCGGTTTGAAGGGCGCTGTATTTATTTTTGGTAAGTAGCCTAACGTTTGAAGTAGTCACCGGACTACAGAAAGGAGATGCAGTGTCCCCTATGCTGTTTAATCTCACACCGGAGTATGTCTTGACACTAGACAGAGGCGTACGGATGAATGGTCAACATGGGGTGATTGGCTTTGCTGAGTATCTGGCTCTCCTGGGGGACAGTAAAGAGGAAGTGGAATGTGCCGTTCAAGTTCTTGCGTCCGAAGCTTCCAGGGTTGAGCTCGAGATCAACCATTATAAAACGGAATATCTTCACACGAGACAAAAGCGCAAAGATCTGCGCGTGGAAGATGTTTCGTTCAAGCGGACTAACAGATTTGAGTACTTAGGATGCAGCATCATGGACACAAACACACGAGAAGAAGAAATTGATATCCGGATTCAAAATGCCCTCCGTTGTAGTGCCTCTCCACAAGGTGCTGGTATCCAAGCTTCTGAGCAGAAAGACCAAAATTCGTATATACATGACAGTGATAAGACCCATCCTGATGTACAACAAGACCTGGACACTAAGGCTTAGAGAAGAGGAGCGGCTCCTGATTAACGAGAGGAAAATCATGCGTAGGATCTTCAGCCTGACCCAGAGAGAGGACGGTAGGTGGCGAAATCGACATAATATTAAAATCGGGAGGCTGGATGGCGAACCGAACATCATAAAGGAAGCCGAAGCCCACAGATTTCGCTGGATGAGCCGCTTACTAAGGACGGGAGACGATCTTGGAGTCAAAAAGGCGTTTCTTGGATCTGTCGGCCGGCCCAGATACCGCTGGAAGGATGTCCTAAAGCACGACCTGCACGAGCTTCAAGCAGTGGACTGGCAAGAGGAAGTACATGACAGACAACGCTGGCCAGGACTTACTTTGGGTAACTGCCCCAGAGGAGTAAGTAAGCCTAACGCTTGAATACGATCCGGTAGTGGTATGTCCCTGCTGCTGGAGATCATCTAGGAAGGCACCACCGCAGCGCCTATTACAAATTACAAGCAGCAGTGTACAAAGATTACTGTTGTCCGGTTTTAAGGGCGCTGTAGCTAGTGAAATTATTGGGATAATGTAACAACACATTATGTTTCATGGCGATGAGCATTATGTGGTGTAGTGTTTAACATCCTACCTAGCGTCACGTATCACTTACTATCAGGTGATCGTTCCGCTCGTCTCGTCGCTTCGTAGAATAAAACAAAAATCATCGCATCATACTAACAAGTAGTAATGTAGTATTTAATAATAAGACGTATTAGTCTAGAACAAGGGTTGGGCGTGATGCAGTGAGTGATATCCTAACACCACATTTTAAGGGTATACGTATGGTTTATAGCAGACGATAGCCACGCTCGCCTAATAAAACGATATAATTCGAAAGTTATTTCCTAAAGTGCACTCTAACCGCGACTACAATGGCAAAGTGCTTCCGGCTCCGGTCCGGTGTGAACGCGCCCTTAAAGCATTAGGCCGCGCCCAGACCGAGCCCAAAGCGGGGCTCGTGACGGCTTTTAATTATATTTATTTTTTATCATCGTAAATTAATCGTGTCGGGGCCGTTTATATCATCCGGTTTGTCATACTTCCCGTGATGTATAAGGCGGATCCGTGTCACTGTAAATCCCGTATAGTTGTAGCCAAGAGCAAATACTCTAAACGTTTACAGCAGTCAGCATCAGCACAGAATCATCAATCACATTCGTCCTTATCATCTTCCATTGTCATATAGATGTTCACTGTTGGACATACATGTAGACTTATCCCAAAACTCTGCACCCTGATCGGTGCTTCGCCGTTATGATTAACCTTCATCATCATCATCAGTCGATACACGTCGACAGCTGAATAGAGGCCTCCCCAAAGATCTACACGTCGACCAGTTCCGTGTTGCTGCAGCCAGTGGGTTCTCGCAACTTTCACCAGATCGTCGGTCCACCTTGTGGAGAGCCTCCCAACACTACGTCTGCAGGTACGCTGGCGCCACTCGAGGACCTTACTGTTGATTCGTCATGATGAACCTTAATATATTATAATGTTTGTCTCTTTTGAACTTCTATACCACTTGACAATGATCCCACTTGCTGGTAATCTTTGATGGTAAAGCACACCAGTTTAATATAAAGAAAAGTAGGTTAAGAAATTCTTCATCATACCCCGTTCCACCACGGTGGGACAAGGAGGAACATTCCCAATTTCAAAGAGGTTCATCTTCACGTTCTAGATAAGAGCAGCAAAGGAGTAGAACATCCGGCGTCAGAGTTCCTGTCTAAACAGCGTGGATGTTTTCAAGAGGAGAATGATTAAGCTGATATTAGGTTAGTACATTTTACCACCACGGAGCCCATCATTACTTAACACCAGGTAGTATCTCGGTGAAACAACAACTTTTTTAGTTAATAAAAATTGATGATTAAATTACTGCGGTAACGAGATAAGACCCCATGTCTCGAGGAGACACAATGTAATGCTGTATATCATCAGTTTTATTTAACGAGAGGGACTTTATCAATCTGGCGTTAGTTAGAATGGTATATAATACACCACATTGCGCTCTTGAGACATATATGTTAAGTCCCGTTACCCCAGTAATTTCACTAGCTGCTAGTCTCTTCAAACAGTAACACGGTACTGGTTGTCGGCTGCAATAGGAGCTGCTGTGGTACCTACCTAGACAGACTCTGGCAACAGACACCTACCATCATGGAACGGGGAGTGACTGTGACGTTGTTATCAGCAGAGGTACCATTTACCCATCTCGTCGCTTCGTACAGTAAAATAACAACGGACCCAAAGTCCCAAGCATGAGTTCCCGAAATCAAACCAGAAGTCTTCGTTTCCGCAACTGGTCAACTGCTGAACATCATCAGTCGCAGACGTCTACTACTGCTTTCCGCACTCTTCACCAGATCGTCGAACGAAAGCAATGAATTATTAGTAGTGACCGAAAATTGTTTTGCAAACCATACTCCATACGGTTTTCAGTGTAATGAAGGTACTGAGTGCGTTGTGAATTGTACGCATGATACTTTCGCGAATCCAAGATGGCCGACAGCGGCTGTCAGCTGCAGGAGCTGTCGCGCCGAGCGGAAGTGGGTACGAGCTGGACACCGCCGAACTATAATATATTTGCCAAATAATTGTTGGAGCAAAACGACGTGCGTGCCGCGGACAGGCTCCGACAGGCTCCGACATGTCACCGTCTCGTTAATAACCATTGTGCCCGCGCGAGCTGGTCTGGATTTGTTCTGGACTTGTCTGAATGATGAAAAATTCTTGCCCAGTTTCTCTGTTAGCAGAGAGTAAGCTGCGATGGTATGGTCGCGTAAAGAGTATGCCGCCTGACTACGTTGGCATTGCAGCTCTTCCTCCCTGGCCGAAGACCCACGGGCAGACCCAAAACAAGGTGGAAAATTATAGCGTCAAGAGACGTGCGTGAGTGACAAGTGATTGACGATGATGTCGACGACAGAGCGAAGTGGAGAGGAAAATAAGGAAAACTGACCCCACCACCATATGGAACAATAGCTAGGAAGAGAGAGAGAGTTTCTCTGTTAGTCTTTTTCACTGGTGGTAGGTCTTTCTTACCAGATACCGTCTAGATACCATAACAACGCCTTCTTTTTGTTCATTATTCGATGAAGTGACGAGGCGAGCAATTTTACCTGATGGTAAGTGATACGCTTGCCCATAACAATGTAGCGCTGGTTCGCATGATATACACAGCACATTGCACTCGGCCTTGAGACATAAGATGTTGAATCTCGTTACCCCAGTAACCCTGGCTACGGCGCCCTTCAAACCGGAACACAGTAATGTTTGTCAGCTGCTATAGGAGCTGTGCTAGTACCTAGACTGTCTTCTTTAAACTATTACCAGTAATAAGTAAGATAATTGTAGGTTAACTGAAGACCATCTAAATAGGTGCCCAAGCTCCTATTGCAGCTAACAGTGCTATGTTCAGGTTTGAAGGACGCTATAGGTGCAAGTTTTATTTCAATGGACGATTTGATTTACAACGAAATGACCGTTATCTACAATTCTATTGATTGATGAAGTATCATCATCAGCCGATAGACGTCCACTGCTGGACCCAGGCCTCTCCCAAAGATCCACGTTTGTAGGAGTTCATATGGAGGGATTTGAGCCATTACCCACCATGCTGGCCAAATGCGGGTTGGCGGGAGCAAAAGCCTCGATTGTTGATTAGCAGGGTGCACCACGAGCAGGTGAGGGTGGCTTGGGTCCCGTGAGTTGTTACGCGGGACCCCTTACAGCCCTTATAGTATATATATTTTGTATACACTGATGAAGTACACAAAATATATATCCTATAGATGTAGTGTATACACACCCAAATGCTACAGCTACTGAGTCACACAACTCTGTAGCTAGCTGATCTAGTGAAACAACCTTATCAGCGGCTTTAACGGAAGTTTGCTCTGATAACAGTGAATACCGGACATTGCGGAGGTTTGAATGGATTTGCACGTCTTGAACATGAATCAACATATCCTTCAAGATTAACGTAAGGTATGTTAAAGGACAGCTCCTTGAACACCAGCCTCATCACCCCCTTTCTCATTAGTCATAATTTACCGCTATCTCTGGCGCTATTCTCATGGAGTGTCATCGAGAAAATAATTCCAGGAAGAGATTAGCAGCATCCGCTGTGATTCTTATTAGCATACCGGTTATTTCAGAACGGAAGAGTACTGGTACAGAAATTCTGGTATTTTTTTTTATTCTATGATGCGACGAGACGAACGTGGTGTTCTGATGGTAAGTGATGTACCTTTTCTTCTAGACTAGTGCGTTGACGTGGAAGTCTTCAAGAGAGGAGTGAATGGGCTTCTTCCTAACTAGTGCGCTCTACCACCTAAATTACTTCTTCGCTTACCATCAGGTGAAACCGCAGGCAAGCACTATACTATACAATATAAAAACAATAATATATAATATATATAATAACAATATAGCGGTAGTTAGGATAACATACACAACATCATATAATGTTCGTCATGAGATATGAGATTTTAAGTTTCGTTCCTCCAGTAATTTTACTAGCTGCACCTTTTAAATTGGAACATAGTAATATTTGCACATTATTGCTTGTCGTACTGAGGCGTAAGGGGTCTCGCACGACCACTTCCGCGATCCAAGCCGACCTCACCTGCTCGTGGTGCAGCCTGCTAATCAACAAACGAGGCTCTGGCTCCTACCAACCTGCATTGTGCTAATGAGATCAGAAATGGCCCAAATCCCCCATCTCAGTTCCTAGAAACGATGCGCCCGGCAGTACCGGAAGACGTACTGATTGCGTGTAGGTCACGGGAAGTCGCTGGATGCGAGTAGCGCGAGACGGATTGTTGTGGAGATCTTTGAGGGACGCCGTTTTTTTTGGTTTCAGGCGAGAAATCTTCGAAAGCCACTCTGCTTCTGGTGGGGAAGTCAGGGTTATGTGAGATTCTTACTTACTAAAACCCTTAGGAGGGGCTTAACCTTCCTAGACTGTCCCCCACAGGTTCGCTTGTTGAGCAATAAGGGGGGCCCCTCAAAGCCCATGAAACTCCCAGATCCTTATAGTCACCTTCTGCGACAGGCTTACCTTAGTTCTATTCTTACTAGCCCAAGACTATAGGGTTGTTAAGGGAAGCCTATGTCCAGCAGTGGACGTCTATCGGTTGATAATGATGATGATGACTGCTTGTCGGCTGCTTCAGGAGCTGGGGTGGCACTTACCTAGACGGTCTCCGCCAACAGAGACCTACCACTAGTAAACACCAAATCGTTTACTACTATCATGATAAGGTGAACATCCGGCTCTTCTCATCACTGAAATCAATAAAAAGAAAGGTATTTTATTATTTGACCACATCATCACCATCATCATCAGTCGATGGAAGTCCATCTACCCACATACGAGAGAAGAAATTAGTATTTTTTTATCTATGTACAAATTAGACTAATTATAAGTAATGAAAAGCCTTACAAGTGGCCAATTCGGTTCGGACGTCAGTCACATCTCGGACGTGATGAAGAAGCCGGCACTGAATGTAATCAGGTCCAGCCCACGACCCTGCTGGTTGCAGTGTAATTATAACGTCTTCTTACGGCTTCACTTTAACGTTACACTGTCGGTACATATGCAACGAGAAAACGGGGCAGCTATTTTGTTTACTCGTAGTATATATTAATTTATACACAGTGTTATATAAATTTACAGATAGTATGGTTTTTTTATTATTCCAGGTCTCCTGATAGTAACAGTATTTAACAAATTAGGATGGTATACACTGCATCATATTGGCTTCGTCATCTGAGACATTTTTCTTTACTCTACGAAGCAATGAGCAGAGAGGAACGTTCACGTAATGGTAAATGATACGCCTGCTCATAACAATAAGGGCTAGTTAGAATAGTATACACTGCACCATATTGCGTTCGTCGCTTGTGACATAAGATGTTGAATCTCGTTACCCTAGTAATTTTATTAGCTACAGCGTCCTTCACACCGGAACACAGTAATGTTTGCATACTACTCATTGTCGGTAGAAATAGGAGTTGCGGTAACGTACCTAGACGGTCTCCGACAATAGAGATCTACCACCAGTAATTTCATTAGCTACAGCACCCTTCTATATATACCCTGGTGTTGGTAACAAAAATAAAAGGGACTAGAGGTCACTGGTAGGTCAGTATTGCCGAAGACTGTCTATGTGGGGACCATCGTTCAGCCGTGTAGTCTCGTGCTATTAAGAATAGGACTAAGGTATTCCTTGCCTGTCGTATAAGGCGGAAAAAAGGATCCTCGGGTTCGTAAGCCTTGAGAGTGGGGGCCCTAAGAGCTCAATGAGCGAGCCTTAGGAGGACGGCAAATGCATGGTGGTCTAGTATTTGCCGTAGCACAACGTGAGTGCTGAGGAGGGCTTTGCTCTTCCGTGGGATGTTTTAGCCAGAGTGCAAGGGGCATCGGAGCGTTCCGTAGGAGATGACGGAGCTCCTCCTAATACACTGACGGAGACTGCCGAGGGGGTTTTAATGGGATGGAGTGGTTTTTAGCCTTAAGATTTCCTCCGCGATAGAATAGGTAGGGACCAACGCAGCGCTTATTGCAATTAACAAACAGATGTATGTAAACATTACTGTGTAGCTTGTTAAATTACCGTGGTAACGAGTCGTAGAGAGATTAGCTCAATGTAGTACTGAAATGAAGAGGTATATCGGCAGGATATTTCTTCGAAATTGCTCTTTCTTAGTCGCCTTTTACAACACGATGATGATAAAGTAGAGGAACGTGGCACATCTCTAAATATCCAACTGAATAAGTTACATAACTTTATAACTTGGATAATAATAGAAAGAAAGAAAAATCCCGTACATTTGTAAAGGGGTGGGAAAGTTTCATTATTGCCACTTCGAGACGGATTTTTATTCCCCACCCGCCCGAAGGAGCTTCAGGATTGATTTCCAATTTAATTTTTATGTGAAAGCAGTACTTTTGTGCTCTTTTATAAAAATGGAGTCGGGAGCTGTTCCAATCAAGTCTTTTCAGCTCGTTGCTCCAAGTGTTGGAAGCACATCGATTCTATTGCTATTGTCCATAAATGCCCGTAAATGTAGATCGTTTAATGATATTGTCTTGTTGTCCACATTTATCTGTTGTTGGCAACATTAAAATAAAGCATCATCATCAGCCGACAGACATCAACTGCTGGACATGATCCTCTCACAAAAACCACCAGATTCCCACACTGATCGGGCATTCTGGCCTAATGCGGGTTGGTGGGAGCCAGAGCCACGTTTGTTGATAATCAGGGTGCACGAGCTGTTGAGGATAGCTTGGATCCCGTGGGTTGTTGTGCGGGACCCCTTACACCTCAGTCCGACAAGCAGTACTCTGCAAATATTATTGACCGAACTTAACAAAATAAGACTAACGACTTAATCGACGGGAAATTTTATTATATGCTTGAAACTATAAGAAAAGCTTCAGATTAATTATAAACAAATATTAATTATTTATACTAAGCAACTATAGATTTAATTTAAGATAACTTAGTAAGTATAAATAACAATTAAGCAATTGTACTTACATACAAATGTATGATCTAATCGTGGATATTACTGCTCTTTGTTACAGATAGAATTTCTTTACTACTGTTTATATCCGATATAAATGATTGAGAATATAGGCTTATTGTAAAAATCTAGATAAATATAGAGAGGATAGATATGAAGCTAATTCACTAGAATTAGGTTATTGCTTGTTAAAGTTTATTAGTGTACACGTTGATTAGTTCGGATCCGCCGGAGCGGATGTAATACGCTTAGCCGTTACTTGATTCGTTTCTGTTTGTTTGTCGAGAGAATTGCTTGATCAGTAGTTAGATAAAGATAGTAATTTTAGTAAATTAATGTTTGTTGTGTAATAAATAAATGAAATATACAGCTACTTGTTCTAAAGAAAATCTAATAATTACATCATTATAGCTATGTAAGTTTGTAGTCGTTCCAAGCCGTCTCCAGTCGTAAATAATGTTCCGTTTTATCGTCCAGTCTCCCAGCCGTCGGTTGAGCCGTAAACACACGGTTCAACTAAAAAAAAATCTCTCTAAACAGCCATCGATTATTCGACAAATACTACCCTCCGTCGCTGTTACTATTAGGACCACTGTTACCGACTTACCGATTTTAAGATCAACCATTGTTCTCCGTCGGAAATCTATTTTACTTCAGTTCTGTTATCATCTCTGTTATGGGGTATATGTAAAACATAATACTGGTCTAATGTAGGTATTTGTGAAATAAGCGGTGGCCACGCCAACCGACAGCAGATACAATAAAGTGGGTGCGTTACCGGCTGCTCGCGTCTCGACTGCTCCCCACCAGCGGACGTAAAAATCTCTCCGTCTTCTTAATGTATCTCTGATCTATCCGTAATGAGCTACCTCTTACCTCACCCCCAATTTATTTTTGGTGGTTGTGAATTAGTCTCAGAACAACAATATCAGACGGAGCAGTAAGGAAGGCCTGTCGTAAAATGCTACTAAAAAGGTGTTCAGGTTAAGAGATTCGAAAATGGAGGCCCATCAAGCAAGCTTGAGGTGGACGATAAATACCAGGTGCTCTAGATTTTGTCGTAGTATAGCGAGGATTTTAGGGAGAGTACTGTAAGAGATCTCTTGAAGAGCTCCTCGCAAAGCACCAAAAGATAACCATTGAGGTTTAAGTTGGATAAAAAATATAGTCTTGCCTTTCCATCAAAAGCGGTATACCTTTTAAAATTTCGTCCCTCTCACTATGATAAAAAAAAAATAAAAAAAGGATAAAATGTTTAAAATCTTCCTTTACAATGAAAACAGCAAAAGGTGATAACAATTTTTTTCCTAGATGAGGATGCGGTGGTTTTACACCATCATTGGGACCACATCTTCACTATCATAAAAACCACAATATTTGATATATTTCAAAGTACATAAATAGAGTGTGTTCGTTGCGTTTCTAAAAAGCGGTAAATTTAGTAGATCCTGTGTGGAAGGGAGGAGTTAACTGTCGGAAGTTGCCATAATGAGGATGTGGACGAAATGTCGCGCGGCTGCGTAATAGCAGGTGAGCGGTGCCGCGAGCTGGATCTGTTGCGATCTTCACTTTTGTCTTTTCTAATATCACATAGCCTTTTTTCTACATTGGACTAAAATTTTACCTTAATTTAAGAGTTAAGATGAAGGTGTCCCTAGCGTGGAATACATTTTCTCTCTCTGTCTCTCTCTTCCTCTCTTTACAGCCTCTCACATGTTGATAATAGACAGCAATGCTGTCATAGCGGTTGTTTTACACCATTGGTGATAGACCCAGAAAAAGAAGAACAGAGGTGTAAGGACTCTCGCAGAACAATTCACGGGACCCAAGCCAACCTCATCTGCTCGTGATGCATCCTGCTAATCAACAAACGAGGCTCTGGCGTCCACCAATTTACGTTGTGCCAGCGTGGTGGGCAATGGCCCAAGTCCCCTCATATAAACCCGTACAAACGACGGCCCCTCGTGCCCGACGGTCCCGAGGCCATGCCGACTGTAGATCTTTGGAAGAGGCCTATGTCCAGCAGTGGACGTAATGAATTGGTGATAGAAAAGGATATGTACTGTAGTGATACAAACTTCCAGCCATCGTGCACAGACCTCACATCTGTAAATATTTATAAGTATTATTTTAAATCTATCCATCTGAGATGGAACTGAGTCCGTCTTCAGATCTTCCTTGACCATTTTGCCACGTCGGTCCACTTATCGAAAGATGTCATGTTTCCAACTCTTCGGTGGTCGTCATGTCAAAATGCAACTAACCCCTAACTTTAGTCAATTGGAGCGATGTGTTCAGCCCATCTCCATTTCTTCTCAATTTCTTTTACTAAGACTCAATCTTCCGTTACTTTTTGGATCTATTCGTCCTTTCACTATTTTATTTATGGCAAGGAAAAAAATCCTCGCTTTATACAATTTTTACTATACAATATATTCCGTAATAGCTGAATATTTTTTTTTAAGGATAAAGTATAACTGCTTGTGCAAAGTTACCGATACACAGTTAAGTTTCATAGACAAGGTTGGATTGTTTTAATGTTAAGATATGATTAATAATCTATATATATGGAAAGATAAATAGTTTTTTGTTATATCTACATACATATATATATATATGCATATATAACAAAAATCTAATTACCATTCTCTCCATCACAATCATCAATATAAATAACATTACTCGTCATTTTGTATATATATATATATATATTGGTGCAGTGTAATATCCTAACTAGCGCTAATTTGTTACAGGCGGGAGTGTCACTTATCATTAAGTGAATGTCCCATTCAATTTGTCACTTTATAGTATTAAATTAAAATAAATTTGTTAAATATATACTCAACAAATTCGTTTACATTTACAACGACTCCGTGGCGCAACGGTAGCGCGTCTGACTCCAGATCAGAAGGTTGCGTGTTCAAATCACGTCGGGGTCAAACTTTTTTTAATATTACTGGTAATATTTTAGTACTATAAAGTTATATATTTTTTTTTGTTTATTTACTATTTTATCAAAACTTTCTATAATTTTTTTATCAACAAATATGATAAGTAAGTTCATGGACTACTGCACGATTTCCGACGACCATATTAAAAACTATTTGCTACAGCACAGTTACAGGAGGTGAACATCATCACCATCAGTCATTATACGCATCTACTGCTGGACAAACGTCTTCACATCGTCCTGTTCGCATCCAGCAGTTTGCAGGGACATTCACCAGATCATCTGTTCACTATTCCACTAATTGATATATTATCATCAGCAGCAACTGTGGACTCGCGCAGTACTTAAATATACTTAACCTCAGTTTTATATGGCATTAAGCGACAAAGAGGTGGAGATGGATCAACGATCTGGTGAAGTATGAAACCGTCGTAAGTGGGTAGTCATAGAATGAATGATGCGAAGGTGGGGTAAGCTATGTTCATCAGTGGACGTGTTATCAGCCGATGACGGTGATAAGCGCTGCAGTGGTACTCATCTAATCTTGATAAGTATTGTCATCATTCTTTTATCCCATGAACGTCCACTGTTGGACAGTCATTGAAATAGGTTCCTCAAAGCATGGTATTTGAGTCCAGTGGCTGCCAGCGAATATGTTCATGTCGTCTGTCCACGTAACGAGGGGTCTCCCAATGCTGGTAAGTATCGTCATAAGGAAACAAGTGAGACCCGACAATAGAGCTGGAAGTAGCAGCTCAGCAAACGCAAGCTATAAATCAGTTGGTGTGCGAGGCACGCCGCGTACACAGACACATATCCAATTTATTTTCACGTCAACAATGAAGGGTAGGTTGAAATATTCAAATGCATTCGCCGCGTCCACACCGCCAGGGTTGAGATGTTATTCCGCATCCGCGGCGAAACCGGATGCCAACAATGGCATTTGTATCTTGAATTTTACATCTCGTGATAATCTGCAATCAATATTATAATTATTATCAACAGCCCTCTTAATTTTTCCAATACTGGGAATAGAAGACTCTCACCAGTACAGCATCAAGCAATTTATGCGTTAACTGAGCGCGTGCTAATGGATGTCATGGATACGCCAGGATCATCCTGATGTATAAATTCAGCGGAAGCTCGACCTCGAACCAGCTGCTCTTCGAGACCTACAGCTCGTACATTCGACTAACAACTGAGCTATCACAATATATAACTTCCTGGCGACTACAGTTATGCGATCATTACTGTGTTCTAGTAATAAACACTGTAGGTAATGAAATTACTGTGGTAATGAGATTTAAGGCAACTTATGTTCCGAGGCGACAAGCACAAAAAGGAATAGAGAGAAGATCCTAACATTTTTATTGGACAAATATAAATATCATCTGGTAAACAACTCACACTTCACTTAATTTTACTAGTGGTTCACTGGGATTAGGTCTCTGTTAGGTCCCGGAGACGATCTAGGTACCACCGCAGCTCCTATTGCGGCCGACAAACAGTACTGTGAAAACTAGGGTTTACTGGGTTTCGGTTTAAAGGGAGTTGTAGCTAGTGAAATTACTGGTGTAACGAGACTTAAAATCTAACGTTTTAACTAACGCTATATAGTTATGGGCCGGCGTACCACTTACCATCAGTTGAACGTCCCGCGTCTGAATAATAAAAGAAAACAATACATCATCAGCCGGAAGACTCGCTACCGCTGAGCGTCGGCGTGCCTCAAAGATGATCACGCCGCTCCGCAAAGCTTGCGGAATAAAAAGGTCGGTCGCGTTAAAGCAACAGTAAATCCATCGTGCACTCCTAAAATTGATTAAATAGTGCAGAGGGAGCCTTGGGGAAGGGGGGTGGGGCGCGGCGCGGTTCGGTGTGGTGGGGGGGCGCGGGGTGCTGGCGCGGGGCGCGCGGGCGGCAAGATGGCGCTCGTTACGTCACTTTCACAGCCGTACGTTTGAAATTAGATCAGTGGCTTGCACGCGAGCTGGTGGACGGTTGTTCTTTACCGCGCGAACTGGTTTCCGAACGCACGCGTGCTACGTATCAGTGCTTTTTCAGTTTAGTGCTAAGTTTTTTTTTTTTTCTAGATCATTTCAGCTTTTCTTTCGCCGTCGGACGAATTTCAACATTGTTTATGTAAGTTTTACTCTTAATCTATCCCACCGTTACAAGTTTCAAAGTGTGAACTTTTAAAATAATACTTATATGCAACTTTTAACACTAAGTAGTGGTAATAAATTTGATATTTATTTGTTAATACGTGCGAGGTTTTTATATATAATAAGTAGAATATAAAATTGAAAAAAAAAACGAAGTTTTATGACGTATTGTGTGTTCGCCACAACAATAAAACCGTTTGTTATAAAACTTATAAGGTCTTTAAATGAGCTATGTCATAAGGTCTTTACTTGTAGCACTAAAACGTTCGCAAACATATTGATATACGATATGAGAAAAAAATATAAAAATCCTTAAATTTAATAAATATTAAATTTATATTAATAATTAATTAATTAATTCTCTTTAATTTAACCGTTTGAAAATTAAAAAGCAGAGACAAAACATTCAATACGACTCTTTTAGTCTATGGTTTAGATTTTTCATTATTAATTAAAAAAATAATAATTTAAAGTGTCTATTAAAGTATTTATTGTTTTTTTTTTTTATTAAAATTTTATCTTAAATAAATATAAAATGCTCAAAAAAATACAGTTTAGATTTCATATTATACAGATTAAATAAATTTTAAATTACTGAAACAGATTAAAAAAAGCTTCATTAAAAATGTATTAAACATATTATTATGAATGTGTCTGATAAAGTTTTTATTACATAATATAGCATCCTTAAATGTTCCCACTGCTGGGATTCTCAATGTACTTATGGCGAGCGTTATCCGTTTTTAATCTACTCACGACCACGGCTTCATTATCATCATGATCGAACCCACTGCTGGGCAATGGTCTGCTGTAATCTATGAAACACGTTCATGAACTATTATACTGCATATATTCAGACGCCATTGTCTATTAAGACGAAAATATATGTCGATGAGTATACAGTTATTGTACTTGCTCATGTTCTTCTTTTTCCTTCTTCCACCAAGCAACGATACGAGCGGGACGTTCACCTGATAATAAGTGATACGCCGGCACATAACAACTTGGCGCTAGTTGTGATGTTATACACTGCACCACATTGCGCTCGTCGCTTGAGACGTAACGTGTCGAGTCTCGGTACCCAAGTGATTACACTAGCTACAGCGCCCTTCGAACCGGACGGTCTGCAGCAACAGAGATCTACCACCGGTCCTGTCTCTTTGTTCGATCTTAACACAGTTACGTAATAATGCAGTGTGTATACTTTAATGAGAGCAATTAATTACTTAACTTTATCATCATTAAAACAATCTAATCTTATTTTAAACAATCATATGATTTATGTTCCTCGTCGCTATCACTCCTGACAGAGTGGTCGTGGTCATCACCCCAGGTGTTGGTCGAAAGCTTAAGAATACATCGCCATTCCTCTCCGATGGCCCCCATCCTAGTGCCTTCATATACTGGCAACGATGATAAGTCATGTACTGCCAGCTTTATCTGGTCAGTCCATGTCATAGGCGTTCATCCTCGTGGCCTGGTACCCTCAACCTTTCCCTTGATCACAAGTCGCTCAATAGCTACCTCCCCTCGGCGGGTTACGACACTGTACCAAAGATGATAGCCGCTGCTTGATGCAGGGTTCTCTTTAGTTGATTTATATAAGATCATCATAGTGTGCCGATAAAAAATTCAGGAGTGATGAAGTCTCCAGTTCAGTACCAGGGTCGGGCGTGCCTGTAATATGGCTCTAGCTAGGATGACGTACACTGCACAAGTTAAAGACATTTATGACATTTTGGATTTCTGCTAATCAACAAACGAGGCTCTGGCTCCCACCAACCCGTATTGGGCCAGTGTGGTGGGAAATGACTCCCATATGAACTCCCACATACGACAGTCCCTGGAGCCAAGCTGACTGTACGTGGAGATCTCTGGGAGAGGTCTACGTCCAGCAGTGAACGTCTATCGGCTGAATATAATAATAATGGTAAATTTCTTCTAGACTAGTTTTGTATTTATCGCAACCGGAAACACGGTGGTGTATGTCTATTTATTTATGGGCGGAAATGGATAATTAATTATGCCGCCATGTTAACTTGTTGCTGTGAAATATTCCTATAACGCTCTCCATATACTAACTATAAATTTATAAAGTATTTAAAGTAACAAGTGACGTGACCAGCGTGACGTTCACCTGATGGTAACTGATACGGCTTCACATAAGAGTTAGAATGTTATACACTGCAATGTGGTGTGCGCTCGTCGCCTTAGGCAGACGATGTTTAGTATCGTTACGCAATAATTATACTGGTTACAACGCCCTTCAAACCGGAACACAGTAATGTTAACACGGTACTGTTTGGCGTTGCAATGGTATCTATTTAAATGGTCTTTGGCTACAGATACCTGTTATATTTTATCTGAGGGTAAATCTAAAAAAAGTACCTTGCTTTTGAGAGGAAGACAAGGTTATGTGGGATTTTCACTTTCTGAAACCCTCGGTGGTCATCCTCAGTGCGTCGCGGGTGGTCCCGCGATCCGGATATCCTTAAACCACGTCTCAGAGAGGGTTGTAGCTGTCCTCGGCTTTGATACTACAAGCACTAGACCACCTCGTACTTGTCATACATCCCGGGGTCGCTTAGTGGACAATGAGGGTGGGTTCTCACCTTCAAAACCTACAAATCCCGAACCCATTTTAGTCGCCTTTTACGCCAGGTAGGGCTTACCTTAGTACTATTCTTACTAGCCCTAGACCGCAGGAGAGGGCAGCAGAGACCTATCACCAGTAACATACGTATATACTGTTATGACGACGCGAACATTAACTTATTTAGTTAACAATTATTAAAAAAAATTTAATACATTTGTATTACTTATTTTTTTTTTTTAATAATTACTAATACTAATTATAAAAAAATATACATATTAGTAAGTATTACACAACAGGCAATAAGTAAGTATATATGTTTTAATGCGTCGCGTGATAAACGACAAACGGCGAGTGTAACATTTGTCATGAGCTGAGAGGAGGTTACTCCGGTTATTATTTCGTCGAGATTTGACTGATGCTGTGCGATAAGCGGCCATTGTGCCGCGCCTCACTCCCCTAACTCTTGAGATGATGAGAAAAAAAAAACCAGTAATCCACCTCGCAGCTAATAAATGCGCGGTTTTTTGTGAGGATATAAGGAATTTTAAGATTAGCCTCCTTTCTAGTTCTGATTTACTCTATGGTCATTTCTACCGCGTAATAGCTTTTTTAACTACAAATACTAAAATATTTACACTATATCTAATGAATATAAATCAACAAATAAATGTTTTTTTTTATTGTTTAAACATATAAAATAATATTAATATAATGAAAATATATAAGTTTAAAACATGAATGTAATTTCTACTCGATATTTTAATCCACTGACAATACTCTTTAAGTAATAACATGATATTTTTTTGTATATAAAATTAAGTAACAGTTACAATATTAACGTAATTCTTTTTTTTTAATATAATATATTTTATCGGCAACTTAAATTTTGTCGATGACGATACGGTGAAATATACTAGGTATGTATACTTCAATGCTGTTAACTATACATATTACAGTATCATCAAGTGAGATTGGAAACTGTTAAGTATAGCGATGTTTACTACACTGTAGTCATCATATCGGAACAGGGGACAGTAAATTCAGTAGTGCAGTATTAATACTAGCTACAAAGCCTATCAAACTGGTGCAAAGTGTTGTTGACAAAGTTAGTACGAGTAAGAGTAACATAATAGTTCCAGTATGTCGGTGATAGTATTTTATCCAGATGTGGTACTCTTTAAGACAAGAATGAACAGGCTTCTTCAACGTCATGAGATGTTAAACTCTTACAGGGCTTACCATCAAACAGGATCTTTGTCCTCGCTGGTCTATGTAATTTGATAAGGATAGTAAACACCTGGTACTACTTAGGCAGTCCTTTGAGATTCATGGCTATATTTCTGGTACCACCAGGTCTAGAGGCTTGAAATTTGGTGGGAATGTTCCTTTTGTCAAATAGAGGGCAGCTGTGAACTGATTTCAAGAAATGTTATTCTCAGAAGGGATTATGGGGGTGTTACCGTCAGCAGAGTGGTCAGGGAACAGCTAGTCTGATATAACTGACTCCAGTGGGTGATCGCTTGGATTGCAGCAAGGAAGTCCATTCAATTCTGCTGTCACATGTAGTTTGATTGATGGTAGACTTTTTAATCCCTTTGTCTAGCCTACCACCTTCGCTACCTGTTCCTGCCGTTAACATATGAGCGTGGAGTATTCTGGGCGAGCTTCACCAGCCACAGCCTCCACCAGCCACAGTCTCGTTGCCACTTCAATCTATGTGAAATGGAAGCCAAGTATTGTAGATGATGCAGGGGATCCATCAATAATTTTTATAAACAAGTATACAACGATGTTAAATAAGGCTTTATAAAATGTCTATATGCCTTACATCATCAGACGGAACTAGATCCATGAATAATTTTGATTGTGGATTTTTTCCATTTCCAGTAAACAATTAAAGTTTAAGCGGAAGGAAAATTATAAAAATATGCTTAACGGTTTTACCGGTTAAGTTATTAATAAAATAAGTTAGGTTGAAATATATTATAGGTTCCGTTGTGGTGTGTATCATGATCATCATCATCCCAACTGATGGACGTCCACTGCTGGAGACAGGTCTCTTGGAATGTGTTCCACTAACCACGGTCTTTGTGTGTGTGTGTTTAAGAATCACTTTGCAAGGTTATCGAATTCTATGTCTTGATGAGGCACGGGTTCAATCCCCACTGACCTTCAGTTACACTTAAATGTAAGTGATACGCCTGTGCTTAACAACATGCTGCTCGTTAGTTATTCACTACATTGTGCTAGACGTGAGATATGTGATGTTAAATCTCGTTACCCCAATAATTTCATTAGCTACAGCGTCTTTCAAACCGGGACACGACAATGTTTGCACACTTGTTTGTCGGCTGCAATAGAAGCTGTTATAAGGAGTTAGATAAATAGATGACTGTCATCGTGATAGGATTCAAAATGATCAAGATCATCATCTCAACTGAGGGGCGTACACTGTTGGACATAGGTGGAGTCCCAGCTGTGGGAAAAAGAAGCGTCGTTTATTATTATTATATAATATTGAAAGTTTCATCATCATCAGCCGATAAACGTCTTCAGCCTGAGTTAGGCCTTCCCCAAAGAGAAACAAAGAGTTTAAATAAAATACAAATAACCGGAAGTGGTCTGAGTAGCTTAATCGCTCCGTCTTTCTCTCCAGGGTTCAACAATTATCAAAAGAATTCAGGGTTTAATTAAAAAGCGACCCGCGGCGTTAAGAGTTTGAGAAGCGCTGGATTAAAGAACAACGGACAGCGCCCGAGTTGCCGGCGCGAGGTCACAACCGACCAGATTATAAAGAACCCTG
Source organism: Ornithoptera priamus (assembly GCA_029034505.1). Taxonomy (NCBI): domain Eukaryota; kingdom Metazoa; phylum Arthropoda; class Insecta; order Lepidoptera; family Papilionidae; genus Ornithoptera; species Ornithoptera priamus. The sequence goes on along the minus strand of JARDWD010000500.1, from coordinate 1,020,965 downwards.
AAATGCAATCCTTTAAATACCAAGGACGGGCATTTGAATGTTATAGTTTTATACACGAAAGGATCCAATTATTGTTTAAGTTAAAGTTAAAAACTTCAAGTTGAAAATATTTTTTTAATTTTTTTTTTATTCAATCAAGCGACGAGATGAGCGGAACTTTCACCTGGCGGTAGCGATACGCCGTTCCATAATAATGTGGCGCTACTTAGGATGACATATACTGCACCACATGCTGCTCATCACCGTGGAAGATAAGATATAAAGTCTCGTTACCCCCGTAATTACACTAGCTACAGCATCCATCAATTTGAAGGACCTGAAAATGAAGGCTTTCGCTAATGATAAGTTATATTTGTATCAGTAATATCGTGGCGCTAGTTAGGATGATACACACTGCACCATATTGTGATCTTTTTGACATGTTAAATCTTACCCTCAGTTATTCCACAACCTGTTTTATTATCTAAGCGACGAGATGAACAAGACGGTCATCTGATGGTCACACGGCTCATGAATATGTGGCGCTAGTTGTGATCATATATACAGCGCCATATTACACTAGTCGTAGCGCCCTTCAAACCGGAACACAGTAATATTTGCACTGTACTGTTTGTCTGCTACAATTGGTGCTGCGGTGGTACGTACTTAGACAGTCTCCGGCAACAGAGACCACCACAAGTAGTAACAAGACAATTTTTTTTTTCCTACTTAAGATCATATCTACTTGTTTTGAATTTAAATTGTTATCATCATCTTCATCGGAATTATATTTGGCTGCATGGTCGTGGTCATCACTTCAGGTGTTGGTGGCAAGCTTCACAACACGTCGCCACTGTTCTCTAATGGCCGCTTTCCTCCTGCATTCATGTAGTGGTAACAGTGATGAGGCATACACTGCCGCTTCTATCTGGTCAGTCCACCTCATATGTGATGTTCCTCGTGGCCTGCTACACTCAACCTCCCCCTGAACTCCAAGTCGCTCAATAGCAATCGCCCTTGCGCGGCATATAACTTGTAATAGTACTAGTTTCTGTTAGTACAAACAGAGCCGCCATTTTGTTTTCACGCTGAAGGTTGCAGGAGACAGGCACTGAAATGAAATCTTTAAATGATACGATGCTCATAACAAAGTGGTTACAGCTGGGTTGATGTGTACACCACCTCATTGTGCTCGTTGAGATGATAATATGCATATGCTCGCATAAAAGATGTTGAGTCTCGTCACTCCAATTATTTCACTAGTTACAACGCCCTTTGAACCAGAACACGGTAATATTTGCACAGTACTGTTTGTCGACTGTGATAGGAGCTGCGGTGGTACCTTTTTTTTTCTCCTAGGGAAATCCTGTGTCGAATACCTTTCTGCTGAGGGGGTGACAGAACCGAAACCACAGGAACGCTTTCGCAAATAACCGTGGTTCCAACAGCAAGTAGCCTTGATGAGGCAGCATCTCATGGTGAAACGGGAAGTCGTCACCACATTTATCATTAACAGGCAGAAGTACCACGTGCGCGCCACCTCGAGACCTTTCATACTTAGCGACGGATTACCCTCGAATACGCAACCATAGCCTCAGTAATGAGGGGTTGGAGGGCGTGATACCACTTCCTACCTCCAGGTATCTGCCTGCGAATTGAGAAATCAGTGTTTTTTTCTCCCGCTCCCTCTCTGCTGTCTCATCCTGCGACCTTTTCGCAAAAGGTCATCCTAGCGTCCCACGACCACTCACTACTGATCATGGCTTTGATAAAACCAAGAAGTGAAAGGTTCTTCACAACAGTGACCAGGTGTTGGCGCTGAGCATCCCACGCTGAGCAAAGCTCTATGGTGTTTTGTGCCAGCATCGAGCACAATATGGTGCAGTGTATATCATCCTAAGTGTACCACTGCAACGCTTATTTCGACCATCAAAGAATAGTATGAAAAGATTATTGTGTTCCCGTTTGAAGGGCGCTGTAGCTAATGTAATTGGGGTAACGGGACTCAACATTTTACGTCTAAGGCGACGAGTGCAAAATGGTGCAGTGTATATCATCTTAACTAGCGCAACGATGTTATAGACGGGCGTATCACTTACTATCAGATGAATGTTCATCTGGTCGTCTTGTAGCTTGATTGAATAAAAAAAACTACGATGATTAAGGTCTAGTTGATCTCGTCGCTTTGTCAAATAAAAAAAAATCTTTCACATTCATCTGTAATATATGTATATGTATAATATATGTATATGTATAATATATGTATATGTATAATAAGAGTTTGCCTGAATACGTCACGTTATGTCTGTACGTCAGTGAGTACGTCTGCCTAACGAGATATGTTTGATTCGATTCGCTTACAAATGGAACGTGAAATTAAATATTTTCTATATACCGCTCCGGGGTCACGTTACGCTGGTTCTTACACAATGCCGGCCGCTGTGGGCGCCCAGCGACCCACATAGTTTAATTATTGTTGGGATGCGACCAACGGGCGCCGTCGGGGCCTCTAAGTGGGCGAGGGTACAGTCGAGAGGAAAAAGCCTTTGATGGGAATACTTTTCAAAATATACTGTAATAACTTTCCAGCTTCCTTTTAAGTTTGCATCTATCTATAAATATATAGATCATCAGCTACTAGTTCCCCGAATGCTGTATCAGATATTATCATTGACGGTAGTAAAAGATTTTAATAATATTATTAGTATATTAACTTCAGCATCCGTCTCACTAAACAGAAACCATTTAGGTAGGTACCATCGCCGCTTCCAATGCATCCGATAAACAGTACTGTGTTCCGGTTTGAAGGTCTCGCTCATCACGTGGCTTCGTCGGATAAAAAAAATCATTAAACGATCATCAACAGTATATATAAATTAATATGGGAGTGTAGTAGTGCTAGGTCCTTCACAGGGGAACCGACGATCTGGTGAAAGTCTCGAGAAGTAGCAGAGGTCTTTGGAGGAAGCCTTTATCCAGATGTGGACGTCTACCAGCTCATCATGATTATGATATGTTCATTCCTTATTTAAACTTTCAAAGAATCGGGAAAGGGGAACATTCGAAAGTACAGCAATATAGCATAGTTAACAATTGTTAATATCAACCATTGCGCGTTTACTGTCCTATGATAAACTTTACTGTGGAGTACAGCAGTAATGGTGTAGATCCGCTGTACGATGTTCGTTACGGGTAACACACGTAGCGTCCGCGCCCGTGCCCGTGGTAACCGTAGTAACATTGGTTGTACGACGTTATAAAATTTATCTCGGAATTAGATGGGTTTGTTTGGGAACCTTGGGCGGCGGCTTACGGGCCGCAGCGTCCGAGATAATGGCAGCCGCGCAGACAAACAAGCACGTGTTCAGAATTATCTAACGAAGTGGAGAGGAGAATAAGGAAAGAATATAGAATAATTGTTTTAAATGAGGAACCACCTTTGGGACGGTATAAACTGGATTGCATGAAACGAGAAAGCGTAACGAGAAAGAAGCTAACGCAAATGTATTTACGGTCGCTCCTCTTCTGTTAGCTTCTTTCTCTGACTTGAGTTCCTTTTAGGCTTAGGTTAGGCTTTAAGAGAATCAGATAAAACGCCCCTAAATTATTTCCCAGTCATTCATCTCCACTTTCTGCTATAGTTCCGGACACGTCAACCTTGTTATTGCAAATATATAAATTAAAAATTACTTTTCTAACAAACAGAGTTCTAAATTTCCCATTTTTTTAATATTTCAATTTATCTCTCCCTACTTGTCTCTCTATTCACCACCCCTTTGTATCCATCTCATTCTCCCACAAATTAACCAGAATATAAAATTTCCTTTCTACCGCCAGTCAACCCCACATTGAGTTTATTTAATTACTACCTAGTTTATCTTTAGTTTCTTCTGCATGATAATCAGACATGTATAACTTAATATATTTTCACACTACGTATTAACTTTTAATACTATTTAAAAAAAAAACAATTCTTAAAAATTATTCTAAACAAAAATTTTAAATTACCCTCTCCGGACTATAATAGAACTGAAAGATATAAAAAGGGGTGAAGCTAAGTCCTTAGACTTAACTCACTTATCATTATCATTAGGTGTGCACTGGTGGTAGGTGTCAGCTGCAGACTATCAAGGCAGGTACCGCCGCAGCCTCTATATCTACCGTCAAACAGTAATGCGCAAACATTCTGTTCTGGTTTAAACGACGTTATAGCCTGTGTAATTATTGGGGTAATGCGATTCGAAATCTTACGTCTAAAGGCGACGAGCAAAATGTGGTGCTGTGTGTACTATCCTATCCTAGCTAGCGCTACGTTGTTAGGGGCAGGCGTATCACTTACCATCAGGTGAAAATCCTCATCATCTCGTCGCTTTGGAGAATAAAGAAATGTGCCCTTCAAACCTTGAAATATAATATTGTTTGTACACTTATGTGGCAGCAAAAATAAGCAACTACCTACCTAGATGGTCTCCGGCATCAGATGCCTACCACCAGTTACATCTTTTTTTATTATCACTAAGGAAATCATAAACGATACCTTGCTTCTGGAGGGAAGACAAGGTTATGTGGAGCTTTTATCCACTGAAATCTCCTTGGTGGTCTCCGTCAGTGCATTAGGATGGGCCTCGGGATCTCCTAGGGAACGCACCGGTGCTGCAGAAACTTACCATTACATGAACGACCCGCACATCGCTTCCATGAGTTAAAAAAAAATTCTTTGCTTTGTTGTAATACCCAACTTTGTTTTATTTTTTCTTTATTTGTTACGATTTCTGTTTTTTTATAATGTTAAGTTTTGATGTCCAGTTTAAGTATCTACTAAATAGTTAAAGGTAAACATCGTACTCTAATGTGTATATAAACTAAGTTTTTTTTTTGTCACTGGCATCAGCTGAAAGTCAGCACTGCAGTTTCTTACAGCATGTAGTTGCTGTGAGCGCCATTTTAATCCTTGTTACTAGCAATATGTAATTTTTTTTTGCAATTAACTAAACGAGCGCCACGTTCTGATGGTGAATGATACGCCGGCATTTAGTGCTCATCGCCTGAGACACAAGACAGTATCCGATAATAGACACCTGCCACCAGTAAAAGTAAAAGTCTATGTTGAATTGTTGTATACCAACTAAATGTTTTTCTTTCATTCTGTGTAAATGTGTTGGTGAATAAATGCGCGCGACTGTACTGTGCGCTTGTTCCGTGCGACTGTACCGCGCGCCTGCGCATAACGATGAGTCAGCGCTCGTGCCGCGCTCGGTGCACATCTGCGGGCGGGCGTGGGGTTCCTGGAGGTTAGAGGTCGCCTCCTGCTCGTTTGTGACGACATACACGACCGTCGCCTCGTCACATCCAGCGTTTAAGTGATAACGAAAGTTAGTTTATCTAGGACATGTTATAGCCCTAAATGTCAAATACGATCTTCCGCAGATATATGGAATAATGGGGAAAGTGGCTGGATGGAGGAGGATCGGTCTCCGAAACAAGTCATGGCTAGACAACATAAAGAAGTGGACCAATATAAATTACTCCGAGCAGCGAATCGATCTAGCGCTCAACAGAATGGGATTGACAGAACTGATGTCCAATCTTCACTACTTGGAGCGGCACAAGAAGAAGAAGAAGAAGACACTGGGTATATATTGTCTTATAAAGAAAACAACATAGCTACATGTTTTAAGCAAATACCCACCGCGGTAGGAGTAGCCACATCCGTAGACTTGTCACACCAGGATTGCGTGGTATCGCTGTAGACCTAAATTAAACATTTACCTCAAGTCTAGAAAGGGTTAAAGCTGCGGGCACAGTGGGGGTAAGTGTATATCATTGTAATTACCACCACATTGCTATGGATGCCCGGATTCCATACTTCAAATAACATCTCAATCACTTCGTGAAATAAATAAAAGTATGAGAAAGGAATTTTTTCATGGATATAACACTAAAACTAGTCTAGACTAGTTTCCATGTTAAATTAAGCTATAGTTTAAGTTGTAGTGTTGTAGGTTGTTTAATTATCGGATTTGCTTGTGTATCCGAAGCGTGCTTTGTTTGTGCTGATATGGCTGGGAAAGGAAGTCGACTGATCAGGCGATGTTGATGCACCAGCTTCTTTAACTGTCTAAATACTAATTAACAATTTTTTTTATCTTAGTATTTTCAGTTGTATGTTCTTTGGATTGTCGTTATTCTAGATTTTTTCCGTTTTAAATTTTCAAGATAAAGTCTTCAAAAAGACATTCCGCACGGTAGTTGATGACTGTGTATAGCATCAGCAGCATCCCTTCAGTTACTCTCACAATGGCCGGTGACGGTCCACCCATCGTACTCCTCAGTCATTATAAGACTAACAGACTAGCAGATTCTGCGGCATCTCCCAACGTTTGATGTCCATTGAAGGGATAGCCAACATTCGTAGTAGGATATAATCAAACTGTCTTAAACTGACCCAAACTCCTATCAGCAGGTAGTGTAAAAACTTTACCGTCGCCAACTTCGAAGTGAGCTCTCGAAAGTCAAATAATTTGCTTCCATTATGTTTGAAGGTGGCGAAAGAATAGTTAAATTTGTTTTATTACAATAACTTTCGAAATAAGTGACCATTTGTGATTAAGTTGTACCATTTACCACCAGCCGACCGTCCTCACCGTCCAGTCGGTAAAGTCACAATGATAAATTGTACCCATTGTTCCGGTTGACGTTGGACTCTATACAAACGGTCCGACGTGCGGCCCTCCACTCCCACGCCGCTGGTACTCCAGCGCACATGCTGCTCCTTCAACCGAGTTTAGTGCTTAAGACTTATGTAATAAGTTAAGTATTCTGTTAACTAAGAAGTGCCAAGTTATCAGTTAACCATTTACAAATGCTTGGGAAACTTACACCGTGAAGTCTTCTGAAGTGCTTAAAACTTTAAAGTAACTTTTGATTTCTTGCAATTAAACTTGATTTTACTTGATGATGAATTATTTGTTCCGTGTTGTGGACAGCGTAGGACCGAGCTTTGGAGGAGCAGCTGATGATCACGATGATGATCTATGTATTGAAATTACTAGTAATTTCAATACTTGCAACGCTCTTATATATTTTTTCCTAACTCCAGCGTTACCACAGTAACGAGAATTACTATTAAGTATTTCAAAGATTTTTTCTTTATTGATGAAGCGAAGAGGCGATTGGACTTTCGTCCTATGGTAAGTTATACGCCTACTCATAACATTGTGGTGCTAGTTAAGATGGTATACAATGCATCACATTGTGCGTGTCATGAGACATGCGATGTTATGTTTCGTTACCTCAGTAATTTCACTTTTTTATGCGTCGAAACGAGTGAGAAGTTAGCCCTGTGGTAATTAATACGCTTGCTCATAACAATGTGGTGCTAGTTAGGATAGTATCCACAGCGCTACACTGCATTCGTTGCCTTGTGATATAAGATGTTAAGATTTTTATCCCAGTAATTTCTTTAGCTACAGCGCCTTTCAAACCTGAACACAGCAATGTTTGCATACTACTGTATGTCAGCGGAAATGGGAGTTACTGCGGTAATATATCTCTTGTAGTTTATTTTTAACTACAGAACATGATTCACCATCATGTTAATGAAATGGTTAACATTTTGATGAAAAGGTTTTATTTCTTTTGTTTTTTTTTTAATTTATTCAACGTTTTCAAACAAAGGAAACGGTACGGACAACTTTTATAAAGTTAGTTAATTGTTTTAAAAGTGGCCGCACTTGAAAGCAATTGGTCGTGTTGTATGCGGGCCCGATCGATAATTGCCTGATGGTGGGAGTGGGGGAGGACGTTTATCTACCAACTGATAATCAACGCATACCCTCCCCCCATCACTAACCTGATATTTCATAAACGCTTTGACGTCATTCCGCAGTGAGCTGATTTCATGTTTTTTCATGAACTAGCCGTCAGTGGTAACTGTGGTGGTTATAGTCTGTCACCATTGGTAAGTCTGTTGCTGGAGACCAGACAGTATGCACCATCGCAGCTCCTCTGTCTGTCGACAAACAGTGGTGTGCAAATATAACCGTGTTCCGGTTTGAAGGGTACCTAGTGTAATTACTGGAGTAATGAGACTTAACATCTTATGTCTCAAGGCGACAAGCTCAATCCTCACAAACATCCTTACCATCAGGTGAACGTCCCGCTAGCTGTTAGCTGAATAAAAAAAAACTGTGTTCCGGAAGTCACCGGCTAGACTCTTAATATATGGGATACTAGAAAAATTTTAAGTCATCATTATCAGGCGACAGAAGTCAACTGATGGACATAGGCCTCCCCCAAAGATCTCCACATCGTTGTTGGAGTTCATTGAAAGGAATTGGTCCGTAATCCACCACGCTGGTCCAGTACGGGTAAGTGGGTGGTCAGAGCTTCGTCTGTTATTCAGCAGGGTGCACCGTCTGCAGATGGGGTTGACTTGACCTCCGTAATATGTTGGGCGGAACCCCTTACACCCCCACACCACCAGACGAATTGAAAGGGTATCAAATCTATAAAAGACGAAAAAACTAAATTTCACTTTCAGGTTGAACGATTGACTTGCTCGTAACAACGTGGCGATAGTGTTCCGGTTTAAAGGAGTCTGTATCTATGAAATTACTGTGGTAACGTGACATGTCTCAGGCTTATGATAAGCACAATGTGGTTCATTTGTGTATAATCCTAACTAGCGTCACCGTTTTTATAGACAGATGTATGACTCACCATCAGAGGAAACTCTCATTTGTCTAGTCGCTTCAAGACAAATGATATTAAATCTCGTTACCATGGTAATTTCACAACCTGTAACGCCCTTCAATACGTACAGTAATGTTTGCACACTACTTGTTCAGCGGGTGGTATAGCTGTGGTGGTACTAGGTGGTAGCAACCGAGACCTACCACCAGTGAATGTTAGGATATTTCCTTAGCAACAGTTGTGTAACATATGAATTATCATCATCATCATCAGCCGATAGACGTCCACTGCTGGACATAGGCCTTCCTCAAAGATGTCGACATGGTTTGAGGGGATTTGGGGCGTTTCCCACGGCGCTGGCCCAATATGGGTTGATAACAGCCAGAGCCTCCTTGGTTAGCATGGTGCACCACGAGCAGGTGATCTTGAATTGTGTTCCGTGAGTTGTTGTACGAGACCCTAAACAACCAATGAATTATAGTCTTAACTGTTTTCTAGTCCCAATGTCTAGTCCCAACAGTGGTTAAATTGGACTATATGATATTGTCCGTTAGTGATGTACAGTCATGGCTATGCTAGTGTAATAGTATATGTTCGGGCCGAGAGGCGGTGACTGTACACTGCGCGCGCTCTTTATGCTATATAATGTTTGCAGAAAGCGATAGTAGTGTATCGGGTTGCTGTTGGGTTCCGTACGAGAAGTGAAGGCTGTGGCAAAAAAAAAAAACTTTAAAAAATCCTATATTCTGTTTTTATTAAAGCAGATGCTCGGAAAGGATTTGAGGAGTTATCTCATCAAATCTCATGAAAGTATGATATTGGGACGTTCACCTGATGGTAAGTCATACCCCATAAAAACGTAGCGCTTGTTCGAATCAAATACATAACACCATTGTGCTCGTTGTGATGCAGACGTGTCTCTGTGTCCTCAGTAACACCACCACTTCTAATAGGTCTCTGTTTCCGGAGACCGATCTAGATAGGTACCACAGTAGCTCCTATTTGCAGTCGAAAAATAGTACTATATAAACATGACTGTGTTCTCGTTTGAAGGGCGCTGTAGCTAATCAGGTTACATGGGTAATGGGACAACATCTTCGCGTCAAGGCGACGAGCGCAGTATATACAGATGTATCACTTACAATCAGGTGAACATCCCGCTCGTCTGGTAGCTTGATTGAAATCTGCTGCTATTACAGCATCCCTGTTTGTGTTGTCGATTTATTAGCACCAACTTCTTCTGGATCATTACGCTTCACCATTCCACAGCGTCAATATCACCAGATTTACCACCACCAACTCTTCATCTTATTTTTAAACCACTTCTATATTTTATAGACTTTTATTTAGATGCATTAGTTTTTTATGGTTTCCGGTTTCATAGTTCATCATCAATTGAAGTTAAACTAAGTTCGTTTCGTCGTAATTAGTTTAAACCAAAATTAACTTAACTTAACAAAGCTTATAGTCTATAAGTTGGTATGTTGGGTACATTTGCTGGTGATAAACTAGTCTTCATCCAGCCGCATGTTGGTAATTAAATACAGGAATTAAAGTTAATTATATGTTGCCATTAAAATTAGAGGTCGATAAGTTATCGCGGCTTTTAAATAAACTTAGATATGAACTTGAGTTATTTTTTTTAATAATCAAACAAATAACTGCGAAATGTTCATTACATGTAGTGTAATTTTTTTTTATTCTACGAAACGAGGAGACGAGCGGGTCGTACATCTGATGGTAAGTGATACGCCCGCCCATAACAATGTGGTGCTAGTAAGAATGATATACACTGCACCATATTATGGCCGTCGCCCTGAGACATAAAATGTTAAGTTTCGTTACCTCAGTAACTTCACTATCTATAGCGCCCTTCAAACCGGTACACAGTAATGTTTGCACACTACTATTTGGCAGAAGAAATAGGCACTGTTGCTGTACATACCTAGACGGTCTCCGGCAAGAGACCTACCACCAGGAAACAGTGTAACTTAGCTTTTTTTTTGTATTCTACGAAGCGATCAATTCAATATTGCTGTATTCCGGTTTGAAGGGCGCTGTATCTACTGAGTATTCTGCAGTAAAGAAATTTAACATCTTAAGTCTCAAAGCGACGAGCATTAATAGTGCAGTGTACACTATCCTAACTTGCGTCATGTTGGTATGGGCGGGCGTATCACTTACCATCAGGTGAACGTCCTACTCCGGTCGCATAGCTTAATTGTATAAAAAAAGTGGTAATTTAAAGGAAAAATATCAGTGTTTTCAAAGTGGTAATAAAAACGCTGAAATACCTAAAACTTTTCCAGCATCCGCAATATTAAAAAGAACGATACAATCCGTACAAGAGTATACATAAATTAAAGTTATACAAGTGGAGATAAAAGTAATATAATTAGAAACCAGTTTGCAAACCTTGATTATGATAAAAAATTACAGATCATTAAAGTGTCGTTCAGTAGAAGATGAGTGGCACCAGAAAAGATGGCCACGGGAGATAGAGACTTATGAATAGATCTTCAAGTACTAACAGGGTTGGAGTTCGACCCTGGCCGGAATATTATTTTATCTGTTGTAGTTTTCATTGCAATGAATATAACAGTCTTGGTCTTAAAATGACCATAAATTGGTGGGTGGGATTTGACTATAATTTGGGGAAGATGATGGTGAAACGTGTTTATTGTGGACGTCAGTCCTACTTAAACTGGGGAAGGCAGGGTTTCCTGAAATACATTACTAGAGACCTATGTCCAGTAGTGGACGCTCGTCGGTTAAGATGACGAAGATGAAGCTGGACGAGACCGTTCTTTTACGTCTTCAAATCATTTCTATTCCTGACCAGGAACACATTATCCTGAAATTTTGATCTGAAAATTGGTTGATTGGAAAGTCACTCTAAAATTGGACCGGGCTTGGATAAAATCCGATAAATGGAGAATCTGAAAACGGAAACAGTTTTGTCCATCGGACCGTCAAATTTCAATTTGAAATCGCATGATGATGGACCTATGGCATGAATTTAGATAATTTCTCAAATGTCAGGTATGGAACAGGTGTGAGGTTATGGAACTTTACCCAATTCTTCATCTGCCTCTCTTTCCTTTTGTATTATATGTACTTCTAGTTATATCAGACGCTCTAAATAAAATAGAAATGTAAACAGGAAATTATCTCCTGCTCCATGGAATCGCTTTTGTTAAGGTGTTCCCCCTCCAGTGCTGTTTTCTTCCCCTTTTTTCTATAACGCCATTATCTAAACTGGACTTTTGATATGATGAAGCGTATCCAAAACTCTAGAGTTTAGGCATTGCTCTGTACGAGGATGGTAAATGGCAGGGCAGGCTTCAGTATGATTGCTGGCTAGGCTAGTGTTATTGACGAGTTATCTCTGATAAAACTTTGTACACAACGAGCTAACAGCTTTGTGTTAGTGTAGTGTAATCTAGATAATATTGCATGACGCGTAGTCAACCACTCATTTACGTACATCACATCAAGTTAATGTTTTATATGTAGAGGAATTAGTTTTAATGTCGGCAGTTTTGACCTATGTCCAGCAGTGGACGTCTACCGACTGGTGACAGTTTTCATCTCTATCAGATTCTAACTTAATTGCTTTCTTCATCGATTCGAAGATCGCTTGTGGTGGTTAGTGGATAAGTTTCTTTCACCCTTTCAACTTCAGTTTAGAAATCTGCTGATATAACAACGTTTCTATATTCAGGTAGGCAACATATGAAAGCGGAAGTCTTTCTTAGCGGGAACGTTTTACCATTTTCAACGCTGCTATCATTTGAAATAGTTTTTTTTTAATTTTGATTGTTATCATTGCTTCAATGTGATAACTATGTTCAGGAAAGTTAACTTGAACAAATATCACGTGGCATTGGTTTTCAGAAATTTGAATTGCCATGACTTATTTAAAAATGTATTCCTTGCACAATCTGAAGGGTTTTTGTAAAGTGTACAGATTATTCGCAAGTTTTCACAACGTATACATGCCACAATATATACGGTACGGCTATTTATATATTCTACGTAAACATACGTATTGTTTTGGTAACAAAACTGGGAGCAACACAACGTAACAATTGAATCTAATTGCAGTTTCTGCAGCACGGATTCCAGCACGTTGTGCAAAATATCCAAACCGCCATCTTGTTTCCGCTTCGCGCATTGTTTTATTCATTGCGAAACAGAATGAATTATTATTCAACTTGCGATAATTCATTTGGCCCGTGGCGTTCGGTGTTGTCGTCATCCCTAGGATATTCGTTATGAACTTCTTCTACAGCTGGTGACTCTTTAAGCAAGGCTGTGTTTCATCTGTGGTGATATGGGTGGTGTAGATTTACCGACTGATAGGTTGTACCTTTTTATTATAAACTACAATGAGGAGGTTGTTCATCTCAATTTAGTTTGCTACAAAATAAATAATATAATAATATATAGGATGTTTATACGGTACTTCATTACCGTCATCATCATCTTCGTCCTGGTATATTAGATATTAACTATTATTACAGGGATGAAGTAATATTTGCACACTACTACTGGAAAACGCATATCTATATGCAGGGTCTCGTTCAACACAGGCTGTTTAACCGGTAAATCTAGACGTACCAAAGGAAAATAAAGATGAAGAGATTTATATATCAAATTGAGAATTTAAAAGATTTTCGTTTTCCGAGCTGAATAGTTATCTTCTTTTATAAGGCTTGAATAGAGATTTTTTTTCCATGACCTCAAAAATCTATTTGAATAATACGTGTTCCGCATTTTACATATACGACAGGCTAGGAGGGTTGTGCTAAATTATAATAGTAAACGTCCTAGTTATTGTTCCCTGTGATGGGACTCCAGGCGTTTCTGGCAAGGAGAGCGAATGGTGTATATCTACCACGACACGACCATGTGCTGTTTGGTAAATATAACATGTCCGCGATAGCTGTTAGATCCTAAGAATCCTGACATGATCGGTAAATTGCTCAGATGAAAGCCTTTGGAAAGAAGTAAACAGAGCCACGCACTTCAATGGTCTGCTTGTCATAACAATACTAACCTCTGGCTAAGTAATACATGATAGGCTAAAGGGGAGGTTCTGGGGGTGCGCGCTTCACCATTCGCGCGATGATTGTTATTTAACACCACGTAAACCTAAGGTCTAGTGTTAGCCTATTGTAAATAAAAAACAAACGCAACAATCGGGGTAGTCATTAAATCATTAGGTTAGACATGAATTGACAGTTGTCGCGTAACATCAAGGTCGTCAAACTTACTCATAGTCATAACAAACCGATGAGTAACGGCTGCATCGGGTATTGCGCAATGAATTATAGCCTCCGTCATCTCTGCTTTTGGCTGGCGTTAAATAAAAAAAAAAAACAAACATTTTTAATCTGTATTTAAATTTTACGCAACGGGCTTCTTCGGAGAATTTATTTTGGATGTGTGTCTTGGGTTCTGCAGCGGCTGTTTGCTTGGTGACACGGAAGTCTTCGTTCCCAGCGTCGGAATTTAGATGATCGTATGAAATAAATATTTGATGCAAAAAAAAAATTGGGGATTTTTTAGCACGACATTGTTTATTTTCTAATATAATTCCTTATGTCGAAGAGTCAAATAGAGCTTAATGGTTATAGGCCATTCTGTCAGTCAACCTTGCGGAAATGGAAATTTATAAGACCAGTGCAATCTTACTTTGTATTCATTTAATCTTTTAAACGGGTGTAAGGGTTCTTGCAAAACAATTCATGAGATCCAAGCCAACCTCACCTGCTCATGATGCACCCTGCTAATGAACAAACGAGGCTCTGGCTCCCATCAACCTGCATTGGGCCAGCGTGATGGGAACCGGCCCAAATCCCCTCACATGAATCGTGTAGCAATCTTAGGGTGAGGCTTATATCTAGCTGTGGACGGCTATGGGCTGAGGATGGTGATGATGATGATCTTTTAAATTTATAGTACCAAATCTATTTGTTTCTATTGTAGTCTTAGATATAACGTAAATCACTTTTATGTGATATATTAATCTGATCTACAAAGATTCTATAGAACAAACTCTCTTTTATTATAGTTTTTATCTTAATTAAAACCAATTAATACTATTTCTACTAAAACCTTGACTTCAATTGTATCAATAAAAAGAACATAAACAGAACAAGTAATCTATCTAGAGATATTACCAGATAGTCCTACATCTATGTCTCCTATTTTTCTTAAATTTTCTGGACGCTCCAACGTTTCTTTTGGGATTTGATTGGTGGTAGGTACCAATGCTTTCTTCCAATTGTCAACATTTAAGAGCCGGAATATTCTGAGCGAGTGCGCTTTGCCATCCAAGGTCTCGTGACGTAACCTCTCCTTTTATACTTCAAACCGACGAGACAAGCGAGACGTTTACTTGATGGTAAGTGATACGCCTGCCCATAACGTGACGCTGCTTAGCATGAGACACGAGAAATTAAGTCTCGTTACCCCAGTATTTAAACTAGCTACAGCGCATTGTAAACCGGAACAAAGTATTGTTTGTCGGCTGCAATAGGAGCTACAATGATACTTAAACGGTCTCCGGCAACAGAGACCTACCAGCAGTAATCATCACGTCAAAGTTGGAGTCTGTGCACGATGTATGCATGGTCGGTCACATATAAATATATAGATAAAGATATTCTTAAGCTGTAAGTTATAAGTTAGGATGTACCGCCATTTTGTTCACACCGTAGGCGTCACGTTTATTAACTTCCGATGTTTGCCCGCCCCGGAGCCGCTTTTGGCGCGTTGTTTGACAAAACTCCTCGGGTATTTCGGAATGGAACTGAAATGAAATGAAATCCGTGCTGGCGTGCGACGTCATCTCGCGACGTTCGTTTTGGTCCTACAAGCCGAATAAATGTTCCCTGTGTTCACTGTTTTATGATTATATAATATATATTTTTTTTGTTTCTAATAATTTTTCTTCTTGGTTGATCTTCACTGCTGATAGAACTGTTGCTGATGACCGTCTAGTTGTGTGATTTTTTTTAATTTAATTAAGCGACAACACGAGCGCGACGTTTACTTGATGATAAGTGATACGCCTTCTCATAACAATCTACTGCTAGTTAGGATCATATATACTAAACCACGTTGTGCTCGTCGCCGGAGACATAAGATGTAGTCTCTGTAATTACACTAATCACAGCATCCTTTCAATTCGGAACACAGTAATGTTTGTCGGCTGCAATAGGAGCTGGAGCGGTACCTAGACCTAGACTAGGTACTATTAGAGACCCACCACCAGTAACGTATTGTACCTGTTTGGACAACGTCGTATCTAGTAAAGGTTAAGGCTTAACATCTCAGGACACCACGAGCACAATCTGGTACATTGTATATCTTAACTAGTTAAAGTTATAAACAGGTTGGACGTTGTGCACTATTTTTTTTTTAATTACTTGTAGTCACACGTACTGTCCAAACTGCGGAAAAAGAGGTTTTAATAGTTTTTTTTTAATAATATCTTTCTTTATTCGAAATTATAAGGGAAGTGCGAAAATAAAAGATGATTGGAAAGAATTTTCTATAAGACGAGCCAGTAAAGCGTCCATCTTCAGTAGTAGTAAACATATATATATATATATATATATATATATTATTTCCTACTGTGAGACTTGAATTGAAATTTGGTAGGACTATTCCTTTCGCCGAGTATAGGGCAGCTGAGATCGGATTTTATCAAATTCCTTCCCCGAAGGAAGTTGCGGGGGTCTCACAGCCAGCAAACCGAGCAGAGAACAGCTAGCATGTAGCTTATTATTACCAACTTGTTCTATAAAAATATAATGCAAAGTAAAATAAGGTTCACTCTTGAAATTAAAAACAATATGTATGAAAACCAATCTTTTTATCTCTTTGTACGATTTAACATGGTACAATGGAAGGCACAAAGGTAATTTTGGGGTTCAAATAATCATTATTTTTTGGGTCAAGGACTTCGGACGCGGCCATGAGTATTTTTAGGTAACAGCGGAATTCTTTTAGCATTATCGTGGCTTCGTGTGGACGGTGGTACCTCGCCAGCGGAATTGGTATTTATTGTCCTAATAAATAAAACTTAAAGCGCTGTTCAAACTTCTCGTCCTTGATGTTAGCGAAACGAATTGTCTGTTGTTTATTTTTGCTGGTCTCCTATTTATTTTAGCGAAATCCTTAGACAGGATCAGGATTTAAAAGAATGTCGTCGTTAGTCTATATCTTTTTGGATGAAAAAAAAATTACAGTTATAAAAATAAGGTCTGTGTTAGGATGGAAATACGTGGATACATTGTATACAGGAAGAAAACATTGATAAAAAAAATTGACGTAAACCCCCTAATTAAAGTACCTACCCACCAATGTAGGTGGGTAGGTTTTTACTGCAGGAGACTGTCCAGGTTCTCCCGCAACTCCTACTGCAGCCCACAAGTAGTAATGTGCAAACATTTATTGTGTTCTGTTTTAAACTGTAGTTAGTGTATTTACTGGGGTGACGAGACTCGACATCTTATGTCCCAGGCGACGAGCGCAATGTGGTGTGGTGTGTAACATCCTAACTAGCGCCACGTTGTTATGGGAAGGCGTATCACTTATCATCAGGTGAACGTCTCGTCGTGTCGTTGAATAATATAAGAGATACCCAGAGATTCATCAACTCATCGTATTACTCGAAAACACTCAAAATTTAGTACAGATATTGTTTCTACCGTTTAGAGGTCAGCTAAGAATGGATTTTACTATAAATTCTTTCCCCCCAAGGGAGTTGCCGGGTGTGTTAATAATAGGGGAGGGTTGGGAGGGGCGGCCGATTGCCGCTGAGCGGTAATATTTCCGACAAGTTTCAAGTCTCAATTTTCAAATGTTATTATATATTAAAGCCAGCAAAGCGGGCGGGGAACAGCAAGTAGATTATAAATGGTGACACAGTTCAAAAAAATTGACAACAATGGGAGGCGCCGCTGAACAGCCGGTGCTCAAACGAATCCGGTTACAACCGGTAACGGGCGGTACTAGCCGGGTGGATCCGGACCGCGCCTGAGTCGCTGCATACCGCGGTCTCTACTCGATCGCGATTATGGAATCACGTGCGACAATTTCCAAGACCACAATATCCACATTTTGTGGACGTCTCCAGATGGCGAACAAACAGGTTCAGCTCCTTGTTCTTCGTAAAGCCAGCGAAGCAGTGGAACAACTTGCTGGCGTCGGTGTTAGCGGACAACAAACGCGGGCGATAAAAGAGTGATTAAGTTGTTATTAAGTTAGTGAGCTTTACCACCTCAGACCACATCATCAGGTGTGATCATGGTCAAGCGTTAACTTTGCCGATTTTTTAAAATATATCCCACTTAATGTTTCCACCGATGGGACTTGGGGTCTTCTCTCACGAGAGAGCCAATGCCATCCACCGAGGTGAACTATTGCGGGTTGGTGGGTGTCATAAGACCAAGGAAAAATACATTGGAACATGTCGGTTTCCTCAAGATATTTTCCTTCATCAGAAGCTCAAGCTCGAAGGGATCGAACCCGCGCCTTTCCCATACGTATACCGCGCCTCGCTTTACGTACAGTGCCATCACTGCTTTATTAATTTTTAGTAATTAAAACTTTATATTTAACGAAGCGTTGAGACGAGCGAGACTTTCACCTGATGGTAAGTGATACGCCTTCTCATAACAACGGGGCGTTAGTTAGGATGACATACAATGCACCACATTCTGTTTGTAGATTTGATATATAAGATGTTAAATCATGTTATCCACTGGAGTGTTCCGATTTGAAGGGCGTTGTAGGTAGTGAAATTACTGAAGTAAAGAGACTTAACATTTTTCTCAAGACGACGTTATGAGAAGGCGTATTATTTATCACGAGGCGATCGTCCCGCTGGTTTCGTCGCTTCGTTTTGGAAAGATCAGGTCTTGATCTTGGAAAATGCATATTAGGACCGAGTTTTTAAAAAGTAGTACTTAGGTCATCAGTAAATTACTATATATCCTGTACCTTCCGAACTGGCGATAACTGTTATCACCGTTTTGAGATATACGACGTTATCTCATTACCCTAGAAATTATTTAGCTACGACGCCCTCCGAACCGGAACACAGTAATGTCTGCGCAGTACTGTTTGTCGGCTGCAATGAGCGCTACCGTGGTACCCACCTAGAGGGCCTGTAGCAACACATCTACCACCAGTAAATTTCACGTCATCACTTCAGTCAGCATGGTGTTGGATTTTTATGGTGACACCAATATTGGTATATACCCCATGAAGTCGATATGAATAATACATACATAACTGTATTACAGCTCAGACGGCGCTGTAGATAACAAAGATGTAGGGGGAAATAGCAGAGGATATAAAAGACCACACAAGTACCATCAAGAGGTGAACAACCATTGTCTCCCCCCCAGTGCGTAGATTAAAAAAAAAATTAGTCCACCGGCCGCTGCGATAAAACTATATCCATGTAACGCACAGTTTGTCCGTCGTATCAGAGCAAACAATGGTTAAGCACCCTGGCCTGAGGATTTACAGCCTGGATTATCACGTTCGGCCTGTTATCTCCTGCGTAGTGGGCCACAGTGTTACATGCGCTATATGAACACGTTTCAACAGGGTGGTTAAAAAAAAAGTGTGAAGGAATAAAAGCGATATGTGGAGGGGGGTGAACAGTAAGAGGTTGATCGATTTTTTTTTTATTCATTGGAGCATGAAGAGTAAAATATCAAATGATATAATCTAACGTTTTTTTTATTCAATCAAACGACGAGACGAATGAGACTATCACCTGATGGTGAGTGATACGCCTGCGCATAACAACGTGCACTAGGTAGCATGATGCACACTGTACCGCATTGCGCTCCTCGCCTTGAGATATAAGATGTTGTCTCGATACAGTTATTTCATTAGCTACAGAGTCCTTCAAACCGGAACATAATATTATCTATCGGTTGCAATAGGAGCTGCGGAGTTACCTACCGAGACTGTCTCCGGCAACAGAGACCTACCAGCAGTATATAGTACGATATAATTCAACGTTTGTCTTTCTCTCTTCTTTATATATTTCTTCGTACTTCAGAGTATATGGCGGTAGAATGAGACTACAGCACAAAGAAGAGAAGCCGGAAATGGAAACTATATATAGAACCACTTTTTCACTAATTCTCTCAGATACTTAATAGTTGCTTCTTTTTTTTAAACTTTTTCGTTTCATAAAATCCAGTTCACATCGTCCCAGAAGTTTCATATCTAAAATACCTCGGCGTCAAGTTTTCCTTTCTATCTCTTCTTTATCAGGTAAACGTTTTCTCGTCAATTGATCCTGCGCTCTCCTGCATCCGTCGGCTTCTTGCGACGTTCATCAGATCCTTTGTCCACCTTGTGAAATGTCTGCCAGCATTTCGACTAATCGAGGACCTTACTGCGCCATCGGTCGTCAGTCTTGCCTGCAATCGCATTGCCTTGACCATTGTTAGTTTTTAACTAACTACGACCAATCGTTGAAGTGATTAGTTTTATCATCATCATCATCATCATTTCAACCGATGGATGTCTTCGGCTGGTCGTAGGTCTCTTGTATAGTGTTCCACAAACCACGGTCTTGCGCTGTTTGAATCCAATGGCTACCAACGATTCTTTTGATGTCCTCTGTCCACCTAGTGAGGAGTCTGCCAACGCTGCGTGGTCGCCATTCCAGCACTGTAAGTTTCTAACGTTTGTAACTTCTACGAGCTGTGCCTTTTTTTTATTAACGAGGGGGAATTGCCTGCGCATACCAGTCCGATAAACCCTCCCTTTCCAGGGCGCGCCGGAACATCCAACGCGTCCACCTACGTCGGCCTCCTACAGTTCGCCCAGAGGCCATGGCAGTCACGGGCAAAAACTTCTCCCGGCTCCCTGTGGCGGAGAGATTTTGGGCCTGCCGCTACCCAGCTATGTGCCTTGCCCATTGCTACTTCAGCCTCGTGACTCGTAGGGCTATGTTGGTGACCCTGGTTTTACTGTGGATCTGCTAATTTCTTATTTAATTACGCAGAGATACTAAAAGCATCGCCCTCTCCTTCGCTCACTGTGTGACTGAGCTTTATTATAAGGCTCATACTTAGTGACCATGTTTCGGAGCCGTAGGCAACTGGCAACACTTACTGTTCTAAGACAGTTTATTAGGAAAGGTTTACATATCCTTTAAGGACCATAATCCGGAAATAAATATTGATTAAAAAAAAAAGGTAAAATAGTAAGTGATGTGATTCTAGTGTTTAATTTTTATTTTTGAAAAACTTCAAACAAATCTATCTGCACAGGAATTTCCAAATGTAGAGGAAATTAGGAAATATTGATATTACACCCATACTTCTTTTGTAATTTGGTGCATTTGTCGATGGGTTCGTTGTAGTGGATTTTTGTCATATATAAATGTTCTAATGGTTTAAAATTCATCAAAGAATCCCCAGGTCACGAGGTTCGAATCCACTGGTTGTCGTCGTCGCAAACGGACCTCTAACATAAGAGCTTACGTCAGATGAACGTATTGATTTCGTCTCTACGTATAAAAAAGTGTATTAACAAAATGTTAAAACTTCCATCCTGTACTTCAGGAGCTGAGAAGCAGCAAATCCTTAATCGTAAAAAAAAATTTGGTAACATCATCTGAATAGTCGAAGTCGGTCGTTCGGTTGACGTGCCCATTGGTGAGTTACCATTGAAAAGAGTCGCGACGTGTGAGGGACTTAAAACCCAAAACCTCCTGACCTCCTCCGAGGCACGTTTCCCGGACAAAGGAAAGCGTTCACAGTCGGAGGAGAGAAAAAAAACAAAGAACCGTAAATCAGTGTCGCGACGTTTGTTTTTGACTGTAATTAAAAGTCATTACGTACTCCGAATATGGTCGTACGGTAGCCTAAATAGACTCGAAATACATCAGACCTAGCGAAAGATTTACAAACTTAATTCTGCAAGCTGTTAAAGTACTAATACTGTCTAAGAAAAACTTTATTTCCATATGAATAAGGTATAAAATGGTGGTGTGAAATTTTCATAAACGTAAAACATTTTTTGTCGTGCAACAGATGTAGAGCATGGTGTCCAGTTCCCGGGGAGCCCTTTGCGCTCTTTGTGTTGGCGCTGATTGAACCATTTCGGTACAGAGGGCGGGGAGTGCGGCGGCTCTTGTCGGCTGGTCGTCTTGTGATTTATTCCTTCTTTGTTTGGAAAGAACGCGGGACAAATTTTGTGACATGGTTTTTTTTTAATACGTCCAAACTAAGGCACTTTTCGTGTGCGCAATGATTTACGGACGTTTATGTGACAAGTTATGTGACGTGACGCAATGTTACTTGTCAAGCGCTGTGGTGTACGTCATTTAGGGAGAAGAAACCTTAGAACTCAAATAAGGTTCACTATTGGACGAAACGCCGCCGGAAACGGAATGTTCATCTAGAATAGAAACCTTCGCTGTATCAGTATTTTGCGTTAGGCTATATACTACGTTTAAGGACTTGCCAAACGAACCCTCTGTTTAATAACAAACTGCCCACTCTGTATCACCAACACTGGGATTCTAAGTTGTCACCTCACAAGAGAGCCAAGGCTACTTACCACACTGGTAAGATAACCGGTGTGTTAAGTAGCCCTCACCTACTGTGTGGTGCACCCTCTTAATCAACAAACGAGGCACTAGCTCTCACCAAACCGCATTGGGCCAACTTGGTGGGAAAAGGCCCAAATCCCCATATAACTCCTACAAACGAAGGTCGCGAGAAGCCGCTGGAATCTGGCAGTGCACAACTGAACGATGTGGACATCTTTGAGGAGGCCTATGTTGAGCAGTGGACGTCTATCGGCCCATGATGTTGATGTTGTTCCTTTACGTCCTAATCCAAAAGTTCAGGCTCAATGAAGACGCGTATGACTTTTAGAGTCCATCGCCCTTTGATACTGACCATATTAATTGGAAGATGTTCTTCCTGGACTAGATCAACCATTGTGCATTTTACCAATATAACTTTATCGGTCATCTCCCTCAGGAAGACCTCAGAAATCTACTGAGGAAAACGTGAGTTTGAATAATTATCGATTTTTAAGTGATAATTTTTTTTATTTACAAACTTTATTGAAAACCTAAAATTAGGTTACGATAGGTCGACCTAATGTCCTTAGACACGGACGGAGGAACGGACATCCCGTAACGTCCCCAAACCCACCGAGTGGGTTATATGCCAGTTAACCTAGTGAATGGTGAGATGCTGTATTAGAAGAGGAACATTTGATATCTAATCACAAATTGTCAGTATAGTGTACAAAAACATACAAACTATACATAAATAAATATGTATATATATATATATGTGTGTGTGTGTGTATATATACGTAAGTATATATATACTAGGAGGGAGCAAAAAGTAGTGAGAACGAGATATATTCTCCTTTGTAAGAATAAAAATAAATAGTGGCATAGCTCAGATATATATTTGTAATATTAATGTGAGATAAGTCTCCGCGAGATGGGTGACGAGAGTGTTAACCGACACTCAGAAACAAAACACGACGACGACTTGACATTTCGAAGATATTGTCGGACAAGTTTCAAGAAGATTCTGAAAACTGTTTCTCTCGTTTCGTAGCCATGGACGAAACATGGCTCCATCATTTTGATCCCGAGACAAAACGGCAATCTTCGCAATGGAAACGGCCATCATCACCGACCCCGAAGAACTTTCGTGCCGTGGCATCGGCTGACGAGGTTATGGCCTCAATATTTTAGGACTCAGAATCAGACCAATATTATGC
This sequence comes from Ornithoptera priamus, assembly GCA_029034505.1. Classification (NCBI taxonomy): domain Eukaryota; kingdom Metazoa; phylum Arthropoda; class Insecta; order Lepidoptera; family Papilionidae; genus Ornithoptera; species Ornithoptera priamus. Next base: position 997,484 of record JARDWD010000500.1, on the reverse strand, counting down.
AGCTTTAATTCCCAAGTTGGGGAATGCCATCAAAAAGAAAAGGAGAGGAAACTTCGAAGGGGCGTGCTGTTTCATCACGACGACGCACCCGCGCACAGGTCGGCAGTTGCGATGGCTGCCATTCAGCAAGCTGGCTTCGAATTGGTTGACCATACCTACCTTTTATTCACCAGATCTGACGCCAAGCGATTTTTATCTGTTCCCCAAATTGAAAGAATACTTAAGGTGAATCAGGAACGAAGGCCAAAACGAAGTGATGGATACCGTGGAGAGCTTTTTGCAGGACCAAGTAAACTTTTTTTTTAAAGGGATTGAAGCCTTGGCAAAGCGCTGCACTCGGTATGCAGGGAGACTCGGAGACTGTGTACAAAAGTAAATGATTAAGTTATCAATAGTCATTATATTCAATCTCATTCTCACTACTTGTTGATCCCTCCTAGTATATATACTAGCTGTTCTTCGGCTGCTTTATTGACCATAATATATAATTAGACTTGAAATTTGTTTGAAATATTCCTTGAGTTACTATAGCAACCGCGTAAAAAATTCCAAATGAAAATGTTCATCAAAGTTAATTACAAATAAAATGATGAAGGATCTATGAAAATCAACAAATACATAGCCGCAACAACTCACAGGACCCAAGCCAACCACACCTGCTCGTGGTGCTCCCTGCCAATGAACAAATGAAGCTCTGACTATCATTGGCTCCCACCAACCCGCAATGGGCTAGCACGGTGGGAAATAACCCAAGTCCTCCCATATGAACCCCTACAAACGATGGCCCCTGATGCCCGGCAATGCGTGCAGGACCGATGAATGAGGGAGGCCTATGTCCAGCAGTGGACGAGCAGTAGTCTGATGACGATCTACAAATCATTCCGCGTCGAATGCTAATGTTGCCATGTCGACACGTTCACTAGTTTTCACGTGACTGAACTAGTCATGTCTGGTGTGCACTTTAAGTAAATTTATAGATCAAGCGAGGATTCGAGCGCGGGCTCTGCGCCAGAATCCTCCAGCTTTTGGACGGCGCGTCAGTTCGTAAATGGATTACCATGGCTTCACATTGATCTGGAATTCAATAAACTGAAATTGGTCGAAACGATGGAATCCACTGATCTCATGACGCAGCACCAATGGCGAACTGCAGCTCCTATAGCTCATCATTCATCATCATCACCATTATCAGTCTTTGTTTCTCCATTGCTGGATACAAGCCTTCTTCCCCAGTGACTTCCATTCACTGGTTCACAGGTGTCTAATGCCGGAGATGGTCTACTTACTACCGCTGCGTTTAATTTATACTACAGACATTACTGTATTCAGGTTTGAAGGGCGCTGTCGCTAGTGTAATTACTGCTATAACGAGACTCCACATCTTATGTCTGACGAGCGCAATGTGGTGTTGTGTACAACATCCTAACTAGCCTCTCGTTGTGAGCAGGCGTATCACTTACCATTAGATGAACCTCCTGCTCGTCTCACCGCTTCGCATTAAAAGTTGGAAAGGTTGAACATGCCGCACACCACCAGGGTGTGGTTAGCTAAAGGTTTCGGTTCGCAAATTAAAGGTCGCAGATTCCTAAGTTGGAGTATTGTGATGAAATGTACTCAAACTCATTAACAATATAATTGTTTATAACTTAACATGTAAACATAAATCGGAACTTAAAATATGGTTAAGGATACTTAACTTTGAAGTGACGAGATGAGGATAATGTGACGTTAGTTAGGATGATATACACTACACTCCGTAGTTTCTTTTTACTCGTCGAAACGACGGTACACGAACGAGACGTTCACCTGATGATAAGTGACACGTTTTCCCGTAACGAGGAGCTAATGATGATATACACAGCACCGCTTTATGCTCGTCGCTTTGAGACGTAAGGTGCTAAGTCTCGTCACCGCAGTAATTACACTAGCCGTAGCGCCCTTCAAACCGATACACTGTAATGTTTGCACAGTACTGTTTGAGAGTTAGAAATAAGCGCTGCTTACTAGCTACAGCTCTAAGTTTGGACACAGTTATTTTTATTCTACAAAGGGATGAGATTAGCTGGACGTTCACCTGATGGTAAGTGATACGTCTGCTCATAACAATGTGGCGTTAGGCAGAATGATAAACACATCACCACAATACGATCGCAGCCTTGAAATACCAGATTTTAAGTCTACTTCTTAATTTCACAAGCTACAACGCCATTCAAACCGGAACACAGTAATGTCTGCACAGTACTGACACGACACCTACATAGACAGGAACCAGTGTTCGACTTTATCTGATCACATTCATCACTTACCGTCAGTTTCAGCATCAGTTCATTTTGACCTGGTCATGGAACATAGGCGGTTAAACGACCTAAACACGGTCTACGTTCACGAATCCGGTTCCGTAGCTGACGCAACGTGATGCTGAACAACAAAAGGATTTGAATACGTTACTGAAGGCAAGTGGGGCGCTGGCACGTGTTTTCGAACTTTCCATCAGCTCCTTCACACCGGCGCTCGAACAAATGTGAAGCTTATTCCGTCGCGATAAGGTCCACCTTAACCAATCCAGGTTAGAAGGACGTGAACACCAACAAGCGTTCATTTGCGTACGGTTAATTGTAAATCGTTGCCATTTTGTGCTTTACTGCGTTGGAATAAGGGTGTGTAGCATTTATAAGGACTGACCTGATGTTAAGGAGGGCACGGCTCAAAGAATGGTTTGTTCGCAGTGAATGGAAGTCTTTTTAAGTACAAATGAGGTGTTATCTCAGTTGAATACATTATGGGTCAAAGTCTCAACGTTGCCAGTGTGACCATACGTTTCAGATACGTTTGGAAAGTATCATCAATTGGAACGTTGATGATGATAATGATAATATCAAGAACTAATTCTATATCGTCGTCGTCGGCTGGTGGACGCCCACCGTTGGACGTAAGCCGACATCAAAGATCAGCGGCAGAGTAACGCAGATTGTTATTATCATGGATATGAAGTGTTGGATGTAGGGTAGGATAGATAAAATTTTATTTGCGCCCTGCACGGGTGGGGTATTATAAAAAGTCCAGGCGATACGGACGGTTGCACGGGCGAGGGGTTGGTGCCAGGAGTGCAGATGAACAGTCGTGGGTTGACAGTCGCGGTCGGCAGACAGGTGCGTTTTCGAAGCCGCCGCAGTAGCACAGCGCTGCGTTTCGCGATTGGATTGTGATCACGACACGGGAGTGAGCTACGCTGCTCGTACGGGGTGCGGGTGGAACGGGACATTGCAGTCACGTCAGGGTTCAAAATTGACTTGACTGACTCGACTGACACTTTTGACTTGACAGTAAAACACGAAGTCTTGCAGCTGGCGGCCTGACAGCGAGCGGTTAAACGCACGTAGTCTAAGGTAACAGTGGTACGGCATATGAAGAGTTCATGCTTTTCTAATCCGAAAGTCATCCCGCATGCGCAACTTCCGGAATACAACAGTACATTATGGTAGCAGTTTGAAAATCTTATGATGACTGATTTAGAAAGAATACCACCAATAAATCTAACATTTCGCACCAGAATGGAACCAGGGTCTTTCTTTTACATAAACCGTTACTCCACAGTAGCCAGACGTAACTTAAGTAACTTACCATCCCTCTTTGTCATCTGATCTTCGTCATCTCAAAGTCGTTCACAAAAGTTTTCTCAACGTTCACCTAATGGTAAGTAATATGTCTACGCATAACGGAGCTGTAGTTAGGAGATATACACTGCAGCACATTGTGCTTATTGTTAGGCGAAAGATATGAGGTCCACAGTGATTTCACTAGCTACAGAACTCTCCTAACGGGAACACAGTAATGGTAGCAGATATAGTTTTTCAGCTGCAAAAGGCGCTGCGGTGGTACCTAAACGGCCTCCGGAAGCAGAGACCTACCACCAGTAATACTAAAAAAAATTTTTCTAGATTTTCCGTATGAAAGTACTAGATCCCTATTCAGACATCAATATCGGTGGAAACGAATCTAAAACACGCTTGGGATTCAATCCTGTCAGATGATAAAATCTTGGCAATTTACTAGTCCCAGCGTTGGGGATAAAGCTTAAATCTAGCTCGTTAATTTGAATCCTTATGCATCTAGATTACTTAAGTCTAGACCATATGGATATTTAGTAATATCAAAATTTATTTACTTAAAATCTTTTAATTTTGATTAACTACTCGGACGCGATATCGTAATCTTAAACAGCTTAATGTATTCCCACTGCTGGAACTCTAGAGGACGGGAGGAGGAACAGAAACTCACCCATATCCTTATACTGATGTCTTGAAGTTCCTGACCTTTACGGAATAGTAAAGCTCACCGGAAAAGGAACCATGGAACCAAAAATCCCATTTCGCAATATTCCATCGCATTAACAACTGAACTATCATCACTTCTGTAGATTATTTTTATCCAATTAAACGACGAGATGAGTGAGACTTTCACCTGATAGTAAGTGATACGCCTGCCTCTAACAACGTCAGTTAGCTAGTTAGAGTGATATACATAACTCCACATTACGCTTGTCGCCGGGAGACATAAGATGTTGAGTCCTTTACCCCAGTAATTACACTAGCTGCAACGTCCTTCAAACCGGAACATGGTAATTTTTGTAGAACTAGGCGGTCGGCGACAGAGACCTACCATCAGTAGATACCTAACACCTCATGTCTCAACGCAATGTGGTGCAGTCAATACTATCCCAACTGGGGCCATATTATAGGCATGCGTATGAAGGGTGTAAGGGGTTCCGCCCAACGTCTTACGGAGCCCAAGTCAACTTCACCTATACGTGGTGCACCCTGCTGAATAACAGACCAGGCTCTGACCATCCACCAACCCGCACTGGTCCGCATGGTGGGCTAACGCCCGATTCCTCTCATTCTACTATTGGATGTGGAGATCTTTGAAGGAGGCCCATGGTCAGCAGTGGACGTCTATCGGCTGGTGATGGTGATGCGTATCACTTACCATCACGTGTTGTCGCTGCGTTAAAAAAAAAAATCATCAGTATTTAATAGTCGTGTTCAATAGATTTCGGTTATAAATTGATAATCCGTCGGTATAACGACTATTTCCATCGAGCTGAAATTCCACGTGCCGCGTATCTGATCGGAATACCTTCGCGGACTCCGCGGTGTGAAGGTTTTCTATTTTAATGTACCGCAAAATCGGAATTCAGCGCGCGCCGTCCAAACTTCGCGGAGGTGGGGAACGTCTGTTCAAAAGTCGACTTTTTTCCGGGCGAAGTTCGCGCTGTTAGTCTCATTGAAGATTTTTACACAGGTGCTAGGTCTTTATTGCCGGAGACCGTCTAGGTACCAACACAGCACCTATATCTGCCACCAAACAGTACTGTGTAAACTTTAGTGTTCCGGTTTGAATGGCGCTGTAGCCAGTGTGATTACTAGAGTAAAGTGATTCAACATCTTACATCTCAGGTGAGGAGCATAATGCGATGCTGTATATCATCATAACTAGCGGTACGTTGTAATAGGCAGGCGTATCACTTACCATCAGATGACCGTCCGGCTCGTGCGACCTTAATTGAATTAAAAAAATATATATAGATTCGTTAGCACTCAGGGTTATCAGTATTCATAAACTAGTGGACTAGATTATACAGAAACAGTACGATATCATGTTTGGTGGATAATATAAGAAATCTCTGATAATGATGATGATGATGAAAGATGACAAGAGAATGAGATAGGTAAAATTAAGAAGCAGAAGAACCAGAGATGGAGTTAAAAGATAACATATGTATCAGAAATCCCTGGTCTGTAGTCTCGAGCTTTTTAAATAGTACTCTAAGATGAGCCCTGGCTGTCAACTAAAAGGGTTTCCAAGTTCACGGGTTTCGAAGGTTAGGGGAAGCTTCTGGGAGGGAAATGATTATGTAGGATTTGTGTACACTAAAACCCCATCGGTGATCTTCTTTAGCGCCTTGCGAGACACCTTGAGATCTCTTACAGACGGGACCTCTTGCCTATTAAGCACGTCCCAAAAAGAGCCGTGACCCTCTTCGGCACCATCGCTTTGCTTCAACAGATACCTCACCTTGTCTAGTCGCCTTCTACGACAGCCAGAGCTTACCTTAGTCTTATTCGTAATAGCCGAAGAAGAGGTGGAGGACAGTGGGAGACCTACCAGCGAAATGTTTGTTACCAATATTGTTTTGTTAACAACCTCCTCTGTCGGTAACAATCTAGTTCCGTACTTGTCAAGGGATTGTAGGTTTTATTCCTATCTCAATAAGGTTTATAACCGCACCGGCGTGAGGTGTACAAAGGGGTACAGTAAGCTAAGAACAGCACGCTTCAGTAAGCCGAAGCGTAGACAGGAAATGCTTTTTTTTAAAGAGCGTGATTGTATGAACACACTTCCTGCGATTGATAAGTGTCGGCGCGCCCTTTTTATTGACTAACTTAACAACGCGGCTTCGCTCCTAAAACCCTACTTCCGGTCACACAAATTAATATCTCGATTTATGCTTTAAGATTCTCTATTGTTCGTAGTTCGTAGTAAACGTGGTAAACGAAGATACGGGAAGAGAAGGATTCTAGCTGATGGTAAGTGATACGCCTGTCCGTAGTAACGTTGCGCGAGTTAGGATGTGTACTGCACCATATGGGTTCGTCGCTTTGAAACAAGTAAGTCTCGTTAATTTCACCAGCTGCAGCCTCCCTCAAACCGGAAAACAATAGTGTCTGTGTTCTAGATTCTGCTGTGGTATCTATACCTACCATCACATCACCAGTCTATTATAATTTGTTTTAAAAGGAACAAAGGGAAAAATTACTACGGTAACAAGTTTTAACATTTTATCTAGAGGCGACAGGCACCGTCTTTGCAGTGTACGTCATCTTAACTAGCACTCTAAGGTGAACCGATGAAGAGTTAGTGGAGATGCTGGATGCGAACATCTCACGGCTCTAATGGTTCCGCACAACAGCTTACGGGACCTAAGCCAACCTCACCCGCTCGTGGTGCACCCTGCTAATCAACAGAGGCTCTGGCTCTCACCAACCCGCATTGGGCTAGCATGGTCTAAATTCCCTGATGAATCCTTATCCGCTCGATGTGGGAATCTTTGGGGCGAGGCCTATCGGCTGATGATTATGAACAGCTTACGACCAATTGTAGTCCAGCAGTGGGCGTCTGTCAGCTGATGATTAAACAAGGCGGAAATTCGGAGACAATTAAAACATAAGATTGTCGTTGTCGATTTGCGTGTTATTGGTATACCGCGACGATGACGTGACGTAACAGCGACGTGACGTGCTAGTTATTTTGACGTGTCGTGTCTGTGACAATGGAAACGAACCGGCTCTTAGGCAACATGCAGTGTAATGTGACTCATCAACCAATATTATTGAACTAGTAATACTAACGTATGGTACAAGTTATAGGTGACAGCGGGTTCAATTATTGGTTTATTTAATGTTTTATTTGTTGCGTCCTTAGCGCAGTGGTTATGCGCCCGCCTTGTGACACGAAGGTCGCTAGTTCGATTCCGAAGCTGCGTGTTGTAGTTTTACTGATTAGACTTTTTTTTAAATCTACCTACCTAGTTACTATCCCCATATTATAAATCTGCTGGAATAATTATTGCTGTGTTAATTGCTACTTAAACATGATAATTAATAATATACAAATATTAGTATAGGTGGCTCGATTACCGCAGTCCTTATTACTGGTAATAGTACACAGCTCGCGCTCCTACCGCCAGCAACAGTATAGAAATATTAATGTATACCAAAGTGGGTGGCGCCGTATTTGAAGAAACGAGACTTATATAATTTACATAACAATTATTCGATAGCAATGGTGAAGTTGTGAATTTATCTTAACGGGCGTTATAAAACTGTTTGAATTTAAAACTATAACAAGTTAACGACAAAAAGCTTGTTTACTTAGAATAACTTAGCAGGAAAACATTATGCCTGTTAAAATAAGTATGTAACTCTATCTATCTCTATATCTACATTTATTGATGACTATTTTTTTTTCACAGATTCATGTCGACAGAATGCCAAGTCAATGTTACGGTGAGTTGGATTACATATTATGTATTTATAAATCATTAGCTGATAGACGTCCACTGCTGGACATAGGTTTCCCCAAAAGATATCCACATCGAAAATGAAGTATTACGATAGAATTATTTCAATTATATAATAAAAAACACTATATTAGCTTTTTTTAAATAAGTAAATTTGAGCAATAATTTTAATAATCGCCGTAAGTTTTAGACTTGTGCCACAACAACATAGTTTATATTAATAAAGCTGATTATTTGTGATGGAGGGGGAGTCCCGGGTGTTAACTGCTTTTTACACTACATCCAATAGATTATATACAGTACTTCGATCCATCGATTGAAGTATTTAGTTTAATCAGCAGTGGGTGGTAGGTCTCTGTTGATGGATACCGTCCAGATACCACCACAGCGTATATTTCTGCCGACGAACAGTACTGTGCAAACGTTACTGTGGTCCGGTTTGAAGGGCGCTGTGGCTAGTGAAATTGCTAGAAGAATACCATTTTAAGAAGCGCTACATTTCGCACACTGCGTTCGTTCAAAAAAATCTAGAAAACTTTATAATACATGAATATAGTATCAATACTGTTTAAGTCTAGATTCTTCTATCTCTCTTCTGTATCAGGTTAATATAGTTTCCACAATAATACAAACTTAATCGAGAGATGCTCATCTGATGATATGTGATACGCTTTCCTATAACCAAGTTAGGATGACACACACTGAAAAAAATTTTACTCCTCGCCTTGATACATTGTGGAGTCTTATTACGTCAGAAATTTCACTAGCTACAGCGTCATTCAAACCGGAACAAACAGTACTGTGCGTACATTACCGTGTTCCGGTTTGAAGGACGTTGACTTGATGGTAAGTATACGGCTGTCCATAGTAACACGGCTCTAGTTAGGATGACCTATACTGTACCACATTGCGTTTGACGCGTGAGCTTTACCATCTTAAGCATAGTTACCCCAGTAATTTCACTAGCTGCAACCCTTCAAACCGGAACAAAGTAACGTCCGCACACTATTGATTGACGGCAGACATTGCAGCAGCGGTGGTACTCAGTCGGTCTCTAGCAGAGACCTATCACCATTAACACTGAAAATTATTTTTTCGGTTTTCAGTAGGAAAGTACTAGATCTCTATTCAGACACTAACATCAGTTAAAACGAATTTCAAATACGTTTAGGATTCAAACTTGACAGTTGATAAAACCTTCGCAATTTACTAGTCCAGCGGTGGGAATGTAGCATAAATCTACCTCATTAATATGAGCTCTCATTTGTCTAGATTACTTAGGTCTATTAGTAATATATATGGTAAATTCATTCAACATAATTTCAACGTCCTTCAAGCCGGAACACAGTCATGTATGCAGTGCTGTTTGTAGGTAAGAGCTGCGGTAGTGCCTTAACGGCTTCTATAAAATTAGACCTATCATCATTAGTACTGATGCTATATAGCCTGTACATACGCGGTGGTATATATAGACCCGTCGCCCTTTCGCCCAACCCTCGTGCCACCCCCTTGATGGCATTTGTACAGGACCTATAGCCCGCGAATTAAATTACGCTGAACGTAAAGCATCGTTTGAGGGTTGAGCTGACATTTTATGGGTACGGCGGTGATTTTATGAAAGGTCCGATAGTTAGAGGCGACGGATCACTTGTTATGATGTCACAATGGAATTGCGGGGCCCTGGATGTACAGGATTCGGGAGCTGAGATAATAAATAGCATTATTTTTTTTTTATAAACCAATCATTATCTATGGGTTTTACTGTATATGTCATCGTCAATGGCAACTTCAGCTTCGCGACTTGTAAGGCTAAGGTTGGTAATCTTAATTCTGCGGATTTCTTCATTTCTCATTTGATCAGGCAGAACTGCGAACATCGGGTTCTCCATCGCTTGCAGTGTCACTCCTAGATATCTTATGAGGCCCATAGCACAACAATATTTCAGTAATACCCTCACGCTGATACAAATATTCATCATCCAATATGGTCTGAGAAAGTCTGAGAGTTGCAAGATCGCTGCAGCTGTGACGTCATAGTCATATATTGTCTTCATTTGCTCTATAATTTTTGTAATTTTTTTTTAATTATATATCACAAATACTAGGGGTAGATCTGTAGCTGTAGACCGTCTAGGTACCATTGCAGCTCCTATTGCAGCTGACAAACAGTAGTGCATACATTATCTAGTGATATTACTGGGGTAAAGAAATCTAAGATCGTGTTTCAAAGCAAGGAACACAATCAGCAGTGTATAAAATCCTAACTAGCGCCACGTTTATTATCAGATGGACCTCTTACTCGTTTTGTTGCTCCCTTAAAAAAAAAAATATTTTTAAACCCCGCCTCGTTCTGTACTATTCTTGAAACAAAAAAAACATCTCGAATGGATAGATTTAGGTTCCTTTACATTTACAATTGAGAAACCTGATTCGCTTTCGAGACTACATATAATGAGGTTTGGTGAACAAGGCTTTTGAAATTTATTTCTGGATCCACATATTAGAGCCCGTTTATTCTGGGCTAAGTTCGTGACTATTTTAAGAGACACCCCTTTCAAAAACTTTCCCCCAAGCTTAACGCCATGATCAAATTGCCAGAAAATTCTCTTTAAACTACACTACAACTACTCTCTTAGGCTGTTTCCGGGTCGCTTTGCTGGCTATAATATAGAATTAGATTTGAAATTTGTCTGAAATATTCCTTGAGAGCAACCGCAAACGTTACTATAGCAACCGCATAAATACGAAACGAACATATTTATAAAACGTAATTAGTAATAAAATGATGTTGGATCTATGAAATTTAAAAAATACATAGAATATTCCTCGTTGAATGGTCATGTTCCTATGTCCAAACTTCACCAGTTTTCAGGTGATGGGCGACCAAAGAAAACCCATCATTATAAATATGTTAGCTTAAAGCTGTACTTTTTTATGTTGCAGTTCATATATTCATAAAGTTAGGTATAGAATGCGGATGTGTTATCTAAATGCTAAGTCCTTCCCACTTACCAGTCAGATCAAATTGTTTTTTTTTAATTTTTTGACTCATATATATCTTCGATCTATAAAATCAAATATTAGGAGCAATTTCCATGGATTCCTATACCAGTGCCCTTCCTTAGACTTCCCGGTACAATACAACTCTCACATTCTTCTTTATCTGATTCATGTTTCCAATTTTTGGACTTCCCTTTTCCTTCTCCTGATCCTGTTTGGTTTTTGCTATCCACCTGATTATTCGAGTCATCATCCAATATTCCCAGCCGTATAATGCCATTCCCCATATGTACATTTTTATCACCATTGGAATATAAATTATATTGCCAGCACCAAAATGGGCATACCTCTGTCAAAAACGATGCGACATAAAAGTCCGCAATATCAGGGTAGGGTGAAGCGTTAAAGGGCGAAAAGGCACCACCATTGTGAGTTGATATTCCCTTTTTTTCAAGCTCTGATAAATCAGGACCGTATCGCAACTATCGCGGGCCAACCCCACCCGGCCGCGCCTCGACCTGATAAACAAACCCACCCACTTCTCTTCGCCGTTTGCTTAGAAAGGGGTGCGGTACCATACAGCTGTATTGCCGCGGCCCCGGCCCCGTGGCCGTTACCGTTACCGTAACAACCCATCGCGTTATTAGCTCGGCCGCGCGGCCTCCACGTCTCACAAAAACAACCGATAAAGACGAGGGATGACCTTAAACTAAAATAAACAGATGATCGCCCAAATGACGGGCCTCCCCCATACACCTGCAATAAAGTGATGTGTACAAACCCCGGCGCGCCCTTTCGCTAATGAGGACAGTTTATGGGGCGCGCTGGCATTTAGCTTTTATTGTCCGTGCGCGCGCAACCCCCGTGCCGGGTTTATAAGAAGTGGCACTCGCTGGTGGTGTTCAGTCGCGCACGTGATCCCGGCTGGTGCGGGCCTCCCGCGCCCGCTGCCGCTAACTCGCGCTAATTTACTTCGTTACGCTTCAATTTGTGACTCAGCCGCTCCTCGCTCGCCTACGCCTGTTAATTAGACTCTAACCTAGTATTTGAATTATCGCGTGGGCTACGTGCGTTTTTAGTTGGTCCAATCGCATTCGTTTCGGTCAATGTAGTTCATATTAGTCGCCTGTTTCTCTTCCGTCCCCTGCCTTCAAGTTTCTAAACTTTTCCATTTAGACTTTTCCAACTTATAGTAGTAAATTTTCTTAACTTTTTAATTTTTTTTTTGTTATTTTGCTATACTTTTTAAATTGTTACGATTTTCGCTTCGCTTCTCGAAAAGTTCTTGTCTCTTAGTATCGCGGCTATACTTTGATGAAACTTTCTTTTAAGATAAAAATAAATTAGAAGTTTCAAGTAAAAATTTTTGCTTTCAAAGTAAAGACAATTCGTTACTTCGGAAAATTGAGTTAAGAAAATTTATTCTTAATAGGAACATATAGAGTTTTTTCTGCATTTAGACTCTGGTTTCTACGCAAATATTACAAATGTACGTATAACAACCAGTATTGTATTAATTACTTCCCCCACTCTTTTCAAAGTAATTGTTCCTTATATTAATCATTCAGTCTCATTTCACGTGCACCCTCTATTCATTTTTCCTTCTGTCGTTTCTCTAAAATTGATGCTAGTCTTGAAATGCATTTACTGATTTGTCAACCAGCTGCCTCCATACGAACTTCACAAGATTCTATTATATTTCATTCTTCTGTATAAATGTTAATATAGACCTTCATCAATTTCTTCACAGTACGTAAACTGTGTTATTAATTTTCTTCACACGTTTTCATATTCATCACAATTTTGTTTGTTATCTTCCCAAGGTGGTTCCATACGCGAGTAAACTGACGTCTGTCCCACCAGTTACCACTTAACTTGAACCTTAGAAGTTAAACTTGTTCGGTTGAGTAATTAGGTATAATTGACAGAGTTAATTTCTTATATCTACTTCATGTCGGTAAGTTTGTAAGGTTATCTACTATCTTTTACAGTCAAGTGTATCTCTTCATCTTCAGATTTAGTCTTTATTGCTTCACGACTCATATATACATAAAATTTAAAGTTCTATTTTATGGTATGAAGCCAAATTTTTCCAACTTGCTGGACCGAAGTTGCTGGTTCAGATTTATCTTCCTATATTATTGTCAATTTCTTTACAATTAATTAAATTAATAATTTTTGAAAATCTTGTTCTTAGGCGAATGGATTGGTATTGAAGGCAGTAGTAAAAAGCGATCATAAAAGAATTGTTGGTAGCAGAATCCATCCAGGAAATTTCCGCAAGAATTTCCACCCATATTAAATAAGTACTTCTGATTGGCTGACGAGTTTCATTACTAAAATTTAATAGCTACACAATATATCCGGAACGAGATTGTATATTAAATTATTTATAGTAAAGAATCGGACGTCCAAAGACACGGAAGTAATATTTCCTATTTTTCTCTGTATAGTAGAGAATAGTTAACAAATTCGGACCATTTGTAAAAATATTAGGTTTTGTCACGAGAAGCAGAAACCAAATAAGAGAACTATAGATAACTCTTATTTGTCATCAGTTAATATTACTCTTAAATAATTTCCATGTTGAAGAGGAGAACATATCAGCTATTCATTTTAAATTACAGCACGCGACGATTCTGTAGTCGAGTATTATTGCAAAGATGAACAAGCAGTTTCCCTCTCACAGGTTCGCTAAATTATTTGTTTACACTTCTCTTGATGTAATTCGTAACGTCATCTCCGCAATGTTTGCGCTCTTATTGCTTAGTTAAGAGATTCATTTTGTACGTAGTTATATTTCATACTCCTACTGTTTCGGAGTCATAGATTTAATCTTTTGAAAGCTTTACAACAAGATCTCTACATTTTACTTTTAATTGTATATTAAATGTCCATGAAGTGTTCTTTTTAATTTCTGGTCTTTGTGTAGGTTGAACTCCTCTGAAGACCAGAGAAAAGAAATTGTTAATATTATCTATAAGTAGTTGTACCTTGTGGAATGTATGTTGAGGTTCTTTAGTAGAAATATTCATTATTATTTCAGAATAAATAATATGATAGATTTATCAGTCATCTTGATGTGATATATCAACCCTATTACACCGATGGGATGATTATTATTTTTGTCTGAATCTAAGATCACACAAAGTCGCACAGTAATGTAAAGTACGTTGACACTAGGCAAGTATTCATAAGTGAATATTCTCTTCATCTAACTCTGAAACGTTCACATCGACAATTGTTTCATTTCCTCGTTTCCGTAACGTTTATTTATAACCGGAACGATTTGAAAAATGGCAAAACCCATTGCGTTATAAGAAAAATATATGACGTTGTTTATAAAACGGATAACTACTGTTATGCCCTTTCGATCTTTCCGCAATGATCGCGTTAAACAAGCTTCAATCCGTGTATTGTTATGGCTCATGTTTATACAGCATCATCTGATAATAAGGAATCATAACTGAATGTTGATTTATATGAAGATAAACAAATTGTACCCGCGAGTCATGTAAATGATGAAAATATAAACGGAAACGTGGAACGGTCTTGAATCTGGATGTTATTGCAAGATTTTCTGATTACATCTAGCTCGATCCGTGGAGTAAATTAGGAGTTGGCTAAAATATATCCAGGATTGAGGAAAATGCGCTTGGATTTAGAGAAGACGGTATGTAGCTTCATATTTTGAAATCATTTCTTGCAGTTTATATCTCCCTAGCTCTCATAGCTTTTCTTACTTACTTTGAATTTGAAGTATTTATAATTCATTAGTTACATACAAAATTTTTTAACATTTACTACGTTTGAAAATTCTTCAATAATTTCAGTGCTTTGCCACCAAGTTTCAGTACCATGCTTAATATACTTTAACTAAGTTTTTATTTGTGGTAATTGTTAGTTGTACCAATAGGAAATGTGTGAATTGGCCGTCCAAAATTTGTGTTACAATCTGTGGGCGTTCACACTGCGTTTGCCCAAACGGTGAGCCTGTTTTAGGCCACGCCCACGCAGTGACGGTCTGCTGAGGTCGAATCATTGCAACATTCATTTGCAAGTTCAGAAGGTTAATTAATACTCATACTGTTGTAGTGTATTTTTGGACCAATTTGTATCATTCTTAGATACTTCGTGCTTAACCCTTAGTAGCCTGATTTACGAAAGTGATTTATTTTTAATATTATTATGTTTACCTGAGGGTCTAGATGAAGGGGAAAATAGCTAAAAAAATCACAATATTTTTTTTTTAATTTCATTGGGAAGAATATTATACAACAGTAAAATACGTACAGCCAACCTATAAAAAAAAACTAATAGTAATGTGAACATTCGGTTTAAAAGATTGGTGTCAAAATTGAAACTCTAGGTTATTAAGGGTTAAATGAGTCTCCCAACTATTCAGGGATAAAGGAAGTAATTAAGTATTCGTTCCACGTTATAATTTCAAATGTTTCTAAGATAGTAGTTAGTAAAAGAAATATTTTTTTTAATAAATCTCATCGGCTAGATTTGACATTCTCTTGCCAGAACATTATCTTTAGTGTACAGTGTTATTTCGTAGAGATGGCTATATATATGAAGCTATTATTCTTATTCATATTTAGATAGCCAAAGTATATGCCGTGTTTATTATATAATAAAAAGTGATGTATTTACTAGATTTATGCAGTGATTCTTACACGGCACCAGCTACGACCCGCAGAAGCCTTGCTAATGTATGTTACTCTTACTTCGTTAAAATCTGGTGAATATTACAGAAGTGAATTTGCTAAGGTAGTTAAAATGTCTTGAGTTGAACATCTGACGACAAGTTCATAATAAAGTGCATACTAAAAAGGAACTTTTTTTACATCAATCGTACCAATTTTAACTGATAATGGATCTCTGTTGTCCAGGTTGCTACTGCATCGTCTATTTTTGTCATCAAAGAGTAATGCTTAATAATTACTGTGTTCCGCTTTAAAGGGCGCTATAACTTGAATTCTGGGCTGATAAGACTTCCAGTATTTCAACGCGACGAGTTTTACAAGGTGTATTATTTGTTATCCTGAATACTGCCACATTGTCCTAAGCCAGTGTATACCATCAGGTGATTTCGTGCTTATTTTTTCATAATGGCGAATAAAAAAACTGTGTTTTTAATAAGCGTTTCTACAACTTCTGTGATAAATAAGCTAAGCTTTTGCCTTGTAGTACGGTGGTTCCTGTTTCGCTTCCAAAGATACATACGATTATAGAAGATTCAGCGTTTTTTGAATCCAACCCAGTGAACGGCAATGCTGTTTTCGTCAGCATATTGAAGATAGATAGATAGAAGATAGATAGATATTCTTGCAAGCGCGCTTCACCACCTTCGGTCTCGTTTTTTCTTAACTAGATGAAATTGAGATCCTTGTTCCATAGTAAACTATCAGTTCTATTTTTATAAATACTGAATAGATTAAAAAATGTCCCACAAATTTTTTTAAGACAAAACGTTTCTTAGGAATATAAAACACAAAGGGGAGCCTTGAAATGAATAAGTGGAAATAAACCCACTAGCTTGTATGGTAAGTGAAGCCCGGAGTCAGTTTGAAATTCAGAGTGCTTCTCAATGCCTCAAAGTGAAAAGCTTTGGCATTGGTATAAGTAGCTCTCGGGAAAGTGAAGCAAATACATTATTTGTTATGAGACTCCCATTATTTGAAGATCTCTATTTCACTGCACAAATAAAATGTCGCATTAGATTGCGAAGTTATTTCGTGAAACAAATGTATCAATATTTCTAAGGATTAGAGTAAATCGAAAGAGTTTTCATATAACATATGAAATTATCGATATGTGCTCTTTTGTTGAAACCGGTGAAGGAGCCTTCATCCATTTTACAAATTGAGATTCAGTTATAGCAAAGCGGATATATTGTGAAAGAGAATTTCTCTCTTGAAGATTAAAATTGTTTACTTCAGACAAGTCTCTGTTGACACAATAATGTCTATATTACAGTTTTAAATTACGACTAGGAAAATTACTGGGTTGAAAAGATGTAACGTTTTATGTCTCAAGAGGGTAATATTGTACTTCATAAATATTTTATCCCCTATTATCATTAAATAAGATTCTATCAGTCAAAGTTCTAAATTAAAACTCACATTGTCATTTGGATGAATAAACACTGCACTAATGGTTGGTGATACTAGGTTCAACAATATTTCTCTTATAGTTGTATCTACTTGTAGTTTACTATCAGTGGGTTATAATTTCGGAAATTCAGTAAGCATACATCCGACGACAAGGAGGTATTTCTTTGTTCGAGGTCAATACTTTGTTTTGCTCTTAAACCGTGTAATACTATTTCAAAAGTGTAGTCCGATGATTGTCTTTTTTCTCCCTGTTTATCCTTTTCATTACTAGTAGTAGTTAGTAGTTAAAGTATTACAAGTTTCAAACGTTAACCAAACACCATCGAACGATTGGAACTTGATAAAAGATTCCCAGTGGTATCGTTTTAATGAAGTTACTTATTTTTGCTTTACGCAACAGCGGAAACATCGTGAACACAAAAACTTTCAAGTTTCAAAATTAAACTTTCGTAATGTTTCCAGCGTTTCGTGTATTTGATCCTATTGGCGGAATCAAGCGGCCCAAATCAATTTAATTGTAAAGGATGGCAACCGAACCGTTGCTAAAGGGTTAAAAGAACGAACCCAACCCTTACGATTTAAGTTATAAAAGGAGTTCGGTAAGTTTCAAACATTGGGACGGAATCTTATTTTCTTTGCTCTCTTTAGTTTCTTAATAGATATTTTGATAGATTATTACCGTCGAAAATGATGTCTCAGGTAATATTAAATCTATTGCTTTCAAAAATATCAGAAGTTTCACAGAAAAAAAATTATAAAAGTAAGATTTGCTATAGTAGAGCGTGAAGTGATCTTATTGTCAAAAGAAACACTTCACCAAAATCGGATACACTAATTAGGCACGTTAAACTTCACACATCTCGTTTTGTGTCCGAGATTAAAAATTGTCATAAAGATTAACTACTGGTGATAGTCATCAGGTTTATCTCTGTCTCTGTACATCCTCACACCAACATTGTTTAGTAAGTAATCGTTAATAGTTTAGCATTGGACAGCAACAGGCTGAAATAACCACTCGTTACAAAGTAAACGCTAACAGTATAATGATTTAGACAACGTCTTCTTTTAGACAGACAGATTCAAGACGTTGGGTAAAGTGTAAATCCCAGTGAATTAACAAAGGCTGATAATAATGATGATGATAATGATAATTCTATTACAGAAAGGTGGCAAATATGCATGCCTCCAGTTTAATGAACATAGTAGGTGGTGGATAATGTTATGGCAGTATATTGACTATAAGAAAGTAGAAGTTATCTATATGCGTCCAAAAAATCTGTCATTATAAACCCTGTACATATAAAATATAACACATTTTCAGTAGATATGAAACCAATCAGAAGAAATATTTCGCACTGGAGATATATCCGATCGCCTCTCAGTCCTCGTGGGAGGCAGTTGTACAAATGATGGAACGTAATCTTTTTCGATGCATTGCTTGCTAGCCCCATTGCCTCCGCTTAGACTGATTTCACCCCGAAACCCTTCGGGAGATCGCAGACAAGGCGGAAGGTATTCGGAAAATATAATAAATATCTCTTTTTCTGATTATTTCGAATAAAATCAAAGCGTTTTAGAGAATTCGACGCGGGATAAAAGTGGTCGATACAAAAGTTAGGAGTTAACGTCCTAAAGAATACATTCTTTACTGGTCTCTTATAATGGGTAATGAGGGGAATTCCCGTCTAACGGCCATTCTGAGGTCCAATAACGTTCTGAAATCTTTCTGAAACTGGATAGGAAATTCCTAACCAGTTCGTGATCGTATTGCTAAGTACCAATTAAACTTAAAATTGGTCATTACAATTTAAATGTTCAGCTGTTTGGTGCAATTTTGATGGAATCTACTATAATTTAGTGATGGGACTATTTTTTTATACTTCGGTTCCCAAACGTTTAAGAAATAAAAAAATAATGTTGTCTAGAAAGATCTTAGTCTTTTGTTAAATCCTATTTTGAAATCCGCTTAGAGCACAGTTCACTGGAAACAAAGGAAATTAAAGTGACATAATTTTTAAAGTTATTTCAAACCTTCAAAGGTTTCAAGCTTTCTAATCTCCATATCTTTATGCATAAATATAACTTTAGATAAATTTATTTTTGAAGTAAGTAAATATTAGGAAACTGTATCAGACATTTTGATGTATTCATATTGGACAAATTTGCATAGACAATTTGTTTTTGGCTTTACATCTCTGAAATACTCTCTGTTCATACATGTGTTTTGATGTATCTTATGTCAGATTTTAGTTTTTGTTCTAGTAGTCATTAAAAGCTACAAAACCAGGAAGAGTTATGTATATGACTACAATCGGATAGTATGTATTGTAACTCTTTGATCGTCTCTTGTCTATGAACTTTACTGTTACAATAATATTTAGTCTCGACTAAGGCATGATCGTGTTCAGGGATGTCTGCTGCTATCGTAAAACGTTCTATTTTAAAAGGCGTCTGCTTATAATCAAAGAATATCAAAGCGCTTGGCAACCGGAGGGAGGGTTGCCAACATAAAAGTGTCAATTAGCATTTATTTTAACATAGCAATGCAGTCCAGAACTGATCTGAATCTTGTTTGATATTCAATTGAGACGGTAATCACTCACGGGTGTATAAGCTTAGTGTTATACATTTTATGTCCCCCCTTTTGCCGGTGGTAAATCTCTAGGTGATCGATGGGTTAGTACCAAAGTAGAAAGATTTATTTTTATCGTAAAACAGAGCTGTTACACATTATACTGGTATTTAGATTTAAGATGCTCAAGGTCGGCTTTGTGATGTTTTGATAGGAATGATTATTTAATATTTTTCTGTGCTCCAGCGCCTTACTATTGTCCTTACATATGAAATTGGCGTTTTGTCGCTCTGATCACTTTGATCTGAAATATCTCCTCTTTGATTAACAATTCCAAATTCAAATTTATAAATTCATTTAGCTGATACATTTGAGTTTTGAAAACAGTCATTAGTTTGTTTTTTCCTCATTGTTTATTTCTTTGGCGTCGCTTATTAGCGCACAATGGCAAACATGAAATATCGGTATATATACGGGTACGAGCTCCACCGTGGCACCAGCATCAGTGCTGCAGGAACAGCTCGAAGGATCAACGATGTGTACGGCGCTGGTGTCGCAAAAGAAAGCACGGTACGTTCACGTTTTCGATCACGTTTGGCTGCTTCACGACAACGCAACACCACCACCACACACTGCACAACAAACAACCACTAAGTTAGATGAGCTACAATTGGAATGTCTGCGACATCTACCGCACTCCCCGGACCTTGCCCCAACAGATTCTCACTTTTTCCGGAATTTGGACAACTTCTTACAAGGAAAAAAACTCAACTCCGATGCGGCAGTACAAACCGCCTTCAAAGAGCTTATTGATTCTATCCCCTCATGGTTTTTTCAGTAAAGGGATCAATGGACTACCTATGAGATGACAAAAGTGCATAGATAACAACGGTGCATACTTTGATTAAATAAATTTTACAAAAAAAAAAATTTATATTCCTCCCGTAGAAAACGACAATTTCATATGTAAGGACCTAAATATTTAAATTGTGTTATTAGCGTCCTCATGACTCAGGAGTACATGTAGTAAGATTTAGATTATGATTTAGGGTTTTTCGAAACTATTACTATTAACAATTATCAATATCTCCTCATAATATCCAAATAAAAAAAAAATCTACATCTAAGCTGTTGATTTAAATCATTCAACAAGAGCTACAGTATTTAAATTTCTATTTTGTGGGTATTTCAATATACGATGAATGCGCTTTGATCAAAACTTGAATGCGCCCCCAAGAAAGTATAGAAGAGAGCAAATAACTTTATTTGTAGCTTTAAGCAAAGTGTTACTTTCAACCTTTAGCATACCTAGCTTGTGTAAGTGATAGAAATAACTTGTTTTCTTTAAGCAATCGACAGGAACGAGATTCTGAATTTGAGGCCGAACCTCACAGTTCAATAAGTTACCATACGAGCAAAAGTTTTCTCAGTGCTGAATAAACTGTGGAAGGCTTCTTCTTTTCAATAGTAGCAGTCTGAACTAGTCGCGGTCATCAGGTAGTTGGAGAAAAGTGCCTATGTTTATGTAACAGGATCCAAAAACAGCTTTTGAGGACTTGTTACATTCGTTGTACGTGTTCCGCTAAGCGGGCATGGTGGATTATGGTCTCCATTCTTTCCTTACTTTATTTTCACAAGCAAGCTGTTAATTTCACAGTTGTGGTGAGAAATGTAGACCGTAACAGTGTAAATATGCAAAGGCAGTTCCATGCCGATGAAGCCAAAGATTCGTTCATGTGATACTCCGACATTTCTATATTGTCCGCTGCTACATTGAAGCAAACGTAACAGAATAAGCTGATCTTGTGTACATAAGTCCGTATTAAACGAAGCAGCGTCAGAATCCGGGCGCCCGGCGCGTTTCTCTTGGATTCTTTGAGTTTCTGCCAAAAAATATTAATCTTACGCTCCCGAAATAAATTTAATGCGAGATCGATCCATTTCGTTTACATCGGAGCGGATCCGGTCCAAGTTAAGAGATGGTTGGGTAAACAAAATTATGAGAAAGCTAAATCTCATCATCTCATACAACAAACCGATGAAATGGATGGGACGTTAAAGTATTGCAACTGCCTATGAGTAAGTCTCTCATAATCCTCAGATTTCAAATATAATTAATACCAATTACAGAGGCTAATTTTAGAATTACATTCTCCAGGAAAGTCATCGTTTGTGAAACCTTTTTATATCCTAAAGACGCATCTATACCTTTTAGTATAATACCAGAGCAGTCATAAAGGCCTAAAGGTAAATAGCAGATTCTAAGCCAAGCTTAGAAACTTCGTATTACTGCAAATAAGAGACAGCTTCATGTTTGTTTCGAGTTCCTATTTCTTTCCTCGTTTAGTATGTGATGAGAGCCACTACTCTTAAATTGCGCAAACGAGAAGATTATTACTCAAAGATCAAAACAATGAAAGAAGAATCTGAGTGTCTTATATAACAGATTTTTAGAATAATAATGATATATGTTTTATTAAGAATATCTAGGTTAACGATTCCAAAAGATGAAGCTGCATTTTATTATTTAAAAGAAGAAAATGCATTTGAAGTAGGCTCCTTTGTCTCCGGTGAGAATGACTACATATTTTTGCATTTTTTGAAGGATTTTTTCTTTGCCCAAATCTCAGCACATTTCTAGTAACCATTTTAATATCGTTCTACTTTAATAATCGAAAACTGACACAACTTATATAATTATCATAGTTTTATAATCAAAATATTACTAAACTGTAGTAACGTCACAATATTAAGTAGTAAATTAAATTAATACTGCACTTTCAATAATAAATATAATTGTCAATGAAAACTAGTTAACTATAAACAGTTAAAAATTGACCATAAAAAAAAACAGTTTGTTTCAAGTTCAAATTAACACATTTCAGCCTTTTGGAACCTATGGTGCTATAGACTTACAAATGAATGCAACCATCCCTTAGGGCAGTGGTTAATCGCTTGCCCTGTAACATGGTGCCAGGTCTTCACGAAATCACATGTCTTGTTAACCGTCCTCGCATTCCTGTAACATTATTATTGAGTTCTCTTTATCATATTATAAAGTGGTTGCTACGTTACGTGTTCTTAGATCACAATTTGTTTATAAATATATTGAATACTTAAAAATCCGCTGGTACTTGCTACGCCAAAGGATTCTGGGCTAACATTACTATCAAACTCTTATGGTGATATGTATTATTCCCCGTCAGCTCTTGTCGCTTGCTCCGATCAGAGTATTGGTCAGTGCGGCATTACCGCGGTATGCCTGGCGCGTGTCAGTCAGCGCTCGGGTGCGCGCGCGCAGATTTATTTCACGGGAACGCGCCACACACAGCGCTCCGCCAAGTTGACCTTCCATGTCTTAGTTCCAACTGGCGGTTCTCCTATGTCACCGCCGCCCACGTAATAATCCTTCATTGAATAATCATAATACCATTGACGTCGCTACTAGAAATCTGTGAATATTCTATAAGAGATGATCGGATGTGATGATCCTGGTATTAATAAAATCGAACACCAAGCACATCATTAGAAGACCTCAAGACAGTAAGCCCATTCTGCGTAGATCGGACAGCAAATAATATTAAATACTTGTCGATTCTCCCTGATCTGCCCTGTAGTATGTTGGAAAAAGGAATTAAGATAAGCCCTATCTGCCGTAGACGGCGACTGGGTTTGTGATGTCTTGGGCTTTGAGGGTCTTCTTTGCCTATGAAGCTATCTTACTTAGGACGACAGAGAAGAGATAGTGACGTATTTGTTGTAGCAAAGCTGGGAGTGCCGAGGAGGTTACGGCTCTCTCTGGGAAATATTTAAGCGTAGTGTAGGGAGGTACCAGTGGTTTCCGTAGGAGACCACGGGGACCTCTGCAAAGCAGCGAGGATGATCATTGAGGATGTTATAGTGGGTATAAATCCCACATTACCTTGTCGTCCCCGAGAAGTAGGGTAACATTTGAATATTTCTCTCTAATAAAAAAAGTACTTCATGATAGCTATGACTTCGGTATATCTATCACCTCAGTCCTCCCGTGACCATGTCGACGCCAGTGATCTGATCGCCAGGATAACATAATAAAACAAACGCAATAAAATTCGTTAAATAATTTTTTTGTTAAATTAATAGTATTTGCGTAAATTTAAGAAGTCATTATATTTCGAATGAAAATCTACAAGACCTGGGTTTGGTTACTTAGATACTATATCACACATAAAACAATGTTCCGCAAGTGTCACACAACATTATACTTAATTGAGGTAAACTTGTGAAAAGCAGTAGACAATAAACGTAGCATTTAAGCGGAAAAGGAATATTCGGACCTCTGTCGAATGCAAGATAACTTAGATTACAACTTGTAGGAATAATTCTTTCATTCTATTGTTTTTAGTACACGACGAGGACATTAAAGGCACTTAGTGCGACAGGGGGTCCTGTTCGTCGCTAACAACCTATTCTCCCGCTCGCGGGGCCCGTTCGTAATTTATGTTAACGACGAAAATTAATTGAAACGCCCAGTGACGCCTGAGTTGACCCAAATCATCGCGACAACCATTTAGCTAAAGCTTTAGCAGCAGCCACGAGCTTTCGAGTACTAAGAAGTCATTATGCAATGGTGGTAGGCCCCTGTTGCCGAAGACGGTATAATTATTATTTCTGCCACCAAACGGTACTATGCGAACGTTGAAAGGCGCTATAGCTAGTGAAATTACTGGGGTAATGAGACTTAACTAAATTAAATTTCCTCCGTTGCAAGCTCAAGTTCGCTGGAGAAACAACCCATGCCTCTTTGATACGTACAGCGCTTACTGCGCTTTACAAACTCAAGTATAAAAGAATTATTATATATATATATATATATAAAATTAAAGGTATATTTTACGGTGACATTTGTAACATAGTTTTGTTTTATTAGTTCTAAGCAAACGGTAACAGGAACAAAAGCCTAATTAATTAGGCATAACGTTTAAACGGAACACCTAGAGCGTCGGCAGCGGGCAGCCAGCGGCACGTGAGCCCCGCAAATATTTACACAGCCAATACATGCTAAAGCGAGCCGATCCAGTAATTGCCAATTAACCTAATTTATATGAGCTATTTATCTAACAGTGTACTAAGCCGAAAGTTAAGTTTTCATACACTTTATACACATACAGGCTTAATCCAAATTTTGAATGCGCCTTTGAAATTTCCACGTTATTTCCGAGCGCCTCGAATTGCTCCAGCCACAGCGCCTGTTTCCGGATACAGGCAATTTAGTAAAACGCTTTATCAAATTTTTGGTTTAGTTTAGCGAGTACATGATCAAGGATTTTCACTGTTCGTATCTTTAGCGTCGATTCACTTTATAAAGTTAATATTATGTTTAATGTCAAATCATTAAAGATGGTGAAGTGTGTTCGCTTAGACTTGAAAGGGCAAGTTCGAAAAAATCTTACCAACGTATTAACTTAATTACTTATATAATTCTGAAAGAAGGCGAACAACCTTCGTCTTAACCGGAGATTATTCAAAGAGAACAGGTACTCTATTGAGATTCACTATGGGAATGATGAATGAAAGCCAATATAGAAGGAAAACTTGAAAATATAAAGAGACCCTAACCCACATCTTTCAGTAACAGTTATAGAATTCTTCTTATACTTATTCCTCTGTATATTTTCTAGAAAATCAATATTGAAACTGTCGGCTGATAGTCGACTAAAAAGGAATATTTTGAAAAATAAAGTATTTGCAATTGTGGAGAATATGTAGAATATTTGTATAGATATAAAAAGCAATCCATTATAATGATCCAAGAATAAGGCGGGTAGTGGAAAATTGCAAGCCGATTTAAATTGTGATTTGGAGTGATTCCAAACGGTAAGGAATGTTCAGAGACTTTGTTGTATAAGAGCACTTGATTTTAGTTAGTGATTATTCGTGGAAACAGCCCAGTTAAAGTTAATGTTTATGTACAGAGGGACAGCATTTTGTTATTTTCAACGTAACTTAAAGCGGAGGACAAAGTCGCTGTAATCGTCCTTGGCTAGAGAGACATCACTACTAGGCTGTTAGGGTACTAAGTTTGTATCATTAACTTCATAAGGTTCTACATTTCAGACCGTACAAACTAATGTTTATGGTAAATTTGTGCGTTTTTTTTTTTTCAGGTAACCCTAAAGCCGACCATAAAGTGGATGAATCACAAAGAAGAAATAGTCCGCCCGATCCAGGTCGTACGTTGGTAAATGTGCTAATTCAATAAAAGTTTCTAGGCCACACCAATTATTACGCTGAAGTGGGTCATTTTTATTACCAGACAGTGTAACGGCGTAGCTAATTACTTTTCAGTTTTATTTGCAAGCGAATGTGTTACTCCAGCGTGGTGATTTGTGGCGTAATGAAAGCTTTCGAAATCGTTTCAGTGCTTCCTGCGAACAGCATGTGCTGACTTCTTCGCGCTCTAAGATTTTTTTTTACAATAGGTCTTACCTGGTGGTAGGATTACCTACCTAATGCATGTCTGTAATATAAAGTGATGATCACCTCATCAATCTTATTACCCTCTTTTAAGAACCTTGGAAATCTTTTGAGAAATGTCAGCTATAGATTATTTATACTTTCAAACAAAATGAGATAAAAAACGATATATCTATATAAAAATTAGATGTGATACAAAAAAACTTAATTTTCTATACTATCCTCATATTAAAGAATACCCAGCTTGATTTTAAAGCATGTTATTAGTTCCCTCTTTGAGTTTGCGCGGCGCCGGAGCTTAAGATCCCAGGGGTTGAGATATGTAACACCGGGTAACCACAAATTCAGTCTTATTCACCGACGCAAATTTCTTTGATGTCCCTCCCAATCGCTCCTCCCCGATATCCTCTCTTCGTTATATGAATTTTCTTTTTCAATTTCCACAAGGGCCAACTGTAACTTTGTTAGTTATAATGATGATGCAGCTAAGATACGGTGAGTCAACCTTTTAATATTAGTCTTCTGTAGCTATTTGTATATATATATATATATATATATATATATATATACATATATATATTTCTTGACTAATCATTATGTTAAATGTTATATATAGCCATAACGCGCGGGCAAACGTTAATGTTTTAATTACTATATATTACTTAGGTTTGTTACCAGATAAATGTCTTCTTCCTCTCATTATTCGTATGGACGTGGCTTTATATTAAATAAAGCCGTAGGAAGTACTCCCAATACTCGGCCGATCAAAAACTCAAAACACTTTTCATTCTAATTATTACGATAAAATTTCATCCCCGATCTAATCCTTTGTCCTTGTTAACGTCTCCTTAAACTTCGTCAACGCCTCTCCTGGATTCCCTTTATTAAAATTGACTTTCTTCGGCGGGATTCAATTCAACATCCAATTAGTGAAGCCTTCAACTACCCACTAACTGGACGATAAAAACCTTTAGTTAATTGAACTGGCTCCAAGATACAAAAAGAAAAAAAAGTTCCTGCACTTTTTACGACGCCCCACCGATGGACAGATAGCATTAAGTGGATGAAATGGCAATGGATATTGGCTAATTCAATTAGGCTGGCCCACTCAATACACCGTAGGTGGTCACGCGATCACGGAATGCGGGTGTGGTCATATTTAGATAGAAATAGACAAATTGATAATAAAATGATAAAATCCAAACGGTACACTTTAATACAGTTTAAAAAAGTATAGGTCTACACGATTTACAAAAATAATCCAACCCTCATCCAAAAGCACCCCTTTTTCATCTGTATCGGTAGTCCTTACGGTAGTTGAAATTCTAAAAAATAGATCCGCTGTTGATCATTTCCGTTGTAATTAATAAACATACTAATTAATGTTCGCGATTATTGGACTTGGAGCCTTCTTTTCAATAAGAGTCAAAGCCGTTTATCCACCAAGTCTGCAAAGTGCGAGCTGGCGAATATCACTTGTCCAGGATAACTATTCCTCTTCAAACTTCCTCCAGTTTTTCTTCATCATTCTTATTTGTTTGATATCAACCATTTGAAAGTCTAAAATTGTTTTTTTTTATACTTTAAAATAAAGTTTCTTTAACTATTTAAAAATTCTTAGAGAAGTAGAAATGAATTTGATTTGCTTTGATAGTTCCATCGACAGAAAACCTATACATCATCATATACGCTAAGTACTCGTATATTTTGAATCTAGATCAATATTGCTAGTGTACTCCAGTACTCAAGTTGCTCGTGAAGATTTCTAGAAACCATTCCGATTCGACTGATCTACAGGCCGTTGACCCCTGTTGCTGTAAACGATCTAGATATTTTAGAACAAGCACTTCTCACTAAGTTAAGATTTATTTGATGTTTAATACAATATGAAAAGTGAAGAGTTACTTTGGTGATGAGCGTAATCTGGTGCAATGGCCTCATCTAATCGGTTCGTTATATAACATAATATCAAAACTGAAATTCAACAATGTCATAGGTATATCAAAGCTGTGAAATCTGTTAAAATGTAACACAGTATAGCAAGTCATAGTAATATCTCGACTTTTTGTTGTTCGCGGATTTCCGCCGCGTAACGTTTCATTGAACGAAAACGTTTTAAGGCTTTAATTAAAATGTTCCGTTCTAATCACTCAATGCTTGTCCGTCCGTTTGTTCGCGTTTCCGTTTACTGCGGCTGTTACTTTAAAGGTATGCCATTTTTGGGAATATACACGTTTATTATATAAGGAGCCGCTTTTGTACTAGTGATTTTGAATCGCTGAAAAAATGGAGAGATTTTCATAGAATATTCCGAACCAATACACGGGGTCTTCAAGAAAGAGCATATTCTTCCCTTAAAGGTTCGCAACGCGGCCGCGACCCCTCGGGTGTTGCGACTGTCCATGGGAGTCAGTGATCATTTTCTACCAGATGAACAGTTCACACGTTTGCTCACTATTCCTATAAAAAAAAAGTTGAACGTTTATAAACGTGTCTGTGAATTAGTATCCCAATAGTTTGATAGTTTTTGATCTTATATCCTTGGGTTTCACGTGGTCCTTAAATCCTCATTTCATTTATCCCGAATTTACCAATCTCATCGAAACTTCGAATCAATAAATCGTGGTACACTCGGAGTGAGGTGATGGAATTAAGTACATACAATATCACAGAGCGTTTTCCTGAGTGATCGAATCAGAAATGAGGAGTCCGCAGGAGAACTAAGGGCACCGACATAGTCCGAAAGATTGCTAGACTCAAATAGCAATGAGCAGGACGCTCGAAGGACTGACAGTCGATGGGGTACTAAGGTCCTCGAATGACGATCGCGTATCGGAAGACGTAGTGTTGGCAGGCCCCTCCCCAGGTGGTCCGACGATCTAGTGAAGGTTGCGGAAAGCAACTGGATACGGACAGCGCAGGCTCGATCGGTGTGAAGATCTTTGTAGGAGGCCTATCTCCAGCAGTGGACGTCTTCCGGCTGATGTTGATGATGTTGGATTTGGACAGAATTGTGCGATTGTAGCGAATTTTCTTTTATTACGAATATATACTAGTGGTAGATTACTATTGCCGGAAATCATCCAGGCAGGCACTGTAGCGCCTGTTTGAGCTGCCAGTGGTGTACAGCATCACTGTGTTCCGATTTAAAGGGCGTTGTTGCTAGTGACATGTGATGGTGTGTATTTTATCTAACTACCACAAGTTGTTATGGCATATACTTAAATTCAACTGGACCACCCACTCGTCTCTACTCGTGGTCAAAGATTTTTCCCAATTTTCTGTATAGTTTAAGTTTATTTAAATTTCCTTTATCTTATGTAAAATATAGAAAAAAATGTATATGTGTATATTATAGCATTAAAATACGTATTTCTAATTAGTTCAGCATGGCAGCGGTCTGAAACTGTACAAGGCTGTGAACAAGATCTTTACAAAGTGTTCTTACGCCAACTTGTTACATACAGCCTCATTTACATGACAACGAATAACTATTAATGTATGGAGTTGGAAAATGTATGACATGACGTACCCTGACGTATGGTCTGATTCCCATGCAATCGCAATCATCATTAAGGCCACAATAATCTTTATCTGTGTAATAATATGTTGAGGTGTGATGAGGGAATGTGCAGATGCTTCATGAAGGTTGGAAAATAGTTTTTTTAGGGTCTTCATTCATCAAAGCAAGACGCTCAAGACGTTCACCTGATAGTAAGTGATATTTCTGCCACAAAATACTGTTCTTCTTCAGATGTGGCGTCTCTCTTCCATTTCCCTCCATCCACTAAATTTTCCTATTCTACATCTATCCTCCTTTTCCTTGGTCTCCTTTGTTGAGTCGTCCACTCATTGCTCTTACAACTCTGGTATCTGCAATATGTCTTAAGTTTCCTGCCCCACGGAGTCGTTGCGACTTACAGAACCTGGTAATACTTTCTTGCTGTATTAGGGTCTTAAGTCCAAAGTTTATTTCTACTATTGCTGGAGACTGCCTGGGCAGGGACCATTGCAGTGTCTTTCTCTGCCGCTAAACAGTAGTGGTCAAACCTTACTCTGTTTTAGTTTGAAGGGTTTGTTTTGTAGCTGGTGAAATTATTGGGGTAACGAGACTTTTTTTTTTAATTGTCCCCTTGCGTGTGGTGGGTGAGGACCTTTAGAGTACATTACATTTACCATCAGTATTTTCTAGCTCTATTTCCTATTAATACTCATCTATCGTTCTCACTACTCTTTCATGCTTTGCTCATCTTTTAAACCTTATTTCTCTATTATTCTCCATTCCAATTCCTTCTCTCATTCCTCTCTTTCAAGCGAAGTCCATCGTCTGATACTTTTCTTCACAACTGAAACAGGCCTGTAATACGTGAATCTTTTCTGCATACATTCATATAGATTTTCTTCTTTTTACTTCTTGCTTATTACACTGTTTTCTTACTTTACTATAGCTATTCTATTTTCAAATTTTTTATTTTTCTTTCCTACGTCTGCTATAACCGTTTTGCAAAATACCAGGAACATTTGACGACTGTCGTCTGCACGCATCAGAGACGGTAGCGAGACAACATCATGTTTCAAGGCGACGAATGCAGTGCAGTACATACCATCCTAACTAGCGCCACGTTTATATGGGCAGGCGTATCACTTACCATCAGGTGAACGTACCGCTCAACTCGTAGCTACTATGAATAATATATTGACTTGGAAAATATAGTGAGTGGAACAGAAAATTACCATTGGTGTCATTTTCTTCAGACACGAGTATTATTTGAGCTGTTGTATGTTTCGTGTGTGCTGCATACGCTCCGCATACGCTCCGCATACCTGCGAAACACATCTGTCAACCGTCATGACATGATTGTCGTTATCGCTAATGTAAATTTCGTCTACAGCGCATAAATTTCGTGTGGAATAATTCGCGGGATGCACTTCGTCACCGAACACTGAACCTTAAGCCGTAGCGCGCAAGGTGCTCATTGCGATGCACTACTGTACGGCGACCACATATGATCGTTATTATGGCCCGACACGCGATATTATTTCTTATCAAATATTCATGAGTTGATAAAAAAATTGGACATTGTCATATGTTTTTCGTGAAAATTCATTAATGGCCAACGGTTGCATAAATTTGGTTCCGTATCAGAATTGGCGACGTCGTAAATAAACTGCAAATGAGGATAGAGGTCAGCATAATATCGCCCCATACCAACTCCAATACTGAATTAAAGCTTTTCTTTCCTTTATTTTTTTTTTGTTTATGATTGACATATATAAAGCAATGTCATCATCATCAGCCAATAGACGTCCACTGCTGGACATAAGCCTCACCCAAAGATTCCAACATCGATCGATTAAGGATGCGTATGAGGGGATTAGGGCTATTTCCTATCGCGCTAGCCCAAAGCGGATTGGTGGACGCTAGAGCCTCGTTTGTTGATTATCAAGCTGCACCAGGAGCTGGTAAATTTGGTTTGGGTTCCGTCAGTTATTGTGCGGAAACCCTTCTTCTTCTTTGTCCTAACCTCATGACTGAGAGACGTGACTATTTCTTTCCAGCGGAAACCCTTACACCTCCGCTAAAGTTATGTATTAATACTTCTTCTTCTTCTTCTTAATTGTTATTTGATTGCCAGATAACTAAATCGAAGATGTCCTAAAAAAGGCCGAATCAAGAGTACTTACAACCGATGAGCATGCATGAAGACGCTCATGAAAGTGGGGGAAGCGAGAAAGGTGTGCCAGGATCGTAACAAGTGGAGAGAGGTGGTCTCTGCCTACCCCACTGGAAACGAAGCGTGATATATATGTATGTATGTAAAACTAAATTACATTCGCAATTAAGACTAAAAATATTTTTATCACGTAAATATGACTTCAGTAACATAAATCCACTTACAAACTTAAGTTAAATTGACCGAACATATGTTATTATTTATCATCATCAGAATATTCTGTATCATTAATATTTGACAACAGTTTGAACTAAGAATATACTTAAATCTATGTATCTAAAGTTACTATTTCTATTATTTAGTATATGAATAGTAGATTATCGTAATAGTTTGATTATTCATTGCTCTCGCTATTTTGATTTTCAGTTATCTTCCTAACTGTGGTGGGATTAGAATATTGTCCATTAGATGCTTTATCCTGAAAAATATGACGGAAGGTAAATTTAGAAGGAAACGTGACGGAAAATCGATTAAAATATTTAAATTCATCAATAAGAAAGATAATCATGAAACTGTGATAATAGATATTGCTATGATTTATAGTGAACTGGCAATGATAACCGTTAAAGCAACATACGATGATCTGGAAGAGATTTTTTTGCTAAAAATAATCGATTGATTATAGTAAATATTTCCAAACAATACATGTCTGATAATTTAAAAGCCATATTTCAAAAAAAACTGTCAAATTGTTTAATGTAATAAAACGGCGAGGGATCGCTGCCGCAGGAGTGATTGTGCAGGATAATAACCGACGCGATGCGAGTGCTCCGACATCACGCAGATTTCGGTATCGTCACTATCCCGCCATTAGAGGCCGCCATTAAAGCTGTTGGTTTATGTCAACAAAATAAAAGTTATCGTTGTCGCGCAGCCGCGGCGCGTCCCCGGGGCTCATTTATCACTGCAGCGTTTTAATTGACAGCTGTCAAATCACGAGCTTTTTCGCGCCGTTTCACCCCCGCCGCCATGTCCGCCGCGTCCGCCATGTCCGCCGCGTCCGCCCCAACGATGGGAGATTCAGTTTTTAGATATGGCAACGGTGTTGCTCACATTTTTATTTCTCATTTCCCATTCAACGCTCAGTTTCATTGCGATCGCTCAATCTTGTTTCGCCGACTTTAACAAATTTGTGAAGTGTGATCGCCTGGAGACATCGCTTCGCGCAGTTGTCGCATTACTAAACTTTGACAATCGCGTCCAGGCAGACAACCATTGCGTTCCACGGACAACAAATGAGTCACTAAACACCATCAGATCAGATACCAACTGACGTGTTTTATGAGAGTGGTACTTTACACCCCAACATTTATATTTCCTTAAAAGTAACAGGGTGCCAAATAAAACTAAGCTTCTCATTGAACATTCGGACTACTAGTTAAATTACGATATTACTTAATTCTACTACTGTAAGTATCACTTATGTATATTTAAAATACTAAATAAGTAGAAACAAAATCTTTTAGACCTGAACTTCAATTAAATTTATTTAAGATCTGAGAAAGAGAATTTATTGATTTCGACACTGTTCCATCATCACTTTGGATGATGCAAAGATGAAATGAGATGTATGTAATGAAGAAGGAAATTAATAGAAAATTAG
The DNA here is from genome assembly GCA_029034505.1 of Ornithoptera priamus. Taxonomy (NCBI): domain Eukaryota; kingdom Metazoa; phylum Arthropoda; class Insecta; order Lepidoptera; family Papilionidae; genus Ornithoptera; species Ornithoptera priamus. The sequence continues at coordinate 963,916 of JARDWD010000500.1, read as the reverse complement.
AGTATCTACACAAATATATACATGTACATATGTATATACACAAATATATATATATATATATGACTGGCAATTTACATAAACCATATATAAAATCCGTAAGTATATATAATACAAAGTATACTCCGGTTACTTTGCTGGCCGTAACTTAGAATTAGATTTGAAATTTGTTAGAAATATTCCCGCCGCACCCCGGCCTCTTTGCCATTATTAACATCACAGCAACCCCTTCTGGGGGTAACATTTCTTAAAATACATCCACAATTGAAAAATCTTGATCTTGGCAAAAGAAATATTCCTGTCAAATTTCAAGGGTCAAGGCGTTGCCGTTCCAAAGGTATCGTGATGAGACTCTACGTAACTGGAAATCTCTTATACGTATTTTTTTTATTGACGTGGCGCATGTTAGAGCGTTGTACACTGCACCACATAACGCTCATCGCCTTGAGATATAAGATGTTTCGTTACTACAGTAACTAGGCTACTAGATACAGCGTCGTTCAAACCGGAACACAATAATGTTGAGTGTTTGGCGCTGCGATGGTACCCACTTCGGGTCTTCGGCAACAGAGACACTACCACCGGTCTGGTATGTATATATATATAGATTAGTAACGTCAAGTTTATAAGAAGACACACATAGAGAAGACAGAAGAGAAGTTCGGTACACTGATGGGCCTGAATTGTTGCTCTTACCTGTATTTCGAACTAGGTGAGCAAACTTTCAGGTGTGTTAGTGCCGACTGTCCGACGGAGAAGAACTTGGAGATCGAACAAAAAGAAGACAACTTTTGAAACTGTCAGCGAAATGGAGAGAAGGAAACTTTTGTGTTACGATTTATTCTGCAGTGTGAATTTTATGTTCTAGATCTTTCTTTATAAGCATGTAATTTATTATTGATACTAAAGGATTTTTTTTAAAAAAAAAACGTCAATAAATATTTGATTTTGCTGCAGAGAAGTAGGATTCAATCATCATCAGTTCAGGTTATTGATTTCCACTGTTATATTCCCTAATTGGTTGTGATTACTTGGCAAGTGCAGCAAAGGTACCAAGACATGCTATGTCGAGAACAGCAGTGTACAAACATTGTGGTCCGGTTTGTAGGGCGCTGTCGCAAGTGAAATTACTGCGGTAATGAAATTTAATATCTTATGTCGATGAGCACAAAGTGGTGCAGTTTATATCATCCTGACCAGCGTCATTGTTATTTGTAGGCGTATCACTTACTATCAGGTGAATGTTCCACTTATCTCGTCGCTTCGTTGAACAAAAAAAAGACGTCGCTGTCGTAGTGGTGAATGGCGTTCTTCTATCTTTAAGGTCGCGGGCCTTAAGGATGTAGGTCCCCATCACCCTCCGAACGAGAAGGGCGAGGACGATGGCCTGATGTGGTCTCCGGCTATGGAAATAATGCTCGCGAGGGTTGTATCCCAGCATAGCGTTAAAGAGACCGCGGTTGTTCCGCAACATCCTATGACTCTAGGATGAGGTAAAGAGTGTTCATAGTGACTCTCCATCGCATCCGGTTTTAATTTCATCCCACGTCTTAACAATCTTCTTCGCCTGGTGTGCTACTGTGCAGCACTACATCTGTTTGGGGTGACTGCGCTTAGAAAAAATCTCCACAAAACTTCCCTCCAGAAGACAGGTATCTTAGATGCCCACTCTCTCCACTCGAAAACCAAAAGAAGACCAAGAGAATATGTTTGGAATAAATGGAACAGGAAAATACAGGTATTTAAAGATGTTCCCGTCTTAAGTGGGAAGCGTCGGGAGGAACTCCTCAATCCGGTGCCCCCCTCCTCCTTTTTATTTCCTACCTACGTCGCGCTGTTATCCTACGCTTTCCACGGGCGCGGCCTATAGTCCTAACTTGGACATTGAATTGAGCATCAAGGATATTTTTTTTTCCTTTGCTATTAGCTCAAGGGTCTGGATGAGAGTCAGAGCTAATTTTTTTTTTATTGGCGAAGCATGGTAGGTGGTAGGAAGGTGTTCAACTGATGGTAAGCGATACATCTGCCCATGACATGGCGCTAGTTAAGATGATATACACAGCACCTTGTGCTCGTCGCGGAACATGATATATAAGGTCCGCAGCAATTTCATTAGCTACAGCGTCCGTCAAACCGGTACTGTAATATATCAATGAAAATAATAACATCGCTGTCAGCGGCAATGCGATTAGAATATAATAAATATATCATCATCAGCCTGCGGCAGTCCACTGTTGGACAAAACAGATGTATGGTGCATGGTAATTCTAGATCGCAGGACCGCGCCGCACACGTCGCGCTCGTTATCATGCGGCGCGCCGGCGCAGTCGTCCGCATTCCGCACGTCCAGCCCCACGGCACCAGCCGAGCTGATAGATACTTTACTGCCGACATTCAAATATATTTATATTTATAGGTGGTAGGTCTTCGTTACCGGAGACCGTCTAGGTACCACCGCAGCGCCTATTGCAGCCGACAAATAGTACTGTGCGTACATTACTGTCATCCGGTTTTAAGGGTGCTGTAACTATTACTGGTGGTAAGTTTCTGTTGCCGGAGACCATCTAGGTACCACCGCAGCGCCTATTGCAGCCGACAAATAGTACTGTGCGTACATTACTGTGATCCGGTTTTAAGGGTGCTGTAACTATTACTGGTGGTAAGTTTCTGTTGCCGGAGACCGTCTAGGTACCACCGCAGCGCCTATTGCGTCCGACAAACAGTATTGTGTAAACAGTATTGTATTCCAGTTTGAAGGGAGCTATCATCATTATCATCATGACCAGCCGATAGTCGTTCACTGCTGGATATAGGCCTTTCCCAAAGAACTCTACATCAATTGGTCCACAGTCAGCATTGCCTCCGGTACGCCTGTGCACTAGAGGCCGTCGCTTGTAGAGGTTCACATGGGTCCCATGTGGCCCAATGCGGGTTGGTGGGAGCTATTGAATTATATATGAATTCATCATCATTATCATCAGCCGATACACGGCCACTGCTAGACACAGGCCTCCCCCAAAGATCTCCATATTTGTAGGAGTTCATATGGGAGGATTTGGGCCGTCACTCACCACGCTGTCGCAGGTTGGTGGGAACCAGAACCTCGTTTTTTGATTAGCTGGCTGCACCACGAGCAGTTGAGGTTGGTTTAGGTCCCGTGAGTTGTGTGGGACCCCTTACACCCTTTATATATATAGATATTACTGTAGTAACAACACTTAACATCTTATGTCTCAGACAACGAGCGCAGTATGGTGCTGTTGTCATGGACAGGCATATCACTCACCTTCACCTTCAATTCTTTTATGAAGCGATGGCCGTAACAGTTCCGGTTCTCAATATACGAGAGGTACATCCCCCCCATCATCACTTAACACCGGGTGAAATTGATACTAGAGTGTGATGATGAGAAACCTGTTTATTAATCAATCGTACACCGTCGTCGGCATAGTCCAGCAGGCGTCGGGTGGTGAACGCGATGTACTTCTATGTTATCATTGGTAATACGTTCAAAGGGCTGCTTATGGGGGAGTAAACGTTATGGCGAACGTCTTTATGGGGGGGAGGTCAAGGAATATAATTCACAGACCTTTTTTTTGTTATAGGAGGAAATCGATAAAAATACCGTGTTTATACCCTAGGGGAAAGTCAAGGTCAGTATTATACGTGAGACCTAGAGATAGCCGTAACCCATCAATACCCACGTTTTGGTATAAGCACTAGACCATCTCGTCCTTATCCACGGGTCTCTTAGTTGGCAGTGAAATCCCCATTCAATGCCCAGGAACCAGAAAATCTCTTTAGTCGCCTTCTACTGCAGGCAGGGTTTAATTTAGTCATATCCTTGAGGATATATATACAGGCCTATACTACAGGATAAATCCGCTCTACCTAACAAAATAGGATGAAAGATATCACCCATTACTTTTTCTACTCAGGGGAAGATTCATCATCATCAGACGATAGACGTCCACTGCTGGACATAGGTCTTCTCCAAAGATCTCCGCGTCCCGATCGACGTGTCCAGGGGGAATGTTGCCAAATTATAAATTCCATACTTTATTTCCTTATCTGTACTCCACTTCAGAAAGAACCAAGACATAAACTTGGAGTGTTTCACGCTGAAGAGTGTGTTCTACCTACTTAACCATAAATTCTTTTAATGATAGAAATACGATACTTACGAGTGCACCTGATGGTAAGTGACACGCGTTATAGCAAAGTGACGTAAGTTAGGATGATGTATTGGTGGTACATTTCTATTCCCGGAGATCGATCAGATACAACCGTAGCGGACATAAAGTCTTGTGCAAACATTATTGTGTTCGGGTTTGAAGGACGCTGGAACTAGTGAAATTACTGGGATGACGAGACAACATCTTATGTCTCATCAGTAGCAGAATAGGGTGCTGTGTATATCATCTTAACTAGCGCTACAATGTTATAGGTTGGCGTATCATTTACCGTCCTGTCGTCGCTTCGTTAAAAAAAAAAACAAAAAATAGTCTATATACCTTCATCATCATCAGTTGATAGATGTTTACTGCTAGTCATGTGTCTGCCCTGAAGGTCTCCACATTGATCGGTTCCTCGCTGCCCGCATCCAGCGGGTCCTGTCAACCACACGAAGTCAGCGTGCTCTCCGGTATCGCAGTGCACTAGGGCCTTTGTTTCGGGTTCATATAGGGGGGTGGATTTGGGCCATATCCCACCACGCTGATCCAATACTGGTTGTCAAGTTGTCAGCTACGTTAGTTGATTAGCATGATGCATCACGGGCAGGTGAGGGTTGGCTTGAGTCTCGTGTGTAGTTGTGCCCCCTTACACCTAAATAGTATTAGTGTTATTACTAGTAGGAGAATAAAATTATAAACTTTCGTACATAAAAATGTAAGGAGTCGGAAAAACGTTTATTTCCGTCGATCCACTTCGCTAATAGGCAATAACTGACCGTCGTTTCACCCCCCTGTCGACTCTACGGCGTCTGGTTTATGGGCCGAGGGTCCTTTATGCGCGTCACAAGGGTGCCGGGAATCTAAAGAGGTCACTTCAGATTCCTGCCAACTATTTATATCGATGTTCAAATTTCTATTCATTGCTGCTGTGAATATTATTAACTTGTTCCTGATGATAGACCAGTGCTGATCGGTAGCTTGTAATTATCTCTGTTCATCATCAGCCGATAGACGTCCACTGCTGGACATAGGCCTCGCTCAAAGATTTCCATATCGATCGCTCTTGCGCTGTCTGCATCCAACGGCTTCCGATGGTGTTCAGTCGGTCTATGGGTTCACATGGCTGAATTTGGGCCATTTCTTACCACGCTGGCCCAATGCTGGTACGTGGGAGCCAGAGCTTCGTTCGTTTATTAGCAGGGTGCTTCACGAGCAGGTGAGGGTCCATTACACCCCATAAAATGTATTACGTTAAAAAAAATAATTGTCCGTGTAATATCCTGTTTTACATAACAAAGACGCAGTAAAAGTCCAGTACAATTCCGAAAGGACATTGCTTAAGGACCTCGTTTCTGAAGAGTCACTAAATTGAGGTATAAACTGAATTGTTTGGATGGAGATTTCAATTTGCTGTTGCTTACATAACATTTTAAAAAAAAATACAATCTTTATTACACGGTACTTGAAAATATATATGTATAAGAGATTCCACCTGTGTAGAGACTCATCACCATATCTCTGGAACCATAAGGCCTGGAGACTTGAAATTTGGTTGGAATATTCCCTCCCTCAAGTATATGACAACTAAGAACGGATTTTACGAAATGTTACCCCCAAACGGGGTTGCAAGAATATTAATAACGGGAAGAAAACCGAGGGGCGGCAAGTTGCCGTCAGGCGGGAATATTTCAGACAAATTTCAAGTCTAATTATAAATTACGATTTGCAAAGCTGACGGGGAACAGTTAGTATATATACACAGGAGATGTCCTGAAGTTCATTGACACATCACGAGTATTCCGAAACTTACACGTAAACACTCAAAATTAGGTAAACTAATTACTTCTGTCGTTTAAAGATGATCTTTGGACGGTTTTTACAAAATTCATTCCCAAAAGATTGCAGAGGTCGCTTAAACAATAATTTTAGGAACAGTCTTCATCAACTAAGCCGATTATGTCCACTGCTGGGCATATGTCTCTTATAATGTCATTTAACGGATACGAAATTAAAATATTTTTTTATTCAATAAAGCGATGAGCGTAACGGGACCGTCACTTGATGGTAAGTGACACACCCATTCATAACAATATGGCGCTAGGTAAGATGATACACACAGCATCACATTGCGCTCGTCGCCTTGACACATAAGATGTTAAGTCTCGTTACGGCAGTTATTTCACTAGCTACAGCGCCCTTCAATCCGGAACACAGTAATGTTTGCATACTACCATTTGGCGGCATATATAGGAGCTGTGGTGGTACCTATCTAGAAGGTCTTCGGTAACAAAGACCTACCGTCTGTGGGTAGGTGGGTATATGGTGGTAGGTTTCAGTTGCCACCACCGCAGCTTCTATTTCTATCGCCAAACAACAATTGGCAAAACTAACATGATCGGGTTTATAGGGTGCTGTAGGTAAAACTATACGGGTATCAGTATCTCGCGGATCTAAAAAGGAACTTGGGACCTCTATACTGTTGAAGACCCTCTTGTCGTATCGGTTCAGAAATAACTCTGGCGACAACTGATTCCACAAAGTGGTAGTGTTCTGGCCAAGAGTACAACTCCTCGTTGACTTCTCAAGCCTTCATTCAGAGCCTTTTTGATTAATATTTGACTGCGAGCCAACGGGAACCTCACCAACTCCTCCAGGAAACTGCATTTGGTATTTTATATTTTATCATGAAATTAAATTTTTTTTTCTCAGTGAGATTTTCACCAAAAACGGGACAAATAAGATGGTAATTAATACGTCTGCCCATAACAAGGCACTGGTAAAGATGATACACAGCATCACATGGTGTTAGTCGTTTTGAGATATATGTAGAATGTTAAGTCATATTACTTCAGTAATATCAATTATTTTTTTTTAATACAATTAAACGACGAGACGAGAGGCACGTTCACCTGATGGTAAGTGATACGCCCGCCCATAACAACGTGGCGCTGGTTAGAATGACGTACACAGCAGAACATTGTTGTTACTTGAGACAAGATGTTGAGTGTCTTTTCCATATAACGCCCTTCAAACCGGAATACTGTAACACAGAACACAGTTGTCGGCTGTAATAGGCGCTGCGGTCTTACCTACCCAGACGGTCTCCAGCAACAGAAAACTACCACCAGCACCAACATGAATCTAGTTGGGTCGCCGAAATAGGAGCTGCATTGCATTGCATTGATACCTAGAGGGACCTACAATCAGTTGACTACTAGTTGTTCCCCTAGACCTAGGAAGACGTAGTGTTGGGAAGCTTCCCGCAAGGTGGACCGACGATCTGCTGAGAGTCGCGGGAACCCATTGGATGCGAACAACGCGGGACCGATCTATGTGGAGATCTTTAGGGGAGGCCTAGGTCCAGTAGTGGCCATCTATGATGATGTTCCCCACCTGCTTTGCCGGTCGTAACACCCAAACAATGTCTTCACCAAATTTTGAGTGTTGACGTTTAATAGTTTCGGAGATCTCTATGTCTGGATACCTTCTGTATGTATGTATGTATATACATATCGGAACAGTCTCACCGTTGGAGGTTGGACTGCCCTTGGCTGGACAATGAGGTGGGTAACCGTTAACCTCGTTTCATCACACACACCGGGCTCCATTGTTTCTCGTAAGCACCTACTCCGTTCCACCGGTACCTCCGTCCATGGCAGCGTGCGGTGACATCACCGCCGCGCTGATTGCAATCGTGATTTGAATCAACACACGGACAGACGCGTACACAATTATATAATTAGTGTCGGCGTCAAGGATCAAATGCAGTCACATCGACTTCCTGTCCATCTGTACAACATCAACACAGGCAGGAAGTGGGGCTCATGATGAGGATGACTTCGAAATTTCGTGGACACGGTTTTCATGTATACAACTTTCCTTTTCCCGTATCGCGAAGGTGGCCGTTGTTACAGACCGTCTATGTAGGCACCCCCGCAGCACCCATTGCAGCCGATATACAGTACTGTGTTCCGGTTTGAAGCACGTTCACATGATGGTAAGTGATACGGCTGCCCATGATGACACGGCGTTAGTACTATACAGTACCACATTGCGCTCGACGCTTGAGCTTTAACACGTTAAGTTTAATTACCACAGTAATTTCACTAGCTATAGCGCCCTTCAAACCGGAACAGGGTAACGTTTGCACAGTATTGCCTGTCGGCTGCATTGGTAATAATAGATAATTTCTGGAAATATACCGATGGTAGGCCTATTGCAGCCGACAAAGGCGCTGTAGCTAATCTAATTACTGGGGTAACGAGACTCAACAATATGTCACAAACCGGCGAGCACAATGTGGTGCAGTGTATATCAACTTAAGTATATGTAAATCACTTACTATCAGATGGTCGTCCCGTTCGTCGTAAAAAAATATATGTCGTGTCCCCACGACAGATAATAAATATAAAACTCATGTCAAGTATCAAGATTTTTTGTCTGTGTCTATGTAATTCATTTGTTGACAGATTTTCTTTTGCCGCGCAATAAAGATGGCGGCCATAAAATAAGAAGAGATCCATTTTTAATTTATAGAAGCGTAAACGAGCTGCAACCGGATCAATACAAATCGGTTTGTTGGCGACGAGACAACATGCTTGTCGATGAGCACGCCGATTTGAATCACCACCAGCGCGGTCGCAGTAATGACGTGTCAAACGGTACACCACCATTACGGGCGCTAACGAGCTGATCGGCGCGATATGCTCGACAATAGAAAAAAAAAAAGTATTTACTTACGTCACATTCACTGAACACTAGTGTCCAGGCTTCACTGTAGGTACTCACTAACCTCATTGTTTTTTTTTTTAATTCGAAGAGCCTAACGCTTCACCACAATCCCACCTGATGTTAAGAGAAGATGTGGTGAAAACGCATTTTTTTTTAAATCAACGAAGCGACGAGAGAAGCAAGACTTAATCTGATGGTAAGTAATACGCTTTATCAATAACAATGTGGTAGGTTTAGGATGGTATATACTGCACCACATTGCGGTCATGGTTTTCAGACGTAAGATGTTGAGCATTTTAACAATTTCACTAGCTACAGCATCCTTCAAACCGGAACTCATTAAATGTTTGTCGACTGCTATAGGCGCTGCAGCAGTACCTATCTAGACGGTCTGTGAGAAACCTACCAGTAAAGCACTAATCTAGTAGAAAGAAGCCTATTTCTTTCCTGAAGATACCCGCGTCTTTTGAAGGGAACACCAGCACCGGCAAGTTGCTCCACTCATTTGCTGTTCTCATGAAGAACGAGGAGCTGAACCTCTTTGTATGTAAGTATGAAAGGAAGACATATATAACATAAATATAATAGCTTCGTCATTATGAATGTAATTGTCGTAAAATGTTTGTGTGTATTAAGTATCAATACTAGGTATAATGTATTAAGTATAATATTAGTGTATATTTGCTGGTATCTGTTGGAGATGGAGATGGATGGAGATCTGGCGGAGATTCTTTTTGATAGTAAGTGATACGGCGGCCCACATATAATGCGCTCGTCGCTTGACATATACGATGTTGAGTCTCATTACTCCAGTAATTACATTGGCTAAAACGTCCTTCAATCCGGAATACAGCTACGTTTACACTCTACTATATGGCGGCAGAGATAGTTACTGCGTTGGTACGTGGACGGTCTCCAGCAACAGAGACCTACCACTAGTAAACTGTAACAGTACCGTGCGAACATTAATGTGTTCCGGTTTGAAGGGCGCTGCAGCTAGTGTGATCATTATGATAACGAGCCAGAACATTTCATATCTCAAGCTGACGATTACAATGTGGTGCAGTGTGTATCATCCTAACTAGCGTCACGTGATGGGCAGGCCTATCACTTACTATCAGGTGAAGGTCCCGCTCGTCTCTGTGCCGACTCGCCGCCAGTGTAAGATAATGAGAGCAGCGAGCGTGTAAATCTTTTGTATGTTCATAGATCAACCTTGCGAGTTCACAATGACGGATAAAAACGTCGGTGCCGTCAGGGGTCCAATGAACTGCCGTCCAGCCGGTAACCGACGGCCGACACTCAAGGTCACTAAGAAAAAAAAACTTGTCCCAAACGGAATAGGCCCCTGAGTCATCTGTATCGATTGTTACTAGCGCGCGTTTCCATTGCACATATTAGAAGAGCTCCACTGCAGCAGTGGTCGTGATAAAGGTCCTGGTTTGATTCTCACATCTCTTAAATGGTGGTAGAGGAGGTGTAAAGGGTCTCGCACAACAACTCAAGGTACCCAAGCCAACCTCACATGCTCGTGTTGCACCCTGCTAATCAACGAACGAGTCTCTGGCTTCCACCTCCCATTGGGCCAGTGTGTGATAATAGGCCCAAATCCTCAATATGAACCTCTACAGACGACGACTTCTACAGCCTAGGCGGTTTTTCAGTCAGCACAGGATCCATCGATGTGTAGATCTTCGGTGGAGGCTTATGTCCAGCTGTGGACGTCTAGCGGCTGATGATGATGGTGATGGTAGTGGAGTTACCTGCTGATATTATATCATTGCTTGTCCATGATATATATGAGAGCCAGAGTGATTTGATTAAGTTCGATTCACCATTATCTTCTCTTGCTCGTCTACCTTTGTTTGCCTATTCTCTTTCTTCTCTATTTTCTTCTGCTTATCTCGACGAGTCGAGCGAGACTTTCATCTGATGGTAAGTTGCACATAGTACCACAGGTGCTTGTTTTGAGACATAAGATATAAATTTAATCATACGACTCATGGGACCTAAGCCAACCTCTCACCTGCTCGTGATGAACCCTGCTAATCAACAAACGAGGCTCTAGCTCCGACTAACTCGAATTGGGCCAGCGTGATGGGAAATGGCCCAACTGTACACATTAAGAATCTCTATAAACGACTGAAGGTCGCGGAAAGCCGCTGGATATGAGTAACTCAGGACCGATCGATTTGGATATTTTTGGGGGGGTCTATGTCCAGCAGTGGACGTCTGATGATGATGTTTAATTTCACTAGTGACAGCGCCCTTCAAACCGGAACACAGTAATGTTTGACGGCTACATTAGGCGCTGCGCTGGTACCTACCTAGACGGTCTCCGGCAACGGATACCTATTCTTTTTCAGCAAACCTTAGCATGATGAGGATATTGAATGCTTTATGCACACACACACGCACACAGTTGTTGCAATAAACAATATATATATATACATATATATATGCTGGTAGCTGTTCCTCGCTTTGCTGGTCGTAACACCCTCGCATCACCCCCTGGGGAAAGACATTTTATATAAATCAATTCTTAGCTGACCTCTAAACGGCAGAAGCAATACCTCTACCTAATTTTGAATCAATGGATCTTTAGACATATATATATCTTTTTCCCGTCGATTTAGACCGCAAATGACCGAATGAAATGTCTTTCCATAGCAACCGTTACTATAGCAACCGTATGAATAATACCAAATGAAAATGTTTATAAAAGTTAATTGTAAATAAAATGATGAAGGTTGTATGAAATGAAAGAAATAATCTATAACCAGCTCTAAATCATACCGCGTTGAATGCTCGTGTTACCGCCTCGATACATTCACTAGTTTTCACGTGACTAGTGAAAAAATTAAACCCTTTTTGATTATATATATATACATACACATATATATATATATATATATATATATATATATATATATATATATATATATATAACTTGTATACCTGTTGCTAATTGGAATGCAAGTAATTCGCGCATTCGCTTAATAATTCTCGCCCACGCTGTTTATATCTCGTTGGTGATAATTTACGGCTGCGATAATCGCGAAGTATTCGTGAGCCGTGGGCCGTGGGCCGTGTGCCGTGGGACAGTGGGCACGCGCCGCAGCGGCGCACGACTCCGCCGCGTAAGATCCGTGATGCGGATCAGCGCACTAAACCAATAACTTACGAACGGATCGCTACATTAAATAAAAACACATCCCACTTAAAGCTCCCACTGCTGGGGCTCGAGACATCTCACAAAAAGAATTAAGACAAGATCTCTCTAACGGAGCGTGACGTTCACTTGATGGTAAGTGATATGTCTGCCCATTTTAACCTGGCGTTAGATATTATGGTATATACTGTACCATATTGCACTCATCGCGTGAGACATGAGATATTGAGTCGCGATACCTCGGTAATTACACTAGCTACAACGCCCTTCAAGCCGGAATACTTAAATTTTGTATTTATTTATTTCATTTAAAATCTTTATTGTTACACATAACGTTAGGTAATACGGATATAATGCTTATAGGAATTCTATACGAGTCTACTTAGGACATTGGGAGATGTAGTTGAGATGAATCATTGTTAATATATACATATATATATGTATACATTAATTATCCGTTATTATATAATATATATATATATAATAAATAGCGGAAATTGTCAATGGTTTTGTAAATATATTATATCCTTACATATGAAATTAGCGTTTCATCGCACTGACCACTTTGATCTGAAATATCTCCGTTTTGGTTCAGAATTCCAAATTCAAATTTATAAATTCATTTAGCGGGTACATTTGGGTTTTGGAAACAGTCATTCATTTGTTTTTACCGCATTATTTTTCTCTTTACCGTCACTTATTGCCGCACAATGGGAAACATGAAATATCGGTATATTTACGAGTACGAGTTCCACCGTGACACCAGTACCAGTGCTGCAGGAACAGCTCGAAGGATTAATGCTGTATACGGCGCTGGTGTCGCAAAAGAAAGCACGGTACGTTTTTCGTTTCAACGATTTCGTTCTGGAATTTTCGAGCTTCAGAACCAACTCCGTCGACGACCGTAGACAAAAGTAGACAATGAAGAATAAAAGACTATTCTGGAAGCGGATCCATCACTAATCACTCCAGAGATAGCTGCAGGCTCCGGGGTAAGTGACAAAACTGTATTAATCTACTTGAAGCAAATCGGGAAAGTAAAAAAACGTGAACGATGCATACCTCATGCATTGAGGGAATCCAACTTGCGAACACGCGCCGACTGCTGCTGCTGTGTTACTTTGCTTAGCCGACACAATGATGAAGGGATTTTAAATCGAATCATTACTTGTGATGAAAAGTGGATACTGTACGATAATCGGAAGCGCTCGTCGCAATGGCTGAACCCTGGAGACCCAGCCAAATACTGCCCTAAACGAAAATTGACCCAGAAAAAGTTACTATTGAGTGTTTGGTGGACTAGCGCCGGTGTCGTGTACTGCAGCTTTCTAAAGTCTGGCCAAACGATTACGGCGTATATCTATTATCAGCACCTGCAGACCATGAAAATAGAACTAGCTGCTAAACAAACCAGATTGGTCAATCGCTCCAGGCCACTGCTGCTTACCACAACGCAACACCACCATCACCACCACACACTGCACAACAAACAACCACTAAGTTAAATGAGCTACAATTGGAATGTCTGCGACATCCACCATACTCACGTTGATGATGGTAGGCCTTTGTTGCCGGAGACCGTCTAAGTACCACTGCAGCGCCTATTCCAGCCGACAAATAGTACGTTGCAAACATTACTGTGTTCCTGTTTAAGGACGTTGTAGCTAGTGAAATTACTGGGGTAACGAGATTTAACGTTATTTCTTAAGGCGACGAACACAATTTGATGCAGTGTAAAAAACCTACTGTATATATATATAAAGGAGACAGCATTTTGGGAAAAACATTGCTAGAGACCTGTGTCCAGCAGTGGGTACTAGTCTTACAAATTAACGCTTTTTATCATTTCCTTAAAAACTTAATTTTTCATACAGATAAGTTTACAAAGAAAGGTTGCATTTTTCGGATCCCAACAAAGAAGGCCCCTTTATGAATTCCTAAGGTTGACCCTGGAAGGCAAAATATTCGCTAAGCATACTCCTGGCCATCAGATGAATTGGTTGTCGATCAATTTTAAATTTCATCACTTGGAAAGAATGTCTTATAGACCGAATTTCTTCCTCTCCTGATGATGATATAGTTCACAAAACAGGAATCGGTGTACAGCTAAATTAGAAAACTATCAAGCGACCCTATGACTCAATATGATCACTTGCTCACACAAATTTGAGGGATCGCTCGTACAGAGATTTAGTATACAAGTTTACGATATAAAAGTCGATCTATCGATCAGCTTTGTATCATATTCTGTAAACTATCATTAGTTTAATATATCAGAGGAGTAGGCTTTGGAGTGGATCTTAGGTTATCCTAGATACCCTGCGGTAAGACAGACGTCTACTTATTCATAGGACGGAATTAGTTAAGAGAAGTCTTCGATGTAAGTCATAATCCTTATTGGAAGACTATTATATTGTACATTATTAGAACGCCTTTCATCTTCTGCGCAATCCTCTTCTCTTCTAGGCATGTCTAGCTTGTCCTGAACAGCAAGAGACAATAAAATAGTAGTTGATTTTTTATCATTTGCTTGTCTATAACGGTATCCTATTGGAGAGAAACAGTGAACGGTCTCTCAAAACGGAACCTTAAGCGGCGGAGTCACCATATAAGGGCTGGACAATAGAATGTAACAGGTAGGATTGTAGTCGTAGTGCAGTAATCAAATTTATTCAACGATCTAGCTGATAGCTTACCTGTTGAAATCGATACTGCTGGCCAAGGCGCTTGAGACAAGAGTCAATAAAATATATCTGCTGAATTAGAAGCCATAGTAGGTAGCGATTTTGATGATGATGATTCTAATTAACAACGTATTGATATATCGTTATACGAATGTTAAATTGCCGAGAGAAAAGAGAATTAAATGAACCTTTAGTTCCCCTACGATGGGGGATCCAAATAACGTCGTTCTTGGGCGTAACGGATCAAATAACTTCGTTTATGAGGCTTAGTAACTGTACGTTCATTTGGTAACAATAACATCCTGGTTGGATTCCAGGGTCACAAGCGGTGGATTTTGGTTGGTGGTAAGGTTTTTTCTAATCTGCTCGGCTAGCCACCACTCTCATCTACTTAGTCAACATAATAGTATTGTAGTACTTCAACTGTCAAGATATGAGAGGTAGAGTATTCGATAGAATACACTTAGTCTTATACACTTTCATTTTACATCCCGTGAATTTAAGTTATTAGTCAATATATTCCATTTCCTGTCTAAAATGATGATTACTATTGAAATTAAAACACATCCTGATTTCATTAAAGAAGATTGTTAAGTTTGGGATCCCATTGTTGATAAAGTCAAATTCAACATCAAATCCGTCACTAGAAGACTTCCAAGACACAGTGAGCACATTCTGTGTGGATCGGATTGTGGACAATAATTGAAAAGCTGAAGGTATTCCGTGATGTCTATCAGGTCAGGACATGCAACAGCTTTGTTCCCCCGGCTGTCGCCAGGCACTCCAAACGTCAAAGCAATAAATAATCGAACGAGATAAAATCTATAAAATTGAGTTTAGTTAAAACAATTGTGAACTTTGTACGATTAGCAAATGAAAGGAAACGGATCTGCACAATGTAATGCACGAAGCCGCCCGCTACGACTAGCACACTATCAAATTGTCAAACTGCGCACGCGCACCGGTAACGACACCCGGTGAATGTTAAGTTACCTTGACTATGCTTTAAGTACACTCAAGTGCAAAGTAAATCATATATTTATAAAATACAGTATGGCTTTCGTCTTTCCTCTTACTCATTTCCTAACCTCAATGCTCACCGTTTTCTTTGGATGCTGAATGAACAATAAATCATCTTGGCTTAGTATCATATCAGGCTTGGAAGTTTGCGTCGCGTTCCATCAGAAGAACTAAGAAATGAAGATTGCATAGAAGAATTATTGAAATTCCTAAAAAACAAGAGAAATCGCTTTCTAATATATATCATCAGGCTAATATATCCAAACGGTGGTGCACTGGTACTGGTGGTAAGTTTCTATTGCCGGTGACCATCTAGGTAGGTACCAGCTCAGCTCTATTTCAGCCGCCAAACAGTACTGTGCAAACTTTGCCGTGTTCCGGATTCAAGGGAGTTATAGCTAGTGAAATTACTGGGGCGATAAGACCTAACATCCTATGTCTCATGACAACGAGCGCAATGTAGTGTTGTGTGTGTCATCCTAATTAGTGTTACGTTGTTATAGGCAGACGTATCACGTACATTCAGGTGAACACCCCGCTCGTTTCGTCGCTACAATAAATTAAAAAAAAATAATTCTCGAATATATCACGTATGTATCGCAGCTAGTGACGCCAAGCTTTTGTTATGGAGAAATACTTGACCACCTTTTATCATCATCATCATCGTCATTGATGTCCACTGTTCAATATAAACATCGCTTATCGGTTTCCCACTCCGTTTCTCAAATAATCTACATATTTCCAAACCGATCTAATCCAAGTCGTAAATAATCAACCGGTTGCTGCTTTAGCTCCCAATCGTTATTATAAAAAAAACCTTCAGAAAGTTGGTTTAAATAAAAATAAAGGTTGTAACAAGAAATTTCAAACAACTCAACAGATGGCGCCACCACAAAAAATAGATCGCGCTATCGTTTACCCTAACGCATATAAAGTTCCTTCATTTTTGTTTACATGGCCTTTGCTCAATAAATCATTACGGAGTATACAATCGTATCCATTTACCGCATCTCTATAGATCTTCATGATGCCAAGCATTCGGTGATCAAGTCGTGATGGAATAAACAACTGTATCCGTCAACTAGAGTTCTCTGGTCAGTAGCAGGTGCCGACACAGTGCTGACCATTGCGTTGACCTTTACTAAACACCCCCCACAACCCATTTCAAGGCTCCTAGAAAGGTACTTTAATAAATTATCAGTATGCAGTATATATGCGACTGTACTCCATACATCCGTATACCGAGTAAGAATCCGGGATGTTAGCGAATCGTAACGTATCGAATAAATCAATTCTTTATTGCTGATTTAGACCAGCTATTTTTATATAAAATAATTTAAGGGGTCGTTGTCTAGAATAAAGCGAACTGAATCATTATCAGCGGATAGACGTCCACTGCTAGACATAGGTCTCTCTCAAAGATATCCACATCCAAGAGTTCATTAAGGGGAATTGGGCCTTGGCCCCCGTGCTAGCACAGTGCGGATTGGTGGGTAGTCAGAGCCTCGTCTGATATTCAGCAGGGTGCACCGCGATGCAGGTGAGGTTGACTTAGGCTCCGTAAGATGTTGGGTGGAACCCCTTACACCCGAACCTGAACTTAATGTTGAATTTATAGAAGATTAGTTTTGCAGCTGACAAACTTCACGAGATCTCCGAAACTATTACACGTAAACACTCACAATTTGGTAGAGACTTTGCTTCAGGTGGTTACAGGTCAGGTAAGAATGGATTTTACATAATACCCTCTATAAAGGAAATTGTGGGGGTGTTAAGGCGGGGAACGGCTAGTGTTAGTATGAAAATAAAATTTCGTATTAGCATGTTTTGTATAGGGACAAGGAACGGAGGAAGCAAGCAAAGGAAGCAGAGGACTCTCCTACAGGAGTTTTTCAGCTAGATAAAATATAACATTTCATGACTTGACTTTTCATCATCATCATGGAGTCTTCGGAAAACTAACTCAACGTTACAAACAAGCTTATTTGTTACTTATACGATCTTCTTGTTTATCAAAAATGTATTAGCACGCATTATTAGAAATCAAAGTTTAAATAACTTGAACTTAATGATATATATCCCTGTATGAAGTAAAGATGGGGGTTTAACTTGTATCAGTCGTGTTAATAACTTAAATGGCTGAAGTAATTTGCTTTCGCGACTCGTTGTTAATGAAACGACGCCTTAAAAAGATTAATTGGTGCGTGCGGGAAGTAGTCGGCGGAGCGGCGGGAGATTTTAGGGGGTGGGTTAAGGGAAAGAGAAATTAGGAAGGCACCTTTGGGGTGGATCTGATCCTTGTGTAATTATGTCAGCTATTCCGAAGCTTTATTTCGACGTGTATGGAGAAAGCGGCACCAGCAGGCGTCCCGAACGAGAATCAGAAGATTTTATGGAAAATTAGAAGTGGATACTCAATTCTAATAGAGTTTTTTTGCCCTGTCTTTTGGGGTGAAGTCATGGTTATGAGAAGGTCCTGGGATTTCCATCAACGTCACCGCGATCTCCTCATCACCATGCTTTTGACCTTTTCGATGCGAACAGTGAAGCTGGAACAATCTGCCGTCTCCGAGTTACCGTCCAGATATGAAGAAGGAATCCTCAAGAAGCTGGAATAATAGGCTGCTTCTAGACTAGTGCACTTCACCACCAAAGAATATATCGCTGATTGCCGTTAGGTGGGATCGTAGTCTGTATGTATTAAAAAATTCTGTTATAATCTGTACCGAAGACTGATCTATGCAGTCCTCAGCAACCTTATGGGTGACACTGTAATAGCTGGAGACCAAGTCTAGACATCGGTCTTTATAGATTCGTTATGAAGTCTAGCTGTAGTATTATAAGTACCCACAAAAAGAGTATCACAAAAATGCAAAGCGAACGAACAGACTTAGAGAACAGGTGTAGGGAGGATAAGAGAAAGAATAACAATAGCGGCTGCAGTGGACCATCTTCCAGCAGAGAGAGAAAACAGAGCAGGAAAGAAGACGATGTTACGATAGGAAAGAGTTTGTAGCCAAAGAATAAAATGGAGAAAATAGACACGGTATTGACATCCGGAACACACTACCGATGAAATGGGGGAACTTTTACAGTGGACTAGTTACCATCTTCATAACTGACTATGAGTAATCTGTGAATACTTACTGGTGGCAGGTCTCTGGTCGCCGGAGACCGTCCAGTAGGTATCACCGCAGCGCCTATTGCAGCTGACAGACAGGACTGTGCAAACATTAATATGTTCTGGTTGGAAGCTGAGGATCGCATTTGGTGAAAGATATTGGGGAAGGCCTATATTCAGCAGTGGATAAACAAAGGCTGATAATGATGATGAGGGTTGGAAGACCTATGTAGCTAATGAAATTATTGGTGTAAAGTGACGAGCACCATTTGGTGCTGTTTATATCATTATGGGTGCCCTTCTCTTAAACTCTAACGATAGCCAAGAAAACAATCATGGACCTTCAATTTACTACCTAAACTAATAACCGCTGGGCTTGACTAAATTTGGAGGATTAGTTTATCATTTATTAACTCCGTGGACACTGGCTTCGAACCTTGACTTCCGGCTATCAATAGAAGTGTTCAAATTGCCCCTTCTAGGGCGCCCTTCAAACAAAACTAGAGTGGTGATAAGCAACGTGGACCTCTGTTTATACTTTCGTTATCCGTTCTAGAATATCTGAAGAAGTTTAAAGAAGAGGTAAACATTAAAATGGCGGATTTTTTAAGCCACAAACCGGAAGATTTCTTTCAAATAGAGCAAAATTGGCTGATAATGATGATGATGATGATGAAGCAATTGGAGCAATCATACCTTCAAATTGTGAAGTAGGATTAGAAAAGCTTATTGCAGACAACGATATAGACTTTTTTATTTAGTATTGATATCTTCAAGAGGAAGTCTACATCATTTCATGTTATAACACAGTTCTGAGTAGATTAGTTCTTAGTAGTAAAGGGAAGGAGAAAGGTGAGTAATATTGGATGGGGGAGAGTTGAAGAAGAGGAGAGGTAAGAGGCTGTAAACTAATACATAGATAAGTATACATATGAAATTTTATACTAAGTCGCACTCATTGAACGTCGGATGGCGGCTAGGACTGAGAGATCATCGGAGGAGGGTTCGAGCCCGTCCTCTGATCGCCTTTACCTGTACAGCAAGTTGAGGTTAGGATGGCCAGGGTAGACGGGTGTGACTTGCAACCAGCGGCGGAAGTGGCGCGTCCGAAATGTGGTAAATCCTCGAGTGGTGTTAATACGTTTAGATATGGTTTTGTGTGTGTCAATGTTGGTGGTGGGTGAGTCATACTTTTCGAGCTGAATATCCGAGTCGATGTGTACAATAGTTCTCTTCTGCATCGTTCTTGAATAGATCAGAGGGACACAATCCCCTTTACAATTTTCGATGTACTTTTACCATCATGTTTGGTCATGTTTAATAAATAATTTCGATCCCCAACACTCAACTTTCATACTAACGGTAGGAAATGGGCAATCATGATTTAGGACACATCTTGAGAATTTGAGGATCATAGGAAATTTAAGGAATTGTTTGCTTCATAGCTGAGCAATTGTTATTCATTTTCTTATTATTACCTTAAAACGCCCTTAAGTCGCCCACGGTGAAGTAAAGAGAAACCTACCCGATCTAGATCCGTGTTACCTAATTTTAGGTGTAACAATAGATGTAAAATAAAAAAAAAATATCTCGATGGTCTCCGACTTTGGTGACCCATCATAATTAAAAAAAAAATTGTACTTCAAGGATCGGTTGAAGGTAGCTGGAGGCGCGTACATCGTCAGTGCTGATGTAGGGCAATCGATACAGACGCCTCGTAGTTATTCAAATATTTATTTAGCCTGTAATCAATTCGTCAGCTGTTATTGTTTGTTGTGGAGTTATACAGGAACATGTGGGCATAGTGGTGACCGTGGACCCACCACTGGTGTAATTCCCACGAGTCACCAGACGCTTTAATAGAGAACACGACACTGTATCTACAGGATCTACCTCCTCAATGAAATGCGTCTTCTTTTTTTATTCAACAATGCTTTTCTTCTGCTTATTATTAGACAGAATATGCAAGACCAACCAACAGAAAAGACCTAAACCAAGATCGTCCAAGTCTTGGCCTTACTCTTTATTCCCTCATCAGTACCCATAGCAATTACTAAAACGTGTAATGTATGTCCTATGGTAGGATTACTGGTGGTAGGTCTCCGTTGCTGGCGACTATCTGGGTGAGTACCACCGCAGCTCCTATTGCGAGCGCTAAACTAGTGTGTTCCGGATTGAAGGGAGTTGTAGCAAGTGAAAGTATTGCGGTAACGACACTTAATACATTATGTGTCAAGGCGACGAGCACGTGGTGCAGTGTATAACATCTCAACTGTTGTTATGGGCGGACGTATCACTTACTACCAGGTGAATCCTCTCGTCTCCTCACATAGTTGAATACAAAAAAATACATATTGTTCGTCGAATAAAAAATTCGTATTGTGAATTCTTTAAAAGCAAACGATCGAATATTCCGATAGCAATATAGGAACAGGAATCCGTTCCAGTTAGAAATGTACTCTGAACTTATTCATACATAGACACGTTTAAAATTCACAAACCGTATTTGTTTATTCATTTATATTTATTATTTACTATATGTCAGTACATTAAAATAAAAAAAATCACTACTTCAGTTACTTGTCGTCTCAAGAAGGACAAAGTCTATAATGTAATGTAATACTCCAATTTAGTTCAACTTATTGTCAATAGATGGCGTCCTTTAATAGTAAAAATTCAATTCATTATTAACTATATAAGAAAAGCAGTTTTGTTTGTTCGTCAATCACGTGAAAATAAGTGAACGCACTCGATGCGGAATGATTTGTAAATAGTTATAAGTTATTTCTTTTTTGAATTCCATAGATTCTTCAACATTTTATTTCTAATTAACATTTATAAACATTCTCATTTCATTTATGCGGTTGCTATAGTAACGGTTGCTATGAAAAATCATTTGCGGTCGCGGTTGCTCCTAAGGAATATTCTGGATGAATTTCAAGTCTAATTCAGAATACAACAGCTAGTATTATTATGAAATACGATAAAAGTGAATCATACACAGTATGTGGTGTCATAAAATGGCGATTGTATCGACTTTCATCCAATTTAATGTCTTTTGAAATAAGGATTACTTCTACAAAGGATATTAAGATCCTTCCTACGTCATTTATCTAATTTTCTATTGAACCAATCTATTTCCGTTATTGTAAATGTGACGGCATTTCGCAATGTATGACAAGAAGGTATATAAATTTGATTTCCATAAAACTTGTTTTTGATGAAAGGAAACAAAAAAATTCTTCATCACCACAGCAACAAGCTTTATCCATACCGTAGTATACTATTTATTTTTTAAGGGAAAGTACTAAATCCCAACAGTGGGATCGCACTAACCAATTTTTTTTTTTAGTATCCTATAGTGTCTAAAGTAAACATGTAAAATAATACACCTACTCGGCTACAATTTGTAACATTGTACGGAGCGGGCGGCGCAGCGTCACCGCCACATTTTACTGGTAAGCAGTAACTCCTGTACTGAAATACATTCAGCGGGAATTGCCCCACCGGAACCGCTTTATGGCCCCACGTCTAATCGTGGAAAAGCAACGCAGGTAGGACCCGATACGAAAATAGAAGCGTTTCCGACGTCATGATGCCTAAGGTATAAGACGAGGGAGTCTTACATTGTGTATAAAGTGTATATCGTACGTCAACTCGCGGGACCCAAGCACCCCCCAAAGATCACCACTTCGATCTTGGTGGTATAAATAAAGTGAAGTAAGATCTGATTTACCAAATATCATCGTAACTATCAGCTGAAGCCCACTGCTGGGTTTGGCAATCACAAACCGAAAAAAGATATTACGTAGCTTTGAATAGAATAAGTCAAAGTATTTTTGAGTTATCAAATCAAGTTAATCAACAAACGAGGCTCTGGCTCCCGACAACCCGCATTGGGCCAGGGTGGTGGGAAATGGCCCAAATCCCTCCACATGAACTTCTACAAATGAAAGTCGCGAGAATCCACTACATACAGGCTGCACAGGACCGATCGATGCGGAGACTTTTGGGGGAAGCCTATATCCAGCAATGACCATCTATGGGCTGATGATGATTTGGGTGATATCATTTACCATCAGGTGAAAATCCCGCTCGTTTCGTAGCACACTAGACGGAGATCTTTGTTGCTGACAACCGTGTAGACTGGTACCACCTCAGCGCCTGTTTTATCCACCGAACTGTAGCGCGTAAACGTTATTGTCTTCCGGTTTTAAGGGCGCTGTGGTTAGTGTAATTACGGGGATGAAGATACTCAACATTCTATGACTCAGGCGATAAGTACAGTACATGATGCAGTGCGTACCATTCTAATTAGCGCCGTGTTATGGGCAGACGTATACCATCATGTGAATATTCCGCTCATTTCGTAGCTTCCTATAATAAAAAAAATAACCTTGTTTAAAATCGCTTAAGCTCATGACGGCGGCCGCGGTGTAAGACAACGCCCAGCGGAGACGCAGTGTAAGGTGCGGCCTGCATACACTGCCGCTAATGGATTACTTTTTTGTTTTCACGCTATTTATTACCATTTACAGATTACACCACCAGCGCCTGAAGCCAATTTACCATTACCGATTAATTGCCAATTACACTATTACAGCGGCCATCGATCCCTCACTATCAGCTTTCAGGTCTTTCAGATACCATACGCTAACTGCCGCGGTAGTGCAATAGATAACCGTTTGCCTTTTCTTTCTCGTGGTGAAATCCTGCATTGGATACCCTTCTGCTGTGGAAGCAACAGAAGAGTTATGCCGGACTCTTACCGGCTAAACCCCCACGGTTTCTCAGTCTTCGAAGTTCCACGGGAACGCTTACGCACACAACCGTGGTCTCGACAGCGAGAGACCTTAATAAGACCACGTCTCGGGGAGGAGCTAATGGTCTCCACCGTCTATAAAAGCCTTAGGCCGGAAGTAATGCACGCACCACCTCGAGTCCTTTCATATTTGGTGACAGATTACTCCCGAATCCGCCACCACAGTTATGGGGGTTGGAAGACATAAAACATTCTCCTTCGACGCCCCGGTCTCTGCCTGCGGATTGAGAGATGGGTGAGCATTACCTCATCACAGAAAGCTACTGACCATGGCTTTGTTAAAACTGAAAATGGAGAGGTCATCCCTCACAACAGTGTCAAGGTCTCGGCGCTGGGCATCCCATGCCGAGCAATGCTCTAAGGTATGCTGCACGGTATCCTCTTCTCATCTACAGTAATAAGACTCGGTAGTCGGCTCTCCTCCGGCTATGCGGCATAGGTACTTCCCAAAACATCCATGACTAGAAAGTACCTGCACGAGCCGGAAGGTCAATGACCCGTACCGCCTGTCCATCCACTCATCTAGGAGAGGACGACCAGCTTCGACAGTCTTGCTGCCTGCACTAGGGTTGGGCTAACGGTGAGCTTAGCAACACAGTAATCACTGATTCCAATCCCATGTTACTGCTGAATTTTGCACCGTCGTTCCTAGGCAGGATTTCCATTAACCTTGAACTTCCGGTGAAGAAAACATTTTAAGGATACAAAAGGTTTCAATGACTTAATTGATCTAAATAATAGCAACAGTTTAAATAAAAAAATATCTTCAGAATTAAAAAGATGATTGGCTGTTCCTGTTAGACCTCGTTATGCTGACAATGAAGGTGGAAATGGTGAAGCGTGCTCGTTCTATCATCTATTTTTTTTGTAATCGGGGGATAAATGTTCGAAAGAGATAACCTTTTATAGAGAGAAGTGAAGTTTATATTGGATTTTTATCCACTAAAACCCCTCGGTGGTCATCCTCAGGGCGTTGCGGGAGACCTAGGGATCTCCTACGGAACGCACCCTTGCAATGCACCCTCGCTTTGGTACGACAAACACCACACCACCTCGTACTTGTCGCTTATCTCGGGCTCGCTTATTGGACGAGGGTCTTCACCATCAAAGTTCACGAACCCGAAAACTCTTTTAGTCGCCTTCTTCGACAGACCAAATCTCAATCTGATCAGCAAACTTCAGTTTGATGAGGACACCTAATTATGATGATGACGATAGCCAGGACTTACCATAATCCCATTCTTAATAGCCTGAGACTACAAAGCAATTCGTCCTGTCAATTTGTGATACGATTCAGTTTTAAAAAGCAGAATAATATTTTTTTGCTCCGGATCTTCAGCTCAGCTGCAGCACTTGGTGGTACGCGGCTTCAGCAGGACCCAGAGCGGAAACGCGCACTTGCTTCTGTTGGCATTTTCCCACTTCGATCATCGCAGAGAGGATGCTTGGCTCTCAGTAGGCAATGCTGACTTCAGTGAATCAGCGATTCCCATCCAGACCCTGACCTGACTTCCCACCCCCATGTCACACAGTAAAAGGTTAATCATTGAGCTATGGGAATATTAAATATGCAGAAGAATATTATTCACGTCCGTGAGATCGTAACTTGTAAGTTTTGATTTAAACATTGCAGGCGCGGTTGAAGTTGATTAAGTTACAACATACAACTTAGTAAGTTATCGATAATGCTTTCAAGTTTACACCTTCACCATAACTCTTCGGCAGACGTTATCCTGTTACCGCATGATTCGTGCGTGAAGCTATCGAATAAAAAACTAGACTAGAACTAGACTAGAACCTGAACAGCACGAACTAATCTAAGTTTCGAAGTTGAGTCACGGAGACCATCGCCGCGGTCTCGACCTTGGTACATCGCACCGCTAATGGGGTCTGAAAATAGTCGAAAGGCTGGGTAGCGAACTGAAACGGTCGCCTGGCAACCTAACAACGGTCTCGAATCATCTCCGCGTCGGATTACCCAGTTCCATTTGAGCAAAGTGTTGCAGCGCACGTGAATATGTTTAAAGCCTAGGAAGTCTAAGTAGAAGCCTACACTTTAGGTATTGTTTGTTCGTGTTAAAAGTGAAAATCGAGTCGAAGCCGCGACCTTCACCCCCGGGGTGCAACGGTATTGATTTTGAGCCGCCGCTCGAAACTGGGGCAGGTGAGACCGGCGTCTTTGTCTTCCGTCGATATGTGCCGACTTAAACTTTCATTTGTAACATGACGCAGACAATTAAGTTATTCCTATTATAGTCTAAGTTATACTCCGATTGTTTGCCATTATATATTCACGTGCAAACATTACTGTCTTCCGGTTTAAATGGCAATAGTAGCTAGTTCAGAGTTTTAGAGACGAGTAAGATGTAGTGTGTATATCATCCTAACTAGATAAGTAATAAGTAAACAGAAGATTAACTTATCAGGTAAAATAAAAGAAACCGAAAGACCTAAAGTCTGCTTTTAATATATAGCGAAATACTTAATATGCCGTTTGATGTTATTTAGTGCACCATTCATCATCATCAGGTTGCCTTCTTCTAACTGAACTTTGATAAAACCATCAGATTGATAAAACCAATTTGATCCTCAGCTATTCTTTCTAACTGATGGTATTGTGATTATGGATGTCAACCTTGGGAACTCTTCGAAGGTGTCCGAAAAATGCAACCTTCCTTTGCATGACGGTTGTCATCAGCCTGAGTTTGCAGTTGGCTCTCTCAAGGACTTGAGCATTGGAGACAAAGAGTTATTTAGTTATTTTTCATCAGCTTTTTTTGGTTTAGAAGAATAGGCGAACAGTCGAGAGATATCTCCTGTCTTTTAAGAGGAATTATGAAGGATATATACCCACTCAAAACTCCTAGGTTATAGTTCAGAGTGCTTGATAGAGAGCTTTTGGGATCTCCAACAGAATCTACTTGTACTCCTGCTTCTTAACTCAAGAAGAATAACTTCATGAGTCTATCATTATTGATATTAGTTAAAAAATCGGTTAATAGATGTTACAGCAGTGCAGCTGGTGTAAGGGTTCCCGTACAACAGCTCACAGGATCCAGGCCAACCCCACCAGCTCGCAGTGCACCTTACTAATCAACAAACGAGGCACTGGCTCCCACCAATCCGTATTGGGCCAGCGTGATGGGAAATCGCCCACATATGAATCCCTACACATTCGATGTGGGAATCTTTAGCGGAGGTTTATGTCCAGCAGTGGACATTTATCGGCTGATGACAATGACAGCAATTTAACCTTCTCAATCAATCAATCGATAGTACTTTTTAATTTAACTGATTCCTCTAAAATTATAACTTGTAAGTTGTTAAGTAAAGAGTTAAAGTTGCGTGGTTCAATTAAGATCTACGATGTACTTTATCCAGCGGCCGCAGTGGACGTGTTACCGGTAATTATACTAGCAGAACGGTAATAATTCGTCGCTCGTTAAACTGGCCGAGTGTCTGGTTACCTGGCCGCGCCTCTGGCGGGAGCTGGCCCACATACACTTCAAGTTGACTCCGTCCCAAAGGTGTGTGTATACGATGAAAGGTTTTAAATCTGTTTCTGATGAAAGAGGAAGATGAGAAGAGATTAAAGAACTGCAGCTAATCATGGTATATTTATTAGTCTTTAAATTTGGTTGAGAGCAGTCAGAGATCACGATCATGAGTCTGTGTATCAACAATCATAACTATGATGGTTTGTGTAAATATTGATGATCATCTCAATCGATGGATGTCCACAGCTGGACATAGGTCTTACGTGAGGATCACAAAATGCAGTCTGTTCAGTCCAAAGGTGCCTAGGACTTTATAATGGTGTCTAGACTTAATAATATTTTAAGTAAATGAAGTAACCATTGTGAAGAGTATACCATTAATCTCCTTCTTCTTCCACCTTCATATTCATCATTTGGTTACTAGAAGGTGCGGTGGCTGAACCTGTAAAGGTCTTAATTATGTTAGCTGGTGTTCCATTCCCGCTGAACTTGACCTTCCGGTGTAGTAATACATCGACAGGAAACTGACTTGTTCCAGCAGCCGTCGCGGATAAGATATCCATCAAGACGCTTTTGGCCTTGACTCCATTTACAAAAGGTCGATGCTCTCAGCAGTAGGAATACCAGGGTCGTTATATATTTAAACGCTTTGTATAATCTTATAAAATCATCCGAAAGACGTCCACTGCTGGGCATAGGACTGCCTCTAAAGATTCTCACTTCAGGTAAGGATTCATATGGGGGATTTGGGCTATTCTCCACCACGCTGGTCCAATGCTTTTTGGTGGGAGCTAGAGCCTTATTTGCTGATTAGCAGGATGCACCATGAGCTGGTGAGGTTGGCTTGGGTCCCGTCAGTTGCCGCAACTGTGTTCTGAACGGAGATCCCGTGACCTCTCCAAACGCCAAAATTGACCACCAAGGGGGTTATAATGGGTAACAATCTGACTTCCCCACAAGAGAAAGAGTATCCCTTCCTCCCCGAAACAAAAAAAAGGCTCCCGTGAGTTGTTGTGCGGGACCACTTACACCCCTCTTATAAAGTATTATTAGATTCACTATGATGCAGTGTATACTATCCTAACTGACTGCACGTAGTCAAGACCAGGCGTATCACTTACTATCAGGTAAACACCTGTTTATTAAATAAATAATGTAGGAGGACTTTCTCCACACCGCGTCGCGAATAACGTTTGTATAACAAAGGAAACTCTACTTTGTTATCACTTACAGTGTAACTTGGTTAACTTATCAGGGATTACCTTCCGTTGATAATGTTTAATTGAATTTTTTTTTTATTATCTACACTTGACCTAAATTTCACATGGTATTAAGTGATACGTGTTGGAGAGTAGCTCCGAACAACTGTGTCCTCAATGTTACTTGCCGTATAGTCTAACCGATGCGCCATAGGGGTGGAAACTTACAAATGCCTAACAGTGGATGAACAATTTTCTCATCATCATCATCATCTGATAGACGTCCAGTGCTGGACATAAGCCTCCCCCAAAGATTTCTACTGTAGGGGTCATAGAGGGGGATTCGGGCCATTTCCCACCACGCTGATCCAACGCGGGTTGATGGAAGCCAGAGCCTGGTTGGTTGATTACCAGGGACCACCAGGAGCAGCTGAGGTCGGCTTGGACCCCCTCAATAGTTGTGCGATAAAACGAGTGGTAGGTTCAGTTAACGGTAAATGATACGCCTACCTATAACACGGCGGTAATTAAGATGATACCAAATCTTGAGACATCACATGTTAATTTTCGTTACCTCAGTAATTTTACTAGCTACAGCGTCCTTAAAACCGGAACAAAACGTTAACACTGTACTGGTTGATAGTAGAAATAAAAGTTGCCATGGTACTTAGTCGTCTGCAATAATAGAGATATATCATCTGTAATAAGTAAATAGAGTAAGTAGTTAAGTTAACAATATATAAAAAAAACCATTAAAATCTATTAACTGACAGATTCAAGATGATGTGAACTCCACTTTTTGGTGTCGGTTAAAAAGTAACAGTTAATGAAAATGTATTAGACAATGGAAACGGACATTCGTTATGTATTGCTCAGTTTGACGTCAGATGAATATTTTAATATCTACAGCATTGGAAGTAGCTTGAGGGGGTACTTAAGCTGTTCCTTCGACGGCCGAGTCAAAGCTGTTGTTTACATAAACCGGCGTAGCCCAGCAATTTGTCAGGTTCCCACGGACGGTGCAGTTTGCAGGAAATTAATGGCCCCGTTTCGTAACGCGAGTCATTTGAGCTGGTCATTGCGCAACTTCAGCCTTATGCTTACAGAACTTGGATTTCCCAAGTTAAGTTTTTTATTATCAACTGCTCTGGTACTTCAGCAAGTAAATGATCATCTACCAGTCAGGTGTACGACCTGGTGAAGATGTCACGGTTTCATTAGATCATCATCATTAGATGTCCTCTCCAAACTGAAATTTGGCGATCAGATTAATAAAATCAATTCGATCCTCTGATATTTCATTGGATGCTGTTGGACTTAGAGCAGTCAGGAGAAATATAATGGAGCTGCCTTATTAGTTTAAAGATGGTCAACTTCTTCTTAATCTGGTGATCATCACTGCATAATTAACATAATGGATTGATGGGAGCAGTAAGAGTAGTAAGAATAAGACTAAAGTAACTACTACTGCTGATAGACCTTTGTCGCTGGATACAATCTGTGTTGGTAGGACGTCAGCTATTCCAGCTGCCAAACATGTACATAACAATTTTATGTTCCGGTTTGAGAGACGCTGTAGACTGAAATTACTAAGGTCACCAGGTCTCGACGCATAATGAAGTGCAGTGCACCACGTCTTCCTCATCGAATAAAAAAACTTTGTAGATACGCCATGGAGACTATACTATATTAGTAGTATTACTAGTAGATAGTAAAATTACTGCAGTGTAGAAATCCTAACATGTCAAGTCCTAAAGGCTAACGAGATCAATCTGATCACTAGTAAAAACTAACTAATTCTTCATCAGAAGTAGTACTAGACTTAACAGCTTCTTTGAATCATACAGTTAAGTATATATGAAAAAAAAAACAATCACATCATCAGTCGATAGACGTCCACTGCTGGACATGGGCCTCTCCCAAAGATTCTTCTCATGTCCAGCAGTGGGACGTCCATCAGCCGTTGCTGACTATCTTCAGTCATTGTGGATTAAATTTACTTATAGGAATACCGTGAACAACAATGGATGATCGAACTGTAGACCTCATCTTCACCGGCTCCTTGAAGCTGCTTCCGCCGGTCAGCTCCAAGATCGTCCGGATTTTCACCAGCTCCACATTCACAGGTAAATATCTTCGAATTAGTAGAAATTAATTATACTATAATTAATGGTGTAATGACATTAGGGCTGATGAGGATTGCTCTCTTAATGCGGAAATTCCTTATATCCTCCTCCTCATCAGTTTCCATAAAATAAATCTTAAAATATCCTCTTCCTCAAGAGTATTTTAAGAACGCTTTGTCTTAATTTTAAAGGAATAACATTTTGTCCAAAAGGAGTATTTATATTTTGTCTTCACTGGTGGTAGGTCTTTGTTGCTGGAGACCATCTAAGTATCACCGCAGCGCCCATGTAGCCGACGAACAGTACTGTGCTAAAATCACTGTGTTCCGGTTCGAAGGGCGCTGCAGTAATGTAGATAACTAGATAACATCTTATTTATCTCTCAAGCGATGAGCGTAATGTGATCATCCTAACCAGCGCCACGTTGTTTACCATCAGGTGAAAGTGCCGCTCGTCTCCTCGCTTAATTGAATATAAAAAAGTAACACGCACACATGCACATGAACACACACACACACACATGAACACACACACATGCACATGAACACACACACATGCACATGAACA
Source organism: Ornithoptera priamus (assembly GCA_029034505.1). Taxonomy (NCBI): domain Eukaryota; kingdom Metazoa; phylum Arthropoda; class Insecta; order Lepidoptera; family Papilionidae; genus Ornithoptera; species Ornithoptera priamus. The sequence goes on along the minus strand of JARDWD010000500.1, from coordinate 932,805 downwards.
CACACACACACACATGCACATGAACACACACACATGCACATGAACACACACACACACATGCATACACATTAGTTACTGAATAGAGGGACACTACATACGGAGACTTCTTTTTTTAAATTTCACAAATGGCGGCAATCTTCCAGCTGATTTGTAACTTTGTTGATTAATCCCGCCAACATGCATTAGGCCAGCGTGGCGGGAAATGGCCTAAACCCCTCCACATGAACCCCTACATACGACAGCTCCTATTACCCAGTGGTAACGGAGCCCAAGGCGACAGTATGTGGACATCTTTGGAGGAGGCCTACGTCTATTAATTGATTGATGAATAAACCTCTTTGGTACTGATGTATTTTTCTTAAAGAATAATTTGCGCTCATCATCACAACTCTCCAGCTCTACGAAAATAAGTCCGTGAACCGGAAGCTGCAGCGTTTCTCAGTAGTGTAACATTTAATTCTGAACTTCCGCCGCCAGGAGCTGCACAGCGCGCCGTTAACGGCTCTGCTTGCAGTAAAACTCTCTTCAGTTAAACTTAACTATTTAGAGCTATTTGGAACTGCATTGTCAGCAGCTGCACTTGATGCAACTTAACTGGAATTGCTCTTAAAGTACCGTTGATATTATCAATTTCTTTTAGTATCTGAGATCTCAATTTTACTTCTAATTGGATTCTGTTTTAATCTCTTTGGACCTTGATAACTGTTTATTACTCGAGTGCATTTGTGTTTGTATGTCTTGGAGTAATAATAATTAAAAAGATTAATATGTAACTTTTAACTTTAAGTTCCCAACAGCTTGAACTTAACTTTGGCCTAGCTATTAACTTGTAAAGCATCCTCCAGTATTATAATCCTGAATCTCTCCAAAAGTAAACCCTAGTGCCAGCAGGGGTAGTATTGAATGAGCTGTTTATTTATTCATTTAAATACAGAATCTTTCAAGATATTAAAAACTTGACTCATATATTTGCGAGATAAGACTCCCAGTCCCAGTAGTGGGAATGATAAATTGACTGTTGTAAGTGAAACAATGTACTCGATGGTCCGCTAGCGAGGTCTCTTACTTATGATAATACATGTATATATATATATAATGTCCTTACATATGACATTAGCGTTTTGTCGTACTGACCACTTTGATCTGATATATCTCCTCTTTGGTTAAGAATTCCAAATTCAAATTTATAATTTCATTTAGCTGATACATTTGAGTTTTGAAAATAGTCATTCATTTGTTTTGCTTCATTGTTTTTTTTCTTTACCGTCGCTTATTGCCGCACAATGGTAAACACGAAATATCGGTATATTTACGAGTACGAGTTCCACCGCGGCACCAGCACCAGTGCTGCAAGAACAGCTCGAAGGATTAACGATGTGTACGGCGCTAGTGTCGCAAAAGAAAGCACGGTACGTTTTTGGTTTCAACGTTTTCGTTCTGGAAATTCCGACCTTCAAAACCAATCCTGTGGACAACCGGAGACTAAAGTGAAGGAAAGGGAAGGAAAATGAAGAATTAAAGGCTATTGTGGAAGCGGATCCATCGCTAATCACTTCAGAGATAGCTGCAGGCTTCGGGATAAGTGACAAAACTGTATTAATGCACTTGAAGCGAATCGGGAAAGTAAAAAAACTTGAACGACGGATACCTCATGCATTGAGTGACTCGAACTTACGAACACGCGCCGACTGCTGCTGCTGCGTTACTTTGCTCAGCCAACACAATGATGAAGGGATTTTAAATCGAATCATTACTTGTGATGAAAAGTGGATGCGGTACGATAATCGGAAGCGCTCGTCGCAATGGCTGAACCCTGGAGACCTGACCCAGCCAAATCCTGCCCTAAACGAAAATTGACCCAGAAAAAGTTACTAGTGAGTGTTTGGTGGACTAGCGCCGGTGTCGTGCACTGCAGCTTCCTAAAATCTAGACAAATGATTACGGCAGATATTTATTGTCAGCAACTGCAGACCATGAAGGTAGAACTAGCTGCTGAACAACCGAGATTGGTCAATCGCTCTAGGCCACTGCTGCTTGACGACAACGCAACACCACCACCACACACTGCACAACAAACAACCACTAAGTTAGATGAGCTACAATTGGAATGTCTGCGACATCCACCGCACTCCCCGGACCTTGCCCCAACAGATTACCATTTTTCCGGAATTTGGACAACTTCTTACAAGGACATAAGTTCAATTCCGATGCAGCAGTCCAAACCGTCTTCAAAGAGTTTATCGATTCTCGTCCCCCCCCCATGGTTTTTAATAAAGGGATCAATGAACTACCTACGAGATTGCAAAAGTGCATAGATAACAACGGTGCATACTTTGATTAATTAAATATATTTTACAAAAAAAAATTACTTTATACTCCTTTCGCACAAAACGCATATTTCATATGTAAGGACCTAATATACCAGGTGTTCAAGATATTTGCTCATACAGATACAAAAATTAAAAAAAAAATTTCTGTCTATGCACGAAGGTAATAAAAAAAAGTTGTTTTTTTTATGTTTTAATATATAACATTCAAAATTAAGTTTATTTTTAAATATCAATCATAGTTATATAATTAGTTGAGAAGCTTAACAAATAAGTATCGCCTTATTAGCTAGAACAACTTCTATAGTTAAAGCAACTTTCAAGTCGCGAAGATATTTGATTAAGGAGGAGTAACGCGTCACTTTCCGTCCCCCTTGCACCCGCCTATCAGGTGGTAAGGGGGTGGCAAGGCAACTTTTAATTAATACCCATTATCTGATAGTGCGTACCGATAGCGCCGACGAAATTGGACGAAATTCAATTTATAACCAACAACAGTGGCAGCAACTTTGTGTGCTTAATGGGTGGTTATTCGAATGGTAAATATACTAAGTTAATGTCTCATAAAAACACACAACTTAATTATAATTAAAGGGAATATTGATCAAACGACAAGTGTATGGAATAAGTAACTAAACACACGGCCTTGTACTTAGTATTTAAATAGAATAGGACTAATGTGAGCTGTACTTGTAAAAGACTTTTCTTTTGTTAAACCAAGTGATGGATCATCTATTAAGATTTCGTCGAAAAGAAGAATATGGAGAAACTAAAGGATATTGTGGTTGTGGGTAAATATGAAAAAAAGGATATCTAGAAAACTTGGCAACCGTTGACTGTGGACGCCGCCGCAGCGGGCGCGCCGCACGCAAACTGCATTAGACGCAGTGGTTTGTTATGCGGAACCGTGGGAATTATGACGTCATCGTTTCCTATGCACTATACATCGATACTGAGGGTATGTATACTGCGGGAGACCGTATAGCAACCACCGCAGCTACTGCTTCTGCTACCAAACATTAGTATGCAAACATTACCGTGTTCCAGTTAAAGATAATAATACACAGAGCAGAATGCAGTGCTGTGTGTCATCCTAACTACCGCCATTTTGTTACAAGGCGTCATCATCATCATCATTATCAGCTGATAACCGTCCACTGCTGGACATAGGCCTCCCCCAAAGATCTCCAAATCATTGTGCGAGTTCATTGAGGGGAATTGGGCTGTAACCCACCATGATGGCTCAGTGTGGGTTGTTGGGTTCACTATCAGATGAATCAGTTCGTCTGCTCGCTTCGTCGAATAATCATCTTCATCCTCACAAACCGTTAGACGTCCATTGTCATTAAATGCTCCTACACCAGTTCTAGCTGTTCATAACCTTCACCAGATCTTCACGTTGTTCATTAGTGCAGACAGTTTCTATCGCACTTTAGAATTTTCGTTCCTATGTACTTTGATTTATATCTCCATTGATACAGAAGATTAGCTTAACTCTTGCTAGATATCTTCCAGATGACTTCAATCGCAGCATCTCGAACACCACCGAACATTCCAGGCTAGCTACCATCATTATCATCGAGCTGATAGACGTCTACTTGCTGGACATAGGCCTCCCCCAAAGATCTCTACATGGATCGGTCCCGCGTTGCCTGCATCCAGTGGGTTCCCGCGATTCTCACCATAACTACCATCACCACATTGTACTTCTGTCATATCACCATCTCTATGATCACCATCTCATATTATCGTTTAACATTAAGAAGAATTGAGGTGAAGTTTTCATTAATTGAAGATCCAAACTAACATTTGCGCACAATCATTACCATTGCCATCATTGTCATTGTCACCGTCACCCTCGCTATCATCGTCGACATCATCGTCATCATCACCATCACTACCGTCTCTACCGATGGACGTCCGCTGCTCAACGTGGTCTCTTGTAAGGGAACTGACCTTGTCTAGACCAAGTGACAAGAATACCACAGCTTCACATTATTAAAAAAACTAAAGCCAACATTGATCTCGTTTTCAATAAACATTAATTAAACATGGCCGTCATCGCCGTGGCTGACGGAAGTCCACTGCTGGACAGATGTAACTTGCAAGGTATCCCAGAGAACGCCTCGTACACCTTCAGCAGTTAATATAAATTAGAAGCGAAATTTTTATATTGTGTGCTCGGACCAGCCTCCCCCACCCCTACCTCCTCCCCACCCGCCGCCGCCAACGCGCGGTAATTATTTACGGCCGACGTGTATTTATGTTGATTTTATTATAATTTTTTTTTATAAATACCTCCTTAAATTTATTGTAGTCTTACCTTCAGAAATTTTTATGACTCTTGAAAATTATTGCTGAAGAAGTAGTTATGTAGCATGTTGCCGGAGACCGTCTAAGTAGTTACGGTACTGTGTTCCTGTTTGAAGGGTGCTGTAGCAAGTGTAATTACTGAGGTAACAGGACTTGATTTTTATCTCACAGTGACGAAGACAATGCGGTGATGTGTATATCATTCTAACTAGCCCCAAGTTGTTATGGGCGGGCGTATCACTTACCATCAGGTGGACGTGCCGCTCGTCTGGTTGCTTCGTTGAGTAAACCCTATCATCATTAACCCACTTCAGGTCTATTGGAGTTTTCCCTTACCACTGTGTATTCTTAAAGATTTATTTCTTGTCCAGATACAACCATGGAGAGGAATACGCTGATGGCGAAATGCTACCCACGTATCAAAGACTACTGCCGGGAGAAACATGGATTGGAGTTCCAGGTTTGTATCGAAGATCTACTGGTGACTTAACTACATCGTCTGAGTAGGTACCGCCACGCACAAATGCGTTCCCTTGGAGATCCCGGAGCCCCTCCTAATGCACTGACGGAGACCACCGAGCGGGTTTTAGTGGGCAAAAGCCCAACATAACCTTGTGTGGGGTGTCTCACATCCCTCCCCGAGGCAGGCCTGTTCGATCTGGGCTCCGATCGGGGGTTGCAGAAGAATTGCTCGATGTTACCCCGTGACCCTCGTGCATACTTTCGGATTTAATTGGAATACTGTGTGAATATTTTTATTCAGGTGGAGTCCGACAACTACCCCGTTGCCGGCCCCGTGGCTCCAGGGTGTGCGAGGCATTAGCATTTTGTTACACACGGTAAAAAAAATTACCTGCTCATGGTACACCCTGCTATTCAACAAACGAGGCTCTGGCCCCCACCAACCCGCATGGGGTCAGCGTGGTGGGCAATCTCATCCCCCATATGAATCCCTACAAACGTGGAGTTTTGGGGGAGGCCTATGTCCAGCTGTGGACATCTATCAGCTGATGTTGATGACGGCTACTTTACAAATTTCTAATAGCTTCTAGCGACTTAGGTCTTCACTCATCAGAGAAGCATCAACTTCCTCGTTGAGCTGTCTTCTAAGTTCCATCTCACGCTTTGTAGATAAAATAACTTAATAACTTAACTCTCACTTACTAAGAATTGTTCCAGTTTACGATGAAACTTCGTCGTTCCCGAGGGTTAGGAGAAGTTTGCCGGCGCGGTTTGTTTAACGGTTGTGACGTCAACCCGGATTAGGGATGGAGCTATTTCATCATCAGCTCTGTCGAACAAGGAACCGTACTCAACGGAGAACACATATTCTATATTCACCTGATGGTAAGTGATACGCCTGCTATAACAACGTGGCGCTAATTACGATGGTAGACACAGCACCGTTTACTACTCGCTTTGAGACATAAGTCGCGACACTCCAGTAATTTCATTAGCTACAGCGCCCTTCAAACCGGAACACAGTACTGTTTATCGGTAGCAGACACTGCTGTGTTACCTAGACGGTCTCCGGCAACAGATACCCACCACCACTGAAATATAAATTATTTCGGATTAGGGATGGAACTATCAGCTCTGTCAATTGATGAACCGTAGTCATCGGAGATCACAATTTCTATTTTTTTATTCTACGAAGCGGCGAGATGAGGGGACGTGCACCTGTTGTTAAGTGAGACACTCTATAACAATGTGGCGCCATTTATAATAGTATACACTACAGCGTCCTTCAAACCGGAATACAATACTATTTTTCGGCTGCTTTAGGCGCTACTGTGGCACCTACTTAGACGGTCTCCGACAACGGAGACCTGCCGCCAGTGTATCTCATTTTTTTTAAATAATACGCCCATTTATAAAGATCTGATTGGACATATATCAAGAGCACTTCCGTCTCTTTCATGTTTATGGTTAATCGCGAGAGGGTGAACCGGCACCGGAAATCGATGCTCCCTTAAGAAATCTCCACGTTTTGTTAAATCCGCTTAAACTTCAAGGAAGAGATGCCTTTGATACATCTCGAGATTATATTTAACGGCGAGTAGTAAGCCGGAAATAAAAACTTTTTTTTTAACATCACCAAACAACGAGATGAGCAGGACATGCACCTGATAGTAAGTGATACGTCTATAATAAAATGGCGCTAGTTAGGATGTTATACACAGCACCACATAACGTTCGTCGTTTCCAGACGTAAGATTTTAAGTCCGAATACCCCAGTATTTATACTAGCTATAACGCCCTTGAAACCGGAACACAGTAACGTTTGTACAACACTGTTGGGCGGCAGAAATATGCGCTGCGGCAACAGAGACTTAACACCAGTAAACTAACTAACTTTTGGAACTTCCGGTTAGTTTTAACTGGAATTGTTCTTATATAACATTGCTTTGATAAGACAAGTTGGGGTGTAAACAACAAGCCACAGGACCAAAGCGAACCTCACCTGCTCGTGATGCATCCTGCTAGCCAGCGTGGTGGGGAATGGCCGAAACCTCTCATATAGACCCGTACCCGATCAATATGGGAACTATTTGGGGAGGCCTATGTCCAGCAGTGGACATCTATCGGCTGATGATGATGATTAGATAAGGCGATGCAGCGAGCAGTATGTTCTCATGGTTGTAAGATGCTGTAACACATGTTACTGCTAGTAGATCTCTGCTGCCGGAGACCGTCTAGATATCATCACAGCTCGTACTGCAGCCTACCAACAGTAGTGTGCAAGTATTACTGTGTTCCGGTTTGAAGGGAGTTGTAGCTAGTGTAATTAATAGTAATTAGACATCTAATGTCTCAAAGCGACGAGCATAATGTAGTGCAGTGTATATCATCCTAATGCCGCTTGAGGCTGGCGTATAACTTACCATCAAGTGAACGTCCCGCTCGCCCAGTCACTTCGTAAATAAAAAAAAAAATATTCTGATTCTTCGCTTTTTTTTAACAGTAATACCAACTTTATTGTTTTCAACTAAAGAGGTGTATACTTAATTGATTTGCAACAACTCTCTTCATTTTCCCACAAGTGGGACTCGAGGTTAGAAATAGATGCTGAGACGATATACCACAGAATTACCCAAGTAATTTAACTAGCTACAACGCCCTTTAATCCGGAACACAGTAATCTCCGCACAATACTGCCTGTCAGCTGCAACAGGCGCTGCGGTGGTACTTAGACGGTCTATAGGAACAGAGATCTACCAAGAGTAAGATATTGCAAGGAATTGAAGATCGGTCGGCGGAAGACATTAAAATGTTTAAAGCGGCTTAAACAAATAAGCCGCCGGATGATGAAGAACGTTTCATCCCCTCTCTCCTCCCCCCCATCCCCGAATTAGAATAATAAGCCTACTGTATTTGTTTTATGAATATTTGAAAACCGCGATCTGTTTTAAAGATTAAAACAGATTAAATCGAAGCTGGTCCACGTCCGGATGTTCCAATTCCTTTCAAACAGATCTGTTTATTGTTGTTAACAGATATTAATAACCTAACATGTTGTTAACCTTGAACCCGGCTGATGTTACAAAACAAACCTAGTATTTCACACAAAGTAAAATACTTGCTAGTATAAGACAAAGTTTACTAGAGGCGGGCCTAGTACCGGACACCGTCTAACTACGCAGCTTCTGTTCTACTGTGAAACAGTACTTTGCGAATGTTATTGTTCCGGTTTGAAAGGCGCTGTAGCTAGTGAAATAATTGGAGTAAAACAAGTCTTCAGGTAGCGACCACAATGTGTTTGATCATCTTAATTAGCAAACGTTATGATGAACGATGTCTTACTCAATTGTATCTCGCTTCCTCTTTAGTTTCTTAACCTTGATATCATTCAACTGATTATCCTGATGATCACTGGTATGTACCAATACATACCAATGATCAATCATGATGATGGTATACAATCATTCAGTAGGAAAGGCGCGAGTTCGATTCCCTGCGGAACTAGAGCTTATCTTGAGGTTCAACTTCCTAAGGATACTGATACGTACAATTTGCAGCGTTGTGGATAGCCTTCATTATATTTATAAGAGTAGATTCTAAGTCCCAGCAGTGGGAACATTTGGGTTTTAACAACCATGCATAACAGACATCATCGTCATCAGCCGATAGACGTCCCCTGCTGGACATAGTTCTTGCGCTGCCCGCATCAACGGGTACTAGGGGCCGTTGTTTGTAAGGGTTCATATGGGGGATGGGTTTATATGGGCCATTTCCCACCACGCTGGCTCAGTGCGGGTTGGTGAGAGTTAGAACCTCGTCTGTTGATTAGCAGAATGCACCACGAGCAGGTGAGGTTGGCTTAGATCCCGTGAGTTGTTGTGCGGGACCTCTCACAGATATACTAGGATATAAATAATATAGGAGATATGCATATATCAACCAGTTATCCATGTCGACCACTGGGCATAGCTCTTTCAGACGATATTAAACAATCTTCGGGAGCCATGGATCGTCATACAGAAGAAGACCATCCTTGTAGAATACATTAACAAGAGATCCACTTATAGGTCTGTGAAGAAGATCGCATAGGTACCATCGCAGCTACTATTTCTTGCTGCTGAACAATAGCGTGCAAACATTACTTCCGGATTAAAGGGAGTTGTAACTAGTGAAATTACTGGTTGAAACTACTGACCCAGAGGCCATGTGAGACATGAGAGAAAACTCTCCCGACTACTTGCGGCGGATCCGGTCTTCGGTTCCGCAGCAACTTGTTATACGGCCGCGGAGGATAGGGAGAGCGGCGAAATGGAATACCGACACACCTCTCTCTCCGCGACTGCATCATCGGCTGCAAAAGGCAGTATAAAGCAGTCTTTGCAGCTCACCGGCACGCATCTCAGGTGAGCTGACGGTGGAGCTCCGGAGCTCTAACCTGGAGCGGCCGCCTCGAGCCGGCCGGGTACCTGTTGGGAGAATGTCGTATGTCCTAAGGCGATAAGTACAATGGTGTTGTGAACATCATCCTAAGTAGGTACACTCGTCTCGTTACTTCAAATATTAATAATATCTATAGATCAGTATAGAAAATCTTCCTTCATCGCCTCCAGCTTCTTCTTAGCAAAATGTCATTCTCTCACCTCTCATCTCACTTGGACACCACAGTGCGTGGTTGGTAATGAAATAAATACAAGTACGGCAATGTATAACCGACGGAAGGTTTAAAATAGGCGCTCGCTGCGGCGCACGTGGGTTGGTTTCCGGCGACGGAAATAGTCGCGGACCGGGTGTTTTGTAAATGTTTACACCACGCACAAAACCTACGAGACGTTAGCCCGGCTTGAGCTGACGTTTACAACTGTAAACAACTGAAAATTATTTAAAACAATAAATACAAGGATACAGAATTAGTTTTAGTTGGCAACAATTTGAAAGGGGTAATATTGGGGGCTGTGCACGAGACAAGGGGTAGAGTATATTGGTATAATTCTCTTTATCTGTATTTGAGACTAACGCTCGATGCCATTTCCACATGGTGACTAGAGACGGTGATTACTGGTGGTAGGTCTCTGTTGCCGAAGATCGTCTAAGTGGTTACACCCGCAGCTTCTATTTCTGTAACAAATCATTGAATTAAAGAAATATATTATGATATGTACTTGGATTTATATCCCCAGGTGGTGGACATGCGTTGGGGTGTTCGCGATGAGGCCACTGATGACCACATGACCACGGAGCTGTGCATGCGCGAGATCAAAAACTGCCAGCGTCTCTCTATGGGGCCCAACTTCGTTGTGTTCCTCGGGCAGAAATATGGTTACAGGTATTATGATGAAAATTAAAAAAAAATGTGGTGACGGTCTCAATTGATAAAGGGCTCTTTATTCAATCATTCATCGTCAGCCGATAGATGTCCACTGCTGGACATAGGCCTCACCCCAAAGTTCTTCATCTGAGGGGATTCCGGCCATTTCCCACCACTCTGGCTCAATGCGGGTTGGTGGGCTCCAGAGCCACCTCTGTTGATTACCAGGGTGCATCACGAGCAGATGAGGTTAGTTTAGGTCACGTGAGTTGTCGTGTGGGACACCTTACACCCCTGTAATCTATGTATAGTAAAAATTTATATAAAAATATTTTTAATAAGAGAGTGGAGGAAGAAGTTACGACAGGTAGAAATAATAAGACATACTCTACCTCGCAATATTGGACGAGGGATAATGTGATACAGAATATAATAAGAAAAACTATGACTACCCACACAGCAGAAGAGAAACACGTACTGGTGGTTAATTTGTAAGAGAATGAGATGAATATATTATGGAGATGGTAAACAGCGCGAGAGAGAGGGAGAGAGAGCGATTCATAGACAATTATTATTGAATCGAACCGTTAACCGTTGTTTGAATAAACAACTATGAATCAAGAAGCTAGTATTAATCGAGAAGACATCCCTCCTCCATCCATACTGAATTCATAGTGTTGTAACAGTGATATTATCTAATTATAGACCGATACCAACTTACGTGTTGTCTTCGGAGCTTCAAATGCTGAGGGATGAACTGGCCGCTGGTGGGGTGGACGTAATTATTCTAGATACATGGTACAAGAAAGATTCGAACGCGGTACCTCCTGTCTCGGTGCTTCAGCCTATATCTTCTATACTCATTAACTTCAATAATAAGGTGAGCTCGTTCAATGTTTGTCTTCTTGTATTTTATAAAGGTGATGTAAGATCAGACTTGAAATTTGTCTAAAATATTCCCTGTGAGCTTAACTTAGAATTATACAAACACTGATGGATGATTTGCAGAGAGTTCCGAAGCTGCAAGCGGAAGATCAAGCGATATGGTGGGACACGCTCGGCAAAATGCAAAAGTTGTTCCGTAAAGCTTCTCTCCAATTGTACAACGCTGGGAGAATCGACAAGGACACCATGCACAATTACTTCATGTCAGGTGATACCTTGATTTTATCTAAAATCTTCGAATTACTTTACATCATTATCCAGATACTAGTTACAGAGCCACGGTGTTACTTTTATACTCAAATACATATCTTTATCTGTTTGAAGTATTAGATTACTCTGTAATGAAACCTTCGAAAATTAGGTCGAAGTATCCCAAAAATTTAACATTATTTTACTTCTACAAAACCAAAAGCGACTATTTTGATAAATTTATTAAAAAATCTATAACCTAAAGAAGTCTAGTGCATAGAAATACTACACGACCCTGACCTCTGCCTAAGTAAAATATCAGTAGAAGTCTCCCCTCAATAACAAGGAAATGTGAACTACTGTGACAGAACAATAACATCAAATGTTATGATAATTTTACATTATAATGATATTAATAAAATCTAGATACTTATGAACTAAATACTTCAATTCAAATATTTCAGTAACCGAACGGGAGGTGATAAACGGGATCCTGAACGTGAAGAACACGAAGAACCACTGCCTGGCGTACGTCCGATACATCAACAATATAAATCTGCAGAATTTGAAGAAAGCGAGCAACTTTGTGGACGTCCTCAACAGAAGTTTAGATGCAGAAGCATCCAAACTATTAGCTGATCTCAGAGACGTTAGATTACCAGAAAAGATTGAAACAACTAATATACAAAAGTATGGGATTTTCTTTTTACATACGATAAAACGTCGGGACCAGGAGAAAGATAATCGTCTTCACTCTTTTCCCTTCTATCTCATATGCATCTTTTTTTGTCTAAAATACTAAAGTTAATCTCAATACTACGTGATATTAAGTGACGATTAAGTATAGAACTGAGGCTGACAACCGAAACACAGCAATGCTGTTAATGTAGTATATTTACGAGTAGCCAGGTCATGCGAATTCGTGAAGACCCTAACTCCGTCTAGGCTTCTCAATGAGAGGCTTGGGAATTGAACCATGGACTATTCTACAACAAGCGGTTAGCTATTGCTCCGCGGAAGTAGTAAATGTTATTTATCTAAATATAATGATATAAGAATATATATAAAAGGCATAACGTACTTGTCATAATAATATACTTAATAATATAGACAAAGGTCTGTGAGAATAACAGCGAAGTATTTTTGATATCAGTATTAAGTTTCAGTCGCATTGTTATAGATATATTATTATTATTAATAGAAATTCTAAGAAAAGATTAACTTGAGGGACAAGTTAATAATGTATTAATAACTTGTGATTTTAACATTTTAGATATACAGTCGAATGGATTGGGAGAGATGGACTGGATAACGAAACTCACGGAGACTACCTCAATCACTTCATTTCGCATTTCTATAAAAATATTATTAAACTCGTGGATAGGTTTGTATATGACATCGCTAGATCACTCTTATTTTGGTCCAGTATAACCTTCAACATCACAAGAATTCGAAAGAGAACAAAATAAATCTTGAAATATATTATTAAAGCCGTGATTGCCCAGTCTGCAAAGCAGTAGTCTTGAGGAGTCTTGAGTTTAATTTCCATTTAGTTTAAGCTTCAAGTGAAGGAAAACATCATGAGGAAATGAGTAACAATAGAAGAAACAACTTTCTAGGACTTGTGACACCTGCACTCACTATAGATAAATGACCTTGACTGCTTCCTCATGATCGAAGGCATGAGTATAGTTCAATTCCAACATTGAGAACTTAAAGATGACTGTTTGTTATTTGCACCGAATTCTATAATGTTTTATATCCAGAAATTTGTATCTAGCACTTAGTATTAGTTAATTTATTTTATACCTATATATACCTAACCTGTCATTATAAAATATCTAGAGCGATGCGTAAGGAGGATAGCAGTGCGCAAGGACAGATCGTCACAGAGATCCTGCAGCACTTGCACGCCTGTAACAACTCTGTTAAAGTCTTCCACGGTAGAGGAGACGATTTACTATTCATTGAGAACTACATGAAGAATAATTCTGATAAGCCTCTGGTTTTATACGGAGAAGGTAACTTGTAATATTTTAGATTATCAGTTGCAAGTATTTTCTTAAGATAAACGAGATTTGAAGATAATCTTGTCACATGATCAAATTTAAAACCAAAAATCTCATTAATCCCGTTACTACAGGTGGTTGTGGGAAAACTAGTCTTCTTGCAAAAAGTTCTGCGATGTCTCTGGATATTTGGTTTGCTGGTGCTCGACCAACAAACGTGATCAGATTTCTTGGAACTACCCCAGACTCCAGTGCTCTTACTCCTACCCTAATATCTATTTGCCAGCAGGTATCCTGTTCTTCACTTACTTTTACTTTAAACTTAATCTCACTCTTATACATCTTAATGCCCATATTCAAAGTAAATTTGATTATAATTTGTTTTAGATATCGTACAACTTTGCTTTGCCATTTGAGAGTATACCGGATGATCTGGTGCCATTAACTGCACATTTCAAACAGCTCTTAACAATGGCAACACAACAGCAACCTTTACTCCTGTTCCTGGATTCCGTGGATCAACTTACAGGAATAGGAACCGAGAATAATAAAGTTTCTTGGCTTCCAACAAGATTGCCTCCACATTGCAAGGTATCATTTTGCCATCTCAGTTTCTTCATGTTGGTTTGGCACAACAGCAAGTGCTATGGACGCAGTAAAGAAAGGCACGTGTTGTGAAACACCACTGACAAATTTAAACCTTTTCAAAATAGATGAGGCCCAAAAGATGAATCTAATCAATATGATTTCAGATCATTGTTACTTGCGCTTGCGAAGAATCAAATCCGGAAGTGTCGAAGGAGTACGACGTACTGCGCCGTATGATTGATTCAGAGGATAATTTCCTAGAAGTTAAAGCTTTAGGAGACGATCTGGCGATGCAAGTGCTTAAGTAAGTATATAAATTTTGAAGTAATAAAATTGTATTTATTACTCGAGATAATGAAATCATCATTTTTCGTTGATATCCATTGTAAAGTTCCTAACATAAAATATTAGCCATGAGATTTTCTTAACGCAAAGATGCGATGAAAGGAGTACAACGCTCGCCTTGTTTCGAATTATATATTTAATAGCAAGGATCTAGTAAAGTTTTTATTCAAAAAGAGGATTTGGTTAGTTTTAGATTTATTTTATAACCATTGGATTATTGAGCTTCTTATAAATGTAGACTTTCACGTAGTTTTGGAAAATCTACTACTTGCCAGCCTAGAAGTTTTTATCAGAGGTATAGTCTTCCAAATCATTAACAAGCTTTTTGAGGCGATTCCAGTGATTTCAGGATTTGTGAATTGTATTTTTCCTTTTCATGGGTTCTAAGATTCGACGGATGTATAGGGGTCTTGGGATGTATATTATAATAGTTTCGGAATTCTTTTTTATAGTGTTTGTGGAGATGATGTTAAGGAGATGAGTTAAATGCAGATAAACCTAGTTAAGTCGTGAAAACACTTCACTTTCAGGCTATGGATGGCGTCGGCTGCTAGAGACTTGACGAATTACCAGTGGCGCTTAGTTTCGAATGCAATTGCTCAATGCTCATTGCCGATATTCGTTAAATTAGTTTTCGCTGAGGTAAGAAATATTACATTGTTTTATAAAAGTATGTATCGAAGGTAATACTTAACACCAAGATACTTAACCTCGTAGAAAATCAGAATGTATGAATTCGGTGAAATTTATACTTAACTGGAAATTGAAATTTAATAAAAAAAATTATATTGAAATGTGTACAGGTATGCCGATGGAGGAGCTATACGAAACCTCAAGACACGCACCTTGCCTCTACCGTTATGGACTCGATTATGATGCTCTTTGAGAGGATCGAGAAACAGGTATCTGTATTAAATTGTTTACTTTCTTTCATTCACTTCGTTAATGATTTAGAAAGTAAACAAACAACTAATAAATTTATAGATTGCTTACTTAATTTAGGAAAACATAAAACATTACAATAATTCAGTTCTGTCATCTTTAACACTCCAGCAGCACCTTCGCTTCCCGATAGTACCGTTTTGTGTATTCTGAGATATGACATTAATATCTAGATATTATTTACTATTTAGATCGTCTAGTCATAAATAAGCAATTTCAATTAAACATACTTGAGTAAATATACTATCTTTACAGCATGGTCGTCTACTGGTATTCCATGCTCTAGCTTACATAACAGCAGCTCGAAGCGGTCTATCGGAGACTGAACTCGAAGACTTAATATCACTTGATGATAAGGTGCTAGATGACGTTTATCAATACCACTTGCCGCCGGTTAGAAGAATCCCACCATTGTTGTGGACGAGGTATTTAACTCTCTCTTCTTTTATCATTTTAACTTTGGAAAGATAATATTATACCTAAAAACACCAGAAATAGATCAATATTTTTCAAGTTATAAAGTATTAAATAAACATAAAGTTAGTGAGTTTAATTCGAATAAACTTCTGATTTAGGATTCGCAACGATTTGCCCAATTACTTATCGGAGCGAGAGGCTGATGGTGTCTCCGTGATGAACTGGTACCACAGGCAGTTCAGAGACACGGCACGGGAGCGGTACTTCAAGAACATGAACATGGCCATGTACTTTCATTCAATGATCGCTGATTATTACTTGGGTAAGCAAACAAATGCATATAAATAAATTTACAAAATTAATACTACAGTGAGGTCTTGTCAGATTAATTAGATTTTTATCTCGCTTTATTGAATGTTTCCAATAATCTAAAAAACGCTTTTGTATATTTCTTAGTTATTAATAATACATATCAAGTTATTAGACTACTGGTCTTCACAATGCCAGTACCGAAATAATAGATCTCGGAATTCTATGAAAAATCTCGAAAAGCAATCTATTTAACTATAATCTTCATTCTAAGTGGATAAGAACTGTACAAAAAGATTTTGATAACTTAAAGTATGTAGCTAAGTGAAAAACAAACAACTAATAAAACTCAACAATGACGAACAAGCGATCGAGGGATGAATAGTTGTAATAATAATTATCATAGAAACTTATTTTTAGGTATTTGGGGTGGCGGAACACCGAAGCCTTTCAAGTATACCGAGATCCAACGGCACCGCTTCAACTTAGCAGACAAGGAAGGAGTAGCTGATAGGAAGGTGCCTCTGCAGCCACTGGCGTTTACGTCTGCTGATGGTTCATCTAAGAGATATAATCTAAGAAAGGTAAGATGAAAATTAATCATTGTAGAAGAAACTGTAGGGCTTATTATCTAAAAATGTGAATGTATTACTAAATTTTTTCAACTACTAAATTTCGCTGGTCACCTAAATATTAAACTAACAAAAGCAATTAGTCTTTTAGTTTTATAGCTACAGCGCTGTTCAGTTCAGAACATGGTATTGGTTAAAAACTACTGCTTTATAATATTCATATTCACTGCCGAATCTACAACAGTCAAATTTGCCATGCTATCTTCACTTGCCTTGCGAGTGGTATCAAGGCTACAAGAGCAATGTAATGCTATGTAAACATCCTAACTAGCATAATTTACCCATTAATAAGATTCTTGAGTATGATGAATACAACGTTAGAAGCATATTTATAACTGATTTTTGTTCAAAATATTTAAAAAGCATTTTTTTGGGATTGCTTCTTTTAAAGGTTTTAGTTATGTTATAGCTCACCTAAAAACAAAGGTTCTACCTTAACTTTAATCGTTTAATAATCCTAATCCAATATTATTTAGGTTTTGATAGATTAGATTCGAAATTATTAAATATATACTCGTTAAGTGGTTGAAGTTTACGTATATTTTGTATCGTTGTTATCTACTTTCGTAGAAGCAGTGTGCTAGCAATTACTAATTAACGATAAGATTTCTGGTTTATAATCATAATTAATAGTTATTGTTTTATCAATTTCTAAACTATTTGAAATAACGTTATCTTTAACATCAGCTCACGTCCTGTCTACCGTTCTTGGATAACTCTCAGAATAAATTCCCCAAGAGTTTATCATGTGACCTTTACAGTTTGGTGAGCTGCCTTTCCATCTAGTCCGCTCGAAGCGCCTCACAGATCTTTATGCTGAAGTCCTATTCAACTACGAGTGGTTGCATGCTAAGTTGAACTGTTGCCCCCTCCAGGCTGTGCTCGCTGATTTTGAAGATGCTAAACTTCACGTTAACAAAGATGCTGTCAGGTGAGATAAGAATTTTAAATATTCTTGTATACTATGAAAACAATGAATACCCAATGGAAATTTGGTGATATTAAATAGGAAAAGCAACTGGCGTGGTCTAGATCAAATAAATTAGTATTTTTTTCATCTGAAAGAGTTTGTCTCGAATTGCCTACCATGTTTGCCCCATCTTACAAAAACAATTAAAGATATATCCATGATCATTATTTATAAAAATATGTAAGCAGAATGTCAATATTTAATAATAGATCATTAAGGTTAGATCCAACGTGCTGGAAGGCTTTAGGTTTATTTGCTGCTAAATTTAAACTTACTGCAGTTATTATGAAAATTGCTGTAGCTATCAAAACTGTACGAAAACCCCCATTAACAACAATAAAAGAACTGTGTGAGTGCTAAGTATCATAAGTAATGTTATGTTAACAAGCTACATTATCACTAGAGCATGGAAATAATTAACTTTGAACAGCCTGCTCGCTTAAACTCATTATCTTAACATTTGTCGTTTCCTTCAATTGCAGGGAGTTGATGCTAGTGGCTGACGCTCTTCGCCTAGGTGGTGCAATTTTAGGTGCCTACCCAGATATGTTGGCGCCTCAGCTAGTCGGTCGACTTTTACCTGAAGCCTCCAACAATCCTGCAGTGGCTTCACTTTTAAAACAGTGTCACGATGTCGGAAAGAACCACTGCGCGTTGCTACCATCCCATCACTGTTTGCATACTCCTGGAGGGCCATTAAAGGTATTAACGGTTTAGTTGCTGATTTTTACGCCATAAACGTCGGTGTCCTTGGATTTTTTTAAATACTAAGTAAAGTATATTGAACTTATAAAAAGTTCTGGAATAGAATAGTATTGACGAGGAACGAGGCTTAAATTTTAAGTTTAATCTAGATATACATAGTATTTATCTTCATTTTACTATTACATCTATAATTTGTTACTTTGATGTTTTAATGTTTGCAGTACTCCTTAGAAGGTCACCAGTTCGCAGTGTTCGCATTCCGTTTAAGCTCGGACAAACGTTACGTAGTTTCCATATCTAGTAGAGTGATTTCTTGGGATCTATCCACTTCGGACCTGGCACGTGACCTTTGTCCACAACTGGAAGGTATCATGCAGAACTTGGAACTCTCTCCTGATAATAAATGGGCTGCTGCGTCTACTAACAATTCTGTGGTATGTGTTATTGTGTATTTTCTATTAACATTATATATATATATAATATCGACGATAAGAATTTCAATATCTTTTAGAATAATAATAAATAAGATGTTTGAAAATGTCCAGTAGTGGACGTCTATCAGCTGATGATGATGCTGATGAAGGTGTTTAAAAATTTTAGAGCAGCCTAAAGACATTAGTGTCTTCCTGTATAGTTACAGTACACCATGAGCATTTTGAACATAGCAAGTTATCACCTTGTTTTCCTATTGCCAGGTACAGCTAAATCGTAATTTTAACCCAAAGAGGTACCTCTCCTAATTGAGAATTTAGAAGAGTGGATCGATTTGTTGAATTTCGTATTGTAGATATTTTTGATTTTTAGGAACTCAATCGTTAATGATTTAAAATCATGTGAATTACCTTTCTTGGCCTCAAGAGCGGATTCATCTGTTTGTGAAAAAATTTGCTTTAGTCTAGTTTAATCAAATATAACAGAAAAAAAATTTATCAAATCGAGTTTATTTTGTTACAGTCCATGCTGTTGAATATGCTAACCAGCGAATACGTAACAATCGATAATCCTTTAGATGAAGGTATGACTGACAAATTTCTTTAAAATTGACATCTGCAGTATAGAATCGATGTCTGTCAAGATCTAGCAATATCAGATTTGGGTAACTGATAATAATATTTCAGGTGAAACAGTACGCGGAGTTTCCGTCTTGAATCATCATATGTTTATCTACGGTCCTCATACCTGGGTACAGTACAACATGAGGGGAGAGCATGAACAAACTGTATCAGCACCCGATTCTGCGCCATTCGATGACGACACTTGGGAAATTCTATGTAACGACAATAGTAATTTTTAAATCACAGAAACTAAGAACTATGACTTATAGAGGTACAAGCTTTCTTTTGTTTTAGCTATGGAGTTCCGTGACTTGGAGAACTTCGTACTTATCATGTGGAGTGGTGATCTTGACGAAGACAGACTACTGGTACACTTTTGCAAGAATGGAACATGGATTCAGCCGTTACGGTGCAGAGGTGCGATTGCCCTGAATAAGAACTGGACTAAGATTTATAGCAGCGATCCTGAAAGAGGATATCAGGTATTTTTTAACATAGTAGAGAATAGAGAAGTCTTAGTCTATGTACGACATTTATCATCTATGCCTGATATTTTTATTTTTGTATGGCAATATTTCTTTATATACATACTTATTAGAGATTCGACCTTGAGACCTATTCAACATCATTCCGCAATAACCATTATATTGAATATTTTTTTTAAATTGCATTCAAAATTAACAAGCAATTGAGTATTCTGTATATATTATAATACATATTTAAAAAATCTTTAAAGATATCCGTCTTTGAGCTAAACGAGGAACAGTTACGTTGGGACAAAGTGGAGGAACTTCATCATTGTGAAACCGATACTGCAGAGGCAATGCTGCAACTAAAACGTGGAAAAAAAGATCGAATGTTACTCGGTAAGAATTTAAAGTATGAATATACGGAATGGTTTATAAACTTGGAAATGAGGAGCAGGATTTTCACCTGTTTTAAAAATGTTTAAAAAAAGTACGTGGCGCTTAGCGACATCGGAAATGAAATAATACATTTAATTACTTCCGTAACTCTACTAGTTGTTCTGCCTTACAAACTTTACATTAACAAATTTATACAGATCTCATTCATCTAATATTTCAGCTACAACAACGTACAGCTTCGTTGTATGGGATTTCCGCAATACCATTCCAAGAGGAAAGCATATAATTAATAAACAAAATAATAATAAAAAAAATTGCGAAGATAGTGACAAATGTGAAGATCAAGAAGTAAGATGATTTATTATTCTTCCTGTAATGGATAACACTTAGATAAAGAATAAGTATTTCGTCTTTCTACTTTAACATTATGTGGAGATAATTTAATTTACTGTGTTGTTTAAAATACGATAGTTGATTTATAATCTCTTCATCCACTTTTATTACTAAAAAACAACCCCTCTAATGTTCTTGTACTGAAACTAAAGGCGTTCCCACATTTGATGATTCAAGTGTTTTCTTCTTTGTTTTTACTTACCATTACTATGCTATGCTGCCATTGCAATCTTAGAATCTGTATCAGAATTCTTACTTTAACTTATAACTGATTCAAACTCTATTAATTTTCTTAAAATATATTTCCATATTTCCAATAGGAGGAGAAATCGGATGTGCTTTATGAAAAAGATGTGCATTTGGAGGGCATCGTTTTATATTTGCCGCATACCATCCGAAACATATCAACAAAGATGACGCAATCCAATTCATTCATGATCAGCAAGAACAACACTTACGCTGTAGCTGGAGTAAGGTGACTTAAAACATAATGTGTAGAAGTGTCCACGTCGTGTAAATAAAGTATTGTTTACACCACAAATACAGTGAATACGGAATAGTGAGAATAATTGGTAAAATGTCGATTTAAAGTAGTCCGTAAAAACCATAAAAATTTGGTAATTCAGCTTCAACGCAATACACTTACAATACATAAAAACGCAGGATCTCTATTTAGATAAAAAACAATAAAATCCATAGAAATTTGTCTAATATATTGATAATCGATAAATAAGAAAATACACATAATATAAAATTTAAATTAAAATTATTTAAATATAACTATATATAACCCTCACCTGTTCCGGTGCACTCTGATAATCACCAAACGCGGGTCTGGCTCCTATCAGCCGGCGTTAGTCCAACGTGGTGAGAAATGGCCCAAATCTCCCTATATAAATTCCTTCCCGATCGATGTAGGAATCTTTGAGGCCTATCTCCAACAGTGGACGTCTATCGGCTGATGATGATGATGTTAATTGAATTTTTCAAATGGAAACTGTATTTGAGGTTAACCTTAGCCTTGTTTCCGTGCATGTTTATATAAATAACAGATCAATAAATGACAATGACGATACTGCAACATCTTAATGTTCACAGGCCATGCTATCATTTGTTTAAACAATTGGGTAATATTAACAATTTATATATAATATATAAAATAATAACAGTATCATCTATTGTATTAGATTTTTTAACAACTGTGAAAACAGCATCTTGGAAGTTAAATTCTACTGTTTTCTTTATGCTTTGAATTTTTGTATTTAAGATTAAGATTTGAATCTATGAGATCTATATTCGAAATAGATACTACAGTTGACGTTACTATATTACAGAAAGAGCTTGTACGTCTGGAGTTTGGAAACGACGAAGCTGATAAAGATCTTGGACGCGCACTTCGGCAGGATTGTTCAGTTGGAGCCGTTAACGGTCGGCGCTTGGAACAATGTGATTACCTCCTCCATTGACCGCACCGTAAAGATCTGGAACATCGATAACATCTTCGAACAAGTTCACAAGATCGATCGGCAAGAACTGCCCATTGATTCTATCAGGTAGAAATAATTATTCATATAGAAAATCGCCAGTAATTGTGAGAGATGATGTTACATCATAGAATAGTTTAATAACCTTTGTAAGCTTCTTGAGTTCTGCTTTAACCGATCTTTTTAATAAAAGAGTTGCAAGAGGAATAATAATATATCTCAAAAAGTTTTTTTTTTAAGATTATTTTAGAACTGACATTTGCTCTTTTAAAATAAAACCTCTTAATTAGCTATTAGGGATTTTTTTTACACAATTTGAGATGAAATGTGTAAAAATAATTTGAAAGTGAGATTAAAATGTTTACTTAACTCTACACCAAGCTTATTCTTTTAAAATATAGTACCTTACTAATCTTCCTAGCTAATGGTTTCTCCCAAATTGTGATCAGAAATTTTATTCGGCATTTCTAGCTTAGCGAGAGATAAGCAGCTAGCAGTAACGGTAACGCGAAGCTGCTGGGGTCTTTGGGACACCAGTACAGGGAGACTGCTGGCGCAGTTGGCGGATGCTCCTCTCGGAGCAATTGTGACACACGCTGTCATTACTCCCACCGGCGAGAACGTGGTGACAGCTGAATCTGGAAACGTATTAATTTGGGATATAGCAGAACAGCAGGTTTATTTTTTACTCTTATAATTTTAAGAACCTTAGAATATTTTATTTTACTTATATGGAATATACAGCTGCAAAACGTTTACAAATCTTGGGAAAAGAGATCTGGGCTCCATCCATTAAACTCGTATAAGAAAGACTTTCGTACTAAGCTACTTTTCGTGCAATGCTTGAGAAATTTTTAATTTTCTTTCCTAGTATCAATGTTTTCAACGCAAGAGAAAAGTTCTCCAAAAGCACTTATAATACAAAATTCCCATACAGGTGGTGTACAAAGAAGAACAAAAAGGCGTGAAGCAAGTACTGTTGTTGGAGGACGGTGCAAAGTTTATTACCATCTCCATGGAAATATCCGTGGACAACACGGACAATATGGCAGTGGCTACTATTATTGCAAGGACTGTACCTGGTTGGTTACTTGCCATATATAACAATAGATGGTCTCTGAAGATATCAGGCTTTTATTTAAAAACTGCTTTTGATAAACACTGTATTTTACATTCCTATATATACATTACATTAATCATCACCACTATCACACCTCTCGCAATTATTATTCCCGTCATCATAATCACACTCTTCATGAAACTCTTAGTCTGTTGTTGCATTTGAACGAATAACGTTTAATTTTCCATTTTTTGTATTTCATAAACATGTAGCAGAAATATCTGTACGCTTCCACCCGTCATCATCAGCCGATGACCGTCCACTGCTAGATATAGACCTCTCCCAAACATTTCCACTGTAGGGATTCATATGAGAGGATTTGGTCCATTTCCTACCACACTGGCCTAATGCGGGTTGGTGGGAGCCAGAGCCACGTTTGTTGATTAGCAGGGTACACCACGAGCAGGTGAGGTTGGCTTGGTTGTTGTTGTGTGGGACCCTTCACACCCCGTTAGCTTACAGAATTAATCGTTATTTGTTTAATCAGACGGCGAAAGCATCTACACTGTGGAATACGACCTCAGAGGGACTCTGTACAGATCAGCAGTGGTATCAGCCGATGAACATCATATCGTGGCTCCCGGAGTCGATAAATCTTCGAAAGACTGTCTACACGTATTCCATGCTAGAACTGGCACCAGGCTGCACAGGTAGATTGTCTTATTGTCATACTTTGTGTTTAATTATATTTTATCATAAAGTATTTTAAAATGTAAAATTTGAATTTTACTTGTTCCAAGTCTTATATAGGATTATCTTCATCCATCATTTCTAAATCTTAATATCCTAGTAACTTATGTAGTTACAGGAATAGAAAACCTATATTTATACGATTTATTTAAAAATATGATATATACTCATTATTTGCAGGATTTCAGTAAAGAATAGCGGAATCAAAGATATGCAATCGATAGTTGCTTTACCACACAAGCCGCATTGGGTGGGTGTGGTGGGAAACGACAAAGCCGGCATTCTTGACATCAAAACGAAGAGACACATCAGGTTTGTAAATATACTACTTGAAGATAAGTAGCAGCAATAAGGAAAATAATGAAGTTATCTTCTTCTTGAAAATATTTGTCAATTGTTATAATGATGAACGGGATCGAGGTATCAGCGATTTACCAACTTTATCAAATGATTGTCAATGTTAATTTTAGATTTGTGCCGCGTTGGAATGGTGCTTGCACTAGTGATGGTAAGATAGGTCTCTGCGCTCCATCACGGGGTGGACTCGATCTCATAGAGCTCAAAAGGGGCACCTCGTTACAACAACTGATATTCAGGGCCGCCGAGGGAGTGTTCTCCATCATCACCATGTTCAGTTCCAACGATCACTATGTCTTCTACTACCACAGCGGTAGGAAAACTTTGAGAGTTTTCAGGTAAATTGTTATTGTATATAAAATAATTATTTTTCAATAATCCATTGAAAATATGGTATTTGGATTCCAAGTTATTGAACTGATTATTCCAAAAACGGAAGACTTTGTTTCGTAGAATTCTTTACGAGAGATCTGTGTCCATCTGCCAAAAAAGCAACTAAAAACTATGTTTATGCAGCTTAAGTGTTGGGTATTAAGATTTAAAAAAAAAAGTTGAAAAAAAATTTAATTCTCTTATTTAAGTATTTGAAACACATTTCAGAACTGTTGATGGAAAAGCTGTTGCTGAATATAGAGCACCAGCTGAAGTGACCGGAGTGGCAAGCGCGCATGGTGGCAAAGCGGTCGCACTGGGATCTCAGGATGGATGCCTCACTATACTTAACATTGTAGATCCACACGAATAGATTAGAGAAGTAGGAAAAATAATCCCACATTTCACTTACGATTAACTATGATATGATTAAATACCACTAGATACTAACACGAAACTAGTTGTAGGCAGAATTTCAAATAACGTAGACATTTAAAGAACTTTGATAAATATAATCGCACGTATGTTTATTGAACTTTATTGTACTTTATTGTACTTTTTCCAAAGCAATAGATAATCATTTTGTCTATTCCATCTCTTCTTATGAGAGTTTAACTGAGAATACAGTTGAAACCTTATTACAAACGCAGCTATGACATCACCAAGTATTATTCTAAATATTTGTCGAATTTAAGGGAAGTTAGGCGTTGATCACAAATTGCGATCTAGCTGTAGATTAAAGAGCAATAACATTTAAATAGAAAAAAAATCTAGAGCTATACTCAAACACCTTTTTTAATTGTATAGATTAACGCTTGACTATGATCCCATCTGATGGTAAGCGGCGATGTAGTCTGGTAAAGCGCACTAATCTAGAAGTAGCCCATTCACTTTCTTAAAGATCCCCACGTCATATCTGGACGAAAACACTGACGCCGGCAGACTGTTCCCATCCTTCGCTGTTCGCATTAAGAAGGTCGAAGCGAAACACTTCGTCCTAATGCGTGGGGTCTCGACAATGTAGGGATGAATGTCTGCGGTGTGTCTGTACGTCCGGTGGTATCAAGCATATAGTTCCTGGGCACACTCCCCGAAATGCAATCTGTAAAACACCGAGAGGCTTGCTGTCCTACGCCGGTGACTCTGTCTATCAAGATTAGTGCTTATCAGCTCATGGCCACCGACTATCCTTACGGCGCGCCTCTCTACCGAGTCTAAAGCAGCCAATTGATATTTGGCAGCGCCTGCCCAGATGTGGCAGCAGTACTCAACACACTATCGCTATTTGAGTTATTAGATGCGATGTATTATCTAATATTTAAAAAAAAAACTTTCGTATATAAGATAAAAACAAACCTAACGCGGTTTAGATAAAAAGATTTTTTTTTACCTAAACTAAATTTTTCTCGAGGTACTTAATATTAGACATAATTAATATTTCTAAATGTTATAAGTATATATACAGATACACTTCAGTGAAGAAGCTGGAATAGATCATTTTGTAAGTTCAGTCGTATGCGCTGCGCTATACGTTTCGAAGATGGGTGACTTCGATCTTCACTAAACTTGAGTTTCCGGTGAAGAGAAAAATCATGAGAAATTTGCATAGTTCAAGAATAACTATGGTCGGAGACATGTGACATCCATCAAACTGTTCTTGTTTAGAGACGGAGGTAAATCCTCCTCTGCCCTAACTCTAACCTTGTAGGACAATTCCAGCAAAAGAAATATAAGAGGCAGAGGTATTTGTAAACTCATCTGTGATAAGAGAATGGTTGTTGGAGATGGTTTTTATTTTCTGATCATTTTTGATATATAAAATGGCAAAACATAGTTGAATGTTAATATAAACAAAATCCGTTATTCCAAAGAGAATAACAGTAGGCAAATGAATTTTCATGATGATAATTCAATGACCACAAAGTGATGGAAGTAGTAGTCATTCTATATTAGACGTTAGTAATTTATAAAATAGTATTATCACCATATAAGATTTAAAGTACAAGTTACTGGTTAAATAAGAGTGCACAAAACACATTTATAAGTTTTATTGAAATCACAATAAATATTTAGAAAGATTACCGAAATGTGTTTGTTTGTTAATCAGAAATTATCTTACGAGAACCTACTTGCTTCAGAATGTTTCTCAATTATAACCTAAAATTTTTCCTTACCATGCTCTTTATTGATTATAAGACCGTGAATGGTAAAGCGTGATCGCCCAGACTATTCCATCTCTCATGTCGTCTGCTTCAATACACCAATACTGTCGTGATAGCAGATTAAACAAGGATTTTATTCAAAAGATTCAAACACATTCTAACATCGTCCTGTTAAATTCATATATAAAATATTACATCCTAAAGAATATTTTGTGTCATGACACATGAACATTTAGTTCATGACACGGAACACAAATAACTTAGATGAACATTACATTGCACTCATTTTCTAACATTTGTAACTTTTAACAGTTTATTATTCATAAATATTACATATTTATTATTATCTTTAGTAACTATTGTTAAATTAAACAGGATCATAATCATATTACTGTGGAAGTATGGAATGAATTCTTCTAGTTTCATTTATTTTTGTAACTACGTATCTAGAATTTCTTCCACTTTATAATGTAAAAATATAATAGTAATAAACGATGTTAAAGTAATATTAAAGTTTATTAAACTTGTGAAAATAGCTATTTTTTTACAAATAATTGCTAAATCTTCTAGTTGTTTTAGAATTCGTATTCGGATACGTATAAGTACAATTTGGCAACGGCAATGCCGCCGAACTGTTCTCTGTTGTACAACTCCATGGACAATTCAATTTCTATGCTCTGCGGTCCTTCTAGTGACTTCACCAGGGATACCACACCTTGGTTCCCTTTTTGCACCAGTCTGAAAACAATGTAAGTAATTATTTATAAAGTAACTTTAAGGCGAGGTCCAAAGTTCCTAACTAAATATTGAAGGGAGTTCTAAATTAATTTAGGATAGGAGACGTCTATGGTCGTTAATATTGATTGGTGTCTGTTACAGCTGAATGGAATGGTGCAAACATCTGCTTTCCTGTTTGAAAGGCGTTGTTATGTCCCGTTATTTCAATAATTTCGTTAGTTATATCTGAATCACCATTTAATGTCTCGGATCAAATAGCGATGTACACATTCTTTTGCGCAGATATATCGTTAACTAACAGGTAAATGAGTACATCACAAAAAATAATGGCTTCTATTGTAATAAACAAATAATGTTTCAGCTGCAACAGGTCATTTTGCGTCTTAAATTGTTATCCAAAACGTATGGTTTTAAACCATTTAAAATAAACCATGAGTTTTTATACTTACAAGAACGCATTGATATCAGCACGCTCCTTGACCGTTGGTGGTGCGTTGACTTCTATCAGTCTTAACTCAAATCTCATCTTCGCGTATGGCCAGGCTGGTCCCCTCATTGTGAATAAATCCACCTGTAAAAAAATACAGCAGTTCATATTAGATTGCTTAATCATCAGCCGACCGCCGTCCACTGTTGGACGTAAGTCTCCCTAACGGTCATTATATCGATCGATCGTGTGCTGCCCGCATTGTTGGGAGCCAGAGCCACGTTTGATGATTAGCAGGGTGCATCACTAGCAGATTCGGTTCTGCTTGAGTCCCATGAACTGTTGTGCGGAACCCCTTACACTCCAGAGATCGCTTGACCTCTCGATAATATCTTAGCATTCTAGCATTTGAAATATTTAGATAGACTACAATAAAAATTTTTCCTCGACTGATTCCTTTTTAAAGTGGCGGAGATGCTGGAGACGAAAAAGAAGTAAATCACATTGGTGACTGGTATATATAACTCACCAAGCTTGCAGTAATGAGAATTATTATGTTATATCTCATAGGGATGTGATGTTGAGAAAAAATCTTTACTATCATCTCCACGAAGTCGTAGGCGGGTCAAAATCAGATGAACATTGTGATAAAACATAAGATTGTTAAAGAGCCTCCATATTTACCTTCGATGCTGGTATGTATAATTTTGAGACGAATGTGATGAAATTATACGAATAAGTGGAAGGTTGGTGCGCGCACGCCCAATCCGACGGGGAGCAGACACTCTCGATCTTAGTGCAGCGGCTGAAAGAAGAAAATTGCTTCCATCATCATTGTCACCCGATAGACGTCCACCGCTGAACATAAGTCTCCCCCAAAGGTCTCCATATCATTACTTACTTACAAATCCATAAACGAATCGAAGAAAAAGGTTTGTTTTGCGAGTGTTGTTATTGGAGTCTACGAAATAACGCTAAGAGCAGCAATGGATTCTATATCCAGCAGTCAAATAGCAGTCTCCGTTATGAGAGAATCAATACCAGAATGAGAAAATAAACTATCAGTTAAATGTACTTGAATCTTTATGGTGTTCGTTAAACTTTTAAATCTGTATGAAATAAATATTACAAAGTGTATTGAAAGCGAATTAAAATTGCAATATCCCACTCGGTAATAATAATTTTGATATTCTGGGATAACAATGGAACTCTAGACTGTCTATAGTCTAGAGTTCCATTGTATCATCATTTTTTAATCAAAAATCATCTAAATAATAGTACTAAGTCGAAGACTATATCTCCAGACAACCGGTAGAATCAAGATACCGAGAGATTAGTGTTAGCAAGCGTCATATATGATTTATATAAAATAGTACGCTAAAAGTTCATTAGTTGTTTAAAAAAAAAACATACTGTCTGCTCTCCAGCTGGTAACCTGGTGAGCAGGTGATGCGATGGCAGCGGTACCCGCCGCGGGTGTTCACGCAGACGTCGCTGGTGCCGCCGAAGGTGCCGCCGTTGGCGCACGGAGCCTCGCCCGTCTCGCATTCATCAATATCTATGCAATTATTAAACATATGCATAATTATTTTTTTTTTGAATACCTTTGTCAATAAGATGCAAATACGATAGCATTTAATTGTTAACATATTATTACTATTTATCTAAAACTATTAAAAGCAATTGAAATACAAATGTCAAAAACTTGATGCCTTGGAATTTGGATATTCTGTCTACTGGTGTGGTTTAGATCAGACCAACATTTGTGATGTCAGTAATCAAGAAGGCATTTCTTTTCAATTTCTTCTACTTGTATTACATCAGTAAGGAATATATACCTTAGTCCAGACTTCCATTTATAGACTTCAGTCCAGATTCCATGCAAGGGAACGCAGAGGTAAAGTACTTACAAGTTGGAGACGTATACATACTAATTTTCGTCCTGATAATAGAGATCCCATAAAAACTGGTTATAGTAGGAAAGGTGTTAGAATGTTATTAAATATTTTTGTATGAACAACTAATAATTTAAATAACCTTAGATAGGAGAAGGTAATAATAACGCTGCTTCAACATTATAAAAATAAAAAAGCTGCTGCGTCGGCTGTCTCTTCCAGACCGTAAACATATTAGTTTTCGAGAAGTTAAAACCAAAGAGGATGTAAAAGTTTACCAATGCAGCTCCTTTTGTCCTCCGAAAGCCTGTATCCGGATGGACATGAGCACCGGTAGCTGCCCGGTTCGTTCATACACCGTCCAATGCAAAGGTTCTTTGACTTGAACTCGTTACACTCGTCCACATCAGAACAAGTGCTGAAGGATAGAAGAATAGAAAAATATGTAAATAATTACTCACAGGATATTCAATAGTAGGTCTGCTTTCGAAGAAAATTTACATTTGGATAATTGTTAGGAATCTAAGCTTACAAAGTAGATTATACTGGACGTTTATTCGTTTTATTTGATTAAGCGAGTCATCTGATGGTAAGTGATACGCCTGCCCATAACAAAGTCGCGCTAGTTAGGATGATATGAGACATAAGATGTCGAGTCTCGTTACCCCAATACGTACACTAGCTACAACACTATCCTTCAAACCGGATCGTAGTAATGTTCTTTGTCGGCTGCAATATGCGTTGCGATGGTACCTACCTAGACGGTTTCCGTCAACAGAGACCTACCACTCAGACTGAGGTGAGAGACTACCTACAGAAAATATGCTAACAAATTGTAACGAGTCCAACGTCCAATGATTTTAATAATATGATTTTTTTTTATAATCTAAATTCCACCTGTTGTCGGAGTTGAGCCGGTATCCCCTGTGGCAGGAGCAGCGGTATCCTCCCCACACGTTGTTGCAACGCTGCTGGCAGAGTGTGCCGGCTCTGTTCTCAATGCACTCATCAACATCAACACAAACCTAGACAGCAAAAGTAAAATCACAATCAGTTGTGTTTCGTTGGGAAGGCAGATTAAAATATGTCGCCCTTCAGCCCTACCCTTGGTGTCACTTAAAATTCGACTAACAAAGGAACGACTCACAGGTAAAAGGCAGCCGTTTTTTATATATATTAATTTGCATGGTTAGAGAACACTACAAATTGTCTAGTGTGGTCAAGTTCAGTTGTGAACATCAAAAGATTAAAGTAAATATGATGATGATATAAACCTCACACAAGTTCCCGTCGATTATATCATGTGTATGGGGGTGTAAGGAGTCCCACATTCACGGGACCCAAGACAACCTCACCTGCTCGTGGTGCTCCCTGATAACCAACAAACGAAGCTCTGGCTCGCATTAACCAGCATTGGGCCAGCGTGATGGGAAATGGTCCAAATTCCCCCATATGAACTACTACAAGCGACTGCCCCTTGTGCCTAGCGGTACTGGAGACTATACTGACTGTGGAGGAAGCCTATGTCCAGCAGAGGACGTCTATCGGCTGATGTTGATATCATGTATGTTATATCGATTTTTTAAGTTAGTCTCAAGAATGCTGTAGAAATATTATTACGTTCATGCCTAAGCTAGTGTACCTTTTCATTGACAGGTGCAGGTCTGAACCCATTGTGGCAGCGGCACTCGTAGGAACCTAACGTGTTGACACAGTCCGCATTCTGTGAGCAGACCGGCTGCGGACAAAATGCGTTACATCCAAGATGACGAGGACAAAAATGTAATAACGAAAACCGAATTTGAAAAGTAATCTTCTTCTTAAAGTGCCTCTCCAACTAGTGAAGGTTGGCGATCAGCGTGGTACAGTCCTTTTTGTATTTGGTTCGGCAGAACAATTTGGACGCCCTAGACATGCCAGTTCATTCCCTGATATTTCTCAACCATGACATTTTTCCTTCTCCCCACTTTTCGTTTTCGAAATAATAGTAATAGTCTGGTCCAAAATCAATATTTTCTTGTAACATATGGAAGGATTGGTCTATACATTTTTGTGTCACTATGTTAAATCTTCACATCATCATGTTAAAGGTTATAGGCATTTAACATGGTGATGAAATTTAGATCAAATGTATGTGGATTTAAAAAGGTTTTAAGATCACTGTAGCTCATTATATTTCTAAGATATCGACGTGCATCATCTTAAATGAGAAAAGAGTCAGTAAAGGTTGTTGTTATAAATAATCAGCTCACATATCGATCAGTTCACCGTGTGGCTCATCTCGCCGTTTCATCGTTTAAATGAAATTTAATATAAAAAGTCATATACTTACAATAGCACCGGCTACTGCACATTCGTCGATATCGTCACACTCGTGGTCTCCCACTAGCTTGTAGCCTCGGGGACAGCTACAGGTGTACCCACCAGGTAGGTTTGTACACAATTGCATAAAGCCACATTTAGCTTCACCAGTCAGGCATTCATCGACATCTAATAATCAAATATTTAATGAAATAGAAACTGTATTACTATGTTCCGATTATTTGATAAGTTAAAGAACTTATGTTAAATGTGGCAGTATTGCTTAATTTTAATAAACATCAAAATTTTTATCCTTTTTGAACGCTTCTCTCATTACAATTTCATCAGTCATCAGTTCATCAGTAACAAGTAGAGAACCTATTGATTTTTTTAAGATCATCTTTGTAGGTGTCAAGTACAATATAAAGTGATGACTCTATACTCCGAATAATCTCACCTTGACAAGTGTTATCATCGCCGAGCCTGTAGCCCCATGGACACTTCATCGCGGTGCCCCTGTCTTCGACCTGTGCAATCCCGAACGGAGTAACAATCTTGTTTCCTTTAGTTCCGTAACTGACGATTTCATTGGGGTCGGCGGTTGGATATACTGAAATTAAATAATATTTTCATATAAGTAACTCTAACCTTCAAAAGTTAAATTTTCGTTTGTTTAAAAGAAAATAATTATTAAAGTTAAATAATTGAAATAGTATTGGAAATAAAACTTTTAAAATTGACTTTTAGAAGTTACTACGATTCATTATCTAAGAACTACTGAAAAGAAAACGGACTTTGTTCATTTCCATATCCTGGGGGGAAGAGCTCGTTGTTCCTTAGAGGTACGCAGCGATGCCTCACTTCGTCCAGTTTCCAGTTCGGCGGGCACTCACAGCGATATCCGCCTTCTGTATTCACGCATATCTCCACCGCGGCACAGTTGGCCTGTCCATTTGTACATTCGTCAATGTCTAAAAAAGTTTAATTATCAAGTGTAAAAAATAAGTAAACAAAGTTAAAATTATTACCAAAAAATTTGTTGACTTACCTTCACACGTTGAAGTTTTCGAATTATAATGGAACCCAACGTCGCAAATATTCCTCGAAGTGAATTTTCTTGTTGTGAACGGCCGGTAGTCGGGATACCCCCAGAAGTAAGCTTGAAAGAAAATAATTCATATTATACAAATTGAATGAAATTAGAAATAATCTTCTCTGAAATTAGAAATAATAAGAATTTGAATTATACTCAATACATACTACGTTCAGTTGTAGATGGCGGGGGTGGGGGTGGAGGTGGTGGCGTGGTCGTGCTGGTGGTGGTAGTTGACGTCGTCGATTTTATAATGAACGCGCATGCACCGGACGTGAAGTCCCTTCGAAATCCTTCGGCGCAATCACAAAGATAGCCGCCCATAGTATTGCGACACACTTCCGTTAGACCCGAACAGCTGTGGCGATTTGTGACGCATTCATCGATATCTGAAAAATATATAGTATGTTGTCAAATTTTGGGATCACTGTTAAAATATAGCAAATATCAAATGTATATGTATATTATATTAAACTTGCTCCTGCATGCCCAAATAGCAATGTCCCCTACGTACCAAAGCATGCACCGTATGCGTCCATTTCGAACCCAATTTGACATTCGACTGGTTTAGGATTTATTGTATTCCACTCATTTTTCGGCACTGCCTTGTTATCAACAAACACGGAACCGTCGGGTGTCTGTTCTTCCCGAGCTGTAGCATTATCTTTACTCACATCAACGTAGACTACATTGGGAGTTGTAGAAGGAATAATCTCAGTTTTTGTTACAGACTTATATACATCCGTTTCATTTGCTTCAGATTGTGGTGTTTGGTTGGATTCAATAATGGTCGGTCTTGGTATCTCGACAGGAACTTGATTTCCAGGATCGAGATCATATTTTGGCCCTGATTGTTCCGTGCTTTCTCTTTGTTTTGATCCATCTGGTTTTAACTCATCTGGAATATACGATATTTCATACTGATCAGACTCCGTGGAGTTTGATATTTCTGATGATATTGTATGCACTTCCGGTTCACTAGATTTGATTGATTCTGTTGGAGGGTAATCGATATTATTATCGATTTCTGATCTTTCATTTTCCCTATATGTTGATACGTTATGGTCCACAGAAAGTGGTGTTGTTTCAAGATATGTAGTTTTTGGTTGGTTATTATATATAGAAAAGGTATCTTTATTTTTGTCATTGTCGTGAGCAGTACGCTCAGTTGGTATATCTACTGCTTTTTCTGTAATAATTACTGGAGGTTTGGTTACTGGTGGTACGGATGATTCTGGAATCGTTAGAGGCTTTGAAGCCTCGGTAGTAGTCGTAGACTTTGGTGTTGTAGTTGGTACAGACTCCGGAATTATTTGTGAATTGTTTGCTGACTTCGCATTATTTGTAGTGTTATCAACGATATCTTCCCTAAAATCAAAGAGTAATAAGTAATCATCATTGTCTTTGGTTGTCTGGTAAAAACTGCCTTAACAGTGATACAACCTGCTTCCGTCAACCAATGCATAAAATTTATCATGTTATATACATTAATATTGTAAACTAATGATGCCATTATTCTTGGTAGTAATATAACTTGACACTTTTTAAACATTTTTAAACGCTTCACTGTTATAGTAAAAAATATATAGTGCACTAAATCAATTGATTTAGTATATTAGTATAATTTATGGTTCAAATTGGTTGATTTCCACAAAGTTTTCAATACGTCCTAAATTTGATTTATAATACTTTTTCACTTACTCAGAATCATAGTAAACATAGTCATACTCTGGTGCAGGCGTAGTTGTGGTGGTGGAGGTAGTAGAGGTTTTGCGCCTTATGCAACGGAAGGATCCAAGTATATTGTGACATTGGTATTCTGGACCGGCGCGGGCGCAGTTATGCGTTCCTAACGCGCATTCGTCAATATCTAGAAAATGAAATATTCAGTGTAAATTAAAATCACATTCAAGTAAATATTTATGATTTTTTTATGATAATATATTTTCGGGGGTAGGCTGCGAAAAAATTCCACATAACATTAACTCTGTTAATGTTCCTTGTTAATAAGAAGTAAAGATTAAGAATGAAACTGAATTGAATAAGTAATTCAATGAAGGATTAATCAAATAAATTATTTTATTTATAGAATAGAATATAAAAGAATCTATCTTATAGGATATTAAATTTCGTATACCTTCACATTTGCTTGACGAATGATGCAGTATATATCCGGTACCACAGGATATGAATCTGATACATAGGTAGGAGCCGACGGTGTTGTCGCAACGTTGTGATTCAGCGATACAATCGTTTTGATCAGTCGCACATTCATTTATGTCTGAAAGTAGAAAATCATTTACAAATATTTAAAAGGACATAGCTTCATAGTTTACCTTATACATATTTTCAGGATAGTTCAAAGTGTTTGTTATTTTACGAGTGACTAGTCAGCTTAATATTACTCAAAACATGATTCTCAGCGTCAGAACGCCTTTGCCGTTGCAAAAACAAGCAGCTCAACTTTTAAGCTTCTAGATGCTATTTAAACTTTAGTTAATAAGAGTAAGACGGGTGTAGTTTTTTATGAAGAAGTAATGTTACGAAAGAATACAAGAGAACAAGAAGCACTTCCTTTACCTAATCATTTTGCCAGAGAGAAGACTCCCGAAGAGAAAGTACGTGGAACATGTACTTGTACAAACTATAAAATACGCCAAAGCTTTCTTTCTCGGACAACTGATGGACAGTTATTATATTAACAAATGCATATTTTTTATGTTAAAATCTACATTACATAAAAAATTACAGATTCGTGGTTAAAAATAATCTCACCGACGCATGCTCCTGTCGTAGAGTCCAACTCGAATCCGGGTTTACAGTTGCATTCGTGACTGCCAAATGTATTGAGGCAGGTCTGGTACTGGTCACAGATGTGGGTGCCTTCTACACACTCGTCTATATCTGTGATAAGGGTCAATATTATTTTTAATTATAAACGACAATTTAGATAATCGTCTGGATGTTCTATTCGCAGGTCTTACGACGTATTTAAAGTGAGACAAAAATCGTTCCAACAAGATCAGCATTCACATATTCTCGATATTTGGTTTAAAAAAAATCTGCTTTATCATCTTAACGTCTGACTATTTCCTACGGATTCGTAAGGTAGCATAGAGCTATGTAAAATAAAAAAGAATATAATAGAAATCTGATTCAAACTCTTCCATACAAACTATAAAAAACATATCTGATGATTTGGAGTTAAAGTAAACTTGAATAGTACATTTAAACCTTTGTCTCAGTATTCTTAGTAAACACTCTTTGCGATCCGCAGCCTCATTGTCACTTAAACACTGTGAATTTATGTCAAATGGTAATAAATAAAAAAAATTATGTATTGTAGTATAATTTACCTACACAACCAAGGTATTTGCTGCTGTAACGCAGTCCATCGGCGCACTTGTGGTTTGTGCTGATACTGAAAGATCAATTATAAAGTTTAATAAATGTATTAAAAAAATTACTAACTTATCTGTAATTACTTAGATCCATATAAAATGTAATGAAGTATATTTATCATAATTAGAAAAAGACCGTAAATTATTTTTGAATACAAGAAAACTTAAATGATAGACAAGAGGAATTTCTCCATGACTAATTGCATGCGATGTAAGATTTAATTCCGATACTGCATAAGAAGGTCCCGCACAATAACTCGCTGGACCCAAGCCAATCTCACTTGCTCGTGGTGCACCCTGCTAATCAACAGACGAGGCTCTGGCTCCAACCAACTCTCATTGGGCCAGCGTGGTGATAAATGGTCCAATTCCCCCCCATAGGAATTCCTACCCGATCGATATGGGAGTCTCTAGGGGAGGCCTATGTCCAACAGTGGTTAATATCGGATGATGTTGATGATGCTGACTGCATAAGAACTGCAGTTTTTTCGAAGGCGTTCCTTTGTACATCTCTGAATAGGTATCATATCATCAATTTGCCGCTATAACAGCATTGTTGTAGTCCAACTGTGAACATACGCTTCAATGTCTACATCATCATCATCAACCGATAAATGTCCACTGGTGGACATAAGCGCCCCCCAAAGATATCCATATAGATCGGTCTCGTTATCCCCATCCCCATTGCCACGTAATTAATTTATGTATACTTCTATCGTCGATTTATTAATTTTAAAAAAATTACCTCGAAGTCCTATCAGAAATTGACCTGCAATTGTACTCCCCGGGCAAATTGACACAGACTTGATTTGATTTACAAATACCCTCCTCCTCCTCACATTCGTTGATATCTAAAAAAAAGTAGTGTCTAAAATCGATTATATGATCAATGTAAAAATATCTCTTACGCGATGATCTCTCCAAAAGCGAAACAAAGATCAATCACGTATCCAAAAACTAGGCTTATTCTGAGTGATCAAGAAATTAATTGATTGAATCCTTTGACAATTACAAGGATATTCACAAACGCACGGATGCAAACAAATATTTGTAGTTTTATCCGTTTTCTTCCAAATCATTAAAGATAAGGTTACCTTCACATTTGTTAGTGTCCGGATCGATTTTGAAGCCCGGCGGACAGTGCTTGGAAACTTTATCTTGACAGTAAAAAGAACCTTTAGTGTTGATGCAGAACTGAGAGATGGAGTTGCAATCGTCCTTGTGTGCGGCGCATTCGTCTATATCTAAAAATTAAGATTTTCATAATGTATTACAGTTTAAAGCTTTGTATGGAAATCTTCTAAAAGATGGTCTTTTTTGGGCAAGCTCTCTTAATCTTTTAAATACTTGATGAACTATGATCGTAACACCATGTTTATTCGCTTAGATTGAAGTTCAGGAGTACCTGGTTTATGTTTTTCGGAACCTGCTTAATAAGCTACTACCCTTATGTTGTAAATCTAGTGCTATAACAGCATGGCAGTGTTAAGCGAACAGAAATATGGGACCCAGATTATTCTGGGACAAAACATTTTATCATTCATTACTCCTTTCTTTGACACTATGTCAAATTAAGTTTAAGTATCGAGTGAAACCTAGGTTGAATTAAAAATAACCGAAGCATCTAGATGTATAGGATTGAACGTTTTACAAACTGAGTTAACTCAGATTCTGTACATAGTCATCATTATCATCATCAGCCAAAAGACGTCCATTGTTGAATAGGCCTCCCCCAAAGATTTCCACAATGATCAAGTTGGAATTCATATGCAGGGATTTGGGCTATTTTCCACCAATATGGCCCAATGCAATTTGGTGGGAGTATACGTACATAGTACTTAAAATTTATTTTCATATATTTACAACAAAAAAACTATTACATACCTTCGCACTCCTCATTAACGCCGCTTTTGAATCCGGGCGGACAAGGATCTTCAATGGAACTGTGTATTGCCTTTTTTCCCAAATTAGCAGGATCTCCAGTTATACCTCCACATTTGTAAGCTCCCACGGTGTTCTCACATAAATATGAGGGACACGGCGGCGACGGTAATGTGCATTCGTTTATATCTGTTAATGAAAAGGAAACAGTAAACGAGATGTGTTTAAGAGCAAGACGACTTTACCAGATAAACCAAAGCAAACTATCACAAACATATTCTTGACAACTGTATTATATATTATTCCGGTTTGATAGATTCTGTAGCTAGTGAATGAATCAATGAAACAAGTGGAAGCTATAGACGTTCTCATCATCTTCTGCATCTGTATGGGAGTAAATTTTCTTTATAACTTGATTGTGGTACTCTTTCTATAGAAAGAAATAGTATTATAAATTGTTGATGTTTCAATAGAGTCCTATAAAGGTAAGGCTATTCAACATACCATCACATGCATTATTGAGTATATTCCTTGCGAACCCTGGTGGACATTGTCCCTTTTCAATGCGGTTGCTCTTCTTTGTGGGGATGCACTTGTAGGAGCCTAGAATGTTGAAGCATTGGGTGTTCTGCAGACACACGGGCGAGTCGAGCTTACATTCGTCGATATCTGAAAATGTATAGAAAATATTTATTTTATGAAGACTAGCTCTTCCCAAATAGAAATCTTCGTCAGCCCATCATATAGGAAATCTTTTAATTAGGTTTGAAGTTCAGACAATTATAGTTATTCTAATAAGATGTGAGGGGTGTAAGGGTTTCTGGACAAAAACTCACAGGACCCAAGTCAACCTCAACTGCTCGTGGTGCACCTTGCTAATCAACAAACGAGGCTCTGGCTCTCACCAACTAGCATTGGGTCAGCGTGGTAGGAAATGAAATCCCCCTTCCATATGAATTCCTTACCGGTAGATGTGGGAATCCTTGAGGATGACCTAAGATTTCCACATCAACCGGGTGAGGAACATGTTTAACATGAGGGTCGAAACGAAATCAAAACACAAGTCTTAGAGTTTGCATGCTTTCAACCCTATGCGATGAGGAGTTACCAGATCTTTTCATAAATTCACCTTCACATGACTTTCCGTCGGCTTTAAGCTGATATCCTCGCCGGCATGAGCACTTGACGGCGATGCCATTGTCGTTGCACTTGTACTGGCAGGGGTTGTGCGGCTTGCATCTATTCTTTGTCACCTGTATCAAGCACATTTATGTGTTATTTGTATTGAGATGCTTTTTATGCGGAAGCATCCTGCTTTGTTTGCTTTAGGACCTCACCTCCATACAGTTCCTTCCGTCGGCCATGAGCATGAAGCCCGAGTTACATTCACACTTGTACGATCCGGGTATAGGAATGCAGTGGTGCGCACACAACTCAGTCGGAGCAAAGTCATCGCACACCGACGTAAGATCTGAAATTAAACATCCTTAAGCACTATATGGGGCATCAAGCGATGTGGCAGGTCCTCGAATGGTGCCGGGTACCAGTAGACGTGTTGTTAGGAGGCCTCTCACAAGGTGGACCGACGATCTGGTGAGAGTCGCGGGAAACCACTACTTGCGAGCAACGCGGGACCGGTCTATGTGGATACTTTTGGGGGAGGCCTATCTCCAGCAGTGGGCGTCTAACGGCTCATGATGAGGAAGTACTAAACTTTAAAGCATTACTGTCTATAGCATGTTTAGACCCAAACAGACAGTACTGATTTTGAACTAATTTTTTTTCTTTTTTAAAATACATGATTGTATTTATTGGTAGGTATTCATATCTTCGTCTTGCAGTCTCAGGCTGTTAAGGACTACGAGAAGCCCTGCCTGTCATAGAAGGCGACTAAAAGGGTTTTCGATTTCGTTGGCTTTGAAGGTGAGGGCCCTTACTGTCCACTAAGCAAGCCCGAAATGAACGACAAGTACGAGGTGGTCTAGTGCTTGTCGTACCAAAGCGAGAGTGCCGAAGAGGGCTACAAAACCTGCTTTAGGCATAGTGCTGGATCCCGGAGCCTCTCGTGTGGATGAATGACTACCGTGGGGGTTTCAGCGAAATAAAATCCTCTTAAAAAAGGGTATCTTTTAAGAAGATTTCTTCTTCGATAAAAAAAAGCTAGTGTTCATATATAACCTTCATGGTTTAGGCCACACAAATGAGAATATGTTTCAAGAGTTTCCTCTCATAACCAATACGGGGAAGAGGAAATATAAGCAGTAAAAAGTTTTTATAACTGCCACCAAACAGCAGTACGCAAATATTACTGTGTTATGATCTAAAGTAAACTGTGATAAATAAAATTTCTGGTAAGCTTAATGTGGCGAACACAATGTGTTGCAGCATATATATCAGATGATAATCACTTGATGAAACTTAACTCTTCAATAGTAAGACGTGTAGGGTAAAAATTAAAAAAAAAATTATAAAACGATCATCATTAAACTTACCATCTTCGAGTGGTCTCCTTGTCACTATACCGTTTCCGGGTCGATGGGAGGATGTTTCTATATGTGATGTACGACGTTTCGCCGATTTCTGTGAACATGAATATAGGCTTTATTTTAACTACTGCTTATTGGCAGGTCTCTGTTGCTGGAGACGGTCTAGGTGGGTACCAGCACAACGCCTATTGCAGCCGACAAACAGTACTGTGCGTACATTACCGTGTTCCGGTTTGAAGGACGTTCACTTGATGGTAAGTGTACGGCTGTCCATAGTAACACGGCTCTAGTTAGGATGACCTATACTGTACCACATTGCGTTTGACGCGTGAGCTTTACCATCTTAAGCCTAGTTACCCCAGTAATTTCACTAGCTGCAACCCTTAAAAC
Source organism: Ornithoptera priamus (assembly GCA_029034505.1). NCBI lineage: Eukaryota > Metazoa > Arthropoda > Insecta > Lepidoptera > Papilionidae > Ornithoptera > Ornithoptera priamus. The sequence goes on along the minus strand of JARDWD010000500.1, from coordinate 891,236 downwards.
CCGAACACGGTAATGTTTGCATAGTACTGTTTGTCGCTGCAATAGAAGCTGCGGTGGTACTAATAGATGGTTTCTGGCAATAGACTGATGGTGGGTCTCTGTTGCCGGAGACCGTCTAGATAGGTACCTACGCAGCGCAGCGACAGACAGTTCTGTGCAAACATTACCGTGTTCCGGTTTGAAGGGTTGCAGCTAGTGAAATTACTGGGGTAACGAGACTTTACATCTCCTACCTCAAGGCGACGAGCGCAAAAGTGGTGCAAAGTGTGCTATTTTAACTAGCTCTTCATTCAGATTAACATCTCCCTGGTGGCATCGCTTTGAAGAACTAATAAAAAAATTAAGAGGACCGGAAGATACTCCCTAAAGAGTATCACTACTCTTACTGTCATTCGTTTTTTTTTTCGTTTCCCTGCGTATCAGGTCAAGGTCTTTACATTTACCATCACTACTTTTCTAACTCTATTTACTACTCACACTCAACTTTCTGTCTACTCCTTCATGCGTTGCTCTTTTTTCGAACTTCCTATCTCTTTCAAGTGAAGACCGTAGTACTCTCATTGGTTGGATAATAGACTTGTTATGTTCAAGGTTTATATTAAAAACCTCACCAGGTAATCTGGATGAAGACAGGTGCATCTAATACGGTACTAACATTGTTACAATGCTGTGTAAGTTTTTCTAACCTGGCAACACTGGCTGAACGCGTCACCGGCCAACAGCTGTTCTGCGCTGGTCCCCTGCGAGCGGGTCGCGCACACGTCAGCGCCACTACCAGCACCAGCGGTTGCACCCTTCAGACACTCGTTGCAGCATTTCTAAAAAACAAACATGATTCTATTTAAGTATCGATTATCGATATCAGATGAGTTGTAAGAGACAATATGACAACCAAGCGCTCCACATCATCAGAGAACAGATACATCATCATCATCAGCTGATAAAGGACTGCTGTTAGTCATAGGCCACTTTCAAAGATCTCCACATCAATCGGTCCTGCGTTGCTCGCATCCAGCGGCTTCTAACGACCTTACATTCAGTATGGCCTCCGGTACTGTCAGGCACTAAGGGCTGTCCTTTATAAGGGTTCATATGAGGGGGAATTTAGGCTAATTTCTACCACACTAGTCCAATTTGGGTTGGCGGAAGCCAGAGCCTCGTTTGTTGATTAGCAGAGTGCACCAAGAGCGAGGTTTTCACCTGATAATCATAAAAGCGTAGCGGTAGTCGCGATGATGCTCGTACGTAAGATGTGAAATTAGACACCGCCGTAATTTCAGTAGTTACAACGTCGTTCATACCGGAACAAGGTAATGTTTATACAGTAGTGTAGGAGAGGCGTATTTATCATAACGCATATAAGTCACAAGTATTCGAAGCTAACAGTCGTTCCTGCGATGTCGTTATATCTATTAATCAATATCATTTATAATTCACTACACTCAAGTTATTCAATCACTATCTGCGATCAACATCAGCACTCGGTAACATCCGGTCGCTAACAGTAACGTACCTTCAAATAACAGAACATCCAATAAACAATAAAACAACTGTTCTTGTCTCTGTCCTTTGTATAATATGATCATAAGCTAAAACGAGACACACCTAGTGTTTATTTGAAATAAACCTAAATTTATAGTGAGTCGTTTCGTAACAAGGAATCCGCTTTGAAAAGCGAATTCTTACTTAGATCGCGTTATCTGTTATTTGGTTGATTAATCTATCTCGCTCACACCCATTGTATATACTGTTGTTAAAACGAGATGCAGCTAGTATTATAACCTGAAAAATGGAAATTGTAATTTTACAAGATAATTATCCTAGAAACGTCACTCCTTAATTAGTTTGCGTTAACTGTTATTTCGTTGATTAATTTATCTCGCTCACACTCATTGTTTCAACTGTTGCTAAAACGAGATGCATTATAACACTTGTTATTTAATAACAGAAATTGTTACCTGTTATTATTGCGTAACAGTAACAGTAATAACAGATATTATGTTTGTCCCGTTATAACCCACGTCTACAGTAGTGTTACGTAGACGGTCTCCGGGAACAGAGACCTACCAGCACCCACATTATTTCCCGGATCTTGGAGCCTGTGATTATCATCTATATCCGGATCTTAAAAGTTTAACTGACCAGGTACTGGAGACACCAATAAAGTTATTTATCATCAGCTTAAAAAACTTGTTCATCGTTTGGATAAACGTATTAAGTCAAATGGAGATTATGTTAAGTAATTTTTTTTATTTGACAAAATGCGGAGACGTGGTGAGAAGTTCACCTGATGGTAAGTAAGCTAACGTGATACTAGTTAGGATGTTATACACTGCATCACATTGTGCTTGTCACCCCAATAATTACACTAGCCACAGCGCCTTTTAAACCGGAACACGCTAATGTTTACCAGTAAACTTCTTTTGTATGATCTTGACAGTAATATTTACAGATAGTAATCATGCAGATAGTCAACTTTACTGAGCGCCAGAAGTAAGGTAGTAGGACAGGTAGTAATAAATTTTCCGTATGTATTTTTATCACTACCAAGAAAGTGAAATGGGGTGAGTGTCGGCCATCAATTACCGGGGCGGACGTCACTCGGTACGGCGTGTGAAGAGCGGCTATCTACGGCGCGTTATCACCACAATAGCGGGTAACTGATAAGAGGTTTCCAGTTACCCAGATACCGAGTGTTTAGTTAGGTGATACATTCTCACTGAGCTCTTTGTTATATATTACACTGGAGGCAGCTCGGTTCCGGAGACCGTCAGCAGTACTGTGCAAACATTGCTGTGTTTCGGTTTGAAGGGCGCTGTAGCTAGTGTAATTATGGTGGGTGTCTGAGGACGAAAACCATCGTAAGTACCACTGCAGCGCCTATTGCAGCGGAGGAACAGTACTGTGCAAACATTGCTGTGTTCCGGTTTGAAGGGCGCTGCGGCTAGTGTAATTATGGTGGGTGTCTGAGGACGAAAACCGTCGTAAGTACCACTGCAGCGCCTATTGCAGCCGAGGAACAGTACTGTGCAAACATGGCTGTGTTTCGGTTTGAAGGGCGCTGTAGCTAGTGTAATTATGGTGGGTGTCTGAGGACGAAAACCGTCGTAAGTACCACTGCAGCGCCTATTGCAGCGGAGGAACAGTACTGTGCAAACATTGCTGTGTTCCGGTTTGAAGGGCGCTGTAGCTAGTGTAATTATGGTGGGTGTCTGAGGACGAAAACCGTCGTAAGTACCACTGCAGCGCCTATTGCAGCGGAGGAACAGTACTGTGCAAACATTGCTGTGTTCCGGTTTGAAGGGCGCTGTAGCTAGTGTAATTATGGTGGGTGTCTGAGGACGAAAACCGTCGTAAGTACCACTGCAGCGTCTATTGCAGCCGAGAGACAGTACTGTGCAAACATTGCTGTGTTTCGGTTTGAAGGGCGCTGTAGCTAGTGTAATTATGGTGGGTGTCTGAGGACGAAAACCGTCGTAAGTACCACTGCAGCGCCTATTGCAGCGGAGGAACAGTACTGTGCAAACATTGCTGTGTTCCGGTTTGAAGGGCGCTGTAGCTAGTGTAATTATGGTGGGTGTCTGAGGACGAAAACCGTCGTAAGTACCACTGCAGCGCCTATTGCAGCGGAGGAACAGTACTGTGCAAACATTGCTGTGTTCCGGTTTGAAGGGCGCTTTAGTTAGTGAAATTACTGAGGTAACAAGGTTTAACACGTTGTGTCTAAGTGACGAGCATAATATAATGCAGTGTATAACAACTCAATTAGCGCCATGCTGGTATGGGAAAGCGTATCACTTACCATCAGGTGATCATCTCACTCATCTCGTCACTTCTATGAATAAAATATATTTTTTATAATTGATAGAAGATTACTTTTCAGCTCACCGCTGACCGTAGACTTCCTTTAAGGATTTCCACACTGATCGGTCGTAATCTCCTCTCATCCAGCGGTTTCCCGCAACCTTCATGGAACCATCAGTCCAGTTATTGGGGGGGAGGAGCCTGCCAACAATACGTCTTCCGGTATGGATTCGCTAATCCATAATAGATCGATAAAGATACCATGTTGCCGAAACTAAATTATTATTGAGGCAGGAAGAGAAAGGATCAAAAAGCGAGTCTCTAAATGATAATGAAAGCACAGGTCCTTGTATATCAATACTAGCTGATCCTCCCCCTTTTCGCTGACCGTAGCACCCCCGTAACTCTCTTAGGGGTTGAAGCTTAGTTCAATCCATTCTTAGATGACCTCTAAACGGCAGAAGCAATGTCTCTACCAAATTTTGAGTATTTACCAAATTTAGTGTAAAAGTTTCGGAGATCTCGTGACCAGTCAACAAATCTCTGAAAGTCTATATATATGACTGTCATGATACGTTACTGTATACTTTATTAACATTACTATACATTAGTAAGTTTTACTGCTTATTAATATTACTATGGTTAGTATATACCGAAGCAAAGTCCCGTTTCATAAATCATTAGAAGCATAGTTGGGTACGTGGTATCTGTTTGTAAGCTGTATAAGCTGCATGTGTCGAAGTGGGATCGACATCAGTCCTCACTGAGCTTCTGGTGAAGCTACTTCTTCTACTTCTACTTCAGCATCGACCGGAAACCGACATGTTCTATAGCAGCTTTGGTGGACATGTCATATGTGAGAGGACTTCTAAGTAAGTACCACCGCTGATAAACATGTGCAAAAGTTACAATGTTCCGGTTTGAAGGGCGTTGAAGATAGCGAAGTAACTTGCTTATCGACACTGATATGTGTTGCAGTGTATATCATTTTAACTAACGCCACGACCAAGACCCGTCATATCATTCCATATCAGGTGAACATCTCTCTCATGTCGTCGTTGCGCGGAATGAAAAAAAATAGCTTCAAATATTTCCTTGTAACAGATCTCAAATCCCAGCAGTGGGAACATGAGCAGCGCTTCGTAATGTAGGTAACGTTGTCTGTAAACCTCAAGTATCAAGATCATGCGAGTTCCTACCTTGGATGAGTCGTTGGACAAGACACAGGAGTTAGTGCTTGACGCCAACTCCATGCCACTCTCACAGTCGTATTTCTTCCTGCAAAAAGATAATATATATATATGTGTGTGTGTGTGTGTATGTATATACATATACATAAGTTCTAAGTCTTTTAAAGTTACCCTGCTTCTGAAGGGAGGTTTTTTGAGTACATTTATGTACCTACTGTCTAATCTCCAGCTACAGAGACCTAACACCGTTAATAATAGTTGTGATGGTAACTGTCACCGCAGCACCTATTGCAGCCGACAAATATCATCATCATCATCAGGATAAACTGGTGCTGGACATAGGCCCCCACCAAAGATCCCTACATTGATCGTTCCCACGCTGCCTTCAACGCCGGACACTAAGGGGCCATCGTTAGTAAGGATTTATTTGAGGAGATTTGGTCCATTTCCCACCACACTGGCCCAACGCGGATTGGTCGGAGCCAGAGCTTCGTTTGTTTATTATCAGGCATCACCACGAGCAGGTGAAGTTGGCTTGGGTCCTGTGAGTTGTGTGGAAACCGACAAACAGTCCGGAGCAAATATTGCTGTATTCCGGTTTGAAGGGCGCTGTAGCTATTGAATTTACTGCGGTATATAGATTCGACGTTATATCTCAAGGCGACGAGCACAATGTTGTGCAGTGTATAACGTCCTAACTATCGCCACATTGTTATGGATATCACTTGTTATCAGGTGAATGGTCACTCGTCCTGTCGCTTCTTAGTATTAAAAAAAATTACTTTCTATTACTATCACGTTACTTTAATAATCCGTTTGTTCCCAGCGCCATCTGTCTGCTATTTAACTTAACAGCCACTTGAATCTGTGCTGCTGCGTAACACCACAACGAGCTAAGTAGATATGAGAAGTAAGGTCATAAGCACCACGATTATTAATGGACCTTTCGAACTGCTTAACAGTGGTGATGGTATCCTTCTCTCATGGTCCTCCATCTATTTTTATGAACATCGAGTTTCTCAACTCACAGACATTTTATTGTATATTACCATTTCATTGGTTAACTGAGCGCCTAGTAACACAGAGACCGCCGATCCGGATTATTTTTTATTCAAGAAAGCAACCAGATGAGCGGGACGTTCATCTGATGGTAAGTGATACGCTGGCCCATAATATGGTACTAGTTAAACTGGCACACTGAGACTCGTTACAACAGTAGTGACACTAGCTATAGCGTCCTTCAAACCGGCACACAGTAATGTCTACACAAAAACAGACAGTGCGGTGGTGCCTAGACGGTCTTGCACCACCACCACCACCACCACCGCAACCACTACAACAATCATCCCCTTATCTATGGACCGTCCTTATAAATGAAAAAAAAATAGGAACAGATGTTAAAAAATTCACTCACTGAAAGTATTCCTTACAGCATTGGTCCATTGCAAAGATGCACAACGAGCTGAAGGTAGACGGCACGTCAGGAGGTACTGATGAGGAGCAGTCTTCTGAAGTGTGGTTCCTGGCATAAGATGTGCCTTGGTTGCAGCACAGCTGCGTTGTCTCCGCCATTTCGTCGGCGAGCGAGCCTGCGACAAACAACCATCACTACATTTACTGGTGGTAACACCGCAGCGCCTATCGCAGCCGACACACAGTACTGTACCAACGTTACTGTAGTCCGGTTCGAAGGGCGCTGTAACTAGTAAAATTACTAAAGTTAAGAACGTTACATCTTATCTGTCAAGGAGTGCTGTGTATATCATCTTATCTGAAACTATATTGTTATAGGCGGGTGTATCACTTAACATCAGGTGACCGTTTCTATCGTCTCGTCACTTAGTATATTAAAAAAAAACAATCATCATCATCATTTTAATAATACAAACGGGATGTTTGTAAATCTGGTGAAATTATGACTCCCATAATGATGTTCCTTCTTAATCGCCTTTTCTTCAAGTTCACCTGATGGTAAATGATAAGCACGCCCATAATAACGTGGCGCTGGTTAGGATGATATACACATCACCACATCGTTAACCAACGGAAGAAGAATTCGAAGTCCAATGCTGATGATTAGATATCATCATTTGGTATCACAAACTGTTGACTGACGATAAACATTACTGTGTTCCAGTTCAAAGGATGCTGTAGTAAGATTAATTACTGGGGTAACGAGACTCAACATCTTACGTCTTCCACGAGCACAATGTGATGCAGTATATATGAACATAATTAGCGCCACGTTATTATGAGCAGGCGTATCACTTACTATCAGGTGAACGACCCGCTCGTCTGCTCGAGTAGAAGCATTCACAACTCCTCAAGTTCTAAAATTGTTCACACTACTGTTCCGTGACTTCTAATTGGAGATGGTTCAGAATATGCTCATCGCGACTCCACCCTTTCCTCGTGACCTTTACCAACTGTGCAATATGCACAGCGTGCCCCAAATACCATTCTCATGATAATGCCTGAAGCATCAAACAGCTGGAATGGTGATTACAAATGTTGAAGAATTGTCGGAAGAACATATACCATCTCAAGTATTTAAGTATATATAAGTACATACGCAATCTTAACCTAAGATTATACGATTTTCAAGTTCATAACTTATATTAATCAAACTTAAAAAAAATTATGTTATATTATAAAATTCATCACTTAACTTCCATCATCACTACAGGAGTTCTATCTCTTACATGCTCAACTTAATCGATGGAATTTGTTAAGTGGAAAATATTATATGAAAAATTCATAATTTATATATTCTACTATTGTAACTTGAATACTAGATTAATGAGCTTTAAGCTATATAAATAAGTTATCAATACCATCGCCAATAAACCATCATCAACTGACCTCCACTGCAGGATTGACGCCAGCGGTTACACAGAACCGATATGTTATATAAATTTATTTCAAGTTATAATATATATATATATATATATATATATATATATATTGATAATTATAAAAAAGCCACCCAATCCAGAAACTCGTGGTTTCCAAAATCGGAACTCACCAGAAGCTGTCCGCGAGCACACAAAGACACAGTACAGGAAGAACCACCACATTATCACCGTTATAGTAAACAAGTTAATCGTTAATTCACTAATCACTAGTCGTTACCACTATCCGTTCATATTGATATATTATATATATATATATATATATGTATGTATATGTATGTACTAATATTCGCTGTGTTAATATAAAGTCGGTGTATCCTCAGTTCGAAGCGCGCGCTGCGCAGGAGACAGGAGTGCGGGCTGCGCGTGCGCAACTCGATCTATTTCGGTCGCCTCTCAGCGCGCCCGTCTCTCTCTTATCAAAGATCAAACAAGAAGGACGCGACATGCCTACACAAAATTCCACAGCACGCGCCTTATCCTCATAATGGTGATTGCCATACTCGCCATGTTTGGCGCGCGATTTGGCGAGCTCAGTGAAGGTCATGAGGAAAGCTACAGCTCTTTCCATCAGATTGTCATCTGTAAGTAAATTGCATTTCTCATACAACGAAGAGATCAGACGAACGACTCGTTCATCTGATGGTAAGTGTACCACCACCGGTAGACCACTATAATACACAGCACCACGTTCTCGCTACCCCAGTAATTTCACTAGCCGTAAGTTCCTTCAAACCAGAACACGGGGACATTACTGTTTGGCGACAGAAAGAGTAGCGGAGACACCTATAACCAATAGTTGTTCTTCGTGACCTGGTGAAGATGTAATGGAAACTTTGGATTCAGGCTTTATATCTGTTGCGTTGAACTATGTTTAGTTGTGTACATATATAAATCTTCAAAACTGTCAGTAAATAGTTTGGGCCTCCATCCCCCAGAGTACCAAAACCTGTTCTCAATTCTCAAAGAGTTTTGCTGGTAGGTCTCCGTCGCCAGAGACTGTCTAAGTACGCACCACTGCAACTCCCATTGCAGCCATTAAACAGTACTGTGAAAACATAATTTGTTCCGGTTTAAAGGGCGCAGTAGCTAGTGAAATTGCTGAGGTACAAGACTTAATATGTTAGGTCCCAAGTCACAATGTTATGGGCCGGTATATCATTTACCATAGAACATTTTGAAGTATAATCTGCATAAAGATATTATACTATACACTAAAAATATCATCCAAGAAAATACTCCATACTTACTACTGACTACTCATTCTTGCTGGTGACCATCTGAAGGTACCACTACCACTGCAGCATTTCAAATTCATCAAACAGTAATATACCAACTAATAACTGTATGTTCCGGAACAGTTGCCGCAAGAGAAAATACTATATGATATATGAAAATACTACATAGTATATAAGGTTGTATACACTTTCATTACTTCGGGCCTGTTATTATCAAAACGATTACTTATCATCAAATGAAAGATGAATAATCTTCTTAAAATTTATTCTTACACTAACATAGGGTGCTTTTCACCCCCCATACTCTACCGATATCGAACCTGGTAACACCGTGTTACGAGACTGTATTAGTTAAAATAAATACGAGTATAAAAATTCTTTACCCACTAGACATTCAATAGGTGAATTTCATGGTCACTACAATTTGATTCACAACTGGACTACATTGTTTATGATCGCTGGCCCACTCCCACTATATCGCCCACTATATATTCGATCACTAATTTATCTATTGCAACACACGAAACTTTATAATCGCCATTTTTTTCATATCTATTCTTGTAAATAACTACAATAATTAATTATTAATAATTAACCCCATCCGGTGTTCCCACTGCTGGAACTGGAGCTATTCTCCCGTAAGAAGAGAAATAGGATGCTTTCACCACCGTACTGACTGAGGGTTTAACGGATGTAAAATATCCACTTTTCCTTTACCGGAAACTAAAACTTATCACTTCACACTTGAACTCTTGAAGGAAGTCATCATCAGCCGGTAGACGGCCACAGATGGACATAGGTTTCTCTCAAAGATCTCCACGTCGATCTTGAAGCTATTAATAGAGTGAAATTTAGATCTGATTTACCAAAGATCATCATAACTATCAGCTGAAGCCCACTGCTGGGTTTGGCAATCAAGGACCGAAAAAAGATATTACGTATCTTTGACTAGAATAAGTCAAAATATTTTTGAGTTATCAAATCAAGTTAATCAACAAACAAGGCTCTGGCTCTCGACAACCCGCATTGGGCCAGGGTGGTGGGAAATGACATAAATCCCTCCACATGAACCTCTACAAACGACGGCCCCCAGTGCCCGGTGGTAGCAGAAGCCACGCTGATTGTAAGGTCATCGGAAGCTGCTGGATGCGGGCAGCACGGACCGACCGATATGGTTATCTTTGGGGGAGAGCTATGACCAGCTGGGGACGTCTACCAGCTGATGATGAAGATGAATTTTTAGATTATCCTTAACTCACTTAGATCATTGATAAAAGAACGAAGCTATTTATCTCTTGAATTGAGAACTTCCCTTTTATCGTTGGTTAAATTAACTATAACATTATTTCCACTGGTGGTAGGTTTAATTGCTGAGGATGGCATCAGTTCTTCGGTACTTCAGTTTGAAGAGGGCATCTAGTGAAGAGGTCTCTGTTGCTGAAGACCGCCGAAGTATCACCGCGGCGCCTGTTTCTGCCGCCAAAAAGTAGGGAGCAAACATTACTGTGATCCGGTTTGAAAGGCGCTGCAGCTGAAGTGAAGTATAGAATGGGGTACGAGAGTTAACGTCTTGTCTTAAGACGACGAGCACGATGCGGCACTGTATATCATCCTAATTATCGCCATGCAGGCGTATCACTTACCATCAGGTGAACGACCAGCTCGCCTCGTCAAATAAAAAAAAGTAATATTCGTAAGTACTATTATTTTTAGTTTCGCTAAGTTAAGCACTAAAGTAAAGCTGAAGTTAACCATTCTGCGCAGTTTGATCTCGTCTCCTCCCTTCCACGGCGTTCACTTCGTTGGAACGTGTGCAGGATGCCTAAGGACTTGCTATGTCCTTTTAAAATCCAATCAAATTTCACCGCAATAAAGCTGATGATGTGATCACCACCCAAGATTACATTCCTTGTGATAAAATAAACCGCAGCCACATTTATTATGGACCATAAGAAGGCACTGACTAGTCACCTGACTACTACCTAGTAGTAAATAGACGGCTGATAACAATGAAGCGCTAATGAGGATATTTACACAGCACTATATTGCATTTAACACCATTACTCGTAAACCAGTATGTTAACATAATAGTTCTAGTAGCCGCAGCGTCGTTCAAACCGGAACACTGTAGTTCACACATCGATACGAAGCGACAGAAGTATCAATATAAATCGTCGTCTAATCACCAAGGTCTGAACTGAGTCCGAGTAATTTTTTTTTTTTTTGTATTCACGTAATGAGACGAGCAGGACGTTCACCTAATGGTAAGTGATACGCATGCCTATAACAACGTGAGGATAGCTAGGATGATACACAGCATCAGATTGTGCTCGTCGCCTGAGGCATAAGATGTTGAGTCTCTTTACCCTAGAAATTACACTAGCTACAGTGCCCTTCAAACCGGAACATAGTAATGTCTGCACACTACTGTTTGGTGGTAACTACCTTGGACATCTCCTAAAACAGAGACCTACCACTGCTGTCTCCTGTCACAGCTTCAATTCCACCCTTACACCCCATGTGTAAAGGTTCCCGCACAAAAGTCACAGGACCGATGCCACCCTCACCTGCTTGCGGTGCACCCTGCTAATCAACTAACGAGGCTCTGGTTCCCACCAACCCACATTGGGCCAGCGTGGTGGGAACTAGCCCAAATGTATATATGAACCCTAACAAACATCCCTTCGGAGAGGCCCTTGTCGAACATTTCGTCTATCGACTGATGATAAATGTCCTATCATCATGATGACCAGCCGTAAGCTCCAAGAACAACAGCTTTTCTGGACTAGTGATATTTATCAAGCTGCACTTCGCCAGCAAGGTTGATGAGACCTTGAGTCTTCTAATAAGAGAAGCCTGAAGTACCAGCAGTGGGAGACTAAGGTATTACTCTAAAAAAGTCTTTAAAGAAATAGTACTACCTTCAGTGATGAATAAAATTGGTCTTGGTCTTCCAGTCTTGCTTATTCGCAACTTTATACGAGCAAGACCAAGACCTAACCGAACAGACAAGACCAAGATCAATATCAAAACTGTCCAAGACTTGGTCCTGTTCTTGTTCTGCTCATCACTAACTACCATATATGAAAGACCTGAATGCGTCTCATTAAATTTTAAAATAGACCATTTCCTGTCCACCTTGGTAAGTTTTGTCTTATTCAAGGTTATCCCGGAAGGTGAGCTCGTGGTGAAAGAACCTTCAAATCCTCTTGAAATTTTGGCAACACCACCAAGGTATCTTGGCAATTCACCAACAGGAGAAAATCTGGTTGATCTCTTATTCTGCGTTTCCTTGAACATGGGCAAAGCGGCGACCATGGCAATATTAGTAAATCTGGATGAGTACCACCGTACCTCCGCTCCTATTGCAGCCGACAAACAGTACTGTGTTCCGGTTTGAAGGGCGCTGTACCTAGTGTAATTACTGGCGTAATGAAACAACCTACACGCCCCATCATGGAACAGAAGCTGTGACAGGTTTGTGTCAGTGTGCTTTACTCCAATGTTGTTACCACAGAACAGTCGTGTGCAGACATTGCTATGTTCCGGTTTGAAGGGCACTGTATTGTAAACATCTTCTTATACTTCAAGGTGACGGGGAAGGCTCCACGTTGTTATGGGCAGGCGTAACACTTACTTTCAAGTGAACTTCCCGCAAGTCTATTCGCTTAACTATAATTCAACTATATACACTGCATAAATACAAATCGCAAACGAACACGAGGACAGTTTATAATTGGATATTTGCGCGTACGGGTCAACCTTTTTTGGTTTTAACTGGTCTGCGGTTAAGTTCATACTGGCTCTATAAATAAAACGGTCAAGTGTGTCAAGGACCTCCCGCCAGCCAAGGTCTGGAATGAGGATAAATTTGTTAATAAAGTCAGCGCAGAGGTCGGAATGGATGAACGCTTACTTCAGATAAAAACTGAAGAGGGAGAGGTCTCTAAAGGAATTGACACGTGTACAAGAAATATTGAATTTTTACTGGTGGTTGGTATCTGTTGTCCAGCGCTGTAGGAGAAGTAAGGACTGAAAGGTTTCTCGATTTCATGAGCATTGATGTTGAAGGCCCTCGGAGATTAGAGAGGCTAAGACAGCAAATCCAAGGTGGTCTCATCTTTAGTACAGTGCTGCTGCTAGAGAGGGTTTTGCCCTTCCGTAGATTATTTAAGCCAGAATGCAGAGAGGCACCGGTGAGTTCCCGGAGCTTCTCCCACTGCACTGAAGAAGAACACCAAGAGGACTTCAGTAGGTATAAATCCCACATAACCGTCTCTCACCCCCAGAAGCAGGGTATATTATAAGAAGATATCCATCCGAAAATAACAGGGTTCTATTCCGGAGTCGGATGTTATGGAGGTCGTAGGATTCATTCCAAACTGCCTGGCTAGCTTCTTTGAACATATTCAAGTATTTTTCTTCCTAATCTTTCGAATTTGGTCTTGATCTTTCGCCACCGGCACCAAGACCAAGCCCAGTTTCACTCATCACTCATTTCCTTGTACATAATGATGCTTCTTCTAGTTAATAAACAACAAACAACGTGAATTGTTTATTTATAGACTTCTCCGTTAAAGCACTCGGAGCTCCTCCATCACTGACGTTCAGTATTTGTTTATGATTACATGTGTGTGTGTGTGTGTGTGTGTTTTCTGAGAACCAGTAACCGCTGATAAGTTTTGTGGTTAAAAATAAACTAAAACAACCACCCCCTCCCATTAACATTGGTAACTGTGTTTTAATCTTTTTTGGTTTCGCTGACCAGTTCTCGCTAATATCTTAGAAGGGTTGAGTTAACAAAAGGAACGTCTTTTAGTTCCAATGAAAAAGGATTTTTTTTTTACTAACTTGCGTAGGTTATAAATGTGGTGGACTTTACCATCTTCGTTCATCATCATCAGCCGATACAAGCCCACAGCTGGATGTAGGCCTCACCAAAAGATCCCCACGTCGATCAGTCCTGCGCTGCCTGCAACGCATTGTAGGGATTCATATGGGAAGGTGTGAGCCATTTCCCACGACGCTGGCCGAATATGAGTTGGTGGGACCATCTTCGTTACCATCACTATACTTCAGACTCGGATGTGTTGATCACGATCGTGGTGAAGAGCTGGCAAGTGTCCAAAATAGAATGAAGTAGAGAGAGAGAGATGCTTGGTGGTAGGTCTCTGTTACGCAAGACCGCCTAGGTACCACCGCAGGGCCTATTGCAGCTGGCAAACAGTACTGTGCTAACATTACTGTGCTCCGGTTTGAAGGGCTGCAGCTAGTGAAATTACTGCGGTGAGGAGCTTTAACATCCTTAACATCTCAAGGAGACGAGCGCAATGTGGGGAGGTGTATCATCTTAACTAGCGCTACGTTGTCATAGACAGCCGTATCACTTACCACCAAGTGAATGTCCTGCTGGTGAAAAATACTTGATTATATAAGAGTGAATAGTATTGCACGTGTGCAGCGATGGTAGCGTAGGTATCTGGTGGTAGATAGCTTTATTATGGTATATTTGTATGCTCCGGGAGACGCCGTCAGTTTGTATTTTAGCCACTGTATGCTAATGGCATGTGGTGTGGGATCACGAATAGCAAATTTATGTCTTTCGGTGAAGGTCACCAGCGCGCCGTGAATGATGATTAGCTTCGGCGACATATTTGTATGCTTAATATTCTCATTTGAGACTTATTACATATTGGTTCTGATTGAAGGGGCTTGAGTTTGTTAAATATAATATAATAGACCACTTTTTATTCCCAATGCTGGGACTCGGGGCTTTATCCAAAAAGAAAAGATACAAGACTAGTTGACGGAAGCTGTTGACACACACACATATACTCCTTGGTAAGAAAATAAATAAATAGTGGCATAGCTCAGATACATATTTGTAATATTAATAAAGAAAAAATCTTCGATTCTCTTTTGTTTTTTTCTGAATGTAGTCATTTGTCTGCTTCGTGTCGGAACGTGTTCCCAGAAATGGAGGAAAGCCAAGTGCGAGCCGTTATTAAGTAGCTCTGTCCGAACAAGTTAACGACGTAAGAGATTCATTGCGATCTGGAGGCAACATTAGGAGAGTCTGCTCCGCCATACTCCACTGTCGCAAGGTGGGCTTCTCAATTTCGAATAGGGAGAACGAGCACGGAGAATGAGCACGGAGGACGTCAGTCACCCAAGATAATGTTGCGAAAGCCGAGAAAATTGTATTGAGCGATCGAAGAGTTACCATCAGACACTTAATTCAAGAAACGGGCATTTCATGTGGAAGTGTTCAATCCATGTTGAAACAATCTTTGAATGTGAGATAAGTCACCGCGAGATGGGTGACGAGAGTGTTAACCGACACTCAGAAACAAAACACGACGACGACTTGACATTTCGAAGATATTGTCGGACAAGTTTCAAGAAGATTCTGAAAACTTTTTGTCTCGTTTCATAGCAATGAACGAAACATGGCTCCATCATTTTGATCCCGAGACAAAACAGCAATCTTCAGCAGCAAACAGCAATGGAAATGGCCATCATCACCGACCTCCTAAAAAGTTTCGAGCCGTGGCATCGGCTGGCAAGTTTATGGCCTCAATATTTTGGGAGTCAGAGGGATATTGTTGATTGATTACCTGGAGCGTGGAACCACTATTACAGGCCAATATTATGCAGCTTTAATTCCCAAGTTGAGGAATGCCATCAAAGAGAAAAGGAGAGGGGAGACTTCGAAGGCGCGTGCTGTTTCATCACGACAACGCACCCGCGCACAGGTCGGCAGTTGCGATGGCTGCCATTCAGCAAGCTGGCTTCGAATTGGTTGACCACCCCACTTATTCACCAGATCTGGCGACTAGCGATTTTTATCTATTCCCTAAATTGAAAGAATACTTAAAGGTGAAACAGGTACGAAGACGATAACGAGGTGATGGATACTGTGGAGAGCTTTATGGAGGACCAAGACAAAACTTTTTTTTTGAAAGGGATCGAAGCCTTGGCAAAGCGCTGCACTCGGTGTGCAGAGACACTCGCAGACTGTGTACAAAAGTAAATGATTAAGTTATTAAGTTATCAATAGTCATTATATTTTATCTCATTCTCACTACTTTTTGATCCCTCCTCGTACTACAATACGAAAATGATACGCCTGCTACATGGTGCTCTTTAGATTTCTGAGGTGTTTGTTGTTACCCTAGTAATGTCACTACAATTACAGCGCCCTTCAAACCGGAACACAGTAATATTTGCACATTAGTATAACTCTTACAACTAAGCGACGATTAAGTTCTATATATGAGGCTATACACGAAGCATCAAATAGAAGTAACTGATGTAACAGCATAAGGAACAGGTTATCGATAAGGAGTCATGATCCTTATCATTGAAGAACCGACTCAAAAAGAGAGATGTGCTAGTTAAGATATTTACACAAGCTATTAGCGGTCGCTTCGATACATTAAATGGCATATGAAAAGAGTGATAATGGTGACACCATCTAACAACAGGAATTAATTGAAGTGATACTTTTTTAAGTAATTAAGCGATGAGACGAGCGGGACGTCCGCCTGATGGTAAGTGATACGCATGTCCATAACAACGCGGCGCTAGTCAAGATGGTATTCACTGCACCGAATTGCGCTCGTCGCTTGAGACATAAGATGTTGAATCTCTTTATATCCGTAATTTCACCAGTTACAACGCCCTTCAAACCGGACAGTAATGTTTGGACACGGCCTAGGCGGTCTCCTGCAACAGAGCCCTACCAACAGTAACACAATACTAGAGCACAGGTTCTCAAACTTTTAAGAATAACTAATTTTATGTATATATATATATGTATAGGAGATATCCAGATTCAATGACTCATCACCAGATATCCGAAACTATTGGATCTAAACACTCAAAATTTAGTATAACTATTGCTTCTGGTGTTTAAAGATCAGCTAAGAAGCGATTTTACAAAACTCCTCCCTCAAAAGAAGATGCAGGGAGGCTACGGCCAGCAGAGCGGGTAGGGAACAGCTAGCAATGCTTTAATAAAGCTCCCCTGCCTACTAGTAGCCGGTGTCATTCCCGTCGAGGACCTTTCTTTAAAGTGCTTAAGGATATATTAATCCTAGATCCTAATGTATGACTTAGATCAAAACTTGACAACGAAGTCCTAAGGTATTATATTTTAGTACCTAGGTAGGTACCACAATACCTCTGTTCTCTTGAGCTAGTAAGAATAGGAATAAGGTAAGCCCTGCCTGTCGTAGAAGGTAACTAAAAGGGTCTAGGAGTTTCGCGGGCCTTGAGGGTGGGGCCCTTATCGCTCAACAAGTGAACCTGCGTGAGACAGCGTATGGCTCAGCGATGGTGCCTAGGAGGGTCAGGCTCAAGGACTCAAAGACAGACGTGTAACACAAATTGTATAGGGGCTGCAGTGTGTTCTGTAAAAGATCCTGGATCCTATCCGAATGCACTGATGCAGAGCACTGGTGAAGTTTTAGTGAGTAAAAATCTCACATAACTCTGAATTCTCTCCAGAAGCAGGGTATCTCTAAGATTTCCTCCCTGAAAACAAAAAAAGGTGCGTTCCGGTTTGCAGGGCGTTGTATCTTTTTTTTTATTATTAGTTTTGCATTGTAGGTCTATCTTCATTTTGCTGAAATATTTCCAGTCTCGGTCTTAATCTTACATAATAGGTCTGCCTGCATTTCCTTAAATACTTCTAGTCTTGGTCTTAGTCTTGCGTAATAGATCTTTTTGCATTTTACTTAAATACTTCTAGTCTTGGTCTTAATCTTGCATAATAGGTCTGCCTGCATTTGCTTAAATACTTCTAGTCTTGGTACTAGTCTTGCATAATAGATCTTTCTGCATTTTACTTAAATACTTCTAGTCTGCATAATAGGTCTGTATGCTTTTGCGTAAATACTTCTAGTCTTGGTCTTAATCTTGCATAATAGGTCTGCCTGCATTTGCTTAAATACTTCTAGTCTTGGTCTGTCTTGTTTTTAGTTCTGATCTTGTTATTTCGTCTTTGGTGGTATAAAATTGGACTTGATCTTAGTGTTGCGTTTCTGCGCGACAAAGACCAAGACCAATTTCACTCATCACTAACCATCACCACAACTCCATACTCGTTTGCTTTGCATCGAACACCAATGAGAGATCTGAAGGTAATGAAGCTAATAATGTTGATAAGTTTATTCGCTTTGAAATATCACAGTACTTATTCTGCCGACCGTACACTTAATTTACTGCCGTTTTAACTTAAGCACACGTTTGGTATCTCTTAGCGATCACACGCGAATCTACGGACGGTCCAGCTATTTGCGTAACTCTGATGTAAACTAAGTAGCCTTGGTGATATAGTTGCAAAATGGCTTCACGCACGGCGTGTGGGTTATTGGGCGATAAAATTTTCATGTTTGTGGGCAAACGCCCGCGCGTGGGCTTTGTGAAGGCGATACGACTATAAGCTAGCTATGAAATCAAGTTCTTTATTACATGCCGTTAAGTTATCTCTGAGTCGACGGTTTTTTTTTGTTTATATTACGAAGCGACAAAGCAAGCGCGAGGTTCACCTGACGGTAAGTGATACGCTTGTCCAATACTATGTGGTTCTAGTTAGGATGATATACACTACACCAAATGTGCTTGTCGCCTGAGACATAACATGTTGACTCTCATTACCCCAGTAATTATTACACTATCTACAGCGCCCTTCAAACCCGATCACAGTAATGTTAGCACAGTACCGTTTGTCGGCTGCAATAGGAGGTGCTGTGGTACCTACCTAGACAGTATCCAGCAATAGAGACCTGCACTAATGTAATTTATATTACTTAATGTCCTGTTGCTTTGCAACTTAGTTAAATAAAAGGAAAAAAAATGGATTTTTGTATTAAAAAAAAAACAAATATTTATAGTTTGCATATATATGTATATTTATTAAAATTGATTCTTTTATAATATTAGTTTAAAATAAGTTACAAAGAGGTTTATTTTAACGTAGCATATAAATGTTATTATTTTTTCATTGAAAATGATATCATAATTATATTATAAAATAATTAATAATTTTAAATAATATTCATACATCATAATTAATAATGAAGTACATACAAACAGTTGTTATTAAATAATATATTGATATATTGAATAATATGCCTTAAAAAATAACTAACAGTTAAACCGTTACTCTAACCTCCGCTGAAGTACATTCAAATGTTATATCTCTTAATAACTACATTATATATTAATAAATATATTACTACGAATGTTCACTAGTTTTAAAAAATAAATAGAATATTATTAAATAATAATGTTATAAATATAACTCAAGCTATAACGTTATTAATATATTTTGTATATGTATCTTAAATATCGATTACAATGTTTTTTTCGATTGATACGATTATAATGATTGTAAAATATAATGTAATATATCTATTTACATTGTGTATATGTATATAGATTATCATATGTTTGTTTTGGGTCACTATTCTATAGAGTAAAAGTTTCAAAATGTTAACGTATAGAAAATATCTCCAAATTCATTTTGGTCTTTGTATAACACTGAAGCCGGATTATCGATGGTCTCGTTTAGGTTATATCGATATAATCAACATTAATCACTTAAAAGGAAACTAAAACTAAAAACCGATTATTTTAAGGCTACATATAATAAACTTAAAAAAAATATATTTTATAATAAACAACAACATCAATTACATTTTTATAATAGTAAAGATTAAATGTGATATTAAAATCACTACAATTGATATATATTTTTAAAAACTACATCTATTAGAAAAATTTACGCGTCCCGAAGCGTTTTTTTTTTAATATAAATTTTTAAAATTACTAACTCTATCAAAATGGCCCACGGGTTATTTTTAACAATACACAAAGGCATATATTGCCTACTTTAGAGTGTATCTGTTAAAAAAAACTTTTGGTATAGTAAATGTATATTAAATAAATTTTAAAAAATTTATCTTAAATCCTTTAAGGAAGATATAGCACATATATTTTTTTTTCTAACACATTAAAGAGTACTAAATTTGATCATAATTGAAATATGTATGTTATTAGAGCAAAATTAGACATGCATTATTAATATAAATTATTTGATATTTATTTAAATTTAACTAAAAGATAACACTCCTGACAAATTGTATAATACACACAGTGCAAATTTTGCAGTAAAATTATTATGGCCAAGTTCGATTAATCATTCTTATGCCAAACACTCGATAGATATTCCTAAACCTAAATAAAACTTTATAAAGCATTCGCTACATGGAAGACAACAATAATAGATAGTTAACTTTCGATTATTTAAGAATACAACCTTAATTAATAATTAATGATAACAGTTAGAACTTAACTAACAAATATAGCGCGAATACTGACATACATGAACGCGTCGCGAAACCGAAGTCTACAAATGCAAAACCGTAAATAAATAAAACGTTATCCTTAAATAAATGTAACAGCTAATAAAATGATATCCTTAACTAAGAATAAAGATAACATCGATAACCTTATACTAATACGATATATAATTTTCCACTACACCATGATATAATTGGCACGTAAGTATATTTGTGCGTAAGAATTATATGATACGTTTTATAGATCTCAGTGATTAGGTATACGTTTGCCTCGTCATCTGAGACCCTAAATATTTTGAGGTCTTAGGCCTTAGCATGTTTAGCTTGTTCCTCGGCTTGCATCTTCGTACGGAGAGCGGGAACGTCTTCAGGGATCCTAACGATGGTATGGAATTTCTGAAATAATATTACAATACATTAGTTCCATCGCATTATTTGGTAGGAAGCTGCACTTGGCGAAAACCGAGTGGAAAGGTCACACGGGTAAAGAAGTAGAGACGATTCAACTTATGTTTAAGCATAATTTAGTGCACAAATAAAATTTAATTTAACACCACTTTGCTATAATGTCTTAAATAACTACAGCTTCGTAAAATACAAAGGAAAACGCGGAAACCAGGCTTACCTCCATTCTAGTTCCAGGAGTGACACGCCACAGATAAATCATATATCCAGGAATGCAGAGCATGGAGGAGAGTGCGGTGAACCAGCCGAAAGCGTGCGACCACCATGGGTATTCGTAGTTCATGTATTTGATGGGAGTCCATTGCACCAAGTTGAAGATAAACACGCTCTAAAATTTGGACATGTTTTGATTGGTATGTAAGTTATGAAACGGGCCTTAGAGAAAGGAAAATATTTGTGTCGTCTCTTGTTTGCTATACTTCAGCGAGGGAGGTAGAAAATGTAACATTATTCCCGGAGATGTGTTCTCGTGAGGTCGGGATTTCATTATACGTCCATTAAAGTTAGTAATTGCGTGTAACCCAGCCATTCCCCAGGTAGCAAAGATCTTTCCCACACATCATATTACTTCAATGGACCTTTCCAAATAGACGTATTATTTTTGAAGTATATATTCATTGGAAAATTTAACAGAACTAACGACATACACGGAGTAAATTTATTTTACTGACTAATATTTCATCTCAATTACAGATGATATTAAATGATGAAAAGAAAAGAGGACATGAATTCTCCAGCTCCCAAATATTGGTATAGCGTCAGATTTACGATGTGAAAGTGGTAGTTACCTTGGCAGATTCTAAATAACCCAACTAATCTAACTTAAAACGTTAAGCTTACATAATGTTTAAGGCGTAATGCGCATGCAAAGGAGTAACCTCTCGACAGATTACGCAAACAAGTGCATAAGTGATAATGACAAAGTAAACACACGATCACGATGGTTTCGCGCAACAAATGTTCCTAATGATGTTTAAATAATAGTTTAACATCTCCGCATTGAATGTGATTATTTATTAACAGAATGTAAGAATTCCATACTTTAAGAGTTTTCCATACGTTACGAAATTAATCAGTAATTCAGTAGAATTTACAGGAAATGGCAGACAACGAAATTGAACAAAAGTTCCGACACGCGTAAAGTTTTGAATGTCAAAATCGCTTATTTATTACTCCAAACTAACTTAGATAACATGTGTAATAAATAGAATAAAAAAAATCTTATTACAAAGTCATTTAGAATAGGAATTTATTTAAAATCCTATAAAAAGAATTTTATAGACTTTAACTTACAATGCAAATGGCAGGTGTGAAACCAACCCAGCAGAACTTCCACCAGATGGTGGGGTAGTAACCAATCATCTCCTTGATTCCGTCGTAGAAACGATTGACACCAAACGCCCAAGAGATGGAGACGCACTCAAAGAAGATCAGGAACAAAAGGCAGAAGCCGGATACGGCATACGAATCCAGGATTTGGAACACGTACATGCCACCCTAGAAGTGTTTAAAAGTGTTGCTTAAAATAGTATACCGATTTAGATTTTATGAATTGACATTGATGATGATGATGACGATGATGACTGTATAGCCATCAAATTGATAAAATTATCATAATGATGGTAAATTCCTTGTCAAAACTATGATAATTTTTATAGCAATGTTCTGTTAAAAACTATATATTGCGTATATAGGATTTAAAAATAAATCAATTACCTCAGAGATACAGGAAAGTCCAACCAGGTAAGAAATGACACAAGTGATGGCGATGAATATTTCCTTCCTCCTCCTGAGGAGTTTGGGCCATTCGTCGATGACGGCGGTAATGAATCCCTCCATGGTGCAGAACTGGCTGTCTAAACCAATGAGTAGAAGCATGAAGAAGAACAGGCAAGACCATAGTGGAGCTCCGGGGAGTTGTAAGTACAGCGGATGGATATGCTAGGAACGCCAGACCAGGACCTGAGAGAAAAATTGTAATGTTTTTTTTTTATTTTTGCGATCGTTTTAGATTTATTCGTGATGAATCGTGATCATTTAGATATTTATAATACATAAATTTAGAGAAGATTTAACTGATACACAAATTAATACAACCTAACTCTTGTGGTAGTCGACTATTAGACCAGCAAATGGTTATATATCAGGATACATCACACCAGATCACTACAATGTTGTACTAGTATAGCTCCTGATGTAAATAAGTTATCCTCTTTACATATTTTCATTACGTTTATCGTTTTATGGACTCCATTAAGTGTCGTGAGAGCTTCCACCTTATCCTTATAGGAAAGCGAATAGCTTATCACAAGTTTTGTTGTTTTGTTGATTAAATGATGATATAAATTCAACAGAATACATTATTCAAGCTAAATCTTTGAACTTAACAGTAAGTAATTTAATTTCTCCATTTACCCGATGCCGCAACTTCAGCAACTGGTCGCTGTTGCTCGTGTGCCATGAACCCTACCACGGAGAATATGACGAAGCCGGCAAACATCGACGTACTCGAATTTACAGAGCACACTATCAGAGCATCCCTGGACAAAAAAAAATTATAATCATTGAATGAAAGAGGAACGACCTTCTACGTATACACCGTCTCATCTAAAGTACTATTTTAGTACTTTAGATAAATTAGTACTAATATTTTAATTATAAAAAGAAAGAATCACTAGGTATTTCTAAGGAACACTATTTCTAATTAAAATATCCTGACAAAATGGAATAAGTACAAATTTTATTATAACAGATCAATGCAATGTTGAAGGTCTGTCTTCACCGAACTGGTGAAGATCAAGGGAAATCGCTGGATTTGTGCAACGCAGGACCGATCGATGTGGAGATCTGCGGGCAAACCTATGTCCAGCAGTGGACGTCAATCGGCTGATGATGAATGCAATGTTGACAAAATTAACAAACCAATCAAAGAACTCATATTAAATATTAGCGTACTTGTAAACATTGTTAGTGAACTTATTGTAGCTGCCCAAAGCGACCAGTGTGCCAAGGCCCAGGCCGTAGGAGAAGAAGATTTGAGTGACCGCGTCGATCCACACCTCTGACTCCAGCAGCTTCGACATGTTGGGCATTATGTAAAACTTGATGCCTTCTATTGCGCCAGGTAAGGTGATGCCTGTTTAAAATGTATATGTTTTAGTTTTCTTATTTACTCTGCGTACAGATAAACATAATGTTGTAGCATAAGAGGGAACGACAGTCTGGTGAGGGTCACGGTAATAACGTATAAATCCTGAGGTTCTCTGTGGGTATGGAACCCAGCAATAGTCATCTGGTAACTAATGGTGATAGTAATGAACAATGACATGAATACTAAATAAAACTTTTTCTTGATAAGTTTGAAAAGAATCCAGAAATTAAAAAAAAATACTTTTTTTACTATTTCCTACTAAAATTAAAAAAGTATTATTTCATATAAATGCTACCTTTATATTAAATAAATAAAATTTTTTATTCGCTTTACAGTTTCTAATTTCATGGTCGACAACGTAACAATCACTTACCCCTGATCAAGAGTACAGTCAGCAGGAAGTAGGGGAAGAGAGCAGTAAAGTAGACAACTTTGCCAGTCCATCGCACTCCCTTCCAGATGCAGAAGTAGCAGAGGATCCAGACAAGAAGTAAAGTCCCGGCGAGTTCCCAGCGAATGTTGCCGATGTTCTCGATGCCGCTCGAAATTTGTAGAGCGCGACGTCTGTTGGTGATCACAATATTTAAAAATTACCGGTGGTCAGTTATTTTACTGATTATGGGCGTTACTGTCCGTTACACATTTTTAGGTCATTGACCATTTTAATAGATATAGATATATTTAATTTGTTCAGCAGAAGAATGTTTAAATATAAGCAATGCTAGATGATGCGATCACCGAGAAGTAGAATTGCTAGTTTTGATGCAATTGTTGTTATGAAATTACCTTCAAAACAAAAACGTATAAGAAAAATCAACACAAATGATGCTGTTATAATATAAGAAACTTAAGTCACTTCATCATCATCATCAGCCGACAGATGTCCGTTACTTGGTAGAAGCCTACCCTAAACGTAAGTACAGAACAAAAACGTAAGAGTTTTTATATCATTTCATCGATTTCCTATCCTTTCGGGTTATTAATGACCTGTCTAAAGTAAACCTAAAGTTTGATAGACGTTAATTAAACTCCGGGTTTTGTTACATTATTCAGAGATGCTGTTGATTTTGAGCTAAAGGAATATTGATGAGAAAACATGATTAATGTACATTGTGAACACACCATCAGCCAATATTAGGGAAACGAGTTAATTAAATATCCGGAAAATTTGTGAAAAGAGATTTAAACGTTTTCTTGTATTGTTTTTTTTATTTATTGGAAGATATTTACGTGGTTTACTTTACGGTTTACATTAATTTGATGAATTACATTAACCTGCGTGTATTAAAAAAAAGATCAATATAGGTAATTTAACAAATAGCTATATGACTCACTCCCAGAATTCTTTAACAGGATCGGAAAGGATCGCCTTGCTGATATTCTTTCCGTTGAGGGTACAGAGCGTGGTCATGTCGAACGAGGACCAGCAGGTCAGGTTTTTGCGATCGTAGGGGTTCACGCATGTGGCCGTGTTCCAGTAGTTGTCGCATGTGCGCCAAGGTACATCTAAAGCAATAGATAAGGAATCACTGCAGAATCTTTTAGGACGTTACAGTTCAGTTTAAAAAAACGTTTATTTAGTAAGTTATTTAAAATTTCCTACAACAATTCGATTAAAGTCCCAATCAAAGACTGTCCAAGTAAATCAAGCTTACCTGCTCTCATAGACATGAAGAAGTAGAATATCGCCCATGCCAGGATCACTATGTAGTAAACGTTCATCCAGCAGGACATTACAGCTGCCGCGTAACCGATACCTGGACGATTTTAAAAAGTTTATGCTTTAAAGCTAGGCTAATTCATGTAATGTTAAGTGACAAAGACTATCCTGGCTACTATCATCTGGAAAACCATAATATTCTAACAGTGGTAGATTTACAATATGAGTTTGGTAGCTTACAGTCTTTAAAGTAAACCTGCTGATGAAACGCCACCAAATGTTGCCCCGATACTAGGTTAAAATCCTCCCTGGTGCATTTATCCCCGAAATTAGAATTATAGAAAATATCTAAACAAGCTAGGATATAGGTTAAACTTAACACTAGAAGAGCCTCTACCTACTCGTACCTATGTAAGTGTATGCCGAGGTACACTTCGCTAGAGATACTACAGCGAATTCTCTTCACAGAACAATGTTCGCGATGTTGAGTAAGCATTTTAAGGATTACAACCACGTCCTTTGATCAAACGTTAGCAGTCGCCGGATTTTGGTGAAATTATATTACTAAGTTACATATAAAGTAATGGCAATATTAGTGTAGCTTGTTCATCTAGATACTCCGGCTCAGATATGTCGACAGCTAAAAAATTTGTGTATAGCGGCAGATTTATAATATGAACTAATCAAGCCGAGCGGATTGAAAAAAAACCTTTGTTGTGTAAACATCTTCACAACCATCTAATTATAAATTTTCCTGTCGCAGATTCAACTTATAACACTCATTTTGAAGCTTTTTCATGTAATAAAGAGCATACTCTTTGCAAACTACTTGAAACCAGTCAACGATTATCAAAAATCCATTACCGGTGGGAAACCTATCAGTTACTATGCAGGCGCCGACGAGAAGTAAACGAGCCCCTCGTTGATGATGCCTCAGTCGTAAATTGTCATGGTTATTGCACCCCTAAAGACTTTTTTTGGTCCTTTTAACATCTGCTTTCAACGTTTAGATTTATCTGAATAGTTTCATCTAAACTCGTTTCGTTACTTTATTATCTATTTACTCTTTATCGTAAAACTTAATACTTGCTTGTTACTATTCTATGTGATATATCTTTCACTTGGTCCTCAGGTGAAAATTACGTTTATTGTTACAACTGTTACAAACCTCGAAAAATACTTTTAGTAAATAACATATTAATGTGTATGTTCTCAATCCTAGAAACAATAAATGACATAAACATTAATTGCCAAGGTGAAATTCAATATAACAAGTGTTACCTTTGAATATTGGTGCAATCTTGAACACGCCCAAGCCGCCAATGGTAAGCATCTGACCCATCGCAAGCTCCATGAAGAACATGGGGATACCAGCGAGAAATAGCGTCAGGAAATACGGTATGAGGAAAGCGCCGCCTCCATTCTTATAGCAAAGGTACGGGAAACGCCAGACGTTGCCCAAGCCGATGGCTAAGCCTATGACGGACAGAATGAAGTCCAGCTTACTTGCCCAGGAACCTCTTTCGGGGAGATCAGATTTAGTGGCCATATCGCTGTAGACAATACGTAAATATAAATATAAAACCTTTAATACAACATTTGAATGGAATCTCTTATAATATATTCTACATGTACATTCCAATGTACTTAACGTAAATTAATATTGTCATCATTAAATCTATCTTTGTATGTAAAAAATCTATGTATATTAAGATGTACAATAGGTAGAGCAATAAATACTTTGGCTTCTTTACTATCATCACCTACTTCATCATCTTCTACGTAAAATATTAAGGTACTATGATTTGATCACCTTGCTTTACCGCTGACGCCCTGAACGCTCAGCTCAATTTCATCACCGCGCGAATCATTTTTCACATCCATCGTTACTTCCTTTCTCTTAATTTCTTTTCCAAATTTTTCTTCACTCTCAACTTCAATTCTTTCACAACTTTCTATGATTGATTATTAATATAACATTTCTTAGTGAAGAGTCAAGAAAGTGGGTTTTAAGCTTCTACGTCAATCTGTAACAATTAAAACATAAGTTGTAATGAGATTAACCAAAAATTTGTAAATTTTTTGAGAGTTCAAGAGTCAACGACCTAAACACGGACTATTAAAAAATATTGTACTCTCACATTCAAGATAAAATTAATCTGTATCTAGAATTTTAATATTACAGGTACAGAAAATTGTATAACAGGACAGGAATTTTTACTGGTGGTAGGTCTCTGAAGAAAGATCGTCTATATAGATACCAACACAGTAACTATTTGTGCTCATGACCAAAACTGTGCAAATAGTAATGTGTTTAAAGTTGTAAGAGCGTTGTAACTGAGTAGGGTGATGAGAGTTAACATCTTATCTCACATGGCGACCAGCACAATGTGGCGCTTTGTTAACACTGTGTTTGCATTGTTGCAAAGATCTAATAGAATAATTCCCCGAGTTGTTTGAGTACAATTATGTCCGCCAACCAAAGAGTTCAAAACTGTTCCGATTAAATATAAACGGCCCTAACATCAATGTAGATCCGTTCAACTAGTTTGCTAGTTATCCAGTTAGCGAGACAACCGTTAAATGACAGGTGCCAGCCCTGGTAACGCATGATCGATATGATATGTGTAGTCTAATCGCAACCAATTGTCAGCCGTCTTCATCAGTTTCAATGCCCTGTTGTAAAATCTGCCGATTGATGGTGAATGAATTGCATAAAAGATGGAAATAATCATCCGATCACTATAAATAACTATACATTTCAACTTTACTATGAATCATGATTGTTCGATGAAGCAAAGTGCTACTATATGCTAAGGGTGTAAGGAATCCTGTACAACAGCTCACGGGACCAAAGCCCACCTCACCTGCTCATGGTTCACCCTGCTAATCAACTAACAATGTTCAAGCTCCCATCAACCCGCATTGGGCTAGCGTGGTGGGAAATTATCCAAATCCCCCCCATAGGAATCCCTACCCAATTGCAGTGAACGTCTATCGGCTGATAATGATGATGATGAAGTGCTACAAACTATACATTTACTGCGTTTCAGTCCGAATTTCACTCTTACTTATAAACTAAGTGAGAGATGAAATTTAATATCCCAAAACGGTGAGACAAAAAACGACTAGTGACAGGATTTTCTTTTTTGGAAAAAAACTCCACTAACTCCTTTTCAGAAAGCAGGATGTTATATTTGAAAGATTCTGGTTAACACAAAAACATATAAAACCTCTCATAGAAGTTAACTTCGTTTAAGACAAGGCGGCCACCACAAGAAGGAGAAGCGAAGATAAGTGAGTTAGGTATCGTATAAAACAATAAAGAAATGCATTTATTGCCTAGATAGAACCTAGATAAAACCGTAACAAGGAATATTGTTGCATCATGAGAAAATAACTACTCTCTAATTTAAACAAACTTGTAGTTAATCGTAAGATAAATCTAATTCCAAACCAAATTAAGAGGATAAAGATCTTTACCTTTATAGTGTCTCATTTTATTCCTAAAGCTAATTGATATCCACTTCCGTCCCTTATATGACTATAATATAACGAAATCAAATTCCCCATTACCGTCATACCTTATCAAGTACCGTCGTAAATGCACATAAGTTCAGATCTCCATGAACTTATACTTCGGGAATGAAACTGTATATACTGGTGATTGATCTCCGTCACCTACTTGTATTGTACCATCGCATTGCTGATCTCTGCTGCCAAACAGTAGTAAGCAAAGTTTACTGTATTTCAGTTTGAAGGGCGTAGTAACTAGTGAAATTACTTAGGTAATAAAACTTAATAGCTTGTCCCAAAGCGAAGACCACAATGTGGTGCAGTTACTATCGTAAATAGGATATATTTTCTGGGCGGATGAGTCATTTCCTGTCTGGTAAACGCTTTACTCATCTTATTGATGCAATGTAAAAAATGCTGATAGCTTTTAATTACATTTTTTTTTTTAATATTCTAAGAAGCGATGAGGCGAGTGAGACATTGTGTACTATGGTAAATGAAACGCCTGTCCATAACAAAGTGGCGCTAGTAAGGTAAAACTGAAACACAGTAATGTTTGTGCACTATAGCTCGGCGTTAGAACTAGAAGCTGCTGTTATACCTACCTAGACGGTTTTAAAAACCCACCACCAGTAAACAAATTCTTACCTATATATCTACTTCATACATAATAATATTTAATAATCCTCAAATATGTTTTATCTACTGTATTGAGCTATAAAACAAATAAAATAGGAATATTAACGTAGGTTTTACATAACTTACAATATAACGAACGCACAGACACACACACTAGTATAGTAACACGGAACGCACAAAATCCATCATCACAAACACACGCGTGTAACGTTACTGCGTATAACGGAACGCCGACAACTAATCCCGAACGCGCCGGCAAACGTCAAACGCGAGGGCAATATGGCGGACGGTTTGACAGCTTCGTCTGCGTGCTCTCGCGCCACATGCTTGGACGTGAATGCGGCTCCAGTCGGGATCATGGCACCTAGTACAGGATGAAATACATGTGAATCGACCAACTGTCAGCCGTAGAAAGAATTTATGAGCTTATGAACGGTTCGTTGATGGACAATTTGGACCCTCCGGAAAGCGTGGCAGGGGATCGATCGCGGGACGCCGATTTGCCCGGTCGATGTTATTACGGCTGATATCCTACGCTGTATTCATCGTGCATGTACTTAAGTATTAACATACTAAACCACTCTGCTCTTTGAGCTATCGGCGACTAGACTAGACTTAGGACAGTTGATCCTGAAATACAGAAATTATTCCTAGTTCCTAGTAGTTAGATTTAAAAGGAGAAAATAAATAATATTGTAAAAGATGTAGACAATCTTTCATGTTCTTAACTATAATAATTAAGTAAAAAAGGAGAGTAAGTTCAATACTCCAGAAATAAGAGAGATAGGTAAGCCATTTCTACTGTAAAATAGGATGTTGCGGAGGACACATTAAATGATCTCAAGTGTTCGCGCATTCACAGACACCCTCGTATTTATTCGCATATTAGGGTAGTTGATTTAAAAAAGTACACTTTTTATTTTCGTCATAGTTTTACTTTCAAAACTTTAACGACAGAGAGTAATGAATTCTATAAATCTTGTAAAATTACGGAATTGCGGATGATGAAAGCATATTTAATACTAATGAACTTTGTATGGCGATCAATCTTAATGAATTCAGAATTCAGTCTTCTATTAGACTATGGATCATTGAAATTCAAGACTGAACTTAGTCATTACATTGATTACTTAGATTCACACACGACGAAAACTTCAATAAAAGCGGAATTGTTATTAATATTAATGTGTTCCTATTTTGTCGCATAACATGACTAAAGTAACCTCTGTCTGTTGTAGAAACAGATTAAAAGGCTCTCCGGATTCATGGGCTTTGTAAGTGCAACGTCATTGCTAAGGGATGGAGGGCTAATATAAAATATCTTGTATTTATCGTAGCAAAGCGCGAGTGTTAAAGAGAACTATTGGACTTGTCGACCGTTTATTATGTAGATGATTCCGAGTCCGAGAGGGACCCCGCATTGAGAGTGACATTTGAGATATCCTTCCATACCTCTCCAATCCAAGGTACAACACCAGATCCGGAATCGAAGCACGAACCCCGTATTACAAGCAAGCGTTTCTCCTGTACACCGCTGAAGCAATTCAAACCTACCAGTCATCATCAGATGAGCATTCTATTCGTCGCATTAGGATAGGATACGTAGGATTCTTATTCAAGACAATCTGATATCTTTTAACAAAAAAAAGCCTTTTTCAAAATCCAATCACATTAAGGATACGGGTTGCAATTAAAAAAAAATTATCACGTTTAACTAGTACTAAAATAACAGTTATAATACTCTCTCTAAAATACTAAATATGGATCCAACTTTAACTAATACAAAGATGAATACAAAACAACGAGCTGCATGCGGAGGCTGGAATCAGGTTAACTTAAATGTAATTGATCTTTAACTTTATTAAAAAAAATCTTTGCTCGTGACTTAAAAAAAAAAAAAATGTCAGTCGTATATGAAACTCACGTGTTTCCCGCCTTCCGCCAACTACGCCTTAACTAGGAGTATCAGGACGTGCTCTCATCAGCAGAGCCTGCGGGGTTGTAGACAAAGGACAATTCTGAGAGGTATGGGATGTTGGTCCACGCATGCGCGGTGAGCGTCGTCCTGCCACCCCTGAAGGTTTTCAGCGGAATTAATCTACTACAGTACATGTTGTAAATACGGTCCGGTGCACCGCTGTTTTGCATTTCGCTTTTTCATTCTAAAGGCGTGTTTACATTCACACTGGTGTATTACCATCAGCTCGCTGGGATCCATTCCTGGATATAGACCTTTATCAAAAAACGCCACTGACTCAACTTTGTCTATAAGCATCCCAGTCGTGATTAAGGTGCGTTCCCATTGCAGCCGACAAACTACTCTGCAAACATCACTGTGTTCCGGACTGAAGGGCGGTGCAGCTAGTGAAATTACTGCGGTAACGAGATAAGGCAGCCTTACCAACGCCACTTACCATCAGGTGGACGTCTCGCTCGTTTCATCGCTTCGTAGAATAAAAAAACTTAGGTACTACCGCAACATCTATTCCAGCCGACAAATACTGCTATACAAACATTACTGTGTTCCGGTATGGAGGGCGCTGCAGTTGGCGTAATAACTGTAGTAACAAGACTCAATATCATATGTCTCAAGCTTCGAGCGCAATATAGTGCAGTATATATCAACCTAATTAGCGCCACATTACTATAGGCAAGCGTCTCGCTTACTATCAGGCGAACTTCTTACTGCTCTCCTTGATTTATTAGATTAAAAAGGAAGTGACAAGAAATAATACTGTAGAATAGTAAACTATTACCAACAGTTTAATCTTCCTCTGGGAATTGGGATTTTAATTGAAAGTTGGGTTCTGATGTTATAACGATATTCCGAAGATCTTAATACTGGGGGTTAAGGGGTGTAAGGATTCCTGCACATCAACTCACGAGACGCAAACCACAACCGCGGATACCGCCAGTATATAGATAACTTTCTGGTGGTAGGTCTCCGTTGCCGGAGACCATCTAAGTAGGTATCGTCGTCTATTGTAGTCGACAAACAGTAGTGTGCAAAATTACTGTGTTCCGGTTTGAAGGACGTTGTCACTAATGTAATTACTGGGGTAACAAGACTGAACATCTTATGCCTCAGACAACGTGCGCAATATGGTGCAGTGCATGCTATCTTAACTAGCAGCACGTTGTTATAGGCAGGCGTATCACCTACCATCAAGTGAACGTCCCGCTCGTCTCGTAGCTTAATTACATAAAAAAAAAAGATTATTTACATAAAATATTCAAAGTAAAAAAAATTATAAAAATGTAACCAACCGCCTGTGATTTCATAAACAGTGGACGTATGTTCGTTGCCTTTGCCTACAAAAATACTACACGAGGTAAATATGTTGACAGCTTTGCATTTCAACATGGCGGCTGCCCGTTATCGTTTCCCGCTGAAAATCTCCGCCGCAGACTCGCAAATATTCTAACGCCGCGAAACAAAAACGGCTTAAGTGAAGCTTAAGTGTTGCAGCGAGTTAAGCAACAGCTACCTTATTGTAACTTAACAGGGATTAGTTTCCTTTATATAATATTGAATTAAGTTTATTGACACTTTCCATTTTCACGACAAAACTTTGAGCTTGCGAACGATGTACTATTATAATTAATATTATTTCATACTGTGCTGAAAGGGGATTTAATGTTTTATTTAAATAAAAAAGGGCAAAGTACTCAAGATTTTATACAACTGATGATTAACAGACTCGAAGATAGCCTAGTGATGAAGGTTCACCGGAATCTGTAAAGGCTATCAGCGTCAGAGCTTAAAAGCCTTTCTAAAATCTTTTTGAAGTACTCCATATTGTAACTCCTAGGGAAAACCTACTGGCGCAGGCTTTCTCAAACTTTTGACTACACGAACCCCTGTTGACGGCGAAATGTTAACTAATTAAACCCCCCTTCCCCCCACGAAGAAATTAATAATATTGGTTGTTGAAGAAAAATAAGATTTTTTTTATATAAAAGGTGACACAATGCCAAAAGAAATATATTTTTAATGTTAATGTGGATGGGCTTGTTTTTCAATTTTGCGTAAGGGTTCCTTCGCAACAACTGACGGGACCCAAGGCAATCTCACCTGCTCGTGGTGTACCCTCCTAATCAACAAATGAGGTTCTGGCTCCCATCAACCCGCATTGAGCCAGCGTGGTGAGAAATGGCCCAAATCCCCCACACATGAATCCTTACACGATCGATGTAGGAATGGTTTGAGAAAGCCTATGTCCAGCTGTGGACGTCGACTGTTGATGATGAGATCAATTTCTGGAGTAATTTAGGACAATTTTAACCTTAATTCTGATTTGATATGTATTCTAATTCTGTATTTCGTTTTGATCTTGACCAGCTGTTAAAACCCACTCTCATATCGTAGCGATGAGTAAAAGGATATTCACCGTTTCGCGTAAGAGTTCAGGATACTCTTCCTAACCAGCAGCCCAAAGATCTATCAAAGTCATTCTTTTTAAATCAGCTTGTAGAGTCTTAACTCCTATTGCTTTACACAAACAAGAATTTATGCTCTGATGACCACGAACAGGTTATGAATCCAGCCATCTTTACGTAAATCTTATCGGGAACCCCCGACCATCCACTGGTGAATCCCTAGGAGTTCGAGAACCCCACTGTTAGAAACCCTATACTAGATATATTACACAGTTCCTAACATGTGGCGAATAGGCTCAATGACCTAGTTCTGATCATCTACAGTAAAATAAAGATTAGTGGTGAAGAGCTGTTCCGACATGATCACTACGGATAAGCTCGCCCAGCTCATTCTTGATTCATCTATCAAATAATAAAGCTCTGGTTTGTGTGGTCGCCTAATAAAATAATTAAAACCGGAAGCAGGCCAGTTAACTGGCGAAAAATGTCCAAAGTGTAGAAAGTGGGCCTCACCAGAAGAAGTAAAAGAGAGAGATAGGTCCGTCGGTGCAGATCTTGGTGGTAGTAGCAAATATTCCAGCGAGGCCCTGAAAGACCGACGTGGAGAAGGGTCTTGCGTGAACAGTAGTTGCTCGTGAGTGTATGATGTGACCAATGCTACATCCGCTGACGTGTGCGACAGCGTTCCTGTAAGAGTAGTGAGCGATGAAGAAGGAACTTCGTTCGTCATTACTTTGAACTTTAACCAATTTATTTCATCATCATCACCGTCAGCCGATAGGCGTCCACAACTGGACATAGGTCTTCTCTGAAGATGCCCACATCGGTCGATCCTGCGCTGTCTGCATCGCCAGACATCCAGGGGCAACTGTCTGTCGGAGTTCATTTGAGGAGAATTTGTCCATTTCCCACCACGCTGGCCTCATGCGGGTTGGTGGAAGCCAGAGCCTCGTTTGTTGATTTGTGTCAGGTGAATTTGTCTCGAGTCCCGTGAGATAAAATATATTTTTTTTTTGCAGTGATGTTTACCTCGACGATCAAACAACAGGAACCTCATCATCATTAAGGTAGTAATGTGAGTAAATTAATCTAATTAATTAATACCCATGTGTTACTGTTAAGTAGTTTATAATAATGATTGTAGTAATAATGAAACTCCCCCTTAAGCCAAGGCCGGATGCAGTGGGAAAGTGGGTCACGGGATCGATATGGCGAACTTGAAAACTCAACCTCCCGTGGGAACCAACAGCAGTACAGCCTCGACGACCGGAAGTCGAAGTTATTAAATACACATTAGTTTGGTTAAGTTAAACTATAATTTAAGTTAAAGATTCTAATTTATTTATTACTGTTTAAAACAAACTCTTCATAAACTATTTCATAGTCATCATCATGATTATCATTATCAGCCGACAGACGTCCACTACTAGACCTAGGCCTCTCCTAAACATCTCCACATTGATCAATCTTGCGCCACCTGCATCCAACTGCTTCTAGCAATCTTCACTATATCGTCGGTCCACTTGGTGACGGGTCCACCAGCACTACGTCTGCGCTATACAACGCGGCGGTGGTGCGGCGCTGGTGCGGCGGAGGCGCGGTCCCACGGGAGCGAGGCGCGACATCCGCGGGGAGCGCGCGGACGTGACGAGATCCGGCCCCGCAGGATCAACGCGGGAAACCGCACCGCCGATAGATCCCGAGATTAGCATCCTTTATTCAAGACTTAATATGATCGTGTTTATATGGAAATGTTTGTTTATCACATTGGTATGCTACTTAGGATAATGTTTACAACACCATTGTACTTAGCGCCTTAGGACATAAGACATTGTCTCGTTACCCCAGTAATTTCACTATCTACAACGGCCTTTAATCCGGAATAATATTTGCACACTTGTCCGGCAGCAGGAATAGTAGCTGCGATGGTACCTAGACGATCTCCTTCAGAGACCTATAAGTAGATCTCTTATTAATGTATTCTACAAAGAATAGTCTTCTTCTGTATGATATCCATGGCTCCCGAAAATTGTATAATATCGTCTGAAAGACCTATGTCCAGCAGTGGACATGGGCAGATTAAGATGATGATAAAAACTAGATGATATATGCAGATCGCATTCCATATTAATTTTATTGTAGTAAGGGGTTCCCGCACAACAACTCACGGAAGTCAAGCCAACCTCACCTGCTGGTGGTGCACCCTGCTAATCAACAGACGAGGCTCTGACTCTCACCAACCCGCATTTTGCTAGCGTGATGGGAAATGGTTCCAAATTACTCCTACCCGAAGTGGGAATCTTTGGAAGAGGCCTATATCGAGCGGTAGACGTTTATTGGATGACATCATTGATTATATATATATATATATATATATACACAAGCTGTTTCCCACTTGCTTCGCTGACCGTAATATAAAATAGATCAAAAATTGCTTTCTATAGCAACCGTCACCATAGCAACCGCATAAATATCACAACATTAAAACGTTTATAAAAGTTAATTAGAAATAAAATGATGAACGATCTATGAAATTCCAAAAAATAAATAGCCTGTGACCATCTACAAATGATATAGCGTCGTATGCTCGTGTTTCCGTGTCGATACGTTCACTAGTTTTCACGTGATTGGGTAACAAAGCAAACCCATTTATAATATATATATATCTATCTATCCCATTATCTATATATACATTCTTTAAACTTAACTGCTCATCATCGTTGCCACTATATGAATGTGTGCGATGTGTTGTTAAGCTTGCGACCAACACCTGAAGTGATGACCACGACCACTTTATCCTGAGTGATAGCGATGAAGAATAAAACTGACATTGAAGTAAAATATTGCTATAAGATTAGAATAACGGACGACTATAGGAGAGACTATATCATATATATCATATATATATATGGATGTACAGGTCTTGGGATTTATCTCGTGATAAATAACCACAGGTTAGTACAACGAGTTTCACAGACGCACACAGCGTCGACTCACACCTAGCGAATGGGGAAGTGATTATTGTGATACGCAGCTCGGCTTCCTATAGTTCCTGTTCGAATTTAGGGCCGTGTAACATGAGCGATGAATATACACACACACATATATATATATATATTTTAATGTGGAGATCCGCAGGAGTAAGGTCACCGACATAGCTCAAAAGGTAGACTTTGGCAGTGGGCAGGGCATGTGTGATGGAGCAGTAAGGTCCTCGAGTGGGGCACGCGTACTGATAAGACGTAGTGTTGGGTGGCCCCCCACAAGGTGGACCGATGATCTGGTGAAACTCACGGGAACCCACTAAATGCGAGCAATGCTGGACCGATCGACGTCAAGATCTTTGGAGAAGGCCTATGTCCAGCAGTGGACATCTGCTGATGATGACGTACATTCATAGAAATATATATAAATATAGGTTTGATTTACTGGTGGTGAGTACCACCGCAGCGCCTATTGCAGCCGGCAAATACTACTGTTCGAAGATTACTTTATTCCGGTTTGAAAGGCGCTGTAGCTTATGTAACAACTGAGGTAATGGGACTCAACATCTTACGTTTACAGCGGCGAGCGGGATATCGTGCTGTATATATCATCCTTACTAGTGCCACGTTGTTATGTGCAGGAGTATAACTTACCACCAGGTGAACGTCTAGCTCGTATCGTAGCTTATTTCATTAAAAAAATACTTTTATAGCTTAAAGTTAATTTAAACAGTGAATCTTTAATGAAACGACTGGCTAAGGGAAACATTCACCTAGGAAGCGAAGACTAAATAACTTACTACTTAAGATGTTTACTCAACATCAGAATACACTTCTCACTCGTGACATGTAAAATATTATTTCATTAATCAGAATAATTTTTCTAGTTTCAGCGTCCTTCAAACCGGGAAACTCATAATAGCATATTAGTAACCAGTAGAAATACACTGCATTACTATCTAATTTTTTTTTGTTATTTTCTCTCGATATCTCAGTAATTACAGTAGCTACAGCGCCCTTCAAACCGGAATACAGTAATTTCTGCACAGTACTCTTCGTGGTTGCAATAGGAACTGTGGTGATAGAACAGTTGTAACATCGGAGACCTACCACCATCGGTCGCACCACCATGACACTTAACACTCATCATCACCTCTCACTCATCAACTCTCAATATCTTAAAGCGTCTCTTCAACTGGTGAACGTTGGCGACCAGCGTGATACAGTTCTTTCTGTCTCTAAATCTGCGAAACAATTGGGACGCCCCAGCCATGCCAGTTCATTCCTCGATATTCTCCAACCATGACTTTTTCCTTCTCCCCACCAACATCTCTCCCTGGTAAATAAAACAAAAAATCGTTTTTTTTATGTTTTATTGAATAACTATATTACAAATCCATTCCCTAATATTACTATTTATTAGTAACTTTAAATAGTAAGGTCCTCGAGTGACACCCGCATACCGGTAGACGTAGTGTTAGGAGGATCCAGAAGGTGGACCGACGATCTGGTGAGAACCGGAGGAACCCACTGGATACGAGCAACGCGGGACCGATGATGTGGAGATCTTATGGGGGTGAGCTATGTCCAGCAGTTAACGTCTACCGGCTGATGAGATAGTTCAAAGATCAAAGTAAAAGAATCTTTATTATATAATAAACTTCTTTACTAGTATTCAGTTGTAGCGATCATAGTGCAGTAAGAAGGTTCTATGATTTATTTATAATAGTAAATAATCGGAATTGAAGTAGTCATAAGATGGGATAATACAATAACTGACATTAGTATGCATTTCCTTACAAATATATTGTTTCCTTTTGTTGCGATAACGGTTTACCGTATAACGAAACGCAAATTCCATTTCCAAACTGATTTCTATAAAAAAATTAGTTTGCTATCATTGCCCCATGAACCGGCACATCATCATAGTCATGCTTCATTTCTACCAGGGTCCCGGTTGGTCAGGTTCACGTTGTGAAATCTGAAACAAATTTTGTGTAATATTTTTTTTTTAATGAAGCGACAGCACGAGCTGGACGTTCACCTGATGGTAAGTGATACGCGTGCCCATAATAAAGTGGTTATAGTTCGGGTGGTGTATAGAGTACGACATTGTACTCGTCATGAGACTTAAGATGTTCAGTCGCATTACCTCAGTAATTTCACTAGCTACAGCGTCCTTCAAACCGGAACAGTAAAGTTTACATACTGTTTGATTAAGAGCGTTGAAAATCTTGAGATGTGAGCGTCGACAGGTGCATGAGATACCAGTTAAGGAGACCTATGTTAAGTATATAATAATGATCATCATCAACTGGATATGGGCCTTCCACAATGTCTTCCGACCGCCCTAAGGTTACCGTCGGTGCATCTGGAGGGAAGGCGTCCCACATTTCCAAGACTTCTCCACCATCGGCCGTCACTGACACAACAGACATGGCCGGCGAATAATAATGATGTTATGTGAATAAAGAATAAAGAAGTTGCAGTGTACCTCTTCAGGTGGCGGAGCAGCGTGCTCCGTTGTGTGTAAGTCTTCTCGCAGCGTGCGCATGCGTGCTCGCGCTCGCCGGTGTGCGTGCGCGCGTGCACGCTCAAGTTGAAACGCCTCTTGAACGTCTTACTGCACGTGCTAGTATAACAATGCATGACATTAATTATACAATCAGATGAGATTACAGCTACCCCATCTCCCAAGGGTGGAAGACGACGTTTATATAAAAGTTAGCAGTAAGAGCTGCACATCTTAACTGAAGACGGTAGTTCCGCAAACATTAACCGGTGGTAGGTCAGCTCTGTAGTCTCAGGCTAATACGAATAGGGCTAAGGTAAGCCCTGCCTGAAGTAGAAGGAGGCTGAAAGGGTCTAGGAGTTTCGTGGGTCTTGAGGTGGAGCCCTTATCGCTGAACCAGCGAACCTGCGTGGAACAGCGTATGGCTCAGCGATGGTGCCTAGGAGGGTTAGACTCCTCTTTAGAGACGTATAAGACAAAGTGTAGAGGGACACCGATGTGTTCTACAAGAGATCCCGGAGCATCTCCCAATGCGCTGATGCAGACCACCGTTGTGGTTAGTGAATAACAATCTCACATAACTCTGACCCCCCCCCCCAACCCCCAAGGGTGCTATCTTTTAAAGATTACCCTCCAGAACAAAAAAAAAGGTATTGATAGTTCCCACCGCAGCACCTACAGGAGTCTTCAAGGTAAGTGACACGCCTACTCATAACGTGACGATAATTAGGATGATATACACTGCGCCACATTTTGCTCGTCACCTTGAGATATAAGATATTGTCTTGTTACCGCAGTAATTTCACTAGCTTTAGCGCACTTTAAACCTGAACACAGTAATGCTTGCACAGTTCTGTTCGTCGGCTCCAACAGAGCGCTGCGTAAGTAGACACCGTCACCTAGACGGTCGCCAACAGAGGTCTACCATCAGTAAATACCATCATACAATCTCATGTTTTAAAGCGACGAGCACAATGTGGTGCTGTGTATCATCCTAACTAGCTCCATTTTATGGGCAGGCGTGTCAGTTATCATCAGCTGAAAGTCCAGCTCGCGTCGGATAAAAAAAACCATAGGCCACCCTAAATGATCATCACGTCGAATGGTCGCACGCTGTTGTAGTAACTCCCCGTGACCTTGGTCAGATCGTGATGCTCTTCATGGATGCCTGCTAACTGCATCTTCTGTTACGCGGACGACGCCATTCGAGGATCCTACTTCCCATCAGTCCTTCGATTGATCCAACCCGCCCGTTGCCTCCCAAGGTTTGCATCTTCTTAGTTATATCGGTGACCTCAAGTCTCATGCGGATCTCCATATGTATGATCAGATTCACCTGCAGCTGTACGGCCTTGCGCTGACGTGCATCCGCTTGTGGAACCTGAGCTGCTTGACGTCGGTCAGCTCCTTACCGCAATGGTCGCACAGGAACCTCCTTATTATACCGTGTTCCTAAAACAATCATAATTAATCCTGATCAGATATTACCATAATAGACAAAAAAATTTTTTTTTTGGAGAAGTTACAACTCAAGCGAGACGGTCACCTGATGGTAATTGATACGCCCGTATAAACAACTTGGCTCCAGTTAGGATGGTATACACTGCATCGCATCATACTTTCCGCCTTATACTTAAGATGTTAAGCCTGATTACCCCTAGTAATTTCACTAGCTGCAGCGCTCTTCAAACCGGAACACAACATTTGCTTACTGCTGCATGCCTGCTGCAATAGAGGCTGCGAGGGCACCTAGTGGTCTCCAGCGTCAGAGACCTACCACCAATAAACATCAGATGTCTTCTGACATCAATTCCATATATATATATTAGTATTAATTATATAAAATTAGTGATACCATCATCATCATCATCATCATGCCGATACACGTCCACTGTTATTATCACAATTTTTTTTCCTTCATCTCTTACTTTCAAATGTAACGTCAACGCATTCTTGGAGTTCAGCGGCTTCGAACAATGGACGCAGAGGTACCTCTTCTGACTGGAGGTCAATGGATGGACATTGCTCATGTGCGCCTTTAAGTACCTGAAAGAGAAATTGTGTACAAATGTTACTCTGTTCCGGTTCGAAGGGCGTTGTAGCTGGTGAAATTGCTGGGGTAACGAGACTTTGTATCCTATGTCTGTGTACATAAGACATGTGTTAATAAGGTTGTGATGGTGAAGCATGCTCGTTCAGAATATTCCGGCTCTCTTCATATTCTGGTACTAGCAGAATATATCTTCAACAGCTGGAATACTGCGACGATGTTACCTCTACTGGCTACTGGTGGTAGGTCTCTGATGCCGGACATTATCCTAGTGTGCAAACATTGCTGTGTTCCGGTTTGAAGGATGCTGTCACTAGTGAAATTACCGAGGTAA
The DNA here is from genome assembly GCA_029034505.1 of Ornithoptera priamus. NCBI lineage: Eukaryota > Metazoa > Arthropoda > Insecta > Lepidoptera > Papilionidae > Ornithoptera > Ornithoptera priamus. The sequence continues at coordinate 849,032 of JARDWD010000500.1, read as the reverse complement.
TGAGATTCAACATCTTATGTCTCAAGGCAACGAGCAAATGAGGTGCAGTAGATGTTCTTCTAACTAGCGCCACGTTATTAAGGGCAGGCGTATCATTTACCATCAGGTAATCTCATCGTCTCGTTCATCTCGACGTTTCGTAGAATAAAACAAAATGGCGGTATATTTCCAATATGGTGATAGCTATACCGATAGGACCGATCGACGTGGAGATCATTGGGGGAGGCCTATGTCCAGCAGTGGACGTCTATCGGCTGATGATGATGATGATAGCAAGACAGGTGTAGTCCCCGATCCAACCAGGGACTTTTCTGTTTCTAAACAAGTTATTATCCAACGCGCCATGGATGCTGATAAAAGTGCACTCTTGGAAGCCGAAGCCCAGGCCCATCTCATTTTTTCTAATTAAATACCACCTCATCTTCTCTCTCTTGAAGTCTCTCACCTGTCCATATGAAAGGCGACGCCACAAATCTCGCAAACAAACGGCTTTACTCCAGTATGGGTGTTCTGATGCTGTTCATACAGCGTCAGCACCTGGAAACCTTTTCCGCATTTCTCGCAATTATATCGAAACTGCAATTTAAATATGGTTTATGGTTAAATGCCAATTCATAGTGAAGTAGCGAAATAATGACAAAAAAGGGATCCTGTAGCCACCCCCACGGTGCAGTGGCTTGCCGCTAACCTAGTAACACAAGTCCTCAGTTTGAATCCGAAGCCAAATGTGGTGTTTGGTTGGTGGTGGTCTTCCCAAACTTCCCTTGTTAAGTACGACCCTTATATCGTAAATCTGTCGCTTTAAGTTTCCATGTCTTCCCGCTATCTTCATAAGAGAGTCAGAATCTTTACCATCCACAGCTTCATTGTCATTTATTACCACGAGAAATTGACATAAGTAAAAAAAAAAAAGTTCAGCTCACCTTTGTTGGTGGGTGATTTAGGAGGACGTCTCCTAAAGAAGAGCGAATAAGCTGGCGGTTTTACCACCGCAGACCCTATCACCATTTATCACTGGGTGTGATCTTAGTCAAGCACTAAACCAACTGAATGAAAAGACTGAGGACTCATAGTGCACCAACTAAACTCCACTCTTGGCTTTGGAATCGAACTAAAGACCACCATGTTACAAGGAAAGTGCTTATCCACTACACCATCACGGCATTTAAGCCAGTTGTATGATCTCCATATAAATACCTTATGATCTGTGTTATGTCTTCTTTCATGCTCCTTGAGGGCTCCAAGGTAGGCAGTGCTGAACCCGCATCGGTACTTGCAGGGTGTCTTAACGTCGCTATGAGCTCTTTCGTGCCTCACTATTTCCCACACAGTTTTGTATGTGCGTCCTAAATTATCATTATCATCATCTTCATCATCATCATCATCCGATAGACGTCCACTGCTGGAGACATAGGCGTCAATGGACGTCCTAAATATATTTATAAAATTGATAACAACTCACAGGATCCAAGCCAACCTCACCAGATCGTGGTACACCTTGCTAATCAACAAACGAGGCTCTTGCTTCCACAAACCCGCATTGGGCAGCGCGGTGGGAAATGGCCCAAGTCTTCCCATATGCACCCCTAGAAACGACGGCCTCTGGTTCTCGATGATGCGGGTAACGCAGGCCCGATTCGTGTTGGGATCTTTAAGGGAGGCTTATGTCCAGCAGTGAACGTCTATTGGCTGATGATGATGATGATGAATATCTAAGGTCTACAGGACTTTTATAATCAGATCAAAATTATTTTTCTTAACACAACTGTACATCTTTAAGTTCAGTATGGATCGTAAGTCTCTGTTGCTGGAGACCATCCAAGGCACTGGCTGCCATCAATGTAGCTGTTTTTTCCACCACAAAGCAATTTTTATTTTTATACATTTAAGCGACGCGACAAACGGGACTTTCACCCGATAATAAGTGATACACCTGCCCATAACAATATAGCATCAGTTAGGACGAAGTACACTGCACCCCGTTGCGCTCGTCGCCTGAGACGAGAGATCTCGAGTCTCGTTACCCCAGTAATGACACAGCTACAACGCCCTTCAATCCGGAACACAGCAATGTTCGCACAGTACTGTTTACCGGTAGAAATAGGTAACAACCTAATTAGACGGGTTCTGGCAACAGAGGCCTATCACCGGTGATGATTGGACACCAGTTCTTAAACACTAATCAATAATAAATCGAATTCAATCAACAAAAACAGAAATGCAGACTTATCCTTTCAAAATAGTATATGTAGCTGAGAATGATGTCCTGACGGAAGGAAAGCAGTAAGATTGCACTTTTATAGTTGAACAGTCGCAGAGCAGTGGCTGGTCCAAATGCAGGAGCATCTTCAACTGTAGGGCTTAGTTTTGTAGGGTTATGGCCAAAAACAAGCCTGACCAAACCCATATGTGACACTGTGGGTATGGACTATGAAAACGCTCAACATCAACGGTGAGGAATTGGTAGCATTCAACCCCTTTATTAACTATGTTCATAACAGATACTACATATAATCAAGGCTGTATATATATATAACCTTAGGGTTTGAGCCGCCTGGATTGATTGAATGAAATCTTACTGGGTGCCATTTTGAAAGGTGTTGTAGCTAATGAAATTGCCGAAGTAATGAGACCTTAACATTTCAAGAAAATTTAAGGTAAAAAAATAAATAAAAAGTATAAGTAGAAATAATATTATGTAAGTAAACAAATGTAAATCAACAAAGAGAATGTCGATTATAAATATTGAATTTTTTAGAAATTGATACAAAATAAGGAATGACTATCCTTACCAAAGTGAGAGATGAGTCTTCACTAATAAGGGCTATTGCTGAATGATGGAATGAATAAAAAAATGAAGAGGAAAATAGTATGAAAGCATAATAGTCGCAGTATAAGTAGGAGATGAGAAACCATTAAAATAAAACAATAAATAAATATATCCCACCAAGCAGAAGGTATGATTGTTATCTTAAAGCAGCAACCACATTGTGAGTGATGCAGTGTAAACCATCCGTACTATCATCACAATATTATAAGCCAACTACTTAATTATCATCATTTGAACATACTGTTAGTGTTCTTAAAAAAAATGATACATACCACACAATTTACACAGGAACGGTCGGTCCTGAACATGAGTTAATGTATGTCTGTTAATCTTCCTTTTACTGTCGAAGAGCTTCTCACAGTTCTTACATTTATATGTTACGCATCCTTCAACTGTCACTACATCATATTTACTAATTTCAGGATCTACAGTTTTCTTGTTTTGTAATTTATCTGTATGAGCTTCATTATAATGTTTTATTAACTCATTCTGCGTTGAGGTTACTCTAGTACAGGTTAAGCATCTATAAATGTTTCTATCATGGATGCCAACTTGTTCTTCTGGTGACTTTTCTTTTTTTAGATGTTGATCCTAAAAAGAGATTATATTTAGATTAGAACTACTATATAAATTTAGTTATTCAAAGATCTGGTCACAGAGAACCAGTGGATGCGGGGAGCACTGGACTGATAGATCTTTTGGAGAGACATATCTAGCAGTGGACGTCTATTGGATGATGATGAAGGCATACATTTAATTAGACGGCAAAGGGATTACCACTAATACACTATTTATTACTACAACCAGGTATTTTATTATGGATATTAAGCCAGCATGGTTTCCTTATTAGGAATGTGTGCTTTGTTATGAACGTGAGGATAGAAGAACATACTCTTAGGCCTAGGCTGATATAAGCAGAATAATCAGCGGTAGAAACCAGAACTATAATGATTCCTATTTATATTGTCTTAGAAAACAGTCGGTGAAGAGTGCTAATTATAGTAACAATAATGATGATAACAAAGCAGCATAACTTTACCAATTTTGATCTAATTAAAATAAATACTTTACCTTCTCATTTTCACAAGAAACCTCCTTTCTCTCATCTATTAATGGTAAAAATGTATCACCTTCTGTGTAACAACTAAAAGTATCTTCTGAATTCAGTTCACGTTTGAGTGCAACGTCTTTTAGTTCATTCTCTTCTAAAATAACTGATGCATTTTCTTGAAATATCTCATTCTCTTTGTTTTCCAAATCAGTCTTTATTATTTTGTCTTCATCACATTTACTTAAAACACAGTTTGTTTTCAGTCTCTCCAACAGAATGTTTTGATTTTGTATAACAAGTTGACGAAATGTGTATACATCTTCTGCTTTATATCTGCACAACTTACATACAGTTTGTGGAAGACTATTAACTATGATCTGGAATTTAATATTAATAACTCAGATTATTAAAATTTTGACATTTATATCCACACTTTTAAATTCAACGATTTGCCTGACTGCAACCCTTCATAATATATTATTATTGTCGGTGATGTTAGTGTTTTTTTTGACGGGCTTGTTACCTCAATCATACATTATTACACCATAAATATAATCTGGCAGTGTCATCATTGAAAAAACAACATAATAGTTGAGTAATATTCATAATCACCTGTCACTTAACATATACTGATAGTGCAGAAGTGTCTCCCGCACAACAACTCAGGGCCTAAGCCAATCTCACCTGTTCGTGGTGCACCCTACTAATCAATAGACGAGGCTCTAGCTCCCACTGACCCGCATTGGGCCATTGTGATAGGAAATGGCCCAAATTCCTCATATAAATCCCAACCATTGTGTGGGAATCTTTGGAGGAAGCCTATGTCTAGCAGTTGACATCTATCAACTTATGATGATGGTGATAGTGCAGTGTGCTTTAATAACAAGTAATTAGTTTAAATGAACGAGAAAAAAAGGAAAAAATATCTTTCAAACTGAAATAATTATTAAAAGAGCCTCTTTTGTTTTTGAGTTATTAGCAAATGGTCCTAACCAATCAGAATGAATTTAGGATAAATTTTAAAATGCTATCTGCAAGATGCTATTATCTTAGAATATCCAATTAATAGCATGTTAATCCTTGCTCAGAGCACATATTCCTTTGGTTTATGGGGAGATAGATTTAGTTGTAAAGACAATCAAAACAAAAAAGAGTAACTAAAGGCTTTTAAACGACTCCTCAAATCAATCATTTGATACATTTGCAAAATAAATAATGAGATATCATCACCCACTTTTGAGTTCTTATTTCATAGATTATAGTAACTTGTATTTACACCAACTTATCCTTATCCAATGTGAACCTCTGATTTTATGCTATGGCTAGGCCTCAGGTGTTCCAAGAATTTTTATCCGTCAAAATGGTTATCCTATTTACTTATTATAATGGGTAAAAAAATGAATAACAAGCCCCTAGAATGAGATAAATACTTGCATCAAAGATACAAGTCTTTAGCATTCTAACAGACTGCAAATCACTGATGTATGTATTTTACCAGAAGCATGAGGTGGAAATATCTTTCCACATCGCTATGTCAATTTCATTAACCAATTCACTAGTGACATATCTCAAGTGAAGAAAACAAAGAGGCTCATACCTGATAAAGGTCGGATATATACAGCCTTGATGGTATGTAGTATCTGTATCTACACAGTAAATGAAAGGATTAAGTGCTACTAATTCCACACCCTCTCTCGGTATTGAGCATTTTCATAGTCCATGCCCACAGCATCATCTATGGTTTTCGACAGGCTCGGCCATAACGTTTCGAGACTAAACCGTACGGTTGAAAGAGCTCCCGCATTTGGACAAGGCACTGCTCTGCAACTTCTCAACTAAGAAAGTGTGTCCCTACGTACTGCTTCCTTCCGGAAGGACATCTTTATGAAAAGTTATCACTGGGCCACACATACATTAATTTGGAAATTCTCGGCTATATATACTATTTGAAATGACAAGTCTAAATTTCTGCCTGATTAGAGTTTATAATAAACGTACGCCATTGCAGGCTTAAAAATAAAGTAAATTTATAATTAAAATTTAGTATTGATTAGTGTTTAAGAACTGGTGTCCACTGTTCACTAGTTGGAAGAGCAAAAGAATAAAGTGTTTAATAATCAACTTACGTCTTTGCCGAAACATAATGAAATCTTAAATAGAATTTCGCTGGTTTCCGCTATCTCCTCCCGCATTGAGCATTTCGTAAGACAAAGTCTGCATTCAATATTCATATTCATTTATTCTGCAATGGACTTCATTCGGAAACAACTTTTAATATAAAGAATTATTTTCTTTTCATCTCCGATGGTAACAATGTCAATATAGTTTGTAAACAAATAATTTATGAGATACTCTTGACAATACCATAGATTAAAAATTATGTCCATAATATATATCGGTACATTATCAATAAAATAATATAATTGTATTATTTATATTAATAAAATATATAATATATAATATGTAAAGGGAAAATTACAGTCATTATATGACAAACAAACAAATGATAAGATATAAGATTATTTCCGAGTTTACTTTTAAATGTTGATTGTTGAATTTAAAGAGAAATATGAATCGAAAGCCTGACATGTTAGAGACCGACGCTACGAGACGAGCGGGACGTTCACCTGATGGTAAGTAATAAGGCCGCCCTTAACAACATGGCGCTAATCAGGATGATATATACAGCATCATATGAGACATAAGATATTGAATTCGTTACCCCAGTAATTACACCAGCTACAACACTTCAAACCGGAACACAGTAATGGCTACACAATACGGTCTGGCGGCAGAAACAGGAGCTGCGAACCACCGCAAGTATCAACTTATATAAAGGGTCTCCAACAACGGAGACTTACCATCAGTAAGCACTTAGTTTACTTAACACATCAAGATATATTTTATATTGTTGATTTTGATATTTATGTCTTAATATTGAAAATACTTTAACATATTATGAAACCTGGTTTTCAGCCCTGGTATTTACTACGAGTATGTTGTGAGTTTTTTCAAGTACGCTTTATAAACTAATACTTAGTTATATATTATATTATATCTGTTAACTAACTGTTCGCCGGCCACTTGGCTTGCCATAATTAGATTAGAAATTTGAGTGAAATATTCTTTGAAAGCAACCGCAACCGCAAATGACTTTCATACCAACCGCATAAATAATACCAAATAAAAAAATTTATAAAAGTTAATTAGAAATATCTTAATCTACAAATCATTCCACGTCGAATGTTCATATTCCCATGTCGATATGTTTACTAATTTGGCGAACAAAGAAAACCCATTTTCATTATATATAAAGTAATGCGTTCGAAACAATAATTTTGGATCGTATTAATTTTCTTCTCCGTTTTCGTTTCGTTCATCTGTTCGGCTTGATCTATTATCTGCGATGCCTGCGTCACAAGTTGCAATTAATTACTGCAATGATCAAGCGAACAAATAACAATTAATCTAATCTCACACTCCATCGTATCGTTAGGATATCGTTTAAGTTCCGAGATAGGACACAAGTCGCGCGGCCTCGCAACCACTCAATTGTGGTCTGTAGTGTAGAACAACCAAAGATAAAAGATGTGTTGTCGTTAGTTTCAGTTAAATTAAAATGAGCAAGAGCGTTTCAAATTATGCGCCTTTTATGCGCCAGGTGAGTTTTTTTTTCTTTTTAATTTTTAAGATTGTGAGAGATAATGAGAGTTTATGAGAGTCATCTATATGATGAGAGTGTTAAGTGAACAGGAGGTGCGAACGATGGTAGTAGTTCTCTGTTGCCACAGCCCACCGTAGCTCCTATTCCTGCCGACAAACAGTTGTATGCTGACATTAGTGTGTTCCTGCTTGAAGGACACTGTAGCTAATGTAATTACTGGGGTAGCGAAACGAACATCTTCTGTGTTAAGCGACGACAGTGTGATGAGTACGTTGTTATGAGTGAACGTGTACGTCCGCTCGTCTCGTCGCTTAATTATATAAAAAAAATTCTATCCCGATCAAATTTGCATGATGTACATACGTTTCTACTTTTGCCTTTTACGTCAATTGTCATAAAGGGTAATAAAAAGATACATATCGTAAATTTAGGATTAAAAGTGATCCTTATCAGTTTCGATAGGCATTGCCAAAAGGATTATTATTGCTTTTTTTCCTTTTTTTTATTGACAAAACTTTTTGACAACAAATAAGTTATTATACTTATTTTTAGAATTTTGATTATTAACATGAACCAAAAGACCAAAAATTTTTTTATTAAATTGTTTAATTTGATATAGATTTTTTTGAAGAGAATTAGTTAATGCTCGTAAAACAATCCAAATAAAGACGATGATCTTTTTACATTAGAAATATTTAAAAAGTTTTAATACTCATGTCATATTCTTTAGAGCTTGCATTTTTTTCGCTTATTTCTAGTATCTAATAAAATATCTGCTTCTGTTAATTGTTCAAAACATTACCAGCATTTAGTAAATACAATGAAGAGTAGTAACTCTTACAAGTACGTACGGAGTAACTTCCAGCAGTCAATAAAAAAAGACTTTACAAAACCAACTATAGCGAATTTTTGTACTTATTGCGAAGAGATTTGGTTCAATATAGTTTATATAATATATTGTATGAAACTGTTAAGCTTCTAAAAATATATCCCGAATTGCCAATTTGTATTTCAAATATTTACCTAGAAATTATTATAACCCTATTTAAAGGAGAAGATAAAATATCTCTCGTTGTACTCTCAGCTTCTGATAAAAAATTAGTATAAAGGGGATCATTACATAAAAGGAGAGCAGTTCTGCCTGTGATCGTCACCAAAGTACTGCCTTCAAAATGTTAGGAGGACTAAGAAATGATTATGATAATGAGAACTAGTATCAATATAAATTTATGTAGGAAACTAATTGATTCCAATGTGATTCCAATGAGATATAGTCATCCGATGTTCTTCAAACAAATTGGCAAACGTTTTCAATATCTTGTTGTCAAGTTATTAAAAGATAACATGACCTTGATAAGATTTGCTAAACTATTATAGTTTCCAGATTAATTGTTTTTGCGTATAAAAATGTTTAGATTAAACCGATAGGCAAAAGATAAAAAAAATATTGTTACAACTTATTGTTTCTTTAATACGAATTTAATATTAATTATACAAATATACATAAAAAAAAGTGAAAATTAATTGTAATACCATTAGCTTGTCGTAAATACCGACTAAAAGAGAAAAAATCCAGGAAAAAGGGTATTGCTTTGGCTGTATACAGAAACTAGTTACCAAATTTGGAGAAATTTGTGCCCAGGATTATATATCGATAGGCTGGTCATGATAATATTCTCGAATGTTTTGATGATCATTAAAAGGTATAACAAAGAATCTTATCTATGTGTTTGCAGACAAAATTGAATCTTTATCAGCGCAAAATGAACTCATTGTCTTGTGATTTTCAACTGGTTTGTTCGGTAATTTATTTTCTTTAGCATTGAGATTCCGAACTGGCGGTAGTACTTAACAATGTTCTATATTTAAAGCAGAATGTTTTATTTTAAAGGATACCGTCTAGCTAGATACCATATTTGCTGGTATTAGATTTTCGGTGCATTGTAGTTTGTATAAATCTAATGAGACCTAACATCTTGTGATGGAAGCAATGTGTGCAGTAGTATTATATTCAATAAAATCTCTAGTAAACCTCGAAACGGTATCAATTTATCTGTAAATGTGATTTACAAAGATAGTTATTGTAGCTAACAAGGTAGATAAGAGAGCGATAAGTAGCCAGATAGCCGGACCGAGTACCTCTTTCTTCTTGTCTAACGTGTAAGACAATTTTAAGAGAATTATCTCGTTGATTAGGCAACGAATTTAAGTTTACACTATCATGCAATATAGTGCATTCTGTTTTATTTTATTACTCGTGAATTTGAATGTATCAGCCATAGACACATTTGAAGTATATATAGTATTTTGTATAATTTGTATAATTTAATATATATAGTATTTTGTGGATCTGTGCATTGAATTTTATGAAACAAACATAAATGTATTTATAAGGTTTAAGCTGTGAAGGGATGAGTTAAACCCTTATCTATAGAGCTACTCTATCCTTTGTCTCTTTGTGCTATAGTCGTCAACTCGGCCACTACTCTGATGCCTTATACAATAATATAATAAAAGAAATATTTTTACATTCAACTGAGCAGATGCTATCTTTACTAAAATGTTACTTTAAGAGCTTCAATTTATCTCTTTCTCTCTCCTTTTCTGTTTTTCTTTCTTTCCTGCTTCAATCAATAAAAAAAAATATCAATTAATCGCTTTCTCTAGTTACCAACTCCCCAGTGTTTTAGTGGATAAAAGTTGCAGGAATGGTTAGGTTAGGTTATAAATGTATGAATGGGTGAAATTGCCTTTAATTTATTTTTATTTCATTTCTTTGACTTAATACAATGACGAAGGTATAATTCTGAAGTGTTAGCTATTACTTGTTATTATTTGCTCCATAGATTGTAATTTGAACAATGGATAACAATACACGATTTCTATTAATGAACATGACACAAAGCGCCTTGACCAAAATGTCCATATGATAAAAGAAATCGCTGATTTCTATCTATATTCACTATCATACACGTTTGATCAAACAATACATTTATTTTGCCTCTCAAAGTAAACTTTATCAGAGATTTCTCCATTCTTTTGTACCAACAAATGATTAATGACATTCCTTACTACAGTAAATACGCAATTTTATAGTCTTTAACCGTATCTACGTGTTGAAATACTTGAGGTTTTTATAAAAACAGAAGCAATAGATAAGGTAATAGGCAAGTTCATCGACTGAAGTACTTGTGCGTGATTAGCATACTTTTATGTAAAAAAAATGTACTAATGACGTAAGCATTGTGGTCAAGTTTTAACTAATCAGGTTGATAGCTGACCTCGATGTCCTACCATGTTAAGAGACAATAAGGCCAAAGAGCCTCTTAGCCTAGAATACAACATATAAAGAACATTCTGGGTGATTTAGGCTTAACCTTCTTCGGTATGCTTCGGCTCAATGTTGTCAATCACAACACAATAATGATACAGGGAATTTACCATATAGGAGAAACTGTTAGTCAAGTTGGTTTTAATAGATTCGATCTGCATTTTTTATGTGTTTCCAAAAATTTACCAGAGACCTCTGTCCCAGAAGAACAGAGCCGATCGCGTAGCACCATAGAAAGAATCAATTAACTTACTATAAAGAAGAGTAAGATTTTTTATTTCTCCTAGTAAAAGTTTCAAAGCTAATGAAAACAAGAAATCTTAAAACAATATGGAAAATAAGAATGTGTAGGGATCAATTAATACATTATTATAATATATAAGTTTACCGTTATAGTTTCGATACTCGTATATATTTATTTGTGGTTGACGTAAAATATTTTCTATGAAATATTTTAATAATACTAAAAAAATACTAGATATACATAACAGGTAATAGAACAAGAATCTAAGGTAAACTGGAAGATAATGCCAAAGGCATTATACCACGTTCCAAATTAGTAAATAAAATTGAATAAATAATAGTGAGATTTTAATATAATTGTTATATTATTTATTTATAAGAAGAAATTTATGCATTCTGTGTGGAATGTAGAAATTTTTATAGTTCTTTTAATTGTTATTTTTTCCAAAATTTATTGCACGTTTCCAGTGCTTCGTGACGGCGAGCGTGGCGCTAAATATAGTGGGGCATGGCGCTGTCATCGGCTACTCCGCGATCCTGATACCTTCGCTGCGACAACCAGACACTCCGATCAAAACGGTACCAAGCGACGAGTCATGGATCGGTACGGTTCCTTTATTACATCACAATTCACGAGGTGAAAAATGCGGTCACCAATGCAAACCGAGAATCTCATACTTGATACATGAACAAGGAGTTACGATCTCGAGAAGTAACTTAGCTTTATTTATTTTACACCGTCGTAGAAATGCTGGTGAAATTCCCATCAAAACTGGTTAAGTTTATTCAGAGATAACTTGTAACAAATAGATAGAATCAGTTTTTTTTATTTTGGTTTTAAAGTTTAAGTATTTTATGACATATAGACAAATACTTATCTTTGTATACGTGTACGGATGAAAAATATAATAAGGCTGTAGTGACAAGCACTGCTGATAATATTTCTGTTCACATTTCAGCGTCCATCGTTGGTTTCGCCTTGATAGTGGGGAACATGATCATCACTCCCTTCATGGACACTATCGGTAGGAAGAAGTCGCATCTGCTTACCATTCTGCCAAACTTGACTGGCTGGTTTATGCTCCTCATGGTGAACAACGTCGCGGGCCTAATCGCCGCGAGATTCCTCCAGGGCGTTGCTATGGGAATGTTGGGTCCTTTAGGCTCAATCATCATCGGTGAAATGACGGATCCTAAAAACCGCGGCGTTTTCCTCACTAGTGTCTCCCTGTCCCTCACGATTGGTGTGATGTTCACTCACGTATTGGACTCGTATTTTAGCTGGCAACAAAACGCATTGATCTGCTCATTCGTCACTTTCACCAGTTTGTTGTTTATCATTTATGCGCCCGAGTCGCCGTCGTGGTTAATATCTAAAGGCCGTTACGAACAAGGGAAAGATATATTTTTCTGGTTAAGAGGACACGATACTGAGCAGCAAATGGAGTTAGAAGACATGATTGCTGCTCAAATGACTGCCAGGAAGTCGAGCATTGTTGCAAAAAAGCAGCCCAATGTCGCTAGGATAAAGCACTTCTTTATTTACTTTAGTAACACTTGCAAGAAGCCCGAGTTCTACAAACCAATCATCATCATGTTCCTTTTGTACACTATGTTCCAGTTTGCTGGAATTAATGTAATAAGTTCGTACGTGATGGATATCGTTCATCAACTGGTTGACCCAAACATTAACGCGAAGGTGATTATGGTCGCTTTTGACGTAGAAAGACTGATCTGCAACATCCTAGCAGTGTTCCTTATGAAGATCCTGAAACGGAGGACCCTCCTGTTCACCAGCGCCGGCATCTGCGTTCTTTCATACTTGGGAAAGGCAGCCTATGCTTATAGCAAGGCAAACGGGATCCTGCCATTCGACAGTCAATGGATACCACTGTTTTTAATCGGTACCTATATGTTTTCTCTTACAATCGGTATATCGTCGATACCTTTTGCGATATCCGGAGAGATATTTCCGTTGGAGTACCGAGGGTTGGGAGGCGGCATCAGTGTGCTAGCTTTGTCCTTAAACTTCTTCGTGGCCGTGAAGTCTTTCCCGGTGTTAACTAATTCTATAGGATTGCCTTTCACCTACTGTCTGTACGCCGGCATAGTAGTCCTTTGTCTTATAGTTATTTACTTCATGTTGCCTGAGACTAAGGACAGAACTCTTCAGGACATAGAGAACACTTTCCGCGGTTGGTCAGCGGAGGACTACAGGAGTGCGCGACCTCTGAACGAGAAACCTGACAGGGACATGCGGAGGTGCAGCTCCCATATACTGTATTGATTAAATCAAAATGTAAATATAAATATGTTAATTTATGTATTCCATGGCGGAAGTAAATGCCCACCCTAAGGATCGACCATTCGAAACCCTTTTACAATAGAACTTATGTTAGTCCTATTCATAAGAGCTGAAGCGAGTTTCCGTAACAATGTGATTCAGTATTAAACCGCGTAATTACATACGTTACATCGAGACATGATCGTAAATAATGTTAGGTTAGTAAATACAGTATAGTAAATACTGGTGGTAGGGCTCCGTCTCCGGAGACCAACTCCATATTTTTTTTTTAACAAAGCGTCGAGAGTAGCGGGACGTTCACCTGATGATGAGCGATTAGAGGCTAGCTACCGGTAAATACAAATAAAGCAAAAATAATTGACCTTTTGGCAATTGTTTATAGCGATTTATTAATTTAACGGTTATCCCCTCTTATTAGCAAAGACTTTCATCTCTTTCTTCTGAACAACCTCATATTTCTCGTGTTTGTTTTAATTTGTTGAAAAATGTACTAAAATTTAATTTATTTGTAAAAATTTATGGTAACGAAAATAGTTTTAATCGAAAATGTATTATGGAGATTATTTACACCTTATTTATACAGATAAAATATAACTTTTTGGATATTTATTAATAATAGAATATTCGCTGTAGTAGACTTTTGTCTTATGACAGAAGAAATTTTTTTAGTTGTAAAGACAAGCTATGTTATTAAATTACTTAAAGTTATTGACAAATGAGGCTGTGAATGTATTTCATTGGAATTTGTATATAATGTCAACAGTATTGGTGTTTATACACAAAACTTAAAAGTAATCAATCAGCGCTGTACTTGTAATGGCTACTGTTTTAACATAAAGTACATGGTTCTAACAAAGCTATATTAAATTGTTATTTATTTATTTTTAAATTATGTTAAATTAATTCTTTACACAGACACGAAATCCTTGGACGGCTTTAAACAGGCTTTTATGCTACATTCGTTTCAACTACAAAATTGTGACTCTTAACTAAGTTTGCAATCGTTATAAATATTTAATAAATGCCAAATAATAGTAGAATATTTCATAATTAAAATAACTTCTGTAAAGAATATTTAGCCATATTTTATTCATATAAGCAACTAAATTAACAAAATTTAAGCAAATGTTAAACAAAATGTTCTTTTTTCATTTTAAATCCTCTGAAATCACAAAATATAGACTAAAAAAGGGTTTTTTATAGTTGTTTTATGTCCGCGTATATTTGCTAACACTATGGATCAAGTCTCCTTAAATGACCGGGTATTAAATCTTATCTATAACCGAGAGTTTATTTTGGAGGTCTGATGCCACAGAAAGTGAAATGTATAGATCAGAGGTTAGAAGAGGAAAATCCTGTCAGACAGGAACCTTTATTAAACATAAAATTTACAAAATTAAATCGTGTTACAATGCTGTCACCTCCTAGCATTAGTTTCTAGATCTAGGTCTTTATGCAGCGATTTGAACATCACAATGTCGTGCCTCCATTTTGAGGCCTACAAGGGTCGTCGCTGCCAAAAGACTCGTTACATAATAAAATTAAAATTAACCGAAATCAAACTCCATCCGCCATCAGGGCCAGCCGTCGAGCTGGAAAACGTTTCCTCATTCTACCATTCGCCTCCTCAACCCTCTTCCACCTTTCTCAGCTCCAACATTCTACCCTTCTCCAACTCCTCACCTTTCTCTTCCTTCTCTCCTCTGAAATGACACTCGATTTCGTACAGAGTTTTCCCTTTCGTCTCCGGTAGGAGGAAATACAAGAAAACTCCGCAGATCGCTATGCTGATTCCGTAAACGCAGAATGTTCCGTTGATCCCGATCTGTCTGAATGACGTCGGAGCAGTCTTCACCACCACGAAGAACATGATCGAGAGGAACATTCCTGAAATACCGCTGCCTATACTCCTGTAAGCTAGAGGAAAAATTTCGCCGGCGATCGCCCACGGTATGGGCAGGATGCCCAGCGTTTTGCCGAAAATGTAGAAGAGAGTGGGTACGACGGGTGTCCATTTATACTCGTCGGGTAAATTTCCACCGTCTCTGAGGTACAGCAACATTGCAGCGGTAAGGAGAGAGATCACGCTGATGAAGATGCCAAGGAAAAGGACCGTTCGTCTGTTAAACTTGTTGACAATGACACAAGCCATAATTGCAGATATGAATCTGACCACATCTACCATCAGCATGCTGGTATACGGTTCAATCGTGCCGCCGGAGACGTCCTCCATCATCGGCACCGTATACGACGGCACGACCGTCATGCCCGATATTTGAAAAAGGATGAACATAAACATCATAATCACGGTTGGCTTGTAGAATTCTGGTTTCATGATCATTTGCCGATAAAACGTGAACTGGGGCACTTTTGGAGCGATTTTCTTCTTCTGACTGTTGAGGAGTACTTCCAGTTCCTTCTCGGCACTCTCGTCATCGCCTCGCAACCATTTGAAAGATTTGCGGCATTCACTGTTTTTGCCTTTCGACGCCAGATAGGGAGGCGTTTCGGGGGATGTTGAAATGAGGATCAGAGATAAAGCATAGAAACAGCCGCACGCTACGGCCGCTGCTCTCCAGTAAAGTATGGTTCCGAAGATGTGTGCCACCAGCATACCGGATGCAAAGGAAAAGGCGATGGTGGCGAGGAAAGCGCCTCGGTATTTGGGCGACGAGTACTCAGCTATTGTGACCGGAGCGGCTGCCGCTTGGAGACCCATTGCAAAACCCTAAAGAAAAAAAAAATTACTAGCTGTTCTTCGCCCGCTTTGCCGACTTAACACTCCAGCAACTCCCTTTACAGAAAGAACTTTGTAAAATCCATTCTTAGCTGACCTATACTCGGCAAAAGGGATATTCCTACCAAATTTAAAGTCTCTCGGCTTTATGGATTCTTCATGGCGCTAGTTAAAATAGTGTACACACCACATTGTGCTCGTCGCCTTGAGACATAAGATGTTAAGTATCGCTAGTAGTAATTGTATTAGCTACAACGCCCTTCAAACCAGTACATAATAATGTTTACACACTACTGTTTGGCGGTATAAAAGGGCGCTTGGTGGTATCTACCTACACTCTTATATATAGTGATAACTGATCAACAATGAAGTTTATAGTGTAATAACAAAACAAACATGGCGTCGTTCCCGCCAAAGGAGTTGTCAAACTATTAAACGTCAATGTAGGCTGAAGGTTCCGTACGATGTTACCTTTGCCCTAACAATTGAGCAGCGCTCGTGCATCACCAATTGTTCTCAATTATTTCAATACAATGAAACGTTTACGTTCAGTACAGTAAATATGCGGCCATTGCGGTCAAATGTAAATGTGTTGTGTATATATAGTTGTATTTGGTGGTAGGTTTCTACTGCCGGAGACCGTCTAGGTACCACCGCCGCGCCTATTGCGGCCGACAAACATTACTGTGTTCCGGTTTGAAGGGTGCTGTAACTAATGAAGTGACTAGGGCAATGAGACTCAACATCTTATGTCTCAAGGTGACGAATACAATCTCGTTATGTGTATAATGTTATGGGCAGTTATATCACTTATGATCGGGTGAGTGTCTCGTTCATCTCATCACTGCGTAGAATAAAAAAATACTGGAAATTGATTCAGAAGGCGATAATGTCTTTAGAACTATTGGTCTCTTTTCTTGTATACAGTAATATTCTAGATAGATAGGAAACCTATATTCCTAACCAATGTAGGATTTCACCAATTTGATTTACCGGGTTATTGGTGATTGGACTACATAGCTACCACCGTAGTGCCTATTACTCCTGATCAACAGTAGTATGGAAACATTATTGTGTTCCGGTTTGAAGTGCGTTGTAGCTAGTAAAATTGCTAGATTATCGAGATTTCATATCATATATCTCGAAGTAACGAGTACAATGTGGTGCAGTGTATATCATCCTAATTAGAACAATATAGAAATAGGTAGGCGTAACACTTATTATCAAGTAAACACCTTCCTACTCTCGATGTCTTCGTCAAATAAAAACTAATACCTGCAAAGAACGACTGATGAGTAGAGCGGTGGGTCCCTTGGCGGCGACCAGCAGCGCCCAACCACCCATTGCGGGCAGGGTGCTCAGCTGGTTGGTCAGCTTCCGGCCCAGTTTTTGTAAGCTGAACGGGGCCACCACGATGCCCGAGATAAGAGCCAGGCCGAGGATGGAAGCTGTAAATTATATGTTTTATTTTTTAAAGTTTGTTGAAATAGTGCCGACATTATTTATGACAAATGATTCAATTTTTTTTTTATTGCTGTTATGATAGTCCAGTATGAGATGGATGGCTTTTACTGGTGGAAGGTCTTTGTTGCTGGAGACCTCCTATTGCAGCCGAATCACTGTACTGTGCGAACGTTACAGTGTTCCGGTTTGAACGGCGTTGCACCTAGTGTAATTACTGGGGAAATGAGACTCAACATCTCACGTCTTCAAAGCGACCAGCGCAATGTGGTGCAGTATCATCCTAACTAGCGCCATGTGGTTTTGGGCAAGCGTATCTAGTATTTAATTCGCCGTTACAATTGGATTGCTGATTGGTAACAAAAAAGAACCGTAGCCAATTTTAACTAGCTTAAAAGTATCGAAATACTAATTAACTTTAATTAAAGGTGATAATTGAAGGTGACTTATACTTTAGGACAGTCATCAGCAAAAAAGGTGAAAGGAAATAACCCAGAGACAAGATAAAGATTAACAAGTTCCCGAATATTTTTTATTTGATAATAAATACTGTATGTGTGGAGGGTGCGACGGCTCCGGCACAACTCACGGGATTCAAGCCAACCTCACCTGGTCCTGATGTACCCTACTAATCAATGAGGCTCTGGCTACCACCAACCCACATTGGGCCAGCGTGGTGGAAAATGGCCTATGAACTCCTACAAACAACGACTCCTACTGCCCGGCGGTATTGAAGGCTGTGCTGACCTTCAGCGCATGACTGCTCAATGTAGAGATCTTTGGGGCAGGCTTATGTCCAGCAGTGGACGTCTATCGGCTGATGATGATGATGAATAAATACTAGTTTTACATTCTGAATAAGTTACCACAAACCGTCTATGTACCGCCGCAGCGTCTAATGCAGCCGACAAATAGTCCCGTGCAAACATTACTATGTTCCTGTTTGAAGGGCGCTGTAGCTAGTGAAATTCCTGGGTTAACAAGACTCAATATATGTCTTATGCGACGAGCGCAATGTGGTTCTATGTGTATCATATTAACTAGCGCCACGTTGTTATGGACGGGCGTATCACTTATCATCAGGTGATCATCACGTTCGTCTTGTCGCTTAGTATAAAAAAATTTATAAAACGTTGTATACAAACATATAGTTCGTATGTCGTATAAACAAATGACATAACATAGTTTTTTGTATATTTGATAAGAGTTTAATGGAGTTGTTTGCGAAGGCCAAATCATATCAACCGCATGATGATAACTACATGTGAGTTAACTTTTAATACATCGAGCAGTTAATTACGCAAACCATTTACAATGTATTTTAACCTAGTAGCTATTTTCTCGCCATTAAGTATTTTTTTTATACAATGAACAGACGATATGAGATGATCACCTCATGGTAATTGTCAACTCTCGCCCATAACAGTAAGGCGTTAGTTAGGATGGTACACTGCGCCATATTGCGCTCATCGCCTTAAGACAGCATGTTAATTCTCATTACTCTAGTAATTTCATTAGCTACAACTCCCTTCAATCCGGAACACAGTAATGTTTCCACAGTACTGTTTTGCGGCAGAAATAGGAGCTGCGGTGGTAAAATATACCACCAGCATAAATTTTTGTGGCAATATATCAACTTAATTGTTATTGGAAAAATCGAGGAAAGGAGTAGGACGTCATCAGTGATACATCCGTTTATAACAATGGGGTGTTAAGATGGTATGCACAGAACCACATCGTGCTGCTTAGTCTTGAGACACGAGATGTTGAGTCTCGTTAGCTATGAATTTCCGCTATTTATAACGACCTTCAAACCTGACCACAATAATGTTTACATAGTACTGTTTCGCGGCAAAAAACATAGCGTTGGGTGATATATATGTAGTCTCCGGTAACAGTGACATATCACTAGTATTTTACTGTTTCTATAAGATACTATGAGTATGTAATGTATACTAGGTATTACACAGTTTATACTAAATACCAAATACCTAACCCCACAGTTTATATTTCTCATTAATTTTTGTTAACGAATTGATATTTTTGTGCACCTATGGAGGAGGGGGTCTTCCAATGCTGCGCTTTCAAGTGTGGAGTCCCCATTCCAGCACTGCAAGTCCCTACGTCCATCGGTTATACGAGGTTTGTGCTGCGCTCATTGCCACTTCAGCCTCATGACTCGTAAGGATATGTCGGTGATCCTAGTTCTTCTGCTGATCTCATTTCCGATTTGATCACGCAGAGATACTCCAAGCATCGCCCTCGCTGTGTGAATCTGAGCTTTCTTACGAGGACCACATTTAACGATTAAGTTTCGGAGCCGTTGGTTACCAACCCGCCTGCCAGATTATTAGCAAAATACTAAGTAAATATACTTAGATAAATATCTGATCTGTACTATTTAACTAGTATGAATACATGACGCGTATAATTAATTATATGCGTGTTGCAAAACCAAACGACACGAACAAAAACTAAAACCAAGGCTGTTTTTTGTAATGTTTTTTTTTTTTTTACTTTACACAACACACTGAGGATATCAGTGATTAGTTCAGCGGAACGACTTGAATGATGTGCACGGCGATTATTTGGTGATTACAAGTTCTGCAGCGTCATCAAACTACAGTCATTTGAATTATAATTTCATATAACGTCGTTATTATTATTATTGACGATGTAATGATGTGGACTTCCCAACATCCATGGCCTCTCCAACCACTAGGCTATATGAGCCAAATCGTCAAGGTTCCAGACCTACAAATTATTTTTTTGCTCTTGCGTCTTCTGCCCATGCCGGGGTCGAAAACGGCTTCGTCCACGCTCCATCGCTGCAGTACCAACTCTATGGTTACGTGGGTTTGCCGAGTGTCTGGTCCAGTTCAAATGCCGCTCCGGTTCTCGTGCCATCGATATGCGAAATCTCGCAGCCGTCTGAAGTTCACCTGCAAACTCACCAAGTCCGGGAAGTAAACTGGACCTTTATTCGATCGCTGTATCCTATCGATATCACCTCGCGCCTCTTCATACAATGAATTCATACTCTTCATAAAATGTTGCGGACTATCTACTACATCTACTGCCAATGAATAGTCCGAAAATATTACTGTGTTCCGGCTTGAAGGGCGGTATATCCAGTAAGTGCCGTAACGATATTTTTCACTGGTGGTACATCTCTTTTGCTGGAGGCTGTCTTTATAAGTACCACCGCATATCCTATTTCTGCAGCCAAACAGTAGCAATGTTTGCAACATTACTATGTTCCGGCTTGAAGGGCGTTATAACTGGTGCAGCAGTCACTGCGGTAATGAGGCTTAACATTGTTCGTCTCAGGGCGGCGAGCACACTGAAGTGTTGTGTATATATTCCTAACTAGCGCCACGTTGTTATACTTACCATCAGGTGAACATCGCCATTACTCGTCGCTTCGAATAACAAAAAAAATTACAGTAATTAAGAAAAGGTTGACAATCTCTGGAGAAAGCGGGTATGAGTGATTGGAGTATGGTTATTACAACCTATGTATGGTTAAGAAAGGGTGGTTAGTGTTTAATTTCTAACTTACCAATCCAGGACTCGTGCTCCGGTGTGAGGCGCAATGCGGAGTCCGGCTGCCGCAGCTGCTGCAGCAGGACCCCAGGGTAAGCGATGTTGGCCCCGGTCCCTATCATGTACATCACCACGCCGCTCACCGCCAGCAGCTGAGGAAACATGATGAGGTCAAGTATTGAACCCATTTAATATTGTCTAGGAAAGATCTTATTTAGGTATTCTGAGATTAAGATGTTCACACTGCACCTTCTTGAATACGTAGCTGTTTTTATTCGAATAATAACAAGACGAGTCTAGCGGGACCCTAGCCAAGCTCACCAGCTCGTGGTGCACCCTGCTAATTAACAAACTCCCTCCAACTCGCATTGGGCCAGCGTGGTGGAAAATGGCCTAAATCACCCCATATAAATCGATCGTGAGGGAATCTCTGGGAATGCTTATGTTCAGCAGTGGACGCCTATCGGCTGATGATGATGATGATGATGACGATACTCGTCACCTTAACACACACAATGTTACGGCTCGTTACATCAGTAATTCCACTAGATAGGTCCTTGATCGCAGCTTTTATTTCTACGGTCAAACAATAGTATGCAAACATTACGGTGCGCTGATTTGAAGGGCGCTATAACCAATGTAATTACTGGGGTAATAAATCACAACATTTAATGTCTCAAGACGACGAGCACAATGTGGTGCAGTGTATGTATAGTTAGGATGGTAACTGGCGCCACGTTGTTATGGGCGGGCGTATCACTTACCATCAGGTGAACGTCCCGATCATCTCATTGCTTCGCAGAATAAATGAAAGCAAAGATATTTCATTAATATAATATAACAGATTATAGAATTTTGGCTTACTCCAAGTAAAGATGGGAGAAGGTCTAGCAAGAAAAAGAAAAAGAAAGATTATAGAATTTTGTTATGTTTAGAGACGAGTTTTATACAGGGTGTTAGGAGACCGCTTCAGAAAACGAAGACAGGCGATAGTACTAATGACACACCTTTGATGATGGGACGGAAATAAAACCCATACTAATTAGAAAAAATCATATTTTTTAAATGTTTTATTAGCATTATTTACGCTCCATCATGTTAGTACAGATAAATGAAACGAGAGTTAAAAAATACATTACTGAATTAATAAAAAACAGCAATGAAACACAAAATCAAAAACAGCTGATGCTCGAATAAAGGAGCGCGCGCCCCCGGCGGAAACTCGATATGTATTTAGTTTCAATTTGGACCTTATTCCATAGGGCCACGGAGCATTTAGATTGCGCGCCCGCGCATTCGTTGATCCGAGCATCAGCTGTTTTTTGATTTTGTTTTTCATTGCTGTTTTTTTTTAATTATTGTTCTTTATATATTTTATACTAGCTGTTCTCCGCCCGCTTTGCTGGCCGTAATATAGAATCACACTTGAAATTTATTTCAAATATTCCTTAAGAGCAACCACAACCGCAAATAACTTTCTTTATCAACCGTTAGTATAGCAACCGCATAAGTAATATGAAATGATAATGTTTATAACACGTTCATTAAAAAGGAAATGATGAAGGATCTATGAAATTCAAAAAATAAATAGCCTGTACCCATTTACAAATCATTCCGCGTTGAATCACCATTGTCGATACGTTCACTAGTTTTCACGTGATAGGCGAATAAAGAAAACCCATTTTGATATGTATAGATTAAAACGTGGCGTTCCTTGAGAGAGATGATGATTATGATAGATTAAACAATTTATAATAATCTAGAATTAAATGATATTCATTACCTGTCTCAGAAGCGGTAGCATGTTCTGTGTCAGCTTCGCGGAATCGTCCGCCATCTTGTTTCCGTTGAGCCCGTGACGTATTGATCACCCCCTCGTCACCATGAACATAATTTTCATTATAAAAATAAACCTGTAAAATAATGTTAATCATGTATATCAATATTACAAATGTGTTAGTGTTCGAATGTATGTGTGTGTTATCTAAATAATACTTGAGGATATGTTAGACGTCCTAAGTTATGTATTATACTGGTGACAGGACTCCTTTGTCGGAGACCGTCTGGATAGGTTGCAGCCGGAAAACTTGTGTGCGTACATGTACCGGATTTAAGGGCGTTGTAGCTAGTAAAATTATTGGGGTAATAAAACTTAACATTTTTGTATTTCTCAGAATATAGAAAAATAAAAAAAAACGTTAAGTTTGTTACTTTATTTTTAGAACTAAAGTTTTTTTTTTTCATGGTGGTTAAACCCATGCTCATAAAACGTCGAGCTAGTTAGGATGAAATACACTACACTACATTGCGCCCGTCACCTGAGACTAAAGATGTAGTTTCGTTACCCCAGTTACATTAGCTACAGCGCCCTTCAAACCGGATCACAGTAATGTTTGTACAGTAATATTTGTCCGTTGCAATAGGCGCTGTAATGGTAGCTAGATGGTCTTCGGCAGAGACCTACCAGCAGTTAGTAAACTTATTTGAAGGTCTTGAATCGTCAATGATGATTTCATTGGTCAGATGTTGCAAGTAGCTTATTTAGCACTTTAGGCATTGTGAAGCAAATCCTAAACAATACAGGCATTATACCAACGGTCTACTGCAGTTTTGATGAATAATAACTTGTATGTCGTTGCAGTAAAGCTCAGTTTAGTCTGTCTACCTGCACCGAAGGTTCGTGTGATAGAAAGCGCTGGTGTCATGTGACTTACTGTTAAGCCGATACTTTCTTTTAGACTTCAACTAAATCTAGGCTAGATTTATGGTCAAGGACATAAATAGTCTTATGTGTGACAGTGCTAGTTGGTCTCTTGCCGGAGACTGTATAAGTACCACTGCAGCTCATATTCCCAGCGCCAAACAGTAATGTGGAAATATTACTGTGTTCCGATTTAAATGGCGCTGTAGCGAGTGAAATTATTGAAATAACGAGACTTGACATCTCGTGTCATATACAGTCGAGAGCAATATGGTGTAGTGTATATCATCGTAACTAGCGTCATAATGGACGGGCGTATTACTTACCATCAGGCGAACATCACTCTTGTCTCGTCGCTTAGTGAAAGCCTACATTTATGTAGCAGTACTGCTCCTAGCTCTGATCCTTGAGCTGTACCAAAATGTACCACGTCCTACTGCAGTTAATAGAACCGTTGGATGATGAGACTTCATGTCTTGTCTTAAGGCGATGAGCATGATGAGGAGCAGTATATACTATTGTTATTGATAAGCGTATTATCAGATACTCATAAGAAATTGGCGCTAGTTAGGATGATATACACAACACCACATTGTGCTCGCCGTAAGACATAGGATGTTAAGCCTCGCTACCCCAGTAATTAGATTAGCTACAGCGCCCTTCAAACCGGCACAGTAATATTTGCACAGTACTGTTTGCCGGCTACAATAGGCACTGCGGTGGTACCTAGACGGTCACCGGTAACAGAGACCTTTTTTTTTAAAGAATAAGAGATCTTCCAAAGATACCCTGGTTCTAGGAAGAAAACCAGGTTATGTAGGATTTCTATCCAATAAAACCCCCTAGATGGTCTATACTACTCCTAAGCACATCCCGGGAATACCGTAACCCTCTGCAGCACCCTCCATTTGATACGACAAGCTTGAGACTATCTCGTACTTATCCTGCACTCCGGGATAATTAAGTGGACAACAAGAGCTTCAAGCCCAAAAAGCAACAGAATCCTACCAGCAGTAACCTCAGATCTGATGAAATAGTATATAATCAGATTTGTACCCGACCTTCGAATTTGAAGAGTTATATGTCGTAATCTTTACGACCTTCCTCCAATGGTTGTAATAAATTATGATAATCAGAGACGCCGTCCTATTCCTGTCGGAAGGTCGATTACGTAGAAAGTCCAATTATATTTTTTAATTACGACAGTAATTAAAAACTATTGTGTTGATATTGTTTTTGTGGTGGTGGGCTAAGGCCCAATTACCCTCAATGAATTATAAGAAGAGACCGTGGCCGCGCCACTGCATGGCAGGGCGGGACCGATCGATGTGAATATCTTTAGGGTTCGTTACGCCAGTGCACAAGCTCCAGCACCCTTCAAACTGGAACACAGGAAAATTTGTACACCACTGTTCGACGGCTCCAATAGCAACGTCCGTGGTATTTACACGATCTCCGCCAACAAACATTTACCACCAGTAGCTGTCCAAACCCAAATCTATCAATTATCCATACTCTGTCTATATGACACCGGATATCAACTTGGTACATTTGTTTTTACTGGTGGTAGGTCCCTGTGGCCGGAGACCGTCTAGGTACCACCGCAGCGTTTATTTACTTTAACATAGGATTTGCATACCGCGAACAAATGCATTAATTAAGTAAATATATAATATTTACCTTCTGTGATTGTTTAAAAATGGACGCAGTGTATATACACTGAATTTGTTTTTAAAACCCGGATGTCATTGGAATAATTCGAGATAAATAAACTCAAAGCTTCAAGTCGCACAGAGAGCAATGGAAGGGGGTATGGACGGGGTTTCCCTGCGTCATCGAATCAGAAATGAAGAGATCCGCATGAGAACTAAGGTCACCGACATAGTCCAAAAGATTGCTAGCTTCAAGTGGCAATAGGTAGGGACCTCGAAGGACTGACAGTCGATGGGTCACCAAGGTCTTCGAATGGCGAATGCGTACCGGAAGTCATAGTGTTGGTAGACCCCTCTACCAGCTGGTCCGACAATTTGGTGAAGGTTGCGGGAAGCAGCTGGATACGGACAGCGTAGTATCGATCGATGTGGAGATTTTTGGTGGAGGCCTATGTCCAACAGTGCACGTCTATTGGCTGATAATGAAACTCATATAATAAACGGCGCAATATTTCAACTGACTCCATCTGTGATCGTGCAGTTAAACAAATGGTGGCAGGTCTATTACCGGAGACTGTGTAGGTACCACCGCGACCCCTACTACCTACCTCAGAATGAACAAATCACCGCTGGGCTCTAAAGGCGATGCTATCGAACTACGTTCGTATATTATTCTAGTAGCTTCTTTTTTTTTTATATGATGATGTTCTCGCCGCAGTTTTATTGATAACCATAGCGGCTTCATCGAACTCAGGGCCTAGTAGCTTCGTCGGACTCAGGGCTCGCGGATCTGACGTTCGCAAGCTAAGTAATTTAACTACAGCAAAAAAAAAAAAAAGTATTTTTCTGATACATTCTTTTTTTATAGTTAAAATTTTATAAAGAAGTATATCTTAAAAATCTATTAGACTACGTTTTGTTTGTTTTACACTACGCGACACGATTGATAACAAGTTTGGCGAGTTGGTGTAGTTCGGTGATAACCTTTAACTGATCATTTGGGTCATGACCACCGTATATATGTACTAGATATCCAGAGATTCATGGACTCATGACGAGATCTCCGACCAGTGAACGCAAACACTCCAAATTTAGCAGAGATATTCTTCCGTTTAGAGTCTAAAGATGGAATTTACAAAATTCCTTCCGGAAGAAGAATAGAATAGAATAGAAGATGCGGGGTTGTTATGGCCCGCAAAGCGAGCGGGGACCAGATGGTATATATATAGATAGGGGGTAAACCAAACATTCACCAATTAATAAGTGAAACGCTTGTCTATAACATTGCTAGTTAGAATGACACAAATGACATTAATTTAATGACATTTTAATCGTGTATAAACAGGATATTCAGTCTTGTCACTGCAGTAATTTCGACATATAACGCCCTTCAAACCGGTACGTTGGCGTTCGTCGGTTGGAAAGGAGCTGCGGTGGTACCCACCTAGACGGGCTCCGGCATGGACCTCTTTATCTTTATCTTCACAGCCACTCTAACCTCTGTGTGTCATAAAGATGAATAAAAGAGACCAACTCCTGGTAAAGAGAGCACGCCTTCCTGATAACTTTTCCAATCTGGCGAAAATCGCAAGCAATCAATAAACGCTTAATGTTAAGTCTCGTAACCCAAGTTATTTCACTAGCTACAACTCCCTTCAATCTGGAAACCAGTAATGTTTGCACACCACTGTTTGGCGGCAGAAATAAGAGCTGCGGTGGCATTTATTTAGACGGACTGCGGTAACAAAGATCTACCATCAGTAAGCTCTTAGTATAATATATCAAAAATCTCCTATTTAATATATATAAGACAACATTCAAATAATTTTTGATTATCACCACTAGTAAAAAGACTTACTACTAAGTCTCTGTTTACTAGTGTTAGGTCTCAGCTGCCGGAAACCGTCTAGGTAGGTACCACCACTTCTCATTCCTACCGCCAAACAGTAGTGTGCATACATTGCAGTGTTCTGTTATCAAAGGTGCTATAGCTAATGAAATTACTGGAGTAACGAGACTTATGTGTCAAGGCGACGAACGCAGTGTGGTGCTGAGTATACCATCCTAGCGAGCTCCACGTTGTAGTGGATAGGCGTATTACTTACCACCAGGTGAATTTTCCGCTCGTCTGGTCGCTTTGTTGATTAAAAAAATTTACTTATTTAAACTTAACAAGTGTATATTGATAATTATCATAACATGCCGAACAAACTGTCACAACCGGTGTATATCAATAAATAATATTTAATTGTTTGTTTGTTTGTTATAACAAACCTTGAAATAAAATACTGTTTAGTGGTATACCACAAAACAGTATTTTATTTCAAGTTAATACATACACGATACAAAAACAAAAAAACATTAAAATAATTTTCTTGTTATTTTTTCCGAGTAATTTACGTAACAGGTTGACCGGTATTTATATATATAATATAAATAATGAAAATGAATTTTATTTGTTCGTCAATCACGTGAAAACTAGTGAACATATCGAAACGGAAACATGAGCATTCGACATGGAATGATTTGTAAATGGTTATAGGTTAATTATTTTTGCCAATCAATGTGGAAAAATGGATCGATGTGGAGATCTTTGGGGGAGCCCTATGTCCAGGGCTGGACGTCTATCGGCTGATGATTATAATTATTTTTGAATTTCATAGATCCGTCATCAATTCTAATCAACTTTTATAAACATTTTCATTTCGTATTTACGCGGTTGCTATAGCAACGGTTGCGGTCAAAGAATATTTCAAACAAATTTTAAGTATAATTCTATGTTACGGCTAGAAAAGCGGGAGGATAACAGCTAGTATATATATACATATTCCAATTTAGTATTACTAGAATCTATTTAAATTTGTACCAAATACAATAATTTTATTGGCACTAAAATTTATAATAACATAAATATATATTGGCAGTTCATCGTCAGCCGTGTTTAGCTACAAGTGTATAATTTTGCACATCAAATTACAACTCACGATTCGCTCGAAATTCACGCACACATACACATCCCTAACAAAACATACGCACACCAGGGCGAAACCGACTACACTGAGAAAAGGTCCGAGTCCCTACGTCACTGGCGCGCCATGTATCGCTGTTGCATATTACAGTGACAGGGTTGCCATGTTTCAAATCATTAAAACAAAGTAAGGTGAAATTTGTTTCTAAAATAAATAAAAAAAAGAAATTGCTCTGACAAACTATTGTCGCCTAAAATTGGTATTGACGTAATGCTTATTTCATTATAATATTTCTAAAATATTAATACAGTGAAATAAAATGCAAAAACTTAAGAATATTTTAATAAAGGATATATATAAATATAAGAGATATCCAGAGAGTCATTGACTCATTAAGAGATCTCCGAAACTATTAGACGTAAAACACTCACAATTATGTATAATATTTGATATTGCGTATGGTATTTGGAAGTGAACTTAGAATGGATTATAGAAAATTCTTTCACCAGGGTGAGTTTTGGGGGTGTTAATAACGGTAAGCTCGGCGCGCGGCGGTTTGTAGCCGAGCGGGAATATTTCTTACAAACTTCAAGTCTAAATTTCAGAATTAGATAAATTTATATTATGACCAGCAAAGCAGATGAGGAATAACTAATATGATATAAACTATGATTATTTTCTTTTATCTCCTGTTCAAATTAAATGCTAAAACAATTGGGGTATATTATCCAGACGCAACTTGGATGAAAATGATTATGAAGAATATATTTGCGAATACATTCTATAAATATTTATTTATGGTTATAATTAAATGAAATAATCAATTTTGGTTGTATGTATCATTAAGTGGTCGATTCACGTTTATACTAGCAATATTTTTTTTAAACAAGCGACGAGTCTAGCGGTATGTTCACATGATGGTAAATGATACGCCCGCCCATAACAACGTGGCGCTAATTAGGGTGGTATTCATAGCACCACATTGCGCCCCTCGCCTGACACATACGATGTAGACTTTCCTTTAGTAATTATATTATCTACAACGCCCTTTAAACTTGAACACAGTAATATTTGCGCAGTACTGTTCATCGGCTGCAATAAGGGCTGCGATGGTGCCTAGACTGCCTACGGCAACAGAGACCTACCACCAATAAATCTAGCAACAGTGAACTACTATAAATTTTACTCGCCATATTTGACATGAATTATGATTTAACAGGTATATGAATAATACATATATCCTTAGAATGTATTCTGCGTCGAGGAAGGAGGAAGTCGATTTCCTGGTATATGGCAAATGACTCCAAGGTCAGACCACATTTTCATTATACGTAATGACAAATACTAATTTTTTTATTTGTCCTCAAAGATAACAAACGGGAATATTTCACAGTAGTTTTAAAACAAAAGCAAAGAAGAATTATAATAATAAGTACGCACAGGTGTTTACTTTATTTTATTTATTTTTTTTGTTTAGTTTTAAACTAGTTTTCTTTACCAATACTCCCTCATCTTTTTTTTTATTTCACGCAGCGACCAGACGAGCTAAATAGTTTCCTTATGGTAAGTGATACGCCTGCCCATAACAACGTAGCGATAGTAAGGTTGATATAAACTGCACCAGATTGCGCTCCTCGACCTGAGCCATAATGTTGAGTCTCGTTACCCCAATAATTACACTAGCCACAGCGACCTTCAAACTGGAACACAGTAATGTTTATTTACTGTAGAAATTTGTAATTTTGTTAGTAGTTAGCGGTAGACATTTACTAACAATGGGATCCAAAGTGCAGGTCCCTTGTAATGTAGACGGTAAAAGTGTCGTATCTGGGAAGATTCGATATCATTCTTCTTCTTCTTCGTCGCTCCCTAAATGCTGAGGAACGTGACCACGCGCAAACAGTCTCCATTGAGTGCGATCATATGCAGAGTGAACCGCACGGTGTATACTGCCATCCACCGCCTTTCTAACAGCTTTCATCCATGTGGTAAGGCCTCTTCCTTAAGTACGTCTGTCTTCCAGTCTCCCCAAAATGACTTGCCTCTCGAGACAGCCCATTGGAGAATGAGACGTGTGCCCAGAAAAGTCGAGGGCTCTTTGTTGGCACACTGAGACCGATCGATATCATTACTTCCCTTAAAATTTATAAATGCTATTAACAGTATACAAGTGACTATAGTAGTAGTATATAGTACAGTAATTATACTTGATAACTTTATATACGATTTTTTTACTGCTTCATTAGCGAAAGTATTTATTTTAATTCGCTAAGTTATAGCTGGTACATAACCGCTGATAATTAATTTTACTGGCGTTAAGTTCCTAATGCCAGAGACCGTCTAGGTAGCTACCACCGTAGCGCCTACTGAAGCAGACAAACAGTACTGTACAGACATAACGGTGTTCCGGTTTGAAGAGCGCTGTAGCTAGTGTAGTTGTCGGGGTAATGAGTCTCAACATCATTATTCAAGCGTCGAGCGCAATATGGTGCAGTTTATACCACCCTAACTAACGATACTTTCTTATGGCCGGACGTATCACTTACCATCAGTTGAACTTCCCGCGTTCTGCCGCTTTGTAGTAAAAAAAAAATTAATTAGTCTTTTAAGAGTAAATATTGCGCAAATTTCATTTTCGCTTTAGAGGTACCTAAGTCTCCTGCAAGGTAAGCTTACACCAGGAAATATGTTTGTATCCGTATATCAGTTCATCAAATTTTTGGCGAGAATATTTTTATATTTAGCTAAAAGCGAGTACTAATTATCTTTATATAAAATATAATATCATTAACAGTTTCCATTGTTTATGATGATCCAAACCATACTACTTTGTTGGAAAATTCCCAGGCGCATGCAAACGAGCCGCGATATCTACATGTTACCGGCAAAAACTAATGAGTTTAGATTACAAAGACTACAATTTCGTTGTAGTTATAAACTAGCACTTAGCGACATGGGACATTACCCTCAGGCTGATCCAAAAATTAAAAGTAAGATAGCGCGACAGAGCTGTAAGTACTTCTATGACGGATATTCTATAATCCGAAATATAGAAATTGATAGCTGATGAGGGAGGGATGAGTTGGAGTGGAGGCGGCGTAGAGGACGCAGGAGTGTAGGACGTCTAGATGGACTTATAAGAACGACCGGTAGTAGGTAGATGTGAATAGCTGAGGTCAACATTTGGTTGATGATATTTGGGAACGCCTATGTCTAAGAGTGGACTAATAAACGCTGATGATGATGATGACAGTAACACCGGATTCCGTTTTTATTAACCGATTACGGGCTATCATTTGACATTATTTTGGCATGATGTTGACTGACAATAAAACCGGATATGATGACGCTTTTTTTTACTAAGATTTCTCCGGGTATCAACTTGAGATTCGTAAAAGAGCGATGCTGTTATAGCAGTCAATTTACAACATGATGGTAATTCCTATCAGGATGAGGATTTTAGATTGGGCCAACAATTGAAGCAGGGTCATCCAGATTTTAATGGAATAGTACATTTGTTTGTTTGTTTTCTCAAGTCTGTTACCGCCAATATTGCATAGTTAACCTTTTGTTGGTTTTCTCCTCGTGCTCTAATAGTTTTTTTTATTATTTCTTCGTTTAAATTACTAGTTTCATTGCAAACAGTATTGCTAACCGTTAATATATCCTGTTCCTCGGTTTGAATAACCGTCTTTTGACGCAATATTGTACAGTAATATGTCTCGATGTTAAAGATTAATCCGACTGTAAACTGGTTCATAATATTCGAATGGTTTAATTTTTTTTATTCATAATTAATATTTAACTGTTTCCTCTCTTTCCATCTCCACTTAGCTAGCCATGGCTAAATTTGAAGTCTGTCATATTTCCAAGTGTAGACTTGAAAGACTGGAAAGGACCCTATGGGCTGTAAACTGTATCTAGGTACCTACCTAGGGTTCCAGAAATATGATGAAAATTATACATATTATATATATATATATATATATATATATATATATATATATATATAGGGGTTGAAAAATTTTTTTTTTCATTCGCTGATCACGTGAAAACTAGTGAACATAACGGCATGGAAACACTATTCGATAGACTATAAATTTTTTGAATTTCGTAAATACTTCGAAGATTTATTCCAAATTAAGTTTAATAAACTTTTTAATTTTGTGTTATTTACGCGGTTGCTATAGTAACGGTTGCTACACAAAGCCATTTGTGGTTGCTGTTGCTCTCAAGGAATACTCCAAACAAACGTCAAGTCTAATTTTATATTACAACTAACAAAACGGACGGGAAACAGCTGGTATGTATATATACATAGCACACAACATTACTGTCTTCCGGTTTGAAGGGCGCTGTAATTAGTGAACACCCTGTGGTGATGAGGTTTAATATCTTAAAGCGAAGAGCATAACGTGGTGCTGTGCATATCATCCTAACTAGCACCATGTTATTAGCAGGCTCTCACCATTAGATGAACAGCGCGTGACTACGTCGAATAAAAATTTAGTTAATCATATCACAAGTATACAGTTAGTTCAGTTTATATAATTCAAATGTGGTTAGTGGGCGGTCAATGTCTTTATTTGGCCTTCTTTTGCGTCAAACACGATTGCCATATGATTTTTTTTTATTACATAAAGCGATGTTACGGACGGACCGTTCACTTGATAAGTGATACGCAATACTTACGATAATGGAGTAGAATAGAATTTCTGTTTGGTCTACTCCTGGATATTGTCTAGAACTTTTTTATTATACAAAGCGACGAGACGAGGGAGATGTCCACTTGATGGTAAGTGATACGCACACCCATAACAATGTGGCGCCAGTTAGGATGATATACACTGCACCACATTGCGCTCGTCGCCTTGAGACATAAGATATTAAATCTCGTTACTCCATTAATTTCACCTCCTACAACGCTGTTCAAACCGGAACACAGTACTGTCTGTCGACTGCAATAGGAGCTGCCGTCGTACCTATTTAGATGATCTTCGGCAACAGAGACCTACCGCCAGTACAAACAGAGAGAGAGTACTGTTGTCTGCTCTGTAGTCTCGGGCTAGTAAGAAAAATACTAAGGTAAGCCCAGCGTATCGTAGAAAGCGACTAGTCGGGTTTTCGAATTCGTGGGCTTTGAGGGTTAGAGCCTTCATTGGCCACTAAATGAGCCCGGCGTGAACGAAAGGTCGAGATGGACTTGTCCATGACCTAGCATAACGAAGGCTACAGCGTTCCTTGGAACAATGCAGGGAGCATCTGGTGCGTTCTGTACGAGATCGGTGGTCCTTCGCAATGCATTGGGGATGGCCACTGAAAGGACCTTATCTTCTTTTCTAAAAGCACCTTTACAAGGTTACCCTTCCGATAATAAGAGAAAGGTGTCATTGTAGTGTCTCTTTCTGGCGTCATAATGTAGTATACTAATACAGTGTCCTGTGAAAAGGGAACACTTACAAAATCAGCTGATACTCCAGATATATAGATATAATAATGCCTTAAACGCCCCCAGTCGAATAACTTTAAAAATCCCGTCTCCAGTTATTTCTCTATCGATTTTTGCAGTCAGTTAAGTGAGTAAACTTGACATCATTTTCTTATCAAAATTTAGTAAACATCAAGTGTAATATAATAAATATACTTAAAGCATTAAAATCGCAAAGTGAACTTGTGCTAATTAGTTGAACCGATTTTTGGACATCCTGGATCCCCAAAATCAGTTTTCATTTATATCAACATCTGGGAATTCGATTTGGACTCCGAAGGGTAGAAATCGACCACTATGAGGTCAATTAATTTCCAAACTGTTTTTTTTTTTCAATAATGCGTGAAAAAAGTTATATAAAGATGTTTAGATATTATCAAACGAGGCGTTTTGTGGCTCATTAGTTTACCGTACGTTGTAGAGTTAGTGTGTAGGTTAATACTCACTCCGTTAACAATGGGTGAAACGAAAAAAAATTCGCGATAAAACCGCACGCCAAGTACACAAGGTCGCGGGCTGCAGTGTGCGCGTGCGCACAACGCCGGCACTGCGGACCAACTGAACGAAGCTCGACGCGAGCGGGCGCGCGACCGTTATGAACTTACAAAGAAATCGGCAAGCGCGACACGGTTTTTTGATAAAAGGATCTACATACGGCAGTCTTCTATTGACTGCCCGCCATTCTCATATTAAGTAGCGTGATTTTTTTAAATATCGACTAGTATCTCACCTGGTGGAAAGCGGTGTAACCTTTGATGCTGTAGCACACTAACCTACAAGTAGCCTACTTCTTCTATTCATTATTTTCTTTAAAGTTTATATATCATAACTGGACGGTAACACCGACGCAAGCAGACTAAAACAAAACGGTGAAACGTTCACTTTCTTCTAATGCCTTTTTATTGTTTAATGTGGGCGAAATGCCTGCGCACAGCCGTCCTCACGGAGGCAAGGACAGGTTATGTCGGAGTTGCACCGACTAAAACTCCCACGATGTTCCTCATCGTCGATTCAAAGCGGGGTCACAGGAACACTCTCGCACACATCTGCGACCACGCCAACGTTAGCCGCATATCGCAGCCCCATCTCGGGAGGGAAGGGAAAACCCTCCCTTTCCACCTCTGTAGGAGCACGCCGGAACAGATAGTGCGCCCTCTCCTCGGCCTCTTGCAGTCGCGCGGGCAACGGATTTCCCCGAACCCGTTACCCAGAAGCCATGGAAGCTAAGAGAAAACTCTCTCGACTCCCTGTGGCGGATCCGATCATGGGCGCGCCGCCACCTGTAATACGGCCACGGAGGATAGAGAGAATGGCGCATCGCAATGCCGACACTCCTCGTCCCCCGTGGCCTCTCCGCCTCCGTATCAGCGGTGCGGCACCGCTTATTCGCAGAGGGTACTCCGTCCGCGACTCCACTCCGCGGCACGCATTCGAGATAAGCTCACGGTGGGCCTCCGGAGCTTTAACCTGGACCGGCCGCCTCGGGCCCGCTGGGTAGGTTCCTCTTCGCTTCACCGTGGACGACCCAGCCACGGCTACTAAGCCCCTCCGCTACGACAAGGCGGGAACCTGTTGGGGGATTCATCTAATGCCTTAATTCCTAGTGGACCAGGTGGACCCCCAGGGTTTACGGGAGACGCGACAAAGGTCAACGTCTAATCTTCACAGTTTTTGTCGAGTTCTAAGAATTTGGTAGAAATGTTGCTCCAGAGAGTACACCGGGAGCATCTAAATTTTGAAAGTGGTCTATAAGTAACAAAAACCCGGCCATCTCTGATCTAATGGTAAGTCACGCACTTTCGTGGTAACATAAGTTAACATCTTCAAACAACTCTCGTAACATCATTATACACTTAATGGTGGGTAATCTCTGTTGCCGGAGGCCGTCTCGGTACCACCGCAGATTTTATTCCTGCCACCAAACAGTAGTGTGCATATTCCGGTTTGAAGGTCATTGTAACTAGTAAAATTACTGGCGTAACGAGACTTAACGTCTTATGTCTCCAGGCGATGGGCGTAATGTCGTGGAATATATACCATCCTATCTAGCGCCGCATTTTTATGTGTGCGCGTATCACTTACTATCAGGTGAACGTTCCGCTCGTTTCGTTGCTTCGTTGTATAAGAAAAAAAAAAAGTACAACTAATTTAATATATAACATTTAATAATATACTTAAAGAAGTTACTGCAGTCATTTACTTATTAATTAGCTTTAATTATTACCTTTGGCCTACTCTAAGTAAAGGCCTTTCCCCATTCGTCTTGATACATTTTAAGATTTTATTTTCCTTCATTAACGATACAAAAAAAATCAATAAGTTAAGATGAAGTTTTCCATAAGTAAGGCGCTTTATATCACTATTTATCTATCTCAATATATGTAATGAAAATATGTTTTCTTTGTTCGCCAATCACGTGAAAACTAGTGAACGTATCGACACGGGAACATGAGCAATCGACGCGAAATGATTTGTAGATAGTTACAGGCCATTTCATTTTTAAATTTCATAGATCCTTGATAATTTCATTTTTAATTAAGTTTTATAAATAATTACATTTTATATTAAATTATTTGTTTGGTTGCTATAGAAAATCATTTGCGGTTGCGGTTGCTCTCAAGGAAAATTTTTATCATTTTTCTTCTTACTTCGTATGAGTTACTATAGTTTTGTCAATTCATTTTATGACAGAAAGACAGTGTGAAGCGAACCTACCCACATCATCATCATTCAATAAATGGCCACAGGTATCTATTTTCCCGCAGTCTCCAAGCCATTAATAGTGTGCCTGCCATAAGAATTACTTAAGATGTTTACACTATTGACTAAACGCGATAAAGATGTTACGCATCATTACTTCCGGTTATCCACAAGAAACGATTTCATTCTAATCTGAATACAGTTTAAAAAAACTCAACGAAATAAAGATTGCCTTAGTAACTTGTTCAACGAGTCGTCTCACGTAAATATACGTGATTCGAATAAGTTCACAGAATTCAATCTATTGATATTCAATTCGGATATACAAGGCGCGATTTGTCAGTATGTATCAACAGTCTACTTTATGGATGTATGTTCAGAAACTTCATCATCATCAACATTGGACAAGAGACTGGATCTCTAGATGATCAGGTCTCCTCAGGATTCATTTATCGTGTGAGAAATCTTATCATAGTAAGGGTAGGTAGGCTAATGGTAGATTCCTGTTGCCAAAGACCGTTTAAATAGCCACCGACGCAGCTTCTATTCTGTACCTAACAGTACTATGCAAACATTACTGTGTTCCGGTTTGAAAGCCACTGTAGCTATTGAAATTACTGCAATAATGTGAGTTAACAATTTTATGCGACCCGAGGAGCACAATGTGGTGGTGTGTCCATTCTAACTAGCATTACGTTGTTTTGAGGAGGCGCATCACTTACAACAAGTGAACGTGTTTAAGAAAAGAAGCGTCAGGATTATACAGGATTTCTAACCAACATCATCTCCTCAATGGTATTATGAAGACCAAGTCGTGCTACGATTGTGACTACATAACTTATGCTGTCTATCCTGAAACTGTTCAGCGATGATACCAACACAGATGATCACAAGCAAGAAGTCCGCCATCACAGGCTTTATCTTTTGTATATCTCCAGAGATTCATCAGTTCATCATGAGATCTCCAAAACTGTTAGACTTAAACACTGAAAATTTGGTAGTGATGTTGCTTCTGCCGTTTAGACGTCAATTAAGAATCATCATCATCATCATCAGCCGATACAGGTCCACTACTAGAAGTACAGTTAAGAATGGAATTTACAAATTTCTTTCCACAAAGGGAAGTCCGGGGGTGTAAATAACACAATCAGGTCCTGGTGAAGGATGTCATTAGTTGCTGCCGGTCGGGAATATTTCTGATAAATTTCAAGGGCGGAGAACAGTTAGTATTTATATAGCTGCTAAAATTGAATGTGGAAAGGTGTCCTTTAATAGTGACTGTGTACATTTGTGAAGGTTTTTGCATAAGGTTTGCGGATCGCGAATTCGGCCGGTACATTCGCAAACCGGTCAGGTTTCACCCGGGCCGCGCCGGCTCGCCTGCCGATCTTGCTCCGAGCTCACTGCAAACAGTTTGCATTAGAAAGAACGGAAGCTGTTTAATTATGCGATTTTATCTCATTATGTGAATACATAAGTAGGAAATGAAAAATATTATTAAGACACCCTTAAGAGAGAAATCTACGAAAAAACGGAAACTCACATAACAATAAATAATTATTTTTTTATTAAAATCAGCAACGAAATAAAACATTCACCTGATGGTAAATGATTCATTTGACCATGATAACATGGCGCTAGTTAAGATGGTATACACTGCATCACATTATGTTCTTCGCCTTGACACAGAATGTTAAGCTTCGTTACAGTCAGTAACTTCAATAGCAACAGCGTCTTTCAAACCGGAACACAGTAATGTTTGCACAGTACTGTTTGGCGGAAGGGATAGCAGGACCGGTGGAACCTAGGCGATCTCCGGCAAGAGAGACCTACCACTCATCATTATCATAGTTATATATTATCATAATAATTCCATGGTATTGTAATCTAGCTGGTGGTAGGTCTCTGTTGGCAGAGAGCGTCTCCCACCGCAGCGACTACTGCAGCCGAGAACTGTTGCCGAGAACTTGTTACGGGCAGGCGTATCACTTACCATCAGGTGAACGTGCCGCTCGTCTCGTCGCTTAATGGAATAAAAAAAAGGATTATTAATAGGTCATCATAATCATCATCATCAGTCGATAGACATCCACTGCTGAACCTAGTCCTCCCCCGAAGATCCTCACATTTGTAAGGGTATTGTGGAAATTTCAGCCATTTCCCACCACGCTGGCCCAACGCGGGTAGTTGGGAGCCAGTGCCTCGTTTGTTGATTAGCAGGCTACACCACGAGCAGGTGCAGCTGGCTTGGGTCTCGTAAGTTGTTGTGTGGAACCCCTTACACCCCCCCACCCCCTAATAGGTTAGTTTATAATTCCTATAAACATAAATGTTTAATATCAACCGTTACACAACAACGCGTATAACAAATCCATTCGGCAAGCGTCGTTTATTTCTATACGGGTATAATAAATAAAAAAATTATTATTACGATAAATAACATTATTAGAAACACTACCAGTAAACTGATTAAACGACATTTTTTTTTTATTCCTAACGGCACTATGATATATTGTGCGCGGCGTGTGAATAGGCCTTAAAGGAGGAGTTAAAGTCTAAATGGAGCTTCTATGTAACAACAAGGAGTTTATTCTTTTTATAAGACAGACAAGATTAATAATAATGCACCGCTTCATCATCAGCCGATAGACTTTCACTGCTGGACTTGGGCCTCACCCAACAGCCCTGTAGCTTCGGGCTAGTAAGAATAGGACTAAGGTAAACCCTGCCTGTCGTGGAAGGCGACTGAAGTAGTCTAGAAGTTTCACGGTCCTTGAGGGTGGGCGTCCTTATCGCTTAACAAGCGAACCTGCGTGGGACAGCGTATGGCGCAGCGATGGTGCCTAGGAGGGTTAGACTCCTCCTCAGAGATGTGTTAACACACAGTGTAGTAGGGCACCGATGCGTTCTGTAAGAGATCCCGGAGCCTCTCCGAATGCACTGAAGCAGACCATCTAGGGGGTTTTAGTGAGTAACAATCTCACATAACCCTGACTGCCCCCCAGAAGCAGAGTATCTTTCGAAGATTTCCCCCGAAAGCAAAAATAAAGGCTTCTCCGATAGATACCCATACGGTCGGATAGGGGTTAATATGGGGGGATTTGGGTCTATACCCACTACGCTGGCCCAATGCGGGTTGGTGGGAGCCAGTGCCTCGTTTGTTGATCAGCAGAATGCACCACGAACAGGTGAGGTTGGCTTGGATTCCGAGAGTTGTTGTGCGAGAGCTGTTGTTAGCAGCAAATGATTATGCTCGCCGCAAGACTCTGTATCCTCATAGGCAATTGCACCAGTGAAAGCATTCTGCCAGCTTGATCATAGTATTATACGTACATAGATTTTTTTTCCACGAAACAACGAGACTAGCAGCACGTTCACCTAAGGTTAAGTGACACTC
Organism: Ornithoptera priamus; assembly: GCA_029034505.1. Lineage (NCBI taxonomy): Eukaryota > Metazoa > Arthropoda > Insecta > Lepidoptera > Papilionidae > Ornithoptera > Ornithoptera priamus. Next base: position 808,957 of record JARDWD010000500.1, on the reverse strand, counting down.
CTGATCATAACGTGGCGCTAGCTAGAATGTTATACAAACACTACATTGTGCTCGTCGCTTTAACACATAAGATAATAAGATTCGTTACCCCAGTAATTATACTAGCTATGGCGCCCTTCAAACCGGAACACAGTAATGTTTGCATACTACTGTATGTCGGCAAGTCAAGCTGCGGTTGCTACTTAGTCTGCAACAGAGACCTATCACCAGTCTACCTGTTCATGTTCATAAATAAAATAAAGAATGCATTTAAAGTTTCCAATTTGCAGTTGTGTGAGTACACGGACACTGGTAATTAAGTGTTAGTTATCTAACGAGGTGGAAACGTTTCTTATTAAGGCGTCTGTCGCAATGGCTCGTTGCTTCATCAGCCCGGGAGAGTGGAAGTCCTTGGTGGCAATGCTCTTTAGCACATACTTCGTTTAGTCATATCGTTGATACCTTATTTAAAAGGAGACATAATTTGATTCTAGCAACACTGACCTCGCTGGGTATTTGGTACTCGCACGCGTTTATGAGCTAGGATGAGTGCCGGCGCCATTTTTTTTTTATTCTACGAAGCGACGAGACGTTCACCTGATGGTAAGTGATACACCTGACCATAACAAGATGGCGCTGGTTAATAATAATGTCACTAGCTACAGCGCCATTCAAACCGGAGTACAGTAAAGTTCGCCTGTCTGTCGGCTGCAATAGGAGTCTGCGGTGGTATCTAGACGGTCTCCGGCAACAGACCTACCACCAATACAAGGATATCATCATGTGAATATTATGTGGAATTGACTTCATGTCTAATTTTAAATGCCTTGTCCCTATCCAGCAATATTTATTGGTGACCTCATACATTCTGAACAGCATTTCATGTTAGACGCGGCTTAATAAACAATCCACATAATATGGTTTCTGGTGGGGGTCGTGTCCTTCCGCCATGAGACTCTTGTCGATTCCAATCAACGCCACAGCAGCCTCTATTAGCGGATATTATATTTCCATTAAAGCTGATTGTTCTTGGAACTTGTCAGTATCCTCAAGAAGTTTTCTTTATCGAAAAATCAAGGATCTAATTCAAGGAGATCTACCCCAGACAGACTTGACCGTAACAACTCCTGGTTATCACCGTGTCAAGTTTTAAAGAGGAAGGCGAATATAAATGTTAAGATCTTTTTCAACCGCTCACGATTCTTGAAAAGGTCAAACAATTTGGTGAGGGTCAAATCCATTGGAACTTTATACATTGAAATTGTTAAACCCTCAAATGTTTTTATCATCCGTAACCAGAACGTGCGTGGATAAACTGGTTAAAGTGCAGCCTTGCTCTGCCTGAACCACCAGCGCACAGGCAATAAGTTCAAATTCCCTTAGTTCCTAAAGTGATCCAATAGAACTCACAGGAGTCGACAGACCACAGGACACAGGTCTCCGTTGGCGTCACAAAAAATATGGGTTCACGATTCGTAAGGGTCCTCGGAAATTTATTTACTTTCCATGGTGAAGACCTAAAATGTTGGCTTCACTTCGCCAATGTAGGTAGATAATATTATAAGAAATTTTTGGTGTAGTCTTTGTCGTCATCAGCCGGATAATGCCTTCCACTGGGCATAGACCTTCGTCCGGGATCTCCACGCCGATCGGTCTCGCATCCTCGCTTCCCGCGACTTTCATCAGATCTACCCCTCGATTGATTCTGAAAAATTTTAGTGTAATAATTGTATTTTTGAATATATCACCACAAACCAATATACTATATTTCTTATCATTTTTACCCCTCCAAGTGAGGAGTTTTCAAAATGAAATAAGTGAGAATTGATTGGTTCCTAGTATTGAGGATGGATGTAAAAAAAAGTTAAGTTGGATGATATCATTATTTTGATTGGCCAACTTAACTTTTTTTACATCCATTCACACCACGATCAATTATATACCTGACCAATCAATTCTCGATTTTTTTTAAAAAAAATTACTAATTCGCAGTGGGAACTGAGCAGTAACGCAGGCTTGCATAGTTAGATATGATGTTCACATTTTTTGTCGAGTTCTAGGAATATGGTAGAAATGTAGCTGCGGAAGATCCGCCGGAAGTAGCTAAATTTTGGTAGTGGTCTATGAGAGAAAAAGTCTAGAACCATCCGATATACATCAATAAAGAGATATGGTTACTCGAATCAAAGTTTTTATAGAATTCTTTATATCTGACAATGTATGTTGACTCCTTTAATCCCTCTTCATCAGCCTCTGCCGCCATGGAGTAAAGGTGGCGACTCATTCGCCGCCGCCAGTGATTCCAACCAAACATGATGTAGATGTGTTTAAAAAAAAGAGTAAAAAAGCGCCAGTCGCTGCACTGGCTCGGGCACTGCATGGGTTCTCGACTACGACCACTGCCTTGGCTGCATCGTCCAGAAAGGTCTTGCATATACTTTTTTTCGTTCTCAACTCCCGGTAATAACCCCCTGATGAAGCGATCACGCAGGGCTTCTTCTACATTGCTGAACGCACAGCTAACTGTTAAGCCTCGCAGACACGCTGCATACTGCGAAGAAGTTTCCGTCGGCAGCTGCTTCGCGACTTAGAAGTTGTGACGCTAACTGAATCCAATTCTTTTTGGAGTAAACTGTGCATTCAAAGGCGTCAAAATTTCCTCGTACGGCACCTTCTGCAGCTCCTTTGGAAGAGCTAAATCCGCAGCGAACTTGTACGAATCTTCACCGAGTACGCTCAATAATGTTGCTGTACGGTGACCTCCCGTTCCACCGGTCACTGCTGTGATGTCGTTAGCAATAAACCATTGCGTGATCCTGCTTTTATACATCTCCCACGTTTGAATGTTGAAACTAAAAGTAACTCCTCGTCGCCAAGGTTACGTCCGCAGGTGAGGAGCAGTCGAGACGTGTGCAGCCGGTAACGCACTCACTTTATTGTATCTGCTGTCGGTGGGCGCGGCCACCGCTTATTTCACAAATACCTACATTAGACCAGTATTATATATTTACATATACCTCATACATAACAGTTACTTTTGCTGATTGTAAGTAAATAGACAGTACAGAGCGGGAGAGCGTTGAGATTACCTCAGAGATTACACTGACGGTACACTTTAGTGCGCAAACTGTGCTCCAATTTGAAGAGAGTGTTTTGATAATGAAATTAGTAAGGAACGTGACTAAAGAGCTGATGTAATAAAGCAATGTGGTCACTTGAATATAGGTAAGCGTATCGTCACGGGGTTGTAAGGGGTTCCGCACAACAACTCGCTGGATCCAAGCTAACCTCACCAGCTCGTGGTGCACCCTGCTAATGGTGAGGCTCTAGCCCTCACCAACCTGCAATGGGCTAGCGTGGTGAGAAGAAGGCCCAAATACTCCCACATGAACCCTTACAAATGACGACCCCTGGTGCCCAATGATGCGGACAGCGCAAGACCGATCGATGTGGGGATCTTTAGGGGAGGTTTACGTACAGCAGTGGATGATGATGATCAATCGTATCATCAGGTGAACCTCTAATAGGTTCCGTTACTAGATATAACCGACATTGCCTTGTCTTTACAATATAAAATAGATCTCAAACAATTTCAGTTGCGGCTGAACCTTGAGGTACTCTTGAAAATTAACCTGAAGAGTTTAATTCAAAGAAAGGTTAAAAATAATACACGAACACATTTTAATTATTTATATTAACTCCGCGACGAAATGACCTCATTACGACCATATTAATACACGTTCAGTAACGGACACGGACGTAGCCTCCCTTACAAACTAATAACAATTTCAATCTATTCGTATGCAATTATATGTAGCTGTTAGTTTAACGAGGAAACAATAATTAATTAATTAACAGTTAATAATTAAACACTGAAAATAGAATTAATCACAAACATAATAAATTTGACTAGTTTATTGATTTATTGTATTTAGGATTGTAGCAAATGAAAACTATAAAGCCTATAGGTTCCCAAGTTTTTATAAATGACCTAACAAGAATAAAATTTCAAACTCCTTTTAGATAATAGTTATTTAAATCAACTTATATGGCCATTATCTATTAATAATCACAAATTAAACATTAGTTCTCTCTCTCTCTTTTTCTTTAATCGTGTTATAACAAAGCTCCAGCGCCCTCTAGAAGACGGTACTGTCTCTATTGGAACCTATGCTGAAAGAATTAACTTCGATGCTTTTTTTGTATACATAATCTTTATAGAATTAAAAACTCTAAAAAATCTATTTCTACATAATTTTTTTAGTTAATATTATACTCTGTTTTTAAAAAATAACTATATATGTTATATCTTCTTTGTAGAATCTGTCTGCGGAATTCCACAGATTATGTATAAGCGATTATATTTATAATCGCTTTTTTTATTGAAATGCCAACTTAAATACTTAAATATGGATTTAAAGTATATCAATGGTGTCTGATGATTTCATTTTCTTATGTGTTATCAATATAAAAATAGTGATATATTATCCAACAACACAACGAGCGTCACATTCATCTGATGAGTGATACGCCCGCCTACGACAATGTTGTGGTAAGGATGATATATACTACACACTGTACTCATCACTCTGAGATGTAAGTTATTAAATCTCATTACCCCAGTAATTTAATTAGCTATAGCACCCTTCAAACCGACACACAGTAACGTAAGCAAAGTACTGTAGTTTGGTTGAAATGGTAACTGCTTTACTTTTTTTTACTTTGGTGTAGTATCGTCTTAAGGCACTTTAAATAATTTCTATGTAATGAAATTAGATAATATAGCATGTGTTATGGCTATTAATAATCTGTGTAGCCGGCGGCCATTTTGGGTGCGCCATCTAGCGGCACGGGCCGGTAGTAGTCCTGCATGTCGCCCCAGCCGCGCGGCGCCACGTTGAAGTTGGGCCCGCAGACCAGCGGCAGGCGCGGGCTCTTCGGCGACGCGTACACGTCGTTCAGCTTCGTCGGCGCCAGCGGCACCGGCACCTCCACGTTCTGCACTGTGATCGTCGGCGCTGACACCGGGAACGGTTCCATTTTGGGCAGGTTCGAGGTGTGCTTCAGCGCCGACTTCGGATAGGTTTTCTGGTTTCGCAAACTCGACGGCGGACGATACGGCGTGTCGTGGTTGGCGACCGGCACCGGGGTCGAGCTGGTATTCGATGTGTTGCGACCTGAAGTGACGTACGCGAAAGTAATGATTGAACACATTACTCAAAGCATCGAAACTAATGATTGCAAATCATCATAATCAACCGATATATGTCCACTGCTGGACATAAACATTAATTAAGATATTATTAGAGCGTTAGAACAAATAATTTATCTTCAAATGATTTTTTCTTATTTACGACATTTGTATTCCTTTCCGACAAAATTATTCATCTCCGCCATTTCCTTAAAGATAATATTTTTTGATTCAACCTCTAAAGAAATGTAGGAGTTCTCTGTTTATTGACACTAGATTTAGGGATGTTTTGGATTTTCTCCAAGTCTGGAGCAAATACACAAAAGACCAATAGTGATAATTTTAAGGCCATGTAGCCATAATCAGATCAGACATATATCAGTGATGAAAATATTGTTTCCAGAAAATGGTGATTCTCATAAATCTAGTTTCAATCTAAACTGATGATGATCTTTCATTTGTCTACTATCAATTTCAGTTCCAAGTTTGGATTTGTTTTCTCATGATGAGGAACTATAAAGCATGAGTAGCCGTCTAGAGTGCTCACCTCGTCCCTCGTGCACCCACTTGACGGAACGCTTCTTCCTATTGACGTACATGCTCTGTCCCCGGCTGGTATGGTTGCTGGCGTCGCTCAGGGACCTGGAGATGGCGCGAGCCAGGTCCATTTGCTCTTTTACCGTCGGATGCACGCCCGGCACGTAGAAAGCTGACGATGCGAAGGTTTTCTCTGCAATGATAACAATATAATGTTTTATTTTAGATAAGTTAATAGTTTTCTTAAAACATAAATAATTATACTATTGCAGACAGCGCAGGCTCACCATCAGGTTTGATGCAGTGAAGGTAAGCTAAAAAAGACTGGTTTATCTTAATAATCTTATAAATTAGACATCATAATTAGTACAAATAGATCAAAACTGTTTCCTAAAACTTTGTTCAGGAGTCGTAAATAATTATTGATCGTACCAAACTTGCGATCTTTCTTGATGATGTGCTCCTCGGCGTCGGGTGCTGGCGTGAATATCTTGTTCAGGTCCACTTCCTTGTTGCCCACGATGACCGGTTTATTCTCCAGGTCCTCCTATACATTTGACGACGTATATTAAAAATTGCTGTACTTCAATAATACTTTATTTTCTACTACTTTTACTTTATATTCTTTTTATATACGACGTAGGAGACGAAACGGATGTACTATTGACAATTAAATAATATCTTAAACATTAAATCTAGTTAACTACACTAATGCTAAGCGCTGCTGCGGTATTTAAAGAAGCTTCTAAGAAGGAACTTAACGATTGTACTACTACCACAAACACAGGAGCAGTTGGATAAAGACTTCCCTCTTGGATCTCCGCAAAGATTGGTCATACGTTGTTTGGATTCAATAACTCCTCGCGATCTTCTTCTATATTATATGAGATAACTACAATATCCACTACATTTGTAATAAACAAATCTACTCTAAAAGGTATAAAGTTACAATAATTGTTATAATTAGTTAATTATTAATACGTTAATTATATTAACATTAAGCAACACTTCCGCCCTCTCGTCAGTTAGTGATAATATTATTCAATTGTATTAATATAAATATATTAAGCGGTTTACTTAGACTATATACAGTGGACATTAAAATTATATACTTATCTTCTTAATATATTTACATGGTGGAGATGATATAGTTTTCATAATATAAAGAAAGAAATAACGACTTTTTTCTTTCTACCCTCAGTTTACTTTTATGTCAAAATTGGTAGGTGTATACATATATAGCTGTGATCTTATGAAGCTATATAAGTTTCGAAATATCTATAATGACATTACTACTGATAAAAATATTTAAATTGACTTTTTATCTTCAAGAGGTATGATCAACAAAGGAGAAGATGTATATGTTACACACGACAGGCAATAAGATTTATTATTTTTGTAGTAAAATATTAAGATTAGTATAAAGAAAAATGTTATAAGGTGTGCATACTACTTCTTGGAATTCATATAGACAACCTATAAATTAAATGTAGTTATAACACCATGAAAACTGTACACATAGTTTTCTTATAAAAAGGTCTTTGTAGTCTTGATATTTATTTTTGTGATAGTCTATTACTCTACTGCCTACAGAGTAGGCGCTGGCGATTCATTACGAAAGAGAGGGAGAGGGAGAGAAATTAATTTGTGGTTATTGATGTTTGATGGACAGACACAACATTGGTATAATTAACTATAATGTAAAAGGGAGCGCTGGAATATTTTTTCTCCTTGTAAATGGGCGGTAGATCACAAAATTTACCAAATCGTTGATGAAATTTGAAATATTTTCATTTATTTAATCCTTTGATCTATTCTACTTGAAAACTATGTTTATATCACATATCAATGAAATATATTTACAAGTCGATGTCACTACAAAGTCCATGATCATCAAATCTCGCATTACTCTTACGGTCAACTCTTCCAGCGTACGCGCGTCGGGCAGCTCCCGTACCTCCACATCGTTCTTCAAAAAAATAAATCTATTTAACTAATAATAGTAAATACTAATAGACACAACAGAAATTTAAGGTAAGGCAGTAAAGTTTAGTGATGTACGGGCGAGCACCTGGTGGAACTTTATCAGATAAAACTTACAAATAAATCTAGACCGCTACAGGTAGAGATTGATACGTAATGCATTTAACTGCTGACTAGAATCTATAATTCGCTAGATCCCAAATTTACCATTGATTTTTTAAAATAGATCTTTCATCATCATCTTGCTGCTCTGTTCTATTAACAGATCTTGCTACAAATTAATATCGTTGAAAAACTTGAAGTAATATAAAATATTTAAGGAGCATTGAGTTGCTATTGTTTCTTCATTGTTTGCTATACTGTAGAAATATGAAATTGTTTACTATTATATGACTTATAAGCAGCACCTTTATGTTTCCACTGTTGGGATTCACAATCTGCTCTCACAGGAAGGCAGACAACCATTCATCTACCACACTTGCCAATTGCGTGTTGACGTTTGTAAACTCATTTGTCTATAGTAGATCTCTAAACTTAGACATAACAGATATAGTAATTAAATGATTACGAAAACCATTAGTGATATCAGTTAAATATTTTCTACTCCTCCTAACAAGTTTTAATGATATCATCCTACTTGTGTTGAAATCAAAAACATGTTGCAACAGTGTGAGTAAAATAAATTAGAATTCTAGCACCTGCTCGGCTAATCCAGTTCATTAAAATTCTAGAATTAAATCTAGTAAATAGTAAGGCAGAACCAGCACCAAAGTGTAGATAGCAAAAGCTTCAACTGCTCTCAACTCTATATATATATGAAATTCCCAACTATCTAGATGCTCGTAACGAGATCTCTGGAACCATAAGATCTGCAGACTTGAAATTTGGTAGCATTATTCCTTTTATCGAGTATAGGTCAGGATTATATATTAAATAATAAATATTAAACCAGAAAGGGATTGAGAGGATGTTAATAACGAGAATGGGATGCCGTGCGAGAATATTTCTACAAAATCAAGTTTAGATTTGAAATCTAATTCTATTACGCATCCAGCAAAGTCGAAATGGTACAGCTAGTATAAGTATATAAGTTAAACAATATCAGGTCTTACTGTACATAGATAATGTGTGAATTCAATTAATTACGCATGTACTTTAGACGTTTTGACTATGACGAATAGGTAAGTGTTGCTGGAAGGGCGCCAAGTTTCAGCTCGTATACATTGCCAACTGCCGAACCGCCATGCCAATACGCCGCGTATAACAGAAATTCGTTTTATATTTTAGTATTGAGGGCGGATCGTCCGCGATACTCAGATATCGCAGATGAAAACAAAAAATCGATTATTAATCCGCGTCACACTTCGATGTTGCGTCTGCGTCGGAAGGAAACGTGGACGGGCGACACAGCGGAGATTTGACGCAAGACGAGCAATCACCTATAACAACGAAATATAACTAACTACGAATATTAATAATAATAAACAGCCCTCTAAATATTCCCACAGCTGGGACGCAGGACTTCCTGTCAAAAGGAAAGAGCCAAACTTTAACCATCACGCTGATCAAGTACACGTTACTGATTTACGATTATTATACTTTTGAGATTTTCGTGTCTTTCCTATCCTATGTATAAGGGCAAAGTTTATACACTACATATTGGGAGTAGACGCTGTAGATGTTACCTGTTAAGTTTTTAGCTCCTGTCGCGGTCTGTTAATATCGAATATAGATCAATTTCGAGCTTTAAGAGGAAATCCCAATTCGTTAAATGCATAAGAATATGGAAATGGTCTAACCTAAATATGATTTGAACAATACGGATATAACAGAAAATGTGATGAATGAGAGAAGAAAAGGAGAGACAGAAACTGAGAAGGAAGAGAGTGAAGAAGTGGAATATATAATAATAATAAATAAGTTAATGAAAAACTCAATTACAAAGGTCCTGCCCCGCAATGCAGAGGAACGAAAAAACAAAATCTAAATGTGATCAACTATAGCAGATTGCTGAGTAATCGATAGTGTAAACCTCCTAGGGTTACTTGTTGGATACGTATGTAGCTACTGAAATGTATAACATTTCATGTTTTTCCCATTTGAAGTAGTTCACAAGTGTTGCGAGAGGTTAGTAGTCGACTTTGACTGTTCGAGAGCACTCCAGTGTTTCTAGATCGACCGCAGCGACGAGAATAGAATTTCTTTAATGTTTTTTAGATCTGGAACATTATTTTGTGTATTATAAAATTTTATTTTAAAACTTAACTATAAAAAAAAATATTTTTCTAGTTTCAGATAATTCAGTTTTTTTTGTAATTATCGAAACGACGAGATGAGACGTTCATCTATCTAATGAAGTTTGTGTCAATTCAATTTAAATTCCATCTCGAATTCACATGATGTTAAATGGAAAGTTGAAGATGTGAGCTCGCTGAGAATATTCTAGTTTACAGGTCTTTTTAACAAGTTGACTGCTTAAGGAGATCTTAAAGATCTCCTGTGAAACTTTCAACCAGTGAAGCGCCAAAAATCGGAAAAGGAGCGTACATACATGATTACTGCTTTTAGTTAGATTCAATAGTTAAGTAAATAATATGGAGATCGTTTAGGTCTCACACACTGCGATTAAGGACGATTACGAGATCTAATAGGGCTCCAACACACTAACTCTAAGTTTTCTTTTTATTCATCGAAATGAGGAGACGAGAATGACGTTCACCTGATGGTAGGGAATACGCTCGCTCATGGCATCCTGCCGCTAGTTAAGATGTTATTCACAGCATCATATTGTGCTCGTCGCCTTGAGACATGAGATGTTGAGTTTTGTTACTTCAGTAATTACACCAGCTACAGCGCCATTGAAACCGGAACACAGTATTATTTGCACAATATTGCTTGGTGGCAGAAATAGGAGCTGCAATGGTTACCCACATTGTCTCCAGGAGCAGTGATCTACCACCAGTAGAAAATGACCATTCTTCTGAAAATGGCTCCGCAGAGGGATTTTTGAACTTGCTTTCACACATCATATTATAAAATGGTTCATCATCATCATCATCATCAGCTGATAGACGTACACTGCAGGACATAGGCATACACTGCATACGACTACATGTAACACTTTTTAAGATTTGGAAGATGACTACTGGTGTTGCTTGCTTGATGATGGTAAGCCTTTGTTGCTGGAGACCGTCTAGGTCCCACCGCAGCTCCTATCGCAACCGACAAAAGGTATTCTGCAAACATTACTGTGTTCCGGTTTGAAGAGGGCTTGTGACTAGTATAATTTCTGAGGTAACGAGATATAACATCTCATGTCTTAAGACGGTACAATGTGGTATGTGTATATCACCCTAACTAGAAACACGTTATTATGGGCGGGCGTATCACTTACCATCACGCGAACGTTCCACTCGTCGCATTAATTAATTATATAAAAAAAAAACTAATAATTATTTTTATCGTTATATATAACTGTTATATTATTTAAGCAGCTCGTTAAGCTGGTATAACGGATGTTAATTAATTAACTATAACCTCAATATTCCAGTGAGGAGATCTTCCAAAAGTAGGTCCAGTAAGCATCAGGGTAGATGGCGCCGGAGACGTCTATTCCTGGACGCAGACAACGGAAGATTAACCTATTTAAGATGCTCACACAAACAATGCTGATGCAACGGTCTTCCGAAATGAGGATGAGCGCGTTGTGAAACCGTGGAAGCAGCGCTGATGAGGAAATAATGTCTTAACAAATTAACGGCTTCAAGTAATCAGCGTTTTTTTTATTCGACACGAACGAGACCTTCACCTGATGATATGTGATACGCCTGCTCATAACGTGGCAGTAGTTAGGATACACTGCATCACATTGTGCTAATCGCATTGAGCCATAGGATGTTGTCTCGCTACCCCTGTAATTAAATTAACTACAACACCCTTCAAACAAGAACTCGGTAATGTTTGCACTGTACTCGTTGTGAAGAGACTTTAAGAGACTTAACACCCTACGTTGTAAGGCGACGAGCGCAATATGGTGCTGTGTATATCAACCTAAGTAGCGCCACGTTGTTATGAGCAGGCGTATAACTTACCACGTCCAGTTCAACACATCGATAAATTAAAAACATATGCTTGATGCTTTGAGACATAAGTATTGTTATTCCAATAATTTCACCAGCTACAGCGCTCTTCAATCCGGATAATATTTACAATACTATCAGCATACAACTGATTGGCGGTGGGAATATAAGCTGTGGTGGTACCACTAGTGATCCCATCACCAGAACCCTAGTCCACTATTCGGGCCAACGTTGGACAAATACGTCCAACAGTTGGACGTAAATGTTTTCACAACATGGAGTTGGACTATTGTTAGAGCCGAATGTTTCGGTGGAACGGCTCTGGCCGCCGCTTGGTGCGCTGCCAACTTCCAGCGCTGGGAAGCCTTCGCGTTATTCTGAACTCCTCAGACATTCCTTCTCGGTTACAGTGCGATGATCCCCGCCAGAGTTCAAGTGTTCTTTACACTCGACACTCGCTTTATGGTATCGAGAGATAACTCTAAACAGTTTTAGTTCTTTTTTATCTAAAAAGAGGGCTTTTTTATACAATTAAACGACGAGAAGAGCGGGAGGTTCACCTGATGGTAAGTAATACACCTACCCATAACAACGTGGCACTAGTTAGAATGTTATACACAGCACATTGCGCTCGTTGCCTTGAGACAAGATGTTGAGTCTCGTTACCCCAGTAGTTACACTAGTTATAGCGCCCTTCAAACCGGAACATACTACCCTCTGTCGGCTGCAATAGGCGTTGCGGTGGTACTTACTTAATCTCTGAATAATTGTAGAAGCACACCTTATTTACCCTTGACTAACTCGTATGCAACATTTCGCTTATCATCATCAGCCGACAGACGTCCACTGCTGGACGTAGACCCCTTCAAAGATCTCCACATAGGTCGGTCTACAGTCAGCATAGTATGCGTTACCGCCAGGCTACTAAGGACACTCGTTTGCAGTTGTTTGTTTATATAGGGGGATTTGCGCCATTTCCCACCATGCTGGCCCAATGCGGGTTGGTGAGAGCCAGAGTCTCGTTCGTTGATTAGCAGGATGCATCACGAGTAGATGAGGTTAGCTTGGATCCCGTGAGTAATTGTGCGGGAATCCATTACACCTCTCTGGATATCTTCTGTATATATATGGATATGCGCAGAAGAACTAAGGTCCCCGATATAGCCTAAAAGATTGCTGGACTTCAATGGCGGTGGGCAGGGCACACTGCGCAAAGGACTGACGGCTGATGGGGCAGTAAGGTCCTCGAGTGGTGGCCGCGGACCTGTAGACTACAGTGTTGGGAAGCCTCCCACAAGGAGGACCGACGATCTGGTGAAAGTCGCGAGAAGCCACTGGATGCGAACAACGCGTAGCCGATCGATGTGGAAATCTTTGGAGAAGGCCTATGTCCAGCAGTGGACGTCTATCGGCTGATGATTACATATATAGGAGATGTCGAGAGATACATCGACTCATCATGAGATCTTCGAAACCATTACACGTAAACACTCACAATTTGGTACTAATATTGCTTCTGCCGTTTAGAGGTCAGCTAAGATTGGATTTTACTAAATTCCTTCCCCAGGGGGAGTTACGAGGGTGGGTATTACAGCCAGAAAAGATGGCGAGGAACAGCTAGTATATATATAACGATATATTTGTATAAGTGCCCTTACTGAACTCACCACAGCGCCCTTCGGAGCTGGTTTGTAAATATGTATTTAGGGCATTAATTAATACGTTTATATGCAAACTATATTATACGATGATAACCTGTATCTATAATTATGCAATATATATATACGAATATATATATACATGTATATATATATATATCAACATTTATATATAAATGTTATCTATAACGTAATAATTTAAAAGAGAACTTCATCTTACTTCTCTTGTAAATGCAATAGGTTGAAGCTTATCACGAAATCTGTGACAAGCAATATTTTTAATATTCACTTTTAGGTGATAAGCTAATCATTAATTTAATGTTAAGTATATTAAGTGCTTTTGAACTGTGTTACAGTAAATAATATAACGAAGCAATCAATGTATGCTACTGCGATTACACCAACAGCGATACTTATCGTTAAGTGAATATCGTCATGTCATCTTTTCTGTTATCTTTGTATAATCAAAATGAGGTAAGGGATACAGTCTAGCAATCTTGTGGGCTATGTAGGTGATCTTAGTTCTTCTGCAGATCTTCACATTTCTGATTCGATTGTTTTTCAGAATTTTGTGATTCAGAGAAACTCCGAGCATAGCCCTCTCCATTGCCCTTTGTGTGACTTTGAGTGGCCACGTCTCGGTTCCCTCGGTATGTCAACACTGGCAGTGGGCAGGGCATATTGGTCAAAAGACCGACTGCCGATGAGGCAGTAAGGTCCTCGAGTGGCGCTTGTGTACTGGTAGACGTAGTGTTGGAAGACCTGGATCTGGTGAGAATCGCAGGAACCCACTGGATGCGAGCAGCGCGGTACCGATCCTTGTGGAGATCTTTACGGGAGGCCTATGTTCAGCGGTGAAAGTCTATAGGCTAATGATGAAGACAGTTGTCTATAATAACGAGATGATGGTTAGGATATTTACATAACACGCACGCTTTATATTGTGATACGTTTAGCCAGAGCGTTGTTTCACTGGATCATAGTTAGCATAGTCTTACTATCCGGTACAATTATGTTCCGCTACCAAACAATTCTTTTATTATACTAATCAAGGAGACGAGCTGAATGTTCACCTGATGGTAAGTGATACACCTATAACAACGTGCCGCTAGTTAGGATGATACACTGCACCTTACTGTACTGTACTGTATACGTCGCCTTATGACAAGATGTTAAGTCTCGTTACTCCAGTAATTGCACTAGCTACACCGCTCCAACTGGAACACAGTAATGTTTGCACACTACTGTTCGGTGGTAGAAGTAAAACGTATCATTAACGATCATCATTTCATCACAGTTCAGAAGAGTGATGATATTCACGTTGAACGAAACTCGAACACGTTTTAATTATATAAACACGTTTACTTATCTAGCGCTTACGCAGTTTTAAGTGATTCAGGAGTGCTTACACGCGATAAGCGCACTCCATGAGTGCCAATATCTAGACTAAAATGTGTTGTATGCCTAGTGTTTGCAGTGCGACTGCGCAGCCGCGCCACCGGGGTTATTACGTACCAAGCGATCGAGAAGCGATGATGAAAATTATACTCGTACTTTTATTAAGAAGATTGTATTGTCTACTGCTGGTAGGACCCGCGGCTGGAGACCGTCTTGATGCTGTGCAAACATTACTGTGTTCCGATTTGAAGGGCGCTGTAGCTGTAATTACTGCGGTAATGAGACTCAACATCTCGATATCTCAAAGTGATGAGTACAATAGCGTGCAGCGTATACCATCCTTACTAGCACCACCTTGTTATGGGCGGGCGTATATCTTACCATCAGGTGAACGTCCCGCTTGTCTTATCTCTTCGCTGAATCGCTTTTGTTAGCTAGTGTGACTAGCTGCCACTGTACTGTAAATCTACCACCACAACAGCACCTCTGACTTCTTGTGAACATACACGAGCCTGAGTATTGTATTCAACTCATCACCGCCAAGGTCTTCATTATCATTTGACAGTGAGAATTGAGGGTAACCTATTGCAGATGAAGGAAACTGTGCAAACATATGTTCCGGTTTAAAGCGCGCTGAAGCTAATGATATTACTGAGGCAAAGAGACATCTTACCTCCCAAGGCTACGAGCACAATATAGTGCAGTGTATCTCATCCTAACTAGTGCCACAATTTGCTCGTCGCGTGGCGTTTGTTGAATAAGAAAACAGTATAATATGACTTTCAACAGCACTTGCCGCCATTAGTCACAAACCGCACGATGCACAACAATCACTTCGTTTCGAGTGATGCTGTCATCCGTTCATATTACGTAAATGACTACTTTACACAGTCGCACTGTAGACGCACCTTTAATTAATATAGTACTGGAATTAATTATCAACTTAGTAATTGTTTGCCGTCGTAGCAAAGAAGAATCTCATTCTTCTTTGTTACTCTCTTTTTTTGGATAAACCAATGAAAATATAAAAAAGAAATAGCTGATTGTAAGAATAATATAATGAAATGATCTTGATCCTGTTCTGATGAGACATTGTAGTTTTCAACATCCTGTTGTAGTTGGAAATATCACCTTTAAGTTAGATTCGTATATATTTCAATCGTAGAAAGAAAATACTTGTTTTTTATCTATACTTGCGGGGTACCAAAAAAGGAAGCAGTCCTGGTGGTAAATTGATGTAGCCTGTAGACCACCAGTGAGAACCGAAGTAATCTCCGGCGTCGCAGCCACCAAGAAACCACATCACGTTCTTAGCGCAAGGCAAGTTTTATCAGTTTGGACACTGATGGTTTATACCCTAAGTGGGTCTGTTAAAGTTTATCTAAAGATAACTGTATTTAACTTTGTTCTCTTTCAACTTATGATGCAGGAGAGCAGATTTAAATACTCTAGCAGGCTTAGAGATCTGACTAAGTCCTTATGGTCCTAGTCATTAGGATAGAAAGCAACTTTCAAATCCAAAAATTTTTAGTGCCTATGTTTATCGCATAAGGATATAGATTTCTACTTTGCTTTTCATTTTATATTTCTAGCTAGCCTATGGATATCTAGAATATTGGAAGAGTATCTAATTAGTAAAATAGTAACGCCCCCCCCTTAACAGAAAAATTTTATGTAAATAAAATTAAGGTAAAGCATAAAAAATAGCATCAGCAGTATAAGTTTACTTGGATTACTTTTAGAGATATTGCAACCACAATTGTCCATTTGATTATTTATGTTTTATTGTATTAGTGTATATATCTGAAGGTAATAATATAAACATATAAACAATAAGTGAATACTTAGATAATATAATAAATATATTGTATACTGGGCCCAGTACAGCGCCTTGCAGCACACCTCACGCGTTGTTAGAAGCCTGGACTTACTTAATCGGACAGAATCAACTTACCCAACTTACAGGGAACAACTTATAACTGAGGTTCGTGAGGAACTCTTTTTTCTGAGGGTCGTACATGTCGGAGGGTTTGAAACCTCGTTTTGTGATGAGCGTGCTATTGACGCTGGAGGAGCTTTTGACGTCGTCGAAGCTGTCCTTGTGTACGACGCGGTCGTTGATCTTGTGGATGCTGGACATCTTGTTCGAGGAATACTGGCTCTCGCTTATCGTCATCATTGTTGTTGGCTTCCAGTTTTTTCAATTATCGACGTTCTGAATTCACTTATGTCCACTGTCCGACTTATGTTTCTCCCGTGATTGATGTTGCTGTCCTACGGCGTCAGTACAAGATGGATGTTTCAGTTATGAACAATGAAGCCTGGCTGAAACTCTGCAAGGTGTCGGACGGCCAGATGAATGTGTGAGTAATGACCGCGCTCGTGTGCAGGAGTCGTTGTTCTTTGCGGAGGCGTCTCCTTGTGAAACACGTTTGTGCTTGTGATGGATATATTGCAAAATTGTTTTAACATACACGGTTAATTGTTTTTTTTTTTGTAATGTGCTAATTAGAAACCAATTTGCTTAATAACAATGAGGTTGTGATAACGGTGAGATGTTCGTTGATCCAGAATATTTTCGTTCTATAATATTAAGCTGGAACGCGGCAAATTTACAAAATATGCTAAAAGACGCTATCCAATTTCCATAACGTTTGGCTCCGGAATCGAACCGAAGGCCTTAGTGACTAAGCAATGGAGACTGTCGAAAATTTTTTATATTACATCCTGCTTATGAGACGCCATTGAAACAATAAACTGTGTATCGGATTGTGTTTGTGTGGGATTTGGACTTTACAGCGTTGTTTTACGAGCGAACAGTTTCAGACCGTTTGTTTGTGTTCAAGGGAGTTTAAAAGCGTTATGAGGGGTCAGAATGAAGCTGGATGTAGACGCGTAGACGAATACAGCGCTAATGAGAGGCGGAATTGCGAAGCGTAATGACTATTGAGGTCATAAACATTTTTGGCAGAATAAACGCAATGGAGATTCAGAAGACTTCATATTGCAGTTTTGTAACTGTCAATATTTGAACTGTGAATAGGAAGGAAACCTTTAAAAAGGTTTATTCGTTATCCTTTTTGAATGTCTCCTAAATTTAATTATTACTTATATGACGCTTATTATACTTATGACTCAATGTTTCTGTGTGTATGGAGAAGGTTAAATGAAATTTCTGCTTGTACAAAAACACTGGATGATGAACTCACAAACAATCCGACTGACAAAACGAATATATCACCAGGTCCTCTGTAAATGTGAGAAACACTTCGCGATCGCTGTGAAACGATTTGGCTTAACGGAGGACGTCAGTGGCGCAATGGAACCGTGCCGCGTGCAGACGGCGGCCGACTGCGCCGCGAGCTGCCTCCAGACTAACGAAAATAAGTTTTCAAACGCCATTGCATAACCTGTGGCGGAGCTTCACTCTCTGTAGGGTGACCAGCATTCCATACAATTTTCCCGAATTTCTGGGTAATACATTGGCGAACCTAGATTTGGATAATTTTAAAGCTAACATTCCAAATGCTTCATCTACATCATCAGCGTTTCTTAACCCATCACTGGATATGGACTTTCTCCAATGTTACCAGATACGGTCTCAGCTTTCTGTTTCCACCCAAACTTATACTAAGCACCCTAAGCTAATGCTTGTATAAATATAATTAATATATCTATCTTATCTTTACTGACGATATCGTTTGTTCATAATAATGTGTCGCTAGTTAGGATGATATACATTGCACCACATAGTACATACTCCTCGTGATTTTATTAGCTATAGCGCCTCTCAAACCGGAACATAGTAATATATGCACAGTACTGTTTGTCGGCTGTAATACGCGCTGCGATGATGCCTACCGGAACGTTCTCCGGCAACAGAGACCTACCACCAGTAAATCTTATCCTTGCCTCGACCAGTTATAATCTAGATTGTTCTGTTTGCAGCTACAATAAGTATTCTTAGCTGTAATTCGAAAAAATCGGTTCAGCCGTTTTATGGTTATTAACTTTTTTAAAGATGCACTTTTAAATACATCGAGCATTGATAGAGCATTTTAATTGAAATAAGAAGAAAGATTTGCGATGGTTTTTTGGATAAAAATTCGTTACAGGAGCGGTTCCTTACAGGAGGTTGGTTAATTTGTACAAAGCGTGGGCACCACAGCTGGGCGGCGTCAGTGCCAGAGTCTAATTCGGTCCGGCGCGCTCTCCGCAGCAGCGCGCGGCGGCCGTGCTGTGCCGCTGCGTATTTACATTACAACGCCTGAATTTGAGTGAAAACTCGGCGAAATGAATCACTGCTCATTGTTCCACCTGGCGGCGGCACGGGCGTGTACCACTGACCCGCTTTCAGGACTTGATAATGCACCGGGTTCATTGAAAGATCAAGGCTATAGCCTAGAATTGTTAATTAGAATATAGCTTTTACTGGTGGTAGGTCTACGTACTACCGCAGGTACTATTACCGCCGGCAGACAGTACTGTGCAAACATTGCTGTGTTCCGGTTTGAGGGGCGCTGTAGCTAGTAAAATCAATAGAGCATGTACAACGTGGTGCAATGTATATCATTGTAACTAGCGACACATTGTCATCTCCTTACTAGATTGTTTACATCATGTATGTATGTATATATATATATATATATATACTAGTTGTTCCCCTCCCGCTTTGCTGGCTGTAACACGCACAACTCTGGGGAAAGAATTTTATAAAATCCATTATTAGCTGACGATCCACTCCCAACGGCAGAATCAATATCTGTACCAAAATTTGAGTGTTTACGTGTAATAGTTTCGGAGATCTCGCGATAAGTCAATGGATCTTTCGATATCTCCTAATATATAAAAACACTAAATAATTGTAGAGATCCATTCCCGAAAGGTCTCCGTTTGTGGGGGTTCATAAAGGTGGATTTGGGCCAATTTTCCACCGCGCTAATGCGGGTCGGTGGGAGCCAGAGCCTCGTTCGTTGATTAGCAAGGTGCTCCACGATCAGATGAGGTTAGCTTGGCTCCCGCGAGTTATTGTGCAGAACCCATTACACCCCCGTAATTAATATAATATGTTATAATTATTAATTTAATGAGTATTGAATTTTAATTAGTAATTACTGGTAAGGGCTGTAAAAAGCAAGAGCCGCCGCCGAAGCTCATTAATTATTTATTACTGCCTTAATCTTGTTTCATTACTAACTTGGCCGCCTCATCATCATCAGCCGATAATCGTCCACTGCTGGACATAGGCCTCAATTGTTCGCATATAAGGTAACATTTTTTTTTTAATTTAGTACTTCTGAAGATTGTGTCAAGTATTATAATTATTAGGTATTTTTAGAACGTTAATAGAATGAGATCGGCTCCGAAGACGGACCCCTGACCCGACGCAGCTGCTGTCCAGCAAATCACCGGCCAGCTCAGCTGGCACATCGGACGCGACGGCGTACAGACGGTGACAGCTGGCCGCTGCGAAATAGACGTTGTGTGCAACTCTTATATACACTCCGTTATAGATTAATAACCTTATTTATTTATGTATATAGTCTTCATTATAATTTACGTACATTTACATCTTGTGTCTCTCCGGATGCTGCGCCTACATTCAACGTAACGAAGCGACCTTTCTTAGCTTTTTTATTGGTTGAAGAGATGGAGTGTTATGACTTCACTGATTACCTTCGGGTTGTCATCTTAAATAACTTTAAAACTATGGTAACAAAGATAACTCCGTATTGATATTATTTAGATGCTATTATATAATATAATTTACGTAGTGATTTCTTGATCATTAAAAAAAAAATAAAGTATTCAACAATGTGCGGTACAAAAAATAAAGTGGATGGAAGTACCCTCTCAGTCTTTTTTCCTCTCCACTTAAACTACTATCTGACTCTTCAGCCCTTCGACTTTACCCCATCTAAAATTATGTAATTTTCTCCTTTCCTAGCTTAGGAGTGGATTAAGATCAAGAGCGCCGCGCAGCTGATCCACCCAGAACGCGACAGCAATGGATTCGCAGAATTGGTGTCCAATCTTCGTTAATTGTAGGGCGCACAAGAAGTCTAGCAAAAATATCTAGATATATATATATTTATATAATTTTTTGCCACTAGCCCTGGGTCTGATGAAGCTGTAAAAATCAAAAAAACTAACTGCATAATCATGTTTTGAAAAAAAAATACCCATTCAGTTTACTGCACTTGGTTACCGATCAACTTTAAGTCGTACTCCGCACTCGTAACTCGGTGATTGCAATTATCATAAACATTGTCAAGTTAATCACTTAACAGAGTGAAGAGGCACGAGGGTAGCGCCACGCGTCACAATCACACGACAGATCTTTTGTATATAGAATATGTAATTGCCTTTCACTCGTCAATTGTCACCTGATAATAAGTGATCCGATACCCATTACATCCTGGCGCTAGTTGGGATGTTATATACAGCCGTACAATTCGCTCCTCATGGTATATAAGAAGGAAAGTCTTGTTACCACAATAAAGTCAATAGCGCCTTTTAAACCGGAACATAATAATATATGTACAGTACTACTTGTCGGCTGCAATAGGCGCTACGATGGTAACTAGACAGTCTCCGGCAATAGAAACCTACCACCGGATATTGATGGGATCTCACCACATAATCGAGTGATGAACGTTTTATCACCTGAGTTTCTTCGCTGTAGTAAATGGCTGTTTGATCCTGACATACATTTAACTGGTGGTATATCTCTGTTGATGGACGCAGTCTAGGTAGGTATCGCCGCAGCGCCTATTGCAGCTGCCAAACAGTAGTGAGTAAATATTACTGGTCCGGTTTGAAGGGCGCAACAGCTAGTGTAATAACTAGGGTAATGAGACTCAACGTCTTGTCTCATGACGACGAGCAATGTGGTGCTGTATATATTATCATAACTAGCGCCACGTTGTTATGGGCGGGCGTATCATTTACCACCAGGTAAACGTTACGCTTATCTCGTCGTCATGTACATGCATTTACTTCAAATTTTTATTAAAACAATAAAAAAATTATTATAAAATGATGTGTGATTAAAGTTAGCTAGGGGTAGACTTATTACCTAGAGCCCGCGTCCACGGGTGGCGGATGGTGGAATGCTCAATGAGAGGATAAAACCTCCCGCGGACCACAAGGTCCGGAATGGAAACTCAAGAGGCGAGGCTATTGGCGTGCTGAGTGTTGGGTTGGAGCACTTAGTAGTGGAGGTGGCGGAAGTTCCTTTTTGAGTCAACGGCGGCCCACAAGCCCTCCAAGAGGGTTGGCGTCAGATGGGAACCGGCCGTAAAACCAATAGCCAATTATTTATTTCTTGTGCAAGAAAGCACTCAGAGAGATAAAGAGTATAAATGCTAGGGCGTCCCCCTGAAACGATGGTCGAGGCTGCGCATGCGCATCACTACGAATTGCTACGTGGAATGTTGGTTCAATGACGGACAGAAGTGACGAATTGAGTGACTTCCGTAAAAGACGTTGTATAGGTGCATATTATGTGGAAGAGACCAAGTGGAAGGGGTCAAAGTCTAGAAAAATAGGCAATAGCTACAAACTTATTTACCATGGTGATACCAACAAAAGAAACGGAGTAGGCGTAATACTTTCTGATCATCTCCCGCAAAGATTACTTAATGTCCAGAGAATAAATGATAGAATATTAACAGTCAAAATTGCTCTTGATAGTCAAGCTTGCTTAAATATCCTCTCAGCATACGCGCCACAATCGGGAAGCGATGAATCCTTAAGAGTTATTATTTGAGAGAACCTTTACAAAGTAATATCTGAAATACCTAAAGAAGAAACCCTACAACTTGGAGGTAACTTAAATGGACATGTCCGAAAAAGCAATATCTTTTATGAAAACTGTCAAGGTGGCTTTGTATACGGAGTGCGTAATAGTGATGGAGACAGAATACTACAATTCGCTCTTAGTCTTGATTAATACATATTACAAAAATACTAAAAACTACTAGTAGTGGCGGAAACACGACGCAGATCGACTACTTCATGTCTAGAAGAAAGCACCTTGGATGATACAAAGATGTTATGTAAGGTGATCCCGGGAGAACCTCGGGCAACCCAACACCGTTTATTAATTTCAAAAGTATTTTTTTCAAAACCATTCAAATTTATACAAAATTTTATACCTAAGATTAAATAGAACTTACTACTTTAATGTCAACTATTTTTTGGGATGAGCTACAAGAATATTTTAAGCATAATATTAACTCTTCATTTGGGATAATTTTACAAATCTTTGCATACAAATTGCGAAAAAACACCTAGGCAGGACAAAAAAGAGGAAAGGTCCCTTTAAAGAAACGTACTGGTGGGATGAATTAGTTAAAAACATGGTAAAGACCGAAATTTTTTTTAAAAAAAAGGTGCAGTCAACAGGTGATAAAGCCGATCGCTTAAAATACATCGAAATAAAGAAGGAAACAAAACGCCACGTCGTCATCACAGGAAATGTTTCTAATGCAAAATTTTATAACAACCTAGGGCTGTCGAAATCTGAAAGCGAGATACATAGAATCACGAAAGCACTATATAACAGCTCTAAAGATATGACATCGTTTAAATAGATAAACGACGGCGCAAACAGACTGGTAAGAGATGACGATGAAATTAAATCCAGGTGGGTAGAGTATCACAAAAATCTCTTAAATGTAAAACATCCCAGAACATCTAGTTCTGCACAACCTAAACCAGTTTCTGGACCCATACAACTCATAACAGCAGACGAGATTAATAAAGCTATTTACCAAATGGAAAGTCGTAAAGCTAGTAGTCCAGACGAAGTTCCCGTGGAGGTGTGGAAAAGTGTAATAGAAGACGGAAAGTCATGTCTACAAGAACTGTATAATAAAATAAGTGCCGGTAACCAAATACCTAACTCATAACGTATTATTTTTTGTTTTTTTTTTTATAAGGGAAAAGGTGACGTAAGAGATTGCGGAGACTACAGGGCAATTAAACTGATGGCCCACTCATGTAAAATATGGGAAAGAATCATAAACAACCGTTTGGCTGACATCATTACTCCAACTCCTAACCAGTGTGACTTTGTAGCTGAAAAGAGTACCTCAGACGCAATACAGACCTTTCGTATAGTGCTAGAAAAAGCTAAAAATAGGTGATGCAGTCTCCATATGGTCTTCATAGATCTCGAGACAACTTTTAACCACATTCCTCGCGACCTGATATGGAAACCATTAAGATCTCAACTTTTACCCAAAAAATATATCGCTTTAATTCAGGATAAGTTCTCTGATATAACGATTCAAGTACTAACGCCCGCAGGAAGGAGTCAAATATGTGCAATTTCGGTCGGAGTACACCAGGGTTGAACGAACCGCCACAGGATGGCTTAAATGGCAACAACTCACAGGTGTAGTGTGCGACACTACAATACCGTTAAAAATGAAAGGAAAAGTTTATAAAACAGTAGTCAGGCCAGCTTTGCTGTGTGGCTCAGAGTGTTGGGCCACCAGCAAACAACACGTGAACCGGCTACACACTACGGAGATGCACATGTTGCGCTGGTCAGCGGGTGTCACCCTAATGAATAAAATAAGAAACGAATATGTAAGAGAAACTTTTAAAGCCGTTCCCGTTGAGGAAAAACTAAAACAGAGACGTCTACGTTGGTATGGCTATGTTCAGAGGCGACCTAAAGATCACAAGGTCAAAGTGGCCCTAAACATGCCGACGACGACGCGAAATCGCGGAAGACTACTGACACTTGACTGATGTCGATTCAAAAGGATCTGAAAGAAAACGACCTTGACAAACAAGCGTCTAAGAATCGTGCTGCCTCGAGACTTATGACCAGGAAGGCCGCCCCAAATAACTAGGAAAAAAGGCATAGACAGAAGATGTGTGACTAAAGTTAAGCAAGTTGTATAAGATGTAAAGATTACAAATAAATAATAACTACCTCCGTGGTGCAATGGCTAACGGCTTGCTCAGTATCATGAAGGTACCTGATTCAATTCCGAGGCATTTTGGCATTTACCACAGCCATATTATAAATCTACTCCCGTAACAGCATCAACATATAAGAGTCGGCACGGGACGAACACATCACCATCTACAGTGCCATTGTCACTTAATACTACATGAAATTGTAATCAAGCGTTAGCCTGTTGTAGATGAAGAAACAGTGTGCACACCGCTTTATTTCGGTCGTGCCCTCGCGCGTCATCAGTCCGTTATACACCATGACTCGTGCCGGCGTGCAGTTTACGAGCGCTGTTGGTTGCTTGGAGACTTTGTAAACTAACGGCCATCCATTTATTGCACCTTCAACCTATCTAGATATAAAGCTTATTATTTTCGTTGGTCTGCATCAGTGCATTCGGAGAGGCTCCAGAATCTCTTATAAAACGCACGGGTGTCTACACTGTGTTAACACGTCTTTAAGGAGGAGCTTAACCCTTCTAGGCACCATCGCTGAGCCACACGCTCTCCCCAGATTCGCTTGTTGAGCGACAAGGGCACCCACCATCAAGGGCCGCAAAACTTTTAAACCCTTTGTCTGCTTCTACGATAGGCAGGGTCGACTTTAGTCCTATTCTTACTTGCTCGAGATTACAGTGCTAAACTAGAAATAAATCTAGGAATCTATATATATATACATTTTCATCTATGTAGACACATCACGATATATCTTTAACCATAAGGCCTGGAGACTTGATATTCGGCAAGAATATTCCTTTTGCCAAATATGAGACAGCTAAGAACCGGATTTTACGAAATGTTACTCCAAAAGGGGTCGCGAAGACGTCAAGACCAGTAAAGCGGGCGTGAAGCTGGTAGTTGAAAGATAAAACCTTGCACGATGTTGCAGTTTAGTAGGGAGATGATTAGAGCCAATAAAGAAAATATTTATATGTACGTTTCATGGTAAATTGGGTTTTTTTATTTGACCAGGCGACGGGACGAGCCGCTCGTGGCGCTGGTGATGAATGATACCGTCTGCCCATAATGAGGTGCTAATTAGGATACTCTTATAATACTGCACCAAATTGTTCGTCGCTATGAGACAATGTGTAGTCTCGATACCGCAAGAATTCCACTAGCTGCAGCGTCTTTCAAACCGGAGCACAGTAGTTTGTCGGTGGTACCTAGGTCTCCGGGGACAGAGATCTACCACCAGTAGAACAGTTAACAGTTTGTGATATCAAATGGTGATATCCAATCACCAGCATTAGATTTTAGGTCTTCCGCTGTTGTTTAAGCAAGTCTAACAGTTGCAGTGGATATGCTGCTGGAGCTGCTGCCATTGTCGCGATAAAATCAAGGAGTGAATTTAAAAAAAAAAACAACGTTTACACTTGTTTATTGTATTGTAAAATGTATTTAATAATCGTATGTAATAATACTAACAACATTCACACCTTAAGCAGGACGAGAAAGGAAACGTACGGGTAAAATAAACAAAATTTAATTTATTGATAATAACTAAAAAAAAAAATATTTTACACAGTACATTATAATTAGTGTTACACGACTAAGAATAATTATTTTTAACATATCAAAGACGTGGACTAGCAAATAAAAATTAACTTATTACATCCCTTTGTTTTAATTTTCTTCTAAATATTTCAATAAGAGTCAAAGGAATTGTAAGATTTTTATATAAACACCCGGACGTGGGGAACCCCAACGGCTTCCGCTGTATACACTTCAGCGGCGTCCACATGTTATCCGCCACGACCCCGCGATCCGGATGCGCATAGCCCCCGGGTTTAAAATATATAAAGTACAGTTCAACGTTATAACATGGCAGTCCATTCCGACGTAGTAAAAATTGAGAAAAATTGGTCTGAACAGGAAACGGAAACATAAACAAATGGTGACGGGGTGAGAAGAGGTGGGGAGGTAAAAAGATGGGGTTGTGCTGCGGCTCAACCGTTCCATTAAATATCATACATATACATACAATATATAATCCTAAGTTACCGATACACCGATAGGAAAAGAAGCCGTTACAGTAGAAAAAAATTGTTATCATTTAAAAAAGTCTTATTCACTATGCGTAGAACTAGCACACCGTAGCCTAACTCCGAATTCAGTTTTATTTAATCTGTCCAATGCGCGTGCGCACCGAGACGAACGACACGCCGCGCCGCGCCTCTCGACGCTGCAGCCCGTGCAGGCAGGCTTTTGGCAATACATCGCTCAGGTGAATAATGCACCGATGTCACCAGAAAATGCAGTTAGCGCTCGACGTAAGAGCGCGGACTTGCATCAGACAGACAGACAAAACTATATATATATCCGTAATGAGAAATATCCTTTACATAGACGATTAGATGCATGCGTGTTTTATCAATTTGCCCGAGAGTAAGTAAAAAAACGAATACATACATTTTTTTTTTTATCTACAATGGGTTAACACTTGTCCTTAATTTCACATGATTTTAAGTGACAGTGAGGCCGTGGATGGTGAAACGCGTTCGTCCAGTTCCTGTTACAATCGAAGCGATGCTCATATAGCGGCTGATTTATAATGTGGTAGCCAACCAGGCGGGTTAGATAAAACCCGTGCCGCCAATCGCAACACTCGTGCCCCCCGGATTCGAACTTGGGACCTCTGCAATTCTATTAACCGGCGTAAACAGTAAACGTTGGAGCAAATTGATTGATATGCCACAAAGTTTTAAGTGAAAAAACTCCGAACATATACATGTGAAATAACCGACCACCTTGTGCGGCGACGGCCGGACATTGAGCACGAGACGTACAGACATACATACAAAATAAATATATATATATATAATCGGCATATAAAACAATAGGCATAGTTACAAGATCGCGAGCGTTTTGTGCATCCGGTATAATTTCGCGTGTTTTTCCTTAAAAGTATAACATCTACGCACGTAACCTATCTAAGACCAAGACACGAAAAAAAATTAAATAGAAAAAAAACGAAAATGGCAGCGCTTCAACCGTACACCGCTTTAAGAAAGCCGAATCTATGAATACTTGTGCGAATCGATACTAAAACGTAAATTATTACATTTTATATAAACAAAAACAAAACAGATGTATTCACCGTAACTGTCAAATAAGCATCGACTTTATTTTGGATATAGCAACATTCAACTTTAAACAGATCCATCCATGGGAGTAAACGTTCACATTTACGCAGCGATAAGAAATGTTTCAATATTTGGGTTTGGGGAGCGTAGTGGATCAAGGCCCCCGTTAACTACACCCATGAATAACTTACACAACTACTCTTATAGCTTAAGTCTAATAAAATGAACTTTGGGCGTGTCCGTTGACGCTGGCAACGCCCCAATGTATTCATACGATAGCTTCGACTCGGCTCGCGTTCGCGCGGGAACCATGGCGACCGCATTACTTTAGGGGGTAGACGGAAAAAAAAACGTGTCCGTTTTAAGAGGTACTGATTGTTGTGCGATCGCGTCTCACGTGCAAGGGTTAGCGTACAGGTATAAAAAACGTAGTAAAACACCACCGCTACGTGTATATAATCTAACGTTTGAATGCGTTATACAAGTTTACTCGTTTTTTTTTTATAACATTGACTTATCGTTATTAATTCCTTGGAATAATCCGCTCTCGCTTCAATGTTTGCCAACGGTACGTTTCGCGCGCTTTTTGACTGCTATCAACTGACTGGCATAGATATTTCCCGCGTTTTATAGCGCCGTCCGTTTAAACAAATTCAAACATCCGGACACATCTACGCAGACTTGCAGCGTGGCCCCGCGGGTAGGTGTGCGTTATATAATTTGTGCTGACCGTACACTACAATAATTCCGTTCACAAGTCAGAACATCATGGCTTCAAGTTCTGAACAGCCCCGTTATAGAAATTTTGCACTGGAAGGGAATAATGATAGAATCACTAATGATTACAAAATCAGTATATTGAAATATGTCAGATATATATATTAATGAAATTATTATTATAACTTAACATTTAATCATTAGTAATGGATTACTTTGTTACAATAGCTTCTTCCGATTTGCTGTGCACAAACGATATGGATGTATAGCTCTACAAGCAAAACTCAATTAGACTTACACATTAAAGAAATGGTGTTGCTAGGTGACAGCGGTTTTATACGTACAAACAAATCCATCGTGCGAATCGATACCTTTTAATAACATTATTATATACGGTTATACGCAAATAATAAATAAAAATAATTTCTTAAGGCTTTCACGGACATAATATGACAATGACAATGTTTTACGCATCGACATGGCGTCGGATCGGAACCAACCTTATAATCATCCGAACATGAGAATTCAATTAAAACAAACCAATACGTTAGCATTAAACTTATTCATAAAAAATCTATTTGTTTTAAAACTGTAAAAAATTTCCAAATCTAATTACATATTAGAAATTGATACTTAATTAAAATGGAGATATATCGATAGTGAAGCGTATGATAGATAGAGGACGTATCTCCCTGGTACAGATACAATATAAAGATACAAAAAGTCGACGCCGTCGGTTCCGGTCCGCGCCGGGCGGGTTCGCCGGCTATCCACAAGCGAGCCGGCGCGACGCGCGAACTCCACCAGCTCATACAGTTAAACCACACGTAGATATACATTATTCATAATATTTGGTTCTTTAAGTTTTAGACACAGTACGCAGTGCAGCTCATCTGGAAAAATCGGAGAGAATACTTTGAAGAATTTGCGTTTACTACCCTATTGAACTATAGAGCAGAACAGTTTCATAATAATAATTGTAAGAGTCCGTTCAGTATGGTGTTAGATAGCGGAAAGCCGATCTCCTACAATGTCACTTCAAGTTTTTTTCATTGCTAAAGCTTTTTTATTAAAGCAACGTTTCTAAAACATTACCCCGATATTAAATCAATTATAATGTCCGTCAAGTCAGTGCTAAGATTAATTGATAATAAAAAAAACTATATTTAAAATATTTAAAGTCACAACTGGACCATAGACAATAGTTCTTCATTGTCACGTCACTCTGACATTGACTGAACATAAATTGTAGGCGTAAAAAAAATAAATCAAACTCAAGGTATACTCACCGAATCATAGAAACATAAACCGGCAGCTCGCCTCCCGCGAGAAGGCTTCCCAGTGCTAATGCTAATCATAATTAAATTTAACATGTATTTTATAATTACATATATATATGTATTTATATATATCCTGAACCAGTGTACACTCACAACATCGCCACTCACACATATAGACCTACATCTCTCCCTTAGTGGTAGTTTAAATGCTTCCATTTTGTTAAGAGATTATCAACTATAAATAAATAAAGCGAAAGTTCATAGTTCCCTGTCGGTATCCGACTCGGTTTCGGTTCGGTGTAAGAAGCGAACATACATTCGGTGAATGTCCGAGTATGTTTTGCGATTGCTCAGAAACTACGGTTGCGCAGCAATCGAAAAAACATTTCGGCTTTTAAGAAGATAAAATTGAGGGGGATGAGAAGAGGGGAGGTGTAACAGAACAAAAATATTCACATAGGATAAAGCGTTTACACGACCCGCTCACGCACCGCATCAGAAATTATTCAAATATGGAACGACGCGCGCGACAACAGCGGATTATACAACGGACGCCATTTTGTGCAGACGGCGCCATCTTGTCGAGTCGAAAGTATGTCACGCGCGGGTATTGAAAGGTTATCTTGTGGGGAATTGTGCGGTGGTGGGAGCTGGGGACGGGACTTTAGTTCCAGATGCGGAGGAAAGAGTCCCAGGAGCCGGTGGCGACGGCCATCCCGTTTTCAGTTACGCCGAGACACGAGACGCGGTTGTCGTGCCCGGCCAGAATTCCTGCGGAGATAAAAATAAATATTAAGAGACAAACAAAAATAACAATGACGGTACTTATGCATTAAGAACATAAAAATCTGGTATCCTCTACAGCCATTATAATTTCTTTTAAACATTAACCTTTGGATTATTTTTAAATGGCTGCTGCTATTATCTGTATGTGTCTATATAAACACAATACTATATACTTTCGTGTTGCGTCCATCACCTAAATGTGGTGACACATAATAGAGTTTATCTCGTCTCGTCGTCTAGCTCGTCTAGAATGCTTAGGTTCCCACTGATATGCCTGCCGTTACAGCATCAATGTGATGCTGTATTGACACCAGATTGATAATGTGTTTATGGTAAGTATCCCAAGTGGATCAATATAAACTCAACCAATCATGTAAACTGGATGCGAGATACCAGAGGCCCTGTAATAAGTGCAGTGGTGTCCTCACCAGCTCGCTCGCTCTTCATAGAGTCCCACACGTTGCAGTTGAAGTCGTCATAGCCGGCGAGCAGCAGCCGGCCCGACTTGCTGAACGCGACCGACGTGATACCACAGATGATGTTGTCGTGCGAGTACATCGCGAGTTCCTGGTCCGCGCGGATGTCGAACATGCGGCAGGTCGCGTCGTCTGAGCCGGTCGCGAACGCAAACCCGGACGGGAAGAACTGCAAAATCACCAATCCCGTGTAAGAATAACATTTTTTCAAAATACAGTCGAGAGTATTGTATAATCAGCGGGCAAGCGATCATGGAAACGGAGGAAGCAGCTGGATACGAGCAGCGCAGGGTCGATCGATGTGGAGTTCTTTGGTGGAGGCCTATGTTCAGCAGAGAACCTCTGTCGGCTGATAATGATGACGATGAAGCTATCACGCGAGAGTGAATCCTGGACAGCTGGTACACGCTTTAGGATGCTTGTCTATTTTCTTTTACATAATTTTACTGTAGCGCGTAAACAAATACATAGTAAAATTACTGTACTTTAAGATTACATACATGTATATATATACATAAATATATCATATACATATATGTATATGATAATGTGAGCGTATTGCCCCACATTTCTCCTCCCCTTTTTATGTACAACTTTAACTACATATATATTTAATTTCTGTGATTTGGTTTCAGGTTTGTGTTTAGTTTTTATATTGTTGTGTTCATTTAAAGTTTTAATTTAATTAAATAATTTTTTTTATTATTTTAGCTCGCGTGTCCGGTGGAGCCGCAATGGTTGTCAATAAAACTGCGGCGCAAACTTGATCATAAAAAAAATATGGGCGTGTATCGGCGACAGCTCATACCGTGACCGCATTGATGTCGCTCTCGTGCCCGGGGAAGGTCTGCTTGCACTGGCAGTCGCGCACGTCCCACAGCTTAGCGGACGCGTCGCACGCGCCGGACACGAACGCGCGCTGGTCCGGCGCGAGCGAGAGCGACATCACGTCGCCCGTGTGCCCGGTGAACTGGCCGCACTGCTGCCCGGTCTCGATGTCCCACAGGGCGCTGCCGATCGAATGTACCAGTATTACGAGAGAGACACCTGTACATATGTTAGTGTAAAATACATATAGGTAATTTAACATCCGGTTCTCATAATATTAGATTTTATAAATCTAGTTTGAGGACTAATGATAAAATTATGTTGTATATATTTTTTGGTTTAATAAAAGATTTTTGTATATTTGATAACCTCTTCAATTTTAAAAAAAATCATTATTATTATATGCATCTCAGTTAATATTAGGCGAAAGTTCTGTTTATGTCATGTTTCTAGTATAAAGTAATACTTGTTTGTTATCCATCAAAAATGATGGATCTATAACCTCCAGTAGAAATGCTTTCTAGTTTATTAAAGTATTATATAGGAAGTAAGCTGTATTGGGGAGTGATTGTAAAGTTTTACTTAAATTCCAATGATACATCCTTTAAGCCAGGCATATGTACAAGAAACCTATACGGTGATAACACCCTAAAAAGGTATTATATGCCAAAATTATTTCTCGTATTAGACAATCTGAACGTGATAATAATATGAATTCAATTTGTATAGTCCGGTCATAGTGATTGCCCTCCGACCGTTAGTATCACTCACCATGTCATGTCACCGGAGCTGGTGAGGATCTGGTTGTCGTCGAGGAAGCGGCAGCAAGACAGGTAGCCTGAGTGTCCGGGCAGCTCGCGGGACACGCGCACGTTGCCCTCGCGGGTCTTCAGGCTACGAAAGATCATTTAAATAAATTACAATTAGATGTTCCGAACAAATAGATTTATTCCAATTTTTTGCTGGAGATGAAGTATCTTCACTTACTCTACCCCCGGAGTACTGTTGTAAGCAGAAACAGAGGAAGAAATAAGCGAAGAGAAGGGTAGGACTCTTCTATGTGATTCAGCATTGCCAAAAGTTCTTTAAATAGCCTCTTTTTCAAGAGGAGTATCTCAAGCAGCGGCTATCAATTGGCTGGTATTGTTCATACTACGGACTCCAACAAATCTCACCTATAAATGGAGCAGATGTTATCCAAGCCGCCGCATGCGACGTAGGATCCGGATGGTGCGTAAGCGCAGGTCATGACCCAAGAGGAGCGTAGCGGGATCGCGTGCACCTTGTTAGTGGTGTGGCTGTCCCACACGATCAGCTTGCCGTCCTGACTGGCGGACACCAGGTTCCTGTAGCGACGAATTATTTTATTAGGAGATTTTTGCAACAACAAAAATGGATATTTGTTTGTATTATACTTATTGTATTGTACAAATCGACGAATATAGCGGATACATTTGTTTACTTGATGAA
Source organism: Ornithoptera priamus (assembly GCA_029034505.1). Taxonomy (NCBI): domain Eukaryota; kingdom Metazoa; phylum Arthropoda; class Insecta; order Lepidoptera; family Papilionidae; genus Ornithoptera; species Ornithoptera priamus. The sequence goes on along the minus strand of JARDWD010000500.1, from coordinate 775,514 downwards.
AAATGATACTTTTACGAATAATAACGTTGCGCTAGTTAGGATGGTATACACACACAGCACTACATTGCGCTCGTCGCCTCGAGACAGCATATTAAGTCTGGATCACCTCAATAATTTTATTAGCTACAGCGTCTTCCAAATTGGAACCGGAACAGTAATGTTTGCACAGTACTATTTTTCGGCTGCAGTAGGCGCTGCGGCAGTACATCGCAAGGGAAATCTTAAAAGATACCCTGCTTCTGAGGGAAAGACAAGGTTATGCGGGGCTTGTACCCACTAAAACCCCCTCGGTAATCTCCGTTAGTGCATTAGGAGGGGCTCCCGGATCTCCTATAGAACGCATCAGTGGCCCCCTACACTCTAGCTAAAACATCCCACGGAAGGGTAAAGCCCTTCTTAGCACCCACGTTTGTCTACAGCAAAGACAAGTCCATTATGCATTTGCCGTCCTCCTAAGGCTCGCTTATTGAGCTCTCAAGGCCCCCACCCTCAAGGCTCACGAACCCGAGGACCCTTTGAATCAACTTGTGCGATAGGCATAGAATACCTTAGTTCTATTCGAAACTACAGGACTTGTGAACTACCTAGAATCACCAATAAAAAAAAATTATCATGTCTGTAAGTGAACATGTCGTGTACTAATAATTGCCTTTTTTTTAATACTTAAAATTACATCAAACATTGATTTTTTTACTAATGTATTTAGCATTATTTACATGATAAGTATGGGTGATAAAAATATGTTTTTCCTTTGCCCAGGTTTTCTGGATAAACTCTTTATAGAGTTAATCTCGCCGTTGTTTCCCCATACATCCAATTTTTTTATTTGCATATGTATAGTAATAAATATAAGTAGAAATTAAAGAACAGCAGTAGTTCGCCAATCAGGTACTACGAATGGAATTTTGATTTATTCAATTAGGCGATGAGATGAGAGGGACGTGCACATGATGGTAAGTGATACGCCTGCTCGGAACAACGGGGCGTCAGTTAGGGTTATATACACTGCTCCACATTGCGCTCCTCGCCTTAGAAGTAAGACGTCGAGCCTCGTTACCAAATTGAAATTGGGTTTTTTCAGCATTGGAAGTAGCCTAAAGCGTCTCTATCCCTGGTCCGTATTGTGGTATAACGTACACGATGTAAAGCTCTGCTCCAACTATTTATATTACGTCGGTGAGAAATAAACTCCGCCCGGAGTACCTTCCACTTCATAACAATACATTGCGTTAAAAATAAACCCCATTGTAGTTATTTATGAGATTACTTCCATTGCGTCCGTGTTGAAAATTAAACATTTTTTTTCAACAGCGAATTTACGTCCCCACTGTTGGGACACAAGCCTACCCTCAATATAAGGGCGATGGGAGTAAAATAACCAAGTTAGATTTCACTGATGATACGATTGACGCCGGAAACCGTCTAAGCAGGTACCACTACATCCCCTATTTCTGCTGCTATACAGTAGCTTGCAAACGTTAGTATTAGCAAGAAGCAGCTTACCATCAACGCAGTACTTCCGTACCCAACATAACGTAAAGCCACGCTACTCCAATAGTTTCACTGAGGTTGCGGTACTTTACATTTTGTGATTCAAAGCGACGAGCATGTAGTGCAGTGTATACCACCCTAACTAGTATCACGCTGTTAGTTTCGTATCCCTTATTATTGCATGAACGTTCTATCTCATCGGTTACTGGGGTGTATAGAATCAGTTCTTCGATTCGTTCATGTTTGTACGGGCTGCCGGAAGTTGAGGAGGTTTGTGAATAAATACCTCACGTCGCGCACACAACGCCTGATACGATCCGCTCCACGCCCGCCCCGTGGCCCGACACGATGAATCCAACGTATTGGCGTTTGCGATCGATTTGTTTGTGCACTTGTCAATGTGTGTGGATATATTGTGATGTGTACGGAGAAGTCAACTTTTTTTTTAATTTGTGCAGATCTCGATTTATTGGTTCACGGACAAACGTTTTGTGATGTATATGACGTAACACCTCAGTTATTTTTTTTACACATCAGCGATAAGAGCAGAACGTTTACGAGATGATACATGATACAATTGGTGGTAGGTACTGTTTATAAAAATTTGAGGTGGAAATAAAATATTTGCTGACATGCTTTCTTTCTTCTTCTTTATTATTCTGATCATATTACACTCATTGTCCAAAGTAGTAATATGGTGTAAACATATTTAATACATGTCTGGGTAACCAGGTCCAATGTATAGTAAGTTTATCACTTTATTATATTGTGCTCCGGCTGGCAAAATCCAAGGTAAAACAGGCGTCACTAACGACAGTATTATTGTCACTTAAAATCATGTGAAAATTTGTTAAGAGCTACTGAAAAAAGAAACCCAATTATGTAAGTCAGCATGACTCAAGCTAAAACACTATGACGTGTTTGTATGAATGCAGCAGATGGTGCAAAATAACAAATCTCATTTTCCTTTAAAACACATTCAGGCACAGCGAAGAGGACAAATGTATATATATCTGTATATGTCACACTCCTCTCGTCTAATCAATATAGCGTCAACTTTGTACACCAATCTGATTGGTCACCAAGTACCAGAATCTGAAAGCGGTCGCAATCGCATGACCCATACGCTTAGTACTGAGAATTTAAGTAATGAAATTTGATATGGTACTAAAAATTTATTTAAGTGTTATCATATATAAAAAAAAAGAAATTCAATGAATTCGGCAGTTTCACTTCTGATGTTTTAATTTGATGAAACATTCACGTAATGGTAAGTGATACGCGACGACAACGTAGCGCTATTTAGAACGTTTACAGCATCACGTTGTGCTCGTAGTTTTGGGATATAAAATTTTATCTCGTTACCCTAGTAAATTCACTGGCTTCAGCGGCCTTCAAAACGGAACAGTAATATTTACACAATACTGTTTATATACTACTACTGCTAGACGATGGCAGGTACAGGAGCTGTGGTGGTACCGAGACAGACTACGACGACCTACATGTACGTGACACACGTTTCTGAAGAAGAAACGGGAGTGCGATGGCAGCTAATGGGAATCTAATAAGAAACGAAGACGTCGCGAAAGCAACTTCTATCATAACTAAGCTTGACAAACTATATATACATATATATGTATATATACACTCATACCACCCAAACCTACCGAGGCCCGTATATACATTCATTCCCTGTACAACTTGAATAGTAAATCAACGTTTTCACGGGCGCTGGTACATTGTCAGCGATGGGATAGAAAGATCCCGCCGGCTCCGATTGTTATCCTCTGCCAGCACTCGGTCCTCCAGTATTTTTAAGTGGCCCATTTTCCGAATAAACAAATCCCGTGGAGCGGCGCCGGTTGCCGGGCGTGGACGGATCGATATCCGGCCGCACGTGGCGCGGTGCCGCTGTGCGCGCGGCGGCCCCTGTGTGCGCGCGCGTGTGTGTGTGCGTGTGTGTTTGTGTAGGTGTGCACGCAGTGTACGTATGTGTTGATAAGTAAATGGTAAATCTATGAGGACGATGAAGTCTTAATTGATGATGAAGTCTCAATTAATGTTGATGATGAAAACTCAATTGATGATGATGTAGTATGAATTAACAATGGCGATGAAGTCTCAATTGATGATGGTAAATATAAATTGACGTTGGCGATGTAGATGTAGATGTTGATGATGAAAACTTAATTGATGATAACGATGACCGAGTATCTATTGATGTTATCGATAATGATGATGACAAATTCTCAATCGATGCTGAAGAGTTCTCTGTTACCGACTATATGGTGCTTATTTCCAATGGTAGCAACATTAAAATTTCATTCGCTCCGAAAGACATCGCAGCTATAGCCTATGGGCTTAGGTCAAGGTTAAAGGCATGAGCGGGGTCTTTGACGTCATTTTGTATTTTATAATTGCTGTGAGAATCTCAAATACTCATTGCCGTGTACTCTTTGTTTATACTAAGCCCTTGAAATCAAACACATCTCTATGACCTTGTTAGGAAGAAGCTGCAAGGGAAACAAATCAATCCCTTTCTTTACGGAGCGGGTCTAATAGTTTGATGTATTAATGAAATAGCAAATATGTATTGGCTTAAGTACGCAAGATACTCAATCGCAAGAAATCGTCCTTTTATTTTAATTTCGGAGTGTAAAGGTTCCAGCACAACTCACGGGACCCAAATCAACCTCACCTGCTCGCGGTGCACCCTTCTAATCAACAAACGAGGCACTGGCTCCCACTAATCCCCATTGGACCAGCGTGATGGGACATAGCCCAAATCCTCCAATATGAATCCCCACCTGATCGGTATTGAGATCTTTTGGGGAGGCCTATGACCAGCAGCGGACGTCTATTGGCTGATGATGATGATAATTTTAATTTCCATATAAAATTTTATAGCCATCCCTTTCTTACCTCCGCTCGTACTAACGTACTATAATTCATTTAAGTTGTAAATATGTATTTTGAAGGATTTTTCCGCTGACCAGCTAAATATATAAAAAAAATATTCAATACAAAGAGGAAAAATTTGTTTCATGTACACCAGTATTTTTTTTCAGTTAATGTATCATTATTTGATTATTTAATAAATCAAGTAATCCTGTGGATTCTGACCTGGAGTCACTTCCCCAGTGCATCGCGTAGATCTTGGCAAGGTGTCCGCGCAGGGTGCGCCGCGTGCGCATCTGGATGCGGCCGATGGGCTCCAAGTTGGCCGTGGCCTGCGCGAGCGACGTGTCGCACGCTGCCTTTCTCGCATCCTGCACAACAATACGTATAACCATTTAATATTCCTAATATCATTTTAATGGTGGTAGGTCGCTGCAACCGGAAACCGTTTGAATACTGGAAACTACATTGGTACCATTTGCTACCGCCAAGCAGAAGTGTGCGAAAATGTCTATGTGCCGGTTTAAGATCACTGTAGCGAGTGAAATTACAGTGATAACGAGACAACCTCGTACGTCTCAAGACGTTTACAATGTGATGCTGTGTATATTATCTTAACTAGCGTCACGTTATTATGAGCAGGCGTTATCACCTACTATTAGGTGGATGTCTCCCTCGTTTCGTCGCTGTTGGCATTATCATCACTGTAGCAATTGCCTTACACGCGCATGATTTTTTTTGTATACATTTTTATTTCATAAAGTAGATTACGACTCCCTTAATAGTAATCTTTACATACTGTATATAAAAAATATTTAACGATTTGTAATTTTTTTATACAATGAAATGACGAGACTAGCAGGACCTTCTGATGGTAAGTAATACGCCCGTCCATAGAAACGTGGTGTTAGTAAGATGGTATGCACTGAACCACATTGCGCTCGTCGCCTGACACGTATGTTAAGTTTCGTTACCCCAGTAATAACTCTAGCTACAGCGCCGCTTAAACCGGAATAAAGTAATGTTTGCACATTACTGTTTGTGCGGCAACAATAGCCGCTGCCATGGTACCACCCAGAGGATCTCCGGCCACAGAGACCTACCACCAGTAAAGAGTTTAGACGAGTGTTGATATTTCCTTTGAAAATATGAAAACGTTATAATATATACAGTCCGTTCACCTGATAGTAAGTTATACGCTTGTCCGTAAACATGAAGCGTTAGTTAGGATGTTTATACGGCACGGTATTGGTAGCTTTATAAATTCGTTTAATCCAAAAATACCTTAAATATATACCTTTAAACCGGACTACTGTTGCCGGATAGCGGTAATAACGTAGTTAGAAGGGGAAGCTGTGTCCTAATATCTAATCAAAATCATTTTACTACATGAGTGAAGGCCTATGTGGATGTCTATCGGCTGATGATGATGATGAGTGAAGGCACAGGAAACGATAACAATATTACGCTATCCTCGTCTGGTATTAGGGAAAGTGATGACGATCGCTTGTTTTGAGTAGCGACCCATGACCACCTTCACATTGAGCTGAATCAATTACCTTTAGAGATGTGATATCAGCAATCACTGCATATTAGTGTTTACTGCCGAACACTAACCTCCCTAATTTTAGGATTACTACATACATCTAGAAATTAAAATTTAGGTGAAAACAAATTTACAATTTAAGGAAGTACTCTTTTAAAATCTAAATTCGGAACTTTTCAGAATTGAATCACTTGTTACACAGTAAAGTTATTACTGTACCGTAGTACTGCATAAATTACTGGGGTAATGAGACAAAATTCTATCTCAAAGCGATGTGGTGCAGTGTATACTTTCCTAACTAGCGCCACGTTATGAGCAGCCGTGTGACTTACCATCAGGTGAACATCATGCTCGTCTCTTTGCTTCGATGAATGAAAAAAAAACACCATGTTCTTCTATACACAAAGATCTAAGAAGATAAGGACTCCATATAGTCTTATGGTTTAACTACCATTTAGCAGTAATAGATAGTATTTCCTTTGCACTCGTAAAAATATTTTATTATTGAAATGTGAACTTACTCGTATCGCATTCTTGAGGGTCTCAGCCTCCTGGCGCAGGCTGTCCAGCTCGTTCATGGTGGCGCGCTAGCTACAGGCCCCGGCTTCACTTGCTACAGTACGCGACGCCTCCGCTCGCAACGCCACGCAGTCAGCGGACCTGCTCACAGAGAGGAATGTGAGAATATTCCACCATCAGTTCAACACCAGTGAATTTTGTGGAGTTTGTGTCAACATGGTGTCTTCTGGTGCTGGCTTACTAAGTTTTCCTTATTATATTTGCTATTATGTATATATATATGTTAACTGCTTAATAATTCTTTAACATCAAAATATAACTGTCCAATACTACATATTATTTTACACTCGAAGTTGTTAAAATACGAGTTCTCTGGGTGGAAGTGTAAGGATCCCCAGGAGCTGCTCCTGCTGTCAGGCAAAATTAGAAATAGTGCTGTTTGTTTGCGTTTATGAACAAGAGTAGCCATTTCAGTCAATTCAATTTAGTACAAAATGGAGAGAGGTTAAATCACATCGAATTCAACTGCTCGTGCATCGTGCTCGACTATAGGCGGTATTGCCTCCTGTTAAATCTCAATTTCCTGTAGTCGGTGTTACCGTAACAAAAATAGAGCACGCGGTGTAGCGGTGTTATACGCGATAGTGGCGGAAATAGAGCGCAGGTTGTGTGCTAAGAGTGTTCTTATTTTAACCGGTGTACAGCACGTGGTCCTTTGACCGGTGTACCCGGTTACAGAGCAGAGTGCGCGTTTTATTATCATTTCCTTTCATATAAGAAGTACAATGGCAGCCATAAGAATTTTTTTTTTAATTAGGTAAATGATACGCCCGCCCATAACAACGTTGCGCTAGTTAAGATGTTATACACTGGAACCCATTACACTCGGCGCTCTGAGATGTTATATCTCGTTACTCTAGTAATTTCAGTAACTAAATCTCTTTTCAAACCGGAACACGGTAATGTTTACACAATACTGTTTGGCGGTAGAAATTGGTTAGACGGTCTCCAGCAACAGGGACCTACCACCAGCAAATTATGTTCAAACTAAGGTATATTTTAGTTGCAAGTTGCCTAGGATACTTAACATCGAAACAATTCGGATCTTTTAACCCTTTCCATGCCTTGGCTCCTTGGTGCTAACGACTTGTTTGTGCTACGCCCATCTTGAACCAGTAGCACGGTTGAAGCGTTATCAAATATAAACCTTATTAAGTTTTTCACAACCGCAGGCCGGTGTGGTGACTCAACTGCACCGGAGACACTTCCCCGTAATGCTGATAACGGACTGATGCGGTCGTGCCATGCGAAATATTTATAAACGTTCCACTAACTAACACGATTCAATTAATTAATATCTAGAATATTCAGCATACACACTAACGTCTACTTTTGCAAGATTTTTCTGGTGGTCTCATCTAAGTAGGTACCACCACAGCCTGGATGACAGCCAGAGCAACAAACAGAATTGTGCATACATTATTTTGATCCATTTTGAACGATGTGTATGTGTAGTTAATTATATTAATGGGGTAATGTTACTATCATAGAATCTACAATCAAACAGCTAAAGTAATTTTTATGTTTAAACGACGTTTATGGATGTTTAAACTTTTTTAACTTACGTTTATTACTAGCTAGTAGGACTGTAATATAAAAGCTCTTGAATGCGTGGACAGTTTTTGTATTCATGTGACAAATGTATTAAGACAAGCTGTTTTTTTTTCTAAGAATGAATACATCAACGTAACTTGCTTCCGGCCGCGGTCCCCCCAAATGACCAATAGCAGTACCTGTAAGTAGTACAAATCTAATCAAGTCTGTTTTCTTCTATTCGACCAAGTGATGACATAAGCAAACCTTCACTTGATGAGCGCTAGTAAGGACCGCATCACAACTGATTGTATAAATTTGACGTCGAGTCCCATTTAACTCACTAAAGTTACCAACACCAGAAATAGGTATGGTAGTGGAAATCCCCACACGGTTACCGACAACAGTAATCCCTACAACTACTGATTAATATTACAGAAAATTGATAATTCCATATTAGGTACATAACAAAGAAACAAACGGACTATATAATATCTTCTCTACTAAAACTTAGGGGGGCTCTCCTTTTAAGTTACTCTCTTGTGTTGGCCTTTTTTTCCACCATGTTGACCAAGTGCGGATTCGTGATTGTCAAATGTCTAAAAAACCTATCGTTCTAAGGATATGTAGGTGTTTCCCTAGTATTTTTCTCCACCAGAAGCTCAAACTTGGAAGTGTAATCGAGCGACCACGGACACACGTATGCAAATGCAAAAGCTGAATTACCTACATTTAACGACGAAAACAATTTAACAGGAAACGGGAATTAACAAAGCGCATTGTTCACAAATAAGGGTACATCAATGTGACAAGTGACGTTTAAACAACAGGGAAGTTGAAAGTTGAAAAGCAGTCGACAGTCGCGCCGGCGGGTGTATGTATACAAGTTTTGCATACAAAGCGTTAAGTGCGCGTTCCGTACAACTTATTATGCAGTGCAAGTGATACTTATTGTCACTTTTCATGTGACGTATCAGCAGCTAACCTAAATGAGCACACTTCGTGGTGTTTTCATAATAAATTTATAACTCTGTTATTCGAAAAAATATTTGTATAATGGTAATAAAAATCATATATATATATATATCCCGATACTGCTGTTAACTATTTTTCCAAAAGACATACGCAGTATTTTTGATATAATTTTTAATTAGCATATACATCTTAAGTGGCAATGGGCACGGCACATTGCTCGAAGAACCAACGGCCGATGGAGCAGGAAGTTCCTCGAGTGGCGCCCGCGTACCGTTAGACGTACTGTTAGGATGCCTCCCACAAGATGGATCGGTGGTGATGGGATCAATGGACTTCTATCGGCTGATGATGATGAACATGAATCCATATGTTCTAGGTTTGTAATCAAAAAAGAAAATTTTATTTATTTATTAGTGTAATATAAGTGAAATTGCAACATGGATATAAATGTGTAATAGCAATATTTATTCCAAAATTGGAAACTTCTTCCCGTAGGTTTGTGGTAGAGAAAGTAAGTCGTGAAAATAAATTACCAATATTTATACGAATATAATAAATATAAACTACAATTGCTTATTTCAAAGGGTAAAAAATAATTACGTAAGATAGCTCAAACAACAAAATCTTTTAGCCTTTCAACAGTAGAGAAAAATCTAGACTGTCAAGTTTTTTAAATTTTACGAGTCAACGAGTAGTTCACTTAATGGTAAGTAGTAATGCGTATACCCATGACAATGTGGCGTTAGTTTGGATGATATACACTGTATCGTATTCGTCACCGGGACACATGTGGTGTTGTCTCGTTACACCAGTAATTTCACTACCTAAATCGCCCGTCAAACCCGAACAGTAATGTTTGCACACTACTAATTGGCAGTAGAAATAAGAGCTGTAACAGAGGCCTACTACTAACAAATAAAAACTATTTCTTATATATATATGTGTGTGTGTGTGTACGTATATGAATATAGGAGATTTCCAGAGATTCATCAACTCATGACGAGATCTCCTAAATTATTAGACGTAAACAGTTAAAATTTGGCAGTGATGTTGCTTCTGCCGTTTATACATCAGCTAAGATTTTAGCTCGCGTATACCAGATCCACGAGCTCTGGGTCCGAAGATGTAATGGTTGTCAATAAAACTAAAGGCGCAAATTCATCAAAAACAATATTTTGCTAACAGCTCATTTTACAAAATTTCTACCCCGAAGGGAGTTGGGGGATTATTACGAACAACAAAAACGGCCGAGGAACAATTGCTTATATAATAGTATGTGTCCTTTATCATCATCAGCCGACCTTCCTCTTCGAAAGACTTCCACATACAGTGAGCATGGACTTCGGTATCGCGGAGCACTAGGGGCTTTCGCATGTAGGGATAAATATGAGGGATTTGGGCCATTTCCAACGCTGGCCCAATGCGGGTTGGCGAGAGGTTGCAGGTTATTCGCTATACATTGTCACTATAGTAACGTTTAAATCTTTAAGACTTCTCCCAAGCTGTTTGTCAATTTGTACGCACTTCACACTTAGCATTGTGCAAACGTATGTATACGGTGCGGCACTTAGCGGAAAATTAAATGACTTTTAGAGACAATGGAAATAACAAAATGGACTTGCACGGTTCGCTTCTAATATATAAATAGAAACCGTTGAGGCGGTGCAGTAATGCGTTCCGACACGCGGTCCTCGGCCATTTAATACCGAAGTTACCTATTCAGGTTTTTAAACTGTTTCTGAGTTTGCAAATTTTCATAATGGAAATTCCCTGCCTCTCCGCCTCCAGATAGACTGACGACATCATCAGGGCGGTCGGAAGTGGGTGGATGCGAGAAGCTGTGGATCAAATTTGGTGGAAGACATATCCAGCAGTGGATGAACAAAGACTGATAATGATGACAATGGGACAGATGTTCGTTAAGCGTACCGGACGTCGAACATGATGTATTTTCATGTATACAGCAACAGAGGTTTTGGGAAAAATGTTTGCTAAAAGCAATGGATCATGATGAAGCGTGGTGAAGTAGGATATTGGAGCGTTCTGAAACTCACAACCTAGGGTGCTGATGATCCCCAGAAATAGACCACTGAACGGAGGTTAGGTCTCCCACACAGTAAGACACACGAGGTTGTGATTACATTCTTACTAAGATGTAGATTAAAAAAAAAGTAAGCATATATAACGCTCCTTTTCTCATACAAGAAAGCGACGAGATCGAGTAGGATGTTCACCTGATAATAAGATACCTGCCGACAACAATAAGGCGCTGGTGATGTAGCCATTCAGCTATATGAATGAGTACAATGTCGCCTTTGAGCATTACTATCTACGCGGTTCCTTTTACTATGCGGCGAAAATAATTAAATATAACCTTTTCTTATATTGGAAGAAACCTTCTAAAGACACTGTTTCTGGGGGGAAGATCATAGTTATCTGGAATTTAACATCACTTTGATTGGAGTGGAATGGGTGGTCTCTATTAGTGCATTAACAGGAACTGCGAATCTTCAACGCATCGACCGCTCCCGTGTTTCTACACTTTGACTTAGCAACCTTCTCTTCTTGCCTTCGTCTTCTACGACAGCTATTCTTACTAGCCCGACATTGCAGGACCGAGGTTAATGAGACCTTCCACTACTTTAATGTGATTAAAACTTTAGTCTATTTATTATTTATCTATCTATGTTTCGTCCATGAAGATAAGAGCACAGTGAAGACTAATCAATATATGGATATTTTTCATTTAATAATTACAAAAATTTCAAAGTAAAATACATACGCATCAAAAAAAAATTTAAGGATGTTCTAAGATCTAGAACCTATTAATCGTAAGTACCAGCGGTTATGTACCACTTCGGTGTATCAATACTAAGTTTTGGTTCGTGTGTACGATTTCAGTTGCCATGGAAGTGGAAATACCAAAACGCCTGTCGATACACATCAAGAATAAATAATAAAGTATTCGTCTATGACTACAAATTGAGAGGACCGTGCACTGTGGAACACATTACGAGACCTATGTCCAGTAGTTGATGTCCATCGGTTGATATGATGATGATTTGTCTACGTAGTAATTTACCTCTGAAAATTCTTGAGAATTAATTTTTTTTAACTTAAAAGAGCCATACGACTGTGGGGTCGTTCTTATTAAGTTAGGGTCGCTTTGATAAGTTACCAGGAGCGATAAAATTTATTGATCCAAAAGCATTATGTGCACCGAATACCGTACACAATACCCTTTTTTTTTTAAACTACAATGGGCTCTGACAATGAGTGACAATAGCGCCGAAGGTGGTAAATGGTGAAGCATGATCGCTCACAATAGTCTGATTCTCATGTGTAACTATACGAATACAAATACGGGGTTATGATGACAGTTTCACAATATGAGGATATTGCTAATCTTTTACTTCTTAAAGTGCCTCTCGATAACTGGAGATTTAGCGTCAGTAGGTAGCCAGGCGAGTTTAAAAAAAAACCTTTACACCATTCCAACCCCATTTACTTATTGAAAGAGTTGAAATATACTCGAATACTGATCTCACTTTTCTATAAGTAATGGAAACAGCGGTATTCGATATCCCATAGAGATAGCTAAAAACAATAGGTAGAATCTCACGATTTTTTAATACTAAGAGTACCATAAAACAGAATGGTTACATCAGTCCATGACTTTGAAGAGAACTTAACGTAGTTATGTTCTCTTCTTGTTAGACCCGGAGTTCGTTTTCAGATTGTACTTAGAGATGAAGCATATTAACACTGAAGCAGTATATAGAAAAACTACCTATAAAAATAAAGAAGTTTTTAACACGAATTATTATTATTATATATATATATATATATATATGCACATTTTAAGTGTTACTCACTAGCTTTGCTAGCCGTAATATAAAATCACTTTCTTTAGCAACCGCATAAATAATACGAAATGTAAATGTATATAGAAGCTACTTATAATAATCTACAAATAATTGCGCGTCGAATGCTCATACACCCATGTCGATATACTCACGAGTTTTTGCGTGATTGGCGAAGAAAGAAAAACCAATTACATTATACATATATATACGATTTCTAGAGTATAATATAATAATTTTTTATATGACAATGTCTTTCTAAATGCGGACTAGTGTATTATAGAATCGAACCCGGACGGCCAGTAATGAAGCGAACGGTTCAGGAACTCGAGTGTGGTGGACACAAATTTGGAGTGACCCGCACCCTGAGTCACCGCTAACGTCGGTGGCAGCGAGTTGTTATGCGCAGCGACGCGCCAGCTCGAAGCTAACCTTCCGGTAGAAATAATAGCCGGCGATCGATAATAATAAAGTTATAAATGAAATTATGGACTGGGATTTTGTTTAAAAGTAAATGTAGACATATTTAATAATTTTAAACTGTGACCTGATGTAAAAATATTAAGTGATTTACAATATAAGTAGGACATGTATAGTATACCTGATGGTCTCTGTTGCTGGAGACCGTCTAAGTAGATATCAGTGTTATCCCTGTGGCCTTGCGCTATTAAAAATACAACTAAGCTAAGCTCTGCCTGTAGTAAAAGGCGTCCAAAAAGGTTTAGAGTTTTGCAAATGGGGACCTTCATTACTCACTAAGCGAGCCTGGAGCAGAAAACAACAAGTACGAGATGGTCTCGTGCTTGTCGGAGCTAGGCGAGGTTCTTGGGGAGGGCAATGGTACGCTCTGAAACGTAGCTGAGATTAGCAGTCCAATGCAGTTCCGTAAGAAATAGAGGTCATTAGCAATGCACTAAGGATAAGCAACGAGTAGGTTCCAGAAGATATAAATCCCAGTATAATCCCAGACATAACTCCAGTAGCAGGGTAGTACTTTTTTTTTAATTTCTCCCTCATCAAAAAACGAGGTTTTTGTAGGCAAGGGTATCATTTACCATTAAATGGACGTATAGACTCCTCGCTTCGTTAAATAAAATAAATGAAAAGTATGAAAATAATCTTCAAATCCCATACGAAACGAAACATTTCAATGTAGATGCTATAAAATTTCATTTAATCGCGTATCCCATAGCATCACAGTGCGACGCGTGACGATACATGCATGCACTCGCTAACGGCACTATGATATCTCGTGCACGGCATGTGAACAGGCAATTAGAAGTCTAAATAGCCGTGCTATGTAACAATAGTTTTTTTTCCATAAAACAGACAAGATTAGCCATATAACATTAACTTGATAGTTAAGGACAACCTACCTACAACAATGCACCGCTTCTTAGCAGCAAATCATTGTGCTCTCCGCAAGTCAATGGACCCTTATTGACAATTCCACCTGTGAGAAAAAGCATCCTTCCAGTTTGTAGATAATATATCATCATCAGCCAATAGATGTGCACTACTGGACATATGCCTCCCCATAAAATCTCCATATCAATCGATCCCGCATTGACTGCATCCAGTGCATTCCCGCGACCTTAGTCAGCATGGCCTCCAATATGGTCGGGCACCAGGTGCCGTCGTTTGAACGGGTTCATATGGGGAGGCTTTCTCCCACCAAGCTTGCCCAATGTGGGTTAGTGGGAGCCAATGCTTCGTTCGTTGATTAGCAGTGTGCACCACGAGCAGGTGAGGTTGGCTTGGGTCCCGTGGGTTGTTGTGCGGGCCCACTTACACCCTTTACATAGCATATTTTTTCTTTATTCTGCGGAACGATGAAACAAGCGAGAAGTTCACCTGATGTTTAGTGATTTTCTTGCGTATAACGGACACGGGTTTTTATACTGAACACCACATCAGTGCCTCGGCACTGCTCCTAAGCACGTTTCAAGGAGGGGCCCGTTACCATCCCCAGTACCCTATTCGCTAGGAATCGCTTAGTGAACTATGAGAGTCCCTACCTACAAAGCCCATGGATCCGAAAACCCTTTCAGTCGTCGTCTACAACCGGCAGGGCTTACCTTAAAACAACCCGTGAGTAAGTAGCAGTGTTAAATCTGTACATGGAATCATTAAATAATGACGTAAACAGTAAAATCTATAAAAGAAATGAGTAATCGTCTCGTTAAACGTATTCCATTGTATTTGCTAACAAACAAATAAACAAAGCAATTTTCCTGCACGGTGGGCGTTTACTGGAATTACGAGAACTAGCAACAAAATCTTCTATTACATACACAACCGGCGCCCTCGTTGCTCCACGGCACTCAACTATGAGTTAGTAACCTATGTATGCCAGTGACCTATTACCTATAAACTAATCATTAGACCTGAGCACAGTGCTGGTAACAAGTTGAGATGATGACGATGATAAGACCACCTAGCTGCGGTTGCCACTGGAAGCGATGCTTCTAATAAAATCAGTTGTTAAGAACAAGAGATAACAGCTAACTTGTGCCGAGATGGTGATTTATGGCTTGGACTCTCCTCATGAGAGGTCAAAGGATCTACGGGATCAAAAAGTGAGATGTATATAATATACCCACAAATATTTACATCTAGAAATGACTAACTAAATAATCTTCCTCTTAATTATTATTCTTAATTGATTTCATCAATCGTTAAATTACTATACATATGTAAGTATTCAAATATATCACATATGACGTCAAAAATAGTTACTATATGCACTGTGGGTTCAAATACTGTTAATAAAGGTCGGTTATACTATCACTAACTAATCTTATTCGGATGATTTTATACGGTTCTACTTTAACTGGTTATTCATTTATATTTATATATATATATATATATATTTACGTCATGAAAAGTCGTTAAATTGGATTGGTAACTGTGTACATCATTTTAACTAGCGTAATATTGTAATGGGTTAGTGTACCATCAAGTGAATGTCCTGCTCTGGCTTCAATAATAAAAAAAAATATAGTGTCTTCTGAAGCTCAGCATACAATATTACATTACATTAGCATTCATACAGCATTTTTACAAATTTCTATTAATTGCCGCTTCTGAATTATGTGTAAAAATTATATCAATTGTTCTTCATACTAACTATAGATAACCCAATCTGCGATGACAACATCAGACAAAATCGAACTTTTAGTCTGGATTTATCAACTTTGTCTATCTGATGTTTTTCAAATACTGAAATAATAACAGTTTATTACAATCACTTGGATATGATTAAGCCTTCATTAATCAAAGGCAGCCGACAGAGCTGCGTAGCTCCTTTTACACGCCGACGTACCGATACTGTTGTACGCAATCGGATATCTGAACAGATTGATTCCTGTGATAATACATAATAACACCTAGATAAATCATAACTGTAACTATTCCCAGAAATTATTACTCTACATTATTTTTCCACCTATGTGCCAAAACAGGTATTTTCTGATAAAAATAAAGATAATTGTAACAAGGAAATTCTACAAATAATACAAAAATTATTTACAGTAACCGTAATTTTTTTATTATAATAGGAGAGGATCTATATAGATATTCCCTATATACCCTGCTTCTGGAGGCAAGATAAAGGTATGTGGGATTTATGCGAACTAAATCGCACGCGGTGGTTAATCTTCAGCGTGTTGCGGGGAGCCGCGACTCTCCTACGGAATGCGCCGATGCTTTCCTATACTACGACTAAGAATTTCACACTGAGGGTTGGTCCTTCCCCTAGCACACTCGGTTTGCTACGACAAATACTAGACTTACTCATATTTCAAAACTCACACACTGAAACTCGCTTTCAGCCGCCTTTTACGACAGGCAGGGCTTATTGTAATCCATTTCTTAATAACCTAAGTTTAAAGAGCAGAATGCTAATAGTATTACTAAAAAAGTTTGTCAATGACAATAACTCATATGTGCAATACATTCACTGGGTAATATATATATGATTTAATGTAACCAAGTCAATGTTTCAAAAAGAACATAAACAAAAAATTCATTATTCTTGTTTATTTATTAAGATGAAATAAGTTTGGAATAATACTAAGAGCAATAAAGAATTATTGTTACAAGGTGCATAACATATATATATATATATAGTCGTAATTCTGAAACTAAGCAACTTTCAATACCTATTTTTACAGGACCTTTGTAAAATGGTACCATAATCTATCAATGACAATATTGCTAACCATGAACTAAAATTCAATAGTTAACATTCTTTATACACTATATGACATCTTCACCTTTAATGCATTAATGTATCATAACATATAGACAACTGTAAACAGAGCCTTATATTAGTCACCTAATATATAATACTACTTTTGCTATAGAATACAACCAGCTTTGTAAGTCATAAGTTTCTAGAATGAACATAAAACATTTCTTGTAGTAAATTCTACTGTTCCATGTTTATATTTCTTGAAGACACACATGACATTTAGCAGTCCTTAAGTTGACGTGGTTACACAACATCACTATGCCCTCATTACCTTGAGTTAAAAGTAATCAAGACTTTTATTATCCTACCTATAGTATCATTTAAACAAGAACATATTACACTATTGCTTAGCGACAGAAATAGATAATATGCTTGTACCAAAACAGTCTGTGATAACTAAGAATTTTTTTTTGTTTTAGATTATTGTTAAATGTCCCTGTCATATACTTTGTTATTCTAAACTATCCAACTACTATCACTCTTTATTTTTTTTTTGTGCTATCTTTTTGAAACATTACAATATATGTGTGAAATGGTTACACAGCATTACTGTCCCAATTGGGGATGCATGTCAATAAGGAAGTGCAAGGAGTGGGGAGCTGACCCATAAAAATAATGATTGACAATTTCAGGACATTGAACCTAACATCTAAACCTATTAGTTATAGTGAGGACAATGTCCCCATTTATATAATAAAATTAATTTTTTCATTTTAGTATTGCAACACTTGAAATGTCCTCATTGGTGGAGAAACTAGTTTTGTGTTCATTAAAACTAAGCTATGAACTGCATCCTGACATACAAACAAGTCACCGTTTTGGTCACGCTTTATATGGACAGCTGTTATCTGCAATTAACATCTGCTATGTAATATGCCTTACTTTTAAACAGTCACCTATCAGTGACTATTACATGCTATTACTCATTTGCCATTTTATAATTTTTATTTCCTTCTTACATATTTTAATAAGGAAGATTTAAAACTGTAGAGCCAGATGGAAGTATACATAAAAATTTACAAAAATCAAATAAAGATAAAAGGACTAAATGTTAAGAAATAAATAAACATGCAAGTAATGACACAGGACAAAACAAACAAGCATTACAATCAAAATTCACAAAGTAACATCAAAAGAATAGACATATCAAAAATATTGCATCTCTACCTTGCAAAACAAATACGACCAGCAGTGACATCCATTGATTCAGATGAAGTTATAATGACCTTAGATGTCATAAAAGCATAAAACAAGCATTTTTATAACTTTAAAAAAAAATGTTCTTTATTAAACATAATTTAAACTTGTATAAGTAACAATGCTAAGAGCAACAAGATTTTTTGATAAAGATAAATGTTAGTTTAGTCGACATTTTATATGATTGGGCTTCATAAACATTAAAATTTGTTCAGGGGTTATTAGTTACTTGTACAAACTAGTATAAACTGGATACAACTAGAGATTGATTCAAACCTTCAAAGTATAAAAGTTGTGTTAAATTTTGTATGTTTAAATGCACTACTCATAAGTTTGAAAGGACACAAACTGTATTTTGTAAAATTGTACCAGAATAACAAACATGACTCTCAGTAAGAATTAACACAGTGAGAAAAATCTGTGCAAGCACTATTGAAACCACTCAATAACGGCTGAAACATAAAAACTGTATACATAATCAATTTGAAAGATATATACTATTCACATTACTTGTTATTATTCCACTTGTCAATCGTTCTCAACCTGACCATAAAAAAAGTGTAGTAGAGTAAAAAGTTCTACCACAACTTCTAGATGTTTTCTTACAACTTTAACCAGCAGCTTTTTAATGTAAAAGTCAGCACAAACGTAATAACTATCATAAGGTACATAAAAAGTACAACCTTTTAATGTGATATATAAAACAAAAATGAGAATTTGTAATGTGAACAATGACTTTCTTTAAAGTTTCTTTCTAGTCAGTTTTTGCTGTAATAATTGTCTTTATAATAGATATATTTTATATTGAGAGAATCAAGGTTTAATAAAAAGATAAATATTTATAGGTTATAGTTCTATTTGCAAATAAGCAAAAATTTACATTGTTTCTCCTGCATACTGTTTTGAAACTGTTTAGCATTGGAAATAATGTTTCTATTACCTTAACAGAATGTGGAAACTATTTCTACTGTAATAGATGGTTAAAATTTATGTTAAAAAATTAGTTAAGCTTTACCATCTTAACATATTGGTAAAGCAAATAAAACAGGCTTTAAACAAAATATAATTAGTAATGAAATGAAAATATTATTCAAATTCAATAAGTATGTATAGTAAATGTACTGCAACAAATTGTTACACTAGTAAAAAAAAAATACCTAATTAATTTTGGAAATTTTACTAACAAAAATATATTCATTAAAACACTTTAATGATAAGTACTAAGTGCAGATTGCAAATGAATAAAAATCAATATGAAAACTAAGATGGGAAAATATTTCCGGGAATAAAACATAAGTGTATTATCGAAGCAATTAAACGATGTAATGACTGTAATAACACCAAATGCAAGCAATTACATAAGTTTAACTATATAATGAATTAGGGACAGTGCGAGTGAACTAGCCATAGTGCAAAACTTACGGTAAACCGTGATGTCTATAACTGATTAGAAGGAAGGAAAACACACAACATATTAACAGCGTTCCATAGCAAAAATTATATGGATTCAGTAACCATAATACAAATTTTCACTCATCAAAATCCAAGCAGCAACACCCTAACTTAGCGTTTCAATACATATTACATATAGACGGTCTATGCCTGTTTTACGGCTAATAAAGGACGGGATTTTAACGATAATCTTTATACTCAAGAGAAAGTAGACCGTGTGCGCTATTACTAATCTAATCAATATATAGTTATACACCCATTTTCAATAATGGACGATACCACGCATTGACCGGGCGAGCACAATTTCCAGCTAAGATTGCTTATTCATTATTCATGTCACACCCTAATATTACTAAGTACGGTGGTATAAAGTGCAATAAAAACACAGAAAGCAGTGAGTTAAAATTGAGCTGAATAAAAAAGGAACTTTACCCCGCAATCAGTAAAATCTCTTCCGACTATTCCACCAGCAGCGGTCCTGTGGCGCTTCGGAAACCACTATTACAACAGGATTCTATTTTTTTGGCACATCTTGTATTATCTTATCAACACTACACTGAACCAAGAATTAATCACAAGTTTTTAACACGGACAATTCCACCATTTAGTATTTCATACACCCTGGAGCTCGATCCTTTTCACGGCCATTTGCAAATTGCGTCAAAGTTCCTGAAATGTGATTGGTGTGTTCTGCGCTAGTGTAGTTTGAGACTAGTGCGCAGTCTAGTGACAGAATCATGAACTAAAAATTATCAGAACCTAAATTGAACTTTATTATTCGCAGACACGAACGATTTAAACGTTGACTGGAATGACTTACGACGTTTTGGGTGAAGTAAAACTGGGTGCGGTAGGAGTATTCGTGAACCCCGTAGCGTGACGTCAACTGGGCGTGAGGGCCAAGAGCGCTTCATTCAAATTTGCTTTCATTTCCTTAAAATTTTTGGTTATAATTATTTAAAATTTTTCTCGACATTAAAATACTATATTAAATAATAAAATAATTCTTTGGCACAAAATAAGTTTAATTTAAGTAAAAAAAGTTAAAATTTAACCAATTGTTTTTTTGTCTCTCATTAATATAAATATTAAGGTCATTTAAAATACGGGCAAAGCCGTTTTGCGGCTTTTTTTAACTATAATCACTTTTTTAAACAGAATTTCCCAAACTTATAAACGATTTTTACTTCTTTCCTGAGTTAAAATAAATTGAAATTAAAAAAAATATAAGTTTAATGGCCAATACACGGTTTGTTTGCTCCAGTTTATGACTATATTTAAAACTGTTTATTTTTCCAGGGTAAACAAAAAGAAAATATTGTTATTTATTCAGAAGACTATTTCTTTGTCTTTGCCTTATCAATAATTATTAATCGTTCACGAGAAAAATTAAGAATATCTTTTTAATACCTTACATTTATTAACTAATTGTTTTTGTTTTAAACTGTTTTTTTATATTTTCATGCATTTTACATTTAAAATGTTTAATTTTACTATTATTCCGTAATTAATTATAGAATATTAATTATTTTATTAATTTAAGACCTTATTATACTTAATTCTGACTTCTAATCGAATGATTTTATTTAATCATAACTCATCAAACGGCTTAACATGTTCCTATTCTAATATGTTAATTATCATTAATACAGCAGCTACAGTACAATTAAACCGTAACAGAAAAAATACAATAATCAGACTAGGCTCTAAAGTATTTGTTCTTTGCCTGCTCCAAAGGAAACGAAAATGAACAACACGAAAAGTATATTCATTTAGTTAATATGATTAAAGCCTTTTAGCCATTATCTTAACATTACTTGGTATGAAACAGTATTATCGAGTATATAGTAATCAATATTTTTTTTTAATTGTG
This sequence comes from Ornithoptera priamus, assembly GCA_029034505.1. NCBI lineage: Eukaryota > Metazoa > Arthropoda > Insecta > Lepidoptera > Papilionidae > Ornithoptera > Ornithoptera priamus. Next base: position 753,852 of record JARDWD010000500.1, on the reverse strand, counting down.
ACTTTAAAAGTAATTATTAATTTAGTCTAAGGGAATTTGTATTGATTTAGTCTAATAGATCTAAAAAAGTTTTTAATAAATTTTAGAAGCACATATCTGTTTTTATTTTTCTAAATTAACATTATAGTTTTTATAAATAATTTAGATATTTATTTAATTTTTACATTTATGATGTCAGTACAATATTTTTTCAGTTTTAATTAAATTAATTATATGGCAATATTAGTAAATCTGTTGTCAAGTAATAGAAATGTCAAATGGCAGGCAGATGATTGGTTAAAAACCTTTGATATGCCATTAAAAATAAGGCCCGCCAGTGTTTAGCCAATCGTAATGAAAGGGAACAATAAATAATATTTGTTCTCGAATTGCAGCTCCGCGAAAGTACCGAACAGTACCCTTTGTATGTGCCAATCGGAGAGGTTGTATTTCTGTCAGCTGTGCTTCAAAATAATAACAATTAACGCAGACAAAAGAGGTTTTCGTTGCTTTGTATTATTGTTACGTTAAATTTTATTTCTACACGGTTTAGAAGTTACTGTACTCAATATTTTATATTGTAGTCGTCGCAAAAATATTGAAGTGTTAGTATTTTACTACGTTACGTGTGCAACGTTATCTTTAGTGAAGCGATTATTGCGTATATTTTTGGTAAGTTGTTAAACTTTAAATTTTTATTTATATTATATTGTATGCTTTTCTTTTACTTAAAAGGCCTAATGATCAAACTAAAAAAATCTTAATAGCTTTTAAGTATTTTTAATGTCGTATTCTAATGATGAACACATTCAGAATTTTCATTGTTTTGCCATTAAAATCGATTTTTATTATTAAACTAAATTGATGCAATAAAGAGGTATTTAAATATTTCTGTATGCAAAAAATAATAAAATAATGAGCCAGAGAAGTCGGGCTTTCTATATAGAAATAAATTTACGTTCGGCCTTGTACGTGTAGATTAGAAAACATCGCTATAAATTTATTACTGCAAACGTGAAGGTTGCAAAAATTAAAATGATCATTTGAATATGATATATTATATCTTTCAAATGTTAAAATTTCAATGATTACTTTGGAAAAAAAAATAATTCCTATTATCTGTACGCATTTTTGTTATAGAGATTTAAAAGTTATTGCACGGAATATTGATGTCCGAAATAAGATTAGCAGTGGTATCGTTTTAAGACAATCACAGATATAAGCGGAAGCAACAATTAAGAAAAAAATACATTAGTTGAGTTTTTTTTTTTTGATTCGACCAATCGACCAGACGAGCAAGATCTGATGATTAGTGAAACGCTTGTCAGTAACCACGCGGCGCTGGTTAGGATGACATACACTGCACCACATTGTGCTCGTCGTTTGGAGACATAAGATGTTAGGTCTTGTTATCCCAGTAATTTCACTAGCTACAGCGCCCTTCAAACTGGAACACAATTGTGTTTGCACACTGTTGTTTGGAGGAGGGAATAAGAGATGCAGTGGTACTGGGAGACCGTCTCCTACAAGAGACACCTATCACTAGTAATTAACTGTTTGCTTCGTCAACCGAAACATTTTTATTTCCGATTTAGATAATTTGTTATTAGCAACTATTCTATATATATATATGTATATATATATGTATATATATATATATATATGTATATATATATATATTTATACTTACTGAAGATTTTTATATTTTTGCTCTGTCAGCCAATAAGTATGAAATTACTATAAGCCATATTAAAATTTTTGAAAAACGGAAGAAAAATATTGGTCTCTGTTGGTGAAGAGGTCTAGGTAGGTACCACCGCAGCTCCCACTTAATCTAACCAGCGCCAATTTAGGAACAGGCGCTTATCTCGTTAAAAAAATAACATTGGATTTCACTATCATAGTATATCTGTATTGGTGGCAGGTCTCTGTTGCCGGAGACCGTCCAAGTAGGTACCACCGCAGCGCCTATTGCAACCGACAAACAGTAGTATGCAAACATTACTGTGTTCCGGTATGAAGGATGTTGTAACTAGTGAAATTACTGTGCTGACGAGGCTTAATGTCTTATGTCTCAAGGCGACGAGCGCGATGTGATGCAGTGTATATCATATTAATTAGCGCCACATCTAGCTCATCTCGATTACAACAAGAACTAAGATGATATATATATATAGACATGGTGCTGCAGTACTCGTGAACTTCGACATCGTTCAAACAAGACCTCTTTTAAAGAGTCACTTTAGTAGTCGGATACCGTTCAGGAATTTAGCACCGCATCGTCTACACCTGCTGCTCCAGTTTGAAAGGCGCTGCCGGTAACTGGGTAGGAGACAACATCAGGTCTATGGAACTAGTTGAAGGTCTTGTTTCATTAGTCGCTTCGCTGAGTAGAACAAAGACAACGACCGTCAGAGCGATCAGCTCGCACGCCCACCAAAGGGAAGTAATGGTGTAATTACTTGCCAAGGTCGAGGTCACTGAATTATACCAGATATACCATCGCAGCGGTAACGTCGCTGTTTATTATTTTAGATTAAATAAAAAAAGTTATATCATTAACGCATTTTAATTGAGGATATACTGAACTGTATGAAAATGGTAAATTAACATAAATGGATGCGCACTATATAATTATAGTTTTATTAGCCGCTTAGTTAAAATATATTTTTTTTATTTCATTAAGCGACGAGACGAGCGGGACCTACACCGGATGTTAAGCGATACGCTCATAACAACGTGGCGCTGGTTAGAATAGTATACACTGCACCACATTGCGCTCGAGGTCTTGAAACATAAGATGTTGAATCTCGCTACCCCAGTTATTTTACTAGCTACAGCGCCGTTCAAACCGGAACATTATGTTGAAGGCTGCATTAGGCACTGCGGTTTCTTAAAGGGGGTGGTACACTATACCAGCACTTTGTCTCTTGATGACGGAAACTAGCTGCAAAAGCCACAGTTTTATGTTTATAGAACACAAGGCAAGAGCGAGTGCTTCTAGTGTTACATCTATGTCGAGCTGATGAAAGATTTAGCTTAGCGTTAAGATATTCCGGTGTTCTAGATGTTAATAGCTCAAACAAAAGACGAACAAGATGCATTTGTCTGCGTGACTCCATATTCAACATTGATTTGTTGAGTAGGGGGAGACGTGAGGCCGCGCAGGAACGTCGAAGCAGAGCCGGCAGCAGACATTTTGAACTCGCTGTTAGGCGCTTTGTTCTACCAAGCGGCCGCGGACCGGATATAATATCGTCATAGTTAAGTTTAGACAAAATAACAGCTTCACACGGAACAATACGAGTTTTCGATGAAATAAAGGTGCGAGTTTTATATAAAACTCTCAGGCGATAAAAATAACTTTTTACAACAATTTAAATATGCTTTTCGTAACATAACTTAGTATCCAAAATAATACCCAGGTTTTTTACTTCAGATAACTGCTCTCAATTTTCAGTATTTATTGTAACTGTTGGATTTTGGTCTCGTATATGTTTAACTTGTAATTTTGTGCCGGAAGCTATGAATTTAGTTTTATTTAGCTATAATTTTTAGATTATTCTTTACATTCCACTCAGTTATATTAATTAGGTCGTCGCTTCATTTAGAAATCGGGTTTAAAACGTTATTAGGTATATCTGATATATAAAGTTGCACATCATCGGCATGGCAGTGATATACCGAATAAATGTTGAAAACTAAAGGACCGAGTATTGACCCCTGTGGTACACCATGACCTATACGTTGCGATTCAGAAAAAAATACAGGTACCATCAGTCATTTTTAGTTTTACTGTTTGAGAGCGGCTGATCAGGTAACTATGAAACCACTTTGTACTATTTTGATCACGGCCATAATAGTTTAATTTTGAAAGTAAGAGAGACTTAGGCTGTCGAAAGCACGTGAAAAATCTAACAAAGCTAATATGGTACCTCGTGCTACATCTTGCTCTGCAAGAATATTATCTGTGACATCCAATAACGCTGAAACCACACCACGACCGCCTCGAAAACCAGACTGGAACAACGGTAACATGTTATTGGTTTCAAAATATTTATTAACTTGATTAAACACGGCTCTAAGCTGTGATTTGTTTAACTGTCACAAACATGAGGTGGAAAAGTTTTCTCTCTTGGCTCCAATGGTCTCTGGGTGACGGATTCCGAAAGATGCGTTGCTCAGTAGACGATATGAGGCCGAGAGGAAGACGTTCTGTGTCTTCCGGCGCTTTTACAAAGCTACAAAGGGAAGGCTGTCTCCCTGAGATGGAGCTGCGCGGTGCAGCCGGTGCTGGCGCGGTCTCGGGTGTGTGCGGAAGCCCTACCGTGGTCTGGCCGTCAAGCGACGACGGTGGAAAATCGTGGGGGATTTAGTCGGTGTAAGTCTGACATAACCAGTGTTTACCCCCGCGAGGGGAGGTATGCGAAGGTATTACCCAGCGTAAATAAAAAAAAGGTGGGTGTCCCCGTAGCTCATACATATCACTTACCATTAAGTGAAAGTCCCGCGCATCTCATCGCGTAATCAAATAAAAAAAATTAAGCATGGTGGTGTATCTTTTGAATTATTTGACAGTTTATTATTTAGATATGTTTTAAGAGGATAGAGTGTGTAATGCTTATTGTCAATGTGCACGGCTTTGTCTCTGTGTGGCCGAGTACACGGCGCCGTGTGCGTCCCCGCAGCGTGCTCGTGCGACTTCTCGCTCCAACGGATCAGGTTACACTGCACCAGGAAGCGTGTACATGGCGCTGCTTTATGATCTGAACAGAGGTAGAAAATATAATCAGTGCATGATTATTTCCGTCAGGTGGATATTGCGGCATAAATCAATCAAGCTTTAATGCGCAAGTGGAATTTGATGTTACGTTGGCAACGACATGGTGACGCGCGGCACGTGGCCTGCTCGTTTGTTTGTCCTCAAAGTAATTTTGAAGAGATCTTTAACTTCGTCTTCTAAGAGCAGCTTGACACTGCAGCTACATATGGTTGAGGAACCAGTGGCAAATCTAAGGCAAAGTGGAAAGATGTGGGGTGGAGAAACTGATGATAATTATATTTTACTTGATATATGTTTAATATATAGGATATATACCTGAAGTTAATCTCCAGTGCTCAAGTCCTTGAGAGAGCTAACTGCGAACTCAGGCTGATGACAACCGTCATGCAAAGGAAGGTGGCAGTTTTCGGACACCTTCAAAGAGGATCCTTTTATGAGTTACCAAGGTTGATCCTGGTGGACAAAATTCTTGGCAAACGTGCACCTGGTAGAGAGTTGGAAGAAATGGTTTGAGTACATAAAGAAGTGGATCGGGCTTAAATGTCGCCAGTTAAAAAGAAATGCTGAGGATCGAATTGGTTTTCTCAATGTGATCACCAACTTAAGTGTGAAGAGGGCACCTAATGATGATGATAGCTGTAAAGAGAAAGAGAGAGAGAGAGAGAGAGAGAAAGATTTTTAATACTAAACTACCATGTAGTAACCATTAACTTCGTTTTATCGTAGTAATTTTTTTTTATGGCAACTCTTCCTTGTAGCAGATAACCTTGATAGTTTACTACCGTATTGCTCATTTCTGCCGGCAGACAGTATTGTGCAAACATTACCGTGTACCAGTTAGCAGAGAACTGTAGCTAGCCTAGTAATGAATATTCACATCTAAAACAATTGGCATGATGTGGTGTTATCATTCTTACTGACGTCTTACTGATGATCAGCTAACCGTCGAACAGCTACAGATCAGATTACTGTTCGTAGCTAGTAATATTACTGGTTTAACGAAACTCAACGTCTTATGTCCAAATGTGACGAATGCATGGTGTTGTGTATAACATCCGAATTAGCAATAGTACTGTTTATACATTACTGCGTTCCTGTTTGAAGGGCGCTGTACCTAGTGAAATGACCGATTTAATGAGATTTAAAATCCTATGTCTTCAGGCGACGAGCACAATGTATACCATTCTATCTAGCACCACGTTGTTATGGGTAGGCGCATCACCTATTATCAGGTGAACGTCCTTGTCCAACAAACTCGTGCGAAGATGATGGTTATCGGTCGTGCCCGTCTCGTCGGATGAAGGCAAGCAAAGCACCGCCGTGTTCCGGTTTGAAAGGCGTTGCGTCGCGTGTAGCGCCGCGAGGATAATAACGTAACGTTATTTCCATCGAGTACTTTAACGTAACGCTAAACCGGCGATTATATCGAAATCTTGATATTTTCGTATCGGCGTCCATTTGTAATAATAATTATGTGTTTAAAAAGGTATTTCATAGCGATGCGCCTGCGCTTCGTGCTCCTAACGCGCGTTGCGACACCTAATGGCTGGTGTTACCACATCAGGCCGGATCCGGTCGCGGTCTCCGCCACTCCTCGCCGTGCTCGCTGTCGGAGATAAGACGCTTTAAACTTAGGGCTTTGGAAACACCTCTCGTAATATTCATATATATAAAGATATACACAATTCTTATAATTTTTTTTTATCACTTGATGGTGAGTGATACACCTGTCCATAACAATGCGGCGCTACTTAGAATGGTATACATTGTACTCGTCGCCTGAAGACATAGGATGTTGTCTCGTTACATCAGTAATTTCACTAGGTACAACGTCCTTCGAACAGGAACGCAGTAATGTTTGTCGTAGTAGTGTGCAGATGTTACTGTGTTCCGGTGTGAAGGGCGCCATAGCTAGTGTAATTATCGGAGCAACGAGACTTATTTTACGTCTCAAGCGATATGTAATATTGCGCAGTATATATCATCCTAACCGTATCAGTATCACTTAATATCAGGTGAACGACCCGCTCCTCTCCTCGCATAATTGAATAAATTATAAGTTGCGTTTGTTCTGTGCTTAAATTTTCTTATTTTGTATGAAACGCGTTAAAGATGAGTAACTTGAAACAGTTTCCACCACCAGGGTGTCGTTTGAGTTCTGCAAATGGGTATTCATGCATATTAAAAACTTATATACTCTTTAAATATATACATACGCGATATCCACGTGATTCATTCACTCATCGCGATATCGCCGAAAGTGTTAGATATAAACACTCAAAATTTGGTGGATATACTGCTTCTGCAATTTAGAGGTCAGTTGAGAATGGATTTTTACAAAATATCTTCCCCAAAGTGCGTTGCAGGGGTGTTAATAATGGGTGGGGGTTAAGGGCGGCGGATTGCCGTCAGGCGGGAATATTTTTAACAAATTTCAAATCTATTTCAATTTTACGGCTAGCAAAGCGAGCAGGGAACAGCTAGTATATATACCTAGTATATAGAGTATAAATCAAATATTACTATATTTGTTTAGTATTTTGTTATTGTTTGTTTTGATTTTTTTTAATTAAATTTTTTGTTTCTGTGTAGCTTCCGGATACTAGATCCGCGAGCGCTGAGTCGGTTGAAGCTGCTATGCAAGCTAGCGGCAAACTTAGTGATAAAAAAAATTAAATATTAATGCATACAAAATGGCGTCTAATGTTGAAATAACATTAGCACGTCTTTATAAATCATATTCGCATACATTCATTATGCAGATGAAGCGTTTGTTTGTTTATTTGGATGGTGTGGTAAACATGAGAGGAGTCGAAATGGTTGCGTCGACACTTTCACTTTCACTTTGCTTGCACTTGGGCTTGTATACAAAGTTACTACTTAATAATTTTTTTAATCATATTAACCAATATGAGCGGTACGTCACGAGGATTTAGTGTGGTCATTAAGATGTTCATCATCATCATCATCATCTCGCACGTATAACTCCATACAAGTTCAATGAATTTCAGTTATATGTATGTTTTTTCCTTTTTCCTTTCTGCTGTTATTTTTTATTATTCGACGAAGCGACGAGACGGAACTTCACCAGATGTTAAGTGATACACTTTCCCATAACTATGGGGCGCTGTTATTATCATCAGCCGATAGACGTCCACTGCTGGAGATAAGCCTCTGCAAAGGTCTCTACTGTAGGGGTCAAATGGGGAGGGATTGAGCCATTTTTCACCACGCTGACCTAAGTTGTTGAAAAAGACCCCTTACACCCCACAGAGCGCTAGTTAGGATACTATACACTGGACCATGTCGAGCTCGTCACCTTGAGACATAAGATGTTGAGTCTCATTAAACCGATAAATTCTATTAGCTACAGACCTCTTCAAACCGGAACACAGTAACGTTTGCACAGTGGTAGTGGTAGCTACCTAGACTGCCTGTAGCAACAGAGACCTACCACCAGTACACTGTTTGAATGTATGAATGGTGTAATGGTCGTTGTTTAAACATGTGAGATGTTACCTAAGTAACAGTGCCAACTCCAGTGCCCTTCGCCTTTCATCATTGATTATATAACTTGATATTTATCTCAAGTTGATAATCACGATTGATGTGATCCTTCAAATGGAAACGTTTCGGTTTACGACATCCGTTGCCCCACGGCAGACGGTGACGGCGCACGGCTCACGGTTTCCTAATGCGGCGAGGCAATAGTAGCCACCGCCCGCCACCACTTGCCGTCGGAGCCGGACACCAGCGAATGGAACACTCGGAGCCGGTATCAGTCGAAAGCGATATCCAGTTTTATCATTGCGCAAGGCTACGCTTTATTAAACTCTAATGCAACACCAACACCCAAGAAGGCGGTAGTAATTAAAAAATTGACTAGTGCCGGAAACCGTCCAGGCACCACCGCAGATCCTAATGCAGCCGGCGGACAGTACTGTGCTAACAATGTTGCGATCCGGTTTGAAGAGCGCTATAGCTAGTACACGCAGTATGTAGGTAGTATACTGGTGTAATGAGATTGTGAATCTTAAGGCGAGGAGCGCAATGTGGTGCAGTGTATGTCATCTTAACTAGCGTTACGTTGTTATGAGCAAGCGTATCACCACCAGATGAACGACCCCCTCGTCTCATCGCTTCGTAGAATATAAAAAAAGATATTATTATACTCTACTGCTGGGTCTCTGCTGGAGCTCCACTACCACTGCACCTCCTATTCCTGCAGCCAGACGGTAGTGTGCGAATAATATTGTGTTTGAAGGACGATGTAGCTAGCGAAGATACTGGGATGATAAGGGTAGACATTTTATATCTCGAAAGACTGGGGTATAAGGGATCCCGCATAACAACCCACGGGACCCAAGCCAACCTCACATGCTCGTGGTGCACGCTGCTAATCAACAAACGAGGCTCTGACTCCGACCAACTCGCATCGGGACGGCGTGGTGGGAAATGGTCTAAATCCTCCCATATAAATCCCTATTAACGCAGGTGGTGAGAAGCTGCTGGATGCGAGCAACGCAGGTCCGATTGACGTGGAGGTATTTGGTGGACGCCTAAGTCCAGCAGTCGACGACTATCTGAGCTGATGATGATTTCGATGGACGACCATAATATGGTGTAGTGTATACTATCCTGACTAGCGTCTATGAGCAGCTGTATCAGTTACCATCAGGTAAAGTTCTTATTGGGTTTTAATTCGAATGCTAATGCCTCTGACCTTTTATATTTCATACTCCTTTCGTCATAAATTTTTTTTATTCTTCTTTTTCCGGTTGCTTAAGAAAAATACCAGCGGTATAAAAACGCTTCTTACTTAACGTAACTTAATAATACTTTATTAATATTACAATAACTGTAATGTTCCCACGGCCAGCATTGGGAAAGGTCGAATAAAATAAAAAAAACTGTATGTAGACCTTTTTACTCATTATTAACGTTAAGATTATTTATTATTTCATCATCGTCACCAGCTGATAGACGTCCACTGCTGGATATAGGCCTCGCCCAAAGGTTCCTACATCGATCAGGTAGGGATTCATACGGGGGGAATTAGGCTATTTCCCACCACGTTGGTTCCCTGCTGTATTTGTTTAACTACAAAGCCGTTATAGTTGAGTTTGTAACGGGCGCGGGTTTGATTCCCATATAAACTTGATTTTACAGACTGATAATAAAACCTAGGATGTACACCTTAGGTATCAAGTCTACGAGTGCAATATGATGCAGTGTATATCATCATAACTAACGTCACGATGTTGCAGGCAGGTCGTGTCTGACGGTTGAGACCTCACGTTGAAATTATTTGTAATCTGTATTCTATTGGTGGTATGCCTCAGTTGACTTATGTCCAGCAGTGGACGTCTATCGGCTGATGACGACGATGATGCATCGACGATGCTGGTGGCCGTCTTGATACCACCGCACCGTCCATTGCAGCCTATAAACAGTAGTGTGCAAGTTTGACTGTGTTCCGGTTTAAAAGACGTTGTAACTAGTGCAATTACAAGGGTAATGACACTTAAACATCTTATGTTTGAAGGCAACGAGCACAATGTAGTGCAGTGTATACCATCCTAACTAGCGCCGCGTTGTTATGGGCAGGCGTATCACTTACCATTAACATTATGATGTGGTGGAAAATAGTCCTAATCTCCCCTATGGACCCCTATAAACGACGACCTCTAGTGAACGGCGGTACCGGAGGCCATATTGACTGTGGAACGATCGATGTGGAGATCCTTGGCGAAGGCCTAACTTCAGCAGTGGACGTCTCTCGGCTGATGATAATGATGATTATGATTATTACTACATGATCTTATAAACAAGTTGTTTTATTTAAGTTACCTGTGTTTATTATAGTGCGTCCAAACTTTTGTGCGGCAGTGTACGTTCATGTAGAGCTGGCAACATATTCACATTACCTTGCTTTCTGCACTGTCAGCTCATTTTGACAGGACCACAGCACCAGATCTCCAGCATGTACTGCTTCTGTATTAACTAAGGATGAGGAGGGTGCGTGGACGTACCACGAGCATGATTTTTTTTTCGCGTTTTCCTGTTTATATATGCCATAATTTTTTAGTAAATAATCCGGTTTTAAATGCCATGAGTCGTCTACGTAGGTACCACCGCAGCTCTTATGGCAGCCAACATACAGCACTGTGCAAACATTACTGTGTTCCGGTTTGAAGGGTGCTGTAACTAGTAACACTATTAAGGCAACAAGTCTTCACTATGTCTTAGCGACAGGCTCAATACGGTGCGGTGTATATCATCCTAAATAGCGCTACGTTATATCTGCAATAGATTCACGATTGTGTGGATATCCTAACTAGTTATTTGTACTTGTACAACCGTATCGTATACCATCAGGTTAACGACCTCTGTTTCCGTCTTATCTCCTCTCCTTACCTCTAATAAACACTTGAGTCTACTTTCTATTTAAGTCAAGATGCTGCGAAAGTATTTAGCACCTCTCTCCCTCCGCCATGATTTCACCTGCCGAACGTCTCCGTGTGTGTGTATGTGTGTGTGGGTGTGTGTTCGCCTCTCTATACTACACAGCAATATGTAACATAATATAGTTTTTACAGGAGATATATTTTTTTTAATCCGATGAACTGACAGATCGAGGAAGACTTCCATTTGATACTAACTGATCCACCCGCCCGTAAGCAACATGACGCTAGTTAGGATGACATACACTGCGTTGAATTACGCTCGTCGCTTTGAGACATAAGATGTTCTCATTACTTCAGTATTTACATTAGCTACAGCGCCCTTCACACCGGAATACTTCGGTGATTGAAATATGTGCAAATGAATTCGGCCAGATAAATTTTGTGTCACTTTCTAAGCATATTGCGTTTACCGTGCGTTGTATAAACATCCTAACATGATGAGACGTTTATTGGTATGAATAATAAATACATTGAAATTAATCATATAATCATCATCATCATCATCAGCCGATAGAAGTCCACTGCTGGACATAAACTTCCCCCAAAGATCTCCACATGGATCGGTCGTGCGCTGATGTATCCATTAATGATATATTCATTGTTGACACAGCTGCGGACCCTCAATGTCAAACACAGATTGTCAAGGTTATATTGCAGTTAAGTTTTAACCGCCATTTTAATGTATATTGGCGGTAGATCTTTACTGCTGGTGACTGCCTAGTTAACCACCACTACAGGTACTTTCTTTTCTCGTGGGGAAATCCTACATAAAATACCTCTCTGCTATACAATAGAAGAGTTATGCTGGACTCTCACCTGCTAAAACCCTACGGTATCCTTCTCAAAACCTGTGCTCGGAACTACGGGAACACTTGCGCATACTTCCACAGTCCCATCAACCATTCATTGTGGGATTGCACCACAGAGTGCAGCTGAATCCTTCACTGTCATACAGAAGTATTGTATGCGCCATCTCGAGGCTATTAATATACGGCAACGAGTGACCTTCGAATCCGCCGCCATAGTGTCTGTTATGAGGATTGTAGGTTATTGTGCATCCTCCAATGACCAGATCCCTGCCTAGGAATGGGGAGAAGAGGTTCTTTCTGTATCCCTCTTCGCAACCACTGCAGCTCCTATTGCAACAGACCAATAGTGGTGTCCAAAGATTACTGTCTTCCGGATAGAGATAACGAAACTGAACACCTTACATCTTAAGACTGATCTTAAGACTTAAGACATAATGTGCTGTAGTATATATCATCTTAATTACCGCCATGTTATGGGCAGGCGTCTCATTAACCATTAGGTGAACGTCTCGTTCATCTCATCTTTACGTCGAAAAAAAAAATATTTCGGTGTTACGGAATGTTCGCGTAGTATCAAAGTTATATTTGTTTAATTGGTTTGTAACAAATTGTTAAATGTTACATAAAGGAAATTATAAATCGTGCGTCGAAGGTCAATTTGGTGACAAGTGGATGTGCTGTAGTTAAGATGTTCTGCTACAGCGACATCAACACTACAACGTAGTTAGCAGAGACGTGCCCAGCGATTTTGGGTACGGTATGCAAATCACACCTAAAATCTTTGTGATTAACTTATCAATTTGATCAATTTAGCACCAATTTTTTTTTATTAAACGAAGCTACTAGCCTGGCCTTAACAACGTAGCGCCAGTTAGGATGATATACACAGCAACACATTGTTCACGTAGCCTTGTCTTTAATATGTGAAGTTTCTTTACCCCAATAATTTCTCTAGTTACAGCGCCCTTTTAATCGGCCTATGGTAATGTTTGCCGGATGCAATAGGAGCTGCGAAGGTGTCTACCTAGACGATCTCCGGCAACAGATATACTAACTACTTCCGCTATAAATTTAGCAATAGTCAAAACACGTACGTTTTGAGTAATTTGAGAGATTATTATTCAAATAGATCTAGGGAGCCAGGGTATGCAGTGGTCGTTTTCCTGTAAGGAATGCATCTGTGTTATCATGTTACGGTAGGTGTCTGTCATGTTACGGTAGTACTTAGTCCATCTTCGACAACAGACCTACTAGTAATTAAAAATTTGCAAATTGCGTTGTTTGGATTGTACCCTGTGCGAGCGTTCGTGTATCGGTCGCTAGTACCGGCGGTTGAGCTCTATGAGTCGCGAGGTCGCGTCGGTATCGTTACGCAACACACGTAATGGACGCGCCCGAGCCGTGATCGCAAAATGGCGGTCATATCAGCCGTTACTATATCGCTGCACGTGTATTTCACGTTTCTGTTAATTTATACACAATATCATCATCATTAGGCGCCCTCTTCAAACTGAAGTTTGGCGATCAGAGTAAACCAATTCGATCCTCAGCTGTTCTATTTAACTGATGGTATTTAAACTCGATCCACTCCTTTATGTCGTCAAACCATGTCTTCAGCTGTCTACCTATTTTGTTCTGTATACGCAATATAACACAAACTTTTTTTTTGGTCAATCGATACTACCTTTTTATATTTCGTCCCTTTCTTACTCTGTATTTAGTATTCTAGTTCCAGTTCGTTTATTTTGTTATTATTGTTCCTGTTAAACAGGATTACTTTTTTTTCCTCAACAAAGCGACAAAACATGCGAGCAGAAAACCTGACGGTAAGTGATACGCCGTTCATAACAACGTGGCACTAGTTGGAATGATAAACACTACTCATTGCGCTCGTCGCCTTGAGAAATAAGTTTTTAGTCTAGTTACTCCAGTAATTTCACTAGCTACAGCGCCATTTAAACTAAAACAGTAATATTTCCACACTACTGTTTGTCAGTTGCAATAGGAGCTGTGATGGTACCTATCAGTCTCCGGCAACAGAGATCTACACATTAATGTTTAATTTCCATAATATATTCATTGGGAAGAGTAATCACACGTCAACATTTATGCCAGGATTGTAGCAAGTGGAGAGAGGTGGTCTCCGCCTACCCCACTAGAAATGAGGCGTGATATATATATATGTAACATTTGTAACACGGAATACCCAGATTTGATTTGAGGTCACGTTTGTAAATAATATAGCAAATCATCCGCTATAGTTGATCAGTTCATCAGTTCATATATTTTGCCAATGACTTACGAAGGGTAGATTTCTTTTATCACCGAGCACTGATAATGTCTGTGATCAGTCAGATATTTCGTGTAGGGTATGCTGTACACCGTAACCCAAATCTCTGTGGTTATCATACTTAAATATTAAGTTACCAATTTATTAAAACTTATCCATAACAATAAGAAATGTTATGCTGGTAAAAGAAATAGGCTCTTTAACAAACAACATTTGTACTATTGTCTACACAGCTCTTCAAGTCGAGCGGTTATTACCACAAACATTGCTTCCGTGTTTTTTTTGTATTGAGGAAGTGAGAATCCGCCCCTTTTGAAGATGGTTCTGGAGGCAAGTCAGGGATTTCTACCTACTAAAACCTTTTCGGTGGTCTCCTTCAGCGCATTTGAAGAGGCCCTGGGATCTTCTACGGAACGCACCGATGCCACTCTGCACTCTGGTTAAATACGTCGCAAGGAAGAGGTCCACGTTTGTGGTCCCGTAAATACAATGCCAACATGCTTTTTCCATCCTCATAACGCTCGCGCATTAACCTCTGAGAGCCTCCACGTTCATGGCCTGCTAACCTAAGAACCCCTTTTAACCGATTACACGTAAATTTCCGCCTTAGAAAATGTACTGCGCGTATAATTAGGAAAATAACGGAAGTGAAGACAAAACAAATATATTAAATGCTAGAAATATTATTTTTAGTGAGGTTTCCTCGATGATGTTGTAAGTTCCGCTACTGTGTTGTTTACTTAGATATTGAAGTTTCTTTATTTATACATATGTTGTATATGTTGTTTCAGGTGTTTGGTATCACCGGCGGTATATCAACTCCGTGAGTAATCTATCTCGTTGAAACTACTATTGAATTAAATTAGATGTTTTGTATTAATCCTATAAAGGATTAATTAAAGTTATATATGCTACAATTATTACTTATTATTATATGCAATAGTATATAGGTTTTAGCTTAAAGTTATATGTTGCTTTTATCAGCTTAACTTTGAAATGCTTGTTTTGATGCCGATATTCAACAACGGAGTTTTCGCATTGCCGCAGTGTATATTTCGTTGCATATCCATCGGTTGTAAATCAATTGCGTGGTGGATGTTTACGTCCGGATAAAATTAGTCTGTGGCGCCGAGCCGCGCGCTTGCGACACCAGTTGCGCGAGCGCCGTTACATGCCGTGCGCTAGGGTTGTCAAAAATATATATTTTTATAGTAAATAATTTTATTGATATTCTGTTTAACATAAAATTATTTTAAAAATCATTATATCATAATTACCCGCTAATAATGACCCACATGTACTCATTTCACTCATTTAAGGATTTTTTTTTCGTATTAATATAAAGATAGGTTATATGACATAGAAAGTAGATATACGTCGTCCGAATTCTCTGATTTGTGTGTGAAAATCCGGTTCACAGCACGTCTTAATAAACTGTGGATTTACAACAGGAAGCGAACTAGCCGAGCCCCCACGTGAAAACCCTATCACCACTCACTGGTAGTCTTTGAACCGATTTAAGCACTGTTCCCCAAGTTATGCAGTTAACCGCTGCGCCATGGGTGTGAATTATTCTAAACATCGACGTCATTTTAATTCGAGACAAGCGTAAACAGGGAATGAAACTATTTACCTCACTATTGAAAACCATAATAAAATGGTGGTAACACTGGCGCTGGTTGCAAGTTCCGGAAGTGCATGTATGAAGCAAAGCTACTTGCATCGTATATGCAACATCCTTTAGCGCAACTCGAATAGAATGGTGTTGCGTATGTCTTTGTTGTGTAAATAGATAAAATAATTAAAAAAAAAAAGTAATTACTAATAAAACGGAAACACCCCTAAAATGTTTTTGAGGTAAAATTAGAAGAGAGCCAAAATCGCTCTCGTGTTTGAATGATGCTAAACGATGATCTTCGAAACGGGTTAGAATAACACCTAAACAAGAGTGAACAACTGCTGGAAGTATCAGCAGTTTCTTCCTTACCAGTTCGCTGCAACCTCATATCCTCATGTTACGGCTATTGATTCAATAGTGAGGACTTTCGCATGAAGACCTTTACATGGATGTTTAATGAACTACTCAATTCTCAAAGTCTTTAGTTGATGATTAACTGTCTTTAGCTTATGGAAGGGCACCACGTCTAGAACGAATACTGGAGACGAGCATACGATTCAGCTGATGGTAGATGAGATCGATAATAAAAATGTAGTGCCAGTTAGGATGACATACACAACGCCATGTAGTGCTCGTCTTGAGACGTCAGTTGTTAAGCCTCGATACCTTAGTTCTTCCTCCAGCTGCAGCGCCGGAACCTGAACACAATAATATTCTCGCTGTGATGGTACCTAGACTGTGTCCGGTAATAGAGATGTATCCAGTTAATGAAGAGAGATGATTACTGGTATGCCCTGGTTGGTGCATCTTTTGAGTGCTGTACCCTAATGTCTGAACATCAGCCGATAGATGTTCACTGCTGAACGTAGGCCTCTCTCTAAGATCCCCTACATGTATCAGTCCTGCGCTGTCCGCATTCAGTAGCTTCTCGCAACCTACAGTTGTATACAGAGGTCACATGGGGGATATGGGCCATTTCCTACCACGCTGGCCCAAAGCGGATTGGCGGGAGCCAGAGCTTCGTTTGTTGATTAAGCAGGGTGCACCACGAGCGGGTGAGGTTGGCTTTGGTCCGGTGAGCTGTTGTATTGAACCCCTTACACCCCTAATGCCTACTTGATAGAAATATCAATCCCCCCATACACAATTATTAAATAGTACCATCTATTAATGAAGTAAGAAAAAATCTACAATCTCGTATATAATTATATCTGCTTGAGATGAAAGAAACTTAATCATCCAGCAATAAATCGGATTACAGATCGAGGAGGCTAGACGATGTAAAATGATAACACTGCGTAATACTACACTGCGGTGCCATGTTTCCATACATGTGTATAGTTTTTGTTGATGTTTATACACAGTGTAGCAACGCAGTGGCATCAATGTAAATATATAGTGATTATATAGTATTTGGTTAACCGTTATTTTATAGTTCTTAATAAAATCTACATATATATATATTTTAACTAACGAGCTACGGCGTGTATATATATGTGGAAATATGTAACCCAACGAGACTATCTGCTTCATTGTTTCTTTAAAATTGTTAAACTTTTTATTATCTTCCCCTAACGAGCGAAGAAAGGACTGTACCACCCTGATCGCCAACCTGTACTGGTTGGAGAGGCACTTTAAGAAGAAAAAGAACGGACGAAAGTAAACATAGTAGTTTGGCTTTTCTCTATGTTTGAGAGCCGCCACATTTGCTGGTAGTGTGGTAGGACCTCATGCCTGGTGGATTGAAAGTTGTCGGTCCATCACGATTTGCGGAGCTGTTCGGACGAAGGTTCGCTGTCCCACATCTGCGCGTTGCGTAACAGTGACACAGAGCCTGCGCTTTACAGACAAGATGGCGGCGGCTGCGCGCGCGCATTACGTTTATCGTATTTGTTCCGGCGGCGTAGGGCCGCTTCGGTTGCGTGCGATATTGCTAGTGATGTCCATGAACTGAAATTATCGATTTCAAAATATCGTATACGATTTAAAAAAAAGTTTAGAAATCTACACAAATTGGATATACGATTGATTCCTATGTAGAATAATTCGCAAGGCTATAAACATTCAATGGAGAAGATTGTTGGGTAATATCACCATCTTGGGACTTCATTATTAATGAACTTAAATGAAACACCAAGCACATCACTAGAACAGTTCAATACACAGCTCGTTTTGCGTAGATTGGACTGTAAACGATAATTAATAAGATGTAAGTATTTCGTGATGGGTATGACGGCAGGACATCCATCAGCTTAATCCTCTCTCAGCCATGGTTGCTGCACATCACTCGAAATGTCGAAGTAATTACATAAAATTGAAGTTAGAATCGAAGAACAATTAAATTGTGCTTCAAAAGGAAGTGAAATCCGAGGATATTAAACGAGTTTTAATGAATTCTGGTCGTGAGTCACGCGAAGGAGGGGAAAGTATCTGACTCACGCTGTAAAGGATGTGGATCGAACTGGTTCATAAGAACTTTAGAAATGCTCATGTTGTAAGGTAAGAAGATCAATACACGAATAGTTGTTTGACTTTACATGTAACTCGGCTATTTCTTTTGTTGGGGTTACTGGTGGTAGGATTCAGTTGTCACGAACTTTCTAAGGTAGGTACCGCCGCAGCTCCTATTGAAGCCGACAAGCAGTACTGTGCAGACATTACTGTGCTTCGGTTTAAAGGAAGGTGTAGATAATGGAATTACTGGAATAACGAGACTAACGATCTTATATTTTTCTTATATTTACAATAAAGAGATTATATGAACGGGACGTTCATCTGGTGGTAAGTGACACGACTGTCCTTAACAACGTGGCGCTAGTCAGGATGTTATACACAGCACCACATTGCACTCGTCGCGTTGGGACATAAGATGTAGAGTCTCGTTAACTCAGTAATTTTACTATCTGCAACGTCCTTGAAGTAGGATCACAATGAGGTTTGTACACTGTTTGGAGTAGGGGATAGGTTTGGCAACACAACTGGCAACAACCTGTGTTGCAGCTCTCTAGGGCCGACGAAGGCCATTTAAACAGGAGAGTATCCACGGACGTATACGACACTTCTTACTGAGTGTCAGTTGGATTAAGTAACGATTATTTAAATACGATTTTCTATTAAATATGATTAATTTCATATAAACTGATCATCGGTCACATGTTTGATTGGGACGCGAGATGGCGACAGCTCGCGTCTTCATCTCGCAAACCGGCAGCCTGGCTGATGTTTGTAACGAAATAGACATACATATATGTATGTGTATATAATGATATAGTGATTGATTAATAAACAGTCATAATGTCAGAGAGATGTTATACAAACAGTATGTGTGTGTGTACATATATAACGGACCTTACGAACTGTAATAGTTGCATACGAGACGTGCTCGTAGACATTGTACGAGCGGTCGTTTGATATGTCAACATATATATATATATATATGTATATATATATGGATATAGTACTGGCGGTTTCCTCCTGTGAAACCATCATGGTGCTGGTGTCCGCCGAGCTGAGGCGGAGAGAGCCGTCTCCGTTCATAGATGAAGACGTCGTGGCGATGGCAACGGACGCACCAATCCGTCAGCACTGTTGTCTCGCGTTATCGAGAAAAGGACTAAGGCATTCCCTACCTGTTGTACAAGGCGGCTTAAAAAGTCCTCGGGTTTCGTAAGCCTTGAGGGTGGGGGTCTGGACAGCTGAATAAGCGCGCCGTTTTTTAAATTGTTCTGGGCGTAGTGGGTAAAGGCTTTTGCTACAATTTCACTTAACATCTATCTATCGTTGCCTTATTCCATAGTGTATAACATCCTAACTAGCTACGTTGTTACGGGTGGGCGTATCACTTACCATCAGGTGAACGTCGCGCTCATGTTGTCGCTCCGATTAAATTATTCACTTGTATATATTTATACACACACACACGCGTGTATAAATATGTAAAGTGAATACATAATGAGCAGCAGCTTCTTATTTAGAGATGAATGTGTTTCTTTTTAATTGACCTCGTAGTGCAGTGTTTAGGCGATAACGTCACATTATCTTTGTTAATGGAACTATAAAACGTCAGGATTCGTTACCTCGGTGATACCACTAGCTGCAGCGTCCTTTAAACCGGAACACAGCAATGTTTGCGCAGTACTGTATCTCGGCTGCAACGGGAGATGCGGTGATACCTAGACAGTCTCTGGCAGTTACCACCAATTGGTCTATTTTTCTTTGGATTTGTTTTGAAGGGATGGATGAGAAAATGGTTAGGAAGCAAAGATTGTTGGAAATGGAACCTGTGCCGCTTATTTCCTGTATCCGCGTGTAAAGTCGCCGGCGAAGCTGATTGTAGATATTCCGCTGACGTCAAACACGTATACTAATTAAAGCGTATTTAATGATAACAAACATACAGATAATGTCGTATAAGTAATATATACTGTTTTTCCTAATAATATATATATATATATAGTTAAAGTTCTCTAAAAAAAAACTACACACTAGCTCTTTCATCCATAAAGGTAACATATTAACTACATAGTTAAAATAATACCTGTATATACTTTTTTACATCATACTATATTAGAAAATAACAAGAAAAATAATAAGAATAAACGATATATATGCATTTTTTTTACACTTAATTTACGTCCCCATTGTTGGGGCACATGCCTACCTTCAATATGAGGGCGATGGACCACAGTCACCACGCGGACCCAATGCGGATTGGTGACTTCACACACGCCTCAGAATAAATTCTAATTCATGTCCAGGTTTCCTCGCGATGTTTCCCTTCACCGTTTGTATTTCGCTGTCGTTACTTAAGTTCACAAATGTACATAACTTAAATATTAAAGTCATCGGTACATGTCGAGATTCGAACCCGCGACGAATCAAGGCCGCACGCTCTAACCAATAGACCAGGGACTTATATATATATATATATATATATGTATATACTTATTCAAAAGAGCAACGAGACGAGAGAGATGTTCACCTGATGGTAAGAGACACGCGCCCATACCTGACGCCAGTTAGGATGTTATACACAGCACCACATTGCGCTCGTCGCCTTGAGACATAAGATGTTAAGTCTCGTCACGTCAGTAATTTTACAAGCTATAACGGCCTTTTAATCCGGAACATGGTTACGTTTTCTCAGTACTGTCTGTCGGCTGGGATAGGAGCTACGGTGGTACCTAGACGGTCTCCGGCAACAGTCAACCAGTGGGAATCGAACCTGCGCCTTAATGACTGAGCCACCGCGGCTTCAGCTTGGGCGTTGCGCAACGATTGAAGTAATCATACGAAACGGACGATTAGCTATTGTTGTCCGGTCAGTGGCAACACTAAGGCAATCTTATCGCGGGGCAACGAATTCGATTCCTGTTACGCGTAATCACCAAGGGCAGATATCTGTTGATATGTTGTTATTATGTTATAATCAACACTTCTGGTATGTGATAACGCACGTTATTTTATTAAGTTATCTCTTAACAGTATTCATATTAAGTTCTTACTTCGCAGTAGCGTCGGATTCGAACAACGAACTGACACTACCACCGCAGTTCCTATTGCAGCCGACAAACAGCAGTATGGAGGGAGACATTACTGTGTTCCGGTTTGAAGGGCGCTGTAGCTAATGAAATTTATAAAATGATACTTAATATCATAGGTCTCACGAGCATAATATATCATCCTAACTAGCGTCAAGTTATGGTCAGGCGTTTCACTTACGATTAGATGAACTTCTCGCTCGATCCGTATCTTAGTGGAATAATAAAAAAAATTAAGGCCGGATTCGAACCAAGAACTAACTGGGCAGGCTGCAGCATCACAGGGGCTACATTTGCTATATAGCCTTTTGTGATAAGGCAGCAGCTAAACATTTGATAGGTATATAGAGTTGAAGTAGTAGACTAGGTCTCTTAGATACTCAGCCCTGTAGTCTCTGACTATTAAGAATAAGACTAAGGTATTCTCTGCTTGTCGTACAAGGCGGCTAAAAGGGTCTACGGGTTCGTAAGCCTTGAGGGTGGGGGCTCTCAGAGCTTAATAAGCGAGTCTTAGGAGGACAGCAAATGCATAGTGGTCTGGTACTTGCCGTAGCACAGCGTGGGTGCTAAGGAGGGCTTTGCACTTCGGTGGGATGTTTTAGCCAGAGTGTGGAGGGCCACCAGTGCGTTCCGTAGGAGATTCCGGAGCCCATCCTAATGCACCGACGGAGACCATCGAGGGGGTGTTGTTTTCACCCTAAAAACAGGGTATCTTTTAAGATTTCCCCAACGTCACGATACCACTGCAGCTACCTTTTCCGCCAAGTAATAGTGTGCAAACATTACTGTGTTCCAGTTTGAACGGTGCTGTAGCTAGTGAAATTTATGATATAACGATACTTAATATCTTATGTCTCAAGACATAATATCATGTAGTGTATATCATCCTAACTAGCGCCACTTTATGAGCAGACACTGTTTACTATCAGGTGAACGTTCAGCTAGTGTCGTTAAAAAAATGTTATTTACACGTCAGATGTGATGTTATGTGCGTATGTCCACCGGTGGGCTGAGATGACGATGGCACCGATAACTGCTGGACTTGACTCACAATTTGCTGTAACATATCGACGCTCCGGTACATCACTATAGCAATGATGTGGTTATGAAACGAGACACAGACTTTTGCTCTCTTCAGTCTGTTGCGTGGTCTTATTTAAGCGTCCATTTGTGGGACAGGCGGTCTGACCGTGTGTGTGTGTATGTATGTATGTCTGTAAGTGTATTTGTTCTGTTGCTAACACATTGCGATATATCTTACGTACAACTAGCGGAGGTCAAGTAAAACTCCCTTTAAGTTAATCCCCCGCACTTAGACTAATGTTGGTGGTAGCTTTCAAAAATCTGTCTTCCATACTTCATATTACAAGATAAAAAAGAAAGAAACGGAAAATAAACTTAAGATAACATATATATATATATATATATATATATATATATATATATATATATATATATATATATATATACTTCTCGTCCATTCATCCGTACGCCTATGTCTAATATCAAGACTTTTCTTATGACATACTCCGGTGTGAGATTAAACAGCATAGGGGACACAGCGTCTCCTTGCTGTAGTCCGGTGACTACTTCAAACTCCTCGGTGACTTCGTCTCCAACGCCAACACAAATTCTACTTACTTTGGTCGCCCCCTTAATCATGGAAATGAGTTTCTGCGGTATACCAAAGTTCTTAAGAATTGCGTATAATGTCCCTCTGTCAATGCTATTGTAGGCTTTACTAAAGTCCACGAATAGCGAATGGATGCTCTGCGCGTACTCCCATTTCTTCTCCATGAGCTGCTCTAAGAAAAGAATCTGGTCTATGGTACTCCAGTATCGTCGGAACCCACACTGATAATCCCCGATAATCTGCGCCTATGGTTCCAGTCTATCCAGCAGCATGTAGGAGAGTGCTTCGTCACGCTGTCGGGAGTAGAGCGCTTCCTCGGTAGTTTGAGCACGTTTTCTTGCATCCCTTTTTTATATATATATATTTATCTATATATATACTTATTTAAAAAAGCAACGAGATGAGCGGGACGTCCTCCTGATGGTAAGTAATACACTTACCCATACCTGGCGTTAGTTAGGATGTTATACACTGCACCACATTGCGCTCGTCGCTTTGAGACATAATATGTCGAGTCTCGTTACCTCGGTATTTTCATTAGCTATAACGTCCTTCAATCAGGAACACTGTAACGTTTGCATAGTACTGTTATTCGTTTGCCGGAGTACAAATGAAAACTAAGAGAGTACACGTTATTGTAAATGTATTTTTTTTCGTTGCTACAACGCCCTTTAAACAGGAGCACGGTTAAGTTTGCAGAATAACGACAGTTAATATTGTATACATCACGTTGTGTTCGTCGCTTTGACACATAAGATGTCGAGTCTCGTTACCCCAGGAATGTCACTAGCTACAACGTCCTTCAAACCGGAACTGCACGCGCCGAACCGCTATCAGACGCCGGTGGAAGGTTGGCAGTAGATAAGCAGCGGACATTGTTCCTGATAAAACTTACTGCGTACTTAGTGCTTTATTAGCACTGCTTTGTTTCAGTGACTCGAATATTCGTCATCACGGAGCTGATCGTTCACCGCCAACTGAACTGAGTGAAAACTGAGCTCACTGAACTCACCGCTGCTAGGTCTCTGTTGCTGAAGACCGTCTAGGTAGGTAACACCGCAGCGCATATTCATCCAGACGTCCACTGCTGGACATAGGTGTTTTGTAATGTGCCAGCGCCTATTGCAGCCGACAAACAGTATAGTGCAAACATTACTGTTCCGGTTTGAAGGGCGTTGTGACTAGTGAAATTACTGGGGTAACGAGACTTAACGTCTTACGTTTCAGGCGACGAGCGTGATATGGAGCAGTGCATACCATCTTAACTAGCGCCACATTGTTATGGGCGGGCGTATTACTTACCATCAGGTGAACGTCCCGTACGTCTCGTCTATCTATCTACCTTCCCTCTACACACATATCCAGTTTGCGAACAAAGAGGTTCAGCTCCTCATTCTGGATAAGAGCAGCAAAAGAGGGGAACAGATGGCGTCAGTGTTCCTGTCTAAACGACGTGGTTGTCTTCAAGAGATCAGATAGTGAATAGGTTCACTGTCACAGATCACACCACCACTTCACACCAGGTGGGATCGAAGTCAAGCTCTCTATCATAAAAAAAAAAAAACCAAAAGCCGTGTAGTAGTGTGCTAACGTTTGTGTTCCGGTTTGAAGGGCGCTGTAGCTAGTTAAATTGCTAATGTTTAACTAGCATTGTTATGGTGAAGATTGTTCTCAATATCTCTTGATATTGAACGTAATTCTCGAATAATACATTTATGGTTCCGGTTCGTGTGTCTCTCACCCATTCGAATTGTCCACCTTGAGGGTCAGAGATCGGTCCACTAGTGGGCCGTCGGCTCGTCGACGTACGCTTGTCGGTTTTATCTAACATAATATTATTAGATTTAGGACTGTGTTTATGACTGTTTCGAGCCATTTGACTCACGGGTCAGGGGCCGATGTGTGACCCAAATACGCGTTCCTCGCATCTCATGACATGAGGAGTTACGGATATTAATCTGATGATATATATATATATATATATATACTCATAACTGACAGTGACGTATAGGTATTGTGCTGGTCAGGAAAATAATGATGACAGAATTGTAAACTACACTACCTAGGGTTTGATTTTGGAGTTTCGAAGTTAGTCCTGATAACCAGACCGTCATTCATTCTATAAACGAGTTAGTGCTCTGTTTAACAAGATAAGCGGATTTCTGAATGAGACCTAAATCATCTCCATCATCGTCAGAGATTCAGGACGGGAGACCTGTCAAAGATTTTAATTAAGTCATGAGGAGATAATTTTATTGATAAATATGTCCATATTTAGCTACTGCAAATAACCTAAAGTTAGTGGATATTGGAAATAAGTTAAGCACTATGGTCTAACTTGTTGAACGTACAATATTTTTATACTAAATTATCTTTATATATATTTAGTATATACACACACATTATCTATATTACGTAAATAACTTTTTTTATTTAATTAAGTGACCAGTCGGACGGATCACCTGATGGTAAATAATACGCCCATAATAACGTGGCACTAATTAGAATATATACAGCACGACATTGCGCTAATCGCCTGAGACATAAGATGTCGAATCTCATTACCCCAGTAAATACATTAGCTACAGCGCCCTTCAAACCGGAACACACCAGTGCCTCTATACATATGGTAACAATGATCTAATCAATTCCATGTTCCATATATACCTCAATTCCTCCACTTTGGCGAGTTTAACTGAGCTTCTACATCGCAAATTAAACATGTCAGCTGTGCAAAGTTTCCAGTACAGCTTTTTTAACTGTGTGCCCGATACGGCAAACGAATTTGTATCTTAATGGCCATGTACCAGCGGCCATTATCGCGGGATTGATTAAGTCTCTCTCATTTGCTGGCCAGTGGTGTGATTCTCGGAACTGGAGTCAGTTTCGGCCTCGCCCCGGCGGCGCGTGGACGTGTTTCAGTTTTTTTTTAATAAACTTAGTGTCATTCGATTTGTTTTTAATTTCCAGTGTGCCAGTGCCGGTGAATGTGTTTTTATTTAATTTCATTACAAATGCGGTGAGTATCGGACCTCCTTCGTAATTTATTAATTTAATTATACGGTGCGAAGGTTTTACATCATCGTTTGTTGTGTTATGTCTTACACGTAGAAAATTTGTTGGAAAGCATTTTTGTATTGTAACCTGTTATTTCTGTTGATTATTTTGCTTGTAAAAAATAATAAACATGTCGGTTACGGTTCCTTCTTCCGGTAACGAGGATATTAGTTGCGGTATTTTTAATTTTATGTACGTACTTTAATTTTGTAAATTGTTATTACTTATTGTAAGAATAACAAAGTTTCTGTAGGGAAGGCCACGGCCAGCAGTGGATGGCAACAGGCGCGATGATGATAATGGTTTCAGTTCAAATTTGAAATATATTTACTTTTTCGTTAATTTTAGTGTAATGAACGTTTGAACTTGAACTGCAAATTAATATAATAAATATAATAAAACATTAATTTATTTAAAATTAATTCAACTGGCCTCGAATGGAATCAGGAAAAAAAAATATTTATTTAGAAGAAAAAAATAGCAGCTTTGAATTATGTTTATAACTTACATTCACTTAATAAAAGCTTAGGATTTATTTCAAAACATAATTATCGCGTATATATTTGAATATTATCAATGTTTCAACTTTTTGAATTTGTACACGAATTGTTTAAATTTATGTTTATTGATAAATGCTGTTCTATCTGACGCCGGAGAGCGTCCAGGTAAATATTACTACAGCCTCTATCTTTATCACATTGTTTTGGCGGGACAAAATCTTCAAAACATACACTACTTCTGAGGGGAAGACGAGATTACGTGGAGATTTCTACTCACTAAATCCCCCTCGGTTGTCATCCTTATTGTCTTGTGAGAGGGCTCGGAATCTCCTATGGAACACGCCGATGCCTCTGCCCTACATCTAAGCACGTCTTAGGTAATGTCCTAACTGTCCCCAGCACCCTCCATTCGCTACAACAACCACGAAACCATTTCGTACTTGTCATCTACCCTGGGTTCGCTTAATGGGCACTGAGTGGTCCCACTTCCCAGGATTTCAGAACCGAAAATTTTACTTTACCTTAGTCCTATTCTACATAGCCTGAGATAATAGGTCAGCTATCTTTATCATCTAGCAGTAGTATGTGTTTATTAATAGAGTTCCGGTAAAGTATTGTAGTTTATATATTATTAATTACTGCGGTAACGACCTCTTATATCTGAAAGTCAACGCCATGTCGTGTCGTGTAAACATCTTAGCTAGCCGCCTGACTGTTACAGGAAGACGTTTAAATACAATTGAAACTGTCACAATCATGGTGTCGTCACAGTTGTCCTTATCTTCCTTCAGTTAAATTAACATATCGTGTACTGCCGTCGTATTCTTGAGAACGGAAATGTCACAGAAGAAGGCTGCGGAAATAGAAAGGGGCGGGGAAGGGGTTACAACGCATTTTAATTTGCCATAAAACCGGATGCCCGACAAAAGTGTATCGCGTTCTCCTCGATTTACGTAGGTGTGTCATGGTCATGGCTCATGGTTTAATGAGAACTCATTCGTTACTCCCATAACGAAAGCATGTGTCCTTGCCTAATGCTGCCGAAACAGATATTGCCCCAGAACCCATTTCCGTTGCGTTTACTGTCACCGTTTGAAAGGCTAGCTAATGGAGTGAATGCTTGTGAGATTTATCTTGTGGTATTTGGTAACTATCGGCGTGTGATGTGTAAAGCAAAAATTTGTATTATCGATAGAATGGAGGAAACTAGAACCCAATTGTGGGATTTAGAACATCTATATAATATTTATTTGTCCAATTTTTTCTACTGTTCAAAAAAAAATTGAGAGTTTTACTTGTACTATTGTAATGATTACTAATTGTAGAGAAGCTTAAAATTATTTGTTTCCAAGTCTCTGTTGCCGGAAACCGTCTAAGATCTATTTAGGCAGTCTCCAAAGCTCCTATTTCTACCGCTAAACGGTAGTGTGTATAAAGCAGAATTCCGGTTTAAAAAAAAATTATAAAAAAAAGTTGACGATGATTCATGTCGTATGCCGTGCCAAAAATAACTTTTCAATCAATGAACAACAACGAGAGGCGCCAAAAACTACTCGCAAACTTTCACTTGGTATGGTGCGCCGGCGCAGCTCGCCAATAGAAAGTGTGCGGTCGGGAGCCGCGCCGCCGCCGCTGCTGCGCGCACTCGCGCGAACGCACTCGCGCACTGCAACGCACCCGCGGCGCGCGACGCTCGGCACAGTTGCGCGAGCGTCGCGCGCACGTGACGACTGCTGCGCTTATATTTATTTATTTAAAACCTTTACTTGCACACGCAAAGTATATTTACAAAATGGCGGTCTTAAAGCCAAAGGGCATTCACTCCCAGTCTACCACAGGGCTGAACAGAGATCAGAAATCTCGAATTAGCATGTATAGGACTAAGGTTAGCCCTGCGTGTCGTAAAAGGCGACTAAAAGAGTTTTCGGGTTCGTGAGCTTTGTAGGTGGCGGCCCTCGTTGTTCATTAAGCGTGCCCGGTGTGAGTGACAAGTACGAAGAGGTCTCGTGCTTCTAACAAAAAAACTTTTCGGAGGAGGGTTACCGTACCGTACTCCTCAGGACCTGTTTTTAGGCTTAGTGCAAGGAACGACCGGTGCGTTCTGAAGGAGATGCCAGGGTCCCCTGCAGCGCACTGAGGATGACCACTGGGGGAGTTTTAGAGGGTACAAATCCTACATAGCCTTTACCTAACATTTACTATTTTTTCTAGGCGGAAGTTGTGTAGAAATTATTTACCATCTTAATCTCTCTCGATGCTCGTCCCCGGTTTAAAAGACATCGGATGCCCATGGCGTCGTAACTTATTATAATATATAAGATGTTAAAATAATCTTAATTGTATTACTAATTAATTGACTGTAACCTTTAATGGACCAACGATCTAGAATTGGCACATTATAGTCTGATGATTGAAACTTACACTGCCATGCCAGCGGAGTACCGATTGAAGAAGAGATCCGTGGGAGGCCTATGTACCGAGTGGGCGTATATCGGCTGATGATGATAGGTATTCCATATATAGATTGGCTCTGGCAGCTGACTTCCATTGCCGACGACCATCCAGGACCACTTCTGCCTCTAATATAGTGTAACGGTTTGAAGGTTTTAAGTAGGGAATAAAATGTAGTTATATAAATTACTAGGGTAACTAGACATGTCTCAAGGTGATGAACACAATGAAGGCAATAGTATTGCTTACCATCAGGTGAAGGTGAATGAAGGTGACTTAATGGTCTTGTACGGGTTAATGA
The DNA here is from genome assembly GCA_029034505.1 of Ornithoptera priamus. Lineage (NCBI taxonomy): Eukaryota > Metazoa > Arthropoda > Insecta > Lepidoptera > Papilionidae > Ornithoptera > Ornithoptera priamus. The sequence continues at coordinate 724,424 of JARDWD010000500.1, read as the reverse complement.
AAAACGTGACCAGGCTCCGTCATACTGCTTGCTGGTAATGTGGTATGTATATACTACTCACATATTCCTATAGAGGAAATTTCCTATAGAGCGACACCGATACCGATCGCCGCCGACGCCATTGTCCGTGGACACGGTGTGCTGATGTTTATGGTCGTGCACCATGACTCACGCCGTGATACCGCGCGCACGCCCTGGGATACACAGGCGCGTCATAAAACCAACGATAAGCCGGACTTTACAGCTTTTGTAGTCATCGCCATTACTACATTGGAAAGACCTACGCTTCGTGGTTCTCTGGTGGATAAAATTTGAAATGTAGTAAACCACCAGAAAATCCAACACAGTTTTCTGAGTGTGCAAACTGATGTGACCACCGTTGGAGTAAGCGCGTCTAAAGTTGGAGACCACGATTAGGCACTGCTAGTAGGTCTCTGCTGCCGGAGCCCGTCTAGCTTCTAGCCGCCAAACAGTACAATGCAAATATTATTGTGATCCGGTTTTAAGGGCGTTGTAGCTAGTGTAATTATTGGGGTGTTGAGTTGTTAAAATCTTTTGTCCCGAGGCGATGGGTACAATGTGGGTTCTGCGTGTACCATCCTAACTAGCATCTAGTTGTTACGGGCGAGCGTATTACTTACTGTCAGATGAATGTCCTTCAAACCGGAAGTTCGGTATAGGGTGGGATAGAAAAAACTGACCGTTCGCTCGTCGTTACACCGGAACACAGTAATGTTTGCACAACGCTATCTGTCCGCTGCTAAAGAAGCTGCGGTGGTACCTCGACGGTCTCCGGCGGCAAAGACCTACCACCAGTAAAATGTATAATAATAAATAAAATAACTTAGGTCTTACATACGATGAATATCAAACAAGATGATATCTATGAAGCTAGATTGGAAAAAACTATTAATAATCAAAATGTAAATTGGACTGGAACCAGGAACTTCCGTGTTACAAGGTCCCAATTACCTTCTGCGTCACAAAGGCTTTAATAGTAATTTAACTAAAATAGTCCAGAAACAAAAAGCAGCTGATTTGTGTTATTATTGACTAACTAACAAGCAGCGTCTTTAATATTCCCACTGCTGGGACTCGAGGCTTTCTCCCACCCGATTAATGGCCGTTTATTCCACACGCTAGTCAAGTGACGAGTTGGTGGATGTCTTAAATGCACGAAGGCTGTTCTTGAAATTACTAGATTCTCCACCTCAGTGAGGATCGAACGCGTGACCCTCAGAGACGTAGATCATCCTGCTAACTGGGCTATTACGGTTTTGTACGTTAAAAACGTTTTGCTTACACTTACACCTGATTATCATTGTTCATGATTTGCTGCTCAATGGTACATGATCTTTGACATTACTGCTTACTGTACGACCAGTAATATTTATCACGGCATCAGTGGGTCATTAACAAGGGCTGACATTTGAAAAAGGTTAAGATCTTCGTTAATGATAAGTAAGTTTAAACGGTTAAGAAGTTAATCGACTGGACAAGCATAGTATCGGAGCCGTGAAGCATCAGCACTTGTTTGGATTTAGTACGACTTGAAGATTGTAGGAATATTAATGCTATCTCTTGTAGTGTACTATTTAGGCACCTACTTTTTCAACGTTGCTCCAGGTTAGGCCTTGGTCATAAGAGAAACGCATTGTTTAGTATGTATGGAGTTATACCTTACAGGACACCTATTGTCAATAGTGGACGACTATGATGATGATGGAATTATCGGAGCAGGAGTACTCATAAATTACTGGTGGTAAGTCTCTGTTGCTGCAGACCGTCTGGATAGTACTACCGCAGCGCCTATTGCAGACGACAAACAGTAGTTTGCAAACATTACTGGTCTGGATTGAAGGATGTTGTAACCAGTGAAACTACTGGGGGTAACAAGATTCAACATATCTCAAGACGATGAGCACAACGTGGTGCTGTACGCCACTTTGTTATGGGCGAGCTTATCACTTATCACCAGGTGAACGTCTTGATCGTCGAATAAAAAAAATGAACAGTTGTATTAAGGTGGGGAAGACGAGCATAGGTTTGTTTTTAAAAGTTTGGGAAGCATTGTTCTAGTTTGTTACTTAAAGTAAGTTTCGACGCTTTGTCGTATAAAGTTAAAATAGGACGTAAAGTTTAAGTTACGTACATAACTTAAACTTAATTAAAGTAACGTTAATGACACTAATTAAATTTGCTAAAACCGTTTGCAACGGCCTTCGCAGGTACAGATTGCGCAGGCGGCGTTAGACACGCTGAGCCGCCTGTGGTCCCGATTGGGCAATGTGACTCGGAGATTAAATCCTATTCGGCGCGCGTAACCTCAATCTAGGTAATAACCTGTGTAAATATTACGAAAAGAATTACCTAGAACTAAAATCTAGTTTCAAGATTGTTTTGTAATAGCTGAACTGACATTCTTCACAGGAACTACTAATAACGATAGAAACTGTATAGAAATAGGCTGAACCGCTTCATTATCATCATCATCATCCGGCAGACGTCCACTGCTGGACATAGGCCTACCCCAAAGATCACCACGTCGATCGGTTCCGCGTTGCTCGCATCCAGTGGATTCCCGCGAGCCTCACCAGATCGTTGGTCCACCTTGTGGGAAGCCTTCCAACACTACGTCTGCCGATACGCGGGCGCCATTCGAGGATCTTACTGCCCCATCGGCAGACAGTCCTTCGAACAACGTGCCCTGCCCACTGCCACATAAGTCTACCAACCGTTACGAGCTTGGAATCCACAGATATACTAATACATATATACATTAATATAATTTTTTCCATTCTATGAAGCAACGATACGAGACGTTCACCGGATGATAAGTGATACGCCCGATAACAACGTGGCGCAAGTTAGGATAATATACACTGCACCACATTGGACTCGTCGCCGTGAGACAACATATTAAGTCTCGTTACGCGAGTAATTTCACTAGTTACGACTTCCTTCAATCCGGAACACAGTAATGTATGATTACTGCTGTTCGGAGGCTGGAATATGAGCTGCGGTGGTACCTAGACGAGATACCGCAACAATGACCAACCAATAGTGTAATAGTCCTATTTTAAATTTAAATATTATGTAAAAAAAATCTAGTCTAATTGATTTACAGTGTATTAAATGATAGGTACAAACGTAGGACCTATTTTTGCCAAAAAATGCTGATCCAGTTTGAAGGGCGCCATAGCTATTGAAATTATAAAGGAAAGAAGAGCACAGCTTGCTGCAATATACTTGTATATTATTTTAACCATCACTATGTAGTCATGGATTGTTATATCTTACCATTATATCCTTAGTTCTTAAAATGGTCCAAGTGGTCCTCCAGTCTCGAGGAGATACTCGACGATGGTCCCCTTCGGCTCCAACCTTCGTATTTTTGTCGAGTTTTGGAAATATGGTAGAAATGTAGCTGCAGGTGGTCCACCGGAACCACCTAAATTTTGAAAGCGGTCTATGAGAAAAAAGTGTGGGAACCTCTGCATTAGATGAACGTTCTGCTCGTGCTGTCGCGTCTTTTATGAAGTGAAAAGAAAAATGCAAGTGACCGGGCACGAGTACAGCGCTTCCGGTGAAAGTTGACCGGCTTTGAAGAAAAAAATTGCAATAACTCGCCTTTCAGTTTCAAAGGCGCGCACGTCACCCAACGCTGGTTTCTTAAATTTCATCAAATCCCGGCAGACAGACAGTCTCTTTGTTCTCCCACTGCCGAACGATTGTGTGATACATCACTTGTTTTTATTTATTATACTACTACTTGACTACATCTGATGGTAAGCCGGGATGTAGCTTAGGTAAAAAGACCTCGAACACAGTAAAGCGACGAGACGATCGGGACCTCCAACTGATGATAAGTGATCACTTGTCCGTAATAAAGTGCACTAGGTTTGATGTATACTGATCTGATATTTCGTTCGTCGTCTGCGACGTAAGACATTGAGTCTCGTTACCCAGGTAATTACATTAGCTAGAGCGCTTTCAAACAGGAATATAGTAATGTTTGCACATTACTGTTTTTCGGCTGCAACAGAGACCTGTCACCAGAACTCACTATTCTCTTAAAGACTCCCACGTCACATTCTATTGTTTCTATATATCAATATGTATAATATTGTATTAAAAATGGCGCCAACCGCCGCTGTCACTATCTTTTTAATTTCGAACGCGTCAGTTGCGTTCCGTTTTACGATAAGTTTAATGTTTAAACCTTATCTTGTTTATACTTGAAAAAAAGGTCGTATTAATTTTATTTTATTATTATTTCATGAATCGACGCGATAAGCGAGACCGTGACTCGAAAGAAACTGTCACGCCTGCCCATAACAACATGGTGCTAGTTAGGGTGATACACACTGCATCACATTCATCTTCCCGCAAAGATTTCCATATTGATTGATCCTGCGTTGCCCGCATTCAGCTGAAACCCCCAACCTTCACCAGATTGTCGGACTACATACTGCACCACAGTGTACTTGTAAGACATGTAAAATATCATTACCCCTGATATTTTCACTAGCTACAGCGTCCTCCAAACCGGAACATAATCAGCCGATAGGCGCTCTCTGCTGGACATACGCTTCCTCCAAAGATCCCCTCATAAGATCAATTGGTCTTGCGCTGCCTACATCGTCCGGCACTGGAGGTCATCGTTAGTAGAGATTAATATGGGAGGATTCGGGCTATTTCCCACCACGCTGGCCCAATGCGGGTTGGTGGTGAATAATGTGGTGGTAGCTACAAGCAACAATGACCTACCAGTTGGAAATATAATAGTTTTTTTCTTGAGTTGACGTTTGAATGTTAAAACTAACGGAATCCGTTGACCTAAATTTAATGGTGCGCGAACGAAACGTGAGCTGCCGTGAATTGTCTATGCAACTTAGTAACTTCAATGCTTAAGTAAGTTACAGATACGAGAAGTGTACTCAGTACAGAACCACCATAATTAACAGTAGCGGTAAGCTTCTGCACACACCACCATACAGTTACCACCACATCGTTAACTTTCATCGCTCCACACAATCATTACTTTGTTCCGGTGGTCGTTAAGCGGCTGCAGTAACTTACGTCAACAAGTACAATGTCCTGTATAAACATCTTAACCGCCAAACAGTAGTGTGCAAACATTACTGTATTACGGTTTGAAAGGCGCTGTAGCTAATGAAATTACTGCAGTAACGATGTCTCAAGGCGACGAGCGCATAGTGATGCAGTGTATGCCTAGCGTCATGTTATGGACAGGTGTATCACTCACTATCAGGTGAACATTCCCCTCGTGTACTCGCTTCGTTAAAAATAAATAACTTATAATATCTAGTAGTAGTGCAGTAAGGCATATATGTAATAAAAAAGTCCGATCGCTATGTAATAAAAATGTGTATGTTATCTACTTGGTAATGGCAGCACGCGATCCTCACGTGAAGTGACAACTTGATTTTTTTTTTTCACCAATAAAACTTAATGAAAAAAAAATGCGTTAACGCAATGTCGGAAAAGTTCCCGCCATTATTGTTCATTGCTTTTCCATCTAGTAATTGCAACACCGTAATTCATATATCCATTTACACAAGCAACGTGGTAATTAATTGTCGTTTTTTTTTTTATTACCGCTTCCGAAATACGAAAATACATTACTAGGTGTTTCTAAAAAAAACTGGACAAATGGTAGGAAATACCAGTCTGTTAAATAATTGCTTTGTTGTATTATACGCTGTCCTTTTCTTACTTGATTTTATCTTTATCGCGAAGGATGCAGTATATGTAAAAAATATATTAGTTTGTTCTACTGGTGGTAGATAAGTGAAGTTCTTCAAAAAGGTCGGCAACGCAGCCAGTGATACCTCTGGTGTTACTGATGGTCACCGGTTGCGGTTACCGCTCAACACCAGGCTTGCCGCAAGACTGTTTGCGACCTAAGTGGTATAAAAAAAAGGTTCCTGTAAGAGATCGTCTAGGTACCACCGAAGCTTCTTTTTTTTTCAACTACGCGATGAGACCAGTGAGACGTTCACCTAATAATAGGTGACATGCCTGCTCATAATAATGTGGCTTTAATTAGGACATGCATTTAGCTCATCGCCTTAAGACATATCATAATTCTCATTACTCTAGTAACTAGATTAGCTACAACGCCTTTCAAACCGGAACATAGTAATGTGTGCGTAATACTGTCTGGCTGAAATAAGAAACTGTAAAATGAAAATAAAAACTGCCTGTCTTGTTTTTATTTATGAAAGAAGGAAACGGAATGGAGAATGACAAGAGAAATGAAGCGTGAATAAGACAAACGGAATAAAAGAACAAAGGAAAGAAAGAAGGGAGTGAGGAATAGGGAATGATTAATAAATAAATGAAGATTATGAAAGCTCGGAGTTTCTCTGCGCGATGGAATCAGAAATGTGAGAAGATTCACAGAAAAACTAAGGTCACCGTCATAGCCCAAAAGATTGCTAGACTTAAGTGGCAGTGGGCAAGAGCACATTGCTCGACGGCGGATGGGGCAGTAAGGTCTTCGAGTGGCGCCCGCGTACTGGTAAGACGTAGTGTTGGGAGGCCCCCCACAAGGTGGACCAACGATCTGGTGAGAGTTGCGGGAACCCACTGGATGTGAGCAATGAAGGAACCGATCGATGTGGAGATCTTATGGGGGTGGCCTATGTCCAGCAGTGGACGTCTATCGGCTGATGATGAAATTAATAAAATAAGAAACGAATTGACAGGGGCCTGGTGTCACACAACTAGGGGGAACGTGCAAAAAAAACCCACCATCAGTAGTAAGATACCACCCGCTGTGACAATAAGGTTTTATACCTTCAACAGCTACGACAGCCTCCAAACGGAAATACATTAATTCAACAGTAGTTATTACTGATAAGCAATATCAGACCTTGTGTATACAATGATAGATTAAAAAAAAGTTAATAGTTTTATCTTACGGGAAATAACGATTACTTGAGATATCAGCCTGGTTGATGGTGAGGTCATTACAATGAATTTCAATGGTATCTAATGTACCTATCATTAGTGTGCGAACATTACTGTGTCCCAGTTTGAAAGGTTGTATCTAATGAAAATTACTGGGGTGACGAGACAACATCTTATGTCTCAAGGCTACGAGCGCAGTGTGATGGTACATCGTCGTAATTACCGCCGCGTTGTGACGGGCGAGCGTATCACTTACCATATGGTGAACGTCCCGCTTCGCTTGATCGTTATCAGCCGACAGATGTTCACCATTGAACAGGCCTATCCCAAAAAATCTCCACATCGATCGATCCTGCGCTGCCCGCAACCTTCTCCAAATCGTCGGACCACCTGATGGGGCGCCTGCAAACACTACGTCTTCCGGTACGCGGTCGCCACAAGAGGACCTTGGTGCCCCATAGATTGTCAGTTCAAGCGATGTGTCCTTCCCATTACCACTAGAGACTAGTAACTTAATTTCAGTCTTTTCTAGCTTCGGTTAATAAACAAAAAAGTATTGGCGTCAACGAATTGTTGTCATCCTTTGTTGTTCACTAGGATGACGAGCTGAACCGCTTAGAGTGAAGGTTTTATATATATCCATAACTTCGATTACAATCACCATCATCATCTCAACCAATATTCGTCCACTGCTGGTCATGGGTTCTTTCTTTTTATTCTACGAAGCGACGAGACGAGCGAGACGTTGACCTTATGGTAAGAGATACGCCCGTAACAACGTAGCGCAAACTATGATGATATATACTGCCCCACATTGTGCTCGTGTTTGAGAAATGCTAAGTTTCGTTACCCCAGTAATTACACTATACCGCCGTTCGAACCGGAATACAGTAATGTTTGCATAGTACTGTTTATCAGCTGCTACAGGCGCTGCGGTGGTACCTACCTGGACGGTCTCCGGACACAGAGACTTTTTTTAACGTGCAGTAAACAGAGTTATGCGGGGCTTCTACCCACTAAAACTCTCTTAGGTGGTCTCCGTCAGTGCATTAGGAGGAGCTCCGGGATCTTCTACAGAACGCACCAGTGCCCCTCTGCACTCTGGCTAAAACATCTCACGGAAGGGCAAAGCCCTCCTTACCAATCACGTTATGCTACGGCAAATACTAGACCACTGTGCATTTGCCGTCCTCCTAAGGCTTATTTATTGAGCTCTAAGGGTCCCCACCCTCAAGGCTCACGAACCCGAAGACCCTTTTACGACAAGCAGGAACTACCTTAGTCCTATTCTTAATAGCCCGAGAGGACAGGGTTGCGGTAACAAAGACCTACCACCAGCAGATCTTTTGTAATGTATTCCACAAAACAGCTGCCGACTGGTTAATTAGAATATCCGCTTTGCACTGGACAGCTGTTCGCGTGGGTAATTTTCTCTGTGCCTAAGATAATAAGATTTTTGTAAATATATCCTAAGGATACTTAACGAATTTGTGTAGTGTTATATCAAGGATATTCTTGTCTTGTCGCGAATCCTGATGTATTCAACGCAAAATATTCGTCTTGCATGCGAAGTTTAACAAATTTGACTTTAAAATTACTTGACTGATATAAATACCGATTCGACACTAACGTGAACATGAGAAGACGAATAGCAGAGTTGCTGACGGAAGCTGTCGAGGTGTCTACATTGAAGATTAATTAAACTACTCCTTCGGGGCGGATAATAAATCCTTTTTAATCGTATATTGGTTTTTGTGGCGAATGAAGGTCACGAGTCTCAAATATGACTACGACAAGGAGTACTATTTAACAGGTACAAGATATCAAGTAAATCTAACATATTGTTTTTAACATCGCATGAATGGAACCGTTTGGGGTAAAAATCATTTTTAGAGTTCTATGTACAGTGGACGTCTCATTATCTTTACGTTACATAATCAACCAGAAACCGGCTGTTCTTGAGCATAGTCACTCCTCATCCGACGCTCTCCTATGACTCTTACCAAGTTATGATTCGTATACTCCAAACTAAAACTCTAAATTTCACAATTGGATGGTTACCTCTGAAGTTGTAAACGAGTTTCCTGAAACAGTGGTTCAACTCCTCATTCTCGATAAGAATAGCAAAGGAGTAAAAAAACTTGCCACCATCAGAAGAGTGATCGTTGTTACTAGGTTAGTAGTACAGCAGACCACATCTGGTTTAAATATCCGGTAGGATCCTGGTCAAGATTTAACTTATACGATTAAACACAAAAATGTAACACCGAAACTAACCGAAAATTACTCGTATTACAGTAATTGTTACATCGAGTTTGTTTTTATTGTTTTAACTGATGGTGGAAGGTCATAGTTTTTGTTATACACTGAAAATCAGATTTCTCTGTTCAGATCCGTGAGAAGTACCTTAAAAAATCTCGGTGTAGTACTATTGTCTAATTATCATTACCCGCGTACCAATCGCTTCTTAGTTGGCATTCTGATGAGGCACTAAGTTCATTCTGTGTGCCCTCACGTATTCTTTGGTGACGATTGTAGGTGACATAGTGGAGTCTGGGATATCATCTCGAAATTTCTTATTAGTATTCACAAGTTTTTCAATAACAAAACTAAACGTAATGTGCATTATTTTACATAACTAAAGTTGTCAAATGTACTACTTGTATAACTAATAATTGTAATTATAAAACGATTTATTTATATGTTATGAATAAATAAATAATCTAAATATATATTTTTGTAAAGGCCGGACCTCTGGATGCTATTGCTCTGTGTCAATCACGTTAATTTCTCGTGATTGAATGAGTTGGAGCTGATAAATGCGCGCGCGTGCTTTGTATTTCTATGGCTGTTCATTGTTAAGTTATCATTGCTTATTTTTATCGCAATTACGTCTGACTTGGACCAACGTCGTTAATGGGATGTGAGTTACAGCCGTAACTGTCTAGGCGACAAACTTATTGCCCACTGAGACAATAATTTTTATTTTATTCAACAGCCAATTTATGTCCTCACTGTTGGGTACAGGCCTACCCTTAATACGAGGGCAATGGGCCTTAGTCACCACGCGGGCCCAATGCGGATTGGTGATTTCACACACACCTTAGAATAAATTCAAATTCATGTGCAGGTGTCCTCGTGATGTCTTAAGTTCACAAATGTATATAAATATTGAAGTCATCTGTACACGCCGAGATTCGAACCCGCGACCTTCGAAATGAAGGCTGCACGCTCTAACCGTTAGGCCATCGAGCTACTAAACCAATATTTCATTTCATATTGTTGTAAACTATACTTACCTTAAAGAAACCATACTAGTACATGAACTGTTGTACGATTATGCTTTAGAAATAGTAGTGGCTAAGTGGTTGTAGCAGCACGGATATGCCTAGTTCAATTCTAAGATGACAAGTTGAGTTTACTTTGCGGTAGAGTTTCATATGTTATGTTTCTGCCGTCAACACGAGAGAGCCAGGGTATTCAAGGCGAGCACACTTCACTATCCACAGTTTCATTGTCACTCAACGTTTGAAATTAAGGTTGGACGTTGAAACGAAAGTGGCTCGACTCAGTACAATGTGTGAGGAATGCGCAAGAAAGTATTTAAACAAGTATACTAAGTACGGGTATAGATCTCTCGATCCTCGCCTTTTCTTTCTTGATTCATATATATAACTAGCTGTTCCCCGCCCGCTTTGCTGCCCGTAAGAGCTCAGTCAACTCCTTTTGGTTACATTTTTTAAAATCCGTTCATAGCTGACCTATCCTCGGCAAAAGAAATATTCTTACCAAATTTCAAGTCTCAATGCCTTATGGTCCCAGATATATCGTGACGAGTCTCTACATAGGTTTATATCAGTTATAAACCATGGCAACACTGATACTGAGATAAACATAAATTTAATTTAATCTCGTTTGTAGTTGATCGTTTTTTTCTTATCTTATCCTTTCTTTAGCGTTCTCAATTTCCTTATATTTCTTCTTCCTTATAATTAAACAAGTTTCCTGATATTTCTTTAGAATTTTCTATTCTATTTACTTTTGTGGATCTTGTCATTAAATTTCACTCGTCGTCATTCCATCCTGTTCATTAAAGTACTATTATAACTTAATCTCTATCACTTTTAACCTCATCGGAATCTTAACTTTGTATCGTACCGTTTATATTATCTAATCGTTCTAAGATAAATATTGTATATGAATAAACTTTTGACCTATAAAAGGCATTAGCATAATTCAAACCGTCAGTTTGTACGCACTTCACATATGAAACACATAAAAATAAATTGATTGACGTCAAACATGTCAGACGTTTGGACGGGTTAACGTTGTCACTGTAGCAAAAAGTCATTGTTTTAATTTTTTTTTAATAGCACTCAAGGTTCTAATAATAAATTTTAGCGGTTAGATAAGTGTGAAATAGCTTAAAGACGTCGCATGCAAGTGTTTGTAGACGAAACTTAAAATTCGGTATGACGAAACCTTTTGCAAAATACCTGTCGATGAGAGAAAGAGAGAACTTAATTAATTTAATATTTAGTAAATCTTTTTAAAAATAAATTTATAATGTATGGACAAAGGCGATCTTAACTATAAGAAGAGTTCTACTCTCTCTATTTTTTATAAGAAAGTGCAAATTTACGGAGTTCCTTCAATATTTGTATTCTTATTTAAATATCTATAACTTAAATGAAGTAAAAAAGGCAAAGGGTTTTTAAATTTTGTTGACTCGGCGTCGGGTAGGAGGATAACGATACAGGAAATAATTTTTTAAATTTAGTTATTCGTTTAGTGGTTGATAATAACTTGGGATTCAAAAGTTTCGCATCACATCCACTTAAAAGAATTAGCTAAATATCTCAATCTTTACGTACGTCGTTTTGCTGAGCAATTTAAACAGCCATAACGTCTTACGGACCGGAACACAGTAATTTTTGCGCATTACTACTTAATAGCAGAGAAAGGCTGTGCCAGTGCTTCGACGTCTTTCACTAACCGAGAACTCTTATCAGTAAATTTAAACTGCTTAATAAGATGGACATGTAAGATAAATATAAACACTGCCGGGATCATCTTTAGGAGATTCCAGCAGCACTGGGTTCTTCACAAAAGCTTGTTAATATTTATACCGGTTTATCCGAAATCACCGCCGTTTATGGGCTACGGTGTTCACTTACCATCAGGTATGCATTATATTGAATTTTTAGGAGGATTAAAATAAATTTGTCTAGGCTTCTAATTATTTACGGTTCTGGTGATCTTAAAGATGACTTCCGTGATATGGGCGCACTCGTTGGGTTTCAATGAAAGGAATCCCTTGCAGTGCGCTGGCTTCCGTCTTACCCTTTATGATAAGTCTTGGTACGTTAAGAATGATTATTATTATCGACTACAATTTAATACTTAATCTCATTTTGAAATGATGTTAAATGATAATGAGGCGGAAACTATAGACGAATACCCGCAGAATATAATCTTCGACCATTATAACATATTCAGAGCCGGATTACGCGATGTTATTATGAGGATTAAAACTAACCAGGGCAATTTGGGGAAAACCTATTACCTTATCAAACTTACTGTGATCAATCACATAAGGTCTAGAAAACAAACCGTAAGATGAAAACAAAAGAATTGATCATTCAACTCAATGACTTTTAGCAGGTCCAGATATAACAAAAATTTACCTGACCTTAACGTTTATATTCAAGAACATGAAGACTATCAAATATATTAAAGTTTCATATCATAATTAATTGTGGATATTTAATTTAAAAACATAAAAAAGAGTTAATTGTCCTTTTGTATCGAGGAATACATTTAAAAATAAATAAATCCGGTAATCCGACAAACCTGTCCGATAAGACAGAAGAGGATGTAGGACTTTAAATATTACAAAGTGTCATGCTGATTAACGTGGGCTAGTCGTGATACCTTCGTCCTTCGGATACATGTAGGTAGTATGTATTAAACAAGTAATGCGTTTTCCTTGCACATATTCTATATATACAAAGGAAAGCACATTTGTATTGGTAACACTGAAGTTCTTTGAAATGTCAATGATTTCATTCGCCAATTGTTTCTGTAATAAATCTAAGTTATGTCAAGTATACCTTTATGCAAATAAGTTTAATTTGCATAATTGAGACTGCAGCGAACACATCGTTATTTTGTCAAGCTTCATCTATTATATATTTGTGATCCGTCTTCATTATTACTAGTTAATTACAGTAACGTTTGCTGAAATTGGGACGAACAAAGGATTTATTATCACCACACCATCTACTATACCCAGGGTTATGTTTATGTTTATACAACGTTTCGTCACCATCATGAAGTGCCTTTTACAAATTGAAGTTCGGCGGTCACGGCTGGCTCTTAATGTGGCCGGTGGAAAGAAATGCTAGATGCTCGAGCCGCAAACTCGTCTCTTTTGTTTGTGTGTCTGCCCGTTCGTCGGGTGGATGCGGGAGCCGTGCGCGGCAGGGTCACCAGCGACATCTCTTTCGAAACAACTAAGAAATTGTACTTGCACACATTTGGCGGTCTCTCGGTTTATACGGCGCAGCTTTCAAAAGAATGCAAAAAGTTATTGCAAAACATGATTCATTTAATATTAATATTATTCGTATCCTTGTTAAAGATATTCGACGATTCTCTATTTTGTTTAAATATCTTTCGATATACAATCGAAATTAAACTCGGTGTTTCGATTTGCATTCTCATTTGCATGGTCTCTATTGCATAATGCTATCTTATAATTCCGCAATACAACAGACTGGTTCAGTATCATTAGGACTTTAGTGAATTATTTGATATTTGCGTTGTATAAACAAAGGCATTTGATTATGTGCATCACGCACACTTAAACTCTGGTACATCCTTTATCCGTTGCGCGCGGAGGTCATCATATAATTTCATTCGAGAATGACGTGAGTCATGTCACGAGGGTCAAGGTGGCGACAGACTGTTGCGTAGATGTATAAACCTGCGGTGTTTCACAAGGGCTGATTTTTGGCCCACAACAATATTGCTCGTTCATGTATTAACAAAAGCTGTTCTTACCAACAACTGACTAGATGATGAAGAATAATGACTATGTGCTCATAAATAGTAAATTCGAATTAAATTGTTTAGACATGGAAGGTTTTGAAACTATTAATAAATAGCAGGATTTCAAAGTATCAATGTTAATGATATATAATATTAGAGCGAATAAGTTAACAGCTTACTGCTAACTGTTCCGCTACCGAAGAGACACAAAAAACACGGAGGTCCCAGAATCGATTCAACGTAACTTAGTACTTAGTTGGTGAGACACTTTATTTGAGGGTACGGCTTATTGTACTTCTATAGCGAATCGCCATTCTCATATTGAAATCTACCCTCTATGACAACATTGCTGTTACCGGATGTTATATGAGAGCCAGAGTATTTTGAGCTAGCACGCTTCTGTATCTAACTCCCAACCTAATTTTTAGTGGAATTGTTGTCCGACGTTGCTCATTGGAATTTATGAGAAAATTGGTTTTAGATCACTAGAATAGAGTGAAACGATTTCTAAAAAATTACACTTCTGGGAGAAATTCACCACCCTTATTTCTATAAGACAATACTTGTGTTAGGTCTCTTTGCTAGAGACTGCCTAGGTAGGTACTACTGCTGCGCTTATTCCTACCGTCAAGCAGTAAGTGTACAAATATCACTATATTCCAGTTTGAAGAGCGCTGTAGCTAGTGAAATTACTAGGGCTACGAGACGTAACATCCTAGGTCTCCAAGCATGGAGCACAATATGGTGCTGTGTAATATCCCAACCAGCACCACGTTGTTATAGGGGGGGGGGGGTGTCGGCGTATCAACTACCATCAGGTAAAATTTATTCTCCTCTCGTTTTCGCTTCATTTTCACTATATATACAATACCATGATGCATCATTGTGTACAGAAATCCGTAATACATTTTATTGAGGTAATCTTTTATGTTGACGCTGTACAGAGCGTACTAATTATTTTCATTTATTGTACGATACTCATCAAGTTTATTGTTTAAATAATTCAGTCCCTCTATTGGTTTTTTGTCTAAATTTCTTATTTATTATCCAAGTCTGCCTTTACAGGTTCAGCGATAAAAGAAGATCTTAATTTAGTGTTAATAAACTACACGGTAAGGCATGCAGGAAAACACTTGAGTGTGTCTAAAAGCGTTAGCTTGTAAATGTGAAGAATGGGATGTTTACACAGCACCGTGCGCTCGTTATCCCAACACAATATTGTGCATCTAACATACTGCATATTAATGTGTACACACTATCGGCGGCGGGAGAGGTGGCTGCGATGGTATCACTCTGACGAGAGAGACCAATCGTCGTAAAAGTATTTTTATGTATGTCCACTCGTTCATTGTTCGCTAAGTAACAATAGGTGAGACAAGAATTCTTAATTAAAGATTCACAATTAAAATTATTATTAGACGATGATGAAGAGTTGCAATGTGACAAAAGACAAAAGGAGTTGCTTCATCACGTTACATCTCTGTTCGATGGAGATGAGGTATCTTTTAAAATGTTCTCAGGGCTGAATTCTTACCTAAAGACAATATTAAATCTTTTTTTTTGTATAAGCTCTTCTGTGCAGTGTTTGTAATTTTGTCACTGCATACATACAGTTTGCAGCAATGCTTGAGTCTAACAGATTAAAACTCTAGATTTGAAGTGAAGAGATCATACTGTAGAGTTTATATGAACGACATGTATATATTCTAGAATTTATCGTTAAACAGCCTTGAAGGAGGTCGATGTAATTTTTTTTGCGTAAATTTTTTAACATCGTGACTTTGAACCGCGGCGCTGTGAAATAATGTCATGGTATTGCTAATTTCGTCTGCAAATTATCTTCAAGTTTTGTTTAATG
Source organism: Ornithoptera priamus (assembly GCA_029034505.1). NCBI lineage: Eukaryota > Metazoa > Arthropoda > Insecta > Lepidoptera > Papilionidae > Ornithoptera > Ornithoptera priamus. The sequence continues at coordinate 708,574 of JARDWD010000500.1, read as the reverse complement.
AATGTGAGATGGAGAGAGCAAGACGTCTAGCATATCTCCTATATACAATAAAAATTCTAGTTTTAAATCAATGAATAGACGATTCTGAATTCTTCATTATAACGTCCGATTTTAATTAAAACGGTTAATGATTGACCACGATCCTAGTTGGTATTAAATTTAGATTTGGTCTGCGGCAGTAAACCCGCTAACCTATTAACAGCCTATTCACTCCTCTCTTGAAGACACCGTCTTCGTATTTGTACGAGAACAATGACGTCGGCTGTTCTTATCAAGAGCAGGGAGCAGAACCTTCTTATTCGCAAATTGGGGATGTTTACAACATAAGAATGGTGACTTGCCGTGAATGTAACAGGTAAGTTATACCGCATAATTTGCAAGTATACTCTCTGAAATGGATGCTTTAAAACAGCGGTAGTCTATCAGCGGCTTATCTTTCAGGTTCAGATGCAACTTTAATAGCGTTATATTGGTTAGGTATAAAATACATTAAGCGAAGAAACTTGCTGATGAAGTTTGTATCTTGTTAGTGAGTCCCTGTTTGCAGAAACCTGTATACAACTCGTATATTTTCTAAAAAGTATCATGACATCTTTGCGAACAACGTTATAACGTGGAAGATGTTTTATTAGTTTGAACGTTCCCATCAGTACTGTACCCTCAACGTGTCCTAAATTGGTGGTAGTTTTTTTCTTTAATTTTCATATTGTGTTCTCCAACTCGCATGCCAAGCGTCCCTCCCGATGAGGTAATTAACCCCAAAAACAGTCATACCTATGTGCAGTGGCGTCAACAACCTGAAATGATGATGGTCTCAGTCTGCGTATCTTGAATACCTATGTACCTTTAGCAATTTCCCGTACCAGCGTAATCTATTCACGTATTCTCCAGCGTTTCTTAAATATTTTTTTTTGTCCACACGTCGCCCCAAGCTGGGACACGAAGCATCAAGGCCAGTGCATTACACAATAACATATAATTGCACCTCATTGTCTATTGTAGTTATCTTAATTACGCCATTATATTGTTATCTTATTTAATGACACCGATGATTTCCTGGATGACTTTGATTGCATCTACATCAGCATCACGTGTCCCATTAATAGATGCACTTATAATTATTTTTTTTTTAAATAAATGTATTCAATGCTTAAAATGTAGTCTTTGAATTTATCATCACATACTCAAGCTATGAAAAATGTATAATAATTCAATGCAATTTTCTCTTATTTGTAGAAAACGGGAAAATTTTATCTCTAACTTAGAGATGGATGTCTTTTCTTTATTTTTATAAGTTATATTAACACCGAATCAAAGTTATACTTAATCTAATAAGAAGACAAAAGTTTAGACGATTTCAAATATTTACTTCCAAGGTCGGTTAATAGGATAAATGGTAAGTAGTACTAACGTTAGTTAGTACTCATTGCAGGTAGACATTTATCTATACCTATGTGATTAGAGTCATTATCAAAAAACTATATTAGATCGAGATATTTTTAACCTTGGACGAAACTTGTATTTTAGCTTAAGTATTATATAGCAAGCACAGCGCTTATTCAGTCGCAAGATATGTGTAATAATGAGGCATCAATCAGAATATTTACACAGCACCGTCGATGTTCAGTTCAGACATCGTAGTCTTCAGAAAGGATTTTAAAAATTGCTATACAGTCCTAAATTATAATCATGAATGAAGCCATCGCGTCGTCGGCTGTTCTTAAAGGAGCGCCTACCAGTACCACGTCTACTGGATAGCATCTACCAGTGAACAGACAGAAAGATGAAGAATTTGTCATAGCTGCACTGGAGACTCTTGAACACAAGCGCCTAATGGCCAGTTCCGCGATGTTATTTAATATGGCACATTTCAAGAGTTTCCTTTGGAATTTACCAAATAATTCCTCTATCTCCTTTTCACCACAACGATCAGACGCACGGGGAGTCAACATCCTTATGTTGTAGACATACCACAACATAAGTTTTCGAACAAATAGGTTCAGCTCCTCGTTCTTGATAACAACAGCAAACGAGTGGAACAGCCGGCGTCAGAGTTTAATAGGCTGTATTACTAGGATAGTGTATCACCACATCATCACTTAACACCAACTGGGAAGATCGAGCACTAAAGTTGTTATTTATAAAAAAATATGTTATTTAAATATTATAATGTTCTTGTACCAGTCGAAGATTCGTTTTGATGCTGTGTCATAAAGTAAACGTTACAAGGTATGCAAATGTGATGTCCAACAAACCATTAATCTCGCGGTGACGCAGTTAATTATGAAAAAAAGATTGATAACTTGTAGAGGTGCTGAGGTGGGGCGGGTGTGGGGGTGCGGGGTCTCTGATTAATGACAACGCACGCAGCAATATCGGCACTGTACTGATAATGGCAGAGCGATCTAAAGTACAGAGCAAGTTGCTAAGTACAACAGTGTTACGAAGAATCAGAGAGATCCTGTTGTTGGATACAGCTGTATACTTCGCGATAGGCTACTGCCTCGATTCTTCGTATTGCGAAGATCCAAAGAGATCCAGTTAATGGATACAATTGTATACTCCGTAACGACTTGGTGACCCAAGTCGGTGGACACAAAAATGTACAAACGTGAAATGTATTTGTGGTGGCGCCATCTGTTGGGTTCTTGGCAGACCTCTTTGTTACAAACTTAATTTTTTTATTCGGCGAGACAAGGATATGAACAAGACATTCGACCTGATCTTAAGTGACACGCCCGCCCATAACAACGTGACGGTTAAGATGATATACACTTCAGCACGTTATGCTCATCGCCTTGAGACATACGATGTTAGACGTAGTTACTGCAGTAATCTCACTAGCTACAGCGCCCTTCATACAGGACTATATTAAGGTATTTATAGAGATGTAGTAGTAACTACCTAGACGGCTACACTAATAACTTAAAACTTAGACCTAAACAAACGAGTTTTTTTTTTAATAAAATGCAAGCAGATCTTTGTGAGGTGCTGAGATATGTATAACTTAATACCTATATAATACTAATAAGTTACATCAAAGTTTAAGCAAAAAAGCTAATGGTAATACGATTTGTTCGACTTTAAGTTTTTGTGTTGGTATATTTATAACTTTGTTATTTTATTTGTTGCTTAATTTAATTATACATCTAGACTTTGTAGCGCAAGCAGTCTGTTACTAACCGAATAATTCCAAAGTAATATTCGATCGAATTTTTTTTATTCAACGAAGCTACGAGATAGGTGGTACGTTCACCTGATGGTAAGTGATACGCCAATAACAAGTTAGCGCTAGGGAGTATAGTATACACAGCGTCATGTGCTTGCAATAACACATAGGATGTTGTCTTGTTGTCCCAGTAATTACAGTACCTACAGCGCCTTTCAAATCGGATTATAGTACTGTTTGCATACATCTGTTCGTCGGCTGCAATCGGAGCTGCGGTGGTGCCTACCTAAACGGTGACCGGAAACAGGGACCTCATTACTTCTTTACGTTAGGTTATATACACAGGTTTAGATTCAAGAAAATACGAAGAAACCGGCACCACGGCCTGTTAAGTTAATAAAGTTCCAGAATATTCTGCGGATGTCGTCTAAGTTTGGTTATTTTAAAGCTTATAACTTAAGTTATTATGAACAGGTTTAGTTTTTACACAAAATTGCTAGGGTCCAATTATATTATATGTTAAAATTTATTGTTTATTTATGCAAATGTAATGTCGCGAGACCCAAGGTTCCGGCTGGCTGATGAATTGTAATGTAGCCAGTAGAGAAGTTGTTGAAGCCTGATTATAGACGGCTGTGGCAAACCCTAATTGTTGAGTCTTTAGTACAGTAGCTATAGCGCCCTTCAAACCGGTACACAGTAATATATGCAGAGTACTGTTTATCGGCTGCTATAAGAGCTGCAGTAGTACTTACCTAGACGGTCTATAGCAACAGAGACTTAACTTGTTCGTATAAAGTAAGAAAATTCTTTTTTTTTTTTCCAGAAAAATGGACGGGCTGAATCCTAACGACATCCCGACAACAACATAGAAGATAAAACATAAAAAGAAACGAATTTCCGGAACAGTTCGTATACGTACACTGCATAGACGAATGTGAAACTCGTTAGATGACGACCGGAGCGTTTGGAAATAAGATAGAATTGGAAATAGTTAAATAAATAACACACAATGCCGGCCATCTTGACTAAGATCAGGGAGCAGGCGTTCAGGGTGCAGCCGACGATCGCCGTGGGCGTGGGCGTGGGGGTGGCGTTGGCCGCTTGTGCGGTGTACGGCATCAGGGACAAAAAGCAGCCGCCGACTTGTCACAACAACAACAACAACTATAAGGTTAGTCTCAACAACTATTATTTATGGTAGCTCTAGGCAAGTACCACTGCAGCTCGTCTCCAAGCGGTACTGTACGGACATTACTGTGTTCCGGTTTGATGGGCCCTGTAGCTGCTGTAATTGCTGGGGTAATGAGATTTGACATCTTATATCAAATAGCGACGAGCGCAATGCGATGCAGTGTATACTATCCTAAGCAGCGCCACGTTTTTTTGGAACTGGCTGGTCTATAATTCTACTACTGATAGGTTTATGCTACCGGACACCGTTCATTTGGTTGCGAGCACAATGTTAAACTACTAAACACTCAAAATTGGGTGAAGATTTTCTTCTGTCCTGTAGAGGTCAGTTAACCATGGATTTTCAAACTACCCGAAATATAATCGCAGGGGTGTTAGCTGGTATCTATGTAGAATCTAAATTCAAGAGTTCGCATACGTTAGCCCATGACACCCCTCTCTCCGGCGAGGGTTAATGCCGTCAGTTCGTGACACAAGCCCGTCACCACGCGGGTCGTGATGCGGCCGTAACGTGCCTTGATATCACTATCGAATAACTTTCAACTTAATAATTCAGCCGAGCAAATGTTTTAACATAGACATAGAAGTTGGTTGTGTATCACGCTCTGCCTTTATTTATTTTCGGACGACTTCAAACTGTAGCAGTGTGTAAACCTCTATATTGCATTATTAATGTAGTATTTTTATTATTATTTATATTTTATTGAGCTGAAGCGTATTGTGAGGAAGGTTGGCCGGATCACTGAACCATTGGCGGCGTACGAGGTTACGATAATAATCCTCCCTCCTCTTCCTTCTCTTTAAATACATCTTTCTCTCCTCTCTTCCTCTGGTTCCATCTCTCTCCTCTCTCCTTCGATCCCCACTTAAGTCTGTCTTCCTCTTTCTCCTCTTGCCACTCTCTCTCCCCGTCCCTTTTTATCTCTCTCTCTTTATCTTTGTGTGTATGAGTGAGGGCGATATTAGTCAGTGAATTTCCTTACTTTCTCTTCAAAAATTAGATTTCTTTGTAATTTATGATATATATAATATAATATAATATATCAGCATTTGTTATATTTGGAACACACCCTGTAGATTGGCTGGTGAGGTTCCAAGTTAGACTTAGTTGTAAGGTAGAAAGCTGAGGAAGCTGTGACATGGATCTAATTGCCGTCGCTGATCGCGAAGACGGCGGACTTTTAATGTCGTGAATAATATATAATATACATATATATAACTGACAGTGATATTTACATGGAAGTAAATTGTTTATTTTTCCTTTATATTACATTTGCGAGGTTAGGAAGGTCGGTGTGATATACTACCAGCAAATATTTTAAGGTCGAAAACTGGTCATTTGTTACCGTCGGACGGCGGGGTCGGTGCGCAACAAACGAGCTGATTGTATTCCACCATAAATTCTGTACGAACAGGTCGGACCTAGGGTAATTGATTATTTTGATAGTTAACGACAAATTTAACGGATTTAGTTAATTTATTGTTACAAATTGAGGAAACTGCCGATTACAGGTTACATCATAACTATGTATACGTCAATAACATCGAGTCGTTTAAATATAATAGATATATATATATATAAAGAACAAATTGGAAAAGTTTAATATATTCAACTCCAACATATATTCATAAAAACTATTTTTAAATGTATGAAGCTTCAAGTTTTTTTTTTACAACAGTTTGCTTAGTCAAGTTTTCAAAGTTTAAAACATGAATATAATCTCGACTGAACAACGTATAGTGACGATACGTGGCGGTAGTTAAGATGGTATACACCATACGACTTTGAGCTCATCATCTAGACAGTATCCGGAAACGGAAACTTATCAGCAGTAGCCTTAGAGGCGGGCGAGAAGTTCCCCTGATGATAAATGAAAAAACCCATAACAATGTGGTATTAGGATGATATACACATCATATACATATATAGATGTGACATCCAGAGATTGATTGACTTGTCTACAAGACCTTGATTCTGTCTCGGGATCTTCTCTTTTAAAGAGGGAGTTAAGGTCTGGACCAGGGCTTAACTATTCAACGTAAACGGAAATAGGGCTTTGATAAAAAAGCACTGGAACAAATTTTTTTTTAAGTCTAAACCGTAAGCTTTGCACTTTTAAGGGTTAACAGTAATTTCAAGTAATGTTAAGTGAGGTCGTACATTGTGAAGTGCGCTCGATCCGTAATGTTCCACCTGTCACACCACGACAGCTACCAGAGTGGTGCGGTTATGGCGGCGGATTTACAACAGGATATCCTACCAAAAGGCTTGTTACTAGCTAAACTCATCTCTAAACTTTTTTTTTATTTATTTACAACAAATACACGTACCGGGATCAGACTGCAGCAGCAATGGTACAGGTATATCACCAGTACTATTCTATATTTAGAGCGTTAATTAGTCAGTGTTGGTGTTGTTCTTCTTAAGGTACCTCTCCTATTAGGAGGATTGGTGGACAGTTCACTATATTCCACTCTGTTCTTTGAGAGGCGGTATTCGCGATTCCTGTCCACACCCTGATGTTATGCAGCCACGATTTCTTCCTACGACCAAAGCTGTTTTTACCCTCAATTTTTTACATCAAAATGAGTAGTGATGCTGGTGTTAATGTTGCTAGTTCACGTTGCAGGTAACGAAGAATGGGACACTACATTCTGTGCAGAAAGGGGAGTCGGGGGGCCAGGCGTGCGGGCGCTGCGGCGAGGAGCAGTGCGCGCTGTGCCGCGGGGACGCGGACACGGACAACAAGCAGAACATCGTGAGTCACACTCCATTTTATCATTCCACTAAATGACGAGACAAACAAGACTTCACCACCTGATGGGAAACAATAAAGTCTGCCCATAACAACGTGGCGGCAACTGTCACCACCTAACTTGGAGCACTACACCACATCCTGCTCATTGTCTTGAGATATATGTAGATGTTAATTCTAATCATTCCTCCGCGATTTACTTCAAAAGAACTGTTAAACATTTTCTTCCAAAAACAAAAAGTAATGCTTGACTAGCTACAGCGCCCTTCAAATCGGAACACAGTAACATCAGCACACTGTTTTTAGGTACAAATAGTAGCTGCGGTTGTATCTGTGTATATGTTTCAAACAGAAACCCATCACTAATATAGCTTTTCATTATCATCATCATCGGCTTATAAGACGTCCACTGCTGGACTTAGGCCTGCCCCAAAGATCTCCACATGGATCGGTTCCCCGCTGCCCGCTTCCAGCGACCAGCCTCACATTCACGGCATTCTGCTGCAACGCTCATTACTTTAGATAAGCAGCAGTGTGCAAACTTTTCTGTTGCTTGAGACCATCCAGGTAGGCATCACCGCAGCGTCTATTTCTGCTGCCAAATATTACCGTGTTCCGGTTTGAAGGGCGTTGTAGCTAATGTAATTATTGGAATATCGAGACTTAATATCTTATGTCTCAAAGCGACGGGCGCAATGTGGTGCAGTGTATGTCATCCTAACCAGCGCTACGTTGTGATGGGCAGGTATCACTTATCATCAGGTGAACGTCCCGCTCGTCCCGTCACTTAATGGAATAAAAAAAATACAGCAGAGCGCTTCAGCTATGAATTGGCTGTAGCGTGACCTAACTTCGTCTAAAGATGACGTGTACATTCTGGCGTTAATTTAACTAGTTTTGTTTTTTTTTTAATAAAAAAACGTGGAAAATTCATGTTTTTGTGTATCATAAAAAAACTATTAGTCATTGTGTTGCCTTTTTGTGTTTCATAAAAAACAACTATTATCACATTTTTTGTCGGATTTTGGTAATAACTCATTTGAGTATCTCGTTCTGCCGCCACGTGTCTGCTGGTCTTTTACATATTCATCGAGTTTTTGTTCGGTTCTAAAATACATATAAATATTAGATATTCTTGGGTTAACTCTCTCGTTTGGGGTCAGGTGGTCAGCCGGCTTTCCCTGGACGAGGCTTATGCCCAGCGGTGGACTGCAACGACATAATAATAATGACGACAATACCATAATACCTATTATACAATAAAACAGTTTCAATGTAAAAAATATTAAATTCCATTTGACCATCAGGAAGAAGTAGAAGAAACCCCCTCACCTGAAGAGCACGTGCCAGGTTTGAACCTAGAGTTTCTGCGGCAACTAATCTCGCTCGCGAAGATCATGGTGCCCAGCTTGCGAAGCCAGGAGGTGGCGCTGCTGACTGCTCACACGCTCTGCCTCTTCTCCCGGACCTTCCTCTCTATATACGTTGCTTCTCTGGAAGGTTCCATTGGTAAGTTGTTACCCTAGGTTAATGTTACAGGGCAGGTAGTGATGTGCTAATTATTTTTTTAGCAGTTCAATACATATTTTATTTACCCTTGAAGAGTACTGTAACTTGTGAAATTACTAACATGTGTAGTTTTGTAGCTGAATCATCATTAGCCCATGGACGTCCACCACTGGACATAAGTCTCCTCCAAGGATCTCCATATCGATCGAATATAAATTCGTATGACCGTAATAATAAAATACATTTAAATGTCTCTCGTGCAGTGAAACACATTGTCCAGAAGGATCTGCGTCGGTTCACCTCCCTCCTGGTGCAGTGGTTCGGCATAGCCGTGCCTGCCACCTTCATCAACTCCATGATCCGCTACTTGGAGAGCCGCCTGGCTCTCGCCTTTCGTACTAGGCTGGTCAACCACGCGTACGAGCTGTATTTCAAGAACCAGACCTACTACAGGGTGGCCAACCTGGACGCCAGGATAGAGAACGCTGATCATAGGTAACTACTACACATTTATAATTACTCATAATTACTTTTAATTTAATTCTTTATTTGTTTTGACGAATTACTCATAGGGAGTAAAATAATTACATGGTTGACATGAAGGTCACAAGGGGTGTAAAGGGTCCCGTACAACGAGTCCCAAGTCCACCTTACCTGCTCCTGGTGCACCTTGCTAAACAACAAACGAGGCTCTCGCTCCCGCCAACCCGTATTGGGCCAGCGTGGTGGGAAATAGTCCGAATCTCCCCATATGAATCCCTATTCCATCCATGTGGGAATTTTTGGAGGAGGCCTTTGACCAGCAGTGGACGATTATTGGCTGATAGATTTTGAAGGTCACCGGTTCAATTCCTAGACCGTACGGTGAGGAGTTTGATTGGGAAGGGTTTTTCTGCCTATCAAGATGTGAGAGACGGATTATCCTGTGCAAGCACGCTTCAATGTCACTTAATATTAAGTGATTTTTTAGATAACTGTTAGTTCACTGAACATAAAAAAAAAATCGCACCTGCAGGCTGACGGAGGACGTGTCGGTGTTCACGCAGTCGGTGGCGCACCTCTACAGCTCGCTGACGAAGCCGTGCTTCGATCTTCTCCTCATCGTGCTGACTCTCGCCAGCTACTCTAACAAGATGAAGGGCAACATCTTCCTTGGTAAGTTGTACACATTCTTAATTAAAAAAACAACTCGTTGTCACTTGAGGCTTTTAAGTGTAGATGGAAAGAGATGGAGAAAACCTCAGAGAACATGCTGCATCGTACGCTTAGCTATTAACTTATGGTTTTCGAGTAACCGATAACTTGTTACTACCAGGTCCGGGTATCGCGACCGTGGTGATATGCTTAACGGGGCAGCTCCTGCGGCTGCTGAGCCCCAGATTCGGCGCGCTGGCGGGCGAGGAGGCACGCATGAAAGCGAATCTCCGCCACGCGCACAGTAGGCTGATCACACACGCGGAGGAAGTCGCCTTCTACGGAGGTCACAAGGTACCTAACCACTTACTAGTGGCAAGTGGCTTCAACCTTCCGTTTACCACCGGGAGAACATTATGCTTGTCTTATTGTTTCGTTATATAATAGAACAATTCTCTCAATGCCGTCCATGTTGCGCTTCAGGTGGAGCTCGGACAGCTACAGTCCGCGTACAAGCAGCTGGTGGTGCAGATGACGACGGTATTCAATAAGAAGCTTTGGTACGTGATGCTGGAGCAATTCTGCATGAAGTACGTGTGGTCGGGCACCGGTATGGTGATGCTTGCCCTGCCCATACTCACCGGTCGACGGAGTGACGGTAACGAAATAAATGAATATCAGTTTTTTTTACACCTGCAGGGTGGAGGTTGACGGAGGAAGGTTATGTGGGATTTCTTCTAGACAATACCTCACTGGGTGTCCTTAGTGAATTATAGAATGCTTAAGTATGTTCCACTAAACCAACCGCTGCCCTTTAACCGAATACGCGAATCACAAGTTCCAAGGGTCCTATCAGATTTCTGATGCTGACCACATTTTTATGAGAAAACAATATATTATTACTTCATCAAATATTGAAAGAGAACAGAGACCTTATCCTATCTTAATTCTATTTTCATTTTTAAAATAGACCAGCGCGTGACTACGATCCTTAAACCAAGAGGAGAAGTACCCTCCACTAGTTAAGTGGCTTATTCTAAAGCATGAACAAATAGAGGGAACAAGACATTTTTTTTTATTACACTAAACGACGAGAGGAGCGGGACGTTCACCTGATGGTAAGTGATACGCCTGTCTATAACAACGTGACGCTAGTTAGAATGGTATACACTGCACCACATTAAGCACGTCGCCTTGACACATGAGATCTTGGGTCTCGTTACCCCAGTAATTACACCAGTTACAGCGCCCTCCAAACCGGAACATAGTAATGTTTGCATACTACTGTTTGATATGATGAGGTAGTGTTCATGGTAGTTCTCTAATCGAGTATTCACGTATTATAGAATATATCAGTTATGTAGACTTGCTGTCTCCATGCATCAGGTACATGGCGCCGTGTACTTACTAATACATAAATAAATAATTTATTATATATACACGCAGAGACGAGTGACGAGGGCATCAGCGCGCGCACGGAGTACATGACCACGTCGCGCAACCTGCTCAACTCCGCCGCGGACGCGATCGAGAGGCTAATGTCCAGCTACAAGGTGGGCGCTAATTGCTACTGGATGCTAACCAGATGTGCTAGTGATTCCTCATCACCTGTCTTTATCGATTTTGCGTGAAGCATACTGAGGTCTCAGAAAGTCAACAAGCATTAGTGATGAGGGGTTATTGCAACATCATCTTTATTGATTTACTGTAGTATGTAATTCTCGTTAGTGGCAGCGTGGCAGCATTACTGCTTCGCGTTGCAGCTGGCGTATGATGGTATGTCTCTGAGGGGTGAAAGGGGTCCTGCACAACAACTCACGGGACCCAAGCCAACCTCACCTGCTCGTGGTGCAACCTGATAATCAACAAACGAGGCTCTGACGCCTACCAGTACCAGTAACATACCGCAGTTCCATTTTATGCCACCAAAAAGAACTATGCAAATATTAGTGTAGTCCGGTTTGAGGGGCTTTGTAGCTAATGAAATTGCTGGGGCAACGATACACAACATCTTACGTCTCATGGCGACGAGGACAGTGTGACGTTTCCTTGACGATATCACTACCGTCAATTAAACGCCTCGCTCGCCTTCTCATTCCGTCATCAAAAAAATTTATAAGAAAACTTGCATTTTACTGGGTTAGGTGGTGATGTAGCCTGCAATGGTGAAGTTATAACAATTTGACTCCGCAGGAGGTTGTAACGCTGGCAGGGTACGCGACGCGCGTCTCCGACATGCTGCTCGTGTTCGGCGAGGTGGCGCGCGGGCGCTGCGTGCGCGCGGTGCACGCCAGCGCGACGCATCCCGGCTTCCAGGTCACCTTCCGCGAACGGCAGCCTGTGCCGCAAGGTCAGGGTTCAGTTCTCACTAATACAAATACCTGAAAATCGGGCTGAGAAGTTTACCTTATTAGAGACATATGTCCAACAGGGGACCAATTCTAGTAGGTACCTACTCTCGCAGCAGTTCTATAACGAAGGTTCCTCTAGAAGTGCAGCGCCAATTTTCATTGCTGAGTAGTACTGCAATTTATGCATTAACTTATTAAACGTTTTTTATATCTGAGTTTCAGAACATTCTAGAATCTAGACATACAAAGAGAACGACTCATTATTCTGGCATAAATAATAGTTTTCAGAATATTATATATTCAAAGTACATATCATATGTAGACATGAAATCCTCAAATAAAGGGCATGTGATCGTACTCGTGTGATGGCTCAAATGGCTCATCATCGTTGCCACTTTTTGAATGCACTAGGAAGGCGGCCACCAGAGAGGACTCTTGTCAGGAGTGGTATCGACGAAAAAGAAGATCGTACTGAGTGTCTCTGTGTGGTCCATCACCATCAATTTTGCAGTGTGCTATGTGAAACCAATTGTCGCGTTGCTTTATACATATCGCCTACCAGCGTGCTGCTCGTATCCTCACTTCATACTATCAAGTGACCTTAATCTCATGTGGTGTTTAGTGACAATGAGCCAATGGACGGTGGAGCATGCTCGCTTAAAATACACCGACTCTTATATCCTCACATCCGGAATACAGCGATATCTTTATGGCGATAGATTTTCTATATCATGGTGGTAGCTAGCTGGGCGGAAGACCCTGGTGGTAACCTACTGGTACTCTCCGATATGTGGCACTGGGATACTTGTAGCGCAACAAATAAAAAAAAATCGATGAATGACGCTTAGTGTATATTGCAGGCAAGGTAACGTACACCAGCGACTTGTCGATCCGGTTACGCGACGTGCCCGTAGTGACGCCCACTTGCGACGTGGTCGCGAGCGGCGTCACTCTCGACCTGGCGCCCGGCACGCACCTGCTCATCGTGGGCCCCAACGGCTGCGGCAAGTCCAGGTAAGTCTGACAGAGTCGCGCGACGGGGTGCAGGAGAAGGAAAGGGCTTTACTAAGCTTAGAAACGGGCAGCCGTTGCACACATAGGATTAAGAATCGGGGAAACCTCTCATCTCATCTATGTATAGATGGTTCTAAATACACAATTATCTCATCGTCGCCGTTGAAGGTCCAGAAAGATCACCGGGTTAGCCTACTGCCTTCGTATTATAAATCGGCTGCTATAACAGCATTGTGTTCCGTATGTCAGCATTTGAGAGACGAAGCATGATAGGCAAGCAATTTTCAGCGTCAATGACCTGATTGTCACTAAATACTAAGTGAAATTAATGCCCACAGCATTTAGTTCAAAAACCATCTAGGCTTCCGATAATCATCACCGTCATCAGCCGATACACGTCCACTGCTGGACACAGGCCTCCCCCAAAGATGTCGACATACAGTCAGCATGGCCTCCGGTACCGCCAGGCACTAGGGGCTGTGGTTTGTAAAGGTTTATATGGGGAGAATTGGGGCCATTTCCCACCATTCTGGCCCAATGCGACAATGAAACATGAAAAAACAGGAGTTGGTTTGATGAATGATTTTTTTTATTTGTTTATGGCCCAAACAGTGATTACAAATAAACACATGATAAGTACAGCTTATTACAATAAATAAGCAAATAGTGTCCGACATAATGTAATATGTCACAGAGCTGAGAAACAAACAAACAAACACGAACGACAACAATGAAATAGCACTGAAAGTACACAACACAAAGTAAATAATGTAGAAGTAGTCACTGTTACATAGTTAACAACCGGATTACTTAGTGTGATAAGTTAACGTTGAAATGTTGTGTTTAAACACATTCAAGGAGTTATCGAATGGATCAATTTGAGAGAAATCCTTATTGTAGCTATTGAGACGTTGCGTAAGGAAGTTGTTATACGTGTAGTGTTTGCGACACATCGGTGGCGGAAATAAGCTAACGATGCGAGAGGAATGGACCGGAAGTTGGACCTTACAGACAAAATTTATTTTATTGAGTTTTTATTGAGTAATTTGTAAAGTGGAAAATTTATTTCGTTATCGTCTTTAGTACTGAGTTCTGTATAAATATTTATTAGTACGTAGATCTATACTTCGCAATAAATGATGTATATACTAATGATCAAATCTTGCTTAGCCTCTTCCGCATCATCTCGGGCCTGTGGCCGGTGTTCGGCGGCGAGCTGGCGGTGCCGCGGCCGTGCGCGTGCGCACACTGCGCGGGCGAGCCCGGCGCGCCGCCGCACTGCACGGCACGCCCCGTCATGTTCTACATACCGCAGAGGTGAGCTCGCAGCCGCGACGAGTTGGTAACACCAACTTAGCTTTATTACCACCAGACAACACCTAAAGAAGTAAGAGAAGCAACACTTCCACATGGTGTTAAATATTATATACATAACAATGAGGTTTCAGTTAGGATGTTTACAGGCTCACATTGCATCACATGTGGCTCGCTGGCCTAATGGTTAGAGCGTGCGACCTTTAAATTACAGCCCTTAAATTGGCCGTTGAAAAAAAATTGCATCACATTAGACATGACATGTTAACAGTTGCATTTGATCAGGAGTATTTTTATATTTTCGAGCTCGCGAATACGCAAACAAAACATTTTAATATTCTTATTATGTAAATTTCCTCTCTTTAATTAAACGTATAAAAGAACAGCGAAGTTACTGCTATAAATAAATAAGTATTATATAAACATACTGTGTGCGGTGTTCCAGGCCGTACATGTCGATGGGCTCGCTGATCGACCAGGTGACGTACCCGTCGCGCGTGGGCGCCGAGGACGCGGCGGCGGAGGCGCGCGCGGCGCACGTGCTGCGGGTGGTGCGGCTGGATGCGTGCGCGGCGCGGCTGGGCGGGCTGCGCGCGCGCACCGACTGGCGCGCCACGCTTTCCGGCGGCGAGAAGCAGCGCCTCGCGATGGCCAGGATGTTCTACCACCGGTCGGTGCTTCCACTGAGGAACCTAATATGTTATTCATTGGTGATAAGACTCCAATCTTTATAGACTGTCTAGGTCAGCTATACTGAACCTATTGCCAGCCGGGATTTTGGGGTTGACCCATTTAGTGTTGTGTTATTTTATACCATTTTAAATTTCGCACCCCCTTACATATGTTAAAATATGATATAGGCGATTAATTTGTTCATAGTAGTGTAATAGATTTAAAACCGAAAAATATAATTTGCGGCTGACAACACCAACACTAACACGTGTGTGTTACCTCCATAAAAAAAAAGTTTGAGCACCATTGGTCTATGCAGGCAGTTGCTTTTGTCAACTAAAAGTAAAAATGTTTCTGTTTGTCTCTAAAGGAAGCTATAGTAGTAGTAAAAAAAATTGTGATAAGAATAATTTCTTTATCTTACTGCAATCCCCAAGTAGCGCCTGATTATCATCGATATATACTTATCATTAGAAACCTGCCATTTTTGATGTAAAAAAAAAACTCAAAATAATTAATTATTCGAATACTCCATATAAACGCAACTTGAACCGAGTCTTTATTTTATCCAGGCCGGTGTACGCGTTACTCGACGAGTGCACGAGCGCCGTCTCCATGGAGACGGAGGTGGTGATGTACCAGGAGGCGATCCGCGAGGGCATCACGCTGCTCTCCATCACACACCGACCCAGTGTCTGGTCAGTATGCATACGCGAACACAAAACACACTCCGTCGAGTTACTGTCGTTTGTCACTAGAAAAACTTTTAGTACGGAACCCTGATTTTGCCTTAAATTCATAAAACAGTTCAATTGAACCGAAGCTAGAAAACAAGTTATAGAATCAAAATGTCTCTTCGCTGAAACAAATCACACATGTACGCATGCACACGCACACACACACGCATGCACACGCACTTGTTGTTAAGCCCCCCACCTCCCACATTAAAATGCACTATTTTTCTGTGAGTTGCTTTCTCTATCTCTCTCTCTCACTGTGCCTTTTCTATTTCTATAGATAGAGAATATCTCTCTCTGTCTTGATTAGTTTTTGAAAATTCGAAAGCAACATAAATCTGTCATGGAGTTAAACCACCAGTTCAAAGTTAACACAAATCCACTAGGATTTATACATTATATCACAACCCAACGCACAAACACGACTGTGTTTTTCACGACGGTATTGACTAATATCTGAAGTTACTTCCGGTCAAAGGCAAATTAAATTTTAAACATGCTTTTTGGTAACGAGATTGCATTTCAGTCTGAAGACCACGACCACAATGTATTGGTGATTACCATCGTAATGCCCCCTCGTGTTAATGGAAGACGTATTATTTACCATCAGGTCGCAAAGAAGTCGAGAGCTTATTATTTAATGTATCTATTTCATATTTAGGAAGTACCACACCCACGTGCTGGAGTTTGACGGCGCCGGCAACTGGTCTTTCCGGCCGCTGGAGAAGGACGTGCCCGCTATCACCCCCGGGCCTGAGTCTGTCACCTCCGAAGCCGCTTCCGATTCCGTAGACAGCGGTGGGGAGCAGTGATAAAAGACAGAGACAGAATACGCAGGGCGACGTGCACTTTGGTTTTTTTTCATGTGACATACCCTCGCGAACCAGGCACCCGCTGCAAGTCCTCCAGTGTGTCAGCTGTGCACTAGTTAAGTGACGCGGTCTAGGAAATTTGTTTAGTAATTACTTTCCTGAAGTAAGGATTTTAGAAAAAAAATAAGTACCGGAAAGGAATACTTATCACGTACTGGACGTTAGTTACCAAGCGGTAAGCGTTTATCGTAAATTGTATATTTTAACATTATTACTTTGGTGTCAGAGCGATGGATGAACCACTCCCATAAATGATGGTGATGAAACGGTGATGGCTTTTCATTGCCAATGATCATTGCCCTGCGCACGCGGCTGCCGCTGCAAACTTTCTCCAGCCGAACTGTAGTGTAGTGTAGTGTAATGTAGCGTAGTGTACAAACACTAATATTTGCGGGGCGCTGTAGTGTAATTGATTGCTAACAAACATCTCTAACCAGCAACAGTACGAGGACCACTCCTCAAGGACCATACACTATTTAGTGATTTCTTTTTATAATAAACGGGTTTATGTATAAACGTAATAAATATTTTTTTTGGACATATTTTTTGTGATTTAGATATTCTAAAATTTAGGAAATAATTCAATTACTTTAAATAAAAAAAAATAATGTTTTTTTGCCAGATGTTCTAATTTAAAATATGTCAACATGGCAGGCTGTCACTTTGAAGTTATATTTGACCGTCACTTTGACAGTGCTGTTTACTTTTAATTTTGACATTTTTTTTATAGTTGTAATACTTAGTAAAACAATGGAGATTTTCTACTATGTATAGTAGTTATTTAGTTTTTGTAAATATTTTTGAATGTGATATACAATATATTGAAATTATGGACGTGTTATATATTATATATTCTAATTGATATCGTTTAGGTTAAGTTACATTGATACGGCGTCTAGTGGCTAACGGAATTATTTTAATTGCATTTCCTTTGCGTTATCTGTATTTATGACACATTCACACATTATAACAAAATACCTGAATATTGACTATCTGAATCGTTTTGTAATACATTACTATTGTAATATTTACAGCTGCGTCGCTTTAGTTGGCCGACGTCAGAGTGGTATCGCCGGACGCTTTGACGTATTTCTTTGTAATTGGATTTTGTGATGAGATTTTCAATATGGCTGTTGATTTTTTATTATTTTTTTTATATATTTGTATTACTATATGTGTCGAGCGTCGCGCTGTGCGCTCCATATTATTTATTTCACTTCCGGCTCGCGTTGCGGGCCACGTAATAAAGCGATGTGGACGGGAGTTAAGAATAAAATGGGTTTTTTATTACATATTTTTGTTTTATTTTTTTGGTTCCATAGCGAATATATTTTTTATTCAACGAAGAGACGAGACGAGCAGTAAGTTCATCTAGTAGTAACTTTTTTTATCGGTTATGTAAACCAGTGCTCGGCAACCTGCGGCTTTTGAGTCACATGCGGCTCTTTTAATGTGAAGCTGCGACTCTTTAGTTCTATACACAAATTTTATTTATTTTATATAAAAAAAATTTAAACATCGTTCTCCCAATCTATTAACGACGATTAGGCACTGTTTCCTGTTGAATTTATTTGCTTGACTGTTTGTTATTGAAGTACAAGTAAGTGTTGTCAGTAAATGTTTAACTACTTAATTTTTTTATTTAAATAATAAGCGATTATCTAATTTTATATATATTATATGTTATGAAAAAATACTACTTATATGCTAATAAATAGTAATTGTTTTTTTTTCATCAAAAAACTTTATGCAGGCACTATTCATTGAAGATAAGAAAAACTTGCGACTCTTTCAAAACTTTGAAATAGTGCAAATTGTAAATTTTGACTCTTCCGAATCAAATGGTTGCTGATCCCTGGTGTAGACTAACACGACCTGAATTCTACGTGGTGTTAGGAGACAATGAAGGTTAGGATGATAAAACGTGCTTATCAAGCTCGCTCTGCGTCACGTATATTAGCAACTGAAACAGCAGTGAGATAGCAGCTGATATTTGTTGCGAGGATGATAGCTAGACAAGCGGTTTTTTTTTATTTTGATTATCAAAAGAGCTGAGACCATTGCCTTTGCACTACCATACCATATTAGTAAATACTGTGAAACCCTCATAAACCTATCACCATGACAATCATGAAGGCTACCCAAGGGTTTTAAAAAAATACTAATTATTAATATAAAGTATCGTTTAAATGTTGGAGAAAAATACAGACTTTTTCAAATGTGTGTTAATACCGGAATACAGTCGTAGTTGGTGCGGTTTCACCTGAACTATCCAGTTGGTGAGCTGGTGTTGCAGTGTGCAGGTGCGTGATAAGCGAAGGGATATTTTCCTTTTGCAGTTCAAAGTGCGCCCGTTATCGCCTGGCGAACGGACAACGAACCTGCCGCGATATAACTGTTTTCACCAATTCTATTAATATACGACACAAATATACTAACTAAATAACTGTTTTTTTTTTAATTAATACAATATTTTGTCTTAATTTATTAATTAATCATATTATGGGGACACGAAATGGTGTCTCATTTGCAATGGTTTATTACATATATACTAGGTGCCCGGCTCTATACGAATATACATAATTAGTTAGTAATTAATATATAGAAACAGCTATGTATACATTTTGTATATATTGCACATATACTATATAATATCCTTATTTCACCACCGGAGGACCAGAGGGCACGGCAAGTCACCAACTCTGTCTTGTGGACATCATTCTTGATAAAAACAGCAGAGTGGGAAAACTTGCTGGCGGTGGTGTTCCCGTGTAAACGATGTGGGTGTCTCCAAGAGTTGAGTGAATAGGCTGTTCCTGGGTTAGTGCGTTATACCACCACAGACCACATCACTTAACGTCATGAGAGATCATCGTGAACTGTTGACCATGACGATATAAAAAAAATGTTTTTTACAAGTGACAGATTTGTATCAGGAAGATGTTCAGCAAAATAGCAATTTAGATAGCTGTTAGTGTATTATATACCATTTGTTTTTTATTCGATGGAACGAGCTGGACGTGCAGCTGATCGTGAGTGATACACCCGCCCATAACACTGTGGCGCTAGTTAGGATGTTATAGTCTGCCCACATTGCGCTTATCTCCATCCTCATCATCAATTTTGTAATGATCACGAAATGTGGAAATTGGTGGACGCGAAGTTTAGTGAATACCAGAACGAATGGTGAGCTCCAACAACTTCACTCCAGCTGGTACACACGAGGCCATGCACTACTCTGATGAAGTATGACCTCCTCATTTGTTATCTCTGGATGTTTTTCTTTGGTGATTTTGATTTCTTTAGCATTCCCGCTAATTGACTTAACGTTATTCACGACTTCTGTTTCCATCGGACCCTCGTCTGTGGTGGATGTTTTATCCGAACGTTCTCCAATTTAAATGTCGAACTTAGTTTTAAATTAAGCAAACCACTTCCGCACAGTTCTGTTGGCTAAGGCAGCTTCGTCTTACACAGCGCTTATCTTATTTGCCGTTTCTATGACATCTTTCTCTTTGTAGAAAAAGAAGAGTATTTAATGCCTATAATACACTTTATTAAGGGGTGTAAGGGGTCCCACCCACAACACAACAACTCACAGCAACCAAGTCACCCTCATTAGTTCGTGGTGCACCCTGCTAATCAACAAACCAGGCTCAGGCAGCGTGGTGGGAAGTGGCCCAAATCGGTTATATGAACCCCTACATACGACAGCCCCTAGTGCCCGGCGGTACCGGAGACCATGCTGTCTGTATGTGAAGATCTTTAGAGGAGACCTATGTCCAGCAGCGGATGTCCATCGACTGATGATACTGATGATGTACTTTATTTGCTATCAAATTCCAAGCCGTAACAACGGATAAACAAATCATAACTAAATTTTCCAAATATGGGTGGGGTTATGTATTTTTAAATATTTACACATATCAATGGTTTCCTGTTACTGAAAACCGGAAAGACCTTTTCGGACAACCTGAAACTAGTATATAATGAAACAGTAACACCGGGAGCAAAAAAAAAATGGAGCTGTTACTTGTAACTGTAATTGAGATCATTTGTAAGATTGGGACACCTTTTAAAGATCCTTTGGAATTAAACAAACAATTTTTTGATGTCCTGATCATTTCCTGTTAGCCCTGATTGTGACCGTGTGGATTAGCAGCGTCTACACCGCAACGCTGCAATCGCCGCGGTTTTTTTTCTTTATCAAGAGTTTCTTAAAATTCCACTTCACCACAATCGATCGGCTTACTTATGTGTAGTTAAAGAAAAAAAAAAAAACCTGTTATCACCGGTTACGCGCGGTTATCGGGCACGTGGCCACCACGCCGGCGCGCTTTGATTATGTATAGTAACGATGACATTCAGTTTTAGATGATGTTATTTATAATGATTATCTACTGGTCGCTGGTGAACGATCACAATCTGGTCGAACGGAATCTATTTACATCCGACTTTGTGGAAGATCGCGGGAGATGACGACGTTGGATTAAGTGGCTCAAGCAGTAGTGTTTACCTTCAAGGATTCTGGAATTAGGATTTATATACGACGAAGCAATAAAAGGACATTTAAATTGATAAATATATTTTGTTTATATGGCTAAGAAGATAAAGAGGCAGAGAGATAGAGAAATAGATAGAAAAAAGATGTGGAGAGAGAGAGAGAGACAGTGAGAGATAAAGAGAGACATATTGATGTGGCGGACTAATTATTTTTTTTCAACACATGACATTGAGGCATAAATAAAAAAAAATGATGATGAACAGCTTTACCAGTAAACCATGAACCAGGCATTCCACTTGTCACTCCATTAATCAGTCCTATTCCTTCTATAGAATTTCTTGTTTCAATCATCGACATTGTGGATTGACGTAGACCTCCCAATGATGATTCGTGATTCCGATGATCGTTCAGTGACCGTCTCCTTGGAGTAAACCCCTTATTCCCTCTTTACGACACGCCGGGAACAGAGTGGCGCTGGGTTACCGTAGCTCATGTACTGCGCCTATTGCAGCTGCCAAACATTACTGTGTTCCGGTTCGAAGGGCGCTGTAACTAGTGTAACTAAAGTGGTAACCATACTCTACACCTTATGCCTCAAGTGATAAGAACAGTGTGGTACAGTGTACATACTAGCGCCATGTTGTTATGGACAGGTGTATCACTTACCATCAGGTGGATATCCGGTTGGTCTCTAGCTTTGATTGATTATAAAATAAATAAATCTGGTAAATGACTAAATAAACACATCACCACTAGTCAGGGTTACTTTTTAATAATTCTCTGACCCCCGACCCCCCGAACTGATAACTTAAATTAAGTTATTTTAAATTCGATTCATTTGGATTAATTGATTTCATTATCTACGTTCACGTTATCATGGCGATGACGAAATCGCTGTTGAGGTTGCGATACAGGCGGAGCAGCCCGCGCCGGTCGCAGCAGTGGGGTGGACAGGCGGGTGACTGGGGCGACGCGGGGGTGGGGGGCAGCTCTCATTAGCATACCTAAACACTTACAATTACTTATTATTCCAAAGAGCGTCGAAAAGCCCTTTCATGAAATAACATCCCGATTTCATTCGTGATGAGCAAGAACAAGACCAAGACTTGGAAAAATTAGGTCTTGGTGTTGGTCTAGGGTGATAGGTTCGTCTTTGTTTTGGTCTTGGTCTTGTTTGTGTTAAATCGGTCTCGGTGTTCCGAAAAAGCAAGACCAAGATCAATTTTACTCATCACTACTCTACGCTCGAAATCCACACAATGCTACCCTTGTTCATTTTGAAGGGGCTGCATATAAGATACAAGAGTAACGCGCTGGTGAGGATGTTCACACAGCATCATATTGTGTTCATCTTATTGGAAATAATACAGTTCTATTTTTCATTCTACAAAGCAACGAGACGAGCAAGACGTTCACCTGATGGTAAGTGATACGCTTGTTCACAAGGTGGCGCTGGTTGAGATTGTACACAGCATCACATTGCGCTCATCGCCTTGACATATAAGACGTAAAGCCTCGTTGCGGCAGTAATCTCGCTAGCTACAGCGCCCTGCAAACCGGAACACAGTAATGTTCGCACAGTCCTGTTTATCCGGTGCAATAGCCGCTGCTGTGCTACCTGAACGGTCTCACGCCACAGAGACCTATCAGCAATGATCGTCACGCGGCAACAGTAACTTCATTGCTGTAGTATATCGAGCTGGTAATCTTGACAGGGTAAAGCTGTACCTTTCGCGAAGCTGTTGTTATTTCATTCATCATCATCATCATTATCAGCCAATAGATTTGAACAGCATTACCCAACGATCCCCACACGATCGAGTAGGGATTCATTCAGTTTTGGGTCATTTCCCACCACGTTGGCTCAATGCGGGTTAGTGGGAGCCAGAGCTGCACCACGAGCTGGTGAGGTTGGCTTGGGTCCCGTGAGTTGTTGTGCGGGAACCCTTGCACCCTTTCATTCATCAATCTAATTATTAACTATTTATGTCGTTACCGTTTAGTTAAGTTATAACTATTAAGTAGTAAAACTCTCCGACTCTGCGGGCTCGTGCAGTAACTTCACCAGTCTCCTGTAGAATGGAAGTAGTGAACTGTGACCGCTTCTCTTCCATTTGCTTAATCCATGACCAGGTTGCTCCATTGTCAGTAAGGCTCGCGCGACCAGTAAGACTTCTTACCAGCAAGCACCATCGTATTTAACCGGATATGTGATTAAGTATCCAGCCCGAATGAACTTGTGTTTACCTTTAACAGCGGTTATATAAGCAATCAAGAACTGCTTGGAGACCAACAAATACTTCGCAACCAGTTCCTAATCTGGATTTATATCATTGGGCCAGCGTGGTGGGATATGGACCATTCCCCCAATATAAGCCCCTATAGAGACGGAGTTCTTTGGGTGAGGCGTATGTCCAGCAGTGGACGTCTATCGGCTGATGATGATGATGATTTATATTAACAATTAATGTTCATTGCGCACGCAACAGCGAGGACGTGCCAACTTGTTGACCTGATGATCTACTTAAATATAGAACACAACCTTAACGAGAATTCATCATACGAGAGCTTTTAAGGCTATGGTCGGCGGAAGGAAGTGGTAAAGATGTCGGTAGTTTTGTTTTTCAATTTAGCGATGAGATGCGCGGGACGTTCACTTGATGGTAAGTGATACGCATACCTACAACGTGGCGCTAGTTAGGATGGTACATATGGCACCATGTTGTGCTAGACGTCTTGACACAGAAAATGTAGACTCTCGTTATCTCAGTAATTTTACTAGCTACAGCGCACTTCGAACCGGAACACAGTAATGTTTTCACAGTAGCGTTTGTCGGCTGCAATAGGCGCTCCGGTGTTTCCTCACAAGACGGACTAAAGCAACAGAGACCTAGCAGCAGTAATAGCTTCAGCGCCTTTCAAACCGGATCACAGTAATGTTTGCATATTATTACCTATCGGCTGCAATAGGCGCTGCGGTGGTAACTACCTAGACGGTCTGTAGCAACAGATATTTACTACCAATGAAAAAAAAAATTAAAAACTACACACAGGTTACGCCGCGTGGCCGCCATTTCTATTTCTTACTTCCTGGAGCTGATGCAAACAAACATCGCGACGCAGTCAGTTCGCGAATTTGCGAGGTCTACGAGATTAGGTTGTTGTTAAATCGCGTACTTTGTTACATCATGCGGCGGCGCGCATGCGCGTACACCGAGCCGCATGCGTGCCCGCATCGCACTCGCACCCGCACCGCACCCGCACCTCACCCGCACCTCACCCGCACCTCACCCGCACCTCACCCGCATCTGACCCCGGAGCGGCGACGGCCAGGCGCAGCTCCAACTCCACCACCACAAGTGGTTACCTGCCGCCACCAGCTCTAGCCTCTCCTTATAATATGCGCTTTAATAATTCATTGGCTGATTGTGATCATGAGAAGAGTGTGGTGTTAACTGATGGTAGGTCTTTGTTACTGCAGACCACATATGTACCAGCGCAGCGCCTATTACAGCCGATACACACTACTGTGCAGTGATTACTATGTTCTGGTTTGACGGGCGCTGTAGCTAGTGAAGTTACGGCTGTAACGAGACTCAACATTCTATATCTCAGGCGACGAGTGCAATGTGGTGGTACACTGCACGATTAAAAACAACGAATTATCTTAAAGAGGGGCGGAGTGGAAGGGGTGTAAGGGTTCCGCGCAACAACTCACGGGGTCCAAGCCAACCCCCTCGGGTCTAATCAGCAAACGGGGCTCTGACTCCCACCAACCCGCATTGGGCCAGCGTGGTAGAAAATGGTCTAAATCCCCACATATGGATCGATATCCGATCGATGTGGGAATGTTTGGAGGAGACCTTTGTCCAGCAGTGGAGGTCTATTCGCTGATGATGATGATGATGTTGAATACATTATACTTAAGTACAGCTCGCTACTTCAAGTTGAAGTTCATTTTTTTTTATGAAGTTTGCGCGGCAAGTTCTATTGACAACTACTGCAGCTTCAACAGACTCAGGGCTGGCGGATCTGGTCTCCACGAGCCCCGAGTCCGATACCAGATCCGCCAGCTAAACATCTATACTTATATACTAACTTAGTTATTATTTGTATTATATACGTTTTAAGTAAAGCCTTTGTCCAGCAGCGGGCGCCCATCGGCTGATCCTTCTTCATCGGTATCACTCTTGGCACAATGGTCGTGGTCATCACTTCAGGTGTTAGTCGCAAGCTTCACAAGACCATCAGCTGATGATGATGATAATTGGTTTTTATTAAGAACAGAACAGGATGTGGAGATTGTTACTCAACCTGTCCCCCCTGTTTCATCACACCGTCCTGCTGCTGATGTAAACATTAGAAGTTTTACACTACAACTCAGTGCTGCTGCACACTGCTGCACTGCTGACAAGAAACGGAAATGATAAATTACAAGTTTATAGGTTTTAAATTTGTTACCTAAAAACCTTAAAAACTAGAAAGCTGCTGTACCTAAGACCTGCAGGCCCTTCTGTACGATGATCAGCACCTCTAATGGATGTTACTGGCGTGATGTTTCAACTCTATTGTTTTAGTTTATATAAGAGAAGAGCTGAAGAGAGTTCAACTGATGATCAGTACCATCCCCGTAACCTTAGAATATTTACACTGCATTACATTGCGCTCGTTGTTTTAAGACATTTGATGTTAAGTCCTGTTACTCCACAAATTTAACGGCGATCTCCAAACCGGAACTCAGTGATGTTTGTACGCTACCGTTTGTTGGCAGGAATAGAAGCTGTGATGGTACCTAGACTGACTACAGCAGCAAAGGTCTAGCACTAATAAACTTAGGTTTCATTTCAAACCGTCCTCCAACTACTACCACTGCTTTAACAGGATATAGACGTAGATAGTACTTCAGTTTACAAGTTGTAGTCAGCGCTCCATACATATGGACTAATCTGGTGAATGTGATGGAAAGCCGCTGGTTGATGTGGAGATCTTAGAGGGAGACCCATGATCAGGTTGCTCTGGTGCAAGGTATCTGTTTACAACGCGACGGGCGCAGCGTGAGGCCGAGTGGACGCCGTGACCGGCGCGTCATTGTCACCAGCATTGTCCAAGAGGATGAATAAAATTGCGATTTAATTAGTTATATTCTTTTGGCGATGTTGCCGTTGTGAAGTTGGGAGCGGCTGCAGCGCGCCCGCGCAGCTTCCTGGGCGGTGACCAGCGCCACCATTGGCGCGATAACGAGCAGCCGCGCGCGCGCTCTTCCAATCGCCGCGCGCGCACCGCACTATCGCCTCTACATATTCCCCAACATAAACTCGGTGTACCCACGCGAACTTTTTATGCCTCCAGATGACCATGAGGCGGCTCATCTCAACATTTATTTCCTGATATATCATACTTATGTACCTACATATATATCGCTATGTAAAGATAAACTTTGTAACCCCTCTAACGTATGTTGTAAGTTCGACGCATGCCTGTCGTGTTGCTAGTTAGAATATCATACACTACACCACATTTAGCTCGTCGCCTTGATGTTGGAGTCTCGTTACCGCAGTATTTTCATTAGCTACAACCTCATTCAAAGCAGAACACAGTAATGTTTATACAATACTCTCTGCCGGCTGCAATAGACGCTGCGGTGGTACCTACCTAGACGACCTGCAGCAACAGAAACCTACCAGCAGTAAAAAAGACAGAGTAAAGTAGACTTGACAACTGATTAACTTCACATCGATTAACTTAATTAACTTAATTAATTCATTAACTTTCAAATATTTGATCTTCTGTATTATACATAGACAAATATAACTAGCGGTTTCCGTATCCGAGCCCGAAGAAGCTGTACGTCTTTAGGAAGCATCAACTTCATCCAGATAAAGCTGCATTATATGCTAGGTTATTAAGAAAATTTTCCTCAGATTTATTTCTGATTTACCTTCTTCATGTTAAAAAACCGATTTTACGAGTACAATGAAGGCTCAACCAATTAATTATCTGCTAAATACTTGTAATGAGCAGTGCTGTCCCCCCCGCGGCGTACTTATCTATTGCTTAGCAACACGGAGGTCGCTAGTTCGATACCGGAGCCACGTGTTGTAGAGTTTGGTTCGTGGTGGTGATGACTAGCTGCGAAACGAGCTTACTCTGCACTGAGAAGCAAATTGTTTATCATGCGATATCCGGCGACGGGCTGATGCAACCGGTGGCTCAGTTTGCGAGCCGCGGGCCGGCGGCGGCGTGGCGTGGCGCACGCGAGGGCCTAACTTACATCAGCTCAGAGCTTTGGTTAAAATTTTATATTATTTCTTTAATATCAAAATGGAACCTTACTATGGGTCTTATGCTACGGCTGAAAGCAACCCAAAGGGCAATGGAGAGAGCTTTGCTCGAGGTTCTCTGCGCGAGCGAATCAGAAATGTGAAGATCCGTATAAGAATTAGGGTCACCGACATAGCCCAAAAGATTTCTAGACTTAAGTGGCAGTGGGCAGGGCATATTCCTCGAAAGACCGACGGCCGATGGGGCAGTAAGGACCTCGAGTGGCGCCCGCGTACCGGCACCCGTAGCGTAGAGAGACATGCTACAAAGAGGACCTACGATCTGGTAAAAGTCGCAGGAATCCACTAGATGCGAGCAACGCAGGACCGATCGATGTGGAGATATTTGGGAGAGGCCCATGTCCAGCAATGGGTGTCTATCGGATGATGATGATAAATATCAAAATTGTCCATAATAATACTAACTTCTATATATCAATAGATAAACTGTAAATCCCTCCATATGAACCTTGGTGCCCGGCACCAAATCCAGTTTGAGATGCTGTGGAGACCTACGTGAGCTACCAGCAGAGGACCGGTAAGAAGCAGTGCGCGACAGAAAATTCTTGCTTTCTCTTGTGTTGAAAGCCAAGACTCACTTTAAATCCCTGCGCCAGAGGAGTAAGTAAGTAATGCCATCCTGTAAAGCATTTCTTCTACCCTCAGTAACAAAGCAGATATAAAAAAGTTATAAAAATTTGTTATTTATCCAATTTATGCTGACTGTGGTGACAAGGATAGTCTAATCCGGCTTCTCGTGTCTCGTTCGAGTGTCTCTCGAGCGGCAGCGGTAATAATCGGCAGGAGAGGCTTTCCTTGTGACCGTCATAACCATCTCCTGCCAACAAATGCGACGACAGATTGATGTCTGAGACGCGATGCGTGATAGAAGGAATGGAATGAAAGAAGTAAAAAAGAATGAAAGAATTGGTACGCAAGATCACAAAAATACGGAGATGAAAAGAAAGGAAAGTAAAACTTCCTGATCGAACTCAACCAGAGGAAGATTTTTACAATAAAATACTTTCCGGACATGTACCGAAGTGCATGGTCCTTCGTAAGAACAACTGTAGGAGTGACAAAATCCATCCCAGTCGCAGCAGGGGTTCATCAGGGTTGAGTTTTGAGTCCCTTTTTGTTTATCTTAGTGCTGGATATACTCACTGAAGATGCTCAGCAAAAAGATGCACGGGCTTTTATACACGCGGATGATGCAGCAATATGCACCTCAAATCGTCAGGAGATGAATGTGGCCTTAAGTGCGTGGAAAGAACAGCTACAAGCAGGAGGTTTGGTACTAACCGTTGCTAAGAGCCAGTATATCGAATGTAACGTCACTACTCCTCGCACGGACCCCATAGCAGTTGATGGTCAGGTTATCCACCAGTGCGTTGATTATAAATACTTGGGTAGTGTGATAGACAAATCCTGTAATTTGGAGAGTAACCTTCGACGCTGTACATCCTCCGCTTGCTTTAAATGGCACAACCTCACTGGAGATTATTTTTAGGACTTAGAAGATTAGGAAGTTAGATGTATCTTCTAACATCATCATGATAACAAAGAAGCATACAAGCGATGGTGATCAGTTGCCGTAGCATAACGAGGATGTGGAATCAGAGCGTGTTGCTGACGTCAGATCTTTATTTATCAGCTCCACGTTTATTGCTTGAATAGAAACTTGGTAATCTCGTTCTGTAAAGATTATTGTTCAGCACTGATACGATGCTACTCCGTCCACGTGGTACGCTTACCACCAGCGTCGGTCGTGTTCCGTTAGGTCGGCCGTGTGTTATCATCGCTTCGATCTAAATCGTTAATGCACCATTAAATCCTGGATTCGGCTAGATTCTAAAAGATTTACGATTGCCTGTTATCGGGGATTTTTTTTTTTCATTACACCTGCAATAACAATAACAATGAAGTAATCACTCGGATACTTGTTACATGCTTTACATATGTTACAATTGTATTTAATCATTTGGGGTGGGTATCGATAAAAACAATATTCGTGAGATACTTGAGATGCCGAGGAGACTGAACATTGAAATAATCTAAAAAAAAAATTTTTTTTTTATATATACCAGAGTTAATTAAATTAATTATTGAACTGGAGCGTTCTGTATGAGATCCCGGAGCCCCTCCTAATGCATTGAGGGAGACCACCGAGGGGGTTGTAGTAGATAGAAGCCCCACATAACCTCATCTTCCTCCCAGAAGCAAGGTGTCTTTTAAAATTTACTCCGCCATAAAAAAAAGGTTAAAAAAATGATTTATGAGGATTAATTGAAGAGCTATTTCCTGTATCTCATGGCAAACTTGACATGGTGAATAGGACTCCGTTTGCTTTGGACCTTTTTACGTTTAAGGGATGTAACTGTTACAGGTATTGTAAAATTTTGTTTAATGCTAGGACTATAACCAGTATGCATGGAAGGTGCAGGTCGGATGCTGTGGCGCGTCATACCGCATTATTGAGATGGTTGGGTAACGCCGGCGGTGCGTATCTCTCGTCTCGTAACCGCGGTGACCTCTCGCCGTGGCGCTGCTCCGTTACCACAGCGGATTGCTTGGCAACTGGTGGCAGGTCGCGAACTCCGATCGGATTAGTTGATTGTTTCCACTGCCTACCTGACGCAATGGCTCAGCCAGTTAGTCTGTACCACGGAGGTCAAAGGTTTGCGGACCACGTGACGGCTAATCTATTCGTAGTTTCTTTTATATGTACTCCGCATTTAGTAAATTTCTCGTTTTTGAGCAAAAAACAGTTAACAGAAGAGTAGGAGGAGGATAAAAAAGAACCAGGGGAGAGTTTAGGAATAATCCTAATCCAATTTGTATGGTTTTCATACTTATATTATGGAGTAATACATAAGAAGAGTGTATAAAAAAAAAACTGAATACTAATGATAGTCACAGTGGTGTCATTAATTAGTGATCATCGCCCGATAGACGTTCGCTGCTGGTCATGGGCCTCCTCTAGATATCCCTACATTTGTAGGGATTCATATGGAAGGGATTAGGCCCTTTCCCACCTCGCTGGCCCACTACAAGTTGGTAGGAGTCAGAGCGTCGTTTGTTGATCAGCAGGGTGCACCACGAGCATATGAGATTAGCTTGGATCCAGTGAGTTGTGCGGGATCCCTCACACCCCCATTAATGCTTACACACATATATATATATATATATATATAATATATACAACGTGCTCGCCTAGAGTATTATCTATACTATCAATATACTATATACAATGTACACACGGAACCCAGATTGGCTAGTGCCATGGCAAATTAGCGGTATGTGGATAGTAGCCTCAAACCCCCACCAGGCTAAAATCCTGCCATTTATGTGGATATATACCTGGAGGAGAACCTGGAACTTCCGAGTAATATGATGAAGAGTGAAAATAATACATGTGTTTATAACAGACATCAACATTAACTCAGTCTTGTATGAACTAATGCATTTGTATAGCTGAAATATATATGTTGTTGTGTCAATTGTCAAATATAAAAAAAAATTGCTGAACATAGATCACAATTGATCTCACCACCATCCCACCAGCTACAGTGTCGTAGAGACACACACCCTCGTAAAACTTTTGAACTGTTCTTTCTATTAAATATATTTTGTGGTGAGATTATATTATATTATTATTCTGTTATACTTTGTGCATGAGGATCTAGTCTGTTCATCATCATTATTATCAGCCGATAGACGTCCACTGCTGGACACGCTTCCCAATGATGTCCACATCGATTTATTCTGCGCTGTCTGCATCTAGCTGCTTCACCAAATCGTTCATTGAGGGGAATTGGGCAGTGACCCACCACGCTGGTAGTCGGAGCCTTGTCTGTTATTCAGCAGGGTGCACGTGCAGGTGATATCTAGCCTGTTGCGTTTACATAATGCCCCACGCCACCCCCTTGCGCGCTCACAAGGGTCCAGTTCAGGCAATCAGCGCTACTGCTTAGAGCTCCTGCTCTGCACACTGCTGAATACGAACCCCTTCCGGCTGCCTAATTAAATTTCATTAGTTTTCTTTTATTTTATGTTTACGTTGTTTGTTTTTGTTAAACTTAATTTAAGTTTTATTTAAAGGTGTTACGTACACTTAAGCAGTTCCGAATAAAAGCATTTTCCTTTCCTCCCATAATTGTATACAGCGTGGTCATGTATACACTTGTATAATGTATATATGTAAACAATTGTTGGTTAATGGATATTATAAAAAAAAAATAAGCAATTGACAATTGACAGTTGACATAGATCGCAATTGATCTTACCATCATCAGCTACAATCTCATAGAGATGTAAAGTTTGATTTGTTGAATGTGATAAGTGCTTAAAAAAACTTATAAAACCGACCGCAGGGTTAAGTATACTGGTGGTAGGTTTTGCCGGAGACCATATAGCTACCACCGCAGCGCCTATTGCAGCAGACATACAGTACTGTGCAAATATTACAGTGTTCCGGTTTGAAGGGCACCGTAGCTGGTTAAATTACTAGGGAAACGACTACATCTTGTGTCAAAGCGACGAGCACAATGCGGTGCTGTCTATACCATCCTCACTAGAGCCATGTTGTTAAGGGCAGGCGTATCACTTACCATCAGGTGAACATCCCGCTCCTCTCGTCGCTTCTCCTTCTTCCTCCTATCCTTTTCCCAGCTGTGTGGAGTCGGCCCAGTATGTACTTCTCTTCCATATCCCTCTATTAGCTGTCATATCTAAGTTCACACTCTTCTTACACTTGACATCTTTCACACAATCCGTCCACTCTTTCTTCGGCCTTCTTCTACTCTTATAACCATCCACGGTCATTCTCATTTCTTTTCTTTTTTTCGTTTTTTTTTACGATACGAGCAGGTACGTGTAGGTGCGCGCGTGGTGATGTAACAGCTAGTTGTCATTGCGAAACCCGGTGTGCAGCGAAGTCTTTAGTGCAGTGGGGGGTGGAGCGGGGCGGTGCAGCGCGGGGCGGCGCGGCGGCAGCGGTGCGCCGGTCCGCTTTATCACGCGCCAGGCATGGGCCCCGGCGACTTTGACCCCGGATTCCACAGTATTGTTCCTTTGAATTGTTACGACGCGGCGATAACACGGCGCATACTTAACGGCGCAACTTATCTCAGAGGAATCTTTAATAGTTTCGAGCTTAAAATAGATCGCGCGGTTTTATCTCTCGTTTCTTTCACGACGAAACGATGAGCCGGGTCTAGGTTCCGCCGGATGGTATTTGATACGACTGCAGATGACCGCGGTGCGATAGTGTGCATTATAAACTTTGCCTGCTACGCTATGAGACACGAATCAAACTAAAAGGATCACTAGCAGTTTTTTTTAATTCTACGTAGCGACGTAACGTTTATTTTGGTTTCGGGGGGAAATCTTCGAATGATACTCTACTTCTGGGGAGAGCTCAGGTGATGTCCTCAGGTGTGTGAGATTTTTACCAACTAAAACCCCACCGGTGCTTTGCATCAGTGCATTCGGAGAGGATCCGGGATCTCTTATAGAACACATCGGTGCTTCCTTACAGTTTGTGTTACACGTCTCCGAGTAGGAGCCTTACCTTCCTAGGCACCATCGCTGAACCATACGCTGTCCAAATTCACTTGCTGAGCGATAAGGCCCCCCACCCTCAAAGCCCGCGAAAATCTTAGACCCTTTCAGTCGCCTTCTACGATAGACAGAGCTTACTGTAATCCTATTCCTACTAACCCGAGACTACAGGGCTGATGTAGCGAAGCGATATGATGTTTGCACATAGCTACGTGACACTAGGATGATATACACAGCACCACATTGTGCTCGTCGCCTTCTGATATAAGATGTTACCCCGTAATTTCATTATCTACAGCGCTCTTTAAACCGGAACACAGCTATATTTACACAGTACTGTTTGTCGGCTGCAATAGGTGCTGCGGTGGTACCTAGAAATACCAACCGAGACAGTCTCCAGCAACGGAAACCTACCAGCGGTAAACATGGAAGAGCTCCTATCAGAGTAATAAATATACTGCGTATGAATGTATACATTTATTGAAATTCTGTCCTGTCAATGTCAGGAGTACGGAATAAAGACTTGGATGATTCAAAACGCTTGATCGAATTTTGATGTTAGATATCAGCTCATAAAGACCCGTCAGTAAGACAGGTGTACAACAGCAGAACATTCAGTTGTACAGCGCTCACAGTGTCTGCAGTGAGGAGTGGTCTACAATGTGTACAGCGCCCGTTTGGGTCGTAAAACGGTAATGTTTGCACACGACCAATGAAACCTGTCCGAAGCGGGCTCGTACGTCAGTAAAGCTGTACAAATACAGTGATAAAGGCCACTGACCACGCAAATAGGTCAGCGGTGCGCTCAGCTAAGCGCAGTGGCAACGCTCAAGGTCGCAGCTAGACGAGCGGGGAACGACCGCCCCGCGAACACACAGACGTCGCGGCGAGCACGCGGTCCATTGTCCACCGGCGGCAGCTCCCACTGACCTCAGGATACGCCCGAGCAAAGCGCCGGACGCCAGGGCTGCAGCGTCTTAGTATATTCCATCAAAAAACTACGAGGCGATGATGACTTGATGTAACTACATGCCTGCTCTGTAAAATGACAATTCCACCTGCTGCGGCCTCCTACGGATTGGAACATAAGTCTGTCAGGGCTTAGACATGTCGCCGTAGAGTACTAAGATAGATTTCAGATAGGATAGCAGGCCGATAGATAGATTGTAACTTACTGAAGTTCTCTGATGTCGCCGCGACCTTCCCAAATCTTTGGTATCTGCAGATAGGGGTAATTGCCACACTTGCCCTACTGAACGTGCACGAGTGAGCGCAGTATTGGGGCCAATGCCCAAGACATTGCGCTTCACTAACATAAGAAAAGGTCGGTACCCTTTTTCCCGCCGTTCCACCTTTACAAGCCGAGGATGATGCAACAAAGTGTAAATTCCAACCCGTCTCTAACGCCGGGAACGGGTACGTACTAAGATAAGATAAAGATAACTTATTGCATTATATTACATGTCTTCGATACTTGAAACCTCTGGTTCCTAGACTAGGAGGAGTATGAGAAAAAAATAATTAGGAAAAAGAACCCTAATGAAATTATACAAAAGGCAGCAATAAGTTCTGCCTCCGTCTGTTTATAGTCCAAGAACATAAGCCAGTTGCAGTTGCCAGTATGGCCAAGATGGGTATTACATGATGTTAGTTTATTGGACACATGTCTGATAGGTGGAGTCTACCCAAACTTCTTCTTTTGATTTAGTTTCAATAAGACAATGTACCGTAGACAAGCACCAGGAATCCATAAATACTACCTTAAAATATTTCGACAATATTCTGTTGCATGGAGAAGAATTTTCCTTCCTGTCTTCTGCAGTAGACACAGCCATCTTTTTGAACGTCGTCTTCCTTTTGAATATAGACACATAAGTCCTTCTTCTGTCGGGGTGAAATTGTTGGAACTTTCTCCTAAAAATTCTGAATTTGTAGAGTAGTGATTATGATTTCACACACAAATATGTTGCCTGATGGTAAGCAATTGCCTTAGCGTATGTATTACCGCCAAAACAAGGCCCGCAACGCTGTAGTGTTGTAGTTGTAAGTTGTAGCGCTCCTGCTTTTCGCGCTTGAATACAGTTGGTTCACGTGGTGCTGTTAGAAAGGTACACGAAAAGTTCACGCCCTGTTCATGGAGCACAGAGATCCTCTAATGGTATTTGTCATTTTGGTTATGAGGCGCAGTTGGAGGGGCGAGGTGACGCTGGCGGCGGGCGGCGGGCGGCGGGCGGCGGACAGCCCTGCCCGCGCCGCTATATATCGCGCGGCGAGGGTGCGGCGCGCACAGTCGCCACCCGACCGCCGCGCAACTCGCACGCGCACGCGCACGCGCACGCATGCTTCTCGATCTCCTCGCGTACTTCAATTGTTTACGCCGAAGAAACCTACCGGCAATGGGTCCGCGGGTGCTTGTGTTTTTTGTTCTAGTCAACATTAACTTTTTAAATTTCGAACTTGAAGTTATGGGCGCGTGCGCGAACTGCGCCAACGGTGAGCTCAGCGTGACGGAGCTGACCACCGCGAGGATAGAGTACGTCAAGCAGCAGATACTGAGGAAGCTACGGTTGAACAGGAAGCCCGTGGTGGCCGTGCCGGTGAACAGCTTGCCGATGCCGGTGGCGCAGGGCCAGACCCTTAGCGCGGGCTCGGACAAGCCGCCAGAGTTCGACGACTACTACGGCAGAACGGAACACAAGATCATATTCCCAGTTGAAGGTGAGCCGCGTGTATATCTTTTCATTAGAGGAATTTTCCTACATCAAAGGACTCGTTAGTCCAGCGCTCCAACTCTTGAATAAAATTAGATGAAGTGGTAGAGATAATGCATTTTCCTTACGATTACTGATTGCTATTAGCAAAACTGTTGTGCTACCGGAACTGATTATTCGGAGATCTAGATATTATGAATATTTAAATTTTGTTTGTATGAATTATGACTGAAATATTACATACATTTATCTTATTTTTGGTTGCATGGTTAAATTTAGTATTAATTTTTAATAGATCAACACGTTTTAGCATTTAGCATTGTCTTTGATTTTTCTTCCGAGTTATCTGCGAACATCATGCAATTCAAAATTTTGAAGATGCTGAACCACTAATAATTTTAATTATTAAAACTGATAAGAGGTCTATGTAATATACTTCATTTAAAGTATTTATAACTGTTCGTATACTTAACATGTCTCTATTTACTAACTAAGTGTTCTTCCGTGACAAGTTAACTGTTATGTATGTGGTACAACAATTATGCAATGTGGGAGGACTGCATTATGTTTTTGTTATCAAAAATTGCAATAATATTTGAATTCAAAGAAATCTATGATAATCTTATGCATAAACAAATGCTTCGGTTCCACTTGAAGGGCGCCGTAGCAAGTGCAGCGACAGGTGACAAGTGAAATTGACTCCGTACAAGATTTAACATTGCAGATTGATGAATAGAATAGTACAGTGCATATCATTTAGTATCAGTTCGACGCTTTGCTGATAATCACGTATGTGATACAAAAATTAAGATGTATCACGTATTTGGTGATCAACAGTTTGATTTGATACATTTGCGGCGAGCAAGCATTTTGAGATGTTCAGAACACCTGGCGGTTGTTAATGGTGGCGATGAGTTAGAAAAGAACATTGAATGCTTCTCTTGGAATTGAATAAATTAATTTACTATTCAGAGTAGTTTAATATTCAAAGCTTTGCTTTATTCAAGCGGGATGTTGGCAATCGGACATCTCGCAATGATTCCAATAGTTAAAAGTAGAGACTGGTGTGAATGTGGAATCCGGTGAACTCGAGATACACATATTATATATCTCAAAGGTCGCTCCTCCACGCGTTTATATAAAAAATAAAATTTAATAGTGAACTTTGAACCCGGTTTCGTTTGTAAACAAGAAAATATGCGGAATTAACGAATACCCTCGCGGCGAGGTGGGGCGTGGTGGTGCGAGGTGGGGCGCGGTGGGGCGCGGCGCTGACGGGGCGCACGGCTGAAGTTTGCACCGCCGCGTGATTGTTTGTAAAGTTTATAAATAGATCATACATATCACCAACGTGGCCCACAGTTTACATTATTTACTATTTAATAATGGAAAACTAACTCTAGATAACTTCTGCGTAAGATAAGGCGCGTCTAAAACATTGACGGAGGACCTGGTTTACGTAGCGTTTAAGTATATCTTTAAAATCAAACCTCTCAACAAGTAATGCTTTATGCATAAAATTTTGCATATGCATAAACTATTTTAATAGGGATGGCCTTAACATAGCCGTAGTTCAGTTTGTACGGAGACCGTACGCGCTCTGCGTTTAACAGAGCTGTGGGTTCGATTCTCGCCGAGCCCAGGTTTCCGGCGAAGGATAATATCGCGAGGAAACCAAAATGTGTTCAACATTTTGGTTTTTCCGCAAAAACTTTAAACGGGTCTAGAATACGTTATCAAACCTCTTTCTTTCTTATATTCTGCTGTCTATTCACATTATATATTCGATGAAATAGTAAACATTAATATCCATGCGTGCGAACACACTGACGTTTCCCTTACAGCATCTTATTTGTAGAAGTATATACCAAAAAAATCTGCGAAGAATTCAGATAATAAAATAAATATTCAAGTCCATAACTTACTTTACGTATCGAATAGTTTGTTTTAAAGTAACAGTTGATATTTGTAGATATCGTTTCCGACAACGATATTTGTAAATATACGCACGGGCTAATATATTCCTGTTTATATTAAGTAAACATTTCAGCAGATTTGATGTGAGCGCGTGTGTGTGTCTGTGTGTGTGTGTGTGTGTGTGTACTACGGCCGGCGGCACGTTTAAAGGTCAGTTAAGACGGAAACAATAAGCGATAATGTCTCCTCTATTTACCTAATTATCTCACGCGAATCCGTCCGTGATAACATCGTGATGTAACGGCCGCAACGGCCTGACCTAAATCCATTATCACGCCATACGCGACCTGGTGGTAGCGTCTACCAACAGCTTAAAAATATTCTCTGAATAATATTCAGATATTTGCCCAAATAATACACGTGAAGAAAGGTAACGGTCTTAGAATACATCCCTGGGGTACACCATTTAGTAGAGAAGAGCAAATAAGGTTTTCTCCCTCCCAAAATCATATATATTCAAAATATACCCGATATTTTGAATACAATATTGGGTTTTATGTAACAACTTAACTTGATTGGTATTTTTTAAACAACTACTGGTGCCATACCTAGTAAGTTGTTATATCAAATACTTTAAGAAATAATTTTAATTATCACTCTAGAGAAAAGTCTCTCCAATAGTAACATATATATAGAGAGTAAAATCAAACAATTTACGAGTGAATACTAAGTAGAAAAAAAAATACTTTCATATAAAAATGTGTTGCCTTATTAATAAATTGTGTGTATTTGAGTTGTATAGTAATCAACCCATCACTATAAACTTGAACACTTTCGCATCAAGTCATGAAGCTTTACACAACTTTGTTTTTATTTTAACAACGTTAAACGGTTTTTAAGTTACTATAACGAAATTATTTCCGAAAATTTCTGTAATAAGGTAATATTTACATTGATTATTAAATGATACTTTTGCTCAAAAAAAAAGGAAAATCAATTGCAAATGAAGTGAGCCTTTTGATTTCTTATAAATTCTCTTATTAACTTAAAATAAATAAATGAAAAAATCTTGTCCTTAAATAGTATCCCTCATTTCCATCCATAACTTGTCCTTACGTTGTTACTCCATCTCGTCTTATCTTCCGCTATTCCGAGACCACTGAGACGATGGAGGGGGATGTGTTCTCTTTATCACGAACCCAGAACGTAAAGAGAAGTGAAAAAATAATACGTATTGAGGTAAATTTTTAAGATTTGCTATAATTTGAATTCATCGCGATTTCGTTTCGTAGCTTACTACAAAATAACAGGTTCGTCTCCAAATCAAATGATGCTGCTCTCATAGATCGTAATTAAATTTCAGGTATTCTTTGACTATTGCGTTCTATTACGAGTAGTATAATGTAAGTTATCGTATGCAACCCCGCGTAAGTTATTTTAATTACAAAGTAGTTAAAGTTGTAAAACAACGTTATCTGCTGCGACCTCACGCAAGCGATACACTTCATGCTGATCTTGCAGTTCCTCACCAACTCGCCTCATCACTTTATCGCTTCGTTATTTCAATTAAGTACGTGTTTATCTAAGCGAAGACCGTAAGTTCAGATCCGCAACTGAAACGCTGCCGTGAAGGACCTCGTGGTTCCAGAGAACAGTTAAGTTCACTTAACCGAGAATTTGATGATAAAGTATATTTTACAATAATGAAAGTATTAAAAAAAATATCTTTATGTGAGTTGCGTTGTTTTGATGGTTTCCCTGGTGATAGATTTCTAATTGATAAACGGTGATGCAAAGCATCAGGCACAACAGTAAATAAATAATCTACTTCAGATAACAAAGTGTGTGATTCATGTTAGGTTAGGCATTCATTGATAAGATAATATCTATTAGGCGCCGGAGTGAGAATCTAAATATGGGGAAACGTCTCCGAAGACCGAACGATGTTTGTTTCGGTTTATTAAGTTCATCTGAACACTAGCTGGGATTTAGTGTTGTTAATAGAGCGCTATCGGGCGACCTTTTATTAATTACTGATTTGACGGAACTAATAAACTTTGAATGGGCTTTATCGAAATGGAGCGCGGTGCGGCGCGGTGCGGTGCGGTGCGGTGCGGTGCGGTGCGGCGTGGTGCGGTGCGGTGCGGAGCTGAACCCGCACTCGGTGTGATTGCCGTTTATCACCCGGCTATTGGGCGCTCGGGGACGGGTCA
This sequence comes from Ornithoptera priamus, assembly GCA_029034505.1. NCBI lineage: Eukaryota > Metazoa > Arthropoda > Insecta > Lepidoptera > Papilionidae > Ornithoptera > Ornithoptera priamus. The sequence goes on along the minus strand of JARDWD010000500.1, from coordinate 668,625 downwards.
AAGCTGTTTAGATTTGAGGTCGGGTATGTCCGTGTCTTGGACTAAAATGAGTTTAAAGTCTGAACGATTTTCCTTTTACACAGTGCTACGTCGCGAGGGGGGCGTTCACCTGGTGGTAGCCGACACGCGGGTCGATAACAACGTCGCTATTTAGAACGTTTACACAGCATCGAATTGCTATTTTCGTTTTGCGATTCAGTTGTATTACTATACAGGATATAGATAAACGTGATCGTATCTAGCGACTTTTGGAAAACAAAAAGGAGAATCCTATCTATTATTCTATTCTATTATCCTACATTTCATTTCTTATTACAAAGATTAATTTAATTCTTTCAACAGAGACTACCTGTTGTCTCTGAAAATATTTTAGCTCGTTATACAAAACAAAGAAATTATTATTAGATGTACATTTGTAGTGGGAGGTGTACGACGGATTCTTCGACGGGTCCGTGGGTCGGAGCCATCGTCGGGCACGCGCTGCGCATGCGCAGCCCGAGTGACCTCCGCGAGATAATGCGCCGGCGCCTCCGGAGCTTGTGTCGAGGAAAAGAAAAAAGGTCGCACGATAGCCTAATCAGCGCACCGGTCAACGTATCCACTCGAATTCCATGTAGCTATGTATTTTACAACGAGAACAATAAAAAAAAAAACAGCGATCACTCGTGAGACGCAATAACATTTATCGCACAACTCGTAGTAAAGTAAAATCACTGCGTTTACGTTTCCCTCGGCGCTGCAACATATAAAATGGTATTCACCCAGGATTCTGATCATATAATGCTAAATTATACATCAGCCTATGACAGTGCGGCATTAGGATGACATACACTACACCGAATTATAGTTATCACCTAAAACCAAGTTCATAAATCTCGTTACTCAAGTAATTTCATTAGCTACGACGTCGCTAGTGAAAGTTTGTATTAGTTTGTGCCTGTCTACCGCAGGTAGGTGGAAAAAAAAACTCCAGGAAAATAGCTGCAGGTTTTCTAGTCATCTCTACAGATATACTACCACTGTCTTACACCAGGCGCATACTTCAAGGGGAGGCGGTGCATATTAATAGGCGAAGATGTTAAAAAAATCTGTAAAACTGTTTGGATATTATCAGCTCCTTTGTAGTTCCAGTAGCAAGTATTTTTTAATACTTTAAGTATTTTGCTCATAACAGGTTCGGATTTCTTTTTAACAATTTTCCAAAATTTAGGTTTTTATAGTATTCTCATAAATGTTGTTTCTTGTTCCAGGAGAATGCCTGACGACCGGGCGATATCCTTTCATCTGCCTGCAGTTCGAGCTGCCCCCAGACGTGCAGCCCGAGGAGGTGACCGTCGTTGAGCTCTGGTTTTATAAGGTAACATTAACTATGTAACTGGTAACAGATTCCCATATTGTCACACAAGTCCAGATTACTTTTGTTTTAAGAGAGATGATAATGAAAATCGGATGGTAGCGTGCTGCAGCCTCCGTATACTCGTGCAATGAATGGCTTTTCATAAACGCAACATATACCTTAACATCATTCAAAATTACAGGAGCGGGATCCTCTGGATGAATACAACCAGACGTTCGTGATCTCGGAGGCCGCGCATTGGGACAGCCAGCAGAAGTTCAAGAAGACCAAACCGATCGCGATCAAAGAGACCGACATTGGTGAGGGATGGGTGCGCGTGGAGCTCGCGTGGGCGGTGCGCGTGTGGCTGGAGGGCAGGAAGAGGCTGCACACGCTGCACGTGGCCTGCCGGACCTGCCAGGTGTGTGGAATCTATGCATGTCTTTAATCGATTATTATAAACAATCTTATGAAGTTTATAGTTAGTTTAGCTCCCGAACACATAGTCTGGAAAACAGGTATCCTGGTGATGAACCTACCTAGAGTTTCAGTCCAGCTCTCCTAAGCGTTTATAGAGAACGTTCCAGGCAAATAATTTCAGACTTAGACCTTCACTAGAATTTTAGATAGTAAAACAGAAAAATTCGACAATTTCCCATATCAGATCATTGATCAGAGTTTCTAGGTGTTCTACAAACAAAAATCTAACAGTCAAATCTTACCACCAGCTGCGGCGGGCGCCACTCTCATTCCAAGAAAGCCATCGCCCATTCCTCGTGCTCTATACCAAGTACGCGGGGAAGAGGCGACGCGGCAGGACCCTGGAATGCGGCGCCACTACCAGCGAATGTTGTAGGGAACCGCTTTACGTGAGCTTCAAGGACCTAGGCTGGGACGACTGGATCATCAGGCCTTCCGGTTACCACGCGTACTTCTGCAAAGGCTCTTGCGCCCCCATATCGGCCATTCCGCAGGCGGAAAATTATCACCATAATATAATTAGGGTAAGTTGTGCACTTACAAGAATGTGATGCTGGATAGAATGTTTACACTGCACCACATTACGCTCATCGCACACTAGTAATTAAGTAGTTTTTTCGCCGGAGTACTTGAAGTATCTTAATTAATCTTTATATTTATAATTCTATCAGGATGTAAAGACCTTCTAAGTATTTCACATTTAATTCTTTAGAATAATAGTTGTATTTTCCTTTACAGAAATACTTCTACTCGGTCTCCAACGACCGGAAGGCAGAGTTTAAGCCGTGCTGCGCGCCGACCACCTTCAGCTCCTTGCAGCTCCTCTACATGGACTCCAACAACACCGTCACGCAGAAGACGTTGCCCAACATGGTGGTGGAGTCGTGCGGCTGCATGTAGCACGACTCCCGTAGACAATTTGCTACTAGTTATCATCAGAACTAAATCCAGTGAAGGTTAACCTTCCAGTTTGACAATTGTTCAAAATGAAAATCGAAATGGAGATTTCATGCACAAGTGGCTGCTTCCTAGAAAAGGGCTGGAGTCCCATTAGTGGGAACATTGATGGGCTGTGTGTAAAACAGAAATAAATATAAGAAACGCTGGAAGTGGGAAACGTTGGACCAATTGGTGTGATCGTTGGAGGACGCTTATGCCCAACAGTGGGTGTCTGTTGATCAGTGACGACGAAGAATTAGTTTTGGAGAGTTCTCGTAATTTCTTCGCTGGATGATGAAGGATTACTTAACTGTATATAGTTGAATTCAGTATAAGTTAAGTTTGTGATATTATACCAGTGTAAATTTGTATAGTGTAACTTAATCGGTACACTTATTGTGATTTATTTATACTGTAGCTTAAGTTATTTGTAAGACCCAGTGCATTTATTTAAATGTTATAATTTTAATGTTATTTAAATTTTATTGGATAAGGATAATTTTGACATTTTATATGAACGAGGAAGTTGTTTTACTGGAAGTTATCCATGAACTTGAGTCTATATTAGACTCTCAGTACATTGGCATAGAGAATGGAACATTCACTAGTTTAGTCTATTATACTTAAATAGTAATTACTCTTACAAGTTTATGTAAAATTACAACTTGTCTACTTCAATGTAATAATTACTCTAAATCTTTTTTGAAGCTCTTACTGGTCTTCAGCGAAACATGAATCTATAACTAGCGAGCCGAGATCACATTAGAATCTTATAACGTTATAAGCAACTTCCTTCCGTTACGATTTCTGTCGAAATAACATTTATTTTCTACAGTTACATGGGTGACGTTTAGTATGATAAATTATCATAATTTTTTTTTATGTGTTTACATAAAATGTTACATCGAATCGTTTAGATTAATAACATTCAATTAGTACTATATTCAACTGTGTATATAATTAAACTGTATATGGTAAATAATTAAACTATGTACTTAAATTTAAAGACCTGTTGTTAAGTTAGGCGGTTAAGCAGATGTTAGTGCGAATTGTAAAATATATCTGTAAAGTATTATAGAAATAAGGTGACCACCGGAAATAAACACGAGATGAGACACTTCTAATGTCTTGTTTTACTCCTCCCTACATATACAAGCCGTACACGCAAAATAAGACTTTAATATTTATATATATATATATATATATATATATATATATATATACAAATTATTTTATTATACATTTATTTATTTATTATACATACAAACATATTAGAGTACACTGTATAAAAGCTTTTCAATTATATTTTATTTTTGAAATCAGAGAAGCCTTGTTTTTAAAGGATAACTGATGGCGAGAAAAATATCTATATATATTCGTGTGTGTGTGTGTGTGTTGTATGTGAGACACGGAACAGAAAAAAATACAATCTAGCTGAAAATCCTTGCTTATCTTTAAAGCAATGACTTGAACTAAAAATATCTAATAATAACCAAACTAAGATGGAAGTATAAATAGTTGAAATTTATCCATAATGTTTTCTTACGTATGTGTGCGCTGCGTCGTCCGTGCGCACTACCACTGTGGAAGGGATAGGGGGAGGTGGGGGAGAGAGAGAAAAGAGGAAGAATTAGTTCCAATGAAACGACACATTTAACGCGCAACAATACGTTTACTAACCAAAAAGCCACAGATCACAATAAAAAAAATGCAACTAACATCAAACTGACAACATTTTTTAAATATAAATAAAATCTTATATGCTAAGTTCACGACATACAGGAAATCCTGGATCAATTCCTTTTCAACAAGTTTATATTAAAACATATAAAGTACTTAATTGTAAACTTTCTTTTCTTTATGTTTATGCCTGTTGTTTATATACAGGTAAATGTATAAAGACAATGTTAAAAAAAATTTTATTCACTATTACAAAAAGATTTATATAAAGCAATTTTTGATCTAAGAAATTTACAGATAATTTTAACTTCAAGTATAATACTTGAGAAACAAAGTAACAATATAAATTGACTCTCATTTTATGAGTCTAAACAAACCCTGAAGTATCCATGATCTATGTGAAGAGTCATGAAGAAAATCAGTGTATATATAAATATTGAAATAACTAACACTAAGCTCGTAATAACTTTGCGTCGATATAATATTAAGACATGATGATAAGCATTATAAAACGCTTCTGCTTGTATTATGAGTTTTTTCAGCTGAACTCAATTAAAAAAAAAACAATGCGTAATATTTCGTTTACTAATAGGATAAAGTTTTATTTTCCAACCATCGATTTCAGTTAAAATATAACTTCACAGGTATTCAGGCGTTCGTGTTTGGGAACAACGTAAAGAGTATCATTTCTAATAATCAATATAATAATTCACTTCACCTAGATCATGAAGTGTGAAGAATAATGAAATATGATTCATATGCAGCTTAAGTGTGTGTCAGTTTGACGCCGTTAGCTTATTGGTTTCTTGCATGACAAGTTGGCACGGAATTCAAACAGTCCATATACACTGATACCATGCATGCAATTATCATTGTTAAATTCAATTTACATAACAATTTAACATTGGTAATGATTAGAAGATTTTAATGTTACTAGAACAGCAGTCAATTCCGTTGACTGCCGGGCTTTTGGTAGTAGATATATAAATGAATGGCTGAAGTACTACAATTGATCCAGGATTTCCTTAAGATCCACAGGGAAGCATCTCATTCGATTACAATTATTATTCGTTGCTTCGCAGTTAAGTCGCACAGTTCCAACACACCAACAACGTTCACTTTTAGTATAATCATTACTTTTAGTAATTCAACAGCATTGTTTATTGACCGAATATCTATCACATTAATTTTTGGTTTGTCAATTGATTTAACAAAGAAAAAAAAACTGTATAATTTTTATCACAATTCATTATCACGGTTTAAAACCTGACAACTAACAAATATGACCAAAGCATCCGTACACAACCATCTACTTCTTGCTTCTTTTATCTTTGCAAAAAATGCACGATCTAAATAGTTACGTATTTCGATAATACTAAGATTTAGAATGGCTTGGGACTAAGTTAGGCAGGTATCTATTAAAAACTAGGAGCATTCTAAAAAATTTCATTTAGGTATTAGATTTTAGCATTGAGACTAACACCATAAGGTCACCGACATTGCCCAAAGGATTTGCTCAAATGAAATATAATGGCAATGGGCAGGATCCATTCCTTGAAGCCTGATGGAGGAGTAAGGTCCACGAGTCGCGTATCGGTAAACACAGTGATGGAAGATCATCTACAAATTGGATGAATAATCTGGTGAAGTTCGCGAGAAATGGTTGGACGCGTGCGGCACAAAACCGATCATAAAAATGGGAGAGGGCAAATGGGCCTGTCGATAAAACTTAAAAATAAATCACAGATTTTTAAAGGTTGAAGCTAGCCATGCTAAATTATGTAGGTACATGAGGAATGAAGTTTGTAGAAGTGGGACGGAGCCATGGTGTACCATAATGGACTTAAACTACACGCATTACGTGCCATAATACCATAGCAACGTGGAAACTTTAGCCTTATAGCACAGAGATATCTAGTAAAGGAATTTCAATGTAAGCCCTACAATAGTAAGGCCTAATTACCTAAAACACTTTTGGAATGATTTGAATCACAAGCCTTTATCAATAAATTTGGTGTCAAATACAGGATGATAACATTTTAAATTTAAATTAATAATATAACTTATATAAATAGCGACAAAAGTGTATACTCAGTCGTAGAAAAATATAATATTGCAATACATAAATGTAAATGCATCATTAAAAAGCAATATAGTTGTAAATACACTACTTGGCTTTAATTAAAACAATTTTCCTTTAAAAAACTTCCGCCAAAAAAAATTTTTTTAGCTATATATGTTCCAAAGAAAAACATTTTTTAAATTAAATTAATAGTATATGTTAAAACAACTTATTTTTAAAGTATGTTCCAAATGAATAGAACGCTTTCTGTAATTTGTGGCAAAATATTTTATAAAAATAACTTACAGCTGCTACTTTGAGACTATCACTTAAATGTAGTTTAACTTAAACTGATTTGTATAAATAACTTATTTTTACGGAAGCGATCACAAAACAGTTATTTGCGACTTACGACAGTGTAAAGCATCAAAACTAATACAATATCACCAATAGGTGTTTGTGTAGAAATATGAACTACAGTTCAATTCTATTCAGATGTACTGTCGTCTCTTTCTCAGCATCAGGAGGGCGTCTAAAAGAGAGAGTTATATCATTAATGTATCTAAAAGAGAATGTTATATCATTAAGGTGTGTGCCATCGAGGCTATTAAATGTAACAGTGAATATTAAAGAAAGTGATAAATTCCTTACCGCCGGTTCATGTCGCGCGTCAGTTGATCGTGAGCTTGGCCGTCTCGCTGTCGCTGGGCGGCGCTGGCTCGGAGCTGTGCACCTTGATGATGGGCGGCGGTGGGGTCCCGGGGGGCGAAGGTCTACTGCTGACCGTCAGCGCGCCAGAGTTCACGTCCTCGATCGCTTTGCGCAGCTGCGGCAACGATAATTGTTACTAAAGTACTAGTAAATTTTACTTGTAAATTTTGTTTACGAAAGATACTTATTTAAGGAGGCTGTTCTCCATAATCTTTAGTGGATAGTCCACAGCTGGGCAGTGATAATAAATAAACAGATTACTAATTAAATATATGTTATAATTAATATCAGAAAAGAATGTAATCCTCGAAACGGTACTGTTTGGTTACAAATGTTATAACAGACCTCCTTTAAAGAGACGACGCCGATCAATCTTCCTATCGCCGTGACGTACGCCCTGCTCACGCCCAGCGTGGAGAACAGAGAGTGAACCTGCAATTAGAAGACAGTGGTGTAATCAGCTAGATGATGATCATGAACTCCAGGAAAGACAGGAAGCTTGGAGTCCGGGATTCAGATTACTGCTTAAGATTAAGTATTCACGACTCAAGACATTGTTTACCGCTATTTTGTTTGTAATAAACCTTTAGCTTGCCTAATAAGCTGATCAAGTCCTGATTCTACTCCGGCGATACCTATTAAGGAGTTTGGTTGATGATAGGGTTTTTCTAATCGTTCTGCCTATCAATCTCATATTAAATAATAGGAATGCTGTTTTCCTGACGACAACAAACGAGAGCCCGAGTATTTTTATCGTGCTTGTCGTTGAAGTGTCACCATGCTTCATCAGAAAAAAGGAGTTTTGGTAAAGATATCACCTTAAGCAGCGATGTTCTTTCAACCAGTTGGAACGGAGCTGGGTCGATGTGGCATATATACAGGTGTTCATCCTCGTACTCTGGATCGTCCGGGTGCTGGAATCAGTGTTTACAATTATATTACTATCTGAGACTGAAAAGGTCAATCTTACCGATCTCTAAGACTTTGATCAATGATACATTAAGAATGATATAGTTTTTCTTAATATCGATATATTTATGTTTTAGATCAAAATTTTATTACATAGAAAACGATAATACGCACCATATCCCTCTTCCTGGCGATTTGCAGCATCCGGTCAAAGTCGATCTCTTTTGCCATCTCCAGCTGTTCCCACGCCTTCTGGTCCTCCGGCGACATGTCGCACACGCGTTCCCGGGGCTGTACACACGCGTACGTACAAGAGGTTTTGTAAATGTATAAGCTGCAGATGCTGTATTGAACATAACGTTAGCAGATTCATTTGTACGAATTTTAGTCATAATTTTGTTGTTTTTCTTTTTTGGGAAATTTTGAGTCTCATGCGAAGTCTAACCAACGTTGGCGATCCTGTCAAGCTTAGTCTTTAACAGACAATTATAAAGTCTTCTAAATATATTTGCAATATCGAACAGGAAACTGGATAAACCACTATGGAGATGGACATAGGCCTCCCCAAAAGATTTCCATCAAACGGCTGACGACGATAATGATTATGAAAAGGAAAATTACCTCGAAGCCATAATTGATGATATTCAGACGTAGAGTGAAGCGAAGAACCATGTGGTTATACCATAAATTTGGACAGGCGAATGTAATAGGTGAGATCGCAGCTACTCACCAACTGCACTTTTTTGTTAATGGAGGGGCTGCGTGGCAAACCAGGGCTGACCTGGTCTGGCAGTCCTCCCTCGACGTCCTGCAGCAATGTCGACCTCTTGAAGATCGCCTCGAAGGCGGCGCGGATTCTATTGTATATAAATAAAGTTAAAATTAACTTAATTTTTCTAACCAGTAAGAATCTTCGAGCGTTGAAGGATCTACCCTTAATTTTGTTATATTTATTTATATTATGTTAATATATGTAACATTTTTCTACCCATTTTACTGTACACGATGGTGATGGGGGATTGTAATTAGTATAACGTATGGAAAGAGAGGACGGTGACCTGGTCTCCGCGCCAGTGACGGTAGTGTAGACTGAGGGCTGCGGCGTTGGAAGCGAGTGTGGGGAGCCCGGCGAGCCGACCAGCCCGCGGCTCAGCGTGAACGAGTTGGTCTTCTTCAGAATAGACTTGGGGCGGAACAGTTGGCCCGGTGCTGGGGACATATGCAAACATTAAGATGGTGTATTAAATATGGGAACAAGTGTCTAGCAAGTGAATTCTAACGTTATTATGTTTACTCAGCATTTCTGCGCCCATAGCTTTTAGACTTGCGGTATTACTTCTTACTACTGCTGCAGTCGCTTTGAAGCGGAGCTACGGGAACATTAAGGCTTTCACACTAGAGTGACGAGAGGAATAAGCGCTGTGGTGATAGAAAGTATCTGGCAAAAGAGACCTTTATAACCCCATATTATAAATGTAATGTACACAAGAATTACTCACCAGGTATCAACCCGCCCTGGTCTTTAGTGGTGAGGGAGGATCCCCTAGTCATGCCAGTTCCAGGGACCTGGAGCATGTCCGGTGCGGGCGTCACCTGGACAGATAATAATAATAAACAATAATAACAGCGACAGCTACAGTTAAGTATACAACTTATAAGATGTTATAACGGAAGGCATAAAGGCCGTAATATATATTTTTCTCCAACACGACGTCTGGTTTCCATTGGCATTTCACTGATCTCGTTTCACTGCACATTCTTAGCTGTTACCTCGAACCGGGAGGGGCGGCGGACCCTCTTGGCCTCCTCGTGTTTTCTGCGTAGCTCCGCTTCTCTATGCCACAGTGCGGCCACTTGCAACCTTCTCTCTCTTCCCACTGCCTTCTCTATCACCTTCACCAGCTCCCAGCGGTGGATGGAGCCTAGGAGCACCATGGAAGCCGGGCTATCCACAAGTGGGAAACTTTTGATGGTCTATGGGATGAAACATTAGATTTTGATCAGAACAATAAACGTATTGTGAACATAATTTTTATTACAAACCGCCGTCTTGAACCTGTAGCTAATATCACTCTTAAAATTTTGTGTAATTATATGTTATATTTATATATGTATATTTTTTATAAATATACTGACAAATAAGTTTTAAACAATATTTTTTATTTCTAAATATAATTTGTAAAGGCGACTCAATACAGCATTTGACATTATCTTTGAATGTACTCGTACTTATATCACCTTGAGTGCAAACTTGAAGCAAAGATGAGGTACAAAAAGAATTTTAATTATGCAGACGAAATTGTTAGAATCAGCTGATTACGAAATTACTAAAAACTAACCTTATTTTCCTTCAGTATATCCTTCAGCTGTTGAAAGGTCATCCTGTTCCAGATGTACTTTACGTCGCGCACCATAAAGTCCTCCACGCAGATGTCGTACATGCCTGCGGATGATAACTGCAGTGAACCAGTGTCCAGGATGGGCCGAGAGAACATACTCTTATATACTAAAATATTGCTACTGGATATTGTTATCGCATGTTTAGAACCGCGGGTCGCAACCACCGCGGTCTGAGGGCTGCGGACTCCGGGCCGTGCCTTACGAATGAGGCAATAGTAACATTAACACATTCACTATCAGGCGAATCTTCTACAGGTCTTATCTATGTAATTTTTTTTTTGTTAAAATTGTTCATTATTCGAATGAGTTTATAAAGAAAAAAAAAGTCTAGTTAACAAAAAATGAATGAAATTCGATGTTCCATTGGCAACCCAACCACATAAACAAACGTACCACCAATTTAGATATAAGGTTCCCCGATTGTAGAAATTGTTATAATTTAACAATAAAAAATAATCCGACGAGGATGGGATTCGAACCCACGCGTGCAGAGCACATTGGATTAGCAGTCCAACGCCTTAACCACTCGGCCACCTCGTCGTTAATACTTACAATGAAAGTTGAACCAAGGTTCATGTAATTAATAACCACGTAACTATTTTATTACAGTTTCATGTAAGCATTGATGGATCGACCATTACTTGGTCGCGTACACTTTATATATATACATATATATATATGTGTGTGTGTGTGTTCATTTGTTTTTTATTTGATAAATAATATTAAATATTTATACATTCATAAACTAACATAGTAGTTATGGTCGCTTGACGTTTTGTATTACAATCTCAAGATCAACACGTGATTTTTTTAAAAATATCTAATCAAAGTAATGAGATACTATTTAGATTACATAGTACAAGTTAAGTTTAGATATTTTAGTAATTCCACTAGCTACGGCGCCCTTTGAATTAATATAGGACATAGTAATATTTGTATACTACTGTTTGGCGCCACCTATAATAATATTGCACAACCTAGTACTCGTAGAATTTAGTTCGAGATAATTTGTTCAGTTGAGTTGCTCCGAACGAATAGTGACGACTAACGGCTGGCGGAAGAGAGCAGGTCTGGAAGGTAGGGGAGCTTCTTGATGAGTATGATGCTGTCGAAGCACGACGGCTGCAGCAGAGAGGCAGTGGCGTTGGCTGCCAGCACCGCCGCCATCACGGGCAGGATGTGTGTCACCTGGGAAACCGTGCACAGGACTGTGAGTTACACTTCAAACTGGGAAAATTATAGAACGTATACACTGCATCAATAAGAGTAGGACGTTCACCTGCTCATCATTGATACCTCAGTTTATAATACGGCGTTAATTAGGATATATACTGCATAATATTGTGCTCGTCGCGATTGAGGCAAAAGATGTTAAATCTTGTTCCCACAGTAATTTCACTAACTATAACGCCCTTGTAATTGGAAAATAGTAAATTTTGTACTATACCGTTTGTCGGCTGCAATAGGAGTCGCGGTGATAACTACCTAGACAGTCTCCAGCAACAGAGACACTAACGACCACTAGTGATAGCTATTGGTCCTTAAAATCGGATCACAGTAATGTTTGCACAGTGCTGTTTGTCGGCTGCAATAGCCGCTGCGGTGGTACCTACCTAGACGGTCTCCGGCAACAGAGACCAGTAAAATGTCGTACCTGCCCGGTCATCTCGCTGACTATGACGATGGTGGAGACGGTGTGCGTGACGGCACCGGTGAACGCCGCCGCACCCACGGTGGCGTAGCCGCCTGTACACACGGATATCGAAATATGTTGACAATAACAATAACATGATATAATAACAAATTTTACTTAAAAAAAATTCCTTGAGTGATAGTTGCCTTGCTTACTGTGCTCTGCATGAAGATCAACAGGAGAAATGTTTTGGTAATGGTCACAGGGAACGTTGACGCCGTTTTCTTATCACAATTTATTATTTGTCACCTCTTGGCGCGGCGGGTAACCGTTTATAACCTATAAGTTCAAAGTTCGAATCCGGTGTATATGTTGTGGAGTTTTGATTGTGATAGAACCTTCCTGAACACCAGCTACCACTCCCACAATGTAAATTTGACATCATAGTGTCGCTATATTCCGGCGGCCGATATTTGACACAGAAGTAATATTTAAATTTGCCTACAAATGTTTAAATTATTAATTTAGAAAATTCATTAATACCGGGCAATATCTTTTGTATGTGGCCACCGTAGGCCACGCCTAAGGGGCAGAAGTAGTGCATGATCTCTCCGGTGAGGCGGCCCAAGCAGGCGCCCATCTTGAACGCAGGCACGAAGATACCCGCCGGCACCGGCAGGGTACACGACACCATACTCAAGAGGAACTGCAATTCAAATACACCGGTAATAGTTCCTTCTTGCAGGAGGAAAGAATCATCGTAGCAGCCATTGGGCCATCGAGTAGAATTGTACCAAACATTACCATCACCGAGTATCAACGGCGCTATAGCTGGTGAAATTACTGAGGTTACAACAACTACTACTACTTAGTACAAAGTAAAGAAAACACTTGTACTAAGTCAATAATTACTTTACTATAATGCCCAATACATTGAAGAAGGTCTAACAAAGTTACGATACATTTGCACAACTGTTATGCTTTATTAATTGTTTGATACATGAACATAACTTGGTCACAACCAACCATCATCACACACCAACACCACTTCATTGTTATGGACAGGATGTGTGAGTATAGCCAGGTTAATGTCTTGCTTGGGACAGGCGCCTAACTACTTCCGTAATAAATATAACACATAATCCAATTATATTTCACTGCTAGGACCTTTTCTTATAGGAACATGCAAGCTGTAACCCATCTCGCTGGTTGGCAAATAAAGTTTTGTTTGTTACTACGCAAGAGTAAACATTTTTTTTTATTTGATAAAGCGACGAGACGAGCAGGACGTTCATCTGATGGCAAGTTATATGCGTGCCCATAACAGTATGGTGGTAGTTAGGATGATATACATTGCACCACATTGCGCTCGTCACCTTGAGATGTAAGATGTTAAGTCTCGTTACCCCAGTAATTTCACTAGATATAGCGCCCTTTAAACTGTACTACAGTAATGTTTCCGCAATACTGTTCGACGTCAGAAATAGGCGTTGCGGTGGTGCATATCTAGATGGTCTCCAGGTGGCCTATCACCAGTAAAGTCACCATGTATTTAATAAGACGTTAACATCAGATCAGAAGATTGACACAAAGCTTTTATATTTCTTGAAAGCCAACGTCACTTTTTATGTTAGCAGTAAATATTTAATTTTGTTTAGACGAATATCAATTAAAGATTTATAAGTGTTAAATAAATAGAAATATGACATAGAACTTAATTTATCACTTAACGTCCATGCGACGAGGTGGCCGAGTGGTTAAGGCGTTGGACTGCTAATCCAATGTGCTCTGCACGCGTGGGTTCGAATCCCATCCTCGTCGGACACTTTTTTGTTAAGAATTAAACTATAATAAATTCAAAATAGATCCACTCCATAAAAATATTTGTTAACTGAAAGATACTTAAGAAATAGATAAATATTATTTTCAGATTTTTAATTTACAAAGCAAAGGAACCAGAACCCCCATAACAATATACCACCATTTAAAATGTTTACACACCACCATTGAAAAATTTGAGCACGTAAGCCTGTGTAGGAGTTGGCTAAGGAGACCAGATAATAACAACGGTGTTGCACAAAAATGTTGGTCATGTTTGTTGGACTTACGATGGAGACGAAGTAAATGACTAGGCAGCCGTACAGGTCCACTTCGGGAGTGCGCCAGTGCGCCACCACCGCCGCCTGCTCCGCTGTCAGCTGGTCTGACCACGTGAAGTTCGCCATGAGGGACAACACCTGGGAGTGAAAAATGAAACAATGGGAACAATGTTTTTACTGGTGGTAGGTCTCTAACGCCGGCGACTGTGCCACGACAGCTGCTATATCTGCTATCAATCAATACTGTGTTCCGGTTTAGACGACGTTATAACTAGTGAAATTACTGTGGTAATGAGATTTAACATTTTGTGTCAATGTGACGGGCATAGTGTGGTGCAGTGTACGTAATCCTAACTAACACCAAATTGTTATGGGGACAGACATCACATTCCATCAGGGGAAAATTTTGTATATCTTGTGACAATGAGGTATAAAAACAAAATCATTATATACCTGTTCCTGGTTGCCTAGGTCTGCGGCCATGAATCTGCCGATGCCGGGCGGGAACAGCACGGACATCACTGCCAACGTCATGAAGCCTGGGTAGATGAAGCGGCTGCAAAAAAAAATACACGTTACACATGTTATGGTGACAGATTTACAATACGAGAATGGTTAGCTAATTAGGATGAGAAAAACCCTTCTAGCAAACAAACTTGACAACTTGTGATCTGGAATCGAACCAAGTACCTTCATGGGCAAGTGCTTAGCCACTGTTGAAATTGTATAACCAAGTGCGCGTGGCTTGTGAAAGAGCCAAAGTTTGAACATGGATTTAATATTCAACACTTACTTTTTTTGTAGGAAATTGCTGAGGGTCTTCGTGTTCCTCATGAACAGCACGTACTGGCGGTGCATGAACACCCACAGCGCGGAGAGTAGGCCGCAGACAATTCTATAACAAGAGGATAGGTTCTTTAACTTTTCGTCCTATTTAATGACATTACTACATTAAAAAATTTGCATTTTCTCCAGCTTTGCCACTGATCTGATGGTAGATCTTAGTTATCTGTTAACTGTCTGCGTAGGTACGCTAGCGCTTATTTTTGCGGTCAAACAACACTGTGCAAACTTTATTATGTTTCGGATTGAGGAGCGGGGATAGGGCGTTACTGGTGTTATAAGACTTCATGTATCTGAAACCGAGGAGAACGATGCATGTGATCTTCATCATATAAACTTAAAATAAGCTGTTTATCGCGGAATAGAGTAGGTTCCTGTTGACTAACTGCTTAGAAATTTTTAAACACTACGGCCTCCATACTATGGACGGATGCCTCCATTCATACGTATTAAACTAATGGCAGTCCCTTATTGGGCGGTGGTAAAATTAACGTACTTAAAGAATTTTTGTAAAGTGTATATTCTGTCGGCCGTTCAACTCTTACCCGAGAAGTACGAAGACGGCGAACTCCTGAGGGTCAAAGGGAAAGTCTTGAGGCAGGTTTGTGGGGAAGAGTGGCTTGACGGTCGGCAGCGCCCCGGACCACACGGAGAGTAGGCGGAACATCTGAAGAGGAGAGAATACGAGTTAGTAGTTATTGCAGTGGCAATTAAGTAAAAGTGTATCTAATCGTCAAACTTCAGTTTGAAGAGGACATCTCATGATGATGAGTAAGGCAGGTTTTATATTTCTTAAAGCTAAGACTAAAAAAAAATATATGTTGAGTGTAATGACCCACACCATTAATGAATAATGGGCCTAATAAATCCAGTGCTTACTGCCAAACGAAAAAAATAATTATCGAAGACATAATTTTTAATATTAATTTAGACTCACTTGAGCTGGTATGAACGGTTTAACCCTGAAAAGTATCACTTACCACGTACTGAACGTCCACTTCGTAACGTCAATAAGTAACCAAAAAAATAACGGTTCAAGAACCACTTGCTCATACACCATCGACCTGCAAGAGTCTATCATGTAGATCCCCATAACTGCTAGAAGAAAAATGGCTTACGATAGCGCTGCAGCAGGCTGCGAAGAAACCTCGCCAGTAGTTGCGGACCGCGAAGTATGTTGTCGTTACTTCAATTGAGAACAGCACGCCTGCGAATATCGAAAATTTACATGGAGACAAGTCAATGCTATCCAAATAGTCTAATCCTATCTCCTGGGTGTCTACTCCTGCTGATCTCGTAGCATTGTGGCGTATACCTTGTGTTCTAACATATACATTTCTTGTGCGATTCCAAGGTTTTATTTAGTGAGTGTTATGGGCGAGTATCCTTTACTAACCACGGCCTAAAAAACCAAGTAGTTTCGTTCAGGAGTTATGATTGGACATCTACACAAGTAGATCTGTATCACTTCATTCCCCTTACCTCCGACGGGGGCGGCGAAGCAGGACGCGACGCCCACGGCACAGGCGGCCGCGAGCATCTCCGAGGTACGCGACTCGTTGCTGTAGATGCCTTGGAACCGAGTTACCAGCTTGGACAGCAGTGTCGCCACCATCGACGCAATGTGTACCGACGGACCCTGGTCAATGTAATTAATACAATAAAGGAACATAGTAAAGCTGTTGTGATATTCGATTGAAAACTTAAAAGTAGATGCTAGCTGGATGAGAGGGATGAACTAGCCTTACATGTCAAGACCTAACAACAATTATCCATAGATGAATAGAAGTAAGCAATATACCATAATTTAAAAATATATTTAGGTGAAAACAAAAAAAATTGTTTTGAATCTAACAAACATGAACCTATACAAACGAGGGTGGTCTCTAGTGCCCGGCGATGCCATAGGCCGTATCAGTCAGTACTGATAACGAAAATGTTTGATACATTACCTCTTTACCGAGCGGTAGACCGGAGCCCAGTGTTGCAGTGAGACCGATAACTTTGGAGATGAGCGCCCTAAAAGTAAGGTATTCCTTAAGATGCACACCACGAAGGATTGTCTTCATCTCCGGAATACCGGAACCTGAAAACAAATATAAATTTTATATTAGAAGAGACGACAGTAACGGTTACAGTTTATATTGTGTTTAGACGACTTTTATGATAATAATTAATGATTATATTAATAATAATGATCGGAGTAAATGGTGATTTACTATCATAACTAAGTGTAAGTAAGCTTACCGATACTCTGCGCAGCCACGATGTGCACGAAGCCCGCGGCGAACAGAATCAAGCAAACGGGCAGCGAGACCCACGCGACGTACTGGCTGAATGTGGACGTGGCGAGGTCGTTGTACATCCACATGCGGGCTGGAAGGGTTAACGAGTAAATACTTCAGAAAGGCAGATTGTGATACAGATCTTAAAAAGCTTCAAGCCTTTTTATGAGGTAAGATTAGTGGAAAAGACCATGAGGTCCTGTACACCAGTTATTAGTATTTTAGTTATATATAATTTGTAAGTTATTATGCTATCTCATCATCATCAGCTGATAGACGTCCACTGCTGAACATAGGCCTCCTCGACCGAACGATGTGGATCGCCACAGAGATCGCTCTGGGGGAGGCTTATGTTCAACAGTGGATATATATCGGCTGATGATGATGATGATGAATGATATAAATAACAATTAAATGTATACTTAATATACCATACATCCCTCTGCACTGCCACATTACCTTTCGCCAATTAAGTAAGCTTGAAACAAATAAAGAAAATACTCTTACTAAGGTACATAGAAGGAAAGGACTGAAACATATTCACGCAGAAATTGTACGTAAATGTCGTATACGGGTCAACTTTCTAGATCTGGATGTTGATAAGTACAGTAAACTGGGTTTTCATGGAAAGGAGGAAGGAATAGGTCAATCGTGTCTTCGAGTTTTTATTTACGTTTATACTAAAATTCAACAAAATCGGTTCGATTTCATGGAGTTAGGTCCCTGTTAGCAGAGGATGTCTAGGTAGGTCCGCAACTCCTATCGCAGCTGACAAACAGTACTGAGTAATCATTACTGTGTTCCGGTTTGACGGAGGCTGTAGCTAGTGAAATTTTCTTGTGACAAGCGCAATGTGGTGGTAGAAATAAAATCTTAGCTACCGCCACGTTATTATTGGCAGGTATATCGATTACCATCAGGTGAACGTCCCGCTCGTCTCGTTTAGGTGTGAAAATTGTCAGACAATTGCAGATATAATGTTCTGGATGGAAGTATGAGCTGACTAATACATAAACTCAGTTATCACTGTGATTTGCAAAGATAGCTCATAATTATGTAAAAAACTTTTTAGATTTTCTCATTTTTTTGGTATTGAAGAGGAAACATTTAATAAAATGGCTTGTCTTCTGGGCACAAGACGAGGTTTTATTATTTACCTCCTAAGTCCTGACCTTTAAGAGTTTGGAGACATTGGGATTTCACCGAATTCGAGAATTGATAACCAGTCCCAGGGGCTGGTTTATGAAGTCCCCAGCATCCTCTCGGAATACAATGTCCAGAGATCAGCTATCGTTCTCTCTAGAGTCGATTGTGAGCGGATGTCATAACTTATTTAAACTCACCGTTATTGCAGACCGCTATGCCCCTGTCCATCGCAAAGTTCAGCACCGCCATTATGATGCCAAGCAGCGCCAGGAACACCCAGTCCTCGCCGAGCCGCGCGAACGTGTGCCGCCATATGTAACCTGGAGCGCACTTCATATCATTGCCTTCTTTGACGTTCGAACAGAATACACTTAGAACGACCGACATTGTTGTTGTTGGGTTACGCCATATAAAAAGGGATGATAGTTCGGATGTCTACACAGCACCACGTTACGTAGTGGTTATAAAAACAGACCGTAGATTCGCAAGTGATCCGTTCAGTCCTGTAGTCTCAGGCTAGTAAGAATATGACTAAGGTGACGCCCTGCCTGTCGCAGAAAGCGACTAAAAGGTTTTAGGTGTTTCGCGGGCTTTGAGAGAGGAGACCTTGAACGATCAACAAGCGAACCTGCGTGGGACAGCGTGTCTCAGCGATGGTGCCTAGGAAGGTTAGGCTCCTATTCAGAGACGTGTTAAAGAAAGTTAGAGAGGCACCGGTGGATTCTATACGAGATCCCGGAGCCTCTCCGAATGCATTGATGCAAATCACCGAGGACCTTTTAGTTTAGGATCTTCTTAAGATTTTCTCCAGAACCAAAAAAAAAAGACCGTGGTTTCGCAAAGGCAGTATGAGACACTTTTATGTGAAATCGTTGGTCTAGAGAAGAGTGGGAGTTTTAATAAATACTTCACCACCGCGCTTTACAGAAGGCGATGTCCAGGAGTAGAAAAATGGCGATGATAATTATAAACTGACGTTAACACGATATCACAAAGGATCATATATACTTTCACACTAAATATTATTTCTTTCGAATAATATTAAAATTACTAATACACGCCCGAAAGGAATAAAGATATGTATGAAATAAAACTATGAAGCCTAAATTTTCAATATATGCAAGAAAAGCGTTATTTCAATAGTTCATAGAAATACACTGCACATGCATTTATTACGCGTTCATATACAAGTAGCTTCGTTTGTGAGAAAACTATCGCAGTGAGCATTGCGTAACGCGGTTTGTGCAAATATTACACAATTTCAAGTGTAAATGTCCAACTTGATCGCTTCAGCATTAGTAAAAGTGACCATTACTGTGTAAAGGTTTACAGAGTATAACTTGAGGTCGCAGGTTCGATACCACATTTTAAGGCCGTTTTAATATTTTTCTATCGATTCTAAATTTTCTAATCATCGAGCGAGAGGGTGAAGAGAAGTTTTTTTTAACAGCCAATTTACATCCCCACTGCTGGGGCACAGGCCTACTCTCACTATGAGAGCGATGGGGCCATAGTCAGCACGCGGACTCAATGCGGATTGGTGACTCCACACACACATGTTAGAGTAAATTCTAATTCATGTGCAGGTTTCCTCGCGATGTTCTCCCTCACCGTTTATATTTCGCTGTTGTTACTAAAGTTCACAAATGTACATAACTTAAGTATTAAAGTCATCGGTATATGCCGAGATTCGAACCCGCGACCTTCGCAATGCAGGCCGCACGCTCTAACCCTTAGGCCAGCTACTTAAAAGTAATTAGCAAATTTCGTTTTCAATTGTTTCGTTTCCTATTCTAGGTCCTCAGTACGTAAAAACTTTTCATCAATTACCAAGTAACCCTCACCTAATACTTTGAAAACCTTCCCCCTCGGCCTGTGCTTGCCGGTCGCCTCGAGCTCCTTCTGCCGGAGCTTGTCATCTTTTCTTCTTCTCTTTCTGAGTCTCCTCAGTCTTCTCGCTTCTTCCCTGGCTGCTTCGCTGAGGTCGCGTTGGTAGCGACCATACATCTGTGAATTAATTTACAACGTCAGACAACAAGCTCTAGGAAACGTGTGGTAGCTTCTGTGACTGCAGCGGAATCATTTGCGACAACCAGTTGAGCTCAACTGTAGGTCATAGTTGAAAGTTTTAAAAATCGCACTTGTGACTTTACGCGATAACTTAAGTGAAAAGTTAGAAAATTTAACAAATAATTTGAAGAGAAGTTGGGGAACAAGAGGTCAGCGTGGTACGGGCATCTTGTGCGGAGGGATGAAGGACATATAACAAAGAAAGTAATGAGAATGAATGTGGATGGTTATAAGGGTAGAGGAAGACGGAAGAAAGTGTGGATGGATTGGGTGAAAGATGACATGTGTAAGAAGAGTGTGAACTCAGATTTGACGGTTGACAGAGGGATATGGAAGAGAAGTACATCCACATAGCTAGGAAAAGGGCAGCAGGATAGAAGAAGAAAGAGGAATTTATTACACATATCGCCTCTGTCACTTCTAAAATAATAATCTTGATTTGGTGAAATGCATTGAGAAGAAAAGGAATTAAAGCATGACCTCACAAATTATAATTTTTTTTTCACACTTATATAACATACTTCCAATTATTCCCCTCCCGTTTTACTGGCCGAACACTCTCGTAACACCCTTTGAGGGTAACAATATGTAAAATCCTTTCTTAGCTACCCTATACTCGACAAAAGAAATATTCCTACCAAGTTTTAAGTCTCCAGGTCTTATAGTTGGAGATGTCGTGATGAGTAAATGAAATGACATTAAAACGCCTGCTGAACTATATTCCGCATCATTTTTTGTTTCAACTGAAAATATAATATAAACTACAGGTTGAAAAAAGTTATTTATTGACACGTCACATCTGGTGGGTGTAAGGGTTCTCGCACAACAACTCGCAAGACCCAAATCAACCTCACCAGTTCGTAGTGCACCCTGCTAATCAGCAAACGAGGCTCTGGCTCCCGCCAACACGCATTGGACCAGTGTACTGGGAAATGGCTCAAATCCACCATATGAACCACTACAAACGTGATGATCTTTGAGGGAGGCCTATGTCCAGCAGTGGACTTCTATCGGCTGATGATGATTGACACTTCTGTTACTTTTATTATATGTTTTTATTCGAAGAAGCGATGAGGTGAGTAGGACGTTCACCTGATGGTATGCAATAGAGTCTCCTGCAACATGTTGAAGATGATAACCTACACCAAATTGTGCTCGTTGAATTGAGACATAAGATAATAATCCTCCTTCCCCCAATAATTTTACTAACAGCATCAAAATGGAACATAGTCACATTTACACACTACTGTATGACGGTAGAATTAAGAAACTGCGGTAGTATCTAACAATATGGTTTTTAGAAACAGTACCTACCACCCAAATTATTTAAAAAGTACTACATATAAAGAAAGTAGAAGACAGAAGACGTAGTGTTGGCAGGCCCCTCACCAGGAATTCCGACGATCTGGTGAAGGTTGCGGGAAGCAGCTGGATGCGGGCAGCGCAGAATATATCGACGTGAGGATCTTTGGGGCAGGCCTATGTCCAGCAGTGGACGTCAGTCAGCTGATAATGATGATGATGATAAAGAAAGATATACATGGATCGTGATTACAAACAACAAATATATTTGATGTCCAACATACCATCACTCTGTTACCTCGTTCGATTATTTCTTCTCCATCCATGTCCAATCCAAGTTATTCCAACTTACAACTTGTTTTAAGTATAGATCATACTTTACATAAAGATTGATTCGTTTTTTGATGATAGTCCAATTTTTTTTAGTATAATAATATTCTCAATTAACTGGTAAATGTAGTCAGTAGCGAAACGGCTTCGAAATTAATCTCGATTAATTAACTAACCGAGATGTTTGCGGAGGCTGAGCGTTAGTCGCGCTGTTTGACCAAGATTAACGGATGCGGCAGGGGCCGTGTAATTGTTTGCAGTTAAATATTTGTTGTTATAATCTAGCGATAGATTTTACAGATTTTGTTGAGCGGAGCAGAGTGCTCGTTGCTCCGCATGACGATCCAAAGGAAGAAGATACGACTACATCACTTAACCGTGTAGCCGACCGAATGGCATCGCTATAAATACTTCCGTCCCACGCATATGCGACTCTTAATTACGGGTGCAATTATTTTTAAACCGGAGTACCATGGATCGGTGGTGTCACCTATATATATCATAATTAAAGACCTGACGCCGAAGACCTCATTTATCTATTTTCGCATTGTATCCAATACGAAATGTACTCAGTTTCTCCTCTCATTAATACGGAAGCAACAAGAGAGATGTTCACCAGGTGGTAAGTGATACACCTGCACATAACGAGACGCTAGTTAGGATGATATACACTGCACCACGTTGAGCTCATAGTTTGGAGACATGAAATATCTTATACACCAGCAGTAAAGTGAAGTGTGTAAACTGTTCGGATTCTCCTCGAAGCTTATTAACAGTAACAAGATAAAATCTTAGAAACATATTAACAATTAAGGCATTGATACTGACTAGATTGGAGAGTGCCGGTTGTATGCGGTCATTAAAACTGGTATAAGTACCCACCACCAGCGGCCACCGGTATACTTCATAATATTTTTATTTCGGTTATTATGCAATTATTGTTAGACGCCGTTCTTATTGAAATATTGCATACTTAAACATTTATGAGCTTCCAATGAAGTCCAGGTGACAATATTCCACGTGTTTAATAAAACTTTTAACTTAATTTTAAATACTGTAAATATATAGCTTTAGACAATAAAGCCAATTTACGTCTCCACTGTTGGCGCACAGGCCTACCCTCAATATGAGGGCGAAGGGCTATTGGTCACCGCGCAGGCCCAATGCGGATTGGTGATTTCACCCACAACTTAGAGTAAATTCTAATTCATGTGCAGGTTTCCTCGCAATGTTTCCCTTCACCGTTTGTATTTCGCTGTTGTTACTAAAATACACATATGTATATAACTTAAATATAAAAGTAATCGGTACATGACAAGATTCGTACCCGCGACCTTCGCAATGAAGGCCGGCACGCTCCTTAGCCCTTAGCTCCATATCCAACCATTAGGCCAGCGAGCTACCTCCACTACTCAATAAATAGGATAAATAGCGTAAGTATTTAAGATACAGCAGATTGAAGTAAAACGACATGTATATGAATAAAAATATCACTTAACGCTATCTCGAATTGTAGTTTAGTTATTGTGTAGTTCATTGCGTACACAAAATAACCTCGTGATCACTTGACTGCAACTTAGTGTAATGTTTACTCAATTTATTTTCTTCTATCACCATGTGGCTACTGATTAAACTAACTTTATATGAAACTCCGACGCAATGGCCGTGGCTTACTAAAAACGGTCACTGTTCAGTTACTGTTTGCGAAATATATTTAAATGATTTCTTTAGAGCACGATGACAGGGCTGTCGTGATGCGAACAGCCAAGAGTTGGAACAGTCTGCCGGCGATAGGGTTTCTGTTCGGGTGTGACTTGGGAGTCTTAGAAAATAGTGCATAAGATACAATGCTTCTGGACAAGTATGTTTTAAGATCAAAGATTACTCTCACGGGAATCGTAGTATAGTGTTAGTCTATGAAATTAAAAAAAAAATTAGTCCGCCTTATCATCAAAATGTTTCTTTTTCTTCCTAGCATTGTATAAATAGGAGAAATCTAGAGATTCATGGACTCTTCAGGAGATCTCCGAAACAGTTAAGTAAACTCTTAAAATTTGGCAGTGATACTGCTTCAGCCGGTTCGCGGTTAGTTAAGAATTTATAAAATTCCTTCCCCAAGGGAGTTGCGGGGGTGTTACGGCCAGCAAAGCGGGCGGGTGGTAACCGCTATATATCCCATATGGTGATGGGGTCAGCTTTCCCAAAATGTAAAAGTGAATAATTAATAAAATTAATAATTAAAATATTGTCAGCACTGTGTAGTAAGATACAACTTTGAAATGATTATAATGATGATGATGAACTTAGTTATTAATTTTATAATAATAAGTTAATTATATAGGGATCTTAATATGAGTTAAGTTTTCAATAAAAACAAATATAACTGTAATATTAATAATATATCATTTATTCCCCCACAAGATAAATAAAAATATACAGTAAAAAAAAGAATTAAAATAAAACAAAATATTACTCTTGGATCATATGAGAAAGGAACCCACTCAGCTAATGTTGCAGCCTATAAAGACCGCAACCCTGATTTTCAGTGGTGCCTAAACTGGCTAACTCTACATTATAAAGGATTTTTTTAATGAACAAAAAAATTACAGCGCATTTATCATCATCAGCAAGTTACACTCCCACTGATGGACAAAGGCCTTGCTTTTTCTTTTTTTATTTTATGTAATTAAGTGACGGGACGAGCGGCAACTTTACCTGGTTAGATGGTAAGTAATACGCTCGCTCATAACAACGTGGCGCTAGTTAAGATTGTATGTACTGCACCACATTGCGCTTATTACCTCAGAGATAAGATGTTGAGTGTCGTTACCTTAGTAATTACACTAGCTACAGTACACTTCAATTTGGAACACTAATGTTTGCATAGTACTGTTTGGCGGTTGCAAGAGACCTACCACTAATAAAATACCCTCAAATAGTCTCTACTCTAACCGGTCCTGCACAGTCCACATTCATCAGTTTCCCGCGACCTTCACCAGATCATTGGTTTTTCGGTAGTAACGGAGACTATGTCGGAGCCGTTTTCGCTATACCGCTATATATGTTCTATGAACCCGTCTGAAAACTACCATTAACATTTTTAAATAATTCAGCCCTGGTGGCTGGCTGTGGCGGTGGAGCCTTGTAGCAAGCGGTGTGGATTACCGAAGGATTATGATAGGAGACGCTATCACGCGCCCGTCTGTTTGCCTCGCATACGCTGACGCCGGCCGGACCGGCGAAATGTATTACTGTGTGTCTTTGGCAAACATAACTCTATGTAGGTGAAGGAGAATTGGAAAGGAGTATTGAATTACTGATTATAATCATCATCATTAGGTGTCCCCTCAAGCTGGAGTTAGGCGATCAGTTTGGGAAAACCAGTTCGATCCCTCAGCTATTCCTTTTAACTGGCGATATTTAAACCCGGTCCACTCCAATATATCGTCAAGCCATTTCGTCAGCTGACTACCAGGTGCACGTTTTCCAGGAATATTGCCCTCCAGGATCAATTTTGGAAATTTGAAATTATTTTACGAAGACGAGCGAGATGTTCACCTGATGGTAAGTGATACGCCGGTCCATAACAACGTGGCACTAGTTAGGATGGTATGCTTTACACCTATCTCGCTTTGAGACATAGGATATAGTCTCCTTATCCCAGTAATTTCACTAGCTACACTGCCCTTCAAACACGAACATGGTAATGTTTGTAAAGCTGTTGCAGCAGGACTGAACCACCTTTGTTGCTGGAAACCTTCCGTAGGTATCAACCTGGGGACGGTCCCCACCGTCACCAGTGAAGTTTATATCCCCTGTTAATCGCCTTTAACGATTCGCCAAGGGCAGAATGGAGGTGATGATATTCCAATTTATATACCATATGGATGAGGAAATAATATGAGATTTGATCCTTAAACATAACAATGACTGTTACAGACGGGTCGTTGACGCTGACCGTGCACCGGTTCGAATGCCGAACAGCTGCCTTTGAACCGGTTTTTTGTAAAACTTCAAAATTAAAATTCATTGCGGTTTTTAACTAATTCCAAACATTCTAATTTTTAACTAAATTTTTTCTTAATTAACAAAGCAACGGTCCGAATAAGACGTCGATCTTATGGTAAGTGATACTACTGCCCATAAAAACGTGCTGCTAGTTAGGATGTTATACGCTGCACCACATCGTGCTCGTCTTGTGACAATATATATATATAATCTCCCTACCCTAGTAATTACACTAGCTACAACACCCTCCAATCCAGAACACGGTAATGTTCGCACACTGCTGTTTGGCGGCAGAGATAGGAGCTGCGATGGTACCTAGGCATTCCCCGGATACCACCAATGATATGAGTAAGCATGTCACTTACTATCAGGTGAACATCTATCTCGTCACATCACTTCTTTGAATAAAAAATAATACCTCCTATCTTTTGTAGTCAACAGTTAATAAGGAAGTAACAAATAAAGCCTCACGGCTACATAGAAAATTTGTAGTTTTAATATCAAAAGGTTTTCCTTCCAGGTATTGCCTTCTGGACGTGATGGGGATATCAGATACCATTCAAAATTTTAAGGTTATTTTTTTAGTGTTGATTATTCTAAGGTCTCGTAGCAAAACAATGGGCTAATGTAAAGGGAAACGCTAGTGTTGCGACGTTTCCTGCAGTTCGGAGGCGCGCGCTGTGAATTAATCATTAAGGATAATGATCAGCGACAGCTCCATAAAGATCGCGGAAAATGTCAAAACTCAAACGGCAGACATAGAAACTTTTAGTATTAAAAAAATTACCTAGAACGTCCGTACTCTAGTGTTTAACAATGGTACAAATGTAATTGTTGGTATTAGTTTTTTATTGCCATCATCATCATCATCATCAGCCGGTAGACGTCCACTGCTGGATATATTACCATACTTTTCTATATTTATTATTGAATTTATAAGAAAACTATGTTACCAAGTATAACGCCATCAGCTGTGATGGGGTGAGCGGGATAGGTAATCACTTGGTCACAAGGGAATGTTTGTTGTTGATGAATGCGCTGGCGCATAATGGCATAATTATTCAGACCGCGCCAACACATACGAGCTAAGAAGTACCAAGACTTATTAGTTTTTTGTAAATCCATTTATAATGTATGCTACTTTAGGGAAGGCCTGTATCGAGCAGTAGATAAGGAAAGGAAAGATGATTTATGCTAGGACGACCCGTCTGTCAGGTGGATCGATGAGGACCTGGTAGATATCGCAGGTAATCGTTATATGGACAAGCTGCGTTGGAAATCGATTGAAGAGACCCATTGGACGACAATAGGATGAAGTGATGTTTACAGTATCTTTTCTTACGTATATAAGAGCTACCCAGAAATTCATTGACTCATCACGCGATCTCCAAAACTATTAGACCTAAACACCATTAAAAATTTGGTAGAGATAGTGCTTCTGCCGTTTAGAGGTCAGGTAATAATGGATTTTTCAAAGTTCCTTCCATAAAGAAAGTTACAACCAGCAAAGGAGGCGGTAAACATCCAGTATATAAATAAATGTACTTATATGTATATATTTGGCTAAAGTATTGGTTTATCTGTTTATATAATCATTGCAGTACATACATATTCTAGGCTATTGATGTATTCAGTGGTCTAAATCTTCCCCCAATTTATCCTTTCTAGATTTAATTAAAAATATTATGTTGATTTCTCCCTCCGTCAACCCCAGGCGTAGTGAATATTAGGGGTATGCTAACATAAGGATTAATACAAAATAAATATAGTAATAAATTGTATGTACATAAGAGATATGGTCAAGTACTGTTACTAATTTCTAGGTAGATTTTATATGGAGATAGGGGTCGGGATATATCGTCTAGCACTCATTTCCTAAAAGACTGAGATTAAACAAACCAGTTTTCACAATTATTTTTTTACTCATCGAGATGAGCGCAGCGTTCACTTGATGGTAAATAAATCGCTTCACCATAACAACTGCACATTGCGCTCGTCGCCTTGAGACGTAAGATGTTGAATCTCCTTACCTCAGTAATTTCACTATCCGGATCACAGTAATGTTTGCGCAGTACTGTTTATCGGCTGCGATAGGAGATGCGGTGGTACCTACGTAAGACAGCCTCCGGCAAATAAAACCTGAAACCAGTGACTAATACCTAGCTCTAGCTAATAGGAAGGCACTCTCTGTAACAACTCATACTGGCTCAGGAAAATTTGTTTTACCGGTTGTATGACATTGAGGAAAAACAAATCTTCCTCATCATTTTGGCGCTATTTATCGTAGCAAACGTGAATTATTCATCAGCCTCAATACCATTCTCCGGCAAATGTACTTAGTATCTATCGCTAGCCTAATTTCATATGCATGCTAATTTCGACCTAGTTATTTATTCCTTTATATACTTATACGTTGCCGTATAACGGTTAATCTAACTGCCTCCTTAGTGCAGTTAAATTTGTAACAGGCAGGTTCTTATATGGGTTAACAGTTGACCTCAACTTCACATAATGTTATGTTATCTTTTAGATGAAGCTTCTAGAAGAGTCAGACATTCCCCTGGTATTAAGTTATATGCTTAAACATAACAACGTGGCGCTAGATAGGATGATATACACTGCACTACGTTGCACTCGTCGCTTCGGGAGATAAGATATTTGATCTCGTTACCCCAGTAATTTCACTATCTACAGCGCTTTCCAAGCTGGAACACAGTAATGTCTACACACAACTGTTTGTCAGCTGCAATAGGAGCGGTGGTAGCATCTACCTAGAGAGTCTCCGGTAACAGAGGCCTACCACAAGTAACAATCCACATAGGAGGTTGTGGATGGTGAAACATGCTTGTACAGGATATTCTGAGCCTCATGTATCAGCCGGTACTTAGTAATGCTGTTACGGATATTAGTATAGCAGTTAGCCAAGATAATTAGAATAAATCTACCACCATCTCAACTATCACAACATGAGGTTCCAGAAACGAACCCGGGAATGTCAGTTTTACAAAGGAAGCGGTTGCAGTTGCAAAGAGAAAGTCAAAGTGGTAGTAATTTTTCGAAAACCTATGGGCTGATAACACGGCTAACTTAATTATTGAGCAACTGACGAAGTGTATAGTCAGTTCAGTCTATACTGCACACATGACATCAGCTCCGTCGGTCGTGATGCACTGTAAACCATTTCTGCTGTATAATTGGCATTCTAATGAGATTTTATCATAATATACACGTAGTGTTTACGATGGAAAATTATCAATTATCGTAGGAGGCGAATATGAAATAAATTATGCAATAACTAGTTGATGATATGAGTACCACTCGTCATCAGTCGATAGACGTCCACTGCTGAACATGGGCCTTCTCCAAGAGATCACCACATGGATCGGTTCTGCGTTGCTCGCATCCACTGTATGTACCATTCGTATGAAATAAATATCGGTGATCTTAGGTAAAGCTGGCATAAGGTTCCTAGACTTGTAAGCGACAAGACTTTGAACATAGGAAATGAGATTCGTCAGAAGAACAGTGTAATGATATATTTACTTTAAATCTATATATAATATATAAATAAAATATAAAAGATTGCCACCTATGTAGAGACTTATCACGATATATCTGGAACTTTACTAAATTTCGCAAAAGCAGACCGTACGTAATTAATTCATAAAATAGTATTAACAAAAGTAAATATATAACATACAAATATAACAAATGAAAAATATATAAATGTACTTGCTAGTAATAAGTAAGAGACTTTGTTACTAGACAGTAAGATACTACAATAGTATGGAACGAACAATATGTTAATAACATTAAAACAATGTTGTTTTTGTAGTTATACTATTTCGTTATTTTTTTTATATTCGTGTTAGTGTTTTTTTACATTTCCAATCACATATATGAATATATTTCATTAATTTTTTTAAAGGAGTGAACAGATAAGAAAACAATAGTAATAGATGAATAAAAAAGCGGACATATTGCCTTAAGGCATTCTCTCTTCCAGTTAATCTTTCGGTTTGAAAAGAGTAAAAAAAAATTACGAACGGATATACATAAATATATATATATATACATAAATATATGTATATAAAATCCTGTAATGTAGGTTGAAGTACGAGTATAAAGTAAATATCTCCTTACATTTATTACACGGCGCGTTATGTGATAATGAGTGCACTTGAGGAAGCTACAGAGGCGGTTACGGTTACATTAAGGACAGGATCATTAATATTAATCCGGGCCGGGTTTGTGCCTAGTGCTGGTGGTAGAGCCGAGCCCGCAGGACCGGCTGGCAGCCGTGGGAGGGAAGGAAATACCGTCTGATGAGGTAAACTATACAATTGCCTTAATAATTGGCAGCGTCGCGCTTGGCGCCTGGGAACTGTCATTCGCATATGTATGTATTATACATATATTACATTCTTTACGTACACACACAAATATATATATACTTGTATATGCAGCTACGAGCGAGTCCTTCACCTCGTGGCGACAAGAACCTAGCGTTAGTTAGGATGATGACACCACAGCATCACATTGTACTTGTATATCCGGATCAAGTTTGAAAGAACAAATCAAATTTTCGCTTTGTGGTCAATATTTCAAATAGTACATTGTAAATAGTTGTCACAATTTATATATGGATTTATCTACTTATGGATCTTTGGGGAAGGCCTATGTCGAGCAGTGGTTTGTCCGTCTCCCCACCAAGTCTAGTGCCGCCAAATCACTTATTAGCAGCACCTGTCCAGATAGGGCAACTGTACTCCACACAAGAGCGGACCTTTTATTTTAGGTAAAAGTTGTCCCGGTGAAAAGCATTGTTGCACTTTTTCAAGAACCTCCATTTTCCTAGTAGTTATCTTAGCTTTGAACTGGATTTATTGTCCGTAGTAGAGATTCGTTATAATTTCAACCTCCAACAGTTGAAGGAAGCGAAACACCTCGAAAAATTCGAACCAAAGTGAACAAGCCCCTTTTAGCGGTGAAAAGACACGCCTGTGTTTTACTAGCATTAAATTTCACCCGATTAGCTCCACTCCAGAGATCGTCTGTAAGGTGACATTCATCCGCTCCACCATTCTCTCTCCCCCTCGGACTGTACCACATCACTACCGGCTCGAACATGAAACAGATGGACAAAGCAAACGCTGGACGCTTGTTTATAAGGGGGCTGCCGTACCAGTTCCTGCCAAAGACCCTAGAAATATCTAGAGAAACAGCCCTGACTTCTCCGTTTCTCTCGAAGGCCTCGTAGCACACGTATGTGACATAAGATAGAAGGTCCCCAGTTGACCAATTCCAGCAAAATTCATATTGTCGGTTGTAGAGGTCACGTTGCTCTAGGTATGCCATGCACGAGGTGCGAACACAATAGACGTTTCATTACCTTGCACATTATTAATGTAATTGAGACGGGTCTATAGCTAGCGGGATCTGTGCGACTACCTTTTTTGCGCACAGATTGCACATTTGCAAGCTTCCAAGAATTCGATACTAGCCAGTCCGCAATTAGAGCGGTTACAAGCGCATCGACACACGAGACCACTCAGGTGCACAGGTTTTAAGCACTATAGCTGGTAATCCCTCTGATTCACTAGCTTTATTCGCATCCAAGCGACACAAGGTTTTTAATACCTCATTTTAATCGATGCAGATCTAAGGCATAGAAGTACCTCAACACGGAATTTTGAGCGGGGTTACCACCCCTTCTTAGCGTCTATACGAGAATTATTAGTAAAATTAGATGCAAGAAGCTTCACTTTCTCTTTTGCTGCTTGAGCCAATGAACCGCCAGGCTTTAACAGAGGATGGTTGACAGAAATTCGTCTCAACCGACGTAGCAGGCGACGAGAAAGCAGGGCTGCCAGTTGGTAGAGCAATGAGCTTGGCGCTAAAATACTTAATGCGGGCTCCGTTGAAGGCTTTCTTTTTAGATCTTAAATCCGGAGATTTCCGGCCTCGAGCATTAACCCAAGAGAGTTATGCCATGTGTTTCAGCTCTTCAGCACACACACTTTCAGCATTATACCATAGGACCTTTGCCACCGACGGGTATGTCTTCGAAAAGGAAAAGTACTTCATAGCTTGACACACAACATCAGATATAGCGTCCACGCATCTCGATGGATCCTCGGAGAAAAAGCAGACCTACGGCCAAGGGTAGGATGCTAAAAAGTGCCGCATCTCTTTCCATTCTGCCGACTTGTATTGCCAAATCCGTCTAATCCTGTGAACATCGTGAGCAGATGGAGAGTAAGACAAAAATGTATTGATTACATTAATGTTTTCTCCCATTATTTTTCTTACAAAGGTCAGAGTATCCTGCGCGAGCGCATCTCACTATTTTGATGATTTATATATTGGAGGCTTGATAAGCTGCACGAACTCGCAATCGACGTCACCAGCGATCCGTGGTGTCATGTGACCGTCTAACCATCAACGTCAAATATCACACAAATGGGTAAATTAATTCGGCAAACGGCATATCGTCGGCTTCAATCTCGTGTGAGTTGGTTTTACTATGTATGAATGTTTATATACAGGATTAAATATACGAACAAAAAGAAAAAATTGTTACACAGTAGAAAAGAATATTTTTGTGATTTTACCGCTGGTAGGTCCCTGAACCCGGAGAGCGGATAAGTCAGCTATATTCTCAATCTTAAGACTTAGAAATGTTATAATATTATATATATATGCGCCATGTGAACAGTTTTTTTTTATGTTTTTTTTTTGGGAGCTTTTATCTCTTAGGGATACGTCAACCCTATTGGCTTAATAAAAAAGTTACAACCCCAAAAAAACTTAGGCTGCTAATACTGTGGTTACAATATATCTAAAATATCTCGTGCTGCCCCAGACTTTGGTTCACATAACATCTTGTGTAACGCGCCCAAATCTAGTGTACTGATGCTGTGTTTACGCATCAACATCTTTTGCTCTCATATTTTAAACAATCCATCAGCAAGTGCTGTTCACAGTTGTTTAATAAAACAACAAAACAATCGCGAGAACCTAATAGAAATCACAAAATATTATATACGTGTCATCATAAAACAAAAGGTTGACTACCACTGGTCGATAACCAATCAAATATTGGTAAATAAATGATCAGTACCCGTACCAGCTTTAATTACTTTTTAGTTTACAGTAAATATTTTCTTCATAAAGTTTAACTGCCACCATGACGCTGTTTGTCCTTTTGGACAAAGGTCTCTAGTTCGATTCCACAGCCAAATGTAATAGACGGTGGTTAGAGTTTTTAAAACACGCTTGATTAGCTACCACTCATATATATATTGTACTCATATATTGTTATATATATTGTATAAGGTATAATACTGGTGACGTATTTTACTGGAGACAGTCTAGGTACCACAGCAGCTCCTATTTCTGGCGCCAAACAATATGCAATCCGTTAGTGTTTAAGTTTGATATACGAGGAGGGATTAAAAAGTAGTGAGAACGACATATATACTCCTTGGTGTGAAAATAAATAGTGGCATAGCTGAGATACATATTTGTAACAATAAGTCTATTAAGAAAACCTTCGAATCTCTTTAGTTTTTTTCTGAATGTAGTCATTTGTTTGCTTCGTGTCGCAGCGTGTTCACGGAAATGGAGGAAAACGAAGTGCGAGCCGATAAGGATATAGAAAGAAAATGGATGGTTATAAGGGTAGAGGAAGACGGAGATCGATGGATTGTGTGATAGAAGACATGTGTAAGAAGAGTGTGAACTCAGATATGACAGCTGATAGAGGGATATGGAAGAGAAGTACATACTGTGCTGACCCCACAGACCTGGGGGAAGGGCAGGAGGAAGAGTGTTCTAGTTTGAAGTGATAGCTAGTAAAATTACTGGGGTAATGAGATTAAATATATATTGTCTCAAGATGAGCACGATGTGATGAAATATTATCCTAATTAGCGCTGCATTGTTATGGGTGAGCGTAATAGGTATTAGATGATCATCCGACTTGTCGCGTCGCTTCATCTCATAAGAGAAAGAAGCACTTGATAGTTAAATCTAGAAATAAGTATTTCACATGTTTTATACGACAAAATTTGAAATATATAAACGACGATATACGTTAGTGTCTCAGGTCTTATGTGTGGTCATATTTTGACATTAGTAAGAATTATGGTCGACATACTGTCAAAATTACAGTTAAGTGATACTTCCTAAACCACTTAGAGTGGTACTTGTCGAAGCACAACCCGGATAGCTGTTGTCTTGTTCCTAGTTAGAAAATGATTGTTTGTGTGAGCGTTATTGTAATAAGTTATTAAGGTTAATTTAGTATTTGATGGAGGCCTATGCCCAGCTGTGGACGTCTATCAGCTGATGTTGATGATGATGATGAAGAAGTTATTTCAATAAGGTATCTAATAATCTATTTTGTATGAAGAGTTAATCGTGAATGGCTGTGGCCGGAGAACATCTAGCTTCACTGGAACATGTATTATTGACACTAAACAGTAGATAACAAATATGACTGTGTTCCAGTTTGAACGGCGGTTTTAATTAGTAAAATTACTGGAGTGTATTAATATAACTCAAGGGAACGAGTAATATGTGATTCATTGATTTTTATTAATTCGACGAAGAGACGGGCGAGATGTTCACTTGATAAGGGAAACCCTTGCCCATAATCCAGCGCTAGCTACAAGGATATACACTGCACTACATTATGCTCGTCGTCTTGAGACATCGAATGTTCATGTCTCGTTACTCTAGTAATTTCTCTGTAAGATGTTAGGCGGAACCTCTTGTACCTCTTAAACAGTTATATAACTTAAAAGACGACTTTATGTATATCAGTTTCAACTATTATATATAGTGTTCATTATTTAATTTTGTTGACGTCAGCAAGTTTTAATAGTGATAACATTCGCTGTAGCGTTTCCACTGCGATCGTTACCTAATAGCTTTAGCGGCGGTGCGGTGCGGTTCCACCACCGGTCACCATGATTCAGGGCTAAGGACTCCGCGTGGGCGGGTCAAGTGGCAATGTCGCGCGCTCCGCACGCAAGCCACGAGTTTCCTTATTTCCAACAAATGTACACGATCAAATTCCGAGTGGTTTTTTAAAACGGGAATACTAGAGCAGCTAATTCACTGTTAAAGCGTTCATATCGCACTCATTGCACAAATTCAGCATCACCACCATTCCCAATGATCTGTACATTCACTGCTGAACAGAGGCTACACTAAAAGACCTCTATTCCATTAAGTCCTGCACCACATATATCAAGCGGTTCCCCGTAAACAGATCCTCCGTCCAACGTTTAGGGCGCCTTCCAGGTTTTCGCTTCTGGATCTTCCATTCCAATGGACTGTCATCACACTAATTGTATAAGGGTAATTTAACATATATTATTATCTTCACATTTTATATTTCTTGCAAAAGGTTTTAAGAAACTTAAGTCTTTATGTCAGTTTTAATTTGTAGCTAAGTTTGATCACTTAAAAATTTTAACCTAGTTTAACCGTAAGTCCCATCGATCATGACGCATTTCAGAGTTGATAACGTGTGTTTTTTATTTCTAATTAGTTACTATATTGATAAGAGTTAAAACTGTCGCGTATGTTTACTGCTTTTACGAGATTGTCTTAATATAAACAAAACAAGCATTAAATTAACTACTAAACAGTTGTTATCTCTATGTTTTTATAACTGGCCGTGTCTAGTTGCATTGTAAAGGCGAAATATATATATATATATATATGTATATATGTATGTCCAAATATAAAAAACTTGTATAGCTATATAAACAAATTTAAGTATCTCTTTGTAATAGCTTAATGATGCCTTTTTGCTAAATTAACGAGAAACATAGCAGCATCATCATCATCATCAGCCGATAGACGTCCACTGCTAGAAATATAGCATATATACATGAAAATACGGTTCACTGAATACTCTGTCTTAGATCAGTTAGTTAATCACAGGCCGGTGGATGTGCTGCGCGTCCACGACTCCAGCGCCAGATGAGTCGTAAGAGTCTATACGACTTTCAAGCGCTTAACATCATCAGAAAACAGGCCAGTGAGTAGCCGATCCAGGAAATTTTGTAAATGTTCCAGGTTCAACCAGTTACTAATCGATCTTTGTTAACTTGTTACCCCTATTGTTTACCGGGGTGTAAGAGGTGCTGCACAACAGCTCACGGGACCCAAGCCAACCTCACCTGCCCGTGGTGCACCCTGCTAATCAGCAATCGAGGCTCTCGCTCCCATGAACCCGCATTGGGCCAGCGTGGTAGAAAATGACCCATATCCCCTATTTGAACCCCTACAAACGTGGAGATCTTTTGGGAGGCTTATATCCTGCAGTGGACGTGTATTGGTTGCTGATGATGATTGTTTATACACGAATTTTTTGTTTTCATTTCGTATTTCTTAGCCCTTGTTTTTGACCACCCACCCCTGTCTCATCACAGTGTACCTTATACTAACAGAGATGGTAAATTGGCATCATGGATGATGGATGTAGTGTGTTCGCTCCGAATACCTTGGACTTCAAAGGTGTGAATGCCGGAATACAGCAACCCTATTATGGCGGCAAGTTGACAATAAGTGAAGTAGCAAAGCCAATATGTAGCACCGGCACTAAACCAGGGACCTTCGTGTTATAAGGCAAGTAGGTGGTCGCTGTACCATAAAGGCACATAGTGTGTATTAAGGGTTTTTTTATAAATAACTGTTATATTCAATTAATTACTCCAACACCTTATCAGTAACGCTTATCATCATCATCAGCACCGAGCGGCCTTTCTTCTGCCTGTCGTGTCATGGTCACGGCGTCTTAATTCGCCGCAAGTTCACGTGATTCCCAGTTTAATTAGTTACTGGTAACTAATGAGTAATTTTTTTGCGTAATTAGTAATACTAATTGTGTATTCACGGATTATTAATTGGGCGGGCGCGAATAAGTCGAATTAGAACTTTCATAATTACTTAGGTAATTAGTATATCTCGAACGGCGTGTCTAGATTCTTTGTAAGATTTTTACACACCTTTATAGTAGTCATATGAAAATTTCGCGATAGTATATTTCCATTCATAAGAAATTTGGTATTACCAACAGGCTGTACAGAACCTCTGCTGTGCTATCACTCTTTTCTGGTGACAATTTTGGACTTTCTTCTATGGTTCATCGCCTCTCATGCCAGAATTTCCTCGCATATTACAATTTCAAATTTTTAATATATCTCTCTTATTTTACATTAAGTTTCTCCTGTTTCCTACAGTTTGCTAAATTTAGTTTCTTAATCTTAATTAAAATTTTTGTCTCTTCTTAATTTTCTTTTTTTTTCTTAATCATCATCATCATGCCTTCCACAAAGATTCTCATATCGAACGGTCCTGCGCTGCCCGCATCGCCGGATACTAGGGGTCACCCTTTGTAGTGGTTTATACACCCTGCTCCAAAACGGATTGGCAGGAGCCATTCAATCTCTTTTCTTACCTCTCATTACTCACAATTTTTGCATTTTAAAATTGGGTTTTATTCGCCTTTATTACCTTTCCTTTTATTTTCTTGTTAATTTTTTCTACCTTAGGATTGCTGGATATAGGTCTTTCCGAAATCTCTCTACACACTTTAATTTTGAACGTATCCAGAGGTAACTTATGGAAGATAAGTTTCTGCGACTACGCCAGCTGTTCGTCCACATCCGGGATGGTAAGAGATATGTCTTCTTATAACTACATAGTACCATTATATGGTTATTACGCTCGTGGCTTCATATAAAATGTTAATTAAAGCTATCGCAGTAATTTAACTAGATACAACGCCCTTCAAACCTAAACAGATGTTTGCACACTACTAAATGGCGGCACTAAGTCAGCTACGATCATTTTTATGATATGATATTCTCTTCTAGATCTCTTCGCAAAGAACGGCATCCGGCAACAGCGGCCTGCCACTGGAGCTCAAATGTAAATCCTATACATAGTTAGACATATTCATAAACTCTGAGATTTATCTTAACAGCTTCTCCATCACAGGAACCCATCAGACATATTATAAGCGCTTTATTATGGTGCACCAATGACTGCTATATCGCGGGATATATTTTGAGATATTTCAATTTCATCAATTGATACCGCTACATTATGTACAAGCAACTGTATTGGATGTCCAATAATTGAAGTGATAATGATGATGGTGGACCATATTGGTTATAAGCACAAATGTCTTGCCCAAAAAATTGCTACACTTAAGTGGGAGTGGGCAGGGCACATTGTTCGAAAGATCGACGGCTGATGGAGCAGTAAGGTCCTCGAGTGGCGCCCGCGTACCGATAGACGTAGTGTTAGGAGGCCTACCGACAAGGTGGACCGACGATCTGATCTGGCGAGAGTCGCCGGAATCCACTGGATGCGACCACCGCGGGACCGATCGATGTGGAGATCTTTGGGAGAACCCTATGTCCAGCAGTGGACGTTTATCGACTGATGATGATGACTAATTTCTTTATGATAAAATATTATTTACCAGCTAAACTATTGACCTCTGTATTTTTATAAAGGTCACTCAGCTTCGAATACAATCTGTCTTCGTGACTGTTTCCGTACCTTTGAGCTTAGTCTAGTTAATTAAAGAAGATAGTTTCAGACGCATAAAGCTTTTCATCTATTTTCTGAAAAGGGTGACCTTAGTATTACCTGTTTCTCTTCTTTTTTAATTGACTCCGATTTTACAGAAGTGGAGTTGCAGTGTAAAGTTACAACGAATTTGAAATGGCAGTGCTTGCACAAAATCGTCGGGCTCTAGAATATTCTCTCTACTGCTGGTGAATGTCGCCGGAAACCGTCTAGGTAGGTGCAGCTGACAAATAGTAGTATGCGAATGACTGTGGTCTAGTTTAAAGGGCGCTAGTGAAATTAACTGGGGTAACGAAACTCAACATTATATCTCAAAGCGACAAGCATAACGTGGTGTTGTGTACAACATCCTAAGTAACGCTGTTGTGGGCGGGCGTAGGCACTTAACTTCAGGTGGTCGTCCCGCCCGTCTCGACTCTTCG
The DNA here is from genome assembly GCA_029034505.1 of Ornithoptera priamus. Lineage (NCBI taxonomy): Eukaryota > Metazoa > Arthropoda > Insecta > Lepidoptera > Papilionidae > Ornithoptera > Ornithoptera priamus. The sequence continues at coordinate 629,349 of JARDWD010000500.1, read as the reverse complement.
TTACAAAATTTAGTAGTAGCGGGAATAGATCCAGGACCTCCAGGTTATAATGATACCTAAGATTGTATCTATAATTAAGAAGATCAGGATCGGTTAAATCTAGTTTGGACTTGTTTGGAAAAATGTTCCTGGTTAATATAATCAATTAAACATAATTACTATGCGACTCACCAAAGTGCCCAGGTAACTATGACCGATGTCCTCCTCCGACGTGTGCCCCGACACGAGGGTCTGCCGCTTCCACTTCATCATTCACTTATTATTTCGGCGTCACTGTTATCACTTTCGATTTTGGTCTGTGATTTGTGGCAGTAACGCTTAAATTTTATAGTTTACCGAGAAAACTTCTATCTTTATTAAATGGACCGGGTCGCTAATATTACTTAAATTAACATGATCATTACTTGATATCAATAAACTTTAATATGTACGTATGTATATAACCTACTGATGAAATAGTAATTGTATGTTGCTTAAATGAGTCAAGAGAACAGAGAAGATCAAAATATAAAAAAATTGTTAAAATATAATTTTTTTGTAAAAATTTTCTCTTATAAAACGGCAAAGTTATACAAATAACTTGCACAATAATAACAATACTTCTAAAGGAATTATTTTATTGAAACATTAAAAATCTTTCCTAGAAGAATAAGAGATCTCTATTATTTATTATCATATGTGAAGTTTAATAGGAAAGATATTTAAAAACTCTGAGAAGTCACAATACAAAATATATTTCAGTTATTAAATGAGAATTATAAGAGTGGTTTATGGAAAAAAAAAAAAAATTGAGCACTGATGTATGTTACTACATGTCGGAGAGCGCGCGACTACTGGGCCCGCGAGTATGTGCTTGTCGGGTGCACTGCGGCTGAGATCTGCTGAAACTGTGAAACTCGAGACTGTTCCACATTACGTCCCTTTTCACACGCGCACCCGCTGTTTACTTACCTGTTCGTGCGCCTTGCGCAGAAACAAGAACATACATATACACACACACATATATATATATATATATATATATATATATATATATATACATACAGTAGACGTAGTGTTGGGAGGTCTCCCACAAGGTGGACCGACGATCTGGATGCGAGCAATGCGGGACCGATGGATGTGGAGTTCCTTGGGGGAGGCCTATGCCCAGCAGTGGACGTCTATCGGCTGATGATGATATATAAATATATATACCAAAGATTACGTCCTCGCTTAATATTAATGATCGTAGTCAAGCGCTACTCTATATAGATATAAAAACACATCATCATCATCATTAGGAGCCCCCTCTTCAAACTGAAGTTTGCCGATCAGATTGAGAAAAGATATCGATCCTAAGCTATTTTTTTAACTGATGGTATTTAAACCCTATCTACAAAAAAACTGCCTAACATATATATATTTAAAATGATATATATATACTTCTTGATTAGTGTGCTTTGCCATCGAAAACTTAATGTAACTTACCATCACCTGGCATGCTTACTTCTATGTAGTTACTTTATAACATTGAAAGAGTATTGTTTCAAACACAACCTGACTGTATAATAGTATATACTGTAATATATGTGTATACATATATATATATATATATACTGTAACTGAAAATGTGTAGTAAAGGTATTTCAAGTCGAACGGCACCGAAGGCTCGATCAGGCATTCATATAAAATCTTGTTCAGTACGTAGATAACTAATTTGATGATAATCTAAAAAACTAGTTTTACATATATATGTATATATATATATATGTGTATTCTACGAAACGACGAGACGAGCGAGACGTTCACCTGATAGTGAGTGATGCATCCGTGTATAACAACGTGGCGATAGTAAGAATGATATATAGTGCACTGCATTCCGCTCGTCGCTTTGAGTCATAAGATGTTAGATCTCGTTTCCCCAGTAATTTGGCTACGGCGCCATTCAAACCGGATCAAAGTATTGTTCGCACACTACTGTTTGTCGGCGGCGATATGAGCTACCGTGGTACCTCGTTGGTCTCCGGCAACAGAGACCTACCAGCAGTAAATTATTCCATACATAAATAATACATGATATTTTGAAGAGAAAATCTGCACGGAACTTGAGAATTGCTGCATCATGACTCTGTTGAGAACTGTGTTGAATTGTTAACTCGTCCAACCGGTACTTCCGGTGGAGTCGTTAAAATTAGGAAACGAGAGAAGGACAGTGACGGATCTTGCGAACATAGGGAAATTGCTTGATTAACTTAGACTAATGTCATAAATGTACCTTGTTAAACACAATACAAGAGCACTATGTCCAGCAGTGGACTTACATCGGGCGAATCGTTGACAATGACGATGTCATAAAAAACAAAGTTTTATATTTTTTTTTGATAATTGGGGTTATAACTAAAAGTAACACGAATTTGATATTATTTGTAGAAAATATCAAATATATGATGTTTTTATAGAAATCGTATTAAGTCATATTGATGTTTTTAAAGTTTATGGAACTGACGGTAACAACAAAGTTAATTGCTTAATTAACCGCAGTTATATAGTGTAGTATGCTTAGTTACTGCACATCTTAAATATTTGATATATATAATGAAAATAGAATAACTACAATTATGCATTTATCACGGGCTGTAAGCGGTCTCGCACTGCAGCTCGCGCGACCTAAGCCAACCTCACCTGCTCGCGGTGCACCTTACTAATCAACAAGCGAAGCTCTGGTTCCACCAACCCGCATTGGGCTAGCGTGGTGGGAAATGCCCCAGGTCCCTCTATGTTAACCCCTATAAATGACAACCCTTGATGCTCGCCGGTACCGGAGGCCATGCTGACTGTGTGAAGGTCACGTGAGGTACTGGTAACGGGCAGCGCGGTATCGACCGGTGTAGAGATCTTTGGGGGAGGCCTATGTCCAGCTGTGGACGTCTAACGGCTATATACTTGAAGTACGATAGACGATATACTTTGAGTTCATGTCGTTATCCAGTACTGATTGTCAGCACAACCAACGAGCTAATTGTAGCCAACATACCGCCGTTGAGTTAAGCATCTTGGGAGACTTCATATTGAGCTTTGGATATATAAAACATTGCAAATAAAGAGAAATATCATTCAGCGATGGTCTTTTATATACGATTACATCAAAAGTGGTACTCCATCAGCCGATAGACGTCTACTGCTGGACATAGGCCTCTCCCAAAGATCTCCTATATCGATCGGTCTGTCCTGTGCCGCCCGCATCACCGGGCACCAGGGGCCGTCGTTTGCAGTGTTTCCTATGGGGGAATTTGGGCTACTTCTCATCACGCTGTCCCAATGCGGGCAGGGTACACCGCGGGCAGGTGAGGTTAGCTTGGGTCGCGTGAGTGCGGGACCCTTTACACCATTAAAAATGGTACATCCTCTTAATAATCACAGTGAAATACTGCCTTGATATATCCCGTTGATTATATACTATAATAGTTTTTTTTATTCAAGGAAGTGACGAGACAAGCAGCACGTTCACCTGATGGAAAGTGATACCCTTGCCTATAACATGACGCTAGTTAACATTATTTAATTATAGCAGCCCATTGTGCACGTATCCCACTAATTTCACTAACTACAGCGCCCTTCAAACCGGAATACTGGCATGATTCAAGTCATGTAGTGGTTTACTTTGATAGGCTTTCAAGATTCTTGCCTTAGTTTCTAGTCTCGGGGTATTAAGAATAGTACTAAGGTAAGCCGTCACTGTGATAGAAGGCAGCTCATAATGGTTTTATGAGCTTCAAAGGTGGGGCTCTCATGACACACTAAGCTAGTCTACGATAGACAAGAAGTACGAGGTGGTTTGGTGTTTGTCACAACAAAGCGTGGATGCTTATGTGCAGTGCAGGGAGGGACACCAGCGTGTTTCCCGTTCCCTTATGCAACGCACGAGGGATTGGGCAACCTAGGTGGTTTTAGTAGGTACAAATCCCACTTAAGGAATAGTTTATTAATATCCTCTTGTCTTCCCGTTTCAGAAGCAGGATATCTTTGGAGGATTCTCCTCGACAAAAAAAAGTCTTTATGATTTAGTCTGTGTCGCAATCATTCTCCCTTCAGTCATTTTTATCGATACGTATATACGATATTATGTGAAAGGGTGTAAAAGGGGTCCCGCACAACAACTCACGGGGCCCAAGCCAACCCCACCTGCTCGCAGTGCACGCTGGTAATCAACAACGAGGCTCTAGCTTCCACCAACCCCCATTGGGCCAGCGTGGGGAAAAGTTCCCCAAATCGGAATGCGGGCGACACAGGAGCGATCGATATGGAAATCTTTGGGTAAGGCCTATGTCCAGCATTAGACGTCTATCGTCTGATGGTGATGGTGGTGGGTTTTCAATCGGTTCCGATTCATTGATTAAATATTAGTAAACATTACCCAAAGTATAGTTTATGAGAGAGATTAGTTACGCTCGAGTATAGCGACTTGGGAAATCATTCAAGTTATTTTAAGTAAATGTCATTTAACACTTTTTCCCTAAAGGCCTTATGTCCTGGTTATAGCGCAGCCGCAATGACGCACACCGCCGTGCCATATATAAACTTTTTGCAATAGTTTGATGTGATTGTATACAGATAGTTTACCTTAAACGCATTTTTCCTTTATTAATGCTAATTTAATTGTTATGTAGCGATATAGCAATTTATTTGCGCACGCCTCAGTATTACACTGCTAAATTAACAGACAGGGTACAGTCTCTGACTCGGTTAATTTACGTCGTTACTTCACAAATTGGAAGGATAATACCAGACGTAGATAGATCTACAGGCAAATAGTACTTAACATAAGAGTAGAAAAATTTGCAGAGATTATGTATATTTTACAAGGTCATTAGAAGACCTAAATTTTGTACGTTGTTTAGGGGTAACAGGGTCAAAGATAGTGTAATGTGCTCACTTATGGTACTCTGGCACTAACGTGTTGCACAGCATCTGAATGTGGTAGCTAATGGTTAAGCAGGTTAAATGGGCTTCTAGATAAATGCGTTTTATCCCCAAAGACTACATCACTATTACCATCAGGTTCCATCAGGTAGGATCGTAATCAAGCGTTAGTTTATATTTGTAAAAAAAAACCCTGTAGCAACAGAATGATACATATTTTTTAAGCAGCTACATATAACAAAGAATAGCTAGGAGCCACTGGGCTCAAACAGGGCTGGACCGTGCTGGAGCGCATTACAGGAGACCTGCGTCCATCAGAGAATGTCCATAGGTTGAAACGATGATGATGATAGTATACAAACTGTAGTCATGAGATGAAGCTATAGGATGTATTCACAGACTATTAGCGATTTCGTGAACAAGGAACACAATTGCTGTTCAGCAATGGCTCGAGTTTAATCTGACAAGGGCAAGATATTGTGATATTATTCATGATGGATATACACCATCACTAGGGTCAGCATTTTGAAATAGCCTGCGTTTCTTTCATTTTTACTCAATGAATAAATGAAACTGATATTAAACGCCGGAAACAAGTGTGGCTCTAGTTAGAATGTTTACACTGCCCGATATTGTGGTCGTCACAATTCCCGAACTACTGTCCAGTAGTACCTTGCCAATCCCCGCTAATTGAAAGACGAAGAATCTTCTCTTTGGACCTATTTTTTCATCTAGCTTTAATTTATGCAAACTATATGAGAAGCTGCGATCTTAAAGAAAACGTCTTAAAAACTGTCCGGAATAGAGCGAAGGGAATTTGTATAGTAGACCTGTCCATGACGGAACTAATGCTAAAAAATTATTTGAAGGTCATCACCCCCACAAAAACTCCCAAAAATTGTACTAGATCTGCCACTTGACGATTTTGATGTAAAAGTAAAAAATTTATAAATCAACTAAAATGAGTATATATCCCGCTCAGTTCCTTGCGTCCATTCTTCTCAGGTCCAAGGCAAGACTTCTCCGAATGGCTGGTACATTTTGAAGTTCACAGCTCTGTAATCTCGGGCTATTAAGAATAGGACTAAGGTATTCCTTGCCTGTCGTATAAAGCGACTAAAAGGACCCTCGGGTTCATGAGCCTTAACAGGGGGGGGGGGTTAGAGTTCAATAAGCGAGTCTTAGGGGGACGGCAAATAGAGACGGCACTCAGAGAGACCACCGAGGGGGTTTTAGTAGGTAAAAGCCCCACATAACCTCGTCTTCTCCCCAAAAGCACGGTATCTTTTATGATTTGACCTTCAATAACTGAACGATTGTTTCTATGTTGAATAAAAATTGTTGACATTGACTCAGTTTTTGTGTCTCAATAAAGTGAATTGAGATGTTTACATTTTTTTATTGACAATAACTTAAAACTTGACATAAATTCCGCGTTAAGTGACAATGAGGCCGAATACGTTATAGCGTGATTGTCTAAAATACTCCTCTGTTCTCACGATAGGAATGGTACCATAACAGTCAAATTACGTCTTCACTGTTGGGGCACAGGCCTACCCTCAATATGAGGACGATGGGACTATGGTCGCCGCGCAGGCCCAATACGGATTGGTGACTTCACAGATACCTTAAAATAAATTCTAATTCACGTCCAGGTTTCCTCGCGATATTTTCCTTCACCGTTTGTATTTCGTTGTTGTTACTAAAGTTCACAAATGTACATAAATTAGATGTTAAAGTTATCGGTATATGCCGAGATTAGAACCTGCGACTTTCGAAATGAGGGCAGCACGCACTAACTATTAAGCCAACGAGCTACATTCATAGGAATGGTACATGGAACAGAGGGCGGACTTAATGCCTATTTGGCATTCTCTGCACGATCACCCAGAGAGATATTCGTAGAATCTTTGGTGGAAATAAATATATTATACATACATAACCAGACAATATTATAAATAATACGTATATAAAGATAAATAACAAATACTTCATATAAAATACATGAGACTGGTTGTGTCTCCGGTTAATGGAGACGAAGTATCCTGATAAGTTGGTGAACTTGTAATCATATATTAATTTACCATAGTTGTATACATCAGAAATCACTTGAGAAATTATTATTTAGATCAGTCCAGGGAGCCAAGGTATGCAGTGCTTATTTGCCTGCATGGAGCACACGGCTGCTTGTCGATAGGCAGCTGAACGGATTGGATATAAAAAATCCACCACTATTGGTCTTGGTGGAACTCTTTCCTCTTGGTTCTCTCTTCTCTCGTGGTAGATGTTACCGTTTTCTTCTTGTTACAAATTCTAGTGCCGGCCTACCCCGTTCTTGGTTGAGGCGTGATGCGCCAATTCGCACACAATTAGCCGCGAGCAGGGCCGGGCCCGAGCGGCGCGTCGTGCGGGAGGCGGCCCTGAGCATGCTCACCGTCTCCACAATCAGTACACACACGATACGTCAACGTTTTAATATCCGGCGACGTCTTCCTCCACGAAACTAATAGTTTATTTAGAATCGGTACGAAAATGTTATATTTTTTTAATTCTATAATTTAATTCACCTGTTTAGTGCCTTTTTAAACTTTTTTTTATTCTACGAAGCAATGAGATTAACGAAACATTGACATGATGGTAAATGACACGCACGTCCATAATAACGTGGTACTAGTTAGACTGGTATACACTGCACCATATTGTGCTCGTCGCCTTGACACATGAAATATTAACTCTCGTTACCCCAGTAATTCCAATAGCAGCAGCGCCCATCAAACCAGAACACGGTAATGTGGTTATAATATAATAAAGTTCACTGAAGAAGAATAAAGTTATGTAATGCAGCAACGCGGTAGTAAGTGAAAAAGTTGTAAAAAATATGACAAATATTCTATTACATACAGATCCTTTTGCTATAAAATAGACATAGCCCACCCCCATAAGATCTCAACATTGATCGGTCCCGCGCTGCTCGCATCCCATGGGTTCCCGCGAGTCTCACCAGATCGTCGATCCACCTTGTTCGAAGCATTCCAACACTACATGTACCGGTACGCAGGAGCCACTCGAGGACTTTACTGCCCCATCGGCCGTCGGTCTTTCGAGCAAAGTGCTTAGCCCACTGCCACTTAAGTCTAGAAATCTTGTAGGCTATGTCGGTGACTTTAGTTCTTCTGCGGATCTCAATAGTTCTGATTGGATCGCACAGAGAAAATCCGAGCATATCCCTCTCCATTGCCCTTTGGATGACTTTAAGCATTTTTATAAGGCGGACAGTAAGGGGTCACGTATCGGTTCCGTATGTCAACACCGGTAACACACAGACGTTGAAGACTTGGTGCCTTCAGAGACTGCCCACACACACACACACACATACACACACAGTACAGACATATAATGAAATTTGCACACAACTTGTTATTGGTAAAATCGGTACTGGGATTGTTTCTCAATAATTTTTCTTCTACAATAGTTAGCGTTTATCATTAACAAGAGGTCATTAACTAAAACTGGTGGCGGTGGGGAAAACCCTGATACCGTACACCTCATATATGTAAATCTACGTAAAGACTTTGCTGTGTTCCGGTCGTTAATAAGAGGGTGTAGTATGGACTAGTACTCTTCGCTAATTTCTGTGTAATTTTCACTTAAAATTATGTGAAATTTTTAAAGCGTATTGTAGATAAAAAATCTATAATAATTAATGAATTAAAAAGATTATTAAATGCTTGACTTTAAGTGAAACTTAAGCAAATACTTGATTGAAGTGGTGACGGTGCTATCAGGTGTACAAGTGTTTTTGATTAGTGCTGTGTAGTGGCACTTATTGAACTAAATTGAGAAGGATTTATAGTTTCTTTGTATTAAATTAACCATTTATGTACATTATAACCCACCAACCCGTATTGGGTCAGCGTGGTGGGAAATGATCCAAGTCCCCCTTATATTAAACCCTACAGACCACGGCTCCTGGTAGCGCAGGATCGATCGATGTGGGGATCTTTAGGAGAAACCTATGTCCAGCAGTGGACGTCTATCAGCTGATGATGATGATGTACGTCATAAGCCAGCAGGAGTCCACTGCTGAACATTGGCGTCCCCATGGAACACCGGAAAGTATATGCGTTACAGTAAACCAACAGGATTAAAATGTACTTGCATGCCGTTTCTTGGGAGAGGTCTTTATCCAGCAGTGGACTGCCGCGGACTGATGTTAAGTATAATAAAAATTAAATAACTATTTTCACACTACATCAGTGTATATGCAGTACTTGTGTATCAGAAAGACAGCCACGTATATATACTGTATGTCTCGAACAAGCTTTGATTTGATTCCCACTGACTTTGGGAAATCAAGGATCATATTGAGATTAAACTAAAAAGCTCCGCAAACAGTTTTTGTGAATATGTGATATTTTCCAACTTACACTTGGCCAGCGTGATGGATAAATGGATTGACTACATTCTTAAGACAAAAGGTTCCTAGTTTCAGCTGTGGGAACTTTGAGTGGGTTGGTCATTATATACATCATGTGTAACGTGTACATTATTGCCTATAGTTAATTTCCTATGTTAATAAGAAGTGTACTTTTTACATAATAACTTGCATCACACTGTACAATAGTGATCTGGGACCTACTCCGCGCTCACCGCACGCAAACACAAACAACTTAAGATAACACAATCAAATAATAAGGACATACGATTATTATATTTAATTAATAAAATGATCTACTGATTGCACCGGTAATTAATCACTCGACCTAATTAATAACTAACAAACATACCTACTGAACAATATGTAATAGTTTGTTTGGACGAATATGTTGGATGTGGTATTTATGGTATAAAGGTAAAGGTAAGGTAAGCCGCAAATATACTGTGGCCATGTTTATACACATCTCATATGAAGTTACCATGTTAACATAACTTTTGGTAATAGGGGAAGTTAGATTAATTTTAGTACGCTAAAACCGTAGGCTAATACCTAAATACCTTTTCTGTACAAAGTAATATTTTCTTATATTAGAGAATGATATATTATGGGTCGGATGAGAAAACCCGCGACTTGTGATTCGTTAGGAAATCAAACTATTATAATTAACTAAGATATCCATCCCCTCATCTTTCGTTAAGTCCTCTGTTTTCAAAAGAACGGGCTCTCGAAGTACTACAAGGAATACGCAGTGGTATTGTTTTACAACATAGCCAGAGTAATAGGGGATGGTTTTGAGGTGGCCGCCCGCAATGTAATATAGGCGACTATCGGAGATTTAGTGCGTAGAAATCATACACAAGTTACTAACAAGACCATTAGGTAATTTACTTACAGCATTATATCGCCTTTAGACATACTGTAGCAAGTATCGTCGTTAATAACATCATTATTAACAACGTCCTTTACACCATAGCTGCAAAGGTATTCAGATACCGTCTCCGGCAAAAAGATCAACAGCCTGCAATACTTGTTTAAATTTTAATCATGTGCCTAATATAATCTACTTATAACTTTACTCCGCTGTACCTAAACTCTTCCCATCACCACGTCAACTGGTGAACAAGAGCCTTTCGTATGTTTTAGTACTGCAATTATGAAGATAAGTCCAGCCTCGGCAGCGATACTTCAAGTTATTGTTCGCATCCTGGTGCGAGAATTTAAGTTCTTGTCCGTGTAATGGTTGATGATTATGTAAATTGCAGCGTGCATTGTTTTAAAACAAATAATACGTTTAAAAATTATTAAAGTTTCTGAATGAAGCAGGAAACGATAATTAACACCATTAAAGTTTTTATTGTATGGATTCGAAATGAACAGTAATCTCGGTGGCAAATGGTGACACGCGGCTAACATCAATCCTCCGCCGGAAACCATATAGACAGCGTCAGAACATTATTGTATTCTGGTTTCTGGGCTGTTAGTGAAAATATTGGAGGATTAACATTTATATCTATATGCGGTCTCGTTAATCACACACAAATAAACCAAACTCTCTATTATATTATTATATATATTAAGTGTAAGACGCACCGTTAAGATACTGTTATTATCCATTAAAACCTCATTCACAAAAATATTCTCATTTCACAGCCACACATCCACACATACAATAACGTTACATCCAACCTCTTTCTCAAAGACTGCCTCATATTCACAGCTAGAACTAAACTAAATTTCTGTCAGACCTGGATTGGGAGAGAGAGAGAAGGGTTAATACCTGGATGTGGAACTCTAGCGCCAGGATAATTCTTATTAATATTTTATTATATTTTTAGTTATATTTTTCATATATTATCGTAATATACGTGTAATTCTGCCGTTGCAATTAGTATTGTGGCGGTCGCGGACACAAGCGCACCTTAGTTTCGGTTACCATCATCATCAGCCGATAGACGTCCGCTGCTAGACATAGGCCTTACCCAAATATCTCCACATTTTCTGGGATTCATTTGGGAGGACTTGGGCCATTTTCCACCACGCTGGCATAATACAGGTTGATGGGAGCTAGAGCCTCGTTTGTTGATTAGCAGGATGCAACACGAAGAGATGAGGTTTGCTTGGGTCCTGTGAGTTCTTCTGCGGGACCCCTTACACACCCACGTTGTTAAATATTGAGCAAAACTAATATAAACCAAAGTGTTTCATTTTATTCGTTTTTAACAAATTTAAATGGCGCAAATCCTCCTATATGAACCCTTACAGTCGAGCCCTAGTGCCCGGCAGTACCGAAGGCTATGCTAACTGCAGCGCAGAACCGAACGATGTGAGATTTTTTGGAGGCCTAAAAATCCAGCAGGGAACATCGGCTGATGATGATGATTCAACAACGTTGATATTATGGGTAAGCAATGAACAACGTACATTTACATCAACAAAATGAGATGATGGATTCGCTTGAGACGTGGTGATAAGGGAAAGTTTAACGGATCGCTGTGTCCAATCCATTCATCACCGTCACCGTTAAGATGTTAAGCTGGACAGAGACAGAGAGATCAAGTTTACATATTCTTTATACTTACTAAAGTACCAAATTTATTGTTTTCGTAGATACCTAGAGTTGTAGTTGTTTTATTATACATTTTTTTTGTTTTCATTGTCGACTGCTGGTGATGGTTTGGATCGCAAAATAAATAGGCCGACAGTTCGTCATCACAAAAGTCTAAATCACTTACATCATATTTCACAATATTAAACTTTTCCATTAAATAAAAATAACTTAACTGCTTAGGTATACGTATCGTATAAGTGCAACTTACTACTCGGTACAGTAGTACACACACACACACACACACGACCACACCGCGCGAGATGCGGAGCAACGTTTGGGAAACAGGAAAATAAGTTTTTTTTTTATTTATTTTTTTCAATTAAAAAATTCAAAACGACGTATAAATGCAAATGCCTCATTAATTTAACGTGATAATGTAAATGAGTTATAAAGGAAATTTTCAGAGCTTATCAGTTAATTAACCCCGCCTACCAAATTTCTACATGTACTCTCCGTGAGTAGTTTCCTCAGTGCTGAAGGGCATAGCATCTTAGTGATAATCCGCTTTTTAAATTCTCTTCTCTATGAACTTAAAGGAAGTTTAATGTAAATCCCTACAAGTTACTCTCCGCCTGCGTTGCTGGCTGTAATACCCTCGCAATTCCTTTTGGAGGTGGAATTTTGTAAGATCCGTTTTCAGCTGATCTATACTCGGCAAAAATATATTTTTTTTATGTTTTACGAAGCGTCGAGACGAGTGGGACGTTCGCCTGATCAACAACGTGGTGCGCCTTGAAATATAAGATTTTCAGTTTCGTTACCCCAGTAGTAGCACTAGCTATAACGCACTTCAATCCGGAAAAAAGTAATGTTTGCACGCTACTGCTTGACGGCGGAAACATGCACTGCGGCAGTACCTACCTAGACGGTCTCCAGGATCAAAGACCTACCACCAATAAAACATTCATACCAAATTGCAAGACTTCAGGCCTTATAGTTTCAGAGATATCATGATGAGTCTCTACTTAGGTGGAAATCCTTTAATGTATATAGATTATATCGCCTTGAAAATTACTTAAAAGATACAAGACTGTGTATTGTAACACTATCTGCCTGCGAGTTGTAACAAAGAGAAAATATTTGTTCAGTTACACATACATTTACCAATTTTCAAAGTTACAGTTAATATTAGAATATTGTACCAGATATTTCTATAAGTTTAATCTTTAATACAACAGTAGCCTAAGTTACCCACAAACCTGACCTTTCACTATAAAATCTATTGATGGAGATCGTGTGAACTAGTTTACGGCAAATAGTCGTAACAAAGGGAAATTAATTTTTTTTATTCTCAATTTTATATACATTTATGTATACTAACTTACAAATTACATTATGCTGAAAAAAAAATCGATTTTTTTTAATAAGAGCTACCTAAGTTAATCGGTAAATGAGGTATTTGTATAATTATTAATATAATCTACAGTTTGCGAAAACGGTTAGTAAGTACGAATCCGTTGAAAAAGGAGCTTAGTTGAAGAGTAAGCAAGCCGTCTGGCTCATAAAATATAAAAAAAAAATACAGTAAGTCCTTAAATAGTCACAGTAAGTAAAGTCTGCTCGTCGCGCCAGATGGGACGATATACAGTAATTTCACTAGCTACAGTGGCCCACAAATCAGTATACAGTAATGTTGCACAGTACTGTTTATCGGCAGGAATAGGAGCTGCGGTGGTACCCAGACTGTCTCCGGCAACAGACACTTACTAGTAAAGTTTAATAATTAAAAATCAAAAATCTATTGATAGAAAATAAAAACTTTATAGTTCGACTTAATAGTTCGTGATTAAAAATATATATATATAATGACGCGTCGTACTGTACAATGGACACGCAGTACATCTCCCCAGTGCACAGAGACAATTGTCTATTATGCTAGCTTCTTCTCGGGTCGGCGGCAGACCGCTGCCGGGATTGGACGAGGACCCAACAGCGCATGCGAACATTGAAAATAGATCATTGTATAGAGTTGGAAACCAAGCTGCAATCGTGATGGTAACCGTTAATTTTTTTTTCGAGGAACTGACGCGACCTACGAGACATTCATGATGGTAAATGATTCGCCTGCCTATAACACGGCGCTGGTTAGGATGATATACACTGTACCATATTGAACTCGTCTTTAGACCCGTTAACCCATTAACCCGTTAAGTCCCTTTAACCCAGCAACTTCATTGGTTACAGCGCTCTTCAAACGAGATAAAAGTAATGTTTGCGCACTGATGTTTTACGGCGGGAATAGAAGTTGGATTAGTATCTATCTAGATCGTCTCCAGCAACAGAGACCTACCACTAATGAGTATACCGAGTCGAGAGCAATCACTGTTGCATTAGCGATTTTTTTTTTAAATAAGAAATACTTTAGTTGCTAGTTCAGCAGACAATAGCAAACAGGAAACCATTAAATTGAAATTTCTTTACAATTCTACTTGTTTTTTTTTTTTTCTAGGAAGCGTATATAATTTTCTTAAATAAAATTACGGTCAATTACCAATAGGAACATCGGCTATACGGACAGCTAAACAGTTAATTTTGGACACAAGCAAAAAAAACACTGAGATTAACAATCCAATCTGTGATGTATATATATCACTAAGGAATTGTTAAATACATGAAGACGTAATATAAATATTTTAAATATAAACTAAAAATCACACCAATTAATCAAATATATATCTTTTACACTTATGTAAAAATTATATATAACAGGTAATTAATTAATTCATAACTAAGTCGCAGAAAGACAGACTAAATACCCTAAGTAGCATTCTTCTTAGTCGACGCGTTCAGTTGAGCCAGGGTATGTTTAAAACATTAGGAGTTAGGCGATGATATAACATATATATGAAATATATTAGATATTCGCCAAAAAAATATATATATATGTACATACTGGGTGTTATGAGACCGCTTCCGAAAACGAAGACAGACTATAGTACTGACGACTCCTGTGATGATGGGACGTAAATAAAATCAATCCTGATTAAAAAAATAATAATCATATTTTTAAAACGTTTTATTAGCATTATTTAAGCTCTATCATGTTAGTACAGCTAAGTGAACAGATAAATTACTAAAAAAAAACCAGCAATGAAACACGGTATCAAAAACAGCTGATGCTCGGATCAAAGAATGCGCGGGCGCGCAATCTAAATGCTCCGTGGCCCTATGGCATAAGGTCCAAATTGAAACTAAATACATATCGAGTTCCCGCCGCGCCCGGCTAAATAGTGCTAATAAAACGTATTAAAAATATGATTTTTTTTTCTTAATCAGAATCTATTTTATCTACGTCTCATCATCAAAGGTGTCATTAGTACTATAGTCTGTCTTCGTTTTCGGAAGCGGCCTCCCTAACAACCTGTATAATTTTTTATTGTACATGTTTAGTATATTTGTCATTGTTCAGTATTGAAATAATATAATATAATATATAACTGAAATTAAAATTATCAATGCGGACAGAATCGCGAGTGTAAGCTATTAATGTGGATTTACTGGTGGTAGTGTCTCTGTTGCTACATACCGTCAAGGTAAGTACCACCGTAGCACCTATTGCAGCCGACAGACAGCACTGTGCCAAACATTACCGTGTTCCGGATTGAGGGAAGTTGTGGCTAGTGAATTTACTGGGATAAGGAGACAGCAAGACGTCTCAAAGCGACGAACGCAATGTGATGCAGTGTCCTAACTAGCGCCACGTTGTTATGAGCAGGCGTATCACTTACCATTACGTGAACGTCGCGCTCGTCTCGTCGCTTCCATTAATAAAAAAAATCTATAACAATTTCTAAGGAACCCATCCAGATAATAATCAATAAGAAAATAATAAAATGAATTATTATTAACAAGCACTTGATAAGTAAACTTTAAATATGAGAGAGAATAAGTAAAGCACTTTAAGAAGAAGATATAATAAAATATTCTCATATATATATTTATATACAGTATAACTTACGTACAAAATTAAATATTATAGAATTATTGAGTAGCTGTGTGTATACTTCACTGTCACTGAACCACAGAACAGAATCGAATAGAATTGTATTTTCCGTTTGTCTACGAGCACGCCGGTGGCTGAACCGGGCGGCTATATGGTAGCGCGGTGGAGGACTAGTTTTCTCACCGTTAGATAAAAATATATAAGTAGCGAGGTATCAGGCTTCCGAGAGAGTTGCGCACATATTGACAGTGCCGCGGCAATACAAATATATACACGGCACACAGTGCACACGCGGCACACAACCCTGTGGCGAGCAGTTATAAACATTTGAATCTTTATGTTGTTTGACACATCGGTGGTAGGCAGTCGGAGACCGTCCAGGTACCAGCGCAGCTCCAATTTCTACCGCCAAACAGTACTGTGCAAACTCTGCTGCGTTCCCGTTTGAAGAGCGCTGTAGAATAATAGGGAAAGTCGTTTGCAATAGAGAAAAATCATGGGTAGACAACAAAGAGTGGATCAATGTCAAGAGCACCGTGCAGCTGATCCACCTGACGCGCAACCGAAAAGAATTCGCAGAACTGGTGTCCAATCTTCACTAGTTGGAGGAGCACATGGAGAAGTAGTCAGTCAAATGACTGAGACTATGTTAATACATCTTATGTCTGAAAGTGACCAGCACAGCAATGTGTTCCAGTGTGTACCATCCTAACTAACGCGATGTTGTTGTGGATCGGTGTTACTTACCTTCAAAAAAAATCTTACTACCACAACCTATTAACAACCAAATGTGCTAGAATCCAACCAGAGCGTAAACCAGATACTCAGCAAGCTGTTAACCGCTGCACCACGGTAGTCAAGTAACACTTACCATCAGGTGAAGGACTGCACGTTGCCTCTATTTATAAGTTGTGACAATTATTTACGATGTACTATTTGCAATATTGACTGCAACGCGAAGCTTAGATTTAGTCATCCGAAATGAATCTGAAACGACTGATACTGTAGCACGAGGAGCTGGTGACGTCACGTGTTTACTCTACACTACATGTCCGCACCATAGACAACATTGCAACCTATTTACCATCAATTTGTATGGTAGAAAAATACTTATATCTTTCTAGTTAATTTTACCCTTTAAAATTTTATTTTCTTTTGTACTCGTACATCATGATTACACGACCGACTATCGTGGTGGTAAGATACGCCTGCACTTATAAATGTAGCTGTAAGTAGCATGTTCATCATCATCAGCCGATGGACGTTCACAGTCGGACATAGGGCTCCCCCAAAGATTCCCACATCGATGGGGTAGGGATTCATATGGAGGGATATAGGCCGTTTTCCACCACGCTGGCCCAATGCGGGTTAGTGAGGGCCACAGCGTCGTTCGTTAATTAGCATGGTGTACCACGAACATGTGAGGTTGGCTTGCGTCCGTTGAGTGCGGGAACCCTTACACCCCAGCATATTCACAGTGCATCATATTGCGACAGCAGCTTTAAGAACTAGGACGTTCTTATAGAAACAGGTTGAGGAATTAAACGATTTTTTTTGGCAGGAAGGTAATCTTCACAAGTTAACCTACTTATGGGTGGAAGTGGAGTTATGTGTTATTTGTATCAGTTACAACCCTTTCGTTGGTCATTCTCGGTGCAATGCGGGAGGCTTCAAGATCTTTTCCGTGCACTATACCGAAAGACGTCCCAGGGAAGGCCGTAACTCTCTCCAGCACCTTCTAACAACTAAGTTCGTCTAGTTGACGATGAGGGTTGCTAAATTCAAATCTCGAACTCGAAAAACTCTTTCAAGGGCACCACAGATTTAACATCAATGTTTTTTTCTTTGGGTCCACCAGGTTACATTAACGAAGGTTTCACCACGTCAGAAAAGGCAATGGGAATTGGCTGTGTAATACGAAATATCTAATACACATATTAACGTCTATTTTACTGATACCACGCGCTCGCGTACACAGGAAATGATAGTTTGTGTGTTTGTTTGTTTGCACGCGTGAGAAATTATTTTCTGAGTAGTCTCACAATGAGAAATGTTTGCGCTGCCGCTTGTTTGTTGTGGTGCACGATAAACTTACATATCACCATTAAGTATCACTGCTCGTAGGTCTCAGTTATCGGAGACCGTTCAGGTAGGTGCCACCGCAGCTTCTATATCTGACGCCAAATAGTAGTGCAAACGATAAACATACCATTGTTTAAAAAAAATTAATACGAACAAAAAAATTTGAAAAAATAAATAAATAAAAAGTAAGAAAGAGTAAAACAATATACGCGAAAAACAAAATTATTCATTTGTATACACCTAATTATATTTATCGTAATACTTTCAATTTGCCAACCGGTGTCGCACCGGCGATGCGGCGGCGGTGGGGCCGCGGGGGAAGAGGAGTTTCGGTATTGCGATGCGCCGTTCTCCCTATCCTCCGCGGCCGTTAACAGGTAGCGGCGGGTCTAACATCTCTCTGCCGCGGGGAGCCGGGAGAGGTTTTCTCCCGTGGCTCCCATGGCCTCTGGGCGACAGCTTCGGGGGAACCGGTCGCCCGCACACGCATGAGGTCGAGGAGGGGGCGCGCTGCATGTTCCGGCGCGCCCTGGGAGGGTTCATCCCTCCCCCCGAGGTGGGGCCGCGCAAGCGGCCAGCGCCGGCAGGGTCGCGGTTGTGTGCGTACCCGCGTTCCCGTGACCCTGCCATCGTGGCGATGAGGAGGAACATCGTAGGGGTTTTAGTCGGTGCAAGTCCGACATAACTCGTCCTTGCCCCCGCGAGGACGAGTATGCGTAGGCATTTCCCCCACGTTAAACAAAAAAAAAATACTTTCAATTTAAAGTTTTTTACGGCTTCTAAGTTATATTCAAATCGCGGGGACAGTGCGACCCGTAGCCATAAATTAACTTTTTTCATCAAAGTACGACCCGGAACAAGCAACAAGTTTCAAAGCTATAATTTGACATAATTTGCTGTAAATTAACTAAATAATGTAATTGAGTCCAGATGCGCTCAAAATCATAACGTAGCATCTCTCACTCAATATAAATAAAATCGCGATAAAATCGAAACGTTTAAGGCACAGCATCTCTGATGAGTGCACACACCTACATTTTACACACAACCAAATAATATGATCTACCATATATATTAATGTATTAGAAAATAAACTGTGAACGAGCAGAAGTGTTCCGTGGTCCCCGGCACGGGCGGGGGCGGCGCTCGTCGACCGCTGCGGCGCAGTGGTTTGCGCAGGCCGGTATAGATGGCGATCTTATTAAATCAAATTAATTTACAGCACATTCAGGTATCGTCATCATCATCATCATCAGCCGATAGACATCCACTACCGAACTTAAGACTCCTGCAAAGATCTCCACATTCAAGTATAATTGCTATTTATATGTTATTAAATTATCTATGAGATGTATATATATATAAGAGATATCAAGAGATTCATTGTCTCGTCACGAGATCTTCGAAACCATTAACACACAAAATTTGGTAGAAGTAATACTTACCATTCAGAGGTCAGCTAAGAATGGATTTTACAAAATTCCTTTTCTAAACGAAGTTGCGTGTACATTAAAAACGGGCACCCATCTGGGGGCGATGGGTTGCGGCCGGGTGGGGATTTTTCTGTCAAATTTGAAGTGTAAATTTCAAATCTAATTCTATATATCCCCCAGCAAAGCAGGGGAGGGGATGTGGGAACAGCTAGTTCTATATCCAAAATTTAGGAGCTATGCTGCAGTGTCTATTTGTCTGTACAGAGCGCACCTCTTTACCAGCGGAATTGCGATTGGAGTGGAGATCTCTGGGAAGAATCTTTGTCCAAATTTCCAAAAACTAACAAATGATTCTATATTCGTATTTCCTTTTATTTTAAAGCGCAATAATCGGCAGGTCTTTAATATGACTATAAGTATGTTGTTAAGTATGAGTATATTAGAGGAATTCTGAAAGTTGCTTCAGTGACAGAGAATCGAAATTGAGGACCAAGAAGTTAGCGTGGTGCGGGCATGTTGTGCGGAGGGATGAAGGACATATAACTAAGAAAGTAATGAGAATGAATGGGGATGGTTATAAGGGTAGAGGAAGACCGAAGATGGTGTGGATGGATTTTGTGATGGATGAAATATGTAAGAAGAGTGTGAACTCCGATATGACGGCTGATAGAGGGATATGGAAGAGAAGTACATACTGTGCCGACTCCACATAGCTGCTAGAAGTGCAGGAGAAAGAAGTGTGTTGTGTTAGTTGCGATCTTTAAATAACCGTATTTCCCTCATCATGACGAAACATAAAATAACCCGCCTCTGACCACTAATTTCACCTTTCTGATTTAAAAGTAGTAATTTTTTTACACTACTTTTTGATGATAGTAAAATATATATACACAAGCAATATATATATATATCCTTTTATATATCCTATAGTTATATAGTCTATATATCCTTTTGATGCGTTAGGATCGTTGGGAAAACGACGACGCTCGCTTTTACTGTTTCACTTCGTTACCGGAAGTTAATTAATTTCGTGTAGAATTCCTAATTTAGAATTAATTACTTTCAATATGTTATTTACTGTATTCATTAAATTAATGCTGCGTAATAGTGAATTGTAAAACGATGGAACACCATTGAAAACCTGCGCTGTACGGGACCACTATCAGACAAACAAACAGCCGACTCATTTCCTGTTACCGAAATTACCTTACAAAACATTAGTAACACAGCGTTTTGTTGTAATTCCAACAAATTATTATTAACTTAAATAAAATAAGGGAAACGGTGGTAATGTTTAATTACTGCAAAAATTGTATACGCTGCATCATAATCCACTAGTCGCCTTGAGTTGTAAGATGTTTAAACTCTTTACTCCAATAGTGTAGCTCCAACACCCGTCAAACCAGAACACAACGATGTTTGTACACTACTGTCTGGCGGCCTGTCTACCGCCAAATATTGCAGTTTAAACCGAGAGGATCCCCGGCAACAGAGATCATCTAAGATAGGTACCACCGCAGCTCCTATTGCAACAGACAGACAGTATAGTGCGAACATTGTTACATTCCGGTGTGAAGGGTGTTGCAACTAGCTGAAATACTTGAGTAATGAAATTTAACATCCTAATGTCTCAAGGCGACGAGCACAATGTGATGCAATTTATAAAATCCTAACTAGTACCACATTGTTACGCATGTACATATCATCATCTTCTTCGTTCGGTACCACTCGTGATAGAATGGTCGTGGTCATCACTTCAGGTGTTAATGGTAAGCTTAACATCTACCATCAAAGCATTGAACGTTTCGCTCGTCTCGTATTTTTGTCGCATAAAAACATGTTTTCAGTCATGTTAGTCACTATAAATCATCTGCACAACACGCATGCGTGTGTGTTAGTTTTGAATAGTATAATTTCGTAAATAACTTCTATTATATACGAGTATGTACCCTTTGTATGAGAAATTTGAAATAAATAAAATGATAGACTACATGTAAATGTTATGGACTCCACTGGCATTTACCCTTAATTTTTTTTTCCATCGAAGGGACGAGACCAGTGAGTTCACTAGATTGTAAGGATGATATACACGACACCACATTATTCTCGTTCTCTTGGGTCATAAGATTTCGATATCCTAGTGATTTTACTAGCTGCAGCGTCCTTCAAACCGGAACACAATGTTTGCACATTATTGTCCAGCGGTGGTATCTACCTAGACGGTCTCTGCTATAAAAGACCTACCACCAGTGAATATCTCATTCAGCGGTTTGCAGCGACCTTCACTTAACCGCCGGTCTACTTTGAGCGGAGCCTTTAGCCAGCATTATCTTCTCCATCAGCTGTTAGACCTTCTAGCAATGTGCAGGATGCGGATAGTGCAATACCGAATGGAATAGATCTTTGGAGGAGGTTTACGACCAGCAGCATGCATCTGTCAGCTGATGTTTCATCCGATGACCTTGTATTATACTATTTTCACTGATATTGAGGCCAGGCTTTCAGGTGACAACGACACGGAAGATACTCCGAACAGGTGAGTTGACAGCTGAACTGTATTAGCAATATTATGGCGTCAGATTTATAACAAGAGCAAAACCTTACCTGCATCATGTGACCCAGAATCGAACCAGGTTGTATAAGCAAATTTCCTTATTTAAGATAATGAGTTAGAATTTCTTTTCCAATTTATCACGCGGTTATCAGTGTTCAAATAAAATAACATGAACATTTTCCACGGTTATAGAGCTCGTTATCTGGAGGTGGACCGCTCGTTATGTAACTGCGTCTGTGCGACGCAAAACCGCATATCATTCGATAAGAAATCTGCGAAAGATATTTTTATAGCACAGAACAATGACACCAGTAGATGATGGTCAAACATTGCTTAGGATATTTTCTTTTTATTCCAGACAGCGACGAGACGAGCGGGACCTTCACGTGATGGTAAATTATACGTCTACCCATACCAACGTGGCGCTAGTGAGAATGGTATATGCTGCACCACAATGCGCCGGTCGCCTTGAGACATAAGATATTAAGTCTCGATACCCCAGTAATTACATTAGCTACAGCATCCTTTAAATCGGAACACGATAATACTTGCGCACTACTGTTTGGCGGCCGAAATAGATGCTGCGGTGGTACCTACCTAGACGGTCTCCGGCAAAAGACCTACCACTAGTGCACCTTTTAACTATGTACCAAAAATGCCAGTGTAGTCAGCAACTCATATTTTTGCCGCTAATTTATAAAAGACATTTCCACCTGTATAGAGACTCGTCACGACATCTCTGTAACCATGAGGCCTGGAGACTTTATATTTGGTAAGAATATTCCTTTTGCCGAGTATAAGTCAGCTAAGAATGGATTTTACAAAATGTGGGGTAACATTGTAAAATCCATCCAAACAATTACAAAAGGGGTTATGGGGGTGTTATGGTCAGCGAATCGGTCGGGGAACAGTTAATAGTTGTTATATTTCCTCCTTGTGAAGGTATATATAAATAGCGAAATTACTGAAGTAATGAGACCTGAATAATGAGACACTACATGCTTATGGCCAACGTTACTTATTTGTACCATGACTTGTTTAACATATATACGCCGTCTGGACAAGACACTTAAGCTACCCAATAAAATCATGGGAATTTAATCTCATCCGCACAAACATTTTGACATCATTAAGCTTTTCATAGCTTGTTATAGAATAACATAAAGTTTAATGGACATCATCAACAGTTTGAAGAGCTACAGCGTATAAATCACCGTAAGTCTTACACAGACCGGTACTTCCCCTATCTAACGGCTACGAAATTATAAACAAAGTAAACTCATATTAAATATTGCCTATTGCCCACACATAATATTATTAAGAAAAGCAACAGAAAAAAGAAGATATTTTTGGAAGTGAGACAAGTACACCAAAAGCATCATCAAAATCAGTAAAACTTTTACAGAAGCACTGTTCCACCAGACGACTAGACTATGTGTGATACACAATAAACTCGTTACTCTATTTTTGGAGTCAGGGTTAAAACTAGATACTTCGACTCCGGTCCTGAAACAATATTATGTAATACTTTACACACGTAATGATATGCGTGCATCAGGTCAACGAAATCGCGTTGTAAACATCTTACAAGATTATCATGATAATGGAGCGGCGGAGATCAATAGGTTACACAAGTAATACATGACACAATATATAATATAATGGCCTATGAACTGCAGGTACTAACCATTAATCTTTCACGTGATTAATGGTGACTAGAATACGTTGTATTTTAATTTGGTGAAGATCTCTTCACAAATGATATTAGTATGAGTAGGCAGCAAGCTATTTAAGTGAAGGTCGCATTTGTCCTGAAATGCCTTTACTTTTTATCTTTATCTCCACATGGTTCTAGCTTCGGCATATCCTAGAGCAGATAGAATGTTGGGTCTCAATATAACTTGTACCAGGTCGATGTTTGACCCGGCGGATCACCGCGTTGGTAGCAGTGCTTGCGGCAAACCCGCTAAAAATAAGAAGGGGAAATCCGCTCAGGCTCAAGCGTCCCAGAAACTCTCCGATCCACCGGCGAGCACCTCTGGAGCAGAGAAGGACGTGCAAATGGACCTGTAATTGATGGCCAACATAAAGATACTGCAGGCCAACCTTAACCACTGCGCCCGAGCACAGGACCTGATGGTCCATTCAATGGCGCAGTGGCTTATCGATATCGCGGTTGTGGCTGAACCCTATCGGGTTTTACCCCGAAACGACTGGGTCGGGGACAAAGATTCTCTGGTCGCACTTGTCCTCGGTCCCAAAATCACAGTTCCCTCACCAGGGAGCGTGATTAGGGGCCACGGCTTTGTCGCCGCCAATCTCGGGTTGCTCACAGTTGTCGGGACATACTTCTCCCCCAACAAAACGCTAGCAGAGTTTGAGTCTTTCCTCGACCAACTCACGCCGCTAATCGGCAACGCCTCTTGCCCTGTAATTGTCGCTGGAGACTTCAATGCGAAATCAACGCTATGGGGATCGCCAGCGACAGATACGAGGGGTCGGACGGTTGTCGAATGGATGACAGCGGTAGGCCTGGTCGCCGCAAACAGAGGAACTGTAGGCACATGCGTCCGACACAACGGACAGTCAATTGTCGACATAACGCTGTCGAGTGCCAACATCGCCCAGCGAATAACACAATGGCGAGTGCTGGATCGGGTAGAGACGCTATCGGATCATCGATACATCCGTTTTGACGTCTCTGCCCGAAACCCTAGCAGTGCAGCAAGGGCTCTCTCTGCAGGGAGCGGCCCGAGGTGGGCGCTGAAGCGGCTAAATGAGGAAGTCCTGCGCGAAGCTGCCATCGTACAATCGTGGCTGCCTCTCCCGGTCCGGACAGACGTTGATGACGCCGCGGAGCGTTTAAACGAGGCCATCCAAAACGTCTGTGATGCGGCCATGCCCCGGATTAAGGCTCACAACCCCCGGCGGCAAACCTACTGGTGGCGCCCGGAGTTGCAGCGACTCCGCCAGGAATGTGTCGCAGCCAGGCGTCACTACGCGAGGTGCCGAAGGAGGCGAACGAGAGGGCCGGAAGAGGAGGCTAGTTTGTACGAAAACTACCGCTCTGCTCGTCGCAATCTCAGTGACGCTATACGGAGGGCCAAAGCGGACGCCTGGAATAAGTGGCTCGAAACGCTCAATAGGGACCCGTGGGGTAGGCCATACAAATGGGTGAGACAAAAACTTCGCCCTGCCGCTCCACCGGTGACCCAAAGTCTCGAACCCGTACTTCGGGAGAACGTACTCTCGGCGCTATTTCCAAATAGAGTCGAGTGGTACCCTCCAGCCATGGTACCAGGACCACGACGTGATGGGATTGACGACGGCGAAGCTCCGCCCGTAACACCAGCGGAGTTGGAAGTCGCAGTTCGGAAGATGGCAGCTAGAAACACCGCGCCTGGACTGGACGGAGTTCCGGGACGCGCGTGGTTTCTGGCTACAAGAGAGATGGAGGCGCTTGTGCTTGCTGTTCTGACGGCTTGCGTAGTTCAGGGCCGCGTTCCATGCCGATGGAAAACAGGCAAGCTGGTTTTACTCCGCAAACACGGACGCCCTGCAGACCAACCCTCGGCGTATCGCCCAATTGTGTTGCTCGACGAAGTGAGCAAAATACTAGAAAGGGTGCTCGTGGCGCGCATTTCGAAGCATCTGGAGGTCGTTGGCCCTAACCTCAACGACAACCAGTATGGCTTTCGCAGGGGTCGAGCAACCATTGGGGCGATAGCACGTCTACAAGCGATAGTAGAGGAACAGGTGACTCGGGGTGGGGTAGTGCTGGCGGTATCATTGGATATCTCCAACGCCTTTAACTCCCTGCCCTGGGAAACCATAAAGCAGGGTCTTCGCTATCACGGAGTACCCACTTGTTTGCAGAGGACAATCGCCAACTACTTATCGGCACGCTTTGTGCGTTTTCCCACCCAACAAGGATGGTCTGAGCGGGAAGTTGTTTGCGGTGTTCCACAGGGGTCAGCTCTAGGGCCACTCCTGTGGAACATCGGTTATGACTGGGTTCTGCGAGCTGCAACGCTACCTGGTACCACGGTGTTATGCTATGCGGACGACACGCTAGTGATAAATCGGGGCAAAACGCACCGTGATGCTGCGGTTCTTGCGACAGCATCGGTCGCACACATAGTCAGAAGGATACGCGCCCTGGGACTTGAGGCAGCCCTCGAAAAAACAGAGGCCCTCACCTTTCACGGACCCAGAAACGCACCGCCACCGAATCTGGCAATAACAGTCGGAGGGACAAGGATAGAAATCGGTAGAACCCTGACGTACCTGGGCCTCACCCTTGACAGCCGTTGGTGCTTCAAGGAGCACTTCCGACGGTTGTATGAAAGGGTGTCCAAGTCTGCTGCAGGCCTAGCTCAACTCCTGCCCAACTTAGGAGGCCCGAGTCTAGGATGTCGGCGCCTGTATCTTGGCATAGTCCGCTCCATGTCAACGTACGGAGCGCCAATCTGGGCGAAAAACTTATCCCCAGAAAACAGGCGGGTACTGAACAGGCTGCAAAGAGTGATGGCCATAAAAGCTATCCGGGGATATCGAACTGTCTCCGGAAACGCAGCATGCGTCCTGGCCGGCAGTATACCCTGGGACCTGGAAGGGGAGTCGCTTGCGAGCATATACTGGCGCCACGTTGAAGCGCGTAGAAATGAAGAAGATGTCTCACCGGCGAGAATAAAACGATGGAGGGTCTCAGAACGCGACAGAGCATTGACGACGTGGACTGAGCGACTGGCAGAGACGCAGGTCAGCGTGGATCTGATCGCTGCTGTTTGCCCAGTTCTCCGAAGATGGGTTGACCGCACACACGGCGCGCTTTCCTTCCACCTCACACAGCTATTGACCGGACACGGCTGCTTCGGCCGATACCTGTGTGAGTTGGCGAGAAGAGAACCAACGACGGCTTGTCACCACTGCGACGAAAGCGTGGATACGGCACAGCACACATTGCTGGTCTGTCCCGCTTGGGACACACCAAGAGCGACACTCACCATCGTCATTGGAAGAGACCTCAGTCTGGCAGCGTTGATCTTGGCCATGACTGAGAGTGAAGAGAAGTGGCAAGCCGCAGAAACCTTCGCGCACGAAGTCATGTCGTGCAAGGAGGAATCGGAGCGGAGAAGGGAAGCAGAAGCGCTAGATCCCGCGAGAAGGCTAAGGCGCAGAAGGCGAGCGATCGCCCAACATCACACTCTGCCGCCTTAGCAAGGGTTATCAGGGCGGCGGCTCGGGGCGCCGTCGTCCATGACATGAAACCCTAGAGTCGGTTGATGGGCCGTGTGTTCCGGCTCATCACGACGTGGACTGGGGGAGCCGTCCCTCCCTCGAGAAGAGCCTGCCTACGAGGCAAGCATCCGTGGCAGGGTCGTGGAAGTATGCTCGCGCGTTCCCGTGGCCCTGCCAATAGCGGAGAGAAGTAACACCGGTGGGGTTTAGTGGGTATCCGGATGCCCTTCAGGCGCCGGGAGCCCCACATACCACAGGGGGAAGATTATCTTCCCCCACGCCCCGTGTGTATGCAATTCAATGCATTCCCCATCGAGACCAAAAAAAAAAAAAAAAAAAAAAAAAGGTCGATGTTTGACCCCGTGATATTTTGCATTCAATCTTTCCTATTACTGCCAGTTTAGCCAGATTTAAGTGGAAATATAGCAGACGCTCACGTCATACCTAGACGCTAACACAAACGCTGGAGTATTCAGATTTTATACTGTCCGCATTGTGCAAGACGAAGTGGAACCGTTTCTGGAAAATCGACTACAAAAGTACGAATGGTGGAGACAATTACATATAATTAGATTAGAACCTTTTAATGGATATTTTTAAAAACCATTCTTATCCTTATAACTTCCTAATTTAACGATAATACGGTTTTTAAATATGAAACATCAATATGGTGGTCGTAGGTCTCTCATACCGGAAACCGTCTAGGTAGGGTCTACCGCAACTTCTATTGCAGTCGACAAACAGTGATGTGAAAACATTATAGTGTGCCGGTTTGTAAGAAGTTACACCTAGTGAAATTACTTTGGTAACAGACTTTGACATCTTATATCTCAAGGCGACAAGGTCAATGTGGTGCTATGTATATCGTCCTAACTAGCGCTGTGGGTAGGCGTAACAAATGAAAATAGTCCGCAAAGTATGAACTAAAATATTATGATGCAAGGGTTAAACAATATTTTTACATCTCTATTTTATACATTGAATAAGATTCTGTTAAATTAAATAGTTTTGTAAACTTATTGTAAAAAATAAATAAAATATTAAGACGTTAAATTAAAAAAAAGTACTTTCTTTTACAGTAGCTTCTTCATACGAATCATTAAACTTGGAGCTGTTTCGGCAGAGCTGGTGCCGCGGTGAACTCGTACTCGTATACGATGCGATATTTCAATGTTCTCATTTTGTGAAGGGATGTAAGGGACTCCTAGGATCCAAGCCAACTTCTGCTACTCGTGATGCACCCTGCTAATCAACAAACGAGGCTCTGACTTCAGACAACCCGCATTGACCCAGCCTGGTGGAAGATGGCCTAAATTCTCTTGTATGGACCTCTACATACGACAGTACCTAGTGCCTAGCGGTACCGGAGGCCATGCTGACTGTGTGTAGAAATGTTTGCAGAGGCCTATGTCCAGCTGTGGTCGACTTTCGGCTTATGATGGTGATGATAATTTTATGAACAGAACGATTTCAAAGAAATAACAAATGAATCGCCAAATCCGAAAGTATCGCCAGATTTTTTATACCAGAAGTGGTCGTCAGCTCAACCAAACGCTAATTTCACACACATGTAAGGCTCTAATGTATATGTTGTTACATTCGTAGGTGTACACAAATCAAAATGAAACACATGCCACGTGTCAATGAACTTGTTTACCCCAGGACCATTTAGGAGCTGGGACTGGTTTCATTGGTGTGATACTCATGAGTCGCGGCAGGTCGAGGCGTAATACTTAACCGCCAATTCAGAACGTTTATCGATCATAAATCAGGGCAAGGAACGGTCTTCGCATGAAGGATGGATGTAATAACAGTTTGTAGGCGAGCGGTTTATAGATCTAATAATAATATAACACTTATTTCAGACTCAACATAGTATTCTTAATTTAAAAATAACTTAACCCTAGATGCATTGATAATAATCTATTAAAATGTTAGTAAGATAGTAAAGATTTTGCCTTAAATGTCTAACAGTGATTGAGGATACACTGACTACTAAAACTTAGTATACTGCAGACAAATCCTAAGTTTTACCACTATGTCTTGGTTGATGCTAGTTACTACCACTACGCTAAAAATTAGATTTTTAAATCCACTTGAGGATCCAACTAAAAATCTGCATTTCTGTTCATAGCAGGAACATTTTCCTGAACAGGAACTGTGTTCAATTGTCTGGTATTACATTATTTTTAAAATTTTAGTTTATTTGTTTCTGCTTACTTTTACTGGTGGTAGGTCCCCGTTGCTGTATACCGTCTAGGTACGTACCACTGCAGCTTCTGCTTCAGCCGACAAACAGTAGTGTGCAAACGATACTGTGTTTGAAGGACGCTGTAGCTAGTGAAATTACTGGGGTAAAGAGACTACATATCTTACGTGTCAAGGCGACAAGCACGATGTGCAATGGTATACACATCCTAACTAGTGCCACGTTGTTATGGGCAGGCGTATGACTTACCATCCGATGAACATCTCGCTCGTCTCATCGCTTCGTTGAGTAAAAACAAAATCTTACTCAAACTTTGTGAAATGCTTCTTTCACAACAATGTCACATCCTTCTTTCTCAACAAATTTACAAAGGTTTAGGAAATTTAAGAAGAGAAATGAGATGAGCAATTATTTGTGGATCAGCAATAATCTCAACGTCCGCTGGTCGGATAGGTACCTTAAGATGGAGAACAAGTAATGTCGAGAATCATTCCTTTTTTAAGGACTTTTTTTTTAAGTATTTTTTATTCTATAATCGCGAATAGTTACTACACTCGTTAATGCCGTGTTATTACTCGTAACGGCATGACGCGCGCACACATTGCTTGTTCGTATTAATTGTTACTAATTTACTTTTCGGCCGCTCCCAAGGCCAACACGAAGAAATTGATTAAAAGGTTTCGACATTCAATTTACATGTTTCATGTTACTTGGATTGCGTATTTACGATAAATAACATTACATTTTTATTGATAAAAATAATAATTTAGATTACTCTTGTTCTTTAAGTTAATTTAGTATGAACGCTCTCGGTTTTACAAACATTTTTGGAACGCGTCTTCTCTCGTAATGACAGAAAAAAGTCAAGACGATAATTCACCATCGCAGCAAAGTTGGAATAGGCAGATATCGTTCGGTCCTGTCGTCTCGGGCTATTAAGAATACAACTAAGTTAAGCCATGACTGTCGTAAAAGGCGACTAAACAGGTATCCTAGTTCGCAAGCTTTCGATGTTGAAACATGAGTTGACAAGTGCGAGGTCGTCCCATGTTTGTCTTAAAATAGCGAAAGTATTGGGAAGGGTTACAGTCCTCACAGGCTAGTGCTTAGGCGTAATGCGGAGAGGCACTGGTGCATTCCGGATGTTTAGATCCCTAATAAAACACTAAGGATGGGACCACAGGTAGTTCAGTAGCGGTAGATCTCTGTTTTCGGAGACCGTCTATATCTCTATAGCTTCTATTCCTGCCGTCAAACATTAGTATGTTCCGGGTTGAAGGCAGTTGTAGCTAGTGAAATTACTAGAGTTAAGAGACTTAATATCTTATGTGTGTAACATCCCAACTAGCGTCACCATGAGGTGAATGTCTCGCTCACCTTGTCACTTCTTGGAATAAAATAGAGTCCGCTAAATCTAAGAGAGAATTGAATTTAGGTACTTTTGGGTCTTATCATCGCATTCATAACATTACAGGTGATAATCTCTCCTTCAGCACAAGTCAAGGAAGTGTCCGCTGTGTCAAGGCGCGCGACATTGACTTTCGATAGGCTCCAGATTATCTCGGATCTAGATAACACTATCAGTGCGTCGGATTCCTCGCGAGATAGCGCCGGTCATGTGCTGATAACGACCGGCAGCGTCACCGATAGCAACACGACCGGACATTTTTACGCATACAATTTTTTTTATTATTTACACGGATTACATATAAAGTGGGGTATAAACCATTGTTTGATAGCGGACTAATGTTTTCTATGTTGATAAAAGTTAGGTACTTTATAAGTATAACCTAAGAGCCCAAAACGCGTCGATATGAGTTGTCAGGAGCCAGCAATTTCATTTGAAGTTTAAAATTATTCAAACCTGAGTACTTTTTAAATATTTTTATAAACTAAATAAGACGAGTTTACTGATTATAGGCTTCTGTTGCCGGAGACCGTCTAGGGTTTTTTTTAATAACATAGACTGGCGCTTTACTACGATCTCACCTGATGATAAGCGGCGATATAAACTTTAGTGGTAAAGCGCACTAGTCTAGAAGCAGCCTATTAACTTTTCTCTTAAAGATTTCTTTCTTTCTCGCTTGTCTCTTCGCTTCGTAGAATAAAAAAGGAGCCAAACTTTTACCTATTACTGACAGAGAGGCTAAATTCAGTTTCTTTCAAAATGGAGAACCAGAATGGGATGGTTATACTGCACGAGTTGGAGTCGATCGTTTTGTGACATAGGCCTTGTGTAACTATCTACAGCGATCCTCAATTGGGAACGTAGTAATGTTTGCACACTTCCACCATTTATTTAGTGGGACGGTCCGGTTTCAGCCGGCTTACGTTGAACAAGTTTAATTAACTAGTTAGTCAACTGTATAATAAAAGCACGCATAATTTATTGGCGAACGAAGACAAACATCCACAAACTGCAATTATAAAGTATTATAATCATCTGAATTATGCAAAATCTATGTGTACTTTTATTGCATTAACTGTTCATACAGGTCAAACTTTAAACGAAAATAAGTAAATATCGAAGACTAAGAACGCTTAAAAAGAAAATAAGTAAATATCGAAGACTAAGAACGCTTAAAAAGAAAATAAGTAAATATCGAAGACTAAGAACGCTTAAAAAGAAAATAAGTAAATATCGAAGACTAAGAACGCTTAAAAAGAAAATAAGTAAATATCGAAGACTAAGAACGCTTAAAAAGAAAATAAGTAAATATCGAAGACTAAGAACGCTTAAAAAGAAAATAAGTAAATATCGAAGACTAAAAACGCTTAAAAAGAAAATAAGTAAATATCGAAGACTAAGAACGCTTAAAAAGAAAATAAGTAAATATCGAAGACTTAGATCGCTTAAAAAGAAAATAAGTAAATATCGAAGACTAAGAACGCTTAAAAAGAAAATAAGTAAATATCGAAGACTAAAAACGCTTAAAAAGAGAATAAGTAAATATCGAAGACTAAGATCGCTTAAAAAGAAAATAAGTGAATATCGGAGGTTAAAAGGTAGCTCGCTGGTTTAATGGTTAGAGCGTGCGGCGTTCATTGCAAAGGTCGCGGGTTCGAATCTCGGCATGTATCGATTACTTTTAAAACTTAAGTTATGTACATATGTGTACTTTAGTAACAACAGCGAAATATAAACGGTGAAGGAGAACATCGCGAGGAAACCTGGACTAGAATTAGAATTTACTCTAAGTTGTGTGTGAAGTCACTAATCCGCATTGGGCCCGCGTGGTGACTATGGCCCTTTCGCCCTCATATTAAGGGTAGGCCTGTGCCCCAACAGTGGGGACGTAAATTGACTGTTAGAGGAATGGATTATGGGAGGTTAGATAGGTTTTTAAAAAAAATAAGTGAGAAACGTTCGCTAATGAAAATGTCGGTACAATATACATATCGATTAATAAAGGAGATAAACGGTACGCCACTGGAAGGAACACTTAAGTTGCTAATTAAGTTATTAACACAATGCATTTTTCTCGTCTTAAGATATGTTAACTATAGTCGATGTAGTAATTAAAATTGCACGACTGACGTTTACATATTACTGCATGGCGGTAGAAAGCGCTGCGATGCTAACTGCTTAGACGATTAACAAAACCTACTAACGATTTAATTACTGGGGTAACGGGACAACATCTTATCTGAAGGCGACGTGCTCATTACGGTGCAGTGTGCAATATTCTCACTACAGCGACATTGGTTTAACCGTATCACTTACAATCAGGTGACTTCCTGCTCATGTTATTGCTTCATCGTATAAAAAACTCTAGTTCCGGAGACCATTTCGGCGTCCGGCTTATATTCCTACCGCCAAACAGTGGTTTGCAAACATTACTGTGATCCGGTTTGAAAGGCGCTGCATCTAGTGTTATTACTGGAGTAAAGAGATTTGATATATTGTGTCTAGGTGGCTAGAATAATATACAGCAGGGTACATCATCCGAACTAGCGCCATGTTATAAGCCGGCGTATCACTTAATATCAAGTGAATGTTCCGCTCATTCCGTCGCTTCGTCGAATAAACCTCTGGCGGTAAATCTCTAGTGCCGGAGACCATCTAGGTAGGTACAACCGCAGCGCGTATTCCTACCGCCAAACGATCGTGCGCAAACATTACTGCGTACCGGTTTGAAGGGCGCTGCAGCTACTGAAATTACTGGGGTATGGAGTTTTAACATGTGTGAGGAGTCGGCCAGTACATTATTCTGCATTGTATAACATCATAACTAGCGGTGCTTTATGTTTGGAGCCGTATCGCTTGCCGTAAGGCCGATGTTCTGTTTATTTCGTTATAACTACGCAATAGAATGGTTTGTGTAAGTATCTTAACACTTAATTCCGCATAAAAACAACAAAAGCGTTATCGCCTGAGCAGCGTCGAGAGCATTAAGAGCCGGATAAAGCGATTTCGCACTCTTTTTTATTGCGTTTAATTTGATAACGCTACATTGGTTTTACTTTATATCGTATTTTGTGACGTAGTCGTATCGTAGGTCACAAGAGTCAGACTGGAGTCTATTACTACAAACTTTGGGGTCTTTGTATTCGCACTTTTTTCATTTAATAGCCCTCACCTCTGAACGAACACGGGAAGGTAAGTAAGGAACCATATCCTGTTTGCTTTAGAGCATATGAACATATCATCCTCCCTAGCAAATGTCTGCATTGTGGTGGTGTGGGTCAGTAGTCGTGACCTGGTCCATTACGGTGAAGCTAAAGAAAGCCTACCCGGCCGACCCGAGGTTGCCAGTCCAGATGAGCTCTATGAGCTGCGAGGAGTTGTTTACCCTTCACAACCGAGTCGCGGTGGAAAAAGAGTGTCGGTATTGCCTTGTAGTGGACGGTGAAATCCGATACCAGAGTCACCAAAAGCAGGCGGGTGTTTTCTTGGTTCCCATGGCCTCTGGGTGGTGGATTCCAGGAATCTATTACCCAGGTGACAATAAAAGGCTAGAAGAAGGGCGTGCTATAATATATACTGGTACCACATTACTCTCGTCGCCGGAGACACAAGTCGAGTCTCGGTACACCGGTAATTTCAATAATTACAGCGCCCTTCATACCATATCACAGTAATGTCTGCACACTACAGTTTGTCGGCTGCAATAGGAGCTGTGCTGGTACTTACCTAGACGGTCTCTGGCATGAATGATGAATTAGTGCTTATCTAGAGAGAGACGATGTAGTCTGTTCTTATCAATAGTGGGACGCTTGTACCTCATTATTGATAAGAAAGACTATATCATTGGTAGGGTCGCCAACTCTCCCAGAAACTAACCGGGGAGGATTTTATCAAAACGGGTTTTTGAAGGGTTTGGCATTTATATAACAGGACTCAAATATTGCTTAATAATTATTAAATTAATATTTACTTTGCTTTTCAGCAGCATCTAATGTTTAAAGGATATATATATAGGTAAGTACGTTTACTGGTTGTAAATCTCTGTTGCCGTCTAGTTAGTATCGTAGTAGTTAGGTACCGCAGGTTTGAACAGCGCTGTAGCTACTTAAATTACTGGGGTAAGGCAACTCAGCATCTTATACCTCAAGACGACGAGTACGATGTGGTGCAGTGTATATAGTCATAACTAGCGACACGATTTTATGAGCTGGCGTATCACTTGCCATTAGGTGAACGTCCCGTTCGTGTCGTCGCTTCGTGGAATAAAAATAGAACATTTTTAGAACACCGGAGAAACTATTGCATCCTGGGATCTGGGGAAGATACCTATTGATACCAGAGCGTCTCTGGAAATCCGAGAAGCTGGGGAGCTCTTATTATCGTTTACGCTCAAATAATCTTAAAATACGTAATTTTTTAATAAAAATAATAATTCGTTTCCCAATTACGATCGGCACACGAGAAGGTATTCGCCGGTAACCCATTCGGGTATGTATTGCTTCACCGACAACTATTTCACAAGCGCGCCGGCCCGCAGCCTCGGTGCACACAGTACAATTGCATGCACTGCTGTAAACCATAACAAATGCAAAAATAGAAACCTTCATCGTGATACTATCCGTATGATGATACCATCGATCGAAAATAATACTTTCGGTTTAAATTAAGTTCTGTGTAAAGAAAACACCTCATGATAAAGACGATATCAACTGCATAGAGAGAAACTAGAGTAATCTGTTATAATATTGCATTGTTGCGACAATCCGAAGTGGACGTGAAAGACAAAGAAATCTGACCCCACCATAATATAGGATAATAGCTAGGAAAAGATTGAGAACATCGCTGTGGTATGTATTACAAACTTACGAGCCAGCGTATTCTGGGCCAGAGTGCAACACCCTCCTAAACTTCATTGTTACTTAACATCTCGTATAATTAGTTATTGTCGATAAGAAAACCCTTTCAAGGTATGTCTGCTTTATTATCCAATATAAAAATAAACCAAACAAGCCTTACTAAAGCTGAATACTGCTATTAACAGTTAATAAAAAGATAAGTATCTTACATTCAGAATCTAGGCTTTGTCTTGTATATTCTATCCGTATCCGAACTATTCGACGGAGACTGTTATGATAACAGATTGCTCATTATCATACGACCTAATAGCGATGTACTAGTTCTAGACTACGATGTTGATTATATTCAAGTACTAATTAAACCGATCGGACGTTGTACTGCCTGCATATTTATTTTGTCCATATAAATAGTGTTATTTAGACCAAAACTTAATTGAACAAAAACAATAGTATGTATAAACATAAAGTCATACATAATGAAAAATTTCGACACTTGCAAGTAATATTCATTTGAGAATCGAAATTTGTTCACAATTATATGAGATTCAATTTCTTATGTTCACGTATCCCTCTTACGTTTAAAACTTAGTGCATTTGTAGCAAAACTAAATTTATAACTTAAGCCATAAACTTTTGAACAGCGACAACTGCAGCGAAATCTGGGCTTTCGATGCAGTTACTTTCGCGGCGGACGTATTCACAAATGTGATATTTATATTTTTGGACAATAATGCCGAAACTTTCTTTTACTTTCTCGTAAGTTTAACAAAGTTATCAGCTGAAACGATTAAACCGATTTTGACATACAAACCTCAGTAACACATATAAAGGAAAAGGAGAAAAAATATAAGTGCATATTTTGTTATATAACTTTGGTAGATTAATAAATATTGGAAAAGTTTAAAAAGATTGGCTTGAAGGGCTCTACTGGATGTTAACAAGTATCCTCAGTGCTTAAAAACTTTGACTCACATTAGTATGACTCAAAATATCAAGTTTCCCTTCTTGGAGATCAATTTAAATTGTTAAAGACATAGGAAGACTGGCTGGACAAACACAAAACAATTAGTACAATTGAAAGATGAAATCCAGCAATGTCATTGGGATAAAAATAGTACAATGACTTTCCATTTACTCAATTGAGTCATTGATGTTAACACTTCACTGGATTTGTAACTATAAAATCATTGCAATAAAAAAAAACAAGAAAAAAAATTTAACTAGCAAATGCAGTATTTTTCAAAAATTGTATCTGCTAAACAATTGAACTCTTGATACAATATTTATATTTAACCTAAGATTATAAAAACAGATAAACTGTATGTATAAAATTAATTTATTTATAGTACCATGATCAATCTAAAATTGCAGAGATAATTTCTAAGATGAAATTAGCACCTTAGTTCAACTTAACTTTACGTTCCCACCACTGGGGCTTAGAAACTATCCCACAGGTAGATTATAAATGGAGAATCATTACTTTAGATCATACAACTATCATTAATAAGAGAAGAGTTTTTGTGCCATAATTAAAAATGAATGAAATTGTAAAATATTAAATCATGATTATACATACATAATTATGTTTAAGGTTTCAAACATGGTGGTTATGAAAAACAACTCTGCGATAAAAAATATTATTAAGTAATACTTTATATAGAGATTTAATTAAATGTAAAAGCATGCCTTTTGGTTTTACATATATCTGCCTTTTTAAACATTTTTTTGTGCATGCAAATAAATTTTTATATAAAAAATAAATCTAAACCTCACTTCAGAATTAAAATAAATTATTGCATAAGTTTCCTTAACTTGTATTATCAGTACAGCTAAAAATACTCTGCCTTTAGTTGGTTAAATAGATAAGTTAAAATTATATGGAAATACACGGAGTAGTTACATATATCTTAATCTAGCCTCAAGGTTATTACCTGTTTTCTTAGCAGAGCACAAAGTAAAAAAACCCATCCTTAAAATATTTTAAATTCACCTTATAAAGTGTAAGCATAATCATGATAATATTGTTAGAATTGAACAAAAGTATATTCTATTTATCCCTTTTTTAAAAAATAAACTGCCTAAGATAATGTTAAATTAAATATTTTATTTTTATTTTTAGTGAGGATAATAATAAGAGCTACTTAGCAGAACAACCATAACATAAAATAAAAAAAAATATTATTTTTCAAATGTATCAACTAAGTTGATTGACAATAAAATATTATATCGGTTATTGCCACCCGTTAATAATAATTTGAATTAATTTTATAAAGATTAAGTGTAAAATCTTAATAAAATAAAATTAACCAAAACATTCTGCAGAGTTTTTTCACTTTATATAGCAATAGATTAGTTATCTTTAGAACAATTTTTTGAACTACTATTTTTAAACAATAACAACTTTTATTTAAAGATGTTGCTACAATTGACTTTTATAATCAGAGCATCAGATGAACTTATTACTGGATGATAATTCATTCCAATGGTATCTAGAAAAGTAAATAAATGTATTTGGATCTAATCTTATGCTTTAGAATTTGATAAATGGAATTAAAATATAAAACATTATTTTAGTTCATTAACAGATATTTCTTTGTAAGTTATAGTATTTGTTTCGTAATACCTAAAAGTATGCCTCTCAAAAATAAAACCAAAGAATTAAACACCGATAAGAATGTGATAAGGCTAGAAACCTGCATCTTCAAGTTTCCAGAAATTTTGACACACGACGAAATAAATAAATATTTTACAAATTGATCGCAACTTGTCTTCATAATTTAAAAATGACGTAGACGAATACAGGAAATCTAAGTAGAACCAACACAGCCAACCTATTTTGCAATTTTCTAGAAAATAGAAAGTACCGTAATTTAAAACGCTTACCAATGTATTCTGATATCCCAATCCCGCTTCATCGTCAGAAGTTTCTTCTTTGTTATGCTGTTCCTTCATTTTTCACGATTTTTGCACTTCTAACACAAGGGTAAAGTGAATTTTGTAACTCAAAACAATGTGTTAAAGTTGTCGACACTAAAGTTACTTGTTTATTTAAATAGCAGGCGTTCACGATGTACACTGTGTGTGTCTACGTTCAGCCATCCCCCCATTCACAGTCCGTTGCTCGTAACGAGATAATGTATAATTGAATAGAAGCGATTCCATGCAAATTGCTGGCGCGCCAACCGGAAACACTCACACACGTTCAAATAAATCGCCGACCAGTGACCGACTGAGTGACACTCGCGGCCTGTCGCGGCACCGCTGACAGTTCGACGCGCACTCCACACAAAGTTCAGACCGTCGCGTCAGATTTGACCATGAACTAGAACTTATTTCTTATCTATAAATTGCAAAAGTTATAAATGGTCATTGATCATACATTAAAGTCAATGTAAGCCGAGGACTTCAACTGCTGCGAGCGAACAATCGCGCTTCGCACAACTCTGTGAACGCGACCGTACTTTTAAATCTTAATTCTGATTTATTAACGTTCCGTTCCGCGTTGGATTTCTGTTTATTTTGATTTGTTACGAGGCCTGTTATATTGATAAGGATATTTATCTGTTAATAAATAGAAATAGTTATCTTTCGTGTTTAATTTTTTTTACATAAAGTTAAAAATACTTGTCTGTGGGTTTATTTTATACATAACAATTTATGGGTTCGTGTACAACCACTAATAATTTTATTTAATTAAACGACAAGACGAGCGTGATGTTCACCTGATGCAAAGAGATATGCCTGCACATAACATGATGCTATTTAGTACAGTATATATTGCATAACATTGAGCTCGTCGCCGGAGACATATGTTTAGTTCCCAATAATTACACTGGCTTCAGCGCTTTTCAAACCGAAACACAGTTATATTTGGACAGTACTGTTTTGCGGTAGTAATAGACGCTACGATGGTACCTATCGAGACAGTCTGCAGCAATAGAGTTCTACCATCACCTACGATAGCCAGAACTGACTAATTTAAATAATAAAACACGATGCGTGTACAGAAAAACGAATAATGTTCATCTTGTTACCGCTTTCCATTACTAATGCAATGAGTTACAACTGTTCCAGTGTAAAAACAAAAGATATTCATTCCATTGTTACGGGGAGTTGTGGGTAGACATTTGCGCGCGTATTGTCAAGTCCAAAGGAAAAAAATTTGCTTATAACGATTTTCATTATTATTTTTTAATTGCTCTGTTGCCATACATTTCAACTCTTTTTTAAATCTCGCTTTATAATTATTTCATTAATCATAGCCTTTGTTCATAATAATTAAACTTTTCATGCTTCCTAGACGAGGGGAGCAAGACGTTCACCTGAAGGTAAGTGATACGCTTGCCCGTAACAACGTGGTGCTAGTTAGGTATTATACACTGTAGTACAATGTACTCGTCGCTATGAGGCATAAAATGTTGAATCTCGTTACCCCAGTAATTTCACTAGCTAAAACGTCCTTTAAACCCGAAGATAGTAGTTTCCACACTGCTGTTTGTCCACTGAAACTCGCGCTGCGGTGGTAACCACCTAGACGGTCTCCGGCAACAGAGACTTACTGTCAATGAACCATTTCGAAAGACCAAACATTCTGACATTCAGTAACGGGTTCAGCACGCGCTGTTCCTCATATGCCGCTTAACATTAATGTACTAATTGATATTCGTTATTAAAACTCCGCTTATATTATGTAAGGCCATCGGCAAAGGTAAAACGTCAAGTAAAATTATCAGGACAATTACTTTGGTGTGTCCTTTACAATTTGCGGAGCTGAGTTGAGGTCGCACTTGTTAAATGGTTTCATTTGCGTGTTTAGAATTAAATAGAAGACGGAAACATTAGTATAATTTTAATCCAAAATTGCTAAACTTGTCTTTAGCGAAAGAAAATTATCAAACACATTAAATAAGAAATTATTTGAAAGTATGCAATGATCTATAACCTTTCCAGTGGAATTATTGGTACGAAGCTGATAACAACAGATAAAAGTAAACACTAATAATACCTAATTATTTTTAACAACAATAACATAAATAATATTAACATCTCATCCCAAGCCGAATTGGACAAGTGGGGTGGGAAACGGCACAAATCCCGTCAAATGAATCCCTACCATGGACGGCCCTCCCCCCAACGGGTTCCCGTTTTGTCGTGGCGGAGGGGCTCAGTAACCGTGGCGGGGTCGCCCAGGGTGAAGCGAAAAGGAACCCATCGGCCGGCTCGCGGTAAAGGGCTGGCCCGAGGCAGCCGCTCCAGGTTAGAGCACCGGTGTATAACTGGAGCTCACCGGAGTGGCCGCGGGTTGCACGAGCGGCTTTATGCTGGCCTTTTCGGCCAGGCCGGAGGGGCGGTTTCCTACTGCCCTCTGCAGCCGAGGTGGAGTCGCCGAGGAAGTACCCTCTGCGACTAACAACGGGTGGCGGCGGGCCCAGCATCGGATCCGCCGCAGGGAGCCGAGAGAGTTTTGCTTCTTGGCTCTCATGGCCTCTGAGCGACGGGTTCGAGCGAATCCGTTGCCCGCGCGACAGCAGGAGGCCGAAGACGGGGCGTGCTGTATGTTCCGGCGTGCCCTCGCGGAGCTGGAAAGGGCGGGTTTATCGTTCCCTCGCGATGTGGGGCTGTAAAAGCGGCCAGCGACGGCGGGGTCGCGATGGTGCGAAAGCGTTTCCGTGACCCAGTCATCAGGCAATGAGTTGGAACATCGTGGAGGTTTTAGTCGGTGTAAGTCCGACATATTGTCGTCGTCCTTGCCCCTGAGAGGATGGGTATGCCTAGGCATTTCCTCTACGTTAAACAAAAAAAAAACCATACACGGACCCTAGTGACCGGCGATGCGGGCCGCGCAGGACCGATTGATGTGGGGATCTTTGGGGGAGACCTATGTTTAGCAGTGGACGTCTATCGGCTAATAACGATGATGATGACGAACAGTAACGTTTTCATTCCCTACATAAAACTATAACAAATATTAGAAACGTAGGAAAAAGGAGCGAAAATAAGTAAAGAATTAACTAAAATAACAAGTCTTAACATCTGTTAAGATCAAGGCGATTAGCCGGTTGTATAATCATTTTTAATCACAATTTATGATCACGTGTTTTAATCATTATTTATTATGTCTTGTCACTGTAAACTGTGAATCGTACCACTGATGTATTATAAAAGGTATTCAATTAAATATTATACAGTTACTATTACATTTGAAAGTAATTTTTTTATATAATTAAGTGACGAGACGAGCGGGACGTTTACTTGATGGTAAGTGATACGCCTGCTCATAACAGAGTGGCGCTAGTTAGGATGGTATACACAGCATAACATTGCGCTCATCGCTTTGAGACATAATATGTCAAGTCTTGTTACCCCAGTAATATCAATAGCTACTACCTTGAATCCCGAACACAGTATTGTTTGTCGGCTGCAATAAGAGCTGTGCTAGACGGTCTCCGGCAACAGAGTTAGTTTGTTAGTTAGCTTAGTTCTTCAATCGTGAAAATTGTTTCATCTGTAAAGAGGACATTCCTGTGCCTCTCGCCTGCCTGTTGCAGCGCGACGGAAGGTTTGTTCGTTTTGATCGATCCACTCCATCCATCTTTAATTGTAAAGATTGATTTAGGGCATGTCCTGTGTATCGACCGTGACCTGATAAGCACCGCGCACGGAGCTTCAGGTCTTGCTTTGTAATACGCGATACGCGACAGAGTCCTGGCGGGAATCTTCATTTCTCGCGATAAGGTTTTTCGTTTGCTTCTTAATGGGGTTTCGACGAATTCTGGTTTTAACAACATTCATTTCGATCTTTTCTGGTTTTCTTTTGGACAGAGGAAGTGTTGTAGTATATGTTGACAGTACTATATACCAACATACGGCTGATAGCAAGCTTTTGTAGTGTCTGCAATATGAGCGAGCGGAGCGGCTCCATGCACACTTTGTATCAAAATCGATACAAGTTTTTAAAATAATACCACGTATATTCAAAATAATTAAAAAGTTGAAAAAAAGGTAAGTTTTTATGTAACAGTATTTAAGAGCATACTAGTAACAGCAAGCGGTTAGCTGCTGAGCTACGATAGTCACTAATCAGGCAAATAATTAAGATATAAAGAAATTTTCTTGTAAACATCTAGCACGATAATTATAAAACCCAGAAATAAACCGGCGCTGGTTTTTTTGTATTCATGCACAAGTGAACGAGATTTTAAACTGTTTTTGCCTCACTCTTGGTAATCAAGGTTAAAACCCTGGTTAGATTACATGTTTAAAAAATTCTTAAAAAAATATCTAAAACTACTCTCCTGCACCTGCTATGTCTAAGACCTTGTAAGTTATTCGCATAAAAAATAGATAAGTAAATATGAACAAAATTTTTTTATGTTTATATATATATATATGTATGCATATATTTATTCTAGGGTGTGTGTGAAGTCACCAATCCGCATTGGGCCCGCGTGGTGACTATGGCCCATCGCCGTCATATTGAGTGTAGGCCAGTGCCCCAACAGTCGAGACGTAAATAAGCTGAAAAAAAAATGTATATAGCTATATGTCTATATATCTATCTGTATGTATATTTCTGTCTATCTATATATCTATCTGTATGTATATTTCTATCTACATGTATTTCAACGAGGTTTCCGATAATTACACATACAGGAGTAACAAAAAGTTTGAAACATAAGATTACGCTAATTTGAGACGAAATCTACTGCTGGTAGGTCTCCGTTGCCGGAAACTGACTAGTTAGGTACCACCGCAGCTCCTATTGCTGCCGACAAACATTACTGTGCAAATATACTTTTTTTTTTTTTTAGGAATTCCTCTTCGGCAGGACCGAATCGCAGGTGTCCCCCACGGTTTCCACGTAACGATCGACGATGCTGTCCAACGCCCCCTTATCGGTGACCTCGGTCACCTCGGCTGGCGTCAGACAGCGGTCTGAGAGCAGCTGGGCGAAAGTTCGTTTGAACTCGCCCCAGTCTGCCCTATGGGTAGTGTACTTCCGCATGGAACACCTGATGTCCGTGCCGACGGACCTCACGAGATTC
Organism: Ornithoptera priamus; assembly: GCA_029034505.1. NCBI lineage: Eukaryota > Metazoa > Arthropoda > Insecta > Lepidoptera > Papilionidae > Ornithoptera > Ornithoptera priamus. The sequence goes on along the minus strand of JARDWD010000500.1, from coordinate 585,633 downwards.
AACTCGAACAGGATCGCCCTGTGGTCCGACGAGGATACCTCGTCCGCGACTCGCCAGCCCTCCACTCGATCGAGCAGAGTGGTCGAGCAAGCAGTAACATCGACGCAGCTGGAGTAACGCTTTCCGCCCCGACAGGTGTCGAACTGTTATCGGGGAGTCCGGGTTGGGAGTTTTAAAAAAGGATTTAAGAATTTCTATTATTAAATTCGCGCTTCCGACATACTTCAATACTATGACCGGCGGTTTTGCAGTATCTACAATAGGGGTTTTGGTAGTTTCGGTCGCATTGTTTGTTGCTTGACCATTAGAATTAGGCTTGAATGAATAATTCGGTTTTGGAGTATGACGCTGCATCGCTTGTGTGTGAATGTGGCGTTTGTTAAATGTGTTTAATATTTTTTCTTCAGAAATAGCTAAGTTAATAGCTTTATTAAGATTTGATGGATGATTACCGCGGACAAGATTAGAAATTTAAAGCTTATGCCGAGTAAGAATGTGTAGAGCGCTAAGTCCTCCATAGCCGCCGTGCGTCCGGCTAATTCGGACTTCTTTTTATTGGATAGTGTTACTTCTGTTAGTAGTTTGGAAAGGCAGGTTTCGACGCGTAGAGCGAACTGGTTTACTGGTTCATTGACTACCTGTCGACATTCTTGTAAATCCGTTAACAGGTGGGCATAATGTTTGCGCTCCCCAAATTGAGTAGTCAAAAAACTACTCAGCTGTTCCCACGATTCGAATTCCTTAATGGAACACGCTGATTCGGCTTTCCCTTCTAATTGTGACAGTATATATTTGAAGACGATTGGTTTTTGTGTACTCGCGGCCAACTCGATCGCGTTGTTACAATTTGTTAAAAAGGAATTTAATTTTTCTCTTGTGCCATCATATTGTTTAATAAATTTAAATAGGATGTTTATATCCACCTCGGTTTTTCCCTGCTTTATTCGGGAGTCTGTAGACATCTTGTATTAAAATAGTGGGACAAAATTAAAATATGATTCGGTGTAATAGGCGGCTGCTATCGGGTAACGTTTCTCTAAGCGTTGTTCGACGGGCGAGCGATGAGCCACCGAGTTCTCTGAACACTTATCTTGTAATATGACTTTTATATTCGTGGGAATTTTATAACTTAAATTTTTTTTAGAATTAGGTATTAATGTAATTAAATTAGGTATTACGGTTTCACGTATTACTTAAAGTCACAACTATATATCACACGCTTTCTCCAAATTATGTTGGGTTGGGACTAAATGCAAACGCGCAAACATACTTTGATCGGTTTGAAGGATGCTGTAGCGAGACTCGACATCATATATCTGAAGAGACGAGCGCAATGTGGGGCAGTCTTTACCATTCTAACTAGCACCATGTTGTTATGGGCTGGCGTATCATTTACCATCAGTTGAACGGCTCATTAATCTCGTCGCTCCGTTGAATAAAAAAATCGAAAATGTGACCTAAATACCTAAATATGCAGTACTGAGATTAGAATAGATAAATTCGACAATGTATGAAATGGATTCCACTATCAACTATAATTATTGGGCCAAGTGCCACTTCTTCCCTTAACTAACAGGGGATGGTTAATTTTAAGTAGACTTTTATCTATTCTTTTATTTTATCAAGTTTAATATTATTATAACAATAGGTTAATTAAGTTATGTCATTTGAAAGAATCTTTTTCTCCCCGATATGTAGTTGGTAATAACAACTACCGCCATCGCATAAAGACAAGAGCCATTTGCCCTGAAGTCTCAGGCTATTAAGAATAAGACTATGGTAAGCTTTGCCTGGCGTAGAAGATAACTAAAAGGGTTTACCAATTCATGGGCTTTAAAGATGGGGGACCGCATTGTTCACTAAACAAACCCGACATAAACGACAAGTACGAAGTTGTTCTAGTTCTTGTGCTAAAGCGAGGGTGATGAAACGAGTTTCAGGCGTAGTGCCGGAAAGCACCGGTGCGTTCCGTAGGAGATCCTGGCACCTCCTGCAACGCACTGAGGATTACCAACCAAGGGGGTTTTGGTGGGTATAAATCCCACATTACTATGTCCACCTCCAGAAATAGAGTATCTTCTTAAGTTATCGCCCGACAACAAGAGAAAGGTCGAGCTACAGTCTAGATATGACGAGTCTTGCAGATCACTCGGTATATACGCACGTAACTTTCTCCGAATCTCTATACATAATAACAAAGCGTCGTCAATTCTTCTGAGAATACTGGTGACGACCAGTTTACCAACTTTCATCTCGTTAATCTGACTGTTAAAAGTCAATAAATCCATCTGAAATCTATCAGTTAAATAAAACGCAATTTCGAAACAAATCATATAATCTCTTAATAGTGAAACAATTTGTACGTAACGGCATACATTACTAATTTCCGACGAACATATTAGAGGAGATATATAACATATATCTTTAAACCTGTATATTATGCGGCTACGGCATTGCGTCTCCTACACGGCCGGACATAAACTGAAATTATGATTTCATTGTGAGGAGTACTGAATCAAAGCAACTAACCCGAAAGAGTTTACTTTTCAGCCATAACAAGAACCTTTGCTTTTTCTAATATAACATTTCAGAGACTTGGTGCTATTCCGATGAGCTTATTTAATATTATCATCAACACACTAAACAATATATATAATATAGTATATATATAGTAGTACTATAGTAATTTTTATTTTAGCTTCAACCAGCACATGCGTCTTACGCTTGAGAGGAGTAAAGGTTTCTGTGGATAGCGATGCTAAGGAGTTGAGGAATCTGAATAAATAATTTGAGATATTTTGTACTTAAAATACTATTGTTCACTGTTCATTGTAACAAGGCCGAAGATGGTGAAGCAATCTCCCGACACTTCGGTGCTCATGTTTACAGGTGGAACAACAGTGTTGATAAGGCTAGAGAATGCCCCGGAAACGAACCATGTGTCCGTTAAGAGGCAGACTATATACTATGACAGTGCTATATTCTATGTTATAAGTTATCTAGTGTACTTTACAACATAAAGCGTAGTCAACAAGTTAATATAACTAATATACATAGTTACATTTCAGATTTTATGTTATAGTCGCTATAACACTATTTTATCATTAAAAAGTACTAAATTCAAATTACTTTAAGTTCATGTTCCTCATCTCGCACTCCTTGCGGAGTGTTCATTCTAAAGGATCATCTAATAGATAGATTGTGATTTAAATTTTTCCATCTTTCTACTTATCATGATCATTTCTACCGGTTCGCTGTCCACTTTTAGATATAGGCCTAAACATTCGATTTCTTATATTCAACGATTCCATGTGGTCTTCATCCTACCATCTTCAATATTTCACCAAAGTAGTTGAGAGATCTCTATTATCGGATAATATCAGTGAAGGTACTACTGCAGCGCTTATGTCATCAGTATGTTTTAAATTCTATTTGTATTAATAATATTTAATTGCCTACAAAAACTATACAAATGAACAATGCCCTGAAAGACCTTAAGGATAGAGTCAGCACCAATGGCGTTTAACGTAGAGTTTAAATTAGAGTTCATCTTAGAAGATAGCTCTCTGGTTCCTTTCGTCTTCTAATGAAACCTAATTGTACTGAAACAGTCATTTATATACGATTTAACTACGATACAAATAACCGACATCATGTTGAAGATTAAGTTGATAACATTTGTTATATACTATCATAAAGCTTGTTATATTGAGTTTACCTTCAAACAGAATAATTCACATACCGATAGCCATGATTTAAGAAATTTATCTACCGTCAAATGATTCATATAATCATTAGATTTGCTGAACAGCAAGAGGGAAAGCGTAATGAGGTCACTTATTACCATAGACCTTAGACTAAGTGGGATGAAATTTTTTCTAAGTATAACTGTAACCTTTAAATCTCAATTATTTCTACTAACTATAAACTTCAGTACGTATATTTACTCGGGCGTTCCAGATTAATTAAAATTTTAAGCATTTCTTTAGACATTTATGCAATATAAGTCAGGTTTTAATTGTTTATGCTAAACAACCCTTTAAAGCAAGAACAATGCTAATATTCAAGGGAGATGGTTGACGAACCTTATGATTGCAAATAGGTTAATTAGTCAAAAGTAACGATAATATATCAGACATGTGTTTAACATTAGAAGACAATTGAGTAGTAAGTAGAGGAAGTCGCCGGGCAGTCAGATATACTGCGCGAACTGGATCCAGTAGGTCGCGTTCAGGACCGAGAAGAGCAGAGGGAAGAAGACGCGAGAGAAACGATCGATGCTCAACGCGCGCAGCCTGGCTTTGGCCGCTTCTGCTGGCTCCTGCAAGTTAAACAGAGGGGGTATATAATCATTAATAATTAATAAATCTATTTAACTTTCCAGATTTAATCCACAGAGAGCTAAGTTACATTGGTTCAAATCAGGGAGACGAGAAACGTTAGTCCAGTTATAAATAATAAGCTCCTAAAGATAAAGCGCGGGGTGGGAAATCTGATGACCAAAATTACTTCCATTAAGATTGGGATATAAGTTGAACGTTTCTTTCACAGCATGGTTACTAACTACAGCATCTGCGGAGCCATAAGAGAAGAAAAGCACTGTAGTGAAAGCTACCGTTTTCGTTAAGACATATTTTTGCTAGTAAGAAGTTTTAGCATAATTCCCAAATGAAAAGAAAACTTATTAAACTATGTATATAGTTCAGACGTGGAGATCTTTGGGAGAGGCCTATGTCCAGCAGTGGGCGTCTATCAGTTGATGATGATGATGATTCAGACGGTGTAGTAATAAATAACTGGAATAGCTGTAAAAGCAATACATAACGAAACGTTTCAATATCGTCGTGGTATCAGTTAATGTAAAAAGGAAGAAGATTTAGCGATACCTTTGGCTTCCGGCCGCCGTCATCCAAAATGATGTTCACGAGACAATACTCCATGAGGGCCATGAACACGAAACTGAAAGGTTAAACAAATGTAGCAATGATCTTTTAAACCAACAAAGTATTATCTGTATACTTATATATTTAAAAAAAAATCTGTTCATGTAAATACTCCAAAATAGTGCATCCTGTCTGAGCACTAACTTATAGGGATTACCTATGAATAGCCCATTTCTTTGTTTGACCTTAATTTACATGATGTTAAAGGACTCCGAGACTTTTATTAGCTGATGGTAGTTACTGTCACGCGGGTAAAGTTCCTACCACCAAACAAACTCGATAACTTAGGGGTCCCGGAAACTAACCAACCTTTGTGTTATGTACTAAGCCAGTGCTAAGTTAATTCGCTACAGAGTTTGTTAACGAGAACTTACTAATTTATTGACTAAGTTTTCTACGGTTATCTAACTTATTAAGTAGTTGGTACATCGATGCTCTAACTTCAAATGGTTTATCAACGAAATAGTGTTTTTAATGCACTAATTTCTAGACACACTAGACACATTTCAAAAGTACTCTTTGCAGCAACCCTGTTACAAAGGATAGGTTATATTTTTTTTAATTGAAAATATCTAACAGGAAACCGTTTATATTGAAGAATGCTCCTGAAAACCGCATGTTACATCCAGTTCTGAATGACTGCGTCATGGCTTGTGCAACGTGAACTTATAAAAGAGATTGACTTAGATATACTTGTATATATTTGCTATCACCCATTCTTTGGTTTCCGGAAGTCATACAAAGAATGTTCAAAAATGTAAGTGATTCTACTTCCTTCTTTTAATTTTATGAGGAGAAAACTTAATTTTATTCACCACACACACAAAAATATAGTAAGTATTTTTACAGGTAGGTCTCTGTTGCCGGATACCGTTTAAGTACCACAGCAGTGCCTGATGTAGCAGACAGAGTATTATGCAAATAGTGTTCCGGTTTGAAAGGCGGTGTAGCTAGTGTAATCACTGGGGTAACGAAACAACATCTTATGTCTCACGCGACTAACGTAATGTGCTGCAGTGTATACCATCCTATCTAGCGCCACGTTGCTATGAACATGCGTATCATTTACCACCAGCTGCACTTTCCGTCTGGTCGCTAAATAAAAAAAGGGAGTATTAAAAGCAAACGGATGAAAATTTGAATTTCGACGAAGTGTAAGAAAAACATATATATATATATATGTGTATGGTAATCTGTATTTTGTTAGAATATCTCGCTGTGTTTGATTACCAGTAATTGCTGATTGTCTCCTTACCAACATTCATATATATGTGCTAATGATAACATATAAATGCCTCTTGACTTTAGTTCAAGTTATGAGCCAATGTTTTCTCGTTTGCGAGTAAGTAACTCACACGGTGCAGACGGACATGAACGCGTCGACGGCTTTCAGGTAGGAGACGGGGGGGAGCTGCGCCTGCGACTTGGCGTGTTGCGTGGAGAGCGTCAGCAGCGAGGTGACGCCGAGGGTCACCCGCGCCGGCGCAGCGTCCGGCTTGATCCAGAACGAAACCCACTGGAACACGAAACGTGAAGATTGCTTCTCTATGATGTGGTGGTGGAGCGAGACAAGCTTCCCATGATTTACTGGTAGCAGATTTGTTGTTGGAGACTACCTAGCTGGGTACCACCGCAGCTCCTACTGCAGCCGACTAACAGTAACACAACAGCCGACAAACACTATTGTGCTCCGGTTTGAAGAGCGCTTTAACTAATGTAATTACTGGGATGACGAGACCTAATATCTTGTTTCTGTAGTGTATAACATCCTAACTAACACCGCGTTATTATTGGCGGGTAGATCACTTACCATCAGGTGAACGTCCCGCTCATCTTATCGCTAATAGAATATAGAATAAAAAAAACGGTGACAGTGAGGATGTTTAGACAACACCAGCTGATGTTTGTGCCGTTAAGACATAAGTTGTCGTTACTTAAGTAATTTAATCAAGTACAGCATCTTTTAAATATAGTCGTAAGTAATAATAATTGAGATTAGCCGTCGAAATAGATATCGCAGTGATCCTAGAACCTAAAGGATCACCGACAAGATAGATCCTAGGTATCACAAGCGACTCCAAATAGAATTATAAATTAAACAGTAATAGTGTTATCATAATGATAACAGGTATTTTAACATAATTCTAGATATCTTATGTTACTAGCTGATCCCCGCCCGCTTTGCTTAACTGATTATAAATTTAAACTTGAAATCCATCTGAAATATTCCTTGAGAGCAACCGTAAGTGAAAATGACTTTCCATTGCAACCGTTACTATGGCAACCGCATACTATATGAAAACGTTTACAAAATTTAATTATAAATAACACGATGAAGGATCTACGATTTTTTTAAAAAAAATAGCCTACAACCATCTACAGATCATTCCGAGTCGAATGCTCATGTTCCCGTGTTGATACCTTCACTAGTTTTCACGTGATTGGTGAACAAAGAAAACCCAATTTTATTATATATATATAGATAGATAAATTGTCGATATTTTTTTTAAAACATAACTGTTGCTCAATCAACGGCAATTGCTTACTTCCTGTTAACTAGCCGCTGCTTCGTCTTATTCTATCAATCTAGAAAGCAATGTTAACTTACGGACATGATGACGATCAGGCAGGTCGGTATGTAAGTGTTGAAGAGGTGATAGCCGAGGCGACGCTTCAACTTGAAGATCACCTCCAGACACGTGAAGTTACCTGAATGTATCAAAATAATTACATATAAAAAAGTCTACAATAACTTACTCTTAACAAAGCAATCTTTAAGTAAGTCATTAAGATTTTATTTACAGTTTCAATTTTTCTTCTTTTTTTATCTTTCCCCTGCGTGTGGTGGGTCAGGGCCTTTAGGGTACATTACATTTACCATCAGTGATTTCTAGCTCTATTTCCTACCCATACTCGTCTTTCATGCTCTCTACTGTTGTCATACTCTACTCATCTTTCAAACTTCATATCTCTATTGTTTTAAATATCAATTTCTTCTCTCGTTCCTCTTTCTCGAGCGAAGACCGTCGTCTCATGCTTGTCTTCCGGATTGGAAAAGACCTAAAAAACATGAATCCTTTTCTGCATTCATCCTTTTGCATTTCATTTTTTCTTCTTTATCTTTTTTTTTCAGTTTTTCTTACTTGGCTATAACTATTCTAGTATCACAGATATTTATTTTTATTTATTGTATCTGTTATAGCCGTTCTGAAAAATTCTAGGAACACTTGTCGATTGTCGTCTTCGCTCATCAGAGAGGCAATGAATTCCTCGTTTAGCTGCCTTCCTAACACAGATTCAATATTCAATATTCAATATTCATCATTGCAACCTTTGGATGTTCAGCGACGATATCGGAGTATCCAATTTGGGTATCTCTATTCTTATTCTACATACTTTGCTCTGTCTTCTACATCTATTCTTATATAACATTTTTTTATTCTCTTTTATTTCTAAATTTTATAGTCATCCCATAGCCTCTGGGTGACGGATTCGGGGGAATCTGTTGCCCGCGCGACTGCAGGAGGCCAAGGAGGGGGCGCGCTGTATGTTCCCCTCTCTCCTAAAGAGGAGCTGCGACATGCGGCTAGCGCTAGCTGGGTCTCGGATATGTGCGAACGCCATGCCGTGACCCCGTCTTAAAGCGACGAGGAGGAACATCGTGGGGGTTTTAGTCGGTGCAAGTCCGACATAACCTGTCCTTGCCCCTGCGAGGACTGGTATGCGCAGGCATTTACCCCACGTCAATAAAAGAAAAAGAAAAGTTCGAGCTTAATTCTGCAGAGTGTGTTTTAGGCTGACCTGGCCACTGGGACATATATCCACGTAAATACGCTATGTTGGTGTAAGATATAATAATAGTTTTTAGCCCTATACCTAGAGTTGACTCCTGTAAGTTGTGTTTAACTGCAAGCCAGGGATTTGGCACCGACGCGGTCGGTGGTCGATTTCAAATAAATTTCCCCTAAGGGTGGATATTGCTTTAAACTCAATTAGTCGGATCATTTATTCATTAATTATAGATTTGCAATTCGAGATGACGATGGCCTACGTAGAAAAGCGCTTCGAAAAGTCCACCTTAATTAGTATTCTTCGCGACTATCAGCTCGTTAATCGCTGAGCCGGTCTAATTAGGTTATCAAAACTAGAACGGAGGAGCATTAACCACCATTGTCACAAAGTTTGCCGTGTGATATTAATCGAGCTCCATTCCAAGTCCGCCTAAGCCGCAAGTACACGCCCAGAGTCAATACGCCGCTTATCCTTTTACGGATTTCAGCTGAAAGATACGGATTAAAGGTTCTTTTTAACTGAAAATAAGCTGATGCCCTAGAAAGGTGTTTTGACGAATTTTTATCCGTACATCAGTGATAAGGGCGGTGATATCACACCTTTTTAAGAGGTGACTATGAATCAATTCGAAAGGGGAGAGAGGGAGGGTTAAAAATAACTTTTTTGGTTCAAATTATTTTTCTTAACACAATAATTTTGTTGATATATGGATAGTCTATTATTTTTGTATGTTAAACATTTAAGAAATTAATGCTACTGCTTTACGTAGTTAACTTAAGTAGGACTAAAAGAAGAAAAGAGAGACGAGCTGACTCGCTGAACTATGATTTTCTTTAACATCAACCTCTACATATTAATTCTACATTTGTCGTTCCATAAATAACTAAAAATGCAAATCTTCCAGATTCCTCATTAGGTCTAACGGTAAGGTTAGTACTTTGTTTAGAACTATCTGTTCATCGCTCGCGATTTTGGCCGTAACAGCTTCGCAACTTTATTTTGGGTAAAGTATTTTATGAAATCCATTCTAAGTTGACCTCTAAATGGCGGAAGCAATATCTCTACCGAATTTTGATTCTTTAATTTTAATAGTTTCGGAGATCTTGCGATGAGTCGATTAATCTCTGAATATCTGATGTATATCTAGGATATTATATAAATTCGTTATTTCCAGGATATTTATAATTATCTTCAGTAAGTGAAGGCGAGCATGCGAATTGTACCTTCGCAGCGAGTTGATCCTCTTCTGTTCTAGTTTTTAATCTAACCCGTGACTAAAAATTTTCCAGAGCATTCAGTGTATCTCGTTGTGAATAACCGATACACAAGTAGTATTACATTTCTAGGACGTTTTATTACTGTGCCAAATTCGTTAAAGGATTAAACAGATAAAGTTATAATTATTGTTGGAGATAACGAATGTTAATTAACATGTTATTAGTAATTAAGTAGCGCACGTTGATAAGTTAAACGAAGCGGATTATATACCGTAGCTACGCAGAATCTATTCACAATCTGTTTGTTGTTTCGTTGTATCAAGCTGCGGTTCGTTGTGTGAAGCGGCGAGACGAGCTTGACGTTCATTTGGTGGTGGATAGGATGGTAAGTCTAGATACCCTGATAATTCCACTAGCAACATCGTTTGTCAAACCTGAACACAGCAATGTTTACATACTAATGTTTCAGGCAAAGGAAACCTACTACCAGAAGAAAATATATATTATGTTACATGTTCATTAACATCATTGTGGTCAACATCAGTCTGCAGGAATCGAATACTGGGCACAGGATTCTCACAAGAGACACCAGCTTCTAGATCTCTATTGTCGAAGAACTGATCACAGCGTCTATAGCAGTACACTAGCAATAGATTAAGACAATATTACTGCAAATCCTGTTTAAAGGATATTGTGGTCCATTCTGTAATAAAGATGCACCGCATTGGATATACTTGAAGACTGCATTTCCTAAACTTTACAATGCAATACTACTAATGGTGGTAGGTCACTGTGGCCGGAGACCATCTAGGTATCTGCAGGACCTATTGCAGCCGATATACGTTACTTTGTTCCGGTTTGAAAGACGCTGTAGCTAGTCTAACTATTAGGGTAACTAGATTTAACATATTATGTCTCACAATGAGCATAATATGGTGCAGTGTATATTATCTTAACTAGAACCTCGATGTAATGGACACAGGTATCATTTATCGTCAAGTGAACATCTCACTTATCTTTATAAAATGAAAAAAATTACCAGTGGAGTACACTTGCGTGCAATCGGCGGTCCTATTCTGCACTAGCTCCAGTTGAGGCAGTTCTATATTCTCGTCCACCACCAGGGGCACGTCCGGATCCCACTGGAATATCAGGTCGTCCGTAGTGTGGGATACTGAAAGTAAATATATCTAACAGTAAATTATACCGTTACAAAGTACATAACTGAACTGACCAGGAGTCGTCTTGGATGACGACGATGAATAGGATAGAAAATCCCATTCATCAGAGACGAGGAAGATGTTCACCTGATGGTAAGTGCTACGCCCGCCCAATAACAACGTGGTACCAGTAAGGATAATACATACTACACCACAAACCTACCACCAGTTGTATCAATTTCACCCAATAAGGGTTTTGGATCGTAAATCCTCGCCACTCGTTTTTTTCTAAAAAGAATATTAACGAAAAAAAAACCTATATTAAAAGTAGCTAATTATATGAGTTACCAGCATACTGGACTCATCAAGCCAGCATCCACTCAGCAAGTACGGCATATATCCTCTTTCGAGAGACGAGACCTAGGTTCTGCAATGTGCCTCGATATACTTTAATGAATGTTTTATATTAATAAAGATATTAATGTTGCACATTGCGGAAATAAAATATAAATTGCTCGTTCAATGTTCCCACTGCTGGGATTCGGGGCTTTCTCTCACGAAGACAACTACAGTCGTTTACTGATCACTTTAGCCAAGTGCCGATAACACCTAATTAAATGAGGAAACGATTATTAAAACAACGTGAAGAGTACGAAATAGAATCCGCCATTATAATAATGGTAATGATAAAAATGTATGAAAAATGTATTGAGTCCGCACACTTTTACAACTATTTCAATCGGCCGTATTATACGAGTATCAAATTATATAGCTCACTTAGTGTTCCTTCTATCAGTACTGGCTTGTTTTTCAATAATATTTCTGCTGTTAGTCTCCTTCATAATTTTTACAGCTTCCTCTGACTCTGGACACGTGTATCCAGAATAAACAAAAAAAATTCATATATGCATTGAATTTCACTGAAAGAGAAGGGAAAGATGAGAGAATAATGGATGGGTGAGGGAGTAATAGTTGGACAATAATACAAGTAGAGAGGAAGAGGGAGATAAGGAGCAGCCTTTTTGCTCATGGAGACAGTCAAGACAATTATTTATCTACAACGATGGCCAAGTGAGGATTGGCGGATTGCACACGTCCAGTAGGGTTGTTGTTCTTTTACTATGTCAGTTTTCCTTCACCGGAAGCTCAAGTTCAAGCACAGTAGTGATTAACACGGGCCTATTTTTTTACTCGATAAAGTGACTAGACTGGCGAATCGTTCGTCTGGTGGTAAGTGATACGCTTGCTCATAGCAACGTGGCGCTAGTTACGATGTTATATGTAGCACCACATGGTGACTCCTTACTGTGGGCCTTACTTATAAAAAGGCTCAGAGTCACTCAAAGGGCAATAGGGGAAGCTATGCTCGGAATTTCTCTGCGCGATTGAATCAGAAATGTGAAGATCCGCAGAAGAACTAAGATCACCCACACAGCCTAAAAATTGCTAGACTTAGGTGCAGTGGGCTAAGCACATTACTCGAAGTACCGACGGCCGATGGGACAGTAAGGTCACGTGGTGCCGCTTTATGACTGCGGGACAAGACCGATCAGTTTGAAGAGCTGTGGAGGAAGCCTATTTTCAACAGTGGACGTCTATCGTCTGATAATGACAGCTTTCGTCGCCTTAAAACATAAGATGTTTAATTTCGTTAGTGCAGTCTAGCTACAGCGACCTTCAACCCGGAACACATTTCTATTTGTCGGTAGAATTAGGAGCTGTAGGAATTAAGACGGTCTTCGGCAACCGAGACGTTTTTTTTTTGGTTTCGAGAAGGGAATTTTGGAATGATACCCAGCTTTTACAGGAAGTCAGGGTTATGTGAGATCTTTATTCACTTAAACACCCTCGATGGTGTGCATTAGAGCATTCGGAGAGGCTTCGGGATCTCTTGTAGAACGCACCGGTGCCCTTCTGCACGTTTCGGAGCCTAACCCTTCTAGGCATCAATCGCTGAGCCATACGCTGTCCCACGCAGGTTCGCTGATTGAGCGAAATGGGCACCTACTCGTCAAGGCCCGCGAAACTCCTGGACCCTTTCAGTCACCTTCTACGACAGGCAGGGCTTACCTCAGTCCTATTCTTACTAGCCCGAGACTACAGGGCTGAGGCAACAGAGACCTAGTATCACTTAACGTGTTTTTGGCATAAGCACATACGATTAGCTTAACTAAGCTATCAGTTCTAAACTAAAGTTATAAAATATTATTAGTGTTACAAAAAACCGACAAAAAAAACCATTTTAACTGACATTAACATTGTTAAACTTAAGTGTTGTTTAACTTAACTGATGCCGGTATACAAACATCGCCGTTATTTACGTCGTAAAGATGCTGTAAAATTGATTTCTTTGATCTGTGCGTCGTAACGGATAGCTGAAGATGTATATTAGAAAAAAATTCAATTTTGGATATTCACAAATACGGATAAACATATAAACTAATCCGGTCACTGCTAAGTGTCAGGATTATACGAGGCCTCTCACATGGTGTGGGGTCTAGTTCATGATAGACTTCTCCAAGCCCAAGTCTGTCTAGCTACTATCATCACATTGTAAATCTGCCGCTATAACGGCATCAGTTTAATACTGCCCCCATTATCAGTTTCTGAGTATGCTTCACCATCATCATAGACGTCTACTGCTGGACATAGCCCACTTTTAAAGATGTCCGTATGTGGAGATCTTCAGTCAGCATAGCTTTCAGTACCACCGAGTACTAGGAGCTGCCGTTTTTAGAAGTTCATATGAGGGTATATGGGCCATTTTTCACCACGCTGACCCAGTGTGGGTTGGTGGGAGCCAGAGCTCCGTCCGTTGATTAGTGGGGTGCATCATGAGCAAGTGAGTTTGGCTTGGGTCCCGTGAGTCGTGTGTGTGTTGTCCAATAACAACTAGTGAAATTGAAGACCTTAAACCTTAGCTGAGATTCCTCCTTGAACTGCAATAGTGCACCATCAACAAAGTTTAGAAGTCAGTACAGCTGTTCATTGACAGATAAACAGACTCACGTATACGCGTTAAACGAAGAACATTCTTCTTTTTGGTGATGTGTTACGGACTCATGATGAAGCCTGCCGCGGTAAGGCCAAACTAGAGTCAGTTAGTCGTACTCAGCGCGAATCGCACCGAGCTAGGAACGCTGCAGTTTTTTTTGTATCTTACTTAAAATTACTAATTTAAGCACTAATAAATTAATATAAGATACTAAAAACATCAAATTGTGTATATTTAATTTACAGTAGGGTAACAGTAGACCTTCTTTTCATATGATCGTAAGTAATAAAGCTAGGAGACGCTGGCTAGATAATTCCCCATCCCCTATCTTGTGCTGTCTATATGATAAATAACCCTAGAGAAGATACCTTGTCTTTAGGAAACCAACGCCATATAAAGAACCAGCAGTTCACGCCCGCTTTGCTGGCCGTAACACCCCCGCAACCCCTTTGGTTAAGAAATTTTATAAAATCCGTTCTAAGTTAATCTCTAAACAGCTGAAGCAATATCTCCACCAAATATTGAGTGTTTAAATAATACCTTTACGTGTAATAGTTTTGAAGATCTCGTGATGAGTCAATGAATCTCAGGAGATGATAATAGAGACCGAAATGATAGTTATTAATAGTACTTATTTATATCTGTAGGATCTGTTTCCGCTGGCAATCAGTTAATATTATTGTGTAAACTGCAAGGCCGCTGTAGCCGGTTAATTAATTGAGTGACGAGAATAAATTTATATTAATTAACGGTGTGGGAGTAATATAGTGGGAGGTAATCATACTATACAACGCTACAATGGCCGAGTTCCTCCTTTCTCCCTTCCCAAATAGCAATCTCTCCCTCGTATAGAAATAGGTTCAGGGTTCGACAAACAAAAAGGTCCAAGTCCAAGAGTCGGCATTAGTGCGGCCTGCGGAGCAGGATTCTTTGGTTCTGTCCTTTCAAATATTTCTCCATCCACTTACCTTCTTAACCTAAACAAATCTCGAGCTAAAAATACATCGTAACGATCGCGAAACCCCCAAACAAGTCCTCGTGAGGTGGAGAGGCGGCCGGGGCCCTCGAGGCTAACCTCGCTGGATCTTATCCGAAATAAGTCGAGTGGCCGCCACCTATTTATGGACCCGTGCTTACATCTGCGTTAAGACACCGATCGCGGGCCCTTGTGATCAACGATAAAATCGCGCTGACTTCAGGAGAGCCGGGGCGAGGGGCGCGAGTGGGGGGTAGCCGAGGGCCCTCGACGCCGCTCGCCCCACTTTCGATAGCTCTCCGACGTCAATTTTCTGTAACGCCGCCGACTGTACCTACGCAGTGAAGGACTTTCCCGTATTGATGCTTAGATTACTCGTTATAAATAACTTCCAGGCTCCGAAATGTCTGCAAACTAATGTTAAAACTATCCAGCCTCCGCGACCATCATCAACACCATGAAATTATATGAGCTCGATTATATTTTGGAATCGACTAACTTTTTATAACAGACTAACAGGTGATGATACATACAGCCCAGTTCATGTTCCCACAGCTGGGACAGCGGCCTTTTTTCATTAGGAGTTAGTGAATGTCATAATAATGTCACAAATACTTGAAAGCTATGTTCTAAGCTAGTTTCATCAAGAACTTCACTTGCATCGTTTCCGATAATCAAATACATTGAACCGGACGTCAAGCGAAACGGAAACGAAGACATAATAAGAGAAATATTAGAATCTTTGTTTTGCAGTTTATTTATAGAATATTCATTTTAGATATAACGACAAAATCTGCTCTGAAAAGATACCTGTAGTTATTCATAAAGAAGATACCAAACGGAATGTGATGGAAGGAAATATGTATTTCTTATCTAGAATACTCTTATATCTACATTTGACCTTCATTCCATCTGGTGTTAAGTGACACTTGGCTCTCATTAGGTATCACAAGCAGATGATGATACTTGTTAAACATGTAACACTTCTGATTTTGTGTAAATTAAGTATCTTTGTGTTCGGAGGTCGTACTTTGTTCCAAACGTGATGAAGTATATTAGCGTGATCATCGTTTGGATCAGCATTGATAGACGTCCACAGTTGGACATAGGCCTCCCCCAAAGATCTCCACATACAGTCAGCATGGCCTCCGGTACTGCTGGGCACTAGGTGCTGTAGTACGTAGAGGTTCATACGGAAACATTTAGACCGTCTCCCACCACGCTAGCATAATGCGGGTTGCCGTGAGCTGCGGCTTCGTTTGTTGATCAACAGGGTGCACCACGGGCAGGTGAGGTTGACTTGGGTCCCGTGAGTTGTTGGCGGAACCCTTCACAACCTTGTAACCATGTATTTACAGATTGCCTCACACTCAGACTCTCATATATTAACAACTGAAATATAGCGATACTGTTATGGTAGGTGATTTGCAACAAGGAAGCGATGTCTAGCCAGACGGACTCGGAAAACTTTACCTCCATCCAAACTCCACGACATGTGACTCCAGAATCGAACCAGCGACGTGTGTGTTCCAAGGTAAGCGGAGAACTACACCGCCAAGAAGGTAATTAAGTATTTCTTGCATTAAAACAGAATCCGTTTCTCTTTCCTTACATTGACTTATAAGTCAAATTCGCTCTGACCAATGTCGCCGCTCTTCAACATCAGCCTTATTCAAAATTTACTTTTTCACAGAAAATTAAGTGATTTTAAAAACTATTGATACAGGTCCAATCCCTAAACGTCCAAGTTACATAAAAGTGTAAGTTTTATTTGAATCTTATTCATATTGCTTATCGCTTATAACACGAACTAGGTAACATGTTCAATATACGAAAGCTCCCACCGTTCCCAACTTGATGATATTGGACGAACAGTTTAAATCCGGGTCAAGTGCTGAATGCACGTCAACTAGATGATCTAGCACGCACGAGGTCATTAAATTATCTATTAATAGTCGCTCCATAATTAATCAGCTGAAAAGAAGGTCAGTTTGTTAAATCGGTCAACTTAATGCGACCTGTCAGTCATCCGCGGCGGATATCAAATCTGTTGCTGTCGTGTTGGGTTACCAGTAACCAGGCAAGGGAATGAGGTTTGTTAAAACGAAGTCCACTGGTGGAAGATCTCTCATGTCCAGGTCATCATTATTGCAGCGCAATTACTGCAACTAAGCAGTATTACCTAACATATCTATATAATCGTATAAGTTTCCATCTAAGTAGAGATTCATCACGATATCTCTGAAACTTAAAGCCTGGAGACTTAAAATTTGTTAGGAATATTCCTTGTGCCGGATACAGGACAACGGCAGCGGATTTTATTAACTGTTACTCCCAAAAGGGGTTGGTAGGTGTACGTCCAGCTAAGCGAGCGGAGAACAGGTACTTAAGTGTATAGCGGATTATTAGTAACAGCGAAAATCGCACTTTAGTCGCTTTTAAGTCAAATAATGAGTTTTCCTCAAAACTATATTATTTAAATAAATGTTTAGTATCCGCTTATCGTATAGTGCACTATTTTTAGTGAGACCATGAATAAAGAAATTATATCTGATGGCTGATACCGGTAATAAAGATTGTCAACTCCACGCTGTAGCTAATCATCCGCAAGGTGTCAAACGTTATAGACATCAGAACTACAAGGTTTTTTGTTCAGAAGATAAGCAAAAGGTGTAAGTAGCTGTAGTGATGATGTTCTGCATTGACCATAGACAGCCATAATGCCATTATTCTACAAAACGGTGAATGAACGCGTGGACATAACGCGGTGCTAGTGAAGATAGTATACACTGCACCACATTGCGCTCGTCACCTTCACACATAGAATGTTTAGTCTCATTACCCCAGTAATTTCAGTAACTACAGCAAAGTTCTGGTTTTTGTCTGCAATAGGAACTTATATGGTACCTACCTAGACGATCTCCGGCAACAGAAACTTATCACGACAAAGTTACGGTTCCTCATCATCCTATGTCTCCCAAGGAACCTTGACTTACATTGTATACAGAATTATTAACGTCTACTTTAATCTTCTTGCCGTCGGCTGACTCTTGGATGCTGACTCGGTTTAATTAAAAAAGATACCCAAAATTAGTATATACCCTGTCGGTAATTGGGACGAACCTTCTTAACCAGGTTAAGTTACTCCGCGGCCCGCCTCCCGAGGAGTCACCGGCGGATCACCTCATAATTCAGCATAACCAAAAATTATAATTAATGTCGCCGTGTCGAGAGTGGATGTCGGCTCGAGTGTCCGCCACTCCGCGACACCGGATGTATAACGAGGCTCGAGTGCTCGGCTCGTTTTTATCGATTGTGGGGTGTTCTCGGTGACGTAGCTCGGAGACCATCTCGAGATCGAAACTTGGCGTCTTCGTTACGGAAAGAATAAACAAAACAACAACGAGAATACAATGGACGCGTTGACCTCGGCTTTGAAAGTCTGATAGGTCGTAACGAGCATTTCTCCATCTTTCCGCAGATAGGTTGGAATATCTCTACTAGGCAGCTAGCTACCTGCTGTGCCATGTGCGGCTAGTGCAGCAAATCCTCCCTAATTCTTTAAAAGAAAGCCCTGACACTTTCAGCGCTGTTCCATATATAAAAATAAAATAAACGAGGATTCCCACCCCAAAAGAAGGGTGCCAAAAGTTTATATAGTTCTTTGTATATTTTTGTGATCCTTCGAGCCGGATATGTGAACACTATGCGAGTTGTCACACTTTTACAAAAAGTATATCTATGAAATAGTTTCAAGCTAACTGTTTATGATTATGACTTTTCGCCAATAAAATATTGAGTACTCACAGCTCTCCATCTGCAGCTTGCACTCCTGGGTGTCGTGGGGGTAGATGAGGAAGTTCATAGCGCACGACAGCTTCAGCGTCAGCTTCACCATGTAGAGGATCGTCTTATCCTTGTAAAGCCACACGTAGTGATTTGGGATCGTCATCGTCTGGAAAGTGACCGACTTTGCGTTCTTGAAGAAGGAGTCCGGCCGCCACATATGCTTCAGCCAGTCGAGATCTAGAAGTCTTATAATGATAAGAGGAATTAGGCTCGATGCTGGTAAACGATCAGCTCTTAGAAATTAGTCAGGTCTTGACTTTTCGTTATATGTACTGGTGGTCGACCACTATTATAATGGTGGTCACTGATGCTGGAGTCCGTCTTGGTAGGTACTACAGCAGCTTGTATATCTGCTATCAAACAGTAGTGTGTAAACATTCTGGTTTGAAGTACGTTGTAGTAAGTGCTGTTAATTACTGAGGTAAAGATATAATATCTTATGTCTTAAGGGGAGGAGCGGTCTGTGCAGTGCATAACATCCAACTAGCGCCTGGTTGTTATGCGCAGGCGTATCATTTTCCATTATCATCGAATAAAAAAAATCTTTAATAATGAAACCTGTATTCCGAGGTCATGTTCTCCGGCAGCCTCAACCGGAAATCCTTCCAGGTTTGCGCGAAGAAGATGTCCGCCGCGTAAGTCTGCAACAGTGTTGTTATTTCAGCGCCAATGGTAAAGATTAAGGGTTAGTTACTGTTATTGGTTCAAATGCAATTCGACCATAATTCGGTTCACAGACCGCAATTTGAACATATTTTTATTTATATTCAAGCAATTTATTAATAATTATATTTGCAATGAGTACGTGTGCAACGCAGATCATTACTATAGTCATTGCTTATCATTGTTATCATTACTATAATCTATGGTCTTATGTAAGACCAGTTTCGGAGATCTCGAATCTCTGGTAGGTCGACTGTAGAGCTGTAAGAGATGCGCTTCACAGGATCCTGTGGAAGCTGATCATCCGCTTCAGATAGCAACTCTCGCCTTAACCACGATCGTCAGACATGAGGGAACGACCCTACAGAGATATATATATATACTAGCTGTTCCCCACCCGCTTTGCTGGCAGTCTCACCCCCGCATTTCGTTTATGGGGTTAATATTTCGTAAAATCCTTTGATTCCTGAGCAACGCTCGGCAAATGGAATTTCTCTACCAAATTTCAAGTCTGCGGGAGTTTTGATTCCGGAAATATCGGTGATGAGTCTGTACGGAGCTGGTCTTATTTGTATAAAATAAAATATGGCCTTTAACACGAGGTAGCAATTAAAACATAAATTACAAACAAGTACATATTTATACTTATGTTATAGTGAAATTTAAAATTATTTTCAAGTTAATGAAACATTAAACGAGGACAAGTAGAACTTAATATATTAGAAGATATCAATATTGTTAATATTATTAAAAAAAAGTGTCCGACGAGGATGGGATTCGAACCCACGCGTGCAGAGCACATTGGATTAGCAGTCCAACGCCTTAACCACTCGGCCACCTCGTCGCATGGACTACACGTTTAATTGTAGAAATATATTTCCATATCATATATGAAATGTATATTCACACTTGAGTAAATATAAAAGATAGTCTAGCCTTAGGTCTCTGTCGCTACAGACCGTCTAGGTACCGCCGCCGCTCCTATTGCAACTGAGAGACAGTACTGTATTCCTGTTTAAAGGGCGCTGTAACTAGTAAAATTGATACGGTAACGCGTAGTATTACTAATCTTTGCATATATAACAGGTATCCTGGGATTCATTGCGTTATCATGAGATCTCCAAAACCTAGTAGACGTACACTATCCAAATTTGGTACGGATGTTGCTTCTGCCGTTTAGAGGTGAGTTAAGTATTGGATTTTATAAATTCCTTCCCCAAAGGAGGCTGCGGGGGTGTTACAGTAGGCTAACGCACAAAACAGCTTGTTAATACAATAAAAGGATATAACTTTATTTGTGAATATGATAAGTAAAATATTATTTGCAACTTGAACCAAGCAGGTAAATATTGATCTTTACATGACTTTAACGTAGTAAGATGTAATTGATTTATTCAGGTCACCTTGTGGTAAACAACCCTCGCTAATGATAGCCCTTGGAGGTGGAGGGTTATAAACCTCGACCATTTGAGCATATATATGTATCTTTTAATTTAACAACAATTTTGATGAAGATCTCGGTGATGGTCAGTTTGATGATTATGATCATCACGGTCATCAGTTTGTTATTATTTTGTAATATTGATTGTCTTAAACTAATGAACAATGAAAAAAATTATCTACTCTGGATGAACTGGAACTTTACTAATCATGGAGTAAGGATCCTAGTACAGCCTAGATTGATTGATAAGAAATGCCTGTCATCATCAAGCCAGATCTATGTTTTTCAAGTAACTCAAATGACAATAATAATACCATAGAGTTTTCATCAATCGAATCCAGCCCCATGACGGTTACGTGAAAATTGACGATGGTGGGCTGGTCGTTCTTCTTCGGCGGCCGCATCTTGTCATACAGCTTCGGGTCTTCCGGCAGCAGGTCCTGGAAGGTGAGCAGTGTGGCCCTGCGGACGGAAACTGCAATATATTCTCTGCAATAAATAATACACTGCAATATAATTTGTCTTTAACATTAAAATCTTTCGATCACTGTCTCCTCATTCCTAGTGGCTCACTGCTTGCCTTGTACTACGGAAGTACATGGCTACATGATGGTGATCATAATCTTCAGACACAAGATGGTAAATTTCTAGTCAGTTACTACATCGATAACAGCAGCATTAAAACCGGAAAACATTATAACAGAAATAGGCGCTGCGGTATTAACTTTACTTTTTGCGGTGGCATAGATTTACCACCACTAAAATTTATTTACCACACGATGTAGGTAATTCACTATGGTATACTACAAAGGTGTCTTTAAACGACTTAAATTATTACCAGTATAGTTTTTCGCGAATTATCAGATTAAATCATTTTGTTGGGGGTTCATCTGTCATGTCGCACATTTACTCAAACTCCTAAGCGTCCGTTTAACACTTTTTTTAGACGGAACTGGTAAGTCTTTGACACCGTCTTAGATTTAACTTCCGCTGCGCGGGTACTGAACAAAATATTTATAACAATATTTCCCTTCAATATACCGTGCTATTAAATTTGCACTGAAAACGCGAAATGAAGAAATACAGTGAAATGTGTATTTCAATTAAATAAGATCCGCAGCCGATAACTGAATTATTTTCAAAACGAAAAATGTAACCTGAACATTTTTTTTTTAATTTTTAGCTCAGTTTTAAAATACCTGAGGCGTAGTTTTAATTGATGCCAGTCGATTATTTCCGCGGGAAGAGCGCCGTCATTAAAACAAACAAACTATTTGTAAAAGAGATTCAGACAGATACTTTTAGACTTCAATTACAAGGTACGGGAGCGCTCTACTTCGTATTCTAATAAAAAATATCTCCATTACCTTGGTTTACACAATATTTATTACCTAGTGATAGTAGCTAAAAAAAACTTTTTATATTGGTATATAATATAGAATTACAAGGTATTTATGTAGACTATACTTGCATAGTGCGACTAAAGGGATCTCTTATGAAAAGCATCGATGCCTCTTTGTACTACGCCTATGCATATCCTAGAGGAGAGCACAACTCCCCTTTACTCTGCTATGACAAAACCAATCCATTTACTGTCCTAAATGGAAAATGTGGATTCCTTTTTTTAATTCCGCGGACTAATGTTCTATTTAATTTATTTATGTAAATACTTTATTGTACATTTTGAATTAGATAACCTAGCACAGAAGGAGATGTAGTGATAGGTGAGGGAGAATCAATTTATATACGCTACAAAACACCTAACATCAACAACCACATATGCGTTTTAATAATTTTAAAAATAAATAATACTGAATTGCAGGGACTGCTTTATAGTTGTGTGCTTGAATTACTTTTTTTATAAAAATAAACTTTTCAATCCCGAGGCCAGACGAATGTCTGAAATGTTACTTGAAAAGTACGTATTAAATGTGAGTGGCACAATTAATTTTTTAGTTGATTACTTTTAATCCCTGCATATTAATTTTTATTATCTATAAAACGAGGTCGCTTGCGCCTGCGAGTTTTCAACGAGCAATAAAACTCAAACTAAACTCTTTGTGCTATTATAATTTTAAAATGTCAACAGAAGATTTAATTAAATAGGTCGTTCAGAGGAATAAATGTAATTTACTGTTTTAAAAATTGTTTTTTTAATTTATTTATATAATTTAGAGTAATGAAGTGCGACACGAAAGAGTTGGCTTTAGTCAGTTTGGAAAAAGGTTTTTAATGCAGCACAAGAGAACGAGTCTGGATTTCCCAAGTTAGTCTGCTCATTACAACTCCAGTTAACCTGTGGAAGAATTTAGATTCCACATTCCGTTCTTTGCTGTAAGATTTGCCTTCTCAATCTCATTGCCTCTATAATTACATTAGCTACAATCTTTCAAACCAAAACATTTTAACGTTTGCATGTACCATACAGAATGTATTGCGGCAGAAATTTATTTTATAGTCCTACTAAGAAATATATGAATATGTACACTTAATCAGTTTTTTTATTAACCTTCAATAGTTAAAAACTACAATTTAATACAACTTCAATATTTTTTATTTTCTTTTGAATTCATTCTCATTGTCACATAACTTTTGTTTCGTATCTACAATGCTTTTGTTCAAACTGTTTAAAGCGTCTGTTTGAATGGTGATGAGGGATGTTTTTAATATCTTAAAGTATCTGCTTCCACATCCAAGTAAGTAGCTGGGTTAGATTCTCAAATTAATCTTTTATTGTTTAACGGTCTGATGTTACTTGTCTTTTCGGAATATTATCCGTAATCTTTAAATTCGTTTACTGTGTGTACAGTTATTTCATAACTGTTATTCTGGTACACAAACCTAAGCTAGAGAACAGGTATTTTATTTTCGAGAGAAAAAACAGTTTTTACTAGTTTTACACGGCGTTAGTTCGCGAGCGGCTGCCACCAAACACCGATATAATATGATCAAAACGGTTTTCACACCTTCGTCGTTGAAGTTTAAACTCATTATTTGTACAAATTTTATTTCCAGTTTTGTTAGGAAAATCAAAAGACATTAACTATAATTATTAATATACTCTCATTTAAATCGATTTATGTCGTTTTTTTACACTCTTATTTAGACAATCTCAGGATACCTGGGGACGGTAGATCCCCATAGTGTCAAACACAATTTTGACCATCCTTATACAAACACGGTGAACTCATCGCACTGTAGTGCAATGATTCCCAACCTTTTTTGTGCCATGTCCCTCCTGAGCCTTTCTAAAAGTCTTATGCCCCTCTGTGTAACATACATGATTTTCAATATTAAAATTTCTTTATTGTTTATTAAGAAGCTTAAATGATAGCTTTTAGGAAGAAATCACTAAGAAATTGTTAACAAAACACAAACTTTTCAAAATATATAATGAAAAATTTAAATTAAAATTCAAAATAATTTAAATAAAGATTTTTCTATATAAATTAAACTAGGGTTAAACTTGAGTAGAATAGCCCCCTTAGCAATCAAACAGCCCTCCTGTGGGGCGTGGGCCCCACGTTGGGAAACACTGCTGTAGTGTAACATTGTTTATCATAGTTCATTCATTTAATTACCTACTCGTATAATTTTACGATCCTCGACTAATAGAGCTTCAGCATTTTGGACCGATATTAAAAAGGATTGCATTATAATTGTAGTAAACAATTTTCATAGGGACATTCCCTGTCCTTTTTTGACTCCTGCTAGACTGATTTCTAGATTTTGTAATGTAATTGTAATTTTTGTGATTTTTTAATGTCTTTCAATTGTATAAGTTAAGCTGCGAAAGGGTTTAACAGATTCTAAGTCAAACAAACCGAACGGACTCCAGCGCAGTGTTTATAAAAAACATACAAAGTACGTACTTTGTACTTAGTTAAAAATTATAGTTGAAGTGATAACTTTAACGTAGTGGGTGACTTGAAACTTTATAAAAAAAAATATTAGCTTTTTTGAATACTTGATACTAAATAATAATATTGAATTAAAAATAAACGACTTTAAAAATATTATATAATACAATCTTTAGAGAATAGGTTTATCGTGAATTTAAGGTAAAAACAAAGTTCTTAAACACAAACATTTTCTGATATGATTGGAGGTGTTTTGACGGAAATTTCATTGCCAGATATAGAACATAAGCTGGTGCCGTATTGGTCACGCTTGGCATGCAGGTTGGCGAACACATTGTGCTGATAATGGTGGTCAACTTTTACAACAAGCCTTTAGCAGAGAGGCTGTGGGTATATTCTAACTCCCACTGGGGCCTGTGACTGTTATGACAAAGTATATTATCAATTAACTTAAGCTCTTTGAATAGGATATCTCTAGAGAGTATATAAGTAATTGTTATTTGTATTAATTGCTCCTCACTTATATTTATAACCGACATTAATTGTGAATAAAGTAAAAGTTATATATATAACATTATAAAATACACATGCTTTAAATTATAAAAAAAATTAGACGCAAAGCTGTTTATGTAGGACGCTCACACAAGAAATTGTCTAGGGACACGACATAATTACGGATTCTGCTGCAGAAATAATTTCGCGTTTTTCTATCACTATAGAAAAACAAGTCTTCAAAAATATTATTGTTTTCTTAATTTAACATATTTTTATATGACTAAAGCTTATACATATATCAATAACTTCATCTTAAGATAGGATGATCTAATTTTTGTATATAAGAGTACTAATCGATGTTGTGGCTCATTCACGTCTGGTCTACCCTTCATTCTCAGAAGTGAAATTAACCAAAAATCGTGAGAAAATGTAAATAAATAAAGTTTTCGAATTTCCCTGTCTGATTTATTGATAGACATATATTTTCGAAGTCTATTAATAATAAATAAATATATCTATAGTTACATTATTGTAAAAGATGGCAGTAGCAAAAAAAGTTATTATTTTAAACTTACTGTGTGTAACACAAATCAGTGGCCGCTAGCATCAGGCGGAGCAGCACAGCGGATGCCCAGAGGCACTTCTCTCCTGCCATTGTTGATAACAGTAACCACCCAACTACTTATTATTACTGTTATTATTTCGATAATCTCATCGTAAACTTTTTTATTTTAATTATAATTTATTTACAAATCAAATTCATAATGAAACCGCTGCCGACATATATTAAAAAGAAACAAGAAATCGCGAAAAGTTTTCACGTAATGGCGGCGGCGGAGCGCGCGCTTTTTGACAGCGGCCGGCGGATGCGCGGGAAATAATGATGTCAGCGGTAAAAATTTAGACTTAAAGTTTCACGCATGCGTTAAATATCTCAAGCTGTTATTTAAGTGAGAGGAAATGCACTGTTCGAGCATAGTTTGCAGGACTTTAATATAATACTTCTGCCTTTGTCAAAATGGAGCAGTGAGATCCCGGAGTAGCTCGCTGGCCTAATGGTTAGAGCGGGCGGCCTTCATTCCGAAGGTCGCGGATTCGTAACTCGGCATGTACCGATGACTTTAATATTTAAGTTATGTACATTTGTGAACTTAAGTAACAACAGTGAAATACAAATGGTGAAGGGAAACATCGCCAGGAAACCTGAACATGAATTAGAATTTATTCTGAGGTGTGTGTAAAGTCAATCCCAACAGTGGGGACGTAAATTGGCTGTTGAAGAGATCCCCGTGGGGCGGTCCAAAGAGTATCGAAATGCCAGGACGAGGTTGGCCGATGATTTGGTAAATGAAGTGGGAGATAAAAGTGACACAAATCGGTTTGGGAGGCCTGTAATCAGCACTGAACGACAAGAAGCTGAAATGAGGATTGAATTTATGGGTAGACATGAAAAATTAATGTCGGTACTTAATGGTGTTTTGAAGTGAATCTTTGCGGCGGCGAATATGAAGTAGCTGCGTTATCATTTCTGTTTCATTGTCTGCAAAGCGGAAGGTCATTGCATAATGTATGGACTGTCCACACCGCCGCCGATCCACCGCAACGTACCGCCTCCCGAGGACCACTCAGCGAGCTGCTCGTCATGAGAGCTTTGCGGCGCGCTCTGTTCGTCTCGAGTGTTTCTGCAATGCCGATACACAATTCGATAACGATTTTTTCTTTATTCGACGATTCAGAGAGACATGCGAACCTGATAATATTATATCAGCTCATAACAATATAACGCCAGTTACAATTGTATAAACTACATCACAATGTACTCGTCGTTTTAAGACACTACAATAACGTTTGTGTACTACTATTTGGCGGCAGAAGTAAAAGCTGCGTATCACTTACATTTAAGTGAATATTCTACTCTTACCATTACTTGTAACCGCTTCATGCAGAAAGCATTTCTTTCTTTAGCAGTGGATATTGATAGGCTGATGATGATGAAAACCTGATATCAGCCGAATTAGCTTTAGTATCGCTTTCAACTTATTTGGTTTTAGTAATGCTAAGAGTTCTCATTAATAAATAACTACCTGCTACGAGACGTTGCAATGTTAGTCGTCGTAGAAGTACGTAGAGGAAGTGAGATGATGTTAGTAAATTACTTTTGTAGTACATGGCATGATACTGTACTTACGAGAGAAGCCCTGGTTAACAGTAGATGTGGTACAGCTAGTTTATATTACCTTATTATATCTTTACTAGTAAAAGCCCGGCAGTTGACAGAAATGACTGCTGTTCTAGATATTATGAATTGTGATTAAGAATATTTGTGCAAAGGTGTCTGCTAATTCAAATTAAAATACCCAGGGCTGGCGGCCAGGACGCCTCTTTGCTTACTGTCTCACGGGGTTTCTCCCTTCTGCTTGCTAAATTGCTCAAAGTAGAGTGCAATGAAGGAAATCACTGGCGGTACATTTGTCAACAGCCACACTAGTATGGACTATTTGAACCCGTGACATCTTCATTCCATTGTTTGGCACTTCACTGTTACGCAACAAACCAATAAGCTATAAGCCACAAACTGACACACTTAAGCTGCATGTAAATAAGACATGGAATTATTACCAGCTCCACAAAACTACTAAATGAAAGCTTCAAAGGAAGTGATTGTGAATGCCCTGAGATGTCTTTGTTTTATTACACATCTACACATTCTTTCGTTTCTTCATTGTTTTCCGTTTCCTGCAGGCTTTGATAAAAGAACACTCGGTTATGGATAGAGCTCGCTTATATCCATACATGTCATTTCCTTCTATAAATCTTGATCCTTTTGATTCTGTTATTGTGCACATTAAGGTATAATTAATTAAAAATTCATATTTATTTTTTATTCTAATAAATGTATATGTGTCATTATATACGACTTTAAAAATAAAACAAAGGTTTATATATGTCATTGGGGTGTAAGGGTCCCCGCACAACAAAGCACGGAACCCAAGCTAACCTCCCTTGCTCGTGGTGCTCCCTGCTAATCAACAAACAAAGTATTGACTGCCACTAACCCGCATTGGACCAACGTGATGAGAAATGGTGCAAATTTTCCCCTATGACTCCCTACCCGATCGTGTGGGAATCTTAAGGGAGGTCTATTTCCAGCAGTGGACATCTATCGGCTGATGATATATAGTCATTATTTGAAGATTGATGTCATTATGAGATAATTGATGACAAGCAGCTGTGTGGAAAGATTAGAAGGTCGTTGTGAGTAGTGAAATTACTTGGGTAATGAAAAACAACGAACACAAATGTGGTGCAGTGACATCATCGCAATCGATGTATCTCTTGTAAGGTATTCTACAAAACACGGTGGTACGCTGTTTGAGTCCAGTGCCTCCGAACGAGTTTTTAGTGTCCTCTGTTCACCAAATGGTTTGCAGTGTATATCATCGTTACCATCAATTGAATGTCTCGCTCGTCTTGCTGCTTTCTGGAATAAAAAAAAATTGCGTATTGTCTATTGGCAATATTAGCATATAGACTCTCCACGTTGTCATTATTGATTACTTATTTTGTACAGTTGACGTGTCAGGGTGATTCGGAACGGAGATATCTGCAGCATGAGCGCGGCCGGCGGACGGTCGCCGCCCGGAGCCACTTGGGCACGCCTGGCGACCGCCTTTGTGGACCTCATTTGAACGACTCTACAATACACTCGTAATACTAACAGATAATTCATTTAAAACTTTAAGAGATTTCTATTTGGAAAATATAAATACAATGATGTGGAGACTGTAAAGACATCTCAACGGGAAGAATCAAAAACAACAAATAGAACATCCTAGTACCTTATTAAGTCTCATTTGTATTTGTATTCTTTAAACTTCAGCTTATCAATTCTTGATATAGAGGCTATGGAGCTGAAAACACTCATTAGATAAATAAAATAAGTGAAGTTACATACGCAATTACTCGGACGGTCGTGGAGGACTTTCCGAGTACTTGTTTCGCTTCAAGTGCAAGGATAGTCCGACATGTACCCGTGACCCTTAATACAATACAAAAACTTCGCAAACCTCATTGAGGAAAAAGTTTTCCAAGATCGTAGCTAACGTGTACTTAACGAAAGGAATAGTCCTATCGAGTTTTAAGTCTCCGGACCTTATGGCTCCAGAGATATAGTGATCAGTCACTACATGGGTGGACATCATCCAGAATCTTAATACATAACGATTGTTCAATTCCGTCATCCACAAAGGTACGACACACGAACCATGGCGCGGGGGTGTGGTGGTTCTTTTCTTCAAAAAAGGTGACAACACTTTGCTGAACAGGTACAGACTCATCTCTCGCTCCCGAGTCTCGTTTATAAGTGGTTCTTGAGTATCATTACCAATCGTCTCGCTGGTAGGTTTGACGACTTCCAGCCTCCCGAACAAGCCGGTTTCCGTCAAGGCTTTAATACCATGGACCACATCCACACGCTGCGGCAAGTTATACAGAAGACCAAGGAGTATAATCGGCTACTTTGTAACCCCTTTCGTATAAACCGCCGCAACTATATTTCCGACATTTGTTATTATTACTTTTTTCTTATCAAATTTCAATGAAATATAAGTCTCTTTATTTATAGATGTTCTAGTCATTTCATTATATTCGATGCGACCATTCAGTAAGGGTTCTATATATAATATTTCATACAGAGACTCCCTCGCCACCGGCTTTGTGTTCGAAAGCGACGGAACAGGGAAGGGGAAAGCCCCGGCTCGCCTGCAGCCGGCTGCTCCGGTATTCAAGCGCGGCTCATTACGAAAACTTTGCAATTTTTACTTGAAATTGTGAAGAATTTGAGCGCGGCTTGTTTGGAGCTCGTTTCAGTACATTTCTAACGTTTTAATGATGTGTTTAGACATTTTAAGCGATGTATAAACTCTTCGTTAGCATAGAATAAATGATTTTGCAACGCTTGTAATATTCGTTTAGTATGACACGATCCAAGTAAGTACTCCATTGTCTATATCCTACATTACTTTCTGGGAGTTCAGCAGTTCGAACTTAAAAAGTTGAAAGGAATAAGGTAATCACTCGATAACAACCGGCATATAACTTTTCATATAGTGGTATAATCAATCGTTATCTGACCCTGTTTATTTTCATTTAAAACTTTATTTTCGCACACAAAAAAAAATGTACAAAAAGGCGGACTTAATGCCTAATGACATTATCTCCCAGTCTACCCTAGGGTTAAGCAGAGAGCAAAAGTATGGATGCAGTATCATGCAAGGTAAAAAAGGAAAACGTATTATAAATGTGTCATTGAGTTATAATAAGATTACGTAATATTAAGTATTATCAGCAACAGGATACGGGCAGCGCAGGATCGATCGATGCGGATATCTTTGAGGGAAGCTTATGTCCAGCAGTGGACACCTATCGACTGACGATGATGATGAAGTATTACAAGTGTATTACATATATATAAAGGACGTTTTATAGAGACATAGTGTTCCCACAATATTCGCTTAAAGGAAGATTTACTGTGAGCTGCTCGTATATTAGGTTGAAGCTTATTCCAAAGTCTTACAGATCGAGGAGTGAAAGAATTGTACAGAATATTAATTTGGCAGAGAGGAATGTGAAGAGCGAGGCTAGCAGTAGACCGAAGACAGCGTTCGTGGGAATTTCCTTGGAATTAAAATTTGCGTTTTAAATATTCAGAGGTAGAAATGGATCGAAAAAAAATAAATCTAAAATATAGTACAGTGTTCTGAATGATCTACCAAAAGAGAGAGGCAGCCATTTAAATCGAGGGTTGCGAAGAACTGCTCGATATTATCCCGTGACCCTCGTGCATATTTTTCGGAAGTGATTGGAATACCGTGTGAAGCTTTTTAGTCGGTTGGAGTCCGACACTACCCCGTTACCGGCCCTTTTGGTTCCGGAGTGTGCGACCGTTAGCATTTTGTTACACACGTTATTAAAAAAAAATAAATAAATAAATTTAGAACGGAAGGAAGACATATGGTCATGCTTGCGTAGCCCAAAAATAAAACGTACGCAGTTATTAAAAAGACGGTCCAGTTTACTTTTATGTACTAGTTTTAGTGTTAGTTTATATATCGTCTGAAGCCTCTGAAGACTTGAATAGAAAGACCTATTTGCTATTTTCAGCACTGATTATAATAAACGATCTAGTTGCAACCATTTTCCTGGAGATAATATGCAACACAGTTTACTTCAACATATCAGTTATTTAAGCACACTTCTGTTTAAAGTCTCTAAAGTTTAAACATGTATAATCAGTATATTTAGTTTGTATATAGCATCTAAGATAGTTAAGTAAATTATCACAACTATATCATTCAAACGTAAAACCGAAATACTGTCCTCGCAGTGCCTTGGACACATATGATAATATATATTATAACATACATTTTCTAATGCAGTAGATAAATATTTATATGAATATCAATATTTATTCCGTGAATATATATTTCTATTTAAGGATAAAGCAATTTTGAACTATTTTAACGACTGGAGTTAGCATGGATTAATACTTCATTAGTCAACCGCTGAACGGGCAAACTAAAACCAACCATTCATATAATTGCTGCTGAAACGTTACTGGCGAACGTTATTAAGAGACTACGTTATTTCAGCAAAAAGCTGAAAACTAAAATGTTGAATCGCTCATTAAAGCGAGATGAAGACTAAAGTAAATGAGGTTCGCCATTTTTAAAACTATAATGTTAAAAATGTGTGCAATATGTATTCCCATAGTAGACTCGTAACTCTTTCGATCGTCCATATTATATCATACTAAACATCCTTCTCAATGTTCTCCCTACAAAAACTTGGGGCCTTCTTTTATAAAAAGGAAGTGCCCTTGTAGATGAGAACGTTCTTCAAGTAATAGTTTAGAAGTGATTAATTGACACCTGTCTTTATCAATGACATCATTTTAAGTAAATTCTGATTTAAATCAGAATTCTTTCAAATGAAAGGAGCGAGTTGAAATAAAATTGAAAAAAAAAGGAATTAATAAATTGTTTTATTGATTCTTTGTACGTCATAATTATATTATAACCTAAAAATGCACCAGCATAGTCCAAAGTAAATTCACTAAATTCTTAACACTAGGAAATCACTTTGCAACTTCATTTTCATTATTTATAAGATTAATTTGTGTTTCGAGATCTCTACGTTTTCTGCCCTTGAAACTTTCTTCTATGTCCTGCAATGTCCGATCTTTAGTCTCCGGCAGTAGCACGTACATTATCGACAAGCAGACAGTCAAAGCCATTGAATACACAAGAAATGCTCCCTCGACACCGATTGATGAATATAAATGAGGAGCTGTCTTCATAGATATCACGAAAGATGGAGTCAAGAATGACGTAGACAATGTCGAACCTAGGCTCCTATATGCTAAGGGAAAAACTTCCCCGCATATCACCCAATTCAATGGAACTAAACCTAAACAGAAGGACAGAGTGTACATTATCATTAAAGCCATTGGAACTACGTCTAAAACCCAGCCCTCTGCGAAAATTCCCGCCTTTCTCAAATATACAAATATAGATACAGCGGTTAAGGAAAACACTGTCATGAAACCACTGGTGAATAATATTGTCCTTCGCTTAAAGTATTTTAACAAAAATATTGCTAGCAAGGCGCAAACAGTCCTCAACAAGTCTATCACAGTGAATTGCCAAGTGACATCTTTCACATCCTTTTTATCCAGCACAGCCTGCAGAATCAGATTCCCGTAAGCCGGCACCATATGCGCTCCGCCGAATTCAAATACGATCAACATACTTATGGCTATTATTGACGGTTTATAAAATTCTCTCTTTTTGAAAATCTTCATCACTTTCTTCAATGTGTCAAAAGCTGGTTTCAAGGCCTTTTTCCACCTGAACTTCTTCACAATTTTAACTGTATTAGGCTCAGACACTAGATCTCTTTCTTGAGCTATGATCATCGCTTCCAATTCGGCGATTTGTTCATCTCCATTACCTCTCACCCATTTGAACGCTTTTCTGGCTTCATCGAATTTATTTTTCGAGACCAACCAGCTTGCTGATTCAGGCGAAAGACTGATAATAGCCATCGCTATCAATGGAAACATCGAACAAACTGTAGCCGTCATCTTCCAAGTCAAGTGCGCCCCCCATACGTGTGAAAGTAGGATACCTAAGCCTAGAGATATTGCAAAGGTACCTAGAAAAGCTCCCCGATATTTTGGCTCGGTGTACTCAGCAACTAATATTGCAGCTAAGGGTGTTCTTAAACCTAAAGCAAGACCATGCAGAAGTCTGGCAAGAAGAAAGGCAGGTACAGTGTTCCCTAAGATGAAGACGATCCAGCCGAGGAGGGCAGGGATGGTGCTGATGAGATGCGCTTTCTGGCGACCAAACTTCGTCATGAGAATTGGGGATATAAAGTTTCCAACGATGCCCATCACACCAACCACCGATGCTGAAATCCAAAATTTTTTTTATTAGTTACATTTATCAAAATCAATAAATTAGCGAAAAAGTGAATTGAATCCTCACCTATCCATGACGTGTCATGATCTGTGAGTGTCACCGGGCCGCCGTCACTCTTCAGCTGGGCGAATAGCACCGCTGGAAAGCCGTGGGCGCACCCGTGCCCAACTATATTCAGAGCTGCACCCGACACCACGAAAGCCTGCAATAGGACAGTTTATTATTATAACTACAGAAAATCAATGGTTTTCAACTGGATGTGGTTTTTATTCGTACTCTAATTGAAATCAAGAACAAATGCTTCAGTGTAACAGAGATATTAATGGTAGATTTTTTTGCCAGGAAATTGTCTAATTAACCATAGCATGCAAAATTTATCGATGATAATCAGATGTGTTTATTTAGGATACGATTTTTTAATATCTGCAATATAATTGATTTTTATTTGATACATCAACGGCGATACTAAATTATATGGATAAAAGAACAGAAACTATTCTTGGATTTGTAGACGTGCATAGCATTCACATGTTTTAACGCTACTTTACACAAACTAAATGTATAACAAATACAAAATAAATTAAATGAGACAAACTAAGAAACTAAGACGTAACTATGATTCACTAATATAATACATCCATTTGAAAACAGGAAGAGAATTTCCGACGATAGCGATGTCTTGTGTGGATTGTACTGAACGGCAGGACGCCATTATACAGTTTATTGGATACCACTGACCATGAATTGTAAGAAATGTTAATATTCTAAAAGTATTCTGTATAATTATTCTAGGTATTTAGTAAGGAACAGCAATTTTAAATTAATTTAAAAGGTATGGAGCAATGACTTGGCTGTTGATTAGTTTATGTAAAAATATAATAGCGAAAGATTTCCGACGTATTTCAAGAAAATCCCTGGAGACGCGATGTATGCCGACTGATGTCATCAATACGGTGCTAGCTAGTTCGATCCTAGGACGATAGGTTTTTAGTAAAATTGCTTTAGACTTATTCCGACTGGATTGGTTTATGGAAACAGCGGTAGTTGAGGTAATGGTCTAAATTACAAATATCGATACAGTACACGGTGTATCACTCAACAACTTAGTTACATGCACGGGACGTTATACAAAGACTTATCGGAACAGCGGTATTCCGTGCCGTGTTAATGCGTCGCACGCGCCGACCTGAGTAACTCAGCGCGCCGGGCTCGCGCCATTGGTCGGCGGCCATTGCGCCGGCGCCGGCCACGAGCGGTTTGCGCGCGAAACTTTGGACTCGCGCGCTGCTACAAGTTCCATATTTACGTAAACCCTCATATTAAGATACCCCTCATATAAACACTCATATTTCGGACAAACTCATGTCCGTTTACAAAACAACTGAACTTCACTTCTTCACACGTTTAAAAAGTTACATAAATAAATACCTGTTTAATAAACGGCTTCATTTCTTTGCCCCTTCATGTGGTGCTTTACCTGTGAAATAAAATTGATGTTTTAGTGTACCGCAGAAAGAAGAAGGTAGCAAGAAGACCGACAGGTGATACTGCGGCGTATAACTAAATTTCTGCTCGTTAAATTATCTCATTGTGTAGGCTCCAGGATATGATTCTAATTGCAGTATTTACAAAAATTTCCATAGTTATGTTTTTAGCACTTCTGTTGTGTATTCAACTGCTTGTATCACCATCTTTACTACTATAAAAAGTAAAGTAACATAACTCTTGTGTGGAATATCATATTCATAACAGATCCAGCCTTTTTACAGTGTGGTGATCATTAGCAATTGGCACATCATCAGAGTTCACGCACACACCCTCATATTATTAAAAATATGACGACTACGTATTTACAAACAATGCTCGTGTAAATTTCATAACAATGAATTATTTCAACAAAGTTCATATGAATGTAAGTTGCACCTGTACTTGAAGTTATTTATTCCACTCGGGTTCTCGTTGGTTACTTTATAATAGCTTCAAGACTTTCGGATTATGAAACGAGAGGTAGCATTGAATATAAACTTCTTACACACTGTCAAGGTCTTTGTGTAACCCTTCAAGTGATGAAGGGTTTATCGGGGCAACTTCCCCATATTACTTGATTTAGTAAAGCAATAATCATGCTCTAAGGTTTTTGTATAATACTCATATCAAAAAATTTTGTCTGATATTTAATTAGCGCTTTTAATTGTAATCAAATTACACCTGTAAAATAACTCTGAAAGATTATCTGTCCAATAATTAAACTTCTGATTAAAACAATTATTACAATTGCAGCATTTAGAAACTTAGCTGAAGAAGACACGAGACAGCATTAACCACCACTAATTATTAGAATAATTGGAAATATATCATTTTCTTAAGTTTGTCGTGATCAAGTTCAATAATTTTTCTGTGTACGGTTTCTTCACAATTAGGACAATATTTTTTTTATAGTTAATAATAATTATCTATGTCATGTCCTTGTTCTACCTGGTGCTATTTTTACTATATCAGCAATAAGCTGAAACTCGACATCAATTTGACACGACATTATGGTCGCAACGAGGCCGCAGATAGTGCACCTCACTCATCCCAAATATTACAGCTCTCATATATTAATAGTCAAAACCCAGCGATGCTATTACGGATATCCTAGAGAGTTTCGTATTGGATCACGTATCGAACTGGAATCGATCCAGTACCCTTCATATTACGGGGAGAGTTTTCTCCACTGTAGCCACCTAATTAAAATCTTTGTGTTAGAGAAAATTGTCGTGTTTCACTTTAAAGGTGCAATGTGGTATTATATAGATTATTTTTTATATCAAATTGATATGCCCACACATAACAATTAGGATGTTCACACAACATTACATTGCGGTTTGAGATGTTAAATTTAACTATTGACTAAATTTTTCTTTTAAAAGCAATTCACTAATCGGGATACAAGTAAAAATTTGATGTATAGACGGACATTAGTAAATCTGGTGAGAGCGTGGTTAAGCCATTCAAGTAAATGTAATATTGTAGATTACGCAAAACTACTGGTAAGCAAGACAGAACCAATGGATTCAAAATGATGCCAGGATTCCAGTCCTCCTCCAATGTATTTTCTGCTTATCTCTTAGATTTAAGTTAAAAATAATGACCGTGAGTTCACGCGCGGTGAAGTGAAACTTTGTATTCTGATATATTTGTGAGAGAATGAAAAAATACATTACGGAAGTGGTAAACAGAGAGAGAGAGCGATTTAACGGCAGACTAGTGAATCATAGCACGAAGACTAAACGTAAGATAGAGTAGCTATTGAGATGGAACGCTTTTCTATATAGCTATATACAAACACGTTTCATGTCATTCTCTCACTGCTTAAACTCTATATAAACATATTTATGGTTGTACCGTTTTCGTTACACATTTTCGTTTCATAAAACTAGAATTCAAACATATCCAAAACAAGTTTGACTTCAAAAAAATATCCTAACGCGCTCAACTTATTGACATCCGACGAAGATAAATATTTAAACACCATTACAACAAAATATGGATTTAAGTGAAATTTCGCCGACGGAACTTGTTGCGACCGGTGTGTGCGCGCGCAGGCGAGCAAACAGCAAGTGTACATATAGCAAAATTAAATATTTCTGCGATTACTAGGAAATTATTATTTAAATTTAATCTACATATGGTTTTTGTTACATAACGTACCAGGAGGAAGTAAGGTTTCCACTTGAGGCGGGCTGCAGAATTGTCTTCTTCAAACATCTTTTTACCATCAACACAGAAAAGGCTATATAGTGTAATGATATCAACAGGATCATTTGGTGATAATCGATACGCTTGTCGATAACTATCAACACTTAACTGTCTCCGGGGAAGATCAACCGCTTACTATGTAATATGGAGGGCCCTAGTCCTATTCCGGGGATACGTCATATGGGATTTGATTGTTTGTTCGGTTTTTTGCTGTCATATTGTCTATCTGCTGGGAGTATTCAAAACGCGCGCCTCAGCGACCATGTCCTCATTATCACTTAACACCTTGAAGAATGGAGGTAAAATCATAAAACACTTAAATGTTACTTTCTATTTTTATATCACTCTATTGTACTAGTAAAATAAAGAGGAGTAACATATTAAGTTTCGTTACTCTTGTAATTTTACGAGCTACAGCGCCCTTCAAACCTGAAGAGAGTAATGTTTGCATATTACGGTAGACGGTGTCCGTCAACACAGATCTACCACCACTATTTCCGTGTTATTTCAATAGATATAGAAACCCTGGCAATTCCTTTGTGATATTTTTTTTAAATCCGTTCTTAACTGACCTATACTCTGCAAAAACAAATATTCCTACCAAATTTCAAATCTCCAGGTCTTACGGTTGCAGAGCTATCGCGATGAATCTGTACATAGGGAAAAATCTTATTTATGTATATATAGATATCGATTAGGTAACTATTACTAAAAAAATAGTAAGGTTCCGCACAATTACACTGTAGTCTCGGGATATTAATAATAGGACTAAAGTAAGTCCTGCCTGTCGTAAGACGCGACTAAGAATTAGTTTTCGGGGTCGGGGGCTTTGAGAGATTGCGACCCTTATTGTCCACTAAGCGAGCGCGGGATGAACAACACCTAAAGGATGTTCTAGTTTTTATCGTATCAAACCGAATATGTCAGGGAGGGCTGCAGACCTTTCTGGGACTTGCTTTAAGCATAGTGCCGGGAGGCACCGGTGCTCAATGCTGCCGGTTCCGTAGGAGATCCCAGGTCCTCCCGCAACGCACTGAGAATGACCACCGAGTTGGTTTTAGGGGCTAAAAATCTCACCTAACTCTGTCTTCCTCCTAAAAGCAAAGAGATCTTTTTAGATTTCCCCTGGATAACAAAAAATGGGTTCCGGCCCAAAGAAACATTCAAAATCTTATAGATATAAACAGATCTCTTAGTGCAGTTATCACTTTATCGAAAGAATTTTTGAAGTTGTGTAAAAATATTGTAATTTTTTTGTCCCAAATTTAGTATAATTATTTTTTTCCCCAATTTATCTATATACGTCCCCAATTTGTAAATATATAAATCTAACGTGTGGCGTGTATCCATCACCACATCACCACAGTCGCACCGTCGCGACGCCGGGCTGGACCGACGTCCTCTGTTATTCCGTCACCGTCCTCTCGCCTGCCACTTTTTTTTTTTTTGCAACAAATGCCGACTTATTGATTTGTTTACGCGAGTGTTGTATATGCAACGCGTTGCAGGAAACGAGAGCGCGCCGAGTGCGAGTGCGAGTGCGGCGCTGACAGATAATCAGTTAAGTACAAAAGTACAGACAGATCTCTTCACTTATGTTCCTGCGACAGCAGAGTTAACTGTAACTGATCATGTTTAATACTTTTACTATTGTACAGTCAATTTTACGAAATACATGGCTACTGTTTGTTACGCACGATTTATTTACAAGAACTTAACCGCACAATCCCCATGTTGGTGACCCGACGTCATCAGCAAAAAGCCCATAAACATAAAAACTCTGTCGTGTTTGTTTTGATTATATTATAACATCGATTGTTTATTTCGGACTCGGGTTCCGCGTAAATGAATATATGGGGATGGTTTACTCTGCTCTGGTTTTCTCACATTCTTTAAGTAATGAGAAACAAGAAATTTTAAATTCTACGCCTGTTTTCGTTATGGTCTTTTTCATTAATTTTCTAAACAGTTAAAGGTTTATTAATTTATTTATTCTATTTATTCTACACCAGTTACAAGATATGGGAATACATTATATATATATATAAATATAAATAGATGTACAATGGGCGGTCTTATTGCTCAGAAAGCAAATTTATATTTTTGTTAAAATAAAACCCTTGTAAGGAAGAGAAAACATTAAATTTTTTTACTTTTTTTTAAGTTTGTTAATATGACTGATTAAAACCCTGGAGTACATTCAGTAAAACATTAAATGAAATATTTCACGAATGTTGGGAAAAAGGTTTTTTTTTAACTATGAAGTGACGAAGCTAGCGGGACGTTCACCTGATGGTAAGCGATACGTCCGCCCATAACAATATGTTGAGATTTTTTTTTTGCTAAGCCACCAGTAAAAGCAATTAATTTTGCACTTCCTAATGATTGCTGTTGTATTATAAAAAAAATTAAATTACCAAACCAATACCAATCACTTACGATCTGTTTAGTCGCACACACGCACACAAACACAGTAATTTCTCATTCTCTGCCTACCATCCAGCGGTCGTTGCTCATTGACTAAGGCTAGTGCGCGCCGGCTGCACAGTTTTAATTCGCGGACGGCCTTGATAACAAAATGGCGGCCGCGCTCCCGCCGCACCAGGAAACCAATCAACCAAACACATTATTTCACGTAACGCTGAAAATATTATGGGAAATGAGTTTTAACACAATTAACTTTATTTTCTTCCTCGTACGAAATCGATCGTAGATATTTTTTATATATACAATTAAACGAAATATAATTAAGCTTGCGAACTCTCCGTCACGGTGGCTCTCTACAACGTAGCTTGGTTAGGAAACTAAATAAAGCAAGGAAATTATAACTTCCGGTTATATATATAACCAGTACACGAGTTATAATTTTTTTTATCCAATTACGCCACCCTACGCGCGGGACGTTCACCTGATGGTAAATGATACGCCCGCCCATAACAACGTGGCGTTAATTAGGATGATATCCTCCATTATTACACTGCACGACACTGCGCTCGTCACCGTAGACATAAAACGTTGTCTCGTTACCCCAGTAATTTGACTAAGTACAGCGCCCTTCAAACCGGCACACTGTAATGTTTAAATACTACTGTTTGGCCAGAAATAGGCGCTGTAGTGATACCTAAACGATCTCCGGCAACAGACACCTCACTACAGTACACTGATCACGCAACCGGAAATTACCATAATCTATGAATTCATAAAAGTACTTTCCTTTTATTAAAAGTACGTCATTATCGTTATCAGCCCGCAGTGTTCCATTATTTGGCATAGACAGAGGTGTAAGGTCAGGCCTTTCGCAGTCCACCGCTCCGTCTGGTTAATGGGTGGTACATGAAAAATGAGACCGGTGAAGTGTGAGTAAGCAAAAATCTCTAAATACACAATAGAACATAGATACTAGCTGATGGTAGGTCACTGTTGTTGTCGAAGACTATCTAGGTAAGTATCACTGCAGCGACTTTTGCAGCTGACAAACAGTAGTGAACAAACATTACTGTCCCGATTTCAAGGGTGCTGTGGCTGGTGTAATTATTGGGGGTAACAAGACTCAACACCTTATGTCTCAAGGCGACGAGCGCAATGTGCTGCAGTGTAAATAGCCTAACTAGCATCGCTTTGTTATGGGCGGGCGTATCACATACCATCAGGTGGAATACGTTGGGAATGTTTTTTTATGAATTCGACTACATAACAAAAATTAAGTAGCTCGCTGGGCTAATGGTTAGAGAGTGCGGCCTTCATTGCGAAGGTCGCGGGTTCGAATCTCGTCATGTACCGATGACTTTAATATTTAAGTTATGTACATTTGTGAACTTTAGTAACAACCGCGAAAAACAAACGGTGAAGGGAAACATCGCGAGGAAACCTGCACATGAATTAGAATTTATTGTAAGGTGTGTGTAAAGTCACCAATCCGCATTGGGCCCGCGTGGTGACTGTGGCCTATCGTCCTCATGTTGGGGGTTGGACTGTACCCCAACAGTGGGGACGT
Organism: Ornithoptera priamus; assembly: GCA_029034505.1. Taxonomy (NCBI): domain Eukaryota; kingdom Metazoa; phylum Arthropoda; class Insecta; order Lepidoptera; family Papilionidae; genus Ornithoptera; species Ornithoptera priamus. Next base: position 544,024 of record JARDWD010000500.1, on the reverse strand, counting down.
AAATTGGCTGTTATGGAACAAAAATTAAGTTTGTTTATACTGTTAAGTTAATGATGGTAGCGTTGGTTAAAATATATATGTATATATATATTTTAATTTAGAAACTTCTCGATGCAGCGGTGGAGACCGGCGGTGATTAGTTTAACAAAATCGTGACAACACTAATTAATTTGTTAGTCTGACTTGTAGGATTACTAAGTATTTTATAAAAGATCAATCTGTTGTTAATTAGCTTCTGAGATGAATTAATGGCCACAATCGATTCACCATCAGCTCACCGCGGTCGTGGGTTAATTCATATTTTTTTTATTTCAATAAATATTCAAATTATTAAACAGAAAATTACTGAAACTGTCATTTAACAGGTAAAGGACTTTTCTATTTTTTATATTTTAGGTGGTGGAAATGTCTTCGCATACCTGCGAATCCTCCGGCGGTTCCGCTTTGCGACAGGGTCACGGGACCGCTTTTGTACGTTGTAACCCCGCCAGCGCCGGCTGTACCGCTTAGCTCCATCTCGGGGGAGAGACCCCCACCTTTCCACCCCTGTAACAGCGCGCCGAAAATATACAGCGCGCCCTCCTCTCGGCCTCTTATCGTTACATGGGCTATAGATCCCCCGAATCCCTCACCCAGAAGCTGTGGAAGCCCAGAGAGAAACCTATTCCTACTCCCTGCGAACCGTTATACGGTCGCGGAGGATAGGGCGAGCAGCGAACGGCAATATCGACACTCCTCTCCCTCCGTGACCCCACCACGCAGCTCGCCAGCATACAAACGAGGTGAGCTCACCTGCAGCGGCCGCCTCAGGCCGGCCGGATAGATTTTTCTTAGCTTCACCGTGGGTGACCAAGCCACGGCCACGAAAAACCGGAAACCTATTAGTGGGGACAGGTATAGGACAAGATATTGCTGGAAGGTCTCCGTCGCTGGAGACCGTCTAGGTAAGTACCACCGCAGCGCCTTTTCAGCTAACAAATAGTAGCGTGTAAACATTACTGTGTTCCGATTTGAAGGGTGCTGTAGCTAGTGAAATTGCTGAGGTAATAAGACTTAACATCCTAAGTCACAAAGCGACGAGCGCAATGTGGTCTAGTGTATGTCATGCTAACTATTGCCACGCTACGGGCAGACGAACGGACCATCAGGTGAACGTCCCGCTGGTCCCGTCGCTTAAGTTAAATCAATAGAAAATCTTTATTTCTTTTGTGTTGTGAACTTACTTTTTGTCTGGGATTAGCGTGCCAGTGCTCTGGGACCGGGTGACCCCAGAACTAGGTTAACCTTGTCCAAACATGCGGGGCTCTGTTTGGATCGACAATTTTTTCCCCTTGCTACTCGTGGAACCACAATAGAGGATTACATTAATTCGTGACAGAATAGCGGTGACGAGGCTCGCGACCCGTCATGTCTCGTTTCGCATGAGAGCGAAAAGTGGGCTGTGGATAGCAGAGGTATGAAAGATAAAATTAATGAAATATGTGAGTTGATGAAAGAAAGAAGAATTGATGTTCTGTCTGAATGAGACCAAGAGAAAGGATGCGACGCCACCACACATGGACCTTACACAGCCTCTTGTTCAGGAGTCCCTGAAACCAGCAGAGGCTGTCAGGGAGTTTGTGTGTTTCTTTCTGCTAGAATAAACAAATGTGTGACTTTAGTTGTGTGAATAGTCAACTCATCTGGATGTGGTTGAAGATTGGCCTTACCCGCATCTTCATTCAGGGGTTTATGCTCGACGAGATGCGGGATGGAACCGGTCCTCGAGAGCCCAAACCGAAAGGGATGAGTTTTGGCATAGTTTGAAAGATGTTCTGAATGAATGTAAGTATAATGAAAGAATTGTAATGCTTGGAGATTTTAATGGATGGGTTGGAGTAAGGCAACGTGATGGATATGAAACTATGTTAGGGAAATTCGGTGATGTAAGAGTAAATTAAAATGGAAAGGGTCTGCTTGGAGTGGAATCTTGCGGTAACAATCACAATGTTATGGAATTCGATCAAGGATGGAGTCGTTGAAGTAGCCAATAATATCTGTGGTATGAGCAAGAGAAGAAAAGAAAGTATGTTGAAGACTGTAAGTGCAGAAATACGGAAGGCGGTGTCTGAAAAGAGGAAAGCATGTCAGGATTGGTTAGCAACAAAAGCCAATCAAAGAATGGACAAGGCAACTATGTAGCAATAAATGTACGAAAGGCAAAGAATGAATATAAAAGATGTAAGAACGCAACAAAGGATGTGGTGGAAAGAAAAACAATGAATGATAGAGATGAATTTGAAAGCAGGTTATCTGATGACTTCCGGACAAACATTAAATTTTTCTGGAAGTCCATAAAACCAGCCAGAGCTAATACAAGCTCACTTAGCAAAATAAGAAACCAGGATGGAAGTTTTGTGGCAGGTGAAGAATGTATTCTAAAGAGGTGGAAAGAATATTTTGAAAGTTTATTCGAGAAAGAGAATATGCAAGTGCCAAACTCCGTTAGGGGCCAAACTGAGAGTGGGGATGAAAGTAATATTAGTACGAAATTGATTTTAGATGCAATGAATAATATGAAGTTGGGTAAGGCTACAGGGTATGATAGAATTACGGTCGAGATGCTGAGAGCTGGACAGGGCGTGGTAGCTAGTCATTTGTACTGCCTTTTCATCCATTGTTGGAGGAGCGGCAGTGCCAGACGACTGGTGCAATGCCGTAATCGTTCCGGTATACAAAGGAAAAGGGTCACAGCAAGACTGTAAAAACTACCGTGGCATTAGCTTACTGAACGTCGTCAGCTAACTGTATGCAAGGATACTGATTAAAACAGTGATGAATGAATTTTAAGACAAAATTTGGGATGTACAAGCAAGATTTAAAAGAGGAATGGGATGCATGGACCAAGTCTTTTCCTCACGTAGCATAGCCGAAAAATATTTCGCACATAGCCAAAAGGTCTATTGCGTTTTCTTGGATTTGGAAAAGGCCTATGACAGAGTGATGAGGAATGAGTTGTGTTCCACATTGTCTGTTTATGGGGTAAGCAGCACACTGATACGAGCACTGAAATCACTTTATGTGGGTTCCAGTGCACAAGCACCAGAAGGGTGTTAGACAGGGATGTGTTGCCTCGCCATGGTTGTTTAACGTAGTTTAGACAATTGCTTAAAAAATTTGAAAGGTAGTGAGTATGGACTAAGAATGAATGAGTTGATCGTCAAGTGCCTCCTATGCGCCGATGATCAAGTTTTATTATCATCATCGGAGAGGGCGTTGCAAGCGATGGTAGATACGATGCATGGTGCTTTAACAAGCAAAGGAATGAAAGTGAACGTAAGCAAGACGAAAGGAATGGTTTTGAAAGAGAAGAATGTATGACAAACTGTGACATTATGATTGAGGGACGAAAAGTCGAAAAGGTGAAAGAATTTGTTTATCTGGGTTCACAGTTTACGAGAGAAGGCAAGTGTGATGGTGATATTGATGGCAAGTTTGATGGTGATATTGAAAGAAGCGTTTTGAAAGGGAATCAAGTAAATGGGGCACTCCATAACTTTATGAATAACCGGAACGTATCACGATATAAGAGCGCGACTGGCTGTGCATAGAGGCGTGTCGGACCCCACACTGATGTATGGTAGTGAATATTGGGTATGGCAGAAGAAACATGAAAGTAGCATTAATGCTGTGGAGATGAGAAGCCTGAGAAGTATAACAGGAGTGAAGCTGATGGACAAAGTGAGGAACAGTGGGATAAGGGAGCGGTGCGGCGGTGGTTGAAGATGTAGGGATAAAGATAGAGAAACGGATCCTTAGACGGTTCGGCCATGTAAAAATAAGAGATTACAGATTAACGAAAGAGGTATACAAGGTAAGAATGATTGGACAAATGGGTGTTCATGAAAGTGGAGGAAGCGAGATAGGTGTGCCAGGATCGTAGCAAGTGGAGAGAGGAGGCACATAGTTAACAACACGATTTATTAAGAACAATAACTTAAACTTTGTATGAGTTGTGTTGCTGCCTGCGTGTGTTTGTGTGTGTTAATATTCATTTCTACTTTTTGATCTCCGCATTGTGGTGTGAAACGCGCAAGTCATACCCGGCTGGTCATTAAGCTATTGCCACTTCATTAGATCAATCGTTTCCGCATAGACCAAACACAAAATATTATCTATGGATAAAATATTAAGTTACTTAAGTGACGTAGGTTTCACTTTAAAATTAAGTAACGTGGTTTTTGATAGAAATAATTGTATATACAAGAGATAATCCAGCAGCAGACGTTCATCTGGCAGATGATAAATCAGATATAAGAAATTTATTAAAACGTACCGATTGGTGTAATGTTTTGGGAAGGTATATGTCCAGCAGTGGGTGTGTCTAACGACTAATGCTGATGATAAGATCAAAAGTAATCTTTTTATTTAATTTATCAGTAAGAGTTTGCGTCATAAAAATATATATATATTAGTTCATACATCTATACAAAAAAGATCCACTGTAAAATGTTAAAAAAATTGAGAACTTCTATAAAAGTTAAGTTATATTATCAGCTACGTAGCTGGTACTTTAACTCCTTGTTTTTGCCATTTTTAACATTTAAGAGTGTAAAATAAATTAACATTGATCTCGTCTTCTTCTTAAAAGTCCGAGATCGCGGTGGCCGAAGCAGAGCATCACGCACTCGTCACTTCGCTGGAAACGCGAAGCACCGCAAGCCGTCGATCGGATCAACGAACAAAGTCCAGGATAAGTTAGGCCATAAGGGTGGTGATAACAATCGTTCATTTATCCCTTTCAGTTCGCCTCAGACCTAAACGGAAAAGTCGCATACTACTACTCCAGCGTTTATGCACTTGACGGTAGCTGAGCATGCGATGATCTTGTAGCCTTTAGACGCCACTTAATCTGGGACAAGATAAAAAACCAACCTACAGCTCCATCTAACATCCCCCCACAACCCCACCGACCTCATATATTCTCTACCAAAAACGATTGTAAACAATATAAACTAGACTAAGTACCGCTTTGCGATATATTACCTGGCGGTGATGGAGACAGGGCCGAAATAATCTAAGCCCACGCACGTGATGAGCAAACCGCTCTGATGACAAGTACCTGATGTTAATTTATGAATGTGATACCACGAACAACGTAGATATGTGAACGCCACATTTTCTACAGTTAGCCTCAAACCAATAATATGGAATATTTGATGCAGCTTCTTGACCACCAGCTCATTGTTGTTGTGAGCCACGCGTTCATGGTGGTAAGCAATCAGATGCTTCGCAATCCGATCTACGTTATCCCGCACTCGTACCGCACTAATCATTAATTAGCGATAGTTGGACTAGATTTGGCTTTAAAGATCATAGATCCTATCCGGTATTCTTGAAGGAGGTGTATGATGTGTGCCGGAAGAATGTTTAGGCATCACGATCTTCGTGTGATTTTCTGTTTGCGGGAACATTTCGCGAATGTTACTATTAAGCGATAGTGCTCCCTCTCTGTATCGCATCTTCGTTATCTTAGATTACTTGGGCCCTTCCTCCATCGCCGTCGTACAACACATCGGAAAGCGGTACGTGGTCTTGTTTACTATCAGTGTCAGCCGCAAGGCGGTACATCCGCCGCCGCAAAGGCGACGTCAACTTTTTCATTTTGTACTCTCTAATGAATATTTCTCTATTATATTCTAGAGTACGTAAGCGTAAGAGCAATGGACCCTTTCATCAGGTTATAGACTGATTTCATTCGCTGTCCAGTCATCAACCTGCTGGCAATCTGTTCATCTCCGCCTGTGTAGACGGAAGCCAAGTAGTATCACGCAGTACCAGCTAATGACCGTTACTTATAATTGATGGTAATTATTTTTTTTTATAAAACATATAACCCTGCAGTGGTCATAAAGCTATTGTTTGTGGATAATTGATTATATGTTTGCAACATAATATTATATAAACATGATACTATAACATTATTACCTCCTACACACAAAAAACAAAAAGGGAACGAATGGAAATTCATTTCTCTTCTAACAATGTACCTCATTACTCTGTACTGGTACGTTTTCTACCAGCGACGAAGCATCTTTGCTTTTCATATGATGGTGAATGATACGCTTTTTTTCGTGAGGAAATCCTGCAAGGATACTTTCCCGTTGTGGGGGCAACAAAATAGTTATGCTAGACTCTTACTGGCTAAAACCCCACGGTTTCCTCTCTGCGTCTTTGGCCGATAACTGCGGGAACTCTTTCTTACACTACCGCAGTTCCGGTAACGTTGGCCTGCTAATGGCCCCAATATAACATGGGGTTTCTTATGGAAACCCAAGACAAAGTGGTTCGGCGCGGAAAATACATACGCCTTCTTGAGGCTTACATTATTGAGTAGTAGAATAGAGAAAAAATGTTTTCCAGTATCCGCCACTTAAGCCTTTATTAGGGGGTTTAAGGAGGGCATAATCCCTTCCCTTTCGACACCCGGATCTCTGGCTACGGATAGCGAGGTTAGAGACACCCTCTCGCCCTCTCCGCAGCTTCCTTCTGCGAGTGATACGCTTGTCTGTAACAACGTGATACTATTCAGAATGACAAACGTATTCACAATATGCTCGTCGCCTTGAAACGTAATATATGAAATCTCTTTACCCTAATCATTTTACTATCAACAGCGCCCTTCAACCCGGAACACTACTTTGCACACTACTGTTTGTCGATTGCAATAGGAACTGCAGTGGTACCCACCTATCTCGCTCTCCGGCGACAGGGATCTACTACCAGTGATACTTCTCTGTTGTCAGATATATATGTACATACCCCTTGATTCTAATTAAAGAGGCGCTGCAGTAAGAGTTAATGTCTTAACGAACCACCAGATGATCATTCCACCTGTAACATTATTGTATAGAATAGGGAAATTATAGTATAAATAATCACAAGTTTATTTCCTGTTCTCTATAACTTGTTCATGGCGAGACAAAGGCTTAGATATTCATTTAGTTAAACTTCAACCAATTGGTTCATTCAGAACGTGTACACTCTAAAATACTGTGCTGATTAACTGGGTGGAAAATCATCATCATTATCAACAGACGTCCACTGCTGGACATAGGCACTATGTGCTATTGTATTGTAATTCAATACAATTAAGTGTTAATAATTATTCATCTTTGTATTAACACAGCTTTGTTGCAATGGTAATTACATTACTACATTATTGTTGTCGAGTTGAAATGGTTGTGAGGGCGGTAATATTACTCAGAACGTTAAAAGGAACCGATGTCCTCCGGAGGGAGAGAGGAAACGAATATATTTTCCAACATAAACAATACTTTTACTTACTTTCACCTGAAGCGGTAAAGATGAAAATCTATAATTGTATGATTATTTGTATGAGTTCAAAATCCAATAATGTTATATTCTAACATATTGTTTCTTTATTTTTATTTATCTATATCAATAAATAGAGTAATACAGTTCGTTAGTATAATTGAACCGGTGAACGACTACAAGCTCATACGAAATAAACAACCGTCTGCAGTTAAAAACGGGGTCAAAGTTTCATTGAACCGCGTCGGCTGTAATTTCTCCGAGCTGACCACCCGGAAACGCTTCCGGTACGATCACCGACAGTCCTTGCTGTTAACTTGCTCTCTCAGACGGCGTTCGACAGATGTACTAAATTCAAGGTCCTCATTTATCCGACACGATGCCTTTTATCAGACCTGTTTACTTCTGACGCGAAGAGCAGTACCTTTATTTCGTGGTTGTAAGTTTGTAACCGAAATAGTGAAACCGGCACAATGTTCACTTAAAATATCTATCACGTCTATCGATAACGGTTCAGATGTTTACATAACATCCTTTAGCCTTCATCGGCTTGAAAGATTGGTACGCCTTCAAACCGAAACTAGGCAATATGCCTTCCACTACTGCTCGGCAGCAAAAGTAAACTATTTAGTTGTTTTTGTGTTTTGGTAATGGAGACTTACGAACTTCCTACCATATTGGATGACCGTAAGAACAGCATGCTTACAACACCAGCCTCTGTTTTAGTGCTACTGTAATTTACTGTAATATTAACGTAAGTTCAATATCATGAATGTATTTACATCAGTATCAGTTTCCCATTAACACGTTCAGTGCTTTATGAGAAATAAAGGATCTCCAGCGAGTCTTTCAGCTGTTGCAGCGCTAAAAATCATATCCACTCCTTTTATGCGAGAAACTGTGTTTTATTTTATTTCTATGTATATGCAAAACACAGATATTTATAATTGTTTCTTCCTTTCAATTGGAATCAATAGTTGAGTATGAAAAACTTGGTGCTCGTTACTGTTCCAAGCGCACTGTGATTAAGGACGTTACTAAATCTAATCTAGGCTAAGTTACTAGATCTAATAGGTCTCCGACGCACTGGCTGTAATGTTAAGGACGATATCAGCATCGACTTCTTGTTATTGAAGTTTAAATACTTTCTCTATCTTCTCAGTAAAGGATGCTGGTTGTTCTCAAGTCTCTTGTTATATATTTGTATTACGTCTCGCCTTTGACTTTATATAGGTTTCACAACCAGCTCCCGCAGTAACAAAAGCCGGACATTGTAACACGCTTATGTTCTCATATGTATGTTTGATTTATAATCTAAATATATATTATTTTTTAAACAAAGTGGGGAAGAGCAGGTTTGTAAGATGATAGGAAATGACCTGGTCGAATCAAACCCAGCTCATGTAGCCCTTACCGATATGCGTACGCATAATACATCCACATACTTCCAATCGGCTTCAGATGAACGCGATACCTTCTATTACCCCAGTAATTCCACGAGATACAGCATCTAAAACAGAATACAGTAAAGTTTGTAAGGGACTTCCAATTCGGTTATTGGTTTTATGTGCTACCTGCTCCATCGCATCCTCTGCCGACGTCACGCTGCAGTGTGCAAACTTCGCTGTGTTCCGGTTTTAGGGCCTAGTAGCTAGTGATATTAATGAGGTAACGAGACTTAGTCTTTTTGAAGCCGGCTAGCAAAATATAGAGTAGCAAATATACAAATTTACATTATTATGGTTTGACCTGGACTAATGACATTGCCGAAAATAATACATATACTTTCATTCACACAAATAATAAATCTAACAATAATAAGTATTGTTATATTAATTATTTATACATGTAACAACACCACTGTTTTAGAATTACTATGGTAACGATTAACTAGTATGTAATTAAATAAATATTAAATTATTGAAAAGCAAATCGGACTGACCGCGATGGAGAATCGCTGTGGACGTCCTTTGCCCAATCTGAGAGCAATAAGATGTTAATGAATAAAAACCAAATCTTTTCCCATTTTATTATACCTCAGAAATCCTGTAATAATTACTTAATTTTTTTTCTTTTGAACTATAACAGTATCTTAAAATGTTAAGTTTTTTTTTAAAATTAAAAACCTTAAAAATGCATTTATATTAATTAAAATAAACTTACCGAAAATGTTTGTAATTCCAAATTTAATCAATAAATCAATTTACATCTTCAAACAATATTTCTAATAATTTACACATTGGCGGTAAAAAGCGCGGGAACGGGAAACTATTTTATCTGTGTTACGAGAGCCGCGGACGCTTTAGTGAGGGGAAAGTGGCGGACGGTCGATTTCTCCCTCGATGGCGAACGGACTGGCCGTTGTCGATGCATCCGAGGCTGTTGCAAAATCTCACCGACACTAGTGTCGTATCCGTTACGTGTGCTCTTTCTCGTGAATTGTATAGTTAACAAAAACCTCACTGGCCGTGCACTGTTTGTTCCGATTGAAAGATTTCGGTTGCGAATATTTATTATTACTAGATATATCTTACTAATTAACGAAATTTTATTATAATTAATGCAATTAAATTAAAGTGACTTTGCCATTCACAATGGTCTACGAAACAGTATAGTTGATGAATAATTTACAAAAAAGATTTTTCTAACAATTATATAGACTAGCACTTGACTACGATCTCATTTGATAATAAACAGCGATGTCCTTTGATAGTCTACTTTTTAATGTTATAGGATGTATCTACATCATCTTAAATTTAGAGATATATCTCAAGATCTAAAAGTATGATATATAAAATATGTGTGACCTATATAAATTGTTAATGGGAATTTTTATAAAGTTCATTAGTTATATAAGTAATCATTAGAGAATGTAACTTTGATAACATTGACATTAACTACTAAGATATATGACTAAAAACTATTTTCGTTTATCTTATCAGTCAGTTAACCTTAGTAAATACTCATAACTTTACTTAAGTGTTTACATTTTCAAGTGTTTAGTATACTAAAGTATTTTTATCTAAAAAGTTTTATTGACGTTCTTGCTTATAACAAGTGACGTCGCGGCGATTGAGCTGAACTCTTTAAATACAAATAAATCTAATTATATCTATTATAAACAAAGCAACGTAATTTTATTATTAATTGATATACAACTAATAAATATATCAAGTTTTGTCATTAGCAAATAAATGAAAAAGTCGGAAATCGTGTGTATAAAGTATTAATTGGTGGTAGGTCTCAGTTGCTGGCGACCGTCTAGGTTGCTACCACCGCACAAATATTACTGTATTCTCGTTTCAACAGCGCTGTAGAAACATTACTAGATGTAAAAATGCAGAGGTAACGAGGCCTAACATCTAATAACCCAAGGCAACAAGTATAGCATGATGAAGTGGTTATCATCCTGACCTAGCGCAACGTTGTTACAGACATGCGCATCATTTAACGTTTAAGTGAATTTCTTACACGTTTCGTCGTTTTTAGGTGATCGTTAAAAAGCAAACAATAAACACATTAAAGGTGCGAACAATAATCGCGAACTATCGATAAGAAGACGATTGCAGCGGCATCACTACATCGATACACATGCAATAGTGGGACTGTCCGCCGACGCGCGTCACGCGTTACGCAACGGCCGAGCCGGACCTCGCCTGCATTGTTTTACACAACGCTACAGACTGTGACATAAGTCTTATGATTTGTTAGTAATGTATTAAATTATTCCAATTATAATACTATAAACAAGGTTATTAAATCATAATTAATAAAAGTCATAAACAACTCTTCCTATCTATCAGTCAAAAGCTTCAATTTCAATCACTCTAGTCGGCAGGTTCAGTAAGAACTGCTGCAGAATTACTCCTTCATTATAGTTTACACATAATTATTATTAATAATAGCAGCAAGCCATCACTATTACTAATCCAAAGATACTGTTCTTTGATTATATATAAATAGAAATGTGTGCAAAATAAATGTTACTTGTTTTGTGACTATGTTCATTATTTTTACGGAAACCACTCTGGAGATAAATTTTGCAACGGAAATAGAGAGGTCAGAAACTAACAAATATTCAATACAAATTAATAGGTTCAGAGAAATTTCTATTATCACACCTTAAAAGTTTATATATTTTATTTAATCCTAAAACTATGAATGTGCTTCTGTAGTCATTGGTGAAAAAATATCATCTGTAGTTTAAATTATATTAAAACAAATATTAGTCATATGAAAACTAGTGCTAGGTCTGTTGCCTGAGACTGTCTAGGTACCACCACAGCTACTCCTACCGTCAAACAGTAGTGTGCAAACATTACAGTGTTCCGATCTGAAGGGCCCTTGAGCTAGTGTAATTACCGGGGTAACGGGACTTAGCAAAATATTGGTTTTACGGTTTAAATAGAGCCCTAGTCGTACTCGTTAAGGCGGTATTTCTTTTTGGTAGGCAAAGTGTTAATTCGACATAATGAGGTATGATAATAATTATTCATTAACTTTTTCGCAAACAAACACTGTAGACCTGTTCCGTAACGACTACTCCCATAAAATCAAGTGCTAACTTTCTTACCTTAAATGCTATGAACAAAAAAAAATACTCAACATTGTATGTGATTATCAAATGACTTCTTATACCTACACAGATTGCACATTAAAAAAATTTTAATCCTGACAGTCTTCATTCCCTCTGTCCAATCTCACCTACTCGCGGTGCAACCTGCATCAACAAACGAGGCTCTGGCTCCCACCAACACGCATTGGGCCAGCATGGTGGGAAATGGCCAACTTCCTCTCAAATAAACCCCCACAAACGATGGCCCCTGGTGTCTAACGATGCGGGCAACGCAGGATCGATGATGTGGAGGTCTTTAGGGGACGCCTATATGCAGCAGTGGACGTCTCTCGGCTGATGATGATGAATCATCGTTCCCAGTTATTCCAAGACCATGATTGCTGCAAAGCACCCGATACGTTGCAGTAATAAATAGTTAGACGCGATAAAATCTTTAAAACGTTGTTTTGTTATATACACCTGAAATATTTTATTTACACAGAAAAAAATGTGTAAATGTGCCTTTCCGAAATAATAATTATTTCAGCCGCTACTGTTCCAACAAGCCCAATGTGCTCAGTGAGCTCTTCTTCCTCTAAGTATCCTTCAAAAAGACGAAGTTGAAGTAAATGATGTTGCAAAATATGTTCCTATTCCTCAACTTGCGTAAATATAAAAGATAAATCAAGAGGTAAATTTAGGCTCCAATATGTTTTATCTTCCTGTTTTGTTACTAATATCCGGTTTATCAATTTATACATTTTACTTTTAACTTTTAACAAACACCTTTTATTATTGTTCAAACAAACTCTTATAATAATTATCCATTGTTCTGCTACGTTATCTGGATATTTTAATAAGTTATTAACAATTATATATTACGTTACGAGGCACCAATAGGGAAAACATATATATTATAGTAAACAAAGAACATTCTTAAAAACGTTCAGCTGTAATACACGTACATAGCTTACTTCTCTGAACTTTAGTTTAAGTTATTATAAGGCAATAAAAAAAACTATAACGTTTATAATAACTGATCTATTAATAGACAACGGCTTCACGACCCAATGAACCTTGACCCCAATTTGGATTTGTTTACTTACGAAGCGGGATTATAATAGATCGGCAACTATTGTTAATTACTCAAGCCATATCATTATCACGATAAACAAACACATAGACATAGGTCTCCCCTAAAGATCTTCATGCTGATCCGGCCCGGGGTGTCCGCATTCAGCGGTTTCCTGCGACCTCGACCAGCATTTACAATTAATAAATTATCGAAAATGAATTCGTGTCTATAAATCATGAACGTTTTTACTATAGTAATCAAACCCTAATTCATTGAAAGGCAACAAAAAATAATTGGCGCTTTAAAAAGAAATAACATTAACAGCACATTTGTACCCGGAAGTTTGTAAACTATTGTGTTTCTTTTATCTATCAAAAGCCGAGGGTTAAGTATACAATGCACAGTTTAAGTTCTTTTAGACTTGAATAAAACCTTGTCAGTTATTAGACCTAAAACCTAAAACTAGGATTTTTCTTTAGTCAATAATTACAACATCTTTACGAGAGATTACTAAAATAAAATAACAGTTTATCTGCCTAGTATTATATTTGTTACTAATGACATTATCCTCCGTTTCAAAGAAGTTTATTTGGACCAATTCCATCACTCCTGGTAAATACCGCTGAGTCGGTGGTAAACCCTCGAATCCATATCCACTATTATATCTATTCTCTCGGTTGCTAAAGGCCGTCTAGATAAATCGACTACAGCATCTATTTCTACCGCAGTAGTATCAAGGTACTGCAAGCTAGTGGAATTCCTAAAGCAGCAGAGATTCTTTTAAGTGCTTTAATCGATGATTAAAAAAGGCGTCGATTAGCATCAGGTGAAGGTACTTTTATTATCGTAGTATCAAAAAAAATTAAAAGCTAGATACTATTTCGTATTTAAAATTTTAAACACAAATATCCTTTTATGTATACCTGTAGACATCCCTCATAATAAGGTCGAAGTGGGCCGGCCGACTGACGTTATGAAATTAAATAAATCTGTTTACCAAGAACGAGTTATAATTTTTTTCTCTTAAAATAACCAGCGAAGTGCTTTAAATCGTCCAAAAATGGGAAAAATCACGAAAATATAAACGTTTTTAACTAATTTAAACTTCGTTAAACTTACTGAACCCATTTAGTAACAACTTCGCGCGGGAGCAATTTAGTTTTTACTATCTTGTTCCGTGAATTAGATTTAATTGTCTGATGCAGACTGACAGGCTGCTGTTGTTGGAATAACAAAAACACTAGCACATGCTATTGTTAAGAACATAGTTTCGCAGAATGAAACTTGCATTTAAATTATTTGCAATATAACAATTAAAAGGTTTTTAAGGTAATTAAACTGTAATTTCATCATTATAAAGAATTATTAAAAAAAAATAATGAATATTTCTGAAATTATCTAGTCATTAAATAAAAAAAAAAGTCAAGGATTACGCTCATTGTTTAAAAGCGTCAGATAACTAGCAGGTCTCTTAAATTAAGTTATTTAAAAACTATCGAGCAAATTTGTTTTGATTTTTTATTAATGTTCATATTTGTAAACGATTATATTTATTAAAATTCGGTTGTTATATCACATGATCTGCCCGCAAAGAGCATTGGAATTTCTCTTCACGCTATGTTTGCTGAAAGGGAACTCTGTTAAAGTTAAGATCGCCTGGTACGTATATTTTTCGATCATTATCTATTCTCTGATATATGTTGAGCGTTTGGTAGTCATTTTGACTCTTTCAGCTCCTCTAATAATGGGCTCATGGATCCGGGTCCACGGCCTGTTAAGATCACTATATTTTGATACTGTGTAAGGAATAAATAAAATAAATAAAGTTCAATCTAACCATATTTTGTCATAGAACGTTGCAATAATAACCAATAAACCATTTTTAATTCATTCATATTATATAGTACAGTAATTTCACCAATTATCTTTACTGGTGGTAAATCTCTGTTACCGGTGAACGTCTAGGTAGGTACTACTGAAGCGCATATTGCAGCCGGTAAACAGTACTCTGCATGTTTTGCTGCTTTATTTTGAAAGGCGCTGTAGCTAACAAAATTACTAGAGTAACGCAACTCAACATTTTAGGGCCCAAGGCGATGAACGCAATGTAGTGCTATGTATAACATCCTAACAGGTGCCACGTTGTTATGGACAGGCGTAGCACTTATCATGTAGTAAACGTTCCGCTCATCTTGTTGCTAAGTTAAATAAAAAAAATATATTAAAATTAGGGTTATTTAAATTTAGAAGTTTTTCTATCATCATAAATTTCTTCTAATTCAAAGTTAAAATACTATTGATTGGTTACAATTTACTGTAACTTTATTTCGATTTTTACTTTAACGCGAAATATAGCGTTTATTTAAAAAAAGTACTGATTTAATAAAGTAAAATTAAAATTATCAAACCAAATACTAACACCTATGGAAAAATAAGAATAGTTTATTTGCAATATGATGTAGATTTTAAAGTCTTCTTCTTTGTCGTAACCTCATGACTGAGGGACGTGACTATGGTGCGTGGTGGATTTTAATGTATTATGTATTGGATACCCTTTTATAAATCTTTTAGCAATATATGCAAATCAACAATAATAATAAAATTATTATAACAGGCGTTCACAAAATTACAAAAATTATTAAATTTATGAATAGAGGCACAAAAACTTGCTAAATACATTTTAGTGATATTTATGCAGATTATTTTTTAATATTAATTCTAATATTCTATTTTATTTTTATACTGGTCACCCTAAAGCGACGTGGAGAAAAAAAAATAGTTTTGTCTATTCGCCATTAAAATGGCGTCATCGAAGGAAACCTATTGTTTGTGTGGTCAGCCGTATAACATTGGACAGTTTATGATAGAATGTGACTGTTGTCGTGAATGGTTTCACGGAAGGTAAATGCAAAAATTAATAAAGTTTTGTTCGTGACGTACCTCGTGTGTGAAGAAAAGTGTTTTTACCTGCGGGACACCTTGCTGTTCGGCCATCATCATATTCATAATTGTTTTCTAAAGAATTTACTATTATTTATGTACTACAGCGCATTTTATGTTATCAGTTTATTGCAGGAAATAAATGTTTGATATTTATCATTCGCTTAAATCAAGTTTCATTGTTTTATTTTTTGTTTACAAGTGCGGTCACTATGGTTGTTAAAAGTGCATTATTTATAATCGCCTTTGTATGTTATAACACATTTTATTCTATAAATTTCACACCTGGTTCACTTAAACACTTGTTAATTTACATACAGTTATGTTATAATTACAAATATACTCTGAAATAAATAAAAACATCAAAAACACACCAGTAAGTTTGAGTGCATTGTCTCAGTTTTTATAAAGCATTGATTATTTGGTTACAGTTGCGTGGATGTTAAAATATATCATTCAGACGATATTGATAAGTACCATTGCCCAAAATGTGCCCAAACCTATGGACCTTCTGTTTGTAAGTATCATTTATAGTGCTATATATATATATATTTGGCTATCTAATTTTGATAATGTTTATTGAGTTCATTTGGTTGATTGAAAGGATGTTACTTCACATTGAAATTAGTAAACAAGGGGAACCTGAATTTTCTTGTTATCATTTTTGAGTATTTCTTTTTTATATTTACAATAAATCTGATTTTACTTATTTTTTAGTAATTCCTATTACATGTCATTATTTTTATCTACAAATATATTAATACCAGTGACTTGCTTGGGTTCCTTGACTCCTTCCATATTTATAATGTAGTAAACTACAATGAATAAGGTCACTGTTATTTATCAGTAGAGCTATACACCATAATATATGAAAATAATTCACTAAACCCAATAAATGCCATTTAATAGTCGGATAATAATAAACTGCAGTGCTGAATGTATGAGAAAATTTTTTGTGTGGATAATTGAAAGAAAAATATTAGCTCTTTTAGAATAATGATCATACACTGATATAAAAGTTTGCATGTTATTATTTAAGTATTTGTTTATTTCAGTGAAAATTCCAACAAACAATCACAGGGCAGACCGCTACGAATTAAGTGCAGAGACTCGGCCATCACAGGTTGGGTCACCAGCATGGGTGAGGGCACTGGCTACGAGGCCTCTACGTCCTGCACCAGCAGCATTACAGAGGATGAGAGGACATCAGTTCACAGAAGAGTTCATTAAGGACAATGGTGAAACAAATCAATATTTTGTGATATTTATTTTAATACAGCTCACCTACACCAATGCTTATGATTACTCTTATGTTGTTAGTATGTAGCATATCACGACAAAAATCAAATCCAATGCTACAATACTTGTCCAATGATATGAGCTTCTCTACTTTTACTCACATAATACCTAATTTAATATATGTTAAATAAATGGTATTTAGACATAGTTGAAACAGATGACTTCATAAATAAAATTTTTCAATTTTTTTATGTTGATGATTAATGAGATTGTTAAGCATTGTGACTGTCACTTTGAGATAATATGTAATATTTCTTTATTCAATTTTGTGATAAGATGTTCAACTGATTGTAAGTGATATGCATGCCCATACCATGACACTAGTTAGGATGTTACATACAGCACCATATTGCTCTTGTCACCTGAGATGTAAGCTGTTGTCCTGTTACCCCAATATTACATTAGCTACATCACTCTTCAAACAGGAACACAATAATGTTTGCACATTACTGTTTGGTGGCAGAAATAAGTGCTGTGGTGGTATCCATGTAGACAGTCTCTGGTAACAGAGACATACCACCAATACTGGTTATTACACATACAGGCACATATGTGCATACTGAATAATAAGCTTACATGATAATTTATTTCAGGATTCACTCGACCA
Source organism: Ornithoptera priamus (assembly GCA_029034505.1). Classification (NCBI taxonomy): domain Eukaryota; kingdom Metazoa; phylum Arthropoda; class Insecta; order Lepidoptera; family Papilionidae; genus Ornithoptera; species Ornithoptera priamus. Next base: position 526,234 of record JARDWD010000500.1, on the reverse strand, counting down.
ATAATGTTTCATGCACCTGAAGGTCTTGAAATTAAGGTTCCCAATCCTTCTACATTCACAGTGAGATCAGTGTTAAGGTTTTGCGGCTCGCAGTTGGAGGTAATTATTTCATGCAATATGCTTGATTAAATATATCACTAATATTTATGTATATATACTTGAATATTTATTGTGATTTCATTATTATAATATATTTAAATATATTAAATATTTACAAGATACAGTAATCATACTTTTGTTTTCTGCTTAACCCTATAATAGACTAGGAGAAAATTTTGCTTTGCCTGTTGGTATAAGTCTGCTATTTTATACATTTATTTTTGTTTGCATTTAAAGCTTTAAATAAATAACCAATACATACATAATGCTGCAATATTTAAAAAGTCATCCTCAGTACAATAATATAGCAAACTTCTTTCAGTACTTCACTACAATAACACCTGTTGGTAAATGGTGATGGAGTTCTAACTATAATTTTGATAATATTTTACACTTTTACAATTTATGTACACAATACTGAGAGACGAGGACCTTTTCCAGGAGTTAAAGCCATTAATCCAAAACAAGTGTGCTTTGGTGGACAGTTCTCATTTTTGATTAAATAAATAATTAAATAAAAGGTTTTGTATTATTTAAAGCTTATAATTACAGAATAAATGTTAGTTTTTTAACAGTTTTCTTTATTATTTACTCAGGTGGAGGTGATAGACGTCAGGAAGCAAAGCACAATGCGCATGCCACTGGGGGATTTTGTGGACTATTTTGAAACACCCCCTGAGCATAGGGATGAGAAAGTGCTGAATGTACTGAGCCTAGAGTTCTCAGAAACCAAGTATGTATATGTTTTTACAACAGTTTCTAAACCAGGCCAATTGGATTGGCTAAGAGATGTTAATTTTTTTTTTCTTAACAGATGTGTTTTGTCTAAACAATAATACATTAATAAGTTCCTGTTCCTGTTTTATTAAATTATTTCATCATCAGCATGGCCCATCTTGTGGAGCCACCAAGTATCGCCCGGAGCCTGGATTGGGCGGAGCGAGTATGGCCCAGTGCTGCGGATCAACCACCGAAGCCCTGTGTGCAGAAGTACTGCCTGATGTCCGCGGCGGGTTCTTATACTGATTTCCATATCGACTTTGGTGGCACCAGTGTGTGGTATCATGTTCTTCATGGACGTAAAGTGAGTTAGTTTAATTCCCATAATCCATTACAATTAAAAACAGCGATACTATAATAACGATATATAATGATATAAAGTTGTCAAACATTAGTGTGCAAACTTTCTTGCGTTCCGGTTTGATGGGCGCTGTAGCTTACTGGTGTAACGAGACTCAACATGATATGTCTCGGGCGACGAGAGCAATGTGATGCAGTATATACCATCGTAACTAAGGCAACTTTATTTATAGGCGGGCGTATCACTTATTATCGGGTGAACGTTCCGCTCTTCTCGTAGCTTAATTGAATTAAAACAAAAAAATGTTGATATATTTTTATTCCATTTCTCCAGATCTTCTATCTGATACCTCCAACATCTACCAACTTGGCGCTATATCAGCAGTGGAGTCCTTCCAACCAGCAGAATGAACGCTTTTTTGGTGACGCGGTAAGGCCATCCAAGACATTTTTTCCTTTGAGGTTACCGCTTCATTATTTGGTACAGAAAAATTGTGTACATGTAAGTAAACATTTTTAATGGTTGTCAACAATTCAGCTCATATTTCTACTGCTATACAGTAGTGGCCCTGTGTAAAGGACGTCGTAGCTATTCATTTATTGTTACTGGGGTAACGAGAGCTAAAGCCTTGTGTCTGAAAACAATACGCAAAATGTGATTAGCGTTTTAATGGTGGTGCTTTTCTATATTGTTCTAACAAAGATATACCACCAGTAAGTAAGTGTTACTTATCTCTTTTTGTATGAAATCGCAGGTTGAGTGGTATGGTACTGCGGAAGTTTGCGCCGGCGAGACGCTGTTCATCCCGGCTGGCTGGATTCATGCGGTGCTGACGCCGTGCGATTCTCTGGTCTTTGGGGGTAACTTCCTCCACTCCTACGCGGTAGAGATGCAGCTGCAGTGAGTTGCTATTCCGCGTCCTTCTTTCTCTTCTTCTTTCTTTCTGTCTAAAAAATACACTGATTCCTATTTTGTGTTTCTCTTAATCATATACATTTAAAGTGCCTTCATTTGTGACCACAAAAGTGGTGGTTGTATTACCTTACTAACTGATACTCTGATTCTCTTTATATCTACCTGTAACGTCTCCTACGAGGCATACCACTGCAGCGCCAGCATAAATGGCATTGTAGCTAATGTTCTCACGTGGTTAACGAGTGTACTATCTGAGTTCTCAAACCCGAAGGCACTATATGGTCTGTGTAAATATTGTGAATAATTAATTTATTTGCTTGTCATCAATAACATTCCTGGGTTCTAGACGGACTTTTATAAATATCACTTAACAAGTAGTAGAAATCACAAACGTCTCTTATTTTAAATCATTTAACTATCTATATCTCTGTCAATCTCTTCAATATATAATATTAAAGATGTAAAATCCTTAAATAACTCTTTTCCAGGATCTACGAAATCGAGAGTCGTGTAGAAACACCGCTTTTTTCCAGATCGTATGAGATCGAGGGACGTACGGAGACACCGACGATGCTACGTTACCCACTGTTCGAAGCGATGCACTGGTACGCTGGCGCTCATTTCCTCTCCATGCTTAGGAGGCACAATGAGGAGTCCATGGTGAGTCAATCTCGGCCACTGTATAAAGCCTTGGGAAGGAAGAAAACTTTCGGATGATATCTGTTCCTTCTAAATATAGATTACGTCGAACTTTTTCTACTGAGAAAGCCTTTGATAAAGGACCTTCATTGTTATGTGTTCAATGATCTACTGATAATACCGTATACAAAATTCATTACTTACATCGTTGCCAATATCGTATTTGTTTTGCAGGATGAAGAGTTTACCCCTAGCGAGATGGGGCTGAGCAGCTCTCCGGGAGCGGCGGGTACTTCTCCGCCCGCACTGCTCCTCCGCGGCGCGCGCATTCTGGCCGCAGCACTAAAGGAATGGCACGCGCTCAAAGCCGTGAGTTAGTTGCACGTGTTGAGATAAGACTGTTGTTATTGGTTACACTGGAACATCTACTTTTAATGTCAGTAGTCTGTAAATATTATTGTGTCACGGTTTAAAGAGCAGAAAGAATGAAGATGATCTAGTAAAGATTGCTAGGAATCTTTGAAAACAGATGGATTTTAATTGCTAATGCTAAAACGCCAGTGGTAGTGAATTTTCATGTTTCATCATGCTTTTCATATGCAATATTTATTTAGATTTCTTTTATTAATTAGAGAAATTAAAACAAAAATAATTTCACAGACTGATGCAACAAAACGTGATAATGTCCCAAAGTGTCTCAACTCTGGGCAACTGGTTCGTGAACTATCCAAAGAACTGAGGACTTTAGAGAAGAGGTCGGTGACCGCTAACAAAGATAAGGTTAGTACTTTATCTATATATTAGCAATTGTTATATTATTATTGTTTTAGTACTACTTAAGTTTCTTGTAGATTTAACTACCTAGTATTATAGTTTATTTTTGAAGAGAACGGTTTTGAAAACTGTGGACAATAATAGACTGAAACAATGTTAATTATGATTATAGTAACTATGTTATATGGACTGTTTGCTGGTGGTAGGTCTCTATTGCCGGAGATCGTTAACTTAGATACACTACCGCGTCGCCTATTTCTGCCGCCAAACAGTACAGTGCAAACATTACTGTGTTCAGGTATAAGGGGGCTGTAACTAATGCAATTACTGGTGGTAACAAGACTCAACATCTCATGTCCCACGCGACGAGTGCAATATGGTGCAGTGTATTTCATCCTAACTAGCACCACGTCGTTATGAGCGGACGTATCACTTACCATCAGGTGAACGACCGGCAGGTTTCGTCACTTAATTGAATAAAAAAAAACCTTTAGAAACTTTCCCAATGACCCTTCCTTCCTCCTGCTCTTTTCCCAGCTATGTGGGGTCGACACAGAGTGTACTTCTCTTCCATATCCCTGTATCAGCCGCCATATCTAAATTCACACTCTTCTTACACATGTCATCTTTCACACCATCCACACTTTCTTCGGTCTTCCCCTACCCTTATAAGCATTTATATTCATTCTCATTACTTTTTTGTTATATGTCCTTCATAGCTCCCCACAATATGCCCGCACCACGCTAACCTTTTGATTCCCAACTTCTGCCTGCTACTGTCACTCAGCTGCATACAATACCACGAATCTAACGACCGACTTGTAGATCCGTCCATTAAGTTTGCGGGGCATTCGTGGATAACACGTCGTTCCAGTGACCTGTCGCCATTTCATCCAACCTGCATTCATTCGGCTTCTCGCATCTCGATCAATATCGCCGTCGCATTGTATGAGTGAACCTAGGTACTTGAAATCGGAGCAGATTGGTAGGGATAGACCATTTAAGGCGGGTGGAGGAAAGCTGATGCTGGACCGCCGAAGTCACAGAACAAATGTTTAGTTTTGGTTCTACTGATCTTGAGTCCAGTCTTCTCTAATTTATTTCACCATTTTTCCAACCTGCTGTGCACCTCGCGTTCATCTTCCCCAACAAGTACAACATCGTCGGCGAAAAACATACACCAGGGTGCCTCCTCCCTGTATGTCTGATATCAATGCATCCATTACCAGGAGGAAGAGATATGGGCTTAATGCCGACCACTAGTGTAAGCCCACTAAGACCTCGCTTCGCCATCGCTTTCGCCAGTAGTGGACCGGATGGGTGTACTGGCACGACAGTACATAGCACGAATAAGCTGCTGGTATTTCCCAGGCATTCCTTTCACTTTCAGAGCCCACCACAGAACCTCTCGCGGAATCTTATCTATCGTATGCCTTTTCGAGGTCCACGAACATCATGTGCAGGTTTTATACGCACGTCTGTATTTTTTGCACAGTTGGCGAAGAGCAAAAATGGTATCCGTAGTTCCCCGCCCAGGCATAAAACCAAATTGGTTCCGAGCTAGCCTCACTCTTCTCTCTCAGTCTTCCCGCTAATATACTTTTATACTATGGGACATGTGCTTTATTCCTCTATAGTTGTTACAAAGCTGTACATCACCCTTGTTTTTAAAGATAGGTACCAGTGAACTACACCAATAATCCGCGATCGCCTCTTGTAACAACTTGTTGAAGTATAATATCAGCCACATCCATCCATCCGACTTTAGCAACTTCCATACCTCCGCTGGTATTCCATCCGGCCCAACAGCCTTTCCATTCTACTTACAAACTTTCCCAATGACAATTTTAATAAAGCACTTACAAACTACTTGTGATAGTTATATTTGGTATAAATAATAGAGTAGAAAGTAATGTAATATAAAACTACTTTCGTACTACTTACACACACCATGAAATTATTGTATCGTGCATATTTTAAAATCGTCTTAATTGGTGAACTATTTCACTGTTAGTCTTATGTGTGTCAATTCGGCGAGCAGAATGTGATGCTGTGTATATGGACACATTGTTAAGGACGAGAATACCACTCACTATAACATAAACGTGTTGCTCGTCCTCAAGCTAGATTAAATAAATGAAAATTATTACCAGGACTTCAAGCCAAAAAATCAATCACCAAGTAAAAGTTCGAAGAAGCAGTCCTCATCGCAGAAAAAATCTATAAAATTAACTCTACCGAAACCTATAATGCATATGGCGCAAAATGGGGAATATCCGGAGGAAAAAGTATATGCAGACAAATTCTACATAGATAATAAGGAAGTGGTATTTCAAGAGGCAAGGTATGGCAACATTGACGTTAAGTACACCAATGGATTGCCAGAAGCTAAGTATATCATTGAGAATAAGGAATTACCAGAGAAGTATGCATATCAGAATTACGAAGAACAGGAGTATCAAGATGGGAATGGTTTTGTGGAGAGAGTGGATAAGAAGGCTCTTAAGGTCAAGATGAGGTAAGAGTTCATGTACTACTTAACTAATAAATGGCTAATCAATAGCATTTGAAACTATTTTATTATTTTTTAATCTCACATTCGCAAGTTGTTCATCTGATGGAAGTGGTAAAACGAAAAGACTATTCATAATAATAATAAAACACTGATAAAGATGTTTGCACGACACGATTCAGCGCTGAAGACCGGAGGCCATAACATGCTTAGTGTTAGTTATCCTAATAATTTCATTAGTTACAGCGCATTCAAACTGTCTTTTGGAGGCGGTGCCGCAGTAGTTTTTATACAGATGGTTACCAACTACAAAAAGCTGATATATTTACGAAAAATCAATTTATTTTTTCAGCAATTCACCATCATCGTCGCGAGAGGAGGCACCGCCGCCCTACAGCCTTCCAGAGCACTCGATACTGAAGTCGCACCTGATCAGGTCGGAGCGGCCTACGCTGAAGCCTATTCAGCAGTGGACCATATCAAAGAAGGACATCGGAGACTACCATGAAGAACAGATCTTGTTCACCAATGAAAACTTGCAAACTAACATAAGGATCGAGGGTCAGGAATTGAACTATGGACCTGGTGAGTCACATATTGTTTTAATAAATAAAAAAAATATCTCTAAATAGTTCAACAGTTAAAAAAGTTTCAAATAATTATTGTTACCCTGAGGATATTCTACTGAGACTCCCTGTTCCTTTGAGTTACAATGATATGTAAACTGTAATTCGTGATATAGCGAGTTCCTTGAGATATCTCACCTGACGCCAATTTTCTAATGAATGGGTCCCATATGATTTTTTTTATGGATAACAATGTTTTAGGAATGTATTCAGCAGAAGACATCCAGCAAGATTACCAGTATTCTGAAGGTGCTAAGCCCGGTTCGTATCAGCCGGAGTTCGCTTACCAAGCGGAGCTTCCCTACGCGACCGAGTACCACCGATACGATGAAACGATCTCTGTGCCAGTTCACCAGGTAATAATATTCATTTTCTAACTTTTCTTCACGATAATACTCGAAATGTCATATACAAACATGAGATCTTAAAATTGCAACTTCTATGCCGACTCATTACACTATAAACAAATAAAAATCACTCTTTGCTTTACCGCACAAACCGGTAGGAGCCCGCGGTACAGAGCTCACCTTAGACTACGTGTGCACGCGTACTTACCACCTGCGGTCAGGCTGCCGCTTGCAGCACTTCGTGTTCTGTTATTAAGCGTCTCGGTCGAGTCAGTCAATTCAAGTTAGAAACCTGGCGCGTAAGAGCCGTGTTCCAGCTGCATCCCCGTACGTGCAACGTAGCTACCGCGGCGACTCTGTACATGATAGCTTCGGCCCACTGTCCGTCCTGATTAGTGCCCCGGTTACTAACAGGAGACGCTACACGCTACTAAGCGGCTGGCGAAGGCAAGCGTTACGGTTCCCACAGAGCAGGTGATGGTGTCCTACCTGCACATTGCTTATGGGCACGAGCAGACTGGCAATGAGAGACAAGGTGATTACCCAGGCAACAATAACGCCAATAACGTTGGCGAACAATACCATGTCCAGGTTGCCACCATAGTACCTTAAATTTAGGACAACCCGTAATGATGCGTCCTGGGTCCTGACAATAACCACAACGTTTCCTGCGCCGGTGCCACCGCGGCGGTAAACATACGCGGTCCGTCTCTCGACCTTACCGGTGTACGGTGTCCATTAGGCTCAGCGAACGCTCTAGGAGCGAAAAGCCCTGGATGAGGAGGAACGTATTCCGAACAATGACACTTGTCTTCTAAAAACGAAATAAAATCTTCAACAGTGAGCAGACGTGGCAGAATAATCCCCACCGTAGTCCCCAACGTAGTCTAAATCAAACCTGTTTCTTAAAACGTAAAGTAGTTTCGATAAAACTAAGTGCAATAGTAAAGTAAAATCGACCAATTTCATACGGATAAATCTAAACCCTTGAGACCCTTGACCGCTATCAATAGAGGAGTCGAGAAGTCGCGTGCTCTCCAATTTTACTGCGATTATTCTAGGAAGGCGTAGAATACAAGCCGCCGAACGTTGTGATACAAGCGGTTCGGCAGGTCCCGAGCGATCTCATAATTGGCATCGAAGAGTCCTATATGTTTAACTCTTACCCCTTGGCTTCGCCTGTTAAACAACAATATGCCAGCTTTTGAGCCGGAGTCAATTCCTTCCGGCAATCGTATAAATTATTAAAGGCTACCCACTCGTCTAAATCACCGCTAAATCGAGGTAAATTGCGCAACGGCTACCTACTGTTGAGCGCTCGTGACCCGTCAGACTCCGCAGCTTATTGGTGAGTCTACAACGCTCGAATCCTTTAAACATCCTACCGCCTGGAGTATCTGATCGCCCGAATCGTCGGCGTGATCAATATTCGGATAAATATTTTTGATAGCATCTAGGTTTAATCCTACTTCAAGAACCCCACGGTACGTTTAATACATATCAACCATTTGATCATCTTATGCCTGATATCTCGACAGGAGAGCACTAGATTCGATCCTGCCTGGATATTAGGTTGGGAAAAAAGTCTTTTCGCATTATAGTATGTATGAACTTGTAATAAAATCTCCTTGGTTATACTATTTGTATCTGGCTGGTTTTGGTATCATTGAAAGTTTAAATTTTAAAGAACATAATTCCAAATTCAAATTAGGAAAATGTGTGATTTTCATTTGTTTTTCGTACTGTCAAGATGAGTGAATCTAATGAAGAAATTCGATACATTTTAAAATTTTACTACAAAAAAGGTAAAAATGCAACACAAGCCGCAAAAAAATTTGCGATGTTTATGGAGCTAGTGCAGTGCAGTGCAGCGTCTGTGAGCATTGTGCAGCACAAATTTGGTTTAAGCGTTTTCAATCCGGAAATTTTGATGTCAAAGATGCACGTCGCTCTGGTCGCCTTATTACGGATAAAATGGATGCCATATTTGAAAAAGTGGAGCAAGATCGAGCATATCAGTAGTTACGACGTAGCTGAAGAACTGGGAATTTACCACAAAACAGATTTGGAGCATTTCAAAAAATTGGGTACACAAAAAAGCTCGATATTTGGGTATCTCACGAGCTCACTGAAAGAAACCTGATGTACTCGTTTGTGATTCTTTATTACGACCGAAAACCGAACCATGTTTGAAGAAGCTGATAACTGGTGATGAAAAGTGGATTAGGTACGACAAGAACGTGCTAACAAGGTCGTGGTGAAAGGCCGGTCAGGCTTCCCAGACGGTGGAGAAACCCGGGTTAACTCGCAACAAGGTGATGCTGTGTGTGTGGTGGCATTGGAAGGGCATTATTCATTATGAGCTGTTATCACCAGGCCGGACCATCGATTCTGAACTCTACTGTGAACAACTGATGAGATTGAAGCAAGAAGTTGAGAGAAAGCGGCCGGAATTAATCAACAGAAGGGGTGTGATATTTCATCACGATAACGCTAGACCTCACACATCTTTAGCCACTCAGCAAAAATTAAGAAAGTTTGGCTGGGAGATGTTAATGCATCAGCCGTATAGTCCTGACCTTGCACCTTCAGATTTCCACCTGTTTCGGTCTCTTCAGAATTCTTTAGACAGTGTCAAGTTAACATCACGAGAGGACTGCCAAAACCACTTGTCGCGGTATGTTGATCACAAGTCCCAAAATTTCTATAGCAATGGGATCATGTCCCCTGCCTACAAGATGGCAAAAAGTTATCAAACAAAATGGTACTGACATACTTTAGTTAAATATTAATAAACTATATTAAAATATGTTTTGAATTTTCTTAAAAAATGCGAAGAAACTTTTTCCCCAACCTAATATATTAAATGCCGCCGCACTGAGCCGAGCCGCCGCCGTCGCAGCACGACCACTATTCGCATCGCGTATTTGCCGGCCATAATTAAATTAAATACAATAAATAAAATATAAGACGGTAGAAAATGAACCACACTATCGGAATTAAGTAGGTGAATAAAATTGAGGTTAAACAAAAAAAACATTAAGTATGTACAATTATTATAGATAATCTTTTACTCTAATTTTCGGTTATTTGCATATTTTCCATCCAATGGTTATCTGGAAGAGATCGCTTTCAGCGCTCAGACCGCCCATTGCACATTTATTATACATATATATATTCTTTTGTATGATGTTATATTATTCGGTGTGCAATAAAGAATTTTCTCTTCTATTCTGTTAGTGAATAAATTCGCCGACTAAAACTATACGGAACCGTTAATAAAAATTCGGCAAAAAACGCTATATACTTAATTACTTTATGCCCATACTTAAAAATCCTTCCAAATATATCAAAACAGCAGCACGGTTAAAAAAAAACAAATACCAACGAGCGAGCGGTCGGTGTATTCCGCGGCGTTACACGTACCCGAAAAATAAAATATGCCTAAACCTGCTCGGGTAACTAACCACGCTCTGCCACCAGCGCGGTGTGCGCATACACCGGTCGGAGCCCCGGCACAGCGCTCACCTTAGACTATGTGTGCGCGCGCGCACTTACCGCTCGCTGTCGGGCCGCCGCGTGCAGCACTTCGTGTCTGTTGTCAAATCGAAAGTCTCGGTTGAGTCAGTCAAGTTAGAAACCTGGCGCATGAGCGATGTCCTGTTCCAGCTGCACCCCGTTGCTCACATCCTGTCGCGATCACAACCCCATCGAGAAATACAGCGCCAGGCTACCGCAGTGACCCCGTACACCATTGCACCGAAAATGCGCCTAGCGACCACGCTACTGTCAGCCGACAGCTCCTGCACTGCCCGCACCAAGCCCTCTCCCACGCAACCGTCCGTATCGCCTGGGATTTTTAAAATACCCACCGGTGCGGGGCGCAAATAAAATTTTATCTGTCCTACCCTATACCGAACTATAATATATAGTGTTATTTGTCAACTATTGCAAAGGCAAAAGAAGGTGGTTCAAGAACACAAATTTCAATCCGCGCTGGTGTTCAGTGTCTTCTCAGTTTCTCAGATGTTAGGCGGAATGTTTGTGGTGGTTGCTCTACGAATCGACATGGTATCTATACAAGTAAATTAAACAACATGAATGAAAATAACTTTAAGCGCGCTTATATACAGTTAACTAAATTGTTTCCTTTTGCTTCAATTTTTACCGCAGAACGCGACATACAGCACGGCCGCAGCGGAGCACGCAGATGGGTATCAAGCGAATGAGCATGACACGCACCGACCTGATGCGCTACCGTCGTACGACGCGGCCATAGCGCACCAGTACGCTGCTACAACATATGTAAGTACTAATTATTGATTTGCACAATGTGCGCTGATAATAGATCACTTACCACCAGGCAAACGTCCCGATATTCTCATTATCAAGGTCAATAACTCACAGGTTCCAGAAGGCAAACAAGAGATGATCTCACCGTCAACGGGAGCAGGCGGAGTAACGGGTGTGCGCCGATCCGAGCGCGCTGTACGTCGACGCGTCTCCAGCACCTATGACTATGAGGACGGGGATTTGTTTATTGACGACGCGCCTGCGCCCAGACGACGCAAGCCTCCGCCCAAGCATAGGACTGCACCACCCACCCCAGCTGGTGAGCGATAGCTGGCTATGGTATTAATTTTATATTCCCATGTTCTCCTTAGCGTCCACTAACTCGCACAACCTCCACCTTATTCTTTTAAACAAAAAGTGTAAAAAGGTGAAACTGGTGTTTTAATTCTGAATATGTTGCAGTAACAAACAACAGCGCCGCGCCTGCGTCGTACAGGCAGTCAAGGCCGGCGCCCGCCAACGGGATCGAGTCCCTCATACAGGCTTCCGTACTCGCGGAAGAAGAGCAACCTGTGAACGCCACGTGAGTATTCATATTTATTAAAACTGATTGCGTATAATATTTACATTTAAGTTCTATAAACCTTAGTTATGCCGTTATTTTTTCTTCTCTTGATTACTTTTACCTTATATAACTATAACATAATATTTTCAGGGAAGATGCGGCAGTAGCTGGTATGCTTAGCATAAGCGAGAGATACGCGGCACCGTCCAGGACCTTCGGGCTAGCCACCAATTCGCCACAGCACACCCCTGCCACAACAAGACATGAAAGGTTTAATTTTTAGATATATTTAACTGTTAACATTGTGCAGTGTATTGTTAAAGTATTATAAAAGCATCTCGTATTGTGGCAACTGCTATGATTTAGGGCCTTTTTTTACAATGATTAAGGCAAATCCATTTTATTTATTTTTTGATTGGTTTACATATATATATATATTTTACATTGCTATACGCCGGTAAACCGCGTGGGTTTGTTTCGGTGCTCCACTTTGTGTTATAATAATTTCTGTACCTACTAGTCGGCTATTGGTTACTACGCGACCAAGTTTAGATAACAAACCAAAATCAACGACAGAAATAATATCGTACAAACTATTCGTGCATCATTATTTTGTTAGGTAGTTATATGAAAACATTAACTACCCCAAAATTACATTTATGGTGTGTTATACTGGAGGTATCATCTGGATATGTACCTGAATTTACACTTTTATTTATGGTATTTTACGATAGAATCAGTTATATTTTGTGATATATTCTTTATATCTACTGGTTATATCCCATCGATTCCGGGAAATTTAATGTGGGTTAAGTTTTTTAATATATTTGTAATTTTTTCATAAGTAGCTGGTCTGTATCGTATAGATTTTTCAGCATCTTGTTTGCATTGCAGTGGGTTTAAGAGTTTAGTTTTACAGTGTGTTTCTAGGTTGTGCATATTATCTAAGAAATTGCGAAATTGTTTGCTATTTTGGATTCATCTCCTTCTTTCGAAGTAAATGCTTTTGCTATTACTCCGTCTACATTATTATTGCATATTACCAAGCTTTAGCTTTTGTAACAATAGCTTTATTGATCTAAGGAATTTAACACCTTCTATTCAATATTTTCCTTCACCGGTAGCTCAAGCTCATTGGGTATTGACGCGACACCCACTTACAAAGTGAGCTGTTAATGTTTATGTACAGATATTATAACTTGCAACTTTTACGAATATTAATAAAAAATGCTTGTGCTCTTCAGTCGTGTAATCCGTAACTTTATAAATTTGGTTTCAGTAATACAGTAAATTCCAATAATAAGCGGGCTCGGAAGCCGGTCGCTCAAGTGCCTAGCACTGACGAAGACTTCGCGGATGAAGAAGACATCATCAAGGAAGTACACAGGGATGAGGAATATGGTAAGAAGAGAAACCTGAGCTCGTGTCAATAAGATCTTGATGATATTTCTGCCATAATTATCAGTCATAATTAAGGATTTTCACTTTACATTACATCGCTCTCGGCGCTCTGAAACAGAAGATATTAGGTCAGATCACCTAAGTAATTTCATTACCTAAAACCTTTTCTATGTTCTTTTTTATGACTGTTATATTTTCATCTCGAACGATAACGCGATGGAAATATGAACAATATGTTACGACGAATATGTACGTCATAAAAAATTCATTTATTCCAGTATATCCGTCTTTGGAATTAAGTTCGGATGAAGACGAGGAGTGGACGTCATCGCGGCGGCGGCAGAGCTCGCGCAACAGGAACGACTCCAGAACCAGGAGTGACAAGTACGTCCAGAACTATATGTTAGAGAAAAATATTTATAAATAAGATGACTTACATTACTAGATACCTATGTCCAATAGTGGACGTCAATCGTTTGAAATAATGGATGATGTGATAGATGAATAATATGAACTGTTAAAAACAAGTTATGGTGGTTAAAACAGTCGGAGACTTACCTGAGTTTACTGATGGTCAGTCTCTTGCTATGGAAGGTATCTTTAGTCAGGTATCACCATAGTGTATATTTCTGTTATCGAAATATAGTTTGCAAACATTATTGTATTCCAGTTTGAAGGGCGTTATAGCTTGTGAAATTCGGACGTAATGAGATAACCATGTGTTTAAGGCATTATGTATTTACCGAGATTTTAGAATAAAATTAGAATATGTCATGACAGTACTTATAATTTTTTTTTCTGATCAAACTTGTTGCAATGTACATGCATTCTAACGTGTCGATGGTTCCGTAGTTTAGTTGTTTGTGCAATAGATTCAACGTACAACCTTTTATTTAAAATGTTTTATTTCTCATAAAAAGATTATGATGTTTGAAGAAATAACGTAACTTTACTTCGTGACAGAGACGAGGCGTGGTCGCCGCGAGCGCGTGTGGGCCGCGTAGCGCCGCGGCTGCGTGGGCCAGCGCGGCCCGCCGTGCGCCGCGAGTGCGTGCGCGCCGCTCTGCTCGCCGCTGCGCATCGGCATCCTGCCGCGCATGCGCACCCGCACGCTCACGCTGGTCCGCAGGTGATTACTCGTCTACTATGAATATCACCATTAATGTGTGATATGTGCTCGTAATTTTCTTCTCACATTTGCACTGAGAATATTTGTATAAATATATCCTGTCATTAACCATTCAAAACAATGTATTATAATTAGTATATTTTCTTCGTATCAATTCCCATCACATTCAAATATATTATTAACCAATTTTGTGACGCTATCGCGTCCTGAATTTATACACCTGATAATTACTGAAACATGTCACATAAAACAAAAGTATTGTTGTAGATTATAATAATCATTAATTTCATTTCATATTTCAGTCACATCATAACTCTTCTGAGATTAGCTGATAGAGAACACATTTTAATTGTGTTCCGCCTGCAATATTGACTTTTTTATTTGCTTTATGTTCTTGAGTTATTAAATAAAGTTTTCCCTTCGTAGAACGCAAAGCGCGCGGTGCTGGCGACGAAGAGCAAGCGGCCGCCGCCGCCCGTACAAAACACACCAAATAAACAGAGTAAGTGCGCATTGCCATGGATTGTATTTAAATAGTGATCAGCTGGTGGTAAGTGGTACCCATGGCAACATTAATCACTGTTTCACTCCTGATGAAGCAGGACATGACGGAAATATTCTCGCTTCGAGCAGGTGTACTATTACTTGCTGATATATTACATATTTAGAGTAGTTATTGTGACATATCTGAGTCATGAACGATTCTGATCCACATGTCGCAGCCACACACTGCTTGTTATACGTACATACATTTAACATGCACAGTGGTTACGGTCACAGATCGTAGGTACCATTGCAAACTCTATTTCTCCAGATAATAAATATGATAATATCACTAGATTCTAGTTTGAGGGGTGTTCTAGCTAGTGCAATTACTGGATTCACTGTGCCGCACACATTATATCTGTAGACGACAAGCACAGTTGGGTGCAGTATTGTCTTAGGTGGTCCTAACTAGCATTATGAGTAGGCTTATTATGTACAATCACACTGGCATTCTGATCCTCGTCGCCTTGACGACAAAAACGATTTTCAAGATATATATATGTGTGTGTGCGTGTGCGAGTTTAATACCTTATATGTATATAAAAGTACTAATCTCTGTCCACAGATATAAGACTGAAAAAAGGTATGAAGACAGCGAAACAGCGCCTCGGCAAGATACTGAAACTTCACAAGATGATATACTAGCGCAGCGGAGTAGTGCGTGCGTTGTATGTCTAGCTGACCATGCGGTGTATATGGTGTATATTTTATATATGTAATTTAGTATACGGACCAATCTATTCAGTGGACGTTGCGTCACCAAATGCCTTCTCCTTTATTGTCCAACGTTGTTCAGGGTTCGGATTGTTCAACTCCTCTTCACTCGACTCTATGTAAGCAAACGCAAAAGCGTAGATCCTTCCTGCAGTTCACATCCCACATAGTCACACAAGCCGTGGCTTAACTGGAAGCCAGTTAATTAAAGTAAATGTAAGTAACTAAAATTTAGCAAAGCTTTAAACTAAGTGTAAAAGTGGTTATATTTTATTATTTAAGACAGATCCCTTTTTAAAGTATCGTGCACAAATGCTAACAATGCAATGCACTGGTCACACGATTCTGCGTGATATTTGGCCCGGAGTTACTTAACTAAGTGAAGATGCTTTTTTCACAACTTATACTGTGGTATTGATGATGGTTTTTGATTTATTTGATGGAGCGAAGAGACGAACAAAACGTTAATCTGATGGTAATAATACGTGCTCATTGCTTTGAGACATAAGATGTTACGGCTCGTTACCTCCGTAATTTCATGAGCTACAACACCTTTCAAACCGAAAGTGTGACGTTTGCACACTGCTGTCCGGTGGTAGAAATAGGAGTCGTGGTGGTTACTACCTAGACGTTATCTGAGAATAGACACCTAAAACCAGTTAGACTTTTTGGAAGAACATATACTAAAGCTCTTTGAGGGTCGGTGACACAACTAGAACGTTGACTGAATCGAGAGAATTTTTGACTCCAGAACATAGTTAAATCCAAACTGACTTTGACTCGAGAATGTAATTGAATCAAAGAGGATGACAGATCAATACTCAATGGGTCTTTACTCAATAACACAGTATAAGATAATCTGGCGCAACTTTTGAATGTTACACCATAATAGCGGTGAAGATATATCTAAGTTATAACTGCATCTATACTTACTGAGCACGGCAACGGTTGCGTTGAAGACAGCGTGTAGTCCCCCACTCCTCCATTACATACACCTATTACTAGTAATTTCAAGTAATATATTTTGATTCTCGCGCAGTATTTTTCTAGAGTCACATAAAATACTCGTTAATTGATTTTTCTCGATTGGTTTTAGTGTAATGAATTAAAAATTAGTGATTTATAAGCATTTTGTAAAATTGTATACCAGATTGTATAAACTACTACGCGTTCATTCGAGGATAGAAATAGAACTAAAATAATTAACAAATAGTTAATCAGCCTGGATCTTTTGTATCTTACTATACCTTTAAGTATTCATTTAGAACTTAACAATAATACAATGAAAACTTAAGTCGATTCTGTATTATATTTTGTAAATTAATTCTATAGTCCATTCAGACAAGCTTGGTGGTGAAACTACAACAATTTTCAACATCTGTATGCTTATTCCTTTAGTGCCAAGCGAGTCTGTGCGGTTGGCAATGGCGGTGCCAGACCAAGCCACGTCGAGTGAACGCATAGTTTTTTTTTTTAAATCCAAGAGATCTGATTTATGTATTTTAACTTAAGCAATATCGATTCTATTTAAGACCTGAATGTCCTTGGACATACGAGACTATAGATCTCTTCGCATCACGTTTACAATCGGTAGATGTAATACTTTAAAAAAAATATTAAAGACATAGAAATGTATGTATTTTCGTAACGAACGCCCACCTCCCATACATTTAATGTAAATAAATAAAATGAGCAGAACTAAAAAATATATGTAGAGGTTTCTTTCGCTTAGTTATTTTCTTTATGAATAGTTTTAAGTTTTTTTTTGTTTGTACTGTTGTTTTTGTTGTTGACTGTACATAGTGAGCGAGGCGCACGCGTGCGGCCGACTGTACCGCGCGCGCGCCCGCGACGCGAATCATTGCGAACGAATTGACATCCGGCGGGGGTAAGGCTGTGTGGAATAGATTGATGGCAGCTGTGAGTGAGCTGGTCTCGCGCGACGGCGACCGCCCCGTATGTAAATAGTTGGTAGTTTATTATTTACACAAAAAAGGTTATTATTTAAACTGTGCGAAGTAACTGTGGTAAGAGGTTTAACCGTTGACTGAATCAGATTAATAAGTTTTAACGTCTGACACGTCTCTACTAGCATCCATTGTTTTCCGGAAGTGTTTTAATTTTTACTTACCTGTAAGTACTCAAAGGCAATCAGGAAAAGCATGACACCAGAAGGATTTTTTAAGGTTTGTTACAAAAATAATCGTGTTATTAAATAGTGGTGCTCAACCTGTTTCTGTAAAGGCCCACACTCGTGTATTAGTCGCAGTGTTGCGTGGAGGCAACAAAGTAAATAAAATTAAAATTGATAACGATTACTTATTTGTTAAAAATATAATGAAAAAAAAACTATGAACGGATCATCGCGCATGTTGCAATATTTTTATTGCATGCGTAAAGTAAAATTGTTTAACATATATTACAACCGATAGGCCAAGCATAAATCCTTGGTAGACCACAGATTGATTATAGCTGGTCAAAGGAACAGGTTGCCAATTTTTTGTAAACTGTCGCTCCCCCCTTTTTACAATAATAAAAAAATCCAGTATACATCTATTAAAAATTAAACTCTTTTTCTCTCTGTAATCGTACTAATAACGGTACAGGGCCTTCTAGGAGGTGGTATATAATTTAACCGAATCCTTATTAAGGTTACAATATTATCCTAGATTGGTTGTGTTTAATCTGTTTTTATTTTTGACTTTCCACAAAGTTTCTTTTCGTCGGAGTATAACGGAAGTTGGCGGAGGAACGGGAAATGTTGATTTCTGACGTGTTGATAATTTCTGATGAAACTTTCACTTTTGTGGGATACTAATGCAGTATACTGTTCTCGGTCAGACGGTTTAAAGTCCCAGTTAAAATTGTTATGTTAAAGTTTAACGGAAGCTTTTACAGCAGCTTGTGAAGCTTCGATAGTGAATAACTTAGGAGGTGCTTATTTTACCTTATCCGTTGACTTAAATACGTTGTACTGTACATGTCGTGCCCGCGGCAGTGCTCTCGCTCTGATGTCTATATTTACTTTTGTCTCCTCGATTGCTTCTGGTTCAATAAACAGGGTGTATTTTTTCTATGTGGAATATTCTCTATTCATTTAAATGAGGAAAATCGAGAAATAAATTTTAAGTTTTAACTGTGGCGAACTGTTTCAATTTATTTGTCAACCCTCGAAATAACCTGTAGCGTTTATCACTTTGTTTTTATATATATATATATACACAGCATCACATTGCGCTCGTAGCCTTTAGACATAAGGTGATAAATCTCGTCACCGCAGTTATTTCATTAATTAAAGCGCCCTTTAATCCTGAACATAGTACTGGTTATCGGCTGCAGTAGGACCTATCTAGACCGTCTCCAGCAACAGAGACCTATCACCAGTAAATAAATGTGGAGTCGGTGAAAAGTATATCAGTTCAGGATGTTATTGACGTCACAGCCTGCTAGATGGACCGGAGTTTACGTAAACAAGCTGCGAATTTTGTATCGGAATCTGCACAAGTCGGTAGGTGCACTTGGCAGCCGTGTGATAGATCCGCGCGTTAGGGTGACCATGCTTCTCGTATAATTTTGCTCCTACAAACATTCACAAAGAAATATTGTGTTTATTTGGTTGCATGTTTCCTTTGATACTAAGTAACGGAAGAAAGACAACTTAGCTATGATGCCGGAGACTAGCTACCATCGCAGCTATTGCAGCCGACAAACATTACTGTGTTCCGATTTAGAGGGTGTTGTAGCTATTGTAGTTACTGCGTTAACGAAACTTAACACCTCGTCTCAAGAAGGGCATAATGTGATGCAGTGTATATCATCCTAACTAGCGGCATGTTGCTATGGGCGGGCGTATCATTTATCATCAGGTGAACGTCACGCTCGTCTCGTCGCTTCGTAGAATAAAAAGAAGTGGATTAGAGCACTGCATTATGTTCGCCGTGAGACGTGTTAAGTCTCATTACTGCAATAATTACACTAACCGCCTTTCATACCGGAACACAGTAATGCCTGCCTATTATTGTTTGTCGGCTGCAATAGGACCTGCGGTGGTACCTACTGGACGGTCTCCGGCAACAGAGACTTTTTTGTTTCGAGGGGAAATCTTCGAAAGATACCCTGCTTCTGAGAAGCAAGTCAGAGTTATTTAAGATTCTTACCCACTAAATCTCTCGATGATCTGCATCAATACATTATTTGGAGAGGCTCCGAGATCTCTTATAGAACGCACCGGTGCGCCTCTACACTTTGTTACACGTCTCTGAGGAGGAGTCTCTGACCCTCCTAGCCACCATCGCTGAGTCATACGCTGTCCCACGCAGGTTAGCTTGTTGAGCAATAAGGGCCCCACCCTCAAGGCCCGCGAAACTTCTAGACCCTTTTAGTCCCTTTCTACGACAGGCAAGGCTTACCTTAATC
Source organism: Ornithoptera priamus (assembly GCA_029034505.1). Taxonomy (NCBI): domain Eukaryota; kingdom Metazoa; phylum Arthropoda; class Insecta; order Lepidoptera; family Papilionidae; genus Ornithoptera; species Ornithoptera priamus. Next base: position 506,177 of record JARDWD010000500.1, on the reverse strand, counting down.
CTATTCTTACTAGCCCAGGGCTACACACCTGAGGCAATAGAGACCGACCACCTCGTGTAGTTAAAAAAAGAAATTCCGTAAACAATAATGTACTCATATTTACAATATTTTTAACTGTTTTTAATTATAGTTATATAACTGTCCCTTTAAAGTTAAATGTTATAGAGAATCTGTCGTACAGCATCGCTGTGTTTCAACTGTCGACATGAGAGCCGGAGTGTTCTGGACACGATTGGCAATCATCAGCCTCATTGTCGGACACCGTGCGAAATTGAGGTTAATTGTTAAAATGAAAACATGACGGTAAATATGTGTATATAAGGAAAACCCGTGACCATTGCGCAACTTCTTCAATGATAATTGTTCGCGGCCATTATTAGTACGACCTTCGTTTTATTTATACTAGATCCAGCTGTTCTCCGGTCGCTTTGCTGGCCGGAATGTTGAATTTAACTTGAAATTTGTTTGAAATACCCTCCCCCCGCCCCTCAGAGCTATTTCATTTATTAACACCCTCGCTTCAACTTTTGGGACTAACATTTTGTAAAATCAGTTTTTCATCATCAGCCGATAAGCGTTCACTGCTGGACATAGGCCTCCCTCAACATTGATCGGTCCACAGTCAGCTTGGCCGCCGGTAACGCCGTGCATTAGAAACAGTCGTTTTTAAGGGTTTATATGGGGTATTCGGGCCTTTTTCTACCACGCTGGCCCAAAGCGGGTTAGTGAGAATCCGAATCTCGTTTGTTGGTGAGGTTGGCATGGGTTCCGCGAGGTGTTGTCAGGGTCCCCTTTTCCAAGCCTTATGATTCCAGAGGTACTGTGATGAGTCTCTCCGTGGGTAGAAATCGTATACACGTAAATGGATATAAATTTTTACGAAGAAGGGACGAGACGAGAGGGTCGTTCACCTGAGGGTAAGTGATATACCCACCCACAACGTAGCGCTAGTAGGATGATATACACTGGTCGCCTTGAGATATAAAATGTTAGGTCTCATTACCTTAGTAATTTCATTAGCTACAGCGCCTTCCAAACCGTAACAGAGTAATATTTGTACACTACTGTTTGTCGGCTGCAGTAGGAACTTCTTTCTCTTGATCCCCCGTCTTCCTTCTTTTTAAAACATAATGAAACTATGGGGAATATATTTGCCAACATTTCAGTTTTTTTCCGTTTCCGTTTTGTATTATTTACGCGGTTGCTGTAAAGTCATTTGCGGTTGCGGTTGCACCTAAGGAATATTTTAGACAAATTTCAAGTCTAATTCTATATTACGCGCAGCAGCTTACGGGACCCAAACTAACCTCACCTCCCCGTAGTGCACCCTGCTAATCAACAAACAAGGCTCTGACTGGTCGGAAATGGCCCAAATCTCCTTATAGAAAAAAGATCGCGGGAAGCTGGTAGAAGCGGGCTTCTTTGGAGGGGGCCTGGGTTCATCAGCGGACGTCTATTGGCTGATGCTGAGATATATATATATAGACAAGTTTCTTCTGTAACTTTCAATATAATACATATACTGACTAAAACAAGTCATTGAAAATTATGTCAGTTTGTTTGTATTTTCTTGTTGTTATTGTCAACTAGTTTATGGATATATGTTTATTAACCACGTAGTGATGTCCTCCCGGAAGCACGGTTACCGTACAGCAACAACGTCGCACAAGTAGTTGGCTGGGCGCCACTTGCCAGCAGCAGTGTAGCCGAGTCCGTCGGCGGCTATCGGATCACTATCAACAGAGTGTCGCCGATAACGCGATAGCATACCGTATCTTACCGCTCCACGATGGAAGACAATCAGCAGTTCAGTTAACGTGGTGCCAGTGTCCGCGGAGCTGAATCTGAGATGGGGAAGAAACAATGGATAACACCTTTCAAGAAACAGGTACATATTTATTTATATGACTGTTCATTCTTTTACCTGACACAAGTAATCATCATCATCGTTTCAACCGACGGATGTCCACCGCTGGACATAGATCTCTTGTAATACATAAGTATTGGATAATGATTATTGATGAGTGCAAGTTTTAAGAGTTAACCCTACATCGTGCTTGTCCAGGACCCCGTAGACTTTACTCTACACTACAGTTTAACTGCAGAACTTGGCAGAGTGAATATATGTGCCTGTAGTCAAAGGCAGCAGTTTGCTGACCGCGGCTATTACAGTGATGAGAGGTGGACATGGAAGTGGATAATGTTGATGGCATAAGCTTGTTAATTTTCTCTTATATCTGGCAATTTTCTTTGCATCATGTTTGTCTTCCTGCACTTCCATCAAGGCCCTAAAACGAGAACTATTGAAATTATATATAAGTCATATTAACCCCACCAGGTTCAGTTACTGCGGGAGATGTTGGATTTGTTTAACACCACATCAAAACTTGTCACCTGTCATCTAATTTCTGATAACTTTATCGGTGACCATAGACGTGTATATGTTTTGACTTATATATCAATAGATATATTTCTATATTCCCTCTCTCTCTCTTGGTTACCATATGGTGGTGGAGTCATTTCTACACTATGTAACAATATTTGTTTATTACTAAACTTCCTGCTTTACGCTGTTCATGAGAACTTTCATTCCTTAGTTGAAAATAATAAAGAGAATCAAGAAACCTGTTTCCATTTTGTGATGGAAAGGTCAAAGCTCTGCGCAGACAGTGCACCAACTACAAACTGATGGAGTTCATATCTTACAAAAGTCTCTCTCTTACATCTTATTCTCACATTCCGTCTTCTCTCATTTATATTGATGACAATTCCTTCATCTTTAGGAGTTCATATGTAACTATGACATATATTTGTTCATTAATAAGTGACTGACTTTCTCCCTGTAAGAGAGGGTCCAGTAGTGGGAACAAGTTGGATTTTGTATTATGTAAATACAGGAGCTGATACACCCAAGAGAATAACAGACTAGTATGAAAAGAAGGGTCACGAAACGAGAATATAAAAAGGAAATAAGATATTATCAAGAGTAGGTGTATTAGATCGACTACCTGGTGATGGTGGAAGGTAATCTTTAGATGCAGGTGGCATAGGTCCTATCAAACCTGAAGCCTTTGTTCAGACGGAGACTTGAACAGACAGACTTGATATCGCACTAAAGTGGTTTAGTTCTATACGGAAAACACAAAGAAGAATGTAGAAACAAATGTTGCAGACTTCCTAACACATGCTGGATTATCAGCAGCAAAAGCTGGAAAGCGGGATAACATTTTTGATTACTTCATAAGTCTCCGTATCTCCGTAGATACGAACGTTTCGATTACAGCAGTAATCACTGACGGTGATTCTTGCATCAGTTCTGATGCGAAGGTCGCCCTATGATTCGCGCTGGATTACGCGAACTGGCGGCACTGGCTCTCAGCTGAAGGTAGCTCCAATCGATGTGTTGTAAATCATAAATAATTTAATATGTATTTATATGAAACTTCAATAACAATGGATGTATGAAACAACATAATCATTGTATTGATATTTCTGTAAGTAATACTAAAATTGGTCTCGAGATAGTTATAATAGTACCTATAGAAGAACTTTGTAATAGTCGACTAAAATTCGAATCCTTAAGGATAAGGACCTCCTTATTATTGGCTCGTCATTTGAGTTTAGTAATGTTTACTGCTATACATAAAGACCTCTGCTGAAGAGCTTACTCGCATCGCATGCGGTTCAATATCATCGACTTACAGCAGTCCACTCCTGAGAATGCTCTCCCACCACACGCCTCATATCCCACTTACACCACCAGTGTCACTACAATTACTATTTTACTTTTTGTATGTCATAGATAAAACAATTCACACGGAAGTGAGGCTGCCCGCGTAGGCCTCGACTCGGTATCTGTTACATAAGTAATGCTATCCCTTTCGCACACGATAAGATGTGCTGCTATCACACACTCAGATCCAACTTTTTTGTTTGATTATTGTATTTTATCTAATATGTGCAAGTAATGGTGAAGTTTTGGTTTAAAAAAAATCGAAGATACACCATTGTAACTAGTTACAATGTTTTCACAACACGACCTTGAGCTGGATATATGTAAGCATTTGGAAACCACAAAGTGACGAAGTAATTTATGTAGGTTACGGTGTCATTACTTCCATCCCTTCCACCAGGAGTTAACTTCACCTCCTAACACCATGTGATATTGAAGTCTAGTGGACTTGTTCTCCATAGACCATAGAATCCATCAATAAGGGATTAGAATCATGTTTCGACCCAGTAGAAATTACCAGCATTAATTCCCGTTTACAGGTTTTCGTGACCCTGGGCGTGTCGCTGAATACGGCTAGCCATGGGCTGGTCATGGGGTTTGCGGCTATTCTGTTGCCGCAGCTACGACAATCTGACACAATCATACCCATAGACGATTCATCGGGCTCATGGATAGGTGAGTTGATAACGTGACGATACTAGGAGGATCAAAAAGTAGTGAGAATGAGATAGAATATAATAACTATTGATAACTTAATCATTTACTTTTGTACACAGTCTCCGAGTCTCTCTGCACACCGAGTGCAGCGCCTTGCCAAGGCTTCGATCCCTTTAAAAAAAAGTTTTGTCTTGGTCCTGCAAACAGCTCTCCACGGCATCCATCACCTCGTTATCGTCTTCGTACCTGTTTCCCCTTAAGTATTCATCCAATTTGGAGAACAGATAAAAATCGCTAGGCGCCAGATCTGGTGCACCAGAGCTATTTAATGACGGCTCGCACTTGTCTCTTCTCTATTTCTGAGAACACGTTCCCACACGAAGCAAACAACAACCCAATGGAAAGAGCTCATTCGCAACATAAAGTCAACTTATTACTTACACTTGACAGACTTAACTTAAGAGCAACCATGGTGTTGGGAAGTCTTATCTATTGTTCAGTAAACAGGTAGGGTACAATTCAGATAGGAATTATTACTGTTATTGTTAAGACCACGACTTCCGGTGCAGTAGTATTTGCACAACCGGTATCCGGTCTGCAATTCAATATTCAATTATTCTCGCCCGGCAGCAACCGTTGCTCATCGGACTCTCCCGTTACTAACCACCCTCGCAACACCTTTTGGGGGGTAACATTTCGTGAAGCTTACCTACGCCGGACAAAAGAAATATTCCTACCAAGTATCAAGTCTGTAGGCCTGACAGTTCCAGAAATATCGTGATGTCTCTACATAGGGGGAAATCTTTTATATATATACATACATTTTTTAATAGAACCTTATGTATTTTCCCAGCCGCAATCCTCGGCTTCGCTCTCGTCGCTGGCAACTTCATAATACCAACAATTATGGCGAAATATGGCAGGCGAATTGCGAACTTGGTCAGCATAGCGATCATGATCGTCGGTTGGTTGTGCATCATCTTCGCGACCAACATTACTGCGCTGCTCATCGCCAGGTTCCTCCAAGGCCTCGCCATGGGCATGAGCTCGACTTTGGGACCCGTCCTGATCGGAGAGTACACAAGTCCGCAAAACAGAGGCGCGTTTTTAACCACAATATCGTTGGCCATCGCGACCGGAGTGCTCACCATCCACACGTTAGGATCCTACCTAGTCTGGCAGACCGCGGCGTTGATATCATCCTGTATAATCTTCGTGGACCTGCTCATAGTCATATATTCCCCCGAATCACCAAGCTGGCTCGCCGATCAGGGGAGGTATGAAGAATGCGAGAGAGTCTTCAGATGGCTGAGGGGTGACGGAGAAGAAGATGAATTACGGAGGATGATAGAAAGTAGCGCGGTGGTGAGAGAAGCGAAAGCTGCAGTCAACATCCCTCAATCATTCTCCAAGAAATTTAAGGCTCAAATGACGTACATCAGTACCACAGTGAAGAAGAAAGAGTTTTACAAACCGATATTCATCATGATTCACATCTACACACTGGGCCAGTGGGCGGGGGCCAACATCCTAGCGGCTTACACCATCGACGTATTCACGAACATAGTCGGCGCCGATGTGAACATCGCTCTAATGGTGATAACCCTCGACGTGCAAAGGATCATCACCAACACCATCGGGGTGTACGTGATTAAGAAGACAAAGAGGAGGACGATATTGTTTATCACCACTGCAATAAATATATTCGCGTTTCTTGCCACCGCTGCTTACATGTACGCCAAGAACAGCAACGTGCTGCCGTTTGACCACCCAGCCATAGGGATTGCGCTGATACACATCCACATGTTCACCATTGCAACGGGAACGGTACCTCTACCCTTCATCATTGCCGGGGAACTGTTCCCACTGGAATTCAGGAGTGTAGCCGGCGGTTTCAGCGTACTCTTCCTCTCATTAAATCTCTTCATAGTCGTCAAGACGGTGCCGTATCTGTTCAAGAACCTCGGCGTCCACGGAACGTACGTCATTTACGCGGCGGTGGTGGCTTACTGCTTGACGATAGCTTGGTGGTTCTTACCGGAAACGAAGGATAGGACGCTACAGGAAATCGAGGACGAATTCAGAGGTAGACCAATGTCCCCCGAGGAGCTGAAGTCCACGCAGTCTCTTACCTCCCTCAAATACTCGAATAAAGACAGGAGATGTAGCAGCCCAATAATTTGATTGGATGATGTTGGGTAGACTTATTACTGTACAGACGGCACAGTGTTTATTTACTAGCTTTTTTGATGATAAGAAGTTATCTAGGAGTGATAAGAAGTCAAACAGCAAATAAAAAATTAATTTTAGGTTATATGTAATAAATTACACGCAACGTTCCCACTTGAGGGGTTTGGGGCCTTTTCTGACAAGGAGATGGAGTCAAGGCCATTTTTTCACTATGCTGGCTAAGTGCTGGATAGACGGATATTCACAAGAGATATTCTTTGAACATATTGGTATCGTAATGATGTTTTCCATCAAGAGAATTACAAGAGAATCTAATCCTAGACAGGTATAAGGCGCGCGACCACTTGACAAGCTGAGCTATGAGTTACCGGTAATGAATAAAGACGAAGTATACATACAAAGACTTGTATGCATGTAAATAGGCTGTTGTTTTTATACAAGCTACTATTAAGTTAAGATATGTATATAAATGTATTATTATGTGCTTAACTATATTATTAACTATTTAGCGATATAAACTATAACTAATACAAATAATTGTTACTTTTTAGTTGTTATATTTATTTATGTTGTTTGTTATCGGATGTACAGAGCTTGTTAAGGTTAGGTTTTTTTTTGTTTTACGTGGGGGCAATGCCTGCGCATACCTGTTCTCGCGGGGGCAAGGACAGGTTATGTCGGATTTGCACCGACTAAAACCCCAACGATGTTCCACCTCGTCGCCTTATGGCAGAGTCACGGGAACGGTTTCGCACACATCAGCGACACCACTAGCGCCGGCTGCTTTATCCAGCCCCACCTTGGGAGGGAGGGAAGAACCCTCCCTTTCCACTTCTGTAAAGCCACGCCGGAACACACAGCGCGGCCTCTCCTTGGCCTCTTGCAGTTACCTAGGCAACGGATTCTCCCGAATCCGTCACCCAGAGGCCATGGGAGCCGAGAGGGAAAACTTTCTCGACGCCCTGCGGCGGATCTAATTTTGGGTACCATCGCCACCCGTTATATGGCTGGTAAAGATAGGGAGAGCGGCGGAACGCAATACCGACACTCCGCTTCCCCCGCGACTCCACCTCGGCTGCACCGGCACGCATCCGTGGTGAGCTCACTTTAATAGAAGCTCGAACCTGGAGCGGCCGCCTCGGGCCGGCCGGGTAGGTTCCTCTTCGCTTCACCGTGGGTGACCAAGCCACGGCTATTGAGTCCCACCGCCACGACAAGGCGGGAGCCTGTTCGGGGGGTGTTGAGGTTAGGTAAGTTAGAAGACAGAGAGAGAAAAACGAGTATCTTTTCGAAGATTTTCCACACAAAAAAAATTAGCTAACTGTTTTGTTTGCACGCAGCATATTTTTAATTTAGCAAAGAGAACTGTTTAATCACTCCAGCTCTATTGGCGACTGGAAGACAGCGATGCTGTTATGGCGGCGGCGGGAAACTTTCACCCGATGGTCAATTATAGCACAGTCTAAAACAATGTACCGCTGGTTAAGATAATACACACAGCACCAGATTGCGTTCGTCGCCTTAGGACCAGATGTTTAGTCTCGTTACCCTAGTAATTACACTAGCTACAGCGACCTTCAAACCGAAATACAATCATTTTGCACATTAATGTTTCTCAGCTACAATAGGCGCTGCGGTGGTATTTAGACGGTCTGGCAAGAGAGTCCTAGGTTTTATTATCAGGTAGTCGAGTACCGATGTAGTTACCATTGCTGCCAAAATATAATATTACTGGTGTAACGAGACTTAACACCTTACGTCTCCAGGCGCAATGTGATGCATTGTATATCATCTTGACTAGCGCCACTTTATGAACGGGCGTATCACTTGCCAGGTGAACGTCCAGCTCGCCTTGTCGCTTAATTAAATTAAAAAAAAAAACATTGATAATTATTTCCTTTCAATAGATTTATAACGTTTTGAATAGATCTTTACAGTGTGGCTGTTTCTATCTCGCACAGTTAATCTTCTAAAGCAGTAACTCACCGGCATCGTATTGGATAACAGACTCTGGAAACCAAAGTCCACTTCAAGCTTCGCGTCAATACCAATTACTCTGACTGCTTTAACAAATAGTACTTTTCATGGAGACGCCGCGCCGGATGTGCCGTTAGTAGTAAATGTGCTCCTTTGCATTATAATGAGACTAGCGCGATGCTGCACTGCACCGCACTATTTGATATCAGATGTTATTGCGATATGTTCATCTATCTGCCAATGAAATCCCTGAAAATCTATATTTTTTTTTATAGCATAGATAAGGCAAACGAGCAAGACGGGTCACCTGATGGTAAGTGATTCACCGCCGCCCACGTCACTAGCGACGCCAGTGCGTTGCCTACCCTTCAGGTAAGAATATGCTCTTTTCTTGAATAACCCAATGTCGCTGTTGTCGGGGAAGACTGCTGATGGCAACGAGTTCCAGATATTTACTGTGCGTGGCAGAAAACTGTTTTTAAAACGCATTGTAGTGGAACGCCAACCATCCAGATGGTGCGGATGGTAGTGTCGGCGAGACGGGACGGCGAGATATATAATGAAAATGGGTTTCTTTGTTCGCCAATCACGTGAAAACTAGTGAAGGCGACACGGGAGCATGAACATTTGACGGGGAATGATTTATAGTGTATGGTTATAGGATATTGGCTTTTTGAGTTACATAGATCCTTCATCGGTTTATTTCTAATTAACTTTTATAAACATTTTCAATTCATGTGACTTATGCGGTTGCTCTGGAAAGTTATTTGCGGTCGCGGTTGCTTTCAAGGAATATTTCTGACAAATTTCAAGTGTAAATCTATATTACGGTTAGCAAAGCGACCGGCGACAGCTCGTATGTATATATAATGATTTCCATGAATAACTTACACCGTATAACAGCTATATGCTAATGAATATTGCCAATGTCATTTAATTACTACAAACGGAAGTTTTTTAACATCTATTTTTTTCGACGAAAATTCAGTAATACTTATACACTTTCAGTGTTCTTCCTCGCATTCGATTTCCTAGTTTTAAAATTCTTTCACCGATCTTTTTGTAAGTTTCCCTCAACAGATGACGTCTTGCAAACTAACTTATTATCTTATTCATATGCAGCTTGCGTGTGTGCCAGTTTGACGCCGATAGCTTATTGGTTTCTTGGCCATTCTTTGTCTATACCATGCATGCAATTATCATTTTTAAATTCAATTTACATAACAATTAAACATTGACAATTACTAGAGGATTTTAATTTGAAACAGCTGTACACACACACATTACATTACACATACATTTTCACTGATTTCCACAACTTCCACAATTCTGTTGACTGCCGGGCATTTACTAGTATTTGTATATTTGAACAATTGAGGTTGCCAGTATTTACATATGGACCCGAGACGTGGCCCCTTACTATCGGTCAAATAAAAGGCTCAAAGTCACCCAAAGGGAAATGGAAAGGGCTAAATGACAGTAATGTTGGGGTAATGTACTTTCAGCAATTGATTCACGCCTTCTACTCTGACTACCTGTAAGGAAACAAATAGACAAAACAAAATCTATTATTTTATTACGTAAAGTTTAATTATCTGAGATAAAGAAAAAAAAATATTTTAGTATACTTTTGTAATTTTTGCATCTATTAAGACCTTAAATAAGTTCTCGCTGTTTCTTCAAGGATGGCAGTAGTATCAAGACCGATGTCAGGCGCTAGCAGAACTTGGAAAAATATTACAAGTATATGAGTCAACTATTTCAAAACATTTAAAAATTATAGGAATGATCCAGGAGCTAGGATATTGGGTACCGTATGAATTGAAGCCGAATAACGTTGAACGGTGTTTCCTCACGTATGAACTGCTGCTTCAACGGCAGAAAAGAAAAGGTTTTTTGCACCGCATCGTGACTGGCGATGAAAAGTGGATACACTACGATAATCCAAAGCGTAGAAAATTGTGGGAGAAGCCCAGCCCGGTCATGCATCAACATCGTCTGCAAAACCGAATATTCATGGTTCGAAGCTTCTGCTCTGTTTTTGGTGTGATCAGCAGTGTGTAATTTATTATGAGCTGCTCAAACCGAATAAAACTATCACGAGGGATCGCTATCGTCTTCAATTGATGCGTTTACATCGAACCTTAAAACAAACCGCCGCTATACGAGCTGAGACACGACAAAATGATTTTGCTACATGACAACGATTGGCCTCATATTGCAAAACCAGTGAAAATCTACCTGGAAACACTCAATAGGAAATTCAACCCCACTTGCCCTATTCATCTGGCAAAGCTTCGTCTAATTTTCACCTATTCCGATCGATGGCACATGGCCTAGATGACCAGCGCTTTCATACTTTTGAAGATGGTAAAAAAGGAATCGATTCTTGGATAGCCTCAAAAGACATGTCGTTTTTCCGACACGGAATACATATACTGCCGGAAAGGTGGCAGAGAATGGTCGCTATAGTAGACAACACTTTGAATGAAATATTTTTGTTCCTTACTATTTAAATAAAGTTTTTATTTTGTGAAAGAAACGGCGAGAACTTATTCAAGGTCTTACAATACAACAATACTTTTCATGGTGGAAGAAGGTCCTATAGAGGTTAGAAAAATCGTTTGACCATTATTGACCGGAAACTTTTAAGTTTACTATTACTTTACAACTTATATACCTAAATTTAAAAGCTAGTAACATTTGCGAGCCATTCAACTAAATCAAAATCAGCCGTTCATCCATCTCATGCACAAAGAAATTTTTGATTTTGAAACTCCCTGCCAGCAACCAATTATTGTTTATATTAAATATATATTATATTGGTACGTATCTTACTTTCTGAGTATTTCAATAAAAAATCGTATGTACAATTTAAAGCTTTCGCTTTCTAACTAATCATTTTCATTCTTGACTCGTCGTGGTCGTCTACAGTTTTGTCATCATCTACAAATCGTCCAGTTTTAAAGTAATTTTCAATCTCTTGCAACGTTCTGTCCTTTGTTTCTGGTAGTATGAAATACAAAAATACCAGCGTTAAGGCCATGGTTGAACCAAATACAGCAAATGTTCCATGCACACTGATACTGTCCAGTAAATATGGAGTAGCTTGTAAAGCGATCATAACTAGAAATGATAGCACAACTCCTAGCACAGAAGTGCCGACGGCTCTATGAGCCAAAGGGAATACCTCACCCAACAGAGATAGGGGTATTGTTGTACAACCTAAATTTACCAATATAAAGTATAATACGAACAGTGCTGTCGGTATTATTGAATAATTCTTAGGTATAACATTTTTAGACAAAAGGTACAGGTAAGTACAAACGGAAAACAGAATAAATAATGAAGAAAAACCTGATGCGAAAAGAATAGTACGACGTTTGTAATATTTAACCAGAGCCGAAGAAGATGTAGCACTAAGTGTAATTATTATATCTATAGCTAAAGTATAATACAGTAATTGAGATTTATCTCCAATTATTTCTTCAATTATCTGGATTGCGTAAGCAGAGAAAATATGACGACCAGAAGATTCGATGAGAAACGCGCTAAGAATAATTATAATAAGTGGTTTGATAAAATCTTTTCTAGTAAATTTCATTATAACCGCTTTTATCTGTTCCTTAAGTTTGGTATTGTTGTAAGCTGGCTTTTCTTTTTGGGCTTGGATGAGTTCGTTTAATTCTTTTTGTGTTTCTCTACTCTTTCCTCTTAACCAATAGAAGGCTTTTTCAGAACTCTCAAATTCCCTTTTGGAAGCTAACCATGCCGGACTTTCCGGCCATGTGAAAATAATGATAAGAGAAATAATATACGGGATGATAGCTACCAAAGCTACTGTTCTCCAATTGAGAAAATATCCCAGAAAATGAGTAATCGTTCCTCCCAAGCAGTAACTTGCTGTTTTTAGATTTAAGAACATTCCTCTATTGCTAGGACTCGTGTATTCTCCGATGACTATGGCTCCTAAGCAAACGGTCGCTCCGGCTGTAAAACCGCACAAGAATCTTCCAACAGTCAGTGTTGTCACGTCAGCGGCGAAGTAAACCAACAGCCAGCCCAGTACACCCGGGACGAGTACAACCGCGTGCGCATGCTTCCTTCCGATCCAATCCATCAGGATTGCTGAAACGATGAAACCTGGGATCCCCGCCAGACCAACAGATGCACCTAAAATGAAAATAAAATTAAATCTACGATATATGAAAGTAACGACAGCGATGTTGTCGCTATTGACTCTTAATAGAAAAGGTCAATGTACTCGGAATTTTGACAGTAATTTTTCTTATTTAACGAGGCGAGTGAGACGTTCGCCCGACGGTAAGTGACACGCCTACCCGTAACAACGTGGCGGTAATTAGGATCATATACATAAGGCCATATTGAGCTCGTCGCTTTGAGACAAGATGCTGCCTCATTATACCGGTAATTTCTCTACTTAGGACGCGCTTAAAAGCGGGTCACATTAATGTTTTACGGCTGCAACAGAAGCTGCGGTGGTACCTACCTAGACGGTCTCGATTGCCGGAGACCAGCCAACACAATAAGTGACTTCATTAACTTATTGTTGTATCAGAAACGTTTTACAAATGAATAGAAATAATTGTAGCTGATAATTATTCAATAATAAAGTTATATACGTACACCTACTACAATTTATACGTATTTTAACATATTATATAATCTACAGTTCAACATACTAATTATGAAACAAAATTAGATAATCATTGTAAATTTAGTGAACTACGAGGAGGGATCAAAAGGTAGTGAGAACGACGTATACCCTCCGTGGTTAGAAAAAAACTTAAATACTGTCACAGTTTAGATACATGTTTGTAACATTAATAAAGAAAAAAATTTTCGATTTTCTTCTGTTTTTTTCTGTATGTAGTTATTTGTTTACTCCGTGACGCAACGTGTTTACGGAAATGGAGAGAAACGAAGTGCGAGCCGTTATTAAATAGCTCTGTTTGAACAAGTTAACGACGCAGGAGATTCATTGCGATCTGGAGGCAACATTAGGAGAGTCTGCTCCGCCGTACTCCACTGTCGCAAGGTGGGCTTCTCAATTTCGAATAGGGAGAACGAGCACGGAGAATGAGCACGGAGGACGTCAGTCACCCAAGATAATGTTGCGAAAGCCGAGAAAATTGTATTGAGCGATCGAAGAGTTACCATCAGACACTTAATTCAAGAAACGGGCATTTCATGTGGAAGTGTTCAATCCATGTTGAAACAATCTTTGAATGTGAGATAAGTCACCGCGAGATGGGTGACGAGAGTGTTAACCGACACTCAGAAACAAAACACGACGACGACTTGACATTTCGAAGATATTGTCGGACAAGTTTCAAGAAGACTCTGAAAACTTTTTGTCTCGTTTCATAGCAATGAACGAAACATGGCTCCATCATTTTGATCCCGAGACAAAACAGCAATCTTCGCAATGGAAACGGCCATCACCACCGGCTCTGAAGAAGTTTCGTGCCGTGGCATCGAGTGGCAAGGTTATGACCTCAATATTTTGCGACTCGGAAGGGATATTGTTGATTGATTACCTGGAGCGTGGAACCACTATTACAGGCCAATATTATGCAGCTTTAATTCCCAAGTTGAGGAATGCCATCAAAGAGAAAAGGAGAGGAAAACATCGAAGGGGCGTGCTGTTTCATCACGACAATGCACCCGCGCACAGGTCGGCAGTTGCGATGGCTGCCATTAAGCAAGCTGGCATCGAATTGGTTGACCATCCTTCTTATTCATCAGATCTGGCGCCTAGCGATTTTTATCTGTTCCCTAAATTGAAAGAATACTTAAGGGGAAACAGGTACGAAGACGATAACGAGGTGATGGACGCCATGGAGAGCTTTTTGCAGGACCAAGACCAAACTTTTTTCTGAAAGAGATTGAAGCCTTGGCAAAGCGCTGCACTCGGTGTGCAGACACTCGGACACTACAAAATAAATGATTAAGTTATCAATAGTCATTATATTCTATCTCATTCTCACTACTCTTTGATACCCCCTAGTATTTACAAAGGGAATAGGACTTAAAAAGGAGCCTTGTGGTACTCTTGCTGTTATTTACGAAATTATCTAAACATTCCGTTGAGTAATTACAAATAGCTTAACTATTTTATTTATAGGATTTTAAGAACATAAATAATGAAAAAAGCATTAGAAACTCAATTTCTTCATAAAAAATTAATGAACAACACAATCAAGAGCTTTCTTAAAGTTTGTTTTTTTTTGTATTTAATTAAAGTTAAACCCTTACCCAACCAGGAAATTGTGTTCAAATCTACTTTGATCTCTGAGTCCTTAGCACGAAGGTCGGGCAACAAAATGCCGGTGTAGCTGAGCACCATACCCTGAGCGATGATGTTTATGAGCACGGCTAAAACGGTCCATGTCTAGAAATAATAAAATTGGGAATTTGGTTTATCTCACAATATAATACATTACTAAATAGAGTGTTTCCGTTGTTTACATTTTCAGTGTTGTAACACAAAACGTTTTATTTCTTTAAATTAATTTCGCACGACTTTTAATTTCTCTTCTTGTGGCAAGCCGGCGCATTATCAGGATTTCATCTTATGTGTAGCGATAACATCACGGTAGTAAATGGCACATATACAAAAACAACAATTTACATAAATTACGAGAGCAACCGCATTGTAATCGAATGAACGTTTTCTGTTAAACTAAAAACGGCGCGAATCCAAAACCTCGCCTTGTTCGTCATAAATTATCGGTACCACTTCATCAAAATACAAAAGAAATCTATCACAGGTGTCTCACAGCTTCCTAAATGTTGTGGCTAACTAAATCCATGGTTCAATTTCAGAGCCGTATAAGTTCAGATCGTGGTAGGCTTTTTCGAATCTACCTGTATACCCACCAGCCAAGTTAGGTTGCATAAAATATCAAAGTAAGCGATCACAATAATGTCTCAGACATGTTTATTACATAAAACAAACAAGAAGAACGTTTATTTGATGGTACACGACAGAAAACTTGGCGTTGTCTGCTTGAGACGTAAAGTTTTATATCTCATTACTTATTTCAATAACTATAACACATCGCTATAAAAATGAAACACAGTAATGTGTGCGCACTACTTCGTTAACAGCAGAACTGGTCGTAGCAGTGGTACCTTGATAGACTACTAGGAAAAGAAGCCAATCGGGATGTGGTATCAGGTCGTACTTGCCTGTTTGATCGCCGGCGACATTTCTCTATATATCTTCACTGCTGTACACTGCGCTAAACGATTGCTACTTTCAGACTGAAGTTGAAACAACAACATCACCATATCGAAATCATCAGATTAGCAGTTGTCATTGTCACGTTTACTATTTACATGATCCAATGTAATACGTCCGTCGATGACCCCGATAGAAGGTAATTTATATTTCTGAAGTTATTAAAACTACTGTTTATTATATGTTACTTACAGATAACAAAAGATAAAAATATCACAGAATCTATCAATCTAGAATTTATGGGTTTATCAATGGATATTTATTTACTACGGAGACTGTCGCTGCCGCCATAACAGTGTCTCTGTGTTCCGGTTGCCAGTATATGAGAGCCATGGTGTTCTAGCTGAGCACTTAACATCAATTGAAATTAGGTCAGGAGGTCAGTTCGTCCGATTATCAATAATGCGCTGATAGTCCAAAAAGAGTGCTGTGAGCAATACTTGCTTGTATGAAATAGCTCACTAATAGTTTTCCATCATCACCCACATGGCACAGTGGCAGCAGCGGTAATGCAAAGATCGTGGTCAGTTCCGGTGCTACATGAAGTGTAGTTTCGAATGTGAAAAGGTTTAGATCGGCAGCAGCCGTCACACAGTTATGTAAATATGTATTCACTGTAACATAAGTAGGCGTTGCAATGGTACCTAGCTAAACGGTCTCCAGGAACAGCGATTGGCAGATCTAGGTAGTAACAGGAGATGACCTATGACTAAAGGAAGATTGTAACTTAATAAGAACGCGTGGAGCGATTGACTTAGATGAATTAAAAGTTGTTTTGTGTAATTCTTTTTGTAACTTTTCTATCTTGCGAATATTGGAAATCTCTTGAACTTCTCCAATTTCGCTATATCTCTTTGCTCTTCTGACTCACTCGACACTCCGTTGCATTATACGTTTGTTTATGTTGGCTACATTCATTTGTAGTCTTTGTTAGAAGGCAAGTTATTCGCTATTTAATTGTGTTTTGATTTATAATCTCCATCGCCCGCCGCATCCTGTATTACTAGTCCGACGTTGTCGCACCAATATTTGTCTCCCATCTTCCGATTATCATCCCTCTAACAGGTGGTAACCTGTTTATAAAGACTAATGTTCAAATATGTTATGTTAAGTTTTGTAAATTTGGCTTAAGTTTATAAATTTATTTATTACAGAACCTATATGTGTGTAGATGTTCTATCCTTAACAAATAATAAAAAAAAATTATTATCTTTGACGATATCATTTCTGTTATCTAATCAGCCTAAATAAATAATGTCTCCGATATACGTTCTCATTGACCTCCTTTGGCAATATCTATAAACTTAGGAAAAGGATTAACATGACTAGACGTAATCTGTTAAATCTGTAACAGGTTTAGATTAATTAATTAATTATCTTACTGATACACTAAACTCTCACATATTCATCAAATATTCAAGACAAATAAGCTGGACTTCTGAGTAGTCAAAAATTTTTTTTGGTTGCGTTAATTTTTATAAGGGTAGGCAAATTGAGTAAAACGACTAGATAGTAGGTAACCAAAGGCGTCTTTGGCACTGTCTTCTCAGGAGATTAAGGTAAACCCTGCCTGTCTTCCCCTCCAACAGGTTCTCGCCTTGTAGTGGCGGAGGGGCTTAGTAACCGTGGGACGGAACACGGTGAAGAGAAATGGAATCCACCCGGCCGGCCCGCGGCGAAGGGCCGGCTGAAGCGGCCGCTCCAAGTTTGAGCACTGGTTGGATAACTGGAACTCGCCCGAGCGGCTGGGGGCCGCAGGGGCGGCTTTATGGTGCCCTAGCGGCGAAGCTGCAGAAGCGGTTTCATACCGCCCCTCGCAGCCGAGGTGGGATCGCGGAGGAAGTACCCTCTGCGGCCAACAGGGGTCGCACACTCGCCGATATTCACGGTTGGAGGGTCCGAAACAAACTTAGGTTCGCACCACACAAAACTAAGGTGATAGTGCTAACCAATAAGTTGAAGTACGACAACCCGGTATTGAGTATGGGTGGAGAGCCCCTTTGTCGAACTCGTGAGGTTCGGATACTGGGCCTCACAGTTGACGATAGGCTCACGTTCAACACGCATGTGAAGAACGTGAGCAAGAAGGCTCAAGGGCTCTATCGTCAACTGTGCAGAGCCGCAAAAGTATCGTGGGGGTTGAACTCGGAGGTGATCAGAACGATGTATCTGGCGGTGTTGGAGCCGATAATTTTGTATGCAGCGAGTGCATGGGCGCCGGGGACTAAGAAGCTGCTGGTCCGAACGCAGCTCGATGCGGTTCAGCGTGGCTTCGCGCAGAAAATTGGGCGAACTCACCGAACAGCGTCGTTACACTCAGCCCTAGTACTTGGCGGGCTGCTTCCTCTGGACCTTCGGGTCCAAGAAGCGGACACTTTATTTGAGATAAAGCGCGGTCACACCCGGGAAGTGCTAGGAGACCGGGAGCTGGAGGTGTCAGTCAGCTATCTGAAACTACCACACCCGTCTGAACAGGTTGTAAATAAATAAATATGTAATATGTAAGAAAAAGAAGAAAGAAGATTAGCCTGGATTATGCTACAGGGAATGTTTGTTTCAGGCCCTCCCCCCTCCAGAAATATAAAGAAGAGGCAATCTCCATTTCGATCAGAGAGGATGCACGAAAGAAGAAATTGGGATGGAGTAAGAATGATAAGTAAAAGTATGAAAGATAAGTATGGAAAGCAAGATAAGAGAGAATGAAAGATGAGAATGTAGGAAATAAATAAGTTGATGTTAAGTGATTTTGAATAGATAGGCCCTGACCCAAAACACGCAGATGGAATGCACCAAAAAAAAAGAAAAAAACCGTGGTCGCACCGGCGATGCAGTGGCGGTAGGGCCGCGGGGGAAAAGGAGTGTCGGTATTGAGATGCGCCGTTCTCCCTATTCTCCGCGGCCGCTGACAGGCAGCGGCGGGCCTAACATCTCTCCGCTGCGGGAAGCCAAGAGAGGTTTTCTCCAGTGGCTCCCATGGCCTCTGGGCGACGGGTTCGAGGGAACCGGTCGCCCGCGCGATGAGGTCGAGGAGGGGGTGTGCTGCATGTTCCGGTGCGCCCTAGAAAGGGAGGGTTCATCTCTCCCTCCCGAAGTGGGGCCGCGCAAGCGGCCAGCGCCGCCACGGTTGCGGTTGAGTGCGCACCCGCGTTCCCGTAACCTTGCCATCATGGCGACGAGGTGGAACATCGTGGGGTTTTAGTCGGTGCAAGATATGTCGGGGACAAAGATTAATGTCAAGAAGGACTCAGTGGGCATAAATGCCACATAACCTGGTCTTCATTCCAGAAGCACGGTATCTTGAAGATTTCCCCCAAGACCTAGAAAAAAACTAAGTAACTAGTGGCTAACAGATAGCCACAGCACCGGTTGCTGTTTCCTTTTTCAGGTATTCAAGTCATTTCTGTTGACCTTTATAGAAGAATTAAGTTGTAATTACATTCGCTATAGAGCTGCTAAATTAAACAGAAAGACGTTAGCATGCTATTTCATATATAATACGTATGAACTGTTAGCTATGCCCCACCCGCAGTATAGGCCGTAACACCCCCACAACCCCTAACTTCCTCATGGGAAAGGAATTTTATAAAATCCATTCTTAGTTGACCTATGAACAGCAGAAGCAATGTCTCTACCAAATTTTAAGCGTTTACGTTTAATAGTTTAGGAGATCTCGTGATGAGTCAATCAACCTCTGGATATCTCTTACAAATAATATATATTTATAACATATATAAAATATATGTATATTTATATACTTTATGTATATATAAATAGATGTAGATATGGTTCCTGTCCGCTTTGCTGACCTTGTTATAAAATTAGACTTGAAACGTGTCTGAAATATTCCTTGAGAGCAACCGCAAATAACTTTCTATAGCAACCGTATCTTTATCATCGTTATCAGCCTTTGTTCATCCACTGCTGGATATAGGACTTCTCCGATGTCTCCAAAGATGAAGAAGCAACCGTATAAACAATACGACATTAAAATGTTTGTTAAAGTTAATTAGAAATAAAATGATTAAGGATCTTCTTCTTCTTCCTCATGCCCTTCCCCAGCTATGTGGGGTCGGCACAGTATGTACTTCTCTTCCATATGCCTCTATCAGCCGTCACAACTGTATTCACACTCTTCTTACACATGAATGATGTTGAAGGATCTATGAAATTCAGTTAATAAATATCCTGTAACCATCTACAAATCATTCCGCGCCGAACGCTCATGTTGCCATGGCGATGCGTTCACTGTTCACGTGATTGGCGAACAAACGAAACCCATTGTCATTACACACACACACACACACACATATATATATTTATACATAGTTTTGTAATGAACGCCATCTATTGTTAGATCCGAAAATTCCTTGTGTACTGCTGCAGCCCCCGGTGCGCGCGTATTCAGCATCAGTACGCGTGTGGCGCTGCAGCCGCCCGCCGGCCGGCCGTTGGTTGGGTCACAGTCGTTATTCACAAACAATGTTTAACTTAAGTTATATTTAATTCTTGACCGAGTCATTCGCTTGTTGTGGTGTGCGAGGCGTAATGGATACATTAAAATTCACACCGTTCTTCAAACAAGTGAGTTCATTTTAAAAGATAGAGTATATACACTAACATAAAGACGGACTTATAACTATGAGTACACCGTAGTGAATTATTGTGATATTAATCTCAATATTTTGTTAGGGTGGTTATTTGTGAAAACGATAATGTTGCTGTATATATTTAATAACCATTTTTAAACTCCTCGTTTGTTCCTAATTGTTGTACAATGACATCCGGTGCCAATAAATAATTTTTATCTACATACATTTGATAAATAATTATTAATAGAATAATTTTATAAGAATTTTTAGAAGAATAATTTTTATCTACATACATTCAAACCTTGACCTCGATTTCACATTATGCTTAGAGACAATGTGGCGGTGGATGGTGGAATGTGTTCTATCGAAGTACTAGAGCTTTCTTTCATACGTAGACATCTTAAATAGTGATGCTGGTATGATGATAGATTTACAATACAAGAGTGATAGCTAGGCAGGTAGGTAAATATTCTACCAGCAACAAAAATCCGCAATATGAGGCAGAGAAAATGAACCGGATGCTGCATTACTGGAAAGCAGGCAGCAACAGCGGAGGCAACTGAAATGATATTTTTATTTTTTATTCCTGTATGAAATACAGCGAAGGGGAAATATACGCAGTTTATCGCACACTATCGCAATAGAGTCGCGACCCGTAGCATCGACGAAACTAATCGCAAAGAGAAATCGATGTAGTCGCCTCGATTAAGTAATTCACATACATCTTAACACTTTTTAATAAAAAAAATATTATTGTAATTAATGTATTAACAATTAAATAAATAATTAGGGAAACTGTTTCCGGCAATCGTGACTCCGAAAACTGGAAAACCTGTAAATTTTAGTTTCATGAGTCGCTACAGGGATAATGATATACTAATTGTTATTCGACTAAGCGACGCGGCGAGTGTTCACCTGATGTTGAGTGAAACGTCTGCCCATAACAACGTGGCGCCAGTTAGGATGATATATATTGCAACACGTGCTTGTCGCCTTTACACATAGATATCAACCCTCCGTACCGAGGAAATTTCATTAGCAATAGCACCCCTTTAAACCGAAACCGTAACGTTTGCATAGATGGTCATCGGCTGCAAGGACCTACCACTAGTATGGTAAGATGTGGTCGTTGAACTGTGTGGAGAGATTTGAAAGAATACAGTTTTAAAACGAACAGAGGCTGTAAAACTTTTTCGTCACACTGTACTTAACTAAAACAATTTCAGAACCGAACAGTTAAAGAAAACAGATAAAAAAAACTTGTAAGGTAAGACGTTAAATTAAAAATCGGACGAATTCAGCTTCTCTATTTAACTTCCTTGTTTTGGTATCTGGAGACCAAAGTCCTCGTCATCGTCAGCAGTATACAAAAATATCGTTAATCTCATACAAATTCCCAATATGAGAAGAGTTACAGCCGGTGTATGAAGTTTATCATTATTATGTCATCACACACTGACCTATATATTTTTTTTATACAATGAAGCCACGAGACGAGCGGGACGTTCGCCCGATCGTAAGCGATACGCCCGCCCATAATGACGTGATGCTGATTAGGATGATATACACTGCACCATATTGCGCTAATCGCCTGAGATATAATAGTGTTTCATTAATTACACTAACTGCAGCGTATACTACTGTTTGTACCTCCCACCAACCCGCGCTAAGCTAGCGTAGTGGGAAATGGCTCAAGTCCCCCCATAGTCCGTCTCCGATATTGTGGGGATTTGTGGAAGAGTCTATGTCTAACAGTGGACGTCTATCGGCTTGTGATGACTACTGTTTGTCGTCTGCGATGGTCCTAGACCTAGACGGTGACCAGCAGTAGAAACCTACCACCATTAAAACGTTTCTGTCATCAAGCACAAGACACAAACACTTATTAAACTTAAACGGAAATTACTTATGTTTAAATTTTTTTAAGCAGATTGAATCAATGATTTAATGAAGTAGAGATTTTTTACTCTCTACCGTCAGCTGTGTGAACGGAAAGAAAACGCTCATCATCATCAGCCGATAGGCGTCCACTGCTGGATATAGGCCTCTCCCAAAAGATCCCTACCTCGATCGGTCCAGCAGCTTCGCGCGACCTGCAGTCGTTTATAGAGTTCATATGGAGGGATGTGGGCCATTTCTCACGACGCTGGCCCAATGCGGGTTGGTAGGAGCCAGAGCCTCGTTTATTACCTAGCAGGCTGCACCACGAGCAGGTGAGGTTAGATCCCGTCAGTTGTTCTGCGGGGCCCCTTACACCCCTCACCAGAAAGGGTAAAATACTTGTATCTATTACTTCATCATGAAGTATACGTTTGAGATAATATAGTTTTGGTTCAGAACAGAAGCAGCGGTTTCCGTTCTGACCAGTTCCAGTACACTCGAGACAGCGATAAGATAACGAAATGAGTCTAGATAAATCATTTATGAAGCTAATGTTGATTTTTAGGATTTATACATCACGTAAATGTGTATTTAAGAGGCCCGTTTAGTACTCACGATTGGGGGCGGGCTCATCTCTGTCAAGGAGACAGTTGGAGTCATTTTATCCACCACAAGTTGATAGATGACATATACCTGATAGCAGGGCATGCGTCTTAGAGCATGTAAGTTTGACCGCGATGTTATGCTTCACCGGAAGTTGAAGTTCTAAGGATCGAGCCAGTGTCTCTTCGAGAAACCCTGAGCCTGTTTATTAGATTACAAGCTTACTGCTGATAGGTCTCTGATGCTGGAGATCGTCTAGGTACCAATCTATTGCAGCCGACAAACAGCACTGTGCAAATATTATTGTGATCCGGTTTGAAGGGCGCTGAAGCTAAGGACAAGGTGTATATATATCTCTGGTGCTGCTTACACAGTACTCATTGTCGTCGGAAGCAAAGCGATCAGACGAGCAGGAACTGCGTCCGGTGTTAAACGACACTTGACGATATTAACATTTTACTTATCACGACTTAACAAGTTTAAATAAAGTTTGTTACGTTAGTAATTATTCTTAACACGTTGTTTACATCAATTGTTAAACACGTGATAGCAAAATGTGCATGTTCATCTGCCTCATTAACATATCAGAGGTTTTTAATTAGCACGTGAATATTTACATATTGAAAGTAGGCCGATTGATGTGATGCTGGGCGACCCACGACGTGAGCCCACGGTCTGCTGAAGGTCGCGAGACATCCAGGGAGAGAGCGCAGAACCGATTGATTTTGAGATCCTTTAGGAAAAGCTTGAGCCCAGCGGTGGGCCTCATCCGGCTGATAAAGATAATAACATAAAAAAATGATTCCTAGCTGAATATGTATTCGTTTTGGTCGGGATTAAATCTGCTTTTATTGGAGAAGAGTTTAGGGTTCCGTACAAGATATTAGTACGACCACTGTTACAATAGGATGGTGTTCACTACACTACATTCATTAGTTTCTTTACCAAAATAATTTCATAAGCTACAGCGCCCTCCAATCCGGAACACAGTAATGTTTGCGCGCTATTGTTTGGATGCAGGAACAGCAGCTGCGGTGGTACCTACTCACCAAATATTCTTACAAGGAAACGTCTTCCAGGAAATAATATCAACTCGAATAGCGAAACCACATGATGAAGAGGAAGTTTGTTGTAAATGAATACTGTCTACAACAGTACAATCCTAATTAGGATGTTTACAAGCACAGCATCATCAGCTAAAGACATGAGCTCTTATAATCTGGATAATATCGCTGATGAATGTCTCGCTTCCATTGCAGAGCATTGCGATAGCGGCGGTGTGCAGCAGCATCGTGTGCAACGTCGGGTTCGTGTTCGGCTTCCCCGGCGTGCTGCTGCCGGCGCTGCATCAGCCGGACTCCAGCATAGCGGTCACCAAAGTCCAAGACTCGTGGATAGGTAACACCTGACCGACATTATGAACTTCAAAGTTCACCCCAAATATACATAATGATGATGAGATTATATAGATACCACATAGCACGGTCTCCGTGAGGTTGTGATGAACCTGTCGATGTTACCGTGGCGCTGGTTAGTATATTTACACAGCATCACATTATTAACATTTCAAGTGTGAGGAAATAAGTGTAGTTGAATTATTTTCTTTAATAATACTGTTAGTAAATAGTAAAACAATCTGAATGGTATCCTAAGTTGAGATAAGTATTTCTGCCAACAAGCTCGTTGCATGCAGCTGCATTGTGCAAGACCTGCAGATTGCAAATTTAAAGGGTGGTACTTAAAGTAAACAGTGAATACTTGTGGGTTACACTGTACGTTTAATAGCGTTACGCGTAACCGTGTGTTGTGTAAGCATCCTAATCGGCTCCTCGTGCGGACGTATCATTGCCGGACGGAAGTAGCAATTAAACACGGTGGAAATCTTCAACATGAGCCAGAGGTTGATGAACCCTTTTTTTATATACAATGAAGCGACGAGACGACCGGCACCTCCACCTGATGGTAAGTGATACGCGTGCCCATAACGACGTGGTGCTGGTAACGATGACATATGCAGCACGGCATTGCGCTCGTCGCCTGACACAAGATGTTCGGTATCGTTATTCAAGTAATTACACTAGGTACCAACGTCTTTCAAACCGGAACAGAGTAATGTTTGCACAGTACTGTTTGTCGACTGCAATAAGCGAGTTCAACCCCCATGATACCTTTAGTATCCGAACTTCACGAGTTCGACTAAGAGGATCCCCTCCTATGCTCAGTATTGGGTTGTCGTATTTTACCGTGACTCACTGAACATTACTCTGTTCCGGTTTGAAAGGCGCTATCGCTAGTGTAATTAATGGGGTAACGAGACTTAACATCCCATTCAATGTGGTTAAATATGTATACCATCTTAACTAGAGTCACTTTGACAGTAAGTTGTAACTTACCGTCAGGTGAACGTCTTGCTCGTATTATCGCTTCGTCGAATAAATGAAAACAAAATGGCGGACTGAATGGTGAAGGTCATTCGCTTCCCGAGTACCGTAGGGAGGAGCAGAGCACAAAGTAAACTTGCACTATCATCAATATTCAAACCAAAATAATGAAAAACGTTATGTATAGTTATATATATATATATATATATATAAACAATTTTTTGTATGTGATCAAGGGAACAATTGTACAAACATTAATAATTCTCAATTTTTATGTTAATCAAAGAAACTTATTTGATACACAAAAAACTTGACGTTTACTTAAATAACTTCTGAAAACTGACAAGTTGCAGATACGACAAAACAAAATACTCATTAGTACTTACTGCGCTATCTTTTACTTAATTCATTATCTGTAGTAATTAGCATAATGCAACTATCAGCCGTTTATTTTATTGTTTTTTAGATCGTTACCCATTTAATTCACAAGATATTTATAACAAAATAATGAATTAACGTTGAATAGTTTGTCTGTCTGCCTGTCTGTGCCTGCGCATCCCTCCGATGGTCTCCGAAACGACTGCACATTTTTTATGGTCATTTCAATGTTGCACAGCTCATTTAATATAAATAGTTCGGTGAATGAAAATTATGGTACGAGTCACGGGGGCACCCGCTGCCTTACCTTGGAGTTGTTCCTATTAGTCGCCTTTTACAACATGCCCAGGGTAATATAGCAGCAGAGAACTTACAGCAAACTTATCCCGCATGTCAAACGTCCGCCAGATGGATCGATGACATGGAGAAATTTGCTAGTGTCATCAGTGTGGTCGTCCTGAAAATTCATATTCACACTCGACAGCTTGAGATGATGATGCATGACAGCTAAAACTCAAGAAATTACGTAGAAATTTGATTTGTGAGTCTCCATGTTTCCCTTAACACCAACCATAATAATATCAAAAAACTACACAAACATGGCACAATGTCTACCGGAAATATAATTAAAAAATATGGTATGTCCAAGTAGCTAACTTAGTTTTCATTTACTGATTCGAAGGTCGTTGAAGTTATAAAACACAGCCGTGGCGACACGCGCAATAATACGTTGTGTAAACATCCCAATTATCGCCGCGTTGATACCGCAGGAGTATCTGCATGCCATCCATTGAACGTCCAGCTCGTCGCGAAGCTTCGTCTGAATTCCAAAAATCTTTTCTCTCCTGCTTAATGTGTAATGAAACAAATTACAGCTTCAGTAGTCAGCGTCAGCATGCTGATTGGAAACTTCATCACTCCAAGCGTGATGGACCAGTACGGGCGCAAGGTGGCTCACATCTCGGCCAGTGTGCCCGCCCTCGTCGGCTGGTTCCTCTCGGCGGCGGCAGTCAACACTGAAGTAAGTTGTCAGACCATTAGAAAACTGAAAACCCAAAGATCTACCAAAATAGTTGTTAAAGGTTTTTGTTTACGTCTTAATTAATTAATAATTATGCTTTTTTATATAATCTATTTAGTTTAAAAAGGTTTGTCAATGTTTACAGATGCTGATAGTCGCAAGGTTTCTGCAAGGGCTCTCAGGTGGTTTGATACTACCGCTTCGTGCAGTGCTTGTCGGTGAATACTCGAGTCCGAAGTACCGAGGTGGATTCCTTACTACAATATCTCTCGCACAGGCTTTGGGAATATTTTTGGTCCACTTCATAGGTTCCCTGTTGATCTGGCAATGGACCAGTGTAATTTGTGGTGTGGTTACTTTCATTAGTCTCATCATGGCATTTTACTTGCCAGAATCTCCAAGTTGGTTAGCCGTTAAGGGCAAGTATGATGAAAGTAGAAACGCTTTCCGTTGGTTAAGAGGTGACGATGAAGAAAAGGAACTCGAAGAATTGATACAGTCTCGAATCAAATTTAGGATTGAGCACGAAAGGCGAGAGGAGGGGCCGGCAGCGAACCGCTTGACCACGCTGGGCGGTAACGTGCAGAAGCGGGAGTTCTATTTGCCAGTTACCATCATAGCTCACTGCTACGTAATGATACAAGTGTGCGGCAACGTGACTATGCCTGCCTATTCAGTGGTGATCATCGAAATCATGATGGGCTCGAAGACAAACGCCCACGCCTGGATGGTCATACTGGATTCTTTGAGAATAGCTGCCAATGTTCTCGCTGTGTTTGTCATACACAAATTTAAACGAAGAACTATTTTATTTACAGCTGGTGTGCTGTGTACAGCCGTCCACACAGGTATCGCTGCTTACGTGTATGCAAGGACAAATGCAATGCTGTTTTTCGATGCCGAATGGATACCCGGTTGTTTGATAGTATTGCAATTTCTTTGTATAGGACTGGGAATAGTGCCGATGCCCACTGTTATAGCTGGTGAGGTGATGCCCTTACAGTTTAGGAGTATCATATCAAGTATCGGTATTGTAGTTTTAACAGCACTTATGTTTGTAATTCTGAAATCATTTCCGTTATTGATCGATAGTATAGGTTTGGACGGTACGTACGCAATATACGCTGGTGTTATGTCCTATGTGTTTGTAGTGCTCTGGTTCATTTTACCGGAGACCAGCGGGAAGACTTTGCAAGAGATTGAAGATGAGTTGAAGGGAAAAGATTTAAGCAATGAAGACATTGAAGCGAAAGTTAGTTTGAAAACAGAAACGGAAGTAAACGATAATGGTGAATCTAGATGAAGTGATAAAGATAGCAAGAGAAATAATGTTAACGGGTCCATTCGTATATGAATAAGAAATGTTTGCATTTAATAAGATAATCCGTCTTTTGAAACAGTTGGCAATGACAGAAGTTCTATCCTGAATGTTTTAGGATCAAGCAGATTTATTAATATCCGTTCTTCATACTTAAGGAAGTACTTAAAATATCTTTTAAATTTGTTTACTGGATTTAGTACTTAATAAACAATTTGCCACTATAAAAACCATTGTCTGGAGGGTAAGTGATATCATTATGATTAACGCTTGAAAATCAATAATTAAACAGATTGCACCAGGCAGCGAGACAATTACCATTCGTGATAGTATTCGTACATATGGTATATACATTGTGTACTATTTACTACAAGTATACATATAAGCCCTAACCCAGCGCGTGATGCACGCCACTAGAAGTTTAAATTACATTATATCTCAATGTGGATGTACGAGTACAGGAACTCCAAGAAGCACTGGGCGAGGTTTGAACGTCAGCAAGTTGATATTGGTAAATTAAACTTTATGTAATTAAGAATAAAGCACATTACTGCGTTACTTAAAATAAAAAAATAATTAATTTTTTTTACTGCTCTATAGTGACTATATTCTTTAGCGTTGTCTCTTGAGGAATGTTTTCTTTCGTGATGCTTTTCAGTAACCAGTGCCAACTCAGATTAATCCAAATATAGATTTGGATTTAGATAAATTAGCATCATTTGCTGCATGTATTAACAGGCCGTGGACCTAGGTTCAAGAGCCTAGTACTAGATGAGCTCGTAAGAGTTATCAGGGAATAATCATGCATTTATATTTACAGCTCTTGCGAATTTTTCAATTATCATAATTTTGTGTCCACATCAAAATTCTCACGGATCTTTGGTGTAGTAGAAAAATTAAAATGAAATATTTCATTTACTTACGGCTGGTTAACGGATACTTCTGCTGATAGGTCGCTGTTGCCGGAGACCATCTAGGTAGGTACCACCGCAGCTTCTATTTCTATCATAAAATAACGCTTTAGCTAGTGAAATTACTTGCACAAGGATAGTTAATATTATATGCCTCAAGGCGACGAGCGGAATGTGGTGCAATGTGCATCCTAACTAGCGCCGCGTTGTTACGCGCACTCGTATTACTTACCATCAGCGAACGTCCCGCGTGTCTCGTCACTTTCTTGGAAAAATTAATAATATATAAACAAATATACATTACGTTTATATTTCAATTTATTATTCACTATATATATATATATATATATATAATGATAATTGTACTAAATCAGTTTGGCGCGCCATCGCTTTAGACTTCAGTCTCGAACGAAACGGCAAGACGCAACGCAAACTGTTACAAAATTAAACTTGTATTCGATAACTATAGAAACTATTATCGAAAATACAACAAAGTATAAGTCTCAAAAGTTATTGTGGTTTTGTACCATTGATTTTGATCGTTATAAGAGAACTTAAGCAATCAATTTCAGTTTAAATTTCAGTTTAGTTTGTTAAGCCGCTACTTTTTTACTTTGTACTTATCCCAGGTGTTTTAATAAATTCCAGTAACACTAACACCCACAGCTGCCACTGCTTCGGCAGAATTCCATTCAACAAGTAACTGCTAACCATTCAACATAGAAATTAATGAAACTAGCTGGCAGGAACTGGTTAAACCAAATACAGTGGTCAGTATAATGAAACACTGTTTAAGAGAAGGCGGTTGACAAACAATATCTGATTATCCTGTGTAGTATCAGAATTACCGTAGAAGTCGGCAACATCGTCTGCGCAAAGAAAAATCAATAAATGTAGAGAAAATAATGAAAGCATGACTCCAGAAGCATGATATAAAGGCTACTCTGACCCAAAGATTAGTCCTTTTAATAGCCACCACCTTCAGCGGCCAGGTGCACTTGCAGACTCATTGTAAAGTGTTAGAATTGACATCACTACCACATACCAGTACGTAGTTAGAGCGGATCGCAATCCGCGGAGTGCATCAGAGATCTCATAGCTCACCTCATAGGATTGCAAAGCGACTTACATCGCAGCTTTGAGAGATCGTACTCCCACCAGCAATCACCATACATGAAGTAAATGCATAACTCCGCCAACCACTGCAGTGGATATAGCCAATAAACATCAATTCTATTATGAGCCATCAGGCATAGAATCTTTGTCGTTGAGTAAAATATTGTTTTGATCAAGTTTGTCTCGCCCACCGACAACTCGCCACATATCTTAAAACATGAGCAGACAATCTGCAACCGCTTCATCAAGGGACCCGACTTGAAAAATTCAAATAAGATAGAGTGCCAAACCTTAACGCGAGGCGCAACTTTCAAAGGCGACATTTAACCAAGTGATCGTCGAAGACGTGGTATCACTGAACTGCGACAGACATGCAATCGACTATCATCGGTGCACATCATCATGAAAGCCGCACAAGACATCACAGCAGACTTCAATATCTTGCAAAAGTCCTCAATCAATCGCATCCGTAAGACGCATCAGTTCAGTAACGGTGCAAACGTTACGCTACGACAAGACGCAATATAAATATTTGATAAGCATCGAGGCAGCAGCTCGCATCCGCTTCCGCTACCTCATAATGCATCGACACAGTTCGAGTCGACTTTGGAATAAACAAATGTTATTAAACACGACGTGTCACAGCGGCGAGCCACTAAGACGCCGAGCACCCATGTATTATAGGCGGAAGCCCTAAGACATGGTTCAGAGTATTTCGATATCACCCAAGTGCCATCTACTACTCTTCCTGAACCGGAGTTTAATCAAGTAGTTATTTAAATAACTACGAATTACACCCGAGTGGTATCTCAAGTTCTTCACCAACTTGATGTTATATGTTAAATTTGCCATGCACCATTTCACACGGTTTCGAACCCGTATACTTTATAAATTTCATTCTTAAAGACCTTTACACTCTTACTTCATCATATTGTATCATGATACATTATTATTGGCACTTTCATATTTCTCCGGGTTGGAACCGATATATCCTTTATAACTATCACTAGTTTAAAATATCTGTACGGGGTGATGATTCAGTTTCGTTACAGAATCACGTCATCGACACTACACCCCTTAAACGAGAATATATCGTGTCTGAGGTAAACAGACGCTGCGGCCAATGCGGTGCTGTTATAAAATACACAACCTTTTATTTAAAGTTTTTAATGTTCACTAAATATAAAAATTTATTAATTAAACAGATTAATAAACTACATGAATAATTAAAAATAAAAGAATACGAGGGTTTTCTTTTACTGGGGAGGTCATCCCGTACGGCAGGGTATCAAGCGAATTACTGCATTGCTGCGTTGGATGACGCGGCTTATTTTTAGTGCCATGTAGTGGGCCGGCTCTGGAGGTAATGTCTCTTTATTTCATTTCTTTAAAAGTTTAAGCATATGAAACCGGTACTAAAGCTCCCAAACTTACTCCGTTTGAGATTCTCCGCGTAGTTTATGGCTGCACAAACAATACTTAGAGTTTCCTGGATAAGGCACGGAGCAAGTGTATCAATGTAAGTAGCATATCATATAAGAGCCCGTCCTCACTATCCAAGGAATCATCACTCCATGCCGTCTCTTGCCCTCCTCGCATGCCAGAACAGTGGGCTCAAGTATATCTGGCACACCGTTGGTGACAATTGGCCGACGAATGAGGTTGTTTATAGTACTTTCCGGGAGATACAACTGGTGCTTTGCGCACAGGGCACCCCATGGTTTCCGACGGTGTCCGCATTGATTCATCTTATCACGACAACTTTATCTCAAGCTTTTAAGTGTTTTCCAATTAGTGGTAGGTATAGACCTACACTGCCCTTATATTTTGGGCTACTATAGAATGGCCAAAAGTATATAACTATACATGCTACTCGTCCCTCTCGTGGTGCATTTAAAAGAGGGAAATAAAAGCAAATGTAAACATTTTTACAAATTTATTACATAAATTTCTATAAATATTCAAAGTGAAGACTAATTTGTTTTATTCTATTTACATGTGTCGTTAGATTTTAAGTTAGTACTCTTTCTACAACGGATTTCCACTACGGAGTGTATTTAGGTTATAATGGAACGAAGTCTATTCAGCCATTTGAATATTAAACCTAGGTTATAAATATGTTTTTCCAGAAAAATTACGTAAACCTTATATGATACTCTTACGTTTCAAGTTTTTAGAACTCATTTTTGTCAGAGGCCTTTTAGATTTCAGTTTAGTAACATTGTAAGCTAGCACTATCCCGGCAAAAGTTTATTCATCGCCTCCATATTAGTTTTCATTTCCGTTTTGCCTCGGAATTGCTCTTCGATTTCTTGCAAAGTTTTGTCCTTGGTTTCCGGTACCATGAGCCAAGCCACAATCAACCCGTAACTGACAATAGCTGCGTATATCATGTACATTCCGTGAAGACCTAAACTCGAGAGCATGACCAGGGCAGTTTTTGTACACACTATGTAATTAACACAGAAGAATATCTGACCAAACATGTTGGATATTCCACGGTATTCGATCGCAAATATTTCTCCTGCCAGGATGTTTGGCATTACAAGATTACCCACGGAGAACGTCAACACGTGGATGTGGATGAGAATTTTGCCAATCAATGGATTGTCAAACGCGAGAAGTTTATGAGTCTTTGCGTAAGAATAACTTATTATCGCTATGTACGATAAAATATTCAAAGAAATCGTTAGTAGCAGCATAAGTCGCCTTTTAAACTTTCGTATGAAGATAACTGTGCAGACACTAGATACAGTTCGCAAAATATCTATGGACAGGACCATCAGTGATAAGTCAACTTCTTGCTCCACTAATCTATGGAATATATCAAAAGTATACGCATCAAGTACGGTGGCTGATGACCACTCGTTTATAAAATGTAAATGTAAGATTATAATAATCGGTTTATAAAACTCCTTCTTTTCCCATATTTTGAAGAAGCTGGCGGTTTTATTCTTCATTGCCATCATTAAACTAGTTGCGACTTTACCTTGCGTCTCAGACATTTGCTTCGAAATAATTTTCTCAAGTTCGTCTTTTTCCTCCGGATGCCTTAGCCAATTAAAAGCTTTCCTACATTCATCGTACCTGCCTCGTGCGACATAATAACTCGGTGATTCTGGAGAAAGCAGTATTATTATTATATTTATCAAAGTTACGCCGCAGCAAAATGCCGCAGCAATTTGCCAAGAGAAAAATAATCCAATCGTGTGAAGACTCAATACTCCAAATGAAATAGCTAATGACATGGTCGTCAGAAAAGCTCCTCTATACTTCGGACTCGAATACTCTCCAATTAGAACTGGAACGACGATGGAGGCGAAAGCAAGGCAGAATCCTTGGATGAATCTGATGAAGAGGATCATATGTATATCGGAAGTCATAAGCAGTGCGCCCCAACTGACAGCGAGGATTGCAGTTCGTAAAAGGTTCACAGTCCTGCGCCCGTATCGCGCCATCAGGAATGGCGTTATCAGTAAACCGATGAACAATGATATACCATTGATAGAAACTGAAAGCAAAAAAATGGTTCAACACGATGCAATGGTTCGCACAGTCCAGTAAAGAGAATCGTTTGTTTTTAATGTAGACAGATTAATATGTAAAACTAGTATTTATACACAGCCGTTACGAATAAACTCGCAATTCATTAAAATGACATGTTGCTACGAGTTAAATGGCGAATAAACTCTATAAAAAATTATTTGTTAAAACTTGCCGATCCATGAAGCCTTTTCATCATCAATGTCCTTTACACGTCTCAGCTGGGGCAACATCACGGATGTGAATGTTATTATTTGACTAGTAGATGTCATACCTAGTGAAACCCCTAGTACAGCGATGCACTGAAAATGGAAGTTTACGTAAATAAAATTAGATTTTTAACAAATATGGCTGACTGTAGAACCTACTGACTGATTGACGACATAATGTGAATTTTACCTTTTAGAAGAAATACTACAAGTTATCTGCCCTTTTCCCAGCTATGTAGGGTCAGCACAGTATGTACTTTCTTCCATACCTTTCTGTCTGCCGCCATATTTGGGTTCACACTCTTCTTACACATGTCGTCTTCCATACAATCATCCATCCACACTTTCTTCCGTCTTCCTCTACCCTTATAACCATCCATGTTCATTGTCTTTTTTTTTATGATGATGTTCTCGCCGCAGTTCTTTTGACAACCATAGCGGCTTTATCGAACTCAGGGCTCGCGGATCTGGTATCCGCCAGCTATGTTCATTGTCATTACTTTCTTTGTTATATGTCCTTTATCCCTCCGCATAATATGCCCGTACCACGATAACCTCTTGCTCCCTCAATCTCAATTTCTCTGTCACTGAAGCAACTTTCAGACTTCCTCATATATACTGATTCTTAGTTTTATCCATCCTCGTCACAACACATCCATCTTAATATTCGCATCTCGACCACAAATAGTCTCCTTTCATTTGAATCTTTCGTGGCCCAACACTTAGCTCCATACAATAAGACAGGTCTAACAACCGACTTGTAGATCTGTCCCTAAAACTTAAAGGGGGCATTCGTGAATCACAAGTCGATCCAATGATCTGTCGCCATATCTTCCAACCTGAATTTATTCGGCTTCTCACATCTAGATTAATAATGCCATCGTATTGTATGAGTGAACCTAGGTACTAGGAAATCAGTGCAGGTCGGTAGTGATACATCATTTAAAGCGATTAGAGAAAAGCTGGTGGAACCGCCGAAGTCACGGAACAAATGTTCAGTTTTGGTGCTGATGATCTTGTACCCAGCCTTCTCCAATTTATTTCAACAAGTTGTTTATGAATATTTTAAAGGTGAGAAATAAATAATCGTAGACAGAAACAATGAGAGAATTGACAATAACAAATAGTGAAAGAAGTTAATGCCTGGTCTATGGGAGATTAATAAACTGCTTTCATATTATTTTTGGTTTACTAGGTTAGTTTCGTTGAAACTTATTTAAAGGAGTTACGGTTAGATCCTACTGAGGGATTCTTAAAATTGCTAATTCCTCATTTCCAGTAGGCACTGCTGTAAAATTTTCTCCTGATTTTCTTTTTATATTTCTGAACCTTTATCTGCGATGGGTCTACATAAAATAATAATTACCTGTCTAGAGAATGGCTTCATCCATAGTAGTTTTTCAGCCATGATTATCA
This sequence comes from Ornithoptera priamus, assembly GCA_029034505.1. Taxonomy (NCBI): domain Eukaryota; kingdom Metazoa; phylum Arthropoda; class Insecta; order Lepidoptera; family Papilionidae; genus Ornithoptera; species Ornithoptera priamus. The sequence continues at coordinate 470,987 of JARDWD010000500.1, read as the reverse complement.
AAAATATACAAATAAAAATTATTTCTCAAGGAATCTAAAACCTGAAACAGATGAAATCATAAATATTTCTAAGTCGAGAGAAGAGGCGATAATTTTGAGTTCGGCAAACACTATACAGAAAATCCTCTTGGTGTAGTCATGGTGACTCAAAACTTCTTTCTTTGTAATACAAATTTTCTAACACTTTTAAACGTCGATGATTTATGATGATCAGCTTCAAATGCGACCTTGAGAAGGACTGAGGGAAACTCAATGAAGTTTTTCCTTTTGTAGCTACCGTAATATTAACTTATGTATCAAATTAAAACTACATGTAATTATTTAGGTTCAAGTTATTACATAGATGTTGGTAAAGTCCATTTCACAACTCGGTAAATTAAACTTTTGAATAAATTAAGACATCGTCTCAAATTTCTAAATGTGGGATTTTGATTACTTAGACGCGAGACTTTTAAGCAACATAAGTACGAGGTTATTAAGAGTATTAAGTAAATCAAATAACAAACAGGTAAAACAATTTCAAATTTGTTAAAAACAAAATCTAGTAGACATTAAATTCACCAAACTGAAACTCTTAATGCTTGCAGCTCACGGAAACCCAATGTTACGTAAGTTATAAAACAGATGATGTGAAAATGTTTGGTTTTAAACAAACTAAAAAACTAATACACACACAAAGTTACCAATAGTGAGTTAGCGTTAACCTGGTTGATGATGTTTACACTGACTTTGATTCATCGCCATGAGATCAAATTCTATATCCCGTAACTCAGATACTTTTATTAGTTACGAATACAACACTCCCTTGCTTGTGAGCACTCTTGGGGAGGAGAGCAGATTATGATGGACTTGGACCGACTTACGATGTTTCTTCTTCGTCGCTTCACGATAATATCACGGGAATTCTTCCACATTCGTCTGTGACAATCCCAAGCTTGGCCATGCCATGCACCTTCACCATAAGGGAATACTCTTCCTCTTTTATTTTCCCTGGCAACAGAGATCCTGTCCAAAAACCATACCAGACAAGAGAACAAGCGCTGCCAGCTACCGCGATGATTCAAGTTCTGGGCTCTGCCAACCACTCAGTTGCAAAGGATAGAGGTAAAAACACCTTTCTTTCCCGCAACCTCACCACGCAGCAACTGTAACAAATGCTGTACGACGCCACCCTTCACCGTACCTTGTCCACACGGTCCACGTCTACAGATCCTCATCGCCTCGAGCAGACGGGGTTCATTTCGAGAAGAAACACAACACCCTATAAATCGGATCACATTATTGTTTGTGCAAGAAGAAATCCAAGTTTGACACACTAGTCTAATCCAACGTAAGACATTCTGCAGCTGGTGTATGTGCTGGGACTTGCACGTTGCAAATTGACCATTATGTTTGTGCCAGTTTGTGACTTGCACGTTGCAAATTGACCATTATGTTTGTGCCAGTTTGTGACTTGCACGTTGCAAATTGACCATTATGTTTGTGCCAGTTTGTGACTTGCACGTTGCAAATTGACCATTATGTTTGTGCCAGTTTGTGACTTGCACATTGCAAATTGACCATTATGTTTGTGCCAGTTTGTGACTTGCACGTTGCAAATTGACCATTATGTTTGTGCCAGTTTGTGACTTGCACATTGCAAATTGACCATTATGTTTGTGCCCGTTTGTGACTTGCAAGCCACAGTTGGCTTCGTCTCAATTTAACGTTCCGATTTAGGGAACACGTAGGAGAATGACTTTTTTTTATTCAATTACTCTCAAAAGAATTTGAAATGCATCTTTTCCGCATTATTTTGTGTTACATGTTATTATAGTTAAAAACATAGTCTGTAACAACTATAATGATATAAAAAAAGCATTGTTTTTGTATCGATTATATTAATTTGAATAGAAACGAAAGTCAAAGTTTGGCTTTTATAGTCTCTTACCGCTGTGTGATTATTTCTATAATGAATATCGTAATCAAAGACAACAAATAAATACATTTCTATATTCTTCGATTTCACAATATACACAAACTACATTGCTTCGTGAAAATATCTCTCAAATGACTTCATCATTCATCATCATCATTACCAGCCTTTGTTCATCCACTACTAAATATAAGTCTCCCCCGTGTGGGAGACGTGTTAGAATATCCCCACCGCTATATTCCGTTTGGCGTGTCGTAAAAGTCGACTAAAGAAAGAAAAATCCAAGGAAAGGTCAGCATAATATTTCTGCAACCATTACTAGCATATCCTGTCTGTGGGTTCATCTGTCCGATAAATACGGTTTCGCACCCCCGAAAACCACAGCTGTTACTATTCTTCCCCACCAATATTACAACAGTAACATCCTACATTACCCGTTATTCCTGTATATTTCGCAACATTCCTCTCAAAAAGTCTGCATTCCTTTCACATCTCTCTCGCCGTCCCAATACCTTACAGTCACCAACCCGCATGCCCAGCGCGGTGGCTTATGGGCAATACTCCCCAATGTACAAACTATAACAAATAACTTCATCTGATAGATAATCTAACTATAATGTACTAAGCACTTTATTTGCTAGTTAGGCTTACTTTTAGGTTGTATGTCGCCAACAATGACTATTCGTGAGATAAGTGGCAAACAGCTTTTTCAGGACTTCTTCAATTTACAATAGATTTTTTTCATTTATCAAAAACCACTAACACGCTTTCAATCTGAAGCACGGAGCTTGTAAACTTATGAGGTAACAAGATGTGTCTTATCACAAAACCACAAGCCCAATATAGTGCAGTGTGAATATCCCAAGAACTAGCTCCTCGTACCTCATGGTCTGGCGTCATCTCGCTTTGTAACAATATTAGTATAATAAAAATAATATAACTCACTTGTATTGTAACGGCTTTGTAATGTCTTATTTATTTCTCAAAGTATAAAGAAATCAATAGACTCGTACAGTAAACAGTGCGACGTGTTGTCGGTGTTAGACCAACAAGTACTACTGTTGCAAAGGGACAATAATAATGAAATACTGGATATTAAAGAAATTAGAAATCATAAATTTTCCTACAATAATTACGGAAAACGCTGAGATGAAATCATAATAGTTATAATAAAATGTCTTTGTTATTGAAACTGGAACTTTGTTATTTAACCGCTTGAAAAACACCATTACCTGTGTGTTACACCAAACACCAGTTCTATTTCGCAAATATCTTGACAATATTTATTTTACAAGAATTGACAAACATCTGATCTTAACTTCACACAGTTTTAAGATGCGCTGATGTGTTAATGAGTCTGTCAGTAGCGCGCACGAACGCACGTTTATTTAAATTGAGCTCATTGTGCAATCTACCTACATTAACTAATAATGATTATTAAAGTGTTTCAACTGTAAGAAAACTAACTAAGAAATCACCTGGACTGGAATACAGCAGATGTAATAAGTGTGTACATGCTGATCCAATATGTGTAAACCTGTCAAGTAAACATCTAAACACTCCACGTAATGGCACTGCTGGTGATCAGAGAGGTAAAGTATCAGAAACAGTTAAATCACAGTAGTAATCACAGTGATTATGATATTGGGCTATTTAAACATTGCAAAGACTCGCCCGTACACATTAAACCTGACCAGAATTTTCTAAAGGAACAATTCTTTAACGGCAATTTACAAAATAAAATCGACCACCCTGTATACACGCGAGCTGTCACTAGAGAAATAGTATACACAACGCGAACAAATGTGTACGGTAGAAGAACCACCCACTATTTGATCCCTCGGCTTATAAACCAACTACCCCTACAGTTAAAATTATGCTAACGCTAAAAGCTGACTAAAATCGTATTTTGTTCCAACTTAATACTTTCATCTCCTCCTTATGAAGTATAGTTTATTATTTTTACCTAGCCTTTATCTCCTATACTAAATTATATGATTTTAATGCAAAAATACAAAATAAAAACAATAATTACAAAAAGACCACAGACGACAAAAGCCAAACGAGCAATGTCGTTTTTTTTCTTTAATCGACATTTGCTTTACGTTTCGTTCCAAATAAAAATAATCGATATGTAAATAATGTTTTTTTGTATCATTATACGATTTCATATCGATTATTTATTGTAATTATTATAATAACACAATAATGTATAAAGGATACATTTTAAATACTTTTGAGGGAGATAAAATTCCAAAAAAATATTTTCGGCTCTCACGCAATCCGCAATTTCACCAGCTCCAACTCGCGAGATTGGTGTAACAAACTGACACACAAACATCATGGTTACACTAATCTAACAGGAAGTTGTATGTGCCCGTTAATTTATTTGTGCGGGATGTAAGGGGTGCCGCACTAAAACTCACAGGAACCCAAGCCATACGCACCTGCTCTTGATGCACCCTGCTACAACAAACAAGGCCCTGGCTTCTACCAACCCGCCTTGGGCCAGCGTGGTAGGAAATAGCCAAAATCCCTGAATCCTTACAAATGACGGCTGCTAGTGCGCGGTACCGGAGCCCGTGCTGAATGACTGGTGAAGATCGCACAAAGCCGCTGGATGCAGGCAGCGCAAGACCGATCGATGTGGAGATCTTTGGTGGAGGCCTATCGGCTGATCATTTTATTTATTAGTTAGTTATCTTTACAATACTTTACTTGGATATTACGAAGCAGATCCTAAATCTTATCTTCCAACGATAAAGAGGTTGAGTGCAATTCATTGCGTTGATTTTATTTATTACATTTGCACACGTTTATTATGAAAAGAGAGGAAATAACTAATTATAGATTTATTGATTTCTCTTGAATCTCAGAGCTATACTCATTACTATCACGTTGTTCCCCCCAACGGGTTCCCGTTTTGTCGTGGCGGAGGGGCTTAGTTACCGTGGACCGACACATGGTGAAGCGAAGTGGAACCCACTCGGCCGGCCCCCGACGAAGGGCCGGCCGAAGCGGCTGCTCCAGTTTCGAGTACCGGTTGGATAACTGGAGCTCATCGAAGCGGCCGAGCCGAGAGGGAGCCGGAAGAGGTTTTCTCCCGTGGCTCCCATGGCCTCTGGGCGACGGGTTCGGAGCAGGAGGCCGAGGAGGAGGCGCGCTGCATGTTCTGGCGCGCCCTGAAAAGAGAGGATTCATCCCACCCTCCCGAGGTGGAGTTGCGAAAGCGGCTAGCGCCGGCGGGGTCGCGCATGATGCAAAAGCGTTCCCGTAATCCTGCCATAAGGCGATGAGTTGGATCATGGTGGAGGTTTTAGTCGGTGCAAGTTCGAGATAACTCGTTCTTGCCCCCGCGAGGAAGGGTATGCGCAGGCATTTTCTCAACGTTAAACAAAAACAAACCGATCGCATTGTTTGTTATTGTTTTTAATTACGAGTAATTATCTAATTGTATAATAATTTATTTACATTATTTCCTTTTTATCTTAGGTACCAGAGATTTGTTTGCTTAAAGTCACTCCATGTGCCGTAGTACTAGCCGCTAGCTTAGGACTCGATTCAATCCTGAGGATGTACACTTTTTTTAAAAAAATCGACGAGTTTAGCCGTTGTTAAGTGGTAGTTCGGTCCGGGAACGCCGACGCCGGCTGTTCCAATCCTTTGATATTCTTATTGGAACGAAATACATCAATTTATAAAAATAAATTAATGAATGTATGAAAAAGTATCAAATAATAGGGCCGTTTAAATAGCTCAAACAAAACGATTTTCAAATTTATAAAGTTGAAAATATAATTTAGCAAAAGTTAAAAGAGTGAAATAGATGTCTCTAAAATATAAAACTAAACAAAAATATTTTAAACAAACATTATTCTATGTCTAAAATACGAAAATATTTAAAAAAGTTTTGAAAATGATTCATTATAATAAGTGACAAAGTTAAAGGAACAGTTGAGTGTACGCGAGACGCCCTAAGGACGTAACAAGCAACTGTTCGTGTATCGACCGGCTGTACGGGCGGCACAGACGCATACTCGCGCCCTACATACACGTGGGCTCCGGACTCCGGACTCCGGACATGTACTGCATACGTGTCGAATGTAAACATTTGCTTCGTGCAAATTTATTGAAATATTGATTGGAGATTATTACTGACCTCCAATACATACTGAAAGGATGTATAAGGATGGTGTATGGTAAAATAGGCCCTGACCCACAATACGCAGGGGTGAAAGCTTTAAAAAAAAATAACATTTGTTTATTCCAAAGTCGACTCGAACTGTGTCGATGCATTATGAGGTAGCGGAAGCGGTTGCGAGCTGCTGCCTCGATGCTTATCAAATATTTATATTGCGTCTTGCGTAGCGTAGCGTTTGCACCGTTACTGGACTGATGCGTCTTACGGATTCGGTTGGTTGAGGACTTTTCCAAGATATTGATATCTGCTGTAACGTCTTGTGCGCCTTTCACGATGATGTGCGCTGATGATAGTCAATTACATGTCTGTCGCAGTTCAGTGATACGACATCTTCGACGATCACTTGGTTAAATGTCGCATTCGAAAGTTGCGCCCAGCGTTATAGTTTGATACTCTATCTTATTAGATTTTTCCAAGTCCAGTGCCTTGATGAAGAGACTGCAGACTGTCTGCCCTCTCTGTTTTTGGTATTTTACAAGTGAAGGCCTCAATAGCTCCTCATGTTTTAAGATATGTGGCGAGTTGTCGGTGGGCAAGACAAACTTGATCAAAACAACATTTTACTCAACGACAAAGACTCTATGCCTGATGGCTCTTAATAAAATTGATATTTGTTGGCTACATTCACTGCAGTGGTTGGCGGACACATGCATTTACTTCATGTATGGTGATTGCTGGTGGGAGCACGATCTCTCAAGGCTGCGATTTAATCGCTTTGCCATCCTATGAAGTGAGCTATGAGCTCTCAAATGCACTCCGCGGACTGCGATCCGCGCTGACTACGTAGTTGGGGGTGATGTTAATTCCAACACCTTACAATGCGTCGGCAAGTGCACCTGGCTACCGACAAGGGCCGTCGGTCCGGCGCCCCCCTTGGTAAGGGTTCCTGGGGCGTACCTGGCGACGCATCTCGTATTCCGACGCGTCGCCGCTTAGTGATAGGGATTTGTCAATTGGGAGGGATGCTTCACATCCCTCCCTGAGGCGGGCCCGTCCGATCCGGGCACCGAACGGGGGTTGCGGAAGAACTGTCCAAAGCGTTATCCCGTGACCCTCGTGCATTCCTTGCGGATGTGATGGAATACCGTGTGAAGCTTTTTAGTCGGTTGGAGTCCGACACTACCCCACTACCGGCCCAGTATTGGTACGGGGTGTGTAATCCGTTAGCATTTTGTTACACACGTTAATAAAAAAAAAAAAAAAAAAAGTGCACCTGGCTGGTGAAGGTGGTGGCTCGTACAAGGACTAAGCTTTGAGTCAGAGTACCGTTTATATCTATTTTTGTATCCTAGAATGTGCGCTGAGCACACACTGTATATCTGGTTACGGTTGTATCTCGTGAGATGTCTACTCACATTGCCATGCACAGTTTGATCACAGTTTATGCTTACACACTAAAAATGATCCGAGTGCTCTTCTACTGGTTCGCCAGTAAACCTCGCGGAGGTGGCGCAGTATTTGGTTGGCGCTCACCGCATACGGCAGAGTCTGTTTATTGGAGCCGTATACCATCCTCACATTTTATTTTAAATGTGAGGATGCGAACTTAAACACTCGTGGCGGGGTCTTCAGAATTAATAAACATTGTAAACCCGTAACAAGATGTGTTCACCCTTCACAAGCGTGAAGGGACTATAAATAAACCACACTAACGACATCAGACTATCTTACACGCCGCCCTCGCTTCAGAACGCGACGCCCCAGGTACTCACACACCGCGTACACCAACTACACCCGCGATCAGGGGCGGTTCTCACCGCCCAGAGATTCCGATACAGGCGAAGGTAGTCGGGGAACGGGTCCGCGCCCGCCCTCGACGACCGAGTAGATTCGCCAGAATAACCAATGACCAGACACACGTCATTAAAAACTCCGCCGTCGGATAACTACACTACAAGTAGTACACTTTAAAAATAGGCCGTGGTTCCGGGTCCACGCGCCCAATGTCAGACAAGCTGTTTAAAGTCGAATGGCTCGCAGCGTTATCATCATCAGGAATCTAGACTATCTTAACAAACATTCATCCTTTTGTATAAACCTAAAAGAACTGAATATTACTATAAATACAACGTAGAACAAGATCCTAATCGAGATGAACACAAATGATTGTAGAATAATTAATGGCCAAAACATAATCATTAATAATACTAAAAAAATAGTATCCATCATCCTGGTCACGTAAAATATGATTATATGAGATCCTAAATATTGTTTAAGGGTTTATTTATAATGCAATTTATTTAAAAAGGGAGAGGGTTACATTATCAAGACCGAGGAGTTCAACCTCTTTATTTGCAAACCGAGGATATCCACAGCATGAGATTTTTCGTTGTTATTTTGATGTCGGTAGGTCTCTTTTGCCGGACATCGCTAAGGCAGGTACCGCATCGCCTATTGCAGCACACAAACAGCAGTGTGCAAACATTACTGTATTACGGTTTGAAGGTCCTGTAGGGAGTGAAATTAAGTTGAAATGTGTTGACCGATACTTGAAGTACACTTACAATAACATCAATAATGGAAATCACCAAATTATTACTATTGTTTATTGTAAAATCTGTTCATTTTATTATTATCTTTACTTCACACTCATTGACTGTGGGTCATGTTTCTATTTGCAACAATTCTCCATCTTTCACACTGTGACGGACCCCTATATTCGTCTTCAATCTCACGAAGAGTTCCTTTGTCGCCGGTAAAAGTCATCAGGCGATCACCAAGCAGTAACTTTTTGTTCATCTTCACCTCTGTTTTTCTACCGCTAGTTGATTCTATAATTATTTCTAGTTCGTGTTTTTCGCCTTCACCTCGTAACCATCTGAACAGCTTACTTTCTTCGTGCTTCCATTTGTCTGCCAGCCAACTCGGTGATTCAGATGAAAGAAGGACTAATACAAAATTTGCTAGACTTATAAACTCGCAAATATCATCTATCGTCTACTAGTGCAGGTAGGGCCCTAAAACATGTGCAATAATCACTCCCATAGAGGTCATGATCGATAGTCAAAAATGCACCTCTGTTCTTCGAATTACTATATTCAACAATCAGAATGGATCCAAGAGAATTTCCCATACTCATTGAAAGTCTATGTAGAACCCTTGCTAATATAACGAGTGCTATATTACTAGCCACCGCTGTGATAACCCATCCCAAGATCATGGAAACTAGACTAGTTAAGTTGGCGTTTCTTCTTCCACATTTTCCCATTACAATTAGGATCATCGAGTTGCCGATGACCAGAGAAATGCCGGACACGGACACTGAAAAAGAAATGTATATTTATTGTATTGGAAGAATTGCTGGGTGCCACTGGACTCAAACGTCAAAATAATTTTGTAGAATACATTACAAGAGTCCTCCTATGTCCAGCAGTGGGTGTCCATCGGTTGAAATATTGGAACGTGCGTTGTATTGCTCATTGCATGCATCACGCTCTGCGGTTGGTAACAAGGAGATGGTAATTAAGGTTTTAATACAGCATCATGTTGCCGCATCGCTCGATAGACAAAGAGGTAGGATGTGTGCGAGGAGAAAGGGATAGAAGGGTTAAGATGAACTCTGGAACCATAAGTCACAGAGACAGGAAATTTAGTAGGAATATTTCTTTTCCCGAGGACAGGTCAGCTAAGAACGGATTTTACAAAATGTTGTCACTAAAAGGGATTCCGGGGGTGTTAATAACGGAAACAGGGTCCGAGAGGCGACGAGAAAATTTCTGAAAAACTTCAAAACTATAACTCAAATGTAAATCTTTATTGCCGCCAACAAAGCAGGCCGGGAACAGCTACTAAAAGGATAAGCCTTATTAGTCCAGTGATAGCACTAGCTACAGCGCTGGTTCACACGATGCTGGTCGGAATGAATAATATTCGATATGCTGTACCGGCCTGGATGTTCTCCAGCAAAAGTCCTGTATTTAGTGTCACGACTGTTAACTGTTCAGCGCCGACAGCTTTGCGGACCGAGTGACATCGCTGTACACGTCATTACTCTAACCTTAGTCTCTCGCGAACATGTAAATAAGTGAGCCAAGGTGTCTTCGCCAATTAACCTTCATCAAAGGATGCGACGATCTTGACCATGGCGATTGCGTTAAAATTCAACCATAGATCAAATTTGGCTGGATATTTGTACAGAAGACTATCGGTTTTCTGTTTCTGCTCGAAATGAACGAATATCTTATTACATGTTATGTGGTCTTTACAGTTCTATGTTGAAGCTGGAGAATGGGGTACGTTCGAATTTTAAAGTTTATTAATGTTTTCTGTCTATAGACTAGTTCTCTCTTTGTGATAAGGGACATCATACCAGTTGTATAGTTATTTACTGGCGTCAGTAGATCATCGCGGCCGCACAGAAAGATTGATATTGAAGAATTAAAACATTCTGATAACCCAGCAAATACATTACCTTAGGCGCCATATATATCTGTACATAGTAGTATGTACACAGTACTAATACTAGTTGTCAAGAGAAAAAGGCGTTGCGGTGATATCAAAACAGATATATATCATGATCCAAGAAAGTAAAGTCTAGATGTTTTAGACTTTATTTTTAAGATTAATATAGGCTATTTATTGACTGGTAATCATCTTAGGACGATAAGATCCATTATGGTGCATAACGAATTTTCTTCTCACCGGTATTGGATCGGCCTTGGTATATGGTCGTACTTACTCAAGAGCTTGAAGTGTCATTTAAGTATTCCGGAGCCAGATTTGTTGAGCTGAGAGAGTAAGATAGCTGCAAAGCCGTTGGACACGCCGTGCCCTGCCAAGTTCAGCGTCACACCCGTGGTGACGAAGCACTGGAAAAGAACAAAAGCTACACTTTACTTTTACCAGGTTTAATTGTTTGTTAACATATCATATATTAATATATTATTTGTTTTATTCATTAAACACCTTCATGTAGCTGCGCAACGCGGTGCTGTGTGGCGCGGTGTGTGCTATCCTCACTAGCGCCACGTTGTTACGGGCGGGCGTATCACTTACCATCAGGTGAACGTTCCGCTCATCTCGTCGCTTCATTGAATAAAAAAAATATCACCATTATAGCAGAAATAAAATAAGTACAGAACCCTTTAAACCTTGAAACTAAGCACTATTCGACATAAACCTGCGAGATCTTCGTCCAGCAGTGACATGTTAGAAATAGATTTAACGGTGGTAGAACTTCTTTTATTTTTATATAAATGATAAAAATAAAAAAAACATGAAGTTGTTTACGAAAAAAAATATTTACTTCAATACATTGTTAATAAAAAAAAGACAATTAACGTTTGTTTACTGCGCACGGAGTAGTGGTGACTACGGCAATAACAAGACCAATACTTGGACAATCTTATTATTGGTCTTGGTCTTGTCTGTTCGGTCTTGCTCTTGGCCTTGCGTAATAGACCAACACCAAGACCAATTTTACTTATCACGAGTATCGAGCAGACGCTGACACAAATCCATGACCTATTTACGAATCGACGATTAAAAGTTAACTGCGTCACTTGGCACAGTTCTACCGCTACGAAGTTAAACAGAGAAAACAATTGTCGTAGTTATTTTTTAGTTCCACGAGTTTAAAAATTGCGAGTGTAGGTTACCCGTAACAACCGGGATAACCGGAAGACACGGAACCGAAACTAACACTACACTAACGGACCAAATAAATAGGATAACAAATAAAGGATTCCCGTGACGACCAACGCCGTGACCAGGACGAACCGGTCGAAACAAAACTACGTTAGAAATAACATCTAAGTTGGTTGCATACAAACATGCGGACGGAGATATACAAGTATAACAACCCTTTCTATGGTCGCTAAGTTACATCACTTATTTCACAAATGGTGATATACCTCGCAGCCTCTTTCCATTATCGCAATAAATAACTTGATTCCCCGCGAAATAACGTAAGGTTTTATTTTTAAACGACTTAGGTTTAAACTTAGCTACACTTCGGTTATAATTTATATTAATGTAACCGTGGTAACGGACTAACTAGCGGATAATAATCAAATGTCTTTTCCTCTTCTGTTCAATTGTTGCTAATCGCAGAAAGTATGACGCGAAGAAACAAACAAAATGATATGTTTAAAAAAGTTACGTAAAGCAGAGTATCTAGCGACAAGTGATAAACAATAGTCTTCTTCCTTTCATGGAGAACTAATTTAAATTTAACTAACAGGTAGACTAATGAGTCACCAGTATTTTATTAGTTTAGTTTTTTTATAGTAAGGGTGGGCAAACGAGAAAACAGATCACCCGGTGGAAAGTGATCACTCACGCCCACGGACCGTCGCAACGCCAGGGGGTCGCAGCTGCGTTGACGACCTTCAAAACTAAGTTACCCAATAAAGCATGTCGCCATTTACTGGTAGATCTTTGCCGCAGGACTCCGTAGGTGCGTACCACCGCAGCATCTATTGCAATTGACAAACATTACTGTGTTCCGGTTTGAAAGGCGTTGTAGTGACAATACTGCGGTAACGTGATTTAACGTCTTGTCTCAAGCCGATACCCGCAAATCGGAGCATGGTCAATGTCATCCCAACTAATGGTACATTGTTATGGGCTGGCGTATCACCTACCATAAGGTGAAGTTATCACTTGTCTCGTCATCGAATAGCCGGATATACATCTCACTGGGAATGTTCCTTATGTGCGTATGCATCGACTTTCAAGACGAACATTTCTATACAATTCGTTTTTACACCGTTGCCTCTTTCTTGACAATTAACACTTTATTTAACTGTATTCATTGCAATCAATTAGAAATTTTTAAAAATACATAAGTATAAAGTACTAAATTAGTATTTTAGGTCAGAGAAGATAACATGACAAATTAATTACCGCTAACAAAGTTATTTGGGAGTAAACGTTTGCATAAACCCCTAAAGGTACTTCGTTCTTTATTGTCTGATATAGAAAAAATGCAAAATTTTGCCAAATGTTATTAATTTAAAAATTAATGATCGAGCTTCTTATTCTACAATAGTTACTAATTGTGTTTAACATACATGATTATACGTACAACATATACATCAAACATACTTTCAACTTTAACTTAGCAATATAACTGTTTGAATAATTGCTGTTTTTAAATTAAAAAGCGCTACCCTAATAGAATGTAGTCGATGTGGAGATGTTCGGGGTAGGCCCATGTCCAGCAGTGGACGTCTATCGACTGATGATGACACTAACAGGAACTGATAGTACCTGATAAGTTCATCATAAATAGAAGACTCTGGTTATAAGCATTTGGACCTCATCCAAATTTGTACTGTGGGTAACAAAGAGATCAGTATGAAATATATGACGACATTAATATTTCGCTGAAGGTCCACGCTTCATATCAGGACTCAAGGATGGCTAGCGCTTGATGGCCACTTACATATTCAATTAGGATTTATATTGCATACTGCACTTTATATACGTCATCATAATGAGGTGCCGTGTTCAAAGTAAAGGTTGCCGATTAGTTTGAGAAAACTAATCCAGCATCCAACTATGTATATTCTTTTTAACTAACGTCATTTAAATCCTTTTCCTGCTATACATATAGCAGTTCACAAAATTACAGTATTGTTTCCATATAAGTATTAAGTTTATTAGCTGCAACTATACTCACATCGGGTTAAATATTAACTAGTGTTTAACGGTAAAGAAATTATCATCTAAAATCATGTTGATGGTGGAAGGTAGTTGTTTTGTATTAGATAGATCCTTAATAAAGACTGTTCGTCGGTATATTTAGAATGATAACCGTTATCAAGTTGTTATGAAAATCTTCATGCAAGGTAGTGACCTCCAACAGTACTGATTAAGGCAAACAGATGGAAGAATAAACAACAAATAGCTGGGTATTACGTAAAATACGACATTTCTATCAACAATTGTCTATCACATGACTTCAATCTGTCGTGATGTTAAACTGTCACAAGACGGGGCTGGTGGTTACCCAAACTACTTGTGGTCCTGAAAACGAAGAAAAGACTTTCATGTTACTAAGTAAGTGCGTAGTAACTGTGCCACAGAGGCGATCAAGACTCCACCAAAAATAACTATTACTTAATAGCAATTGTTTTAGAATTTCCTTACGTAAAAGTATTGAAAATGGACTGAAAACTCGATGATGATGAAACACGCGGCTGGATATCCCATCAACATTCATAACGCAAATAACCCGTTCAGCAAGTGACGCCGATATACCTGACCTTGACGAGTTGGTTAATCGTTACACTTGATAACCCATTAATTATTACAACAGCTGCGTTAAGTGTTATAATATTTACGATATCAGTTCCAAGTATAGTCTGCATCAGTTGTAATACCTCATGACCTCGTTCTGTTCCGAGTTGTCTACTGAAAATGAAGGTTTTCAGTAAGGCCTTACTTAGTATGCATTCAGGTACTACTCGGGTAAAGAATAATTCATAGTTTCCATTTCATTCCTTTTTTTCGCAAACTTCCACTAGTCATAAAAAGATTCTTTTTTCCATATACATATACATATTTCACAAAATAATTAAATTATCAGTAGATAAATAATGTTGATACTACCTTCCTTCCATTTTGTTCTTCCCTTTAGGTGTTGTACTCGTAATAAGAGATCATTGTAGAATATGATCACTGAATTCCAACGCAGAGCTTATAGCGAGTGGCCTATTTGCAGCTATTCTAGCCTCTGTAGCGTTTTAGTCCTAGGTTTACTTCCCGATGATTATTCTTCAGCCGGAAGAGAGCGGCGGCATGAATTCCGTCACTACTCTGATATCACTTACTCTCCATTAGAAAGGAGATATCTTAAATCGACATTCCTTCACGTCGCAGGCTTGTAGGCTCATCGCTTCTACATTAGTTGAACAGCAACAACTTAAGATGCACAACTGCGATAACTTGAAACTTAGGTGGTGTTTTTCCATTTAAGGGAAAGACTTAAGTTTTATTCAATCAAGCGATGATACATGCGGGACGTTCGCCTGATGGTAAATAATAAGCCCGGCCATAACAACGCGCGTTTCGGTCACATTGCGCTCGTCACCTAAAGCATGAGATGTTGAGTCTCGTCTCGCCAGAAATTGTACTAGCTAAAACGCCCTTCAAACCGAAACACAGCAATGCTTGCACATTTGTTTGGCGGCAGAAACAGGCGCTGCGGTGTTCCCCATCTAAACGATCCCTGGCATCAGAGACGAGATATATGAAATAAATGAATTGCTTCACAGCTCCGCACATCTCTACATAATATTTTTCTTATTAAATCCAAACAATGATAGTAATTTATATCGTCACATACTTCATACGCGATTTGCTTTATCTTTACAAACTAATAATTATATTTAACGTAATAGGGGGGCCATTTGGGTCGAGTGAGCGCGTAATGGCCGCGCGTCCGCCATCTTGTTTTCGTTTCGTTTTCTACTGAGGAGTTATCAGACGCAAGCAATTCGCATTACTCTTTATCCTTATTCTTGAATTGACATAATTTAGTATCGATAAATCGTAGGAGGAATCCGAGGTATTCTAGGAACAACAGTGTTCGTACACGTATGATATTTGGCCAGCTCGGTAGGTAAATGGTCTTGAGTCTCTCCTTGTGAGGTAAAACCCCGATCATCACCAGCTAATTTTAACAATTAATATTATTTTAATGATTCGGTATATTACTATTAAATTGTTAATTATACATTTCCTTAAGGATATAATTACTAGTTGTTCCGTTTTACTGGCCGTAGACTTTAAACTTTTCGGAAATAGTCGTTTAGAGCTCGTTCGCAAGCAACGCGGAACCGATCAATGTGGAGACCTTTGGGGAGGCCTATGTCCAGCTGTGGACGTCTATTGACTGATGATGATGATGAGTCCTTTAGAGCAACAGGAACCACAAATGAGTTTCTATAGTAACCGCGTAAATAATTGAAAATATTTATAAAAGTTAATCAAAAATATAATGATGAAGGATCTATGAAAACCAAAATATAGATAGCCTGTAATCATCTACAACTCATTCCGCGTGCAATGGTCATATTACCGTGTCGTATTCATTCAATTCAATAGTTTCCACGTGATTGGGGAACAAACCCATCCTATGTCCATTATCTATATATATATTATGGAGAAATCATTAATTATTCAGTGTTATCAGAAAAATCTTATTTGAATCCCTGGACAAGATTAGTAAACGAATATAAAGATATATAATAAATGTGGATTTAAAACTGATTAATGCAATTGTTTTGGTGCGCGCTGAACATAAGACTGCACGTGAAGAAGAATCGTCCGCGTCACAAGACGAGCATGGCGTGCGCTCGGTGCAGCGCGCCCTGACTCAAGGTCGCGGTGCGAAACCAACGTGTCCCTAACTCGAATTACACACGTATTGCTCACTGAAACTTATGTGCTGCTAACTGAAACATCCGTGTTGTTAAGCGAAAATTATGTGCTGCCAACTGAAAGCAGAAACTACATGAAGACGAAGAAAGATAAAAATGTTCACTGTAAAAGGTCAACCGGATGACAAGGTTCAAATGTTATTGCATTAACTGAATCGTTAACAGAATAATGTTACTAAGTAACTTTTGTATTCAGACGCAATATAAAGAGTCTATGTTACCAGTTTTGATCATCAATCGATGAAATCTAGTTGGTGATAAGAGATGTTTCATGTTATATAATAACGAATTAGAACTTGCAACTATAACCATCATCCTCATTATCGGTCTTTGTCTATCCACCGCTGGACATAGGCTTTCCCCAATGCCTTTCTCCAAATACGGTCCACAGCTTTTCGCATCCACCCACTTCCGACCGCTCTCATTATGTCGTCGGTCCATCTGGAAGGAGAGCGTCCTACACTTCTGTGTCCTGTACGCGGACTCCTTTCCAAGGCTTTCCTCCCCCACTGGCCGTCATTGACACGTCAGACATGGCAGACTTACTGCCACTTCAGCATACACATTTCGAGAGCTGAGTTGACAACTTCAGTTCTCCGGTAAATTTCTTCATTCTGGATCTTGTCTCTTAGAGGAATGCCAAGCACAGCTCTCTCTATAGTTCGCTGTGCGATTTTAACCGGTGGATCAGCCCGATGGTCAAGTGCCAGGTCTCTGCGCCGTAAGTGTGGGTGCGGCGGACGCACTAGTTGAAAATTTTTGTCTTCGGGCATTGGGGAATTTGGGAAGTGAGGAATGAGCGGAATTTCCCAAGCGCTACCCTACTTACGACCAACTATGACTATAATATAAAGGACTGAAATATTCGCAATACACGTCCGAACTCTAAGAATATCTGCATTAAACATTTAAATGTAAAACAAACTTCACTAAAGTAGGATTACTACTTAACGAAACAGTAACTTTTAAATACCTTCCCATTAGAATTTCGCGACGATGTTATTTTTTATAAAGCAACACAAAACATTGTCGTAATGGGTCATGCTGTTTTGGTTTTACATAATAATTCTTTTGTAGTACAAACGTCAGTTGAACTCACACGAGAAAGAACTGAAGGTCGCGCGAGTCACCCAAACACAACAGCGCAGCGCTGCGCGGGCGCACGGCGAAAGTAGCCGTACTTGCGTAATTCAATAGTGCTGCGCGTGCGCATATCGATAAACAATCATCGTTTTTATTTTACGAAAAGATCACACTAGCAAAAGTTAATGATGAGTGAGACTAAGTTTTACTGCTGTTAGGTCTCTGTTTCCGGAGATCCTCGAGGTGGGTACCATCGCAGCCGATAAACAGTACTGTACGAATATTACTGAGTTCCAGTTTGAAGGACGTTGTTGCTAGTCTAATTACTGGGATACGAGACAACATTTTATGTCTCAAAGCAACGAGCGCAACGTGTTGCAGTGTATCAGTTACTATCATGTGAACATCCGGTCATCTCGTCGCTTCGTAGTATAAAAAAACATTCGCTCGTAACAGTATATAGATTTATGGACGATGAAATCGAACATGGTGCTCGCTTTGCTATATAAGATGTTAAGTCTCATTACGGTTGTAATTTTACAAGCCACAGCAGCCTTAAAACCGGTACACGGTAATGTTTGTTTTCTCAGTTGGTACCTAGACGGTCTCCAGCAACAGAGATCTACCACCAATAAACTGTAACATCTAAAAGAACTAAAGAATTTGAGTACGAAGTAAATAGACTAGTACAGATTACTTAAGACCTTCCGTTGGTTAGATTTTATTAGTGTTTATATCTAGAAATTGTTACAAAAAACATGACGTCATTAGTACTATTTCATGCAAACCTTTATTAATTTATTTAATCTAAATTTCGTGATTCGTGATCGATAGTGAGATAATCATCATCATCATCAGCCGATGGACGTCCACTGCAGGACGGTGAAGCTTTACCTCAGTACTTAATCAAAGTACTCTGTGTGATGCTACTCTGGTGATAAATTTCTACGTAAAGCCCACCAACTCCATAACACGTGGATAAAGAATGGAACTGAAGGCCACTGTGTTAGCAAGCAGTGGGCCACGCACATATGCCGGATTAATAGAAGTCCATTTTTTTGTATCGATAGTTGCGCTGCTAGTGCTCCCTTCGCCAGTTCGTCAGCTCGACATCACCAATTCCCGCAGATTCCCGATCCGTCGGCGAAGTGACGCCGGAACAAGTACCTAAAGATCAGTGTTACTCTAGATTTCGTGTTAAAGAATACAGTGTCACAAAATATATTTATATATATATATATATATATATATACATATACATATGTATACGTCTGTGTGCAATGTGTTTGTCTGTCCCCCTGCCCGTCAATATTTCAGCAGGTCAGTTTTTGTTTGTGGATAGAGCTTTTCAGATTCATCATCATCATCAGCCAATAGACGTCCATTGCTGGTACATAGGCCTTCCTCAAAGATCCCGCAGCGATCGGTCCTGCGCTGCCTGCACCGCCGGGCATCAGGTGCCGCCGTTTGTAGGGGTTCATATGAGGGGATTTGAACTATTTCCTACCATGCTGGTTCAATGCGGGTTGGACCCCACTCCCCCTTCATATTGAGTGTAACAAAAGTCTTATTAATCAGATTATAAGGTGATTGGTACATTGCTCCTTTACCCTGGCAATGACTGGTAAGAACACTTGTGATCTACAAAGGACTACCTTGTAATAATACCAGCTTTTAGATATTCGAAAGAATGCTACAGAAGAAATCTAAAGGTATAAGTGCAGTCTCCAAGCGACTCATCAATCCGCATTCACACAACACACTCGTAACCATGCACTTAACTACACCCACTAACTAATTGGCGGACTATATTTAGAATTTAACCGGTAGAAACGCGTTAAGCTCACAGCAGTCGTTGAACTGGTTCATTCGCACAACGATTAACGGAGTAGAAGTAACTAGCGAGTTAATTGAGTTATCTCGCTAACTACCATCCTTGTACAGTAAACAGCATCGCTGTGGTCCGCGCACATATAACAGCCGGAGTCCTCAACGCGAGCACGCTGCACCCACTACTTCACAGTCGCTCAATATCATGTCAAATTAGTGCCAATGGTTAGGCCTTTTTAGATTTTTTAAAATAGTCCTTCAGTATTAATATCTAGCTGCGGTCTAGATTTGCAAAGTGTTGTCGCGGCGAACGTTCGCGGGCTGGCGCCGCGCTGACCTCCGCGTCCGGTTAATGAAACGCTCGCCCAATGCTAAATATATTTAGACACAGAAATAGTGACGCTGACTTCCCATATGCTGGGCCAACGCGCTGGCGGTCGGTCTGCATGTGCCCACCCATTCGCAACGCTAGCAATAGCTCGACTAAGGCCTTGGCCTACGAAAACGTTCGGCTCAGGGCTTTGATTACAGCTCCTTTCCGACCTCGAGGGGATGTAGTCTTTAATTCATGAATTTCTGCGGAGTATGATGGACGCCTAGTATTTAATACCCACACAATATTTCTAGAATTGTTTTTATTTTTTCAATATCTTTACTACTTCGATATCTTAATTAATAATTATCTAAAGATGTACCGCACGTTCTCTTTAAAATCATTGATTTCTTATCAAATTTATCGAGATCACGAGACGGATTGAAGCTTGCCTCTACTGATATCAGCGATAGATAACGATATCCACACCAGCGATAGACTTCTAGTGTTCCGTACAATTGTGTACAGTAAAGAGATGGAATATATAACACAGGACACAATACAAAAAAATTTACATATATCAGATGAGAAAATTACATGGAAAATATTATACAACTTGAACATTATTGGAATTGTGGATTTTATTTGTGCACGTGCTCCTGAACGATCGGCACAGGGCTTGGAGGTTTCAACATCTAGATTAATATGTTAATGGTAAAGTGCCTATACCCATAGGTACCATTGAATCTATGACTAACTTCCTCTCAAACTAGTCACATCTAGCGGAGATCATTAGAGCTATAGCCGATAGTTAATTAGCTGAATCAGCAATGAGCTACTACTAGTTATAGTACACATAACTTCATTACAATAAAACCTTCATGAATACAATTAGCTTTTTTCTCCTTTATTTCTATAGTATGTAGTTAATTATGTTTAATCGCCTCTTCACGCTTTTCGTACTTGTAAGTTAAATAAATGTTAAGTAGAAATTTCCTTAACACAAGTCTCTTAAAAAAAACAGTTTTTTTGTATGTTGGTTTATGTTATTTAAGTACCGAATTGATGACTGCAGCGAATTTCTATTACAACTTACTTTAAAACGTTGTTAGATAATTAAGTATTATCTGTAAAACTACCATATGTGATAAAATAATATTTATTATAGATCTTCCAACAATCAGAACCTAATGGAAATCAACTGAACTCTTGTCCTTACGTCTGCGACCTTTGTCTTTATTGTGTCTCTCTGTGTGCATCGTGTGCTGCTGTGAAGGCTGATCTGGCTAATATAACTTGTAGCCTACACAGTGTTTCTGTGTTACTTTATACAGTTTATATTAAATAACTTGTTAGCCTAGATTTATGTGTGTTTGGCAGTCTGTCATAGTACGTCTTGTCTGTTAAACTCTTGTCTTGTTCTCTTGACTTGTCTGTAAAACATTAAGATCTATGCGACATGTATATCATCCTAATGCAGGTTGACATACGTTAGCCGAGTACAATTTGTAATTAGTCATGTAAATATGTTCTAAGTATGATATTAAGTTACTAATTAGTGGGTTATTATAGTAGCAACAGCAATAGGGGCGAGGTGATGTGCTGGTTGTGGGGGCTGAAGGTGACTTAAGTTATAAACATATCAGTTACCAGCTTTAGTAACGCACTCGCCCAGGTTCCGTACCAATTCTATCTAAGACGCAGGTATTGAGAAAAGGGTAAAGTGGAATAAGCAAGAAACTAGATGATCTAAACGTTCGCATCACGGTAAGTGATACGGCTGATACAGATGATGATGCTACCATCAAAACATACTACTTTTAAAACTTACTCCCTTATTGTCGGTTGGTTAGCTGTGACTTTTTTTTGCGGGACCCTAAAGTTATTAACAATTAGCGTTTCGCAATTGTTTTTATTGACAACTAATAGTTCAGGATGAGGGTGGCAGCCTCGCAATATAATTGAAGGCCACGCGTTGGAGCTATTGTCTCCGTTGTTTTTGTCTAAATTACTAGGTTATGTGCACTGGTTCACTCGGATTTATTTGCAAGTAGATTGAAAAAACTTTCAAAAAATATAACAAACCATCATGTCAATGGATGTCCACTGATGGACATTGGTCTCTTTTAATGTATGTTATAAAACAATTTTTTTTTTATTCAGTTAAGCGACGACAGCGACGAGCAGGACGTTCATTTAGTGGTAACAACGCGGCGCTAGTTAGGACATAGCCTGCACCACATTGTACTCGTCACCTGGGACGTAAGTTGAGTCTCGTTACCCCAGAAATAACACTAGCTACAACGGCTTTCAAACCGGAACACTGTAATGTTTGAATGCAATAAGCGCTGCGGTAGTACTTACCTTAACTATTTCCGGCAACAGAGACCTACAACCAGTAAGTCTTTATTGTATGTTAACTTTATTTAACATAACAATATACTAGTTAAAAAAAACCCTTTGTCCGTCTGCGTTAATCATCCAGTAGTATATACGTCGCGAACCGAGGTATTATTACCAGTAATTAGACATATCAACACGCTACTCCTATGCGCAACAGAACATTGTCGAAGACTCCGCGCAAACACGATCAGTGCCGCATAAATTATTAATTATTTGCTCTCAAACACGTCAATGGCCTGATGATTTGCAGCTTTGTGTGTGTGCAGTGGGACAGGGAACGGTTTACAAGAAGTTTCACACAGATAATATGCAATTAAATAGCGAATCTATTCGTGTATGTGTGAGCACGCCATTAACTCAAACAGGAAAAGTAACTTCCCAAATATAGAGCTACAGGGTGTATCCTAAGCTGTGTGAAAAGCTTTCTCTTGACTTTAAACTCTTCTTCTTATGTAGATTAGGAAGGTATGCCATCAGTTCACCATATTTCTACCGGTTTATTGCAAAGTTGAACAAAGCGACCCGCAATTCCAGTTCATTCCGATGTTATATTGCTGTGGTTCTTTCCTACGACCAATACTTATTTAACCCACGATCTTATCCATCAAGATGAGATAAGAGTCCGTATCTATCAGGTCTAAACACTAGTGATCTCTTTATGGCCTTACTATAAAAAGGTGAAAGACCTTGGGTGCATTCTAGCCGGTGCAAGTCCAATACAATGTCTGTCTTTGGCACCGCAAGAGTAGGCATTGACCCACGTATACTAGAAATAAACATCCTTTCATACTTATCAGCCGCATTGAGGGGGAATTGGGCCTTACCCTACCACGCTAGTCTAGTGCGGGTTGGAGAATGGTCAGAGCCTCGTTTATTCTTTAGCAAGATGCACCTTGTGCAGGTGACGTTAACTTGGGTTCTGTAAGATGTTGGGCGAAATCCCTTACACTCCTTCTTTACACCGTTTGTTTATCGATGTACTATTTGATCTCATGTACCAAACAAAAAAATGTACAATTCTGCAGCAAGAGCATATAAGAGATCGAGGTTCGAAGCCCAAATAACGTACACACTTGCCGATGACGTGGTCCATTCATACAGACCGTTGTAAGGTATTCCGAGTAATCAATGTTAATTAATCTCGATGCCGTGAAAAAATATCAAAAGAGTTTCAATCGAACTGGTCGCCGGTTACGCGGAAGTATAGATCTGAAATAATTCAACGTGGTCGTTGTTAACTCTAATTGTGTTTTTTTTTTGCCTCTTACCGACTGATTGTCTGCTCGCTTCCTTATAGCTTTTGGGGGTCTGTGCGTGAGGGTGTGTGAGGTTCGAGCCTTGAAGTTAGATGTGTGCCCTTTCTAAATATAAGCGGACAAACAATCTATCGTGAATAATACTGACCCGTGTTCTAGCATCGTTTTACTAAATATGGATCACCGGAGAAACAAAGCGTTAGTCCTTCGGGCCGGATTATGAAGATTAACCAAATGGTAAAAACTTTTGCTTGGTCTAAAGCAAGGGGAAGAACAGATCGCTTAAGAGGTTAAATAATTTACCCTTTTGATTGAAATCATGATATAGACATTGAATGTCCCGTCGTTTCGACAATTTCATTGTCTTCCAATTGAAATATAATACTGTTAGTATACTACTTACATACAGCTTGGTACTTAGACGATCTGGTTATATATAGCAACTAAAGTTATGTTTGAAAAAAACTTCAATTCCAATTTTTATACAGAACCCTTCATGAAGCATTGGTTCATTATATATCCCAATAGAAACAGTGACTGTAACGTTGTATTATATCATTATTAATTTAAATATATAAAGTCCAATTATGTCTGAACTAGCAGTACTGTTGGTTCTGGGTATTGGGCTCGTATGAAGCGAGCTTGATTATACAATTGTGTGAATTATCGTATAAAAAATTCAAGTTCTTTTGAAAGCTACAAAGAGGTTTAAGTACAATAATGTCTGCAAAACAAGTTTGAATGCGTAAGTAATACATAATAAGTACGAGGGTTTCAAACCACCCTTCTATGAGGACATGTGTTAACCTTCTTCTTAAACTTGCATCTTCTTTCCAAGGTCGTGGACCTTGAAAACTGTGGCTATAAGACGTGAACGAATGCTCTATCCAAACTAAAATAGATTGTTAAGCCAGGATACTCTTCTACGGCCCACAGTTCATATTTCTTGAAGCATTTCTAAAAGATGCGCAATTACTATTTTGTGTAAAAACTCTTTAATACTGTTACATTTGAGACTTTGTCTCTCCAGAATATCATCCTCAATCCTCCTCATCAACCTGAGGATATCAATCCTTAGCGTCCTCCTGTATACCCTCGTTTCGAAAGCTTCAATTTCTTGTGAGGATGCGCGCTTCGACGCCATACAACAGAATAGAGAAACAGAACAATACAAACATTACTGTATACTAGTATGAAAGGACACTATAAATATTGACATTCCGTGCTGGTATATCATACCTGTCTGAAAGACGCTATGGCTAATGTAACTTCCAATGCTAAGGAAACTTAATATTCATATATCAGGAGGTGTGATCAATGTGGTGCAGTAAAAGGTGAACTTTGTGCTCCTCTTGATAAACAAAAGATCAGTAATAGGTAAATTCTTCGTTAAGTCTACAAATTATAACATACATTGATTTTTTATTTATATACTAAATTAAGATATATTCATTATATACTAAATCAAGGTACATGAAGAAATAAAATGCACAGACACAGCTTATTTCTATACGAAACTTCCTTCAGTACAGCTGATGTTGAAGCTTTATAACGGTAAAACCATTCTGTGTACTCAGAGGATATGTTATAAACCATAATACCATAATAAACATAAACTCGTTTACTGTACAATAATATAATTAACATAATGAATGCTACATATTTCCATATGTTATGATAACATAATGGAATCAATTGGTTGAGACGCGTACTTCTCATTCCTAATGGAGTTACTGAACGTCACGTCAAGTAAACAACAATTATACGTTATTTATGAAATGAGCAAATAAGACAAACAGATTTCTTGATAGATGAAGTATAATGTAGAGTTGAGTAACTCAACACCACATTACAAAACGAGGAGAGTGTTGCCACTGAGTTTCGCCGCTGTCCGTACCCTCCGTGTCTAAATGGTGCCGCGCCGCTGATGTTCCTGTATTTCCGCCGTAAAGCGACGAGGTGGAACATCGTGTGGGTTTTAGTTGGTGCAACTCCGACATAACTTGTCTTTGCCCCTGCGAGAGCAAGTATGCGAAGACATTGCCCCACGTAAAAAAGGACTTACCTTCAAAAAGAGAAATTAATGACATATTTAAATTTGTCCTTTGTAAAATATGTCGGGTTGTTCCCTTTTGTCTTCACTCGAAGCTTAAGTCCAAACGTAATCGAGCCGGACCTCTTGAAATCGTATAAAACATATTCCTGAGCAACCCTTACTTCAAGTAAATGTTAATATGTAAGTTATTTAATATAGAAACATCTACATATTATTTCTATAAATAAAACAACGAGGGAGACACAATCGCTTTCGAAGTTTATTTACAAATGTTTCGCATTCAATACCCTTCAATGTATAGTCAGCGGGTCACTGACTGAAATCAAAGCATCGATAACCTCACGGGTTCTGGTTCAAAGAGACCAAAATATCTGGTGTAACAGCACACCCATCTTATATTTAAAGCAATACGCAATAATACGAAATGTTTAACATTTTTCTCCTCAAACCCGCGCCCGCAACTGATAATCATAATTAGGTCTATAAAACATTCCTTTATTGTATATATCATACATGATCACAAAAATAACTGTACATATCAGAGTATAAACATCAGTATATTACATCATCATCAGCCGATAGACGTCCACAGCTGGATATAGACTTCCCCTAAATATTTCCACATCGATCGGTTCTACACTAGTCTCAATCGGTTGATTCCACCAAATCTTGAATAGAAGTCAAGTTTTTCGATTAAAAAATAGTCTCCCCTAAGGTACAGTCCATTTCTACCCCAAATTGAACAAAACTGATTCTCCAATTATTCGCAGATTATAATGACGAGCATAAGACCAAGAAACTGTCCCAAACCATTTCCATTTTAAAATGTCTGTTATCTTGTTAAACTAGATCATTAAAAGTAAAATCTATAAGAAATGTGAAAATAAGTTATCTAGATTCTATTAATTTAGGCTTAAGAAATGCGGAAGTTATTCTTCATGTATATTCTATATATTTTCTACATATATATGTTAACCAAACAAAGGAAGGCACTCCGTTGTTTACTGAGAACTTTATCTGTGTGTCTGTCTGCGTTTGTATGAGTTATTGGATTTAGGTTATATGTCACAAGATAGCTCCAGTGACTGCCATTCGCTTTATACATACTACTACACAGTAAGCAAGGTAATCAATCGGTGAAACGTAACTACTTCCGCAACGATAACTTTCTAGAAGTTTGCATTCGGAGAATGAACCCCTTGCAGCATCGTTACTAGATAAATAGTTAGTAGTGGGAAAGTATTTATAATTTCTTAAGACATTGATTGTTTAAACTGTGATGAATGTTACTATAAACCCATTCTCAGATACAGGACGCTTCTCATACACAAAATGTCATTATATGGGCGCTGGAAGTTTACCAGGGTAATTAACCGGATTACGTGAAAGAGAAAATAGGAGGTGAACTAGGTCGCTATTATATATGCACAAAAACTTAAACAGCCGATAAATGAATTTGTAAGTTATTTTCAACATAAACAACAGATGCAGAATTACTATTTTCTTATTTCATCATCTGTTGGTCGAGGATACTGTTTATTCAAATTATTAGTCTGAAATATTTAACAAATTGCATCCACTTGGTCGGGTAGTAATTAAATTGGAGTAAACATTACAATATTCAGCGGAGGTCTATGCCCATCGGCTGAGGTCCATCGCCGGATGATGGATAATAGAGGAAACATCAAGGAACCGACTGCGATAATTGAGGTAAAAAGCTTTAAGCTACTCCATCATTGACTCCGCAAAGTTGAAAGCGCTATTGCAAAGCGACGGACAGACGAATTCAAAAGCTATCTATACACAAGCCAGGCAATCATCATTCGTTACTCTCAATGAAGATGAGGATGTATTCCACACTACAAAAGATTGTGTTCTTAGTCTGCAGATAGGTATCCGCTTTCACTTCATGAAATTCGAAAGTCAATACAAAAAGCTTTCAACGGATTATTAATACAAGTGTGTACAAGTGTTTCTAAGAATACTTTAGCAGTGCTTCTATGAAGCCCAAGCTAACTTTAAAGCGATCAACCAACTTTAATATAATTAAAGTGAAAGTTTTAAGCGTGTTATAAAAGCAAACATCGAACTTTGGATCGTTACCATCTAAAGATGAAGTAGTTCGTTTCTCCTT
Source organism: Ornithoptera priamus (assembly GCA_029034505.1). Lineage (NCBI taxonomy): Eukaryota > Metazoa > Arthropoda > Insecta > Lepidoptera > Papilionidae > Ornithoptera > Ornithoptera priamus. Next base: position 443,408 of record JARDWD010000500.1, on the reverse strand, counting down.
GGAGGAAATATCAGTAATTATGAAAATATTATCGGAAACACTTTGCCATCGTTTCTCTTATATTAAAATATTAGTTCAGGAGCAAGAAGTAGTCAATTGTTACAGTTGCACTTTGGTATTATTTATTATTCTCCGGGATACTGGTACGTTCACCTGATGGTTAGCAATACGATTATTTATCACATTGAGGCGCTAGTATTGTATCAACAATTCAACTAGTCAAAGCCTGTTAGCGACAGGAATAGACGATTCTAGATGGTTTCCAGAAACAAATAGCAAACTTTTACCTTCATTATTTTTTTTACTGTGTACTACTGGCGGACCTTTTATGTAATATTTGTATATTTATATTATTTTAACAATCACCATCATCATTAGCCGACAGACGTCCAGTGCTGGACATAGGCCATTGCAATCTATATTTCAAAGTACTGAAATATCTAAAAAAGCACCCAAATTATTTACAACTATTTTAAATCTCTACGTACAGTTTATGTACAATAAACTTCAGATATGTATAAAATATTTCAAAGATGTTGTTCCAGATACTGACTACATGAAAATATACAAACGAATTTTATCACACGGTCATTTTACTACATCCTTAATTACTACTCGTTTATATGGTACTGCAGCATGTGAATAAGTAAGTCATCATTACATCACTTCATCTCGGTCGCAAAATGATGTGCGTGTAACTATTGATACCAGTAACAAAAAAAATTATTTCTTCTTTAATATTCTCAGTTATAATAGCATAGAAATTTTGAATTGTTATCTCAAAGAAAAAAAGGAATAAAGATGTAAAAAAGCAGACTCTGTCATAAGACGAGACAAATGCTAAAAGAAGAACAATGATAGCATAGATATAATATAAAGCAAACGACGTTCATCTCGTTCGGTTCCTATGGACCTCGTAGTCACATGCATTTAGATAACAAATCAAATACAAAGAATATCTGATGCAATAACCGCAGTTAACCTAGTCAGGTTTAAGATAACTGTCCGCTGGGGTTATTGCGGTGAGTTTAAATATAAACTGATAAGCTGGTTGCTGTCGGCGAGGCACCACTCCACGCCGCACTCCATGCAGCCGGCATTCTTTATGAACCACTCTTCGTCTGGCTCAATAAGCCTGAAATAAGGCATGAACGTAAAGTACGCCTTTCTCTGCATTTTCATGATAATATAAATATTCAGCATGATTTGTTTGTAAGTACTGCAAACGATAGAACATGAACTAACAGTCTAGACTACGAGAACAACTGGTATATTTCATCTCTTCAGCTTTTTCTTATCGGATACAGCAGCTTCCGTATGAAAACATTAAAACTTCGGAAGGTCATCAGAAAAATTAATGGCATTTTCGGTTAGTGTTTCTTACTGCAGACAGTTTAGTTAGTACTATGCTAAGTTTACTACTTCTCTTTAAACTATACTGTTGCTTCTGGTATAGTGAGGATTTGTCATTTTAAATCGGCTGACATTCTTGGTGTTGTGTAAATGACCTAACCAGCTCATTGTTGCGTAAGCAAGTGTTTACTTACCATCAGTTGAACACCCTGCTCATTTTTTATATCGATTAGTTAAATCTTATGTAAATGCAATCGCCCTCAGCCACCACAAGGCAGAGAGACTCCGCCAGCATCCAATTAAAATTTATTTAAAGCGCTCCGAGATACCAAGGTTAATTATATACCTGTTGGGTTAGGAACAACAAAAACATGAGCACCACGGAAGTGGAGCCTGGCGGATTGGACAGTGCGTGCGTCTAGTTCAAGGGGACCATTAGATTACATTCTAATGGTGATAATGCACAAACCACGACGCCAGTAGTCGTGAACTTGGCATTGGACGGTGCGCGCAGCGGTGGAAGTACAGATCAACGTTCCACATCTAAAATATTCCATAGCAATACACACTGCACTGTACTAAATATTGTGATGGATGAAGTGGATCCTTTAGTCATCATTTTAAGTGGCACTCTGCGCTATTAATGATTATTCTTCTTCTCACGCTCTTCCTGATCTCTGATGATGTTAGAATGTTTACATTATATTTGCAAATATAACTACTTGTTCCCATCCGCGTTGCTGGCGGTAGACCGGAAATTTGTCAAAACTGTTCCTTGAGAGCAACAGCAATCGCGAATGCGTTTCTATAGCAACCGTTACTATAGCAGACGCGTAAATAGTATCAAACTAAAATGATTATAAAAATTAGAAATAAAATGATGAAGGATCGAAGAAATTCAAACAATAATCAGCTCATAACCGTTTACAAATCAGTCCGCGACGAATGCTCGTGTTACCATCTCGACACGTTCACTCATTTTCACGTGATTGGCGAACAAACAAAACATATATATATATTTATATATATTAACATAAATAGATTAATTTGTCGACAACAGGTGTGTGCTCTACCTACATCTCACATTGAAATGTTTTTCTTTCTCCCTTTTATATATCGCATCGGGAGACTAGTAGAAAAAGCTGATCTGGTCTGCAAAGATCTTTCTAGAAACAATATCGATGGAATATTTGATGTGCTGCTATTGTTATGCTAATACGCGCGACGCCGGTGACGTCACGCGATACTTATCAACAGGCGAATAGATACGCGTATAGAATTGTATATGCGAATTACTTGCGATCAGCGTAATGTGGTACGTGGCAATATGCGTACCACATCGCGCGGACCTCGGCTGTCGAGGGGAGACCATGTAATGACAAGTACAGCGATACACTGTCTTCTTGACAGACTGTCTGATGAATATCGCAGACAGATGGTATACGTTGTATCGGTGGATTGAAGAGGCTTGCCATCAGCAGCGGACCTGAAAACGTGATGATGTAATATATATGTTTATGCGCTTCAATATGCGCAGTTTTTTTTACATACAATGGGTTTACCATCAGCTTCAATTTCACAGATCGAACCGACAATGAGGAAGACAATAGTGTGCAAACATTACTGTGTTCTAAACTGTGTTGAAGGGTGCAGTAGCCAATGAAATTACTGAGGTAACGAGACTTACGTTTGGGGCGACTAGCACCGCGTTGTTACGGACAGGCGCGTCACTTACCATCACTGGTGAACGTCAGGAGTAAGGTTAAAGTTGTCACTTTAACCTTACTCCTGACTTAGGCATTATTGATACTAAACGATTGAGCTGGTGCCTAAGTTAGGACATGACAGTTTAGAAATCACTCGTTTTTCGCAAAATTTGTTAGTGATGTTAACCAGAACAGTCCCAAGTTTAGTCTAATAATAGTGTCGTTGTTTACAAATGGCGTGAACACGTGATGACGTCACAGTAAACACGAACACCGCCGCACGTCGCTACCGTGGGGGCGTGGGGGCGCGGGGGCGTGGGGGTGTGGGGGCGCGGGGGCGCGGCAATGACACTGAAGCCGCTCGATCAGCTCCGCCGCGGCGCGCACTCCTCGTCGCGGAAGTAAGCCAATAGCTTTGGAGTTTTTTTATGCAACGAGTTTTAGTAGCTTATTAAATAATTAGCTAATTAAGTAAACACATTCACCTTTAACTATTTAGTGAGGTGCAATACCAGCGGCAAATGAACCTGACTGGAATAATGATAATGTTTCCCTAACCTGCATCTAGCGGCTTTCATATTTTGACAACACCACTATATTGCAGCTGATAGACAACATGAGGGTGGTAGCTAAAGGGAAGAGTTTGAAAAAACATTACCATCGCAGAAACTCCACATGTTTGGAATCGAATCAGGGTTGATACAAAGCAAACGATTAGCTGCAGCGCTACCAGTGTTATATGTAATAGGTGACAGTGGTCACTAATATACCAATTTCCTTATATTTGGAGCATACGTACTGCCTACCCATTGTTTTTCTTATAAGTAAGACAGAGGGACAGCCGGAGGTCAGGGGTGACGCCGCTGGTGACGAAACCGCTCGTAAGTAACGCACGCGCAGCCCTAGGCACGCGCCCCCGCGACAACTTGCGTATCGATAAAAATATTACTCCATTTTACTTACATTACTTTATTAAGTTAAATAAACATTATATTATAACTTCATAGATAGGTTAAGAGTAAGGACACAATTTCATATGATGTCAACCAATGATGAAGGAATTATGCTAGCCGGCACACAGCAAAGCTCTTCATTTACAGTTTGGAATGTGTTAGAGGGGTAGATTAAAAAAAATTGTACTGACACCTAAATTACTCTCACATGTGATCCAAATTTAACCCTCAGTGCGTCAAGTGAGTAGTATCACTTATGTCAACTTGCAGAAAATAAATATGTTAGTAGTTGCGACAGTGATAGACTCTAGGCATTATACATCTTAATAACTAACGCTATAGTATATCTTTTATATAGCATAAATATGTTGAATGAGGATGTTATATAGTATATAATGGTCCATTTTAAAAATTAACATATATTTAGTAATAAGTTCCATTTACATTATTTGTTATTATGTTGTTATAAATAATGGATTCCGGATTTACTTCCGGCCGCAAATATCGTCTGTGAAGTAATTGTTATTCTCTTACTCTTGTTGGCTTTGAAAGGAATTGTTATATATATTTAATTCTTCAGTTCTCACTATATTGTAGTTAATTTACTGTAAACTAATTGTTTGTAAGTCATGTGAACATCGCGAGATAAAGATTTATCTCCGCCCAAACAGACACGAGCTCGTTATGAAAGTAATCGTGCAACGAATCCCCTCTGAGATTTAGCTTTAGCAAGTATTTCACTGTTTTATCAGTAAACATGTAGTTTTGCCAAGTATTTGGCTAATGAAGGCGACAAAAATATATACAACGGCTACATTCAGATACAAATGAAAACATCTTTCTCGTTTTTGACTATAATTCTAAAGTTAAACTCGTGTGCCTGTGACAGGCAGTTAGTCAATAAAATCTGTTAGGTTAGTTATTACGTTTGACAGGTATTTTCAATATATTTAAGATGAGAAGAGCGAAATAAAGAAACAAAGGAAAAGTAGTACATATACATATACATATACAGAGTGTAGTAGCCTTGTTAATTATGGACAATGTCTTTGAAGATATACAATGTGAAGTAGCCGGGTCAATCGTTGAGTACACTCTATATGCAGCTTACACTATAATTAAAACTATATTACAAACTGAACTACAGAATATATGTATAGTTAAAGTTAAAATAACTTAACAGTTGCATAAATTTTATAACAAGGTGATATTCGCACAAAGGTCTGAAGGTGAAGACGGTTTTAAAAATAATAGTTAACGGTCAACGGTTGTTGCAGTCCGTGTGTCGGTTAATGTGTACTCTAACCTGCAAACACCGCCTCAGATACGAGTTAAATGATTACTACGCTCAAGTAATAACTTACTGCTGCGTAACGTTTGAGAGCACACGCATCAGCAGGCTGCATTATCAGTTGACACACATTCTGTGCTGCCTCCGCTATCAGTCGCGCCAACAATGCTATTGTACATTAACGATTAGCAAACAGACAAACAGACAAACGTACAGCCCGTACAGCCCCTACAGCCCCACGCGGTGAGATTTGTCTCATCGTTTTTTTTTTTAAAAAAAAAGCATTCCCTTGCGTTTGGTGGGTCAGGGCCTATTCATACAGAATCACTTAACATCTATTAATTTTACATTTCTTATTTTTCCTTCGTACTCATCTTTCGTTCTCTCTTATCTTACTTTCCATACTTATCTTTCATAATTTCGTTCTCAATCATTCTCCATTCCAATTCCTTCTTCCATACCTCCCGCTCATGAAGACCGTCGCCAAGTTGTGCCTGTAACAATCACCCGTTTATCATTGTTTTCTTTCTTCATCTCTTGTTCCTCCTTCCTTTTACTTTTTACTTATTACAACTTTCTTCTTTTATTTATTTCTTTGACATTTACATTGAGTATTTATTTATTACATTATTTTTCACAATTTATTTAATATTTTATATAATTATTTACTTATCTTTATTTACTATTTCTGCTTATGACATCCGCTAGCACAGTTTTACAATAGTTCAGGAATTTTTGGCGACTTTCGTCTCCACTCATCAGGGAGGCAATGACTTCCTCGGTGAACTGCCTATTCAGTTCCACCTCCAATTCCATCCTTCTTCTTCCATACACGGGGCAGGAAGTCAGGATGTGCACCACGGCTGGTCCATCGCTGGGTCACAGAGGCACGCGGGACTCTCCTTGAGCTTGAACCTGTGTAGGTACTCGGAGAATCCCCCGTGCCCAGTGCGTTTATCTTATATTAGAAATGTTACATAAGTGCTTAGCAATTACGGCCGTCGACGAAGCCGCTGGATGCAGGTCTCCGGCGAAGGCCTATGACCGGCATAAAAAGTCTAGTTGTTGATGTTGATGATGTAATACATAGTAATCATGACCAGAGACAAACAGAACCATAAATGGTCGTTGTAGTGAAACGGAACAGGAAATTACAAATACAGCCTAATTTTACGTTCAAACGATGACGCCGGTACTGGCGAGGGAAGAAGCTTGATGATGAAAGAGAGCAAGGATTAATGTAATATAATCTGCCTTTACCATGTGTAGAGCTGTGATGTAAGGCTAAGGTGTCTCTTAAATCTAGTTGGATGCTGCAGTTTTATTGGCTGTGAATTTAAGGGTAACAATTATGTGATTGGATGAGATCATATGATATATGTCCGAAGCGAGATCGATGATTGCAGCGAAGTGGCACATTGATAAACACCACGGTATCTATGGGGAAAGAAACCTACATGACTAGCTCAAAAGGAGCGCCCTAATGGGGCCCGGTGGGTTACCTCAGAATACTAGTGGGTTGCGGTGCCAAGAAAATGAAGGATCAGAACATCATTTCTGCGAGATACTGTTGCACCTACATTCCGCTGATAAAGGATGTCGCAACTCTGCTTTTCTGGTCTATTAACTCTGATGTGCAACGAGCCTCACGATCTCATCACAATGGCCGTGAGACTCAAGAGTGCAAGAACTTGAAAAGTAACGACTTTCCTACCCGTTGCAGTGGACTTGAAGTTTACCCCTTAAAAAACGAAGAGCTATCGGTAAGCGATACGCCTGCCCATAACATGGCGTTAGTCAGGACACACTGCGCCATATCGTGCTCGTCGCGTTGCGATGTCGTCTCGTTAGTTCGTTAGCGGGAGCGTCCTGCAAACCGAAATACAGTACTGTGTCGGCTGTGACAGAAGCTGCGGCGGTGCCTAGACGGTGTAGCAGCAGTGCACCCGCCGGCCGACGCCGGGCAGCGGCGCAGTGTATTGACAGCCGCTGGTATATAGCAGAGCTGCGCGAGCGGCCTGCACTGCGCGCTCGGCCCCGCACTGCGCGCTCGGCCCCGCACTGCGCGCTCGGCCCCGCACTGCGCGCTCGGCCCCGCACTGCGCGCTCGGCCCCGCACTGCGCGCTCGGCCCCGCACTACACACTCGGCCCCGCACTACACACTCGGCTCCGCACTGCGCACCCGGCTCCGCGGCACGCGTTCACGTATCAGTTCGCGAATTACTGCGGCGGAGGTCGGACGCGCCTGTCGTTATTTGTTTGCGATCACACGCGCCTGCACTTGATATTAAGTGAACAAAAGGTAATTACTGTGCACCACATATATCTAAATGTCTATTGTATGTTTATGTTGTCTGTGCAAAACGAACCAGCGGATGCGACCCGGGGAGTGTGTCTTATATTTTCGCGCCATTTTTCATTTTGGCCGAAATATTGTAATAGTCTACTTCCTCGATATTTGTTGGAAAGCATAATGCCGTAAGTAGATGAAGCTGCATCACCTACGCTGCAGCTTCCACACTTTGTATATTTTACCCCACAAACCGTAGACCAGTCAGCAGCTGATGATAATTGATAACAATAGCACGTTATGCATCACGTTGTGCCCGTCGCTTTGAGGCAAGTGTAAAATCCCTTTAAGCTACTTAGTTCAATAATTGCAGCACACTACAGAACGGAACCCGGTAATGTTTGCTGACTGAAGAAACAGGTTCAGCGGTAATTCCTACAAGCTATGTCCTTAGGGAGCAGAAGGAGAGCTATGTGAAAACCTGTACTGAAGCGATTATGGCTCCAGGGTCTAAATAATCTAGGGTACCTAGTAAAAACTGAATTAAAGAATGAATCTCAACGCCTTCAAGGCGATGCGGCGCCAAGTTGAATTGAACGATTTCTACATTTGTTCAAATAGTCATACTTGTAAAAAGAGGTAGAACATGATCTCCAGTATCATCGACGTATACTCTAGAACGATCTAGAACGAGTTTTAAGCGCATATTGAAATCTTTCCATTCAATAACAATCACATTACAAACAATTGATCTAAATTTAAATAGATCATGATAGTTACTGTTGACGTGAATGCACTGTTGGTGGGTTACCGTTCTAACCAACAACTAAACAATAACGAGCAAACATTACTAAGTTCCTGTTTAAAGGGCGTTGCAGCTTGTGAACTTGCTGAGGTAACAAAACTACTCGTACCTTAATACAAGCACAATGCGAAGCAGTGTATATCTATCTAACTAGCGTCACATTGTTACGGACAGCTGATGATGGATCAGATGAATTATCTGATCGTGTCGCTTGTTCGATAAAACAAAAACGTAAACGCATTTATATATAAATGATTTAATGTGATTAATCAAAATAATTCTGATTTGATCTAAATCAAATCACAATTGTTCTAACAGTATACTATGAGGCGAACTTTCTCGTGGTGGATGTCTTCTCTTCTAAGCTAGAACTAAATTTCAAACGATTCTACTTGTGTTATCCGGACTGTTAACATAGTCGCAAAGCACCAATCTGGAGCTGGTGACCAGGTCCGTGTAGATATGGTCATCATAAGTAGGATCGAAATGTATTCGTAACGGAAACGGTTACAAATCCGGGACGCGCGCGCTGCTACTGGATGCCCTAATCTACTGCGAAACGTACATTTTACGTGTCTACATCTTTACCTAGATTTTTCAAATAACACCCGCACTACCTGGTTTATATTAAAAACAATTGTCAGCATTAAGTCTCGCTGACTAGTCCAGCACTGCTGCGTAAGGTTGTGTATATATACGAGTATTACATTGCAACCGGCGCCTCACGCGTCGGCCGATGTGTGTCATCCTAACTTACTAGTGCTAGATATATTGCCATTGCGCCTAAAGTCGCGTTTTTATCAATAAAGCGGAAAGGAAAACAGGACGAACGCAAGGAATGTTTATAACAATTAGGATGTTTACGTAAGATCTCTCTTATTTATCTCATTGAACTGAACGCTTTGATACTTCTTTACTTCTTTTAACGCTTTTTAAATAAGAGTAGTTTGCAGAGTACCGCTCGATGGTAGATTTCGGTAGTGGTTACTGCGACGGTCACCATGTAGAGCTGCCATCCGGCTCCGTGTATAATGATCGATCTCTCCGGAGCTTGACTTATCGTGGCAATATGAGTACTAGTAAATATAAACTCGCACTTGACTGCTGTGATGTGTAGGTTGCTTGACTGTAACCTTTTCGGTGAAGCTGTAATTCCCAACAGTGGGAATATAACGAGAGCTGTTCATTTATTAATCATAACCGGCAAGTCATGCGATTGTTAGCGGTACGTAGTAAACAGTCAGTTGTAACCATAGCAACCGTAGCTACGCACGAACACTAGAGAAGTGCTGCACTCGCCAGACGTTGTATCGATACTTTTTTAATATTTAAAGTTTATAAACATAAAAAGTATATTTTAGGGAATTCTTACTATATTGTTAATATATAAGTATACATAGTTTTAAGAACATTAATAACTTTAATATACACACTATTTTTTTTTTATTGTATTTCAATATATTAAGTTTTCCAGGTTAGTTGGTGGCAGGTCTCTGTTGCCGCTGATAGGTACTACTGCAGCTCCTATTTATGCTGATAAAAAGTACTGTGCAGATATTACTATGTTCCGGTTTGAAGAGCGCTGTGGCTAATGAAATTACGTCGTTAACGGGAATTCACATCTTATTTCTCACGATGTCTACAATGTGGTGCAGTGTATATCGTCTTAAGTAGTCAGTTCAGACGTAACACACTACACCTACTATACAGTAAAAGTTCAGCGAACTTTAATATTTTCCACAATACAAGTTAATGAAGCGCTGACGGCGTGCGATTGTAACGAAACCGTTTTATCTTATCGATTAATAAATTAGTCAAAAAATTACACAACGCCATCGACATTTCTAGAACCATACGAGCTCATACATTGTGTACACGTTAGTATCCTTATTGGTAGTTAAGAAACAGGATGCATTGGATGTCATCCCAACCAGCGCTGCGTTGCGGATAAGCGTGCATCTTTCGATCAAGTGAATACATTCGCCGCGTCGCTTCATGAAAATAAACCATTTGCCTCAAAGTGATTTGTGTAGATGTCATGTAAATATCCTAACTCTGCTTAGTCATTTCATATGTACAAAGTCTCTCTCACCTTGCACGGTTTCCACACATATACACCGTAATTAAACCCGCTATTGATATTTATCATACATTGGTATCTTTGTCTTTATCTTTATTACAGCTAGTATAGCTGTTCCCGCACGCTTTGCTGGTCGTAACACTCCCATCCCCCCCAACTCCTTTTGGAGAAGGAAATTTGTTAAATCCGTTCATAGCTGACCACTACACGGCAGAAGCAATATCTCTATCTAATTTTTAATGTTTACATCTAATAGTTGCGGAGATCTCTTTATGAGTCAATGATATCTGAATATCGAGTATATATATACTACGTACTTTGAGGATGAGACTTCTTCTCATACTCCTATTTCCAATCCGTACATGTACACCACACGTAGGCCTACTACACCCACACCCGCGTACACACACACACACACACACACACACAACGCACAGGATTTTTGTAATTTTTTTTTCTTTTTTTGTTTAGATTTTGACAATACTCTAATTTCTATACTTTTAAGAGATCGCGTTTACGTAACGATGAAACTAGGAGAGGGCGCTGATTCCTGAGTCACAGGTTACATTCCTATCTCATTGATTCATCATATCCTTATGTACGTTAGTTGTTTAGGAGCCGCTCTGGGGGACACTGCACCCTGTAACCCCCTTTAAAGCTAAAATTTCGTAGAATCCGGTCTTAGCCGCTTTACACTCGGCAAAAGCAATATTCTTACCTGATCTCAAGTCTCCAAGCCTTATGGTCCTCCTGGCCTGAAATCTTTTATATATATATATATATTTAATGATGGCTAGTTGTAAGGAGATAAGTAGACTTGACGTCACAAATAAAACCTTGAAGTTAAGGAATAACTGTGCACAATCAGCTTCAAGTTTCTTTAAATCTATTACGTTATATCGACAAAATGAATATCAATATGATAAATATTGAACGTTATCAGTAATTACAACATAATCGTTATATTCGATAAGTATAAGATTGTCGGATTGTTGTTGATCGTGTTGCCAATGCTGTAAATAATTTAACTGCACAAACCAACTTGGGCTGACCTTGTCAGGACTTAGCGACAACGATCGATACCGATCCATTAGTTCAGGTTCGTAAGTTTAATCTAGTGCTAAACTTTACACTATTTCTATACCTAGATCTTTAGCTATTTGTTTATTAATTAAAATATACGTAAACAGTAACAAACAATTATTTCTTTTCTAAAGAATGCGGACATGCACAGCTTCATTATGAGAATTGTTTCAACAAACTTTACGGAAGGAAACCGGTAGTAATGATGCAGTGGTAGTGTGTAGTCATAACAAATTATAATTTTTACAATGGTCTGAACAATCCATTCAATAACAACAAACGTCGTTATATATATACATATATATATATATATATATATATATATATATATATATATATATATATATATACATATATATATATGATATTTGAGAGTGCAATAAATCTAAACACGTTGGAAGCCGTCGTCAACGGGCTGTGTGACGCAACTAATCATTTTACGTTTACAATGAGACGCTGTTGCGACGGAAGTACCCGTATAACAGAGCAATACCAAGGGCCGCCTTATTGTTGGTAAGCTACACTCCCTCACCATCTCTCTCTCCTGATAACCGGTAGCAGTCTGAGGAGTTGTGCATCCCGCGCCAGAGTCGCCGCCGCGAGAGTCGCGCCGGCGCAGACGATTACAGCATTGTTTTGATAAAGCTTCGACAAAAACACAACTGAACAATTCACTTCCTTATCTCATTATTAACTTTTTTTACTTAAAACAAGATCTAGATATTTTTTTTAATTTGCAATTAAACCGTAAGCAACTACTTATCGATTCTTTATATACGAGTATATAAAGGCGAAATCATAAAATCTTTAGTAAAGATATTGCTTTTGCCGTCTAGAGGTCAGCTAAGTACAGACTTTACAAAGTTCCTTCTGCAAAGCATGATGCGGAGGAAAGGAAACAACTAGTTATTGGCATATTTGAAAGTAACCAACTTGTCTTATAGTAATAATAATGAATATAATAGGTAATACCAACTGTTATGTACTCCTACATGGTAGAATGGGTACCTGTTCCTGTTAGAACACCGCTATTGCCAGTTAAAGTTACTAAGATAGAATTACTTAAAATGTTGTCCTTGAGCGCTGAACAACACGCGGAAAGTACTATGTAAATATCCTAAGTAATATTACGGGAATTCCATAATCTTACCATCACCATTTCACTTACCATGATGTCACCATCAGTATAAATATCTTACATAAATAATAAGTTTCTTGTGCCTTAAACATATTTTCCATGTGTACTTATATAAATAACTTGTTAAGTTTAATTACCTTACGTTATCATTTATTATATTTACATAATTTAAAGTATAAAGACATAGTTGTTAAGTTACTTATCACATTTGTTACTTTCTTTAATAAATATATGATAACGTAAAGTACATACACTGCTGAACACACTGCCTTTAAAGGAATACTTGCCAAACTAGATAAGCATCCGGTTTCGCACAAAGTATCCGGGTGAAGACACAGCAAAAAACTGTTACTATTCCCCTGGAATTATTCTCAGTTTAGCCTCTTTTTAAACACGCCGAGTGTAGATTGAGAGTGGGGATAACTTTATCCGTTAGCCACACAAAGGGTCGGAGTCAGGACATTAGTATATAAATTAACCAGTACATTGGTATCAACATAACTGTGTGTGAGTACAACAGAGTTGTCTCTTGAGATGAATTTCACCATAATCACATTTACGTTGATATTTGTTGTGATGTGACTTACGTGATCCCTGAAATTCTAATTCTGTATAGCTATGTATGTATGTATGTATGTATGTATGTATGTATGTATGTATGTATGTACACTACGTAATGTGTCCTTATAATATAATTGGATGTTTGATTAAACATTGCGAGCGGCACCGGCGGTAATCAAACAGCTCTCTTATCACCGCGCATCCAGCGTTACCTGCATACGTTACGCATTCTATTTACTTTCATTTAATAAATGTTAGTAGTCTTTTGACTTGCTTCTGTGCATAACATATTGCTTTAAGTTTTTATTAACACAATCATCATCATCATCTCGGTTTCTAATTGCGGTGGCAATACGCTCTGTACGACGAATAGAAACATTTTAGCATTTGGCAGAGATGTCCATTATGCCCGAATTACCAGTAAAAGAAAATATCTTTAGAAATACTGATAAATTTCAACAGCTTTCTAAAATATGCAACATCTACCAATAGTTACTTAGCTAAAGTGATGGATAAATTGTCTAATCTTTCTGATCCTAAGAGATCCGAGTCCTGCAAATTTCAATGTTACGAGAACTGTTTGCGGTTTATACGTTGCGTGTCTCCCGTCTTCCTTTGATATAGTACTTACATTAAATGATACAATTAAAATTAGACATTCTCTCTTCCAGGTAGAAATGGGAGAAGAACGAGAGGGGAATGAAGATGTAAACGAACAAGAACAAAACGCGAACGCTACCGCAGGTGGCAAACGAACTGACAACACAAACACGAACGAACCCAATTGCACCGGAGAGGAGGCCAATGCTGCTAAAGTGTCGAACTACATACAGAATATCAAGATCTCCAACTCGAGTCCCGGCCTGGCTTTGTTTGACAAAGAGGCCAGTCTCAAAGTGAACGGCAAGGACTCTTCTTTACTAACAGACTCAAAAACTGTAGTAAGGTTTTCACCAGTATGGAAACAGGTACGCAATTGTTCTTATTTGCACCTTCCGTAACTCTCTATTATCTTATAATAAGACAAAGAAGAAAACGTTTATCAGTGCATAATCAACTAAAGACGGGCAGGCAAACAATATAACAGAAATAAACTATATTACTTCAATCTTGTGGTACAATAAACTCAGTAAATATAATGAACTAAACCTATTGCTGTACAAGCAAACCACCGCTTTGTATTGGATTAGCATGAAACAGCAGTTAATTATTGTTTTCAGTTTATTTATAAACATGTGCGTTTAACTCTGCGTTCTAAAATAACTTTGTTACAATGTCGTCGGGTTAAATACTATCAGAGATTATAGCGTACTCGCTTGCACATCAAAATCACGAATTTCCCAGCGTCGGCTGAATATAATTCACATATTACCAATTCACACAAAAACAAGGTTACTTTAGAGCAGAGTGTTAGTATGACAAGTGCCTATATAGGTAGACACATATATGAAAGCCAGAATATTCTGGTCAACCTCAACCATCTACGGCTTCATTGTCATTTACTTTCATCTATCGGAAAATTGACGTATACAAATTACCAGTTGGACTTGTTAGACAATAGACAGGATGTATCGCTAAAAGATAAAATAAATATATATATTTTAAATATCGAAGAACTAGTGGACTGTAGCCAATGGGACAGCAAAGTCTTTGAGTGACAACCACGTACCAGTAGACGCAGTGCTGGAAGACGTTACACTAAGGAAACCGATAAACCGAAACCTAAACGGAAGTCATAATAAGGCGATAAACCAAATCAGCGCACAGATTACACGTTAGCTACGGAACCATGTTCAGAAGACTTGCAGCCTGTGGATATTAAATCTTGTAACCGTCATTAATCGATGCATCATCTTTTTGACCTAAAGGATCACCATTTGTTTACTTAACCGTTAAATTCAACTGAAAGCAGGAAGCTGTGTGAAGTGGATCTATAATTGTCTCTGACAGACAGAAATAAAGAAATTACGACCTCTCGCACAGCCAGAGAGAACACGACCTCTGGCGCCGCACCAACTCAAAACTCGTAGAAGATTTTTTAGATTTCATAAAGCACAGAGTTTATCGACTGATGATAACAAAGATGATGAACGGTTTAAGTGTTAAAGAATGCAAAACACTTGATACTTAAAAGTTAGTTATAAGATATTTCGGTAGGACAAGTTACTAATTGCCTCAACACATTGAGCTCGTTTATTTCTATTCTTATAATTAAACAAAGGCTGGTTGGTTTGGTACAGCTCGCGGCGATCAGTGTCGGCCACCGGCTGGCCGGGTGCTGCCACTAACCCAGTTACGGGAGACCTTTGAACATGCGATACCGCGCGCTTCCTGCCGCGGCTCACTGCGAATTTCAGCGATCGTACAACGAACCCCGATAACACAATCACAAGAACAAACAACCAGCTCTTAGCTGTTAAACAAGATCACATGTTGAACGTTTTTTTTTAATTTAATTTCACCAGAAAACAAACAGACGCAACGTTAACCAAGAAACTCCAACCATTTCCCAATAATTTTTCGAAATTTGCCTCCTGTTGCGAGTGAATATATAGTATCTGTTTATAATCACAATAAAACATCTTAATAAAGGAAAAACATGTTTAACAGTATTGATGGACATAAGAAAGCTTTCGTTACCGTTTTCTTCGATATCCTTATGCAAAAACTTGAGAGAATTAGAATTAGAGGCAAAGAACTTAGTATCTTTAAAGATTACATTTACCGATCGTAGCCAACAAGTTAAGCTGGATTCATATACAAAGACGACATCGAAATATCTTGTGGGGTACCACAAGGTAGTGTCCTTGGTCCTACCCTATTTTTAATATACATAAATGACCTGTGCAACATGAGTATTCCTCGTGCTATAATTTATTCGTACGCCGATGATGCCTCTGTTGTCTTCATACGATCAAACTGGGACGAGGTTAAATTAAGAGTTGAGCAAAGATTTTTGCTTGGATGAAAATTTATTTATTAACCTTAAACACGACCAAAACAAATTACATATGGTTTAGTATATATAACTGTTCCTGACCATTTAATTATAATATTAAAATTCACAATTGCTCCTATATCGCAAATGATTCCTGTACCTGTCCAATCATAAATAAAGTTATGTATGACAAGGAAGGGCGGTGTCTGCGGGCACAGGTGTCGTTATGCCTAAAAGGAGACACTAATAACTATTATGACTATGTAATGTGCGTTGTCAAATATATTATTTTTGATTTTTTTTTTAATTTAAATCATCTCAATCAATGGACGTCCACTGCTGGACATAGATCTCTTGTGATGTGTTCCACAAAACACGGTCTTGGAATATTTAAGTCCATGTTACCTCCGATTAACCCGAGATGTTCGTCTGTATCACATATCCCCAATACATTGGAATCCTTCCGGTTAACTGTTGACAAGGCTTTCACCAACATTTAGCTGTAAGGCATTACGTATGCTGGTTTTAATTAAGAATTATCTGTATCGTAAATATTGTCGTTGTTAAAATTTGTTTGTTATTCACTCATTTCTCAAACTATTATTACTTAACCCCTTAGGGAGCATCAAATGGTTGAGTACCTGATGGTATAGATAAAGAGATAATCCTTAATAATATTATAGCTTATGAAGAAGAAATGTATAAGAAAAATCTTTTTCGTTATCAATTTTTCTTTCTGACATATTTTGTAATGTATATTTCGCAGACTTTAGCAGCGACCGCGTCTATCTTGATGACGTTCACTTCCGGACTCACTTCCGGTTACTCGGCAATACTCCTGCCACAGCTGAAAGAACCAGACAGTGTCATACCCTGGGACGAGAACACGGCATCATGGATAGGTAAGCTATTTTACATTTCAAATCGTTTTATGAAGTACTGTCTTCAAAGATTTGCAGTCGCATGCACTGAGAGAGATCAGACCATAAAATATTGATGTGTAGTATGTCATAATTCCAATATACATAATATTTGTATAATAGTTTATTTATTATATATATGAGTGAGGTTATGTGTACTGTACAGACAACGAAGGACACAATCATTTCAGTTTGTGGTGCTGCTTTGTGTGTATGCTATGATATAAACAAAAAAGGACTAAAACAACATTAAGCGCGTGCTCTGCTCCTCATGTTATAAAGTTGTACGACGACCGGTCATTCACAGAACAACGAAAGAGGAAACGCTGGCCGGAATCCATTCGAGGAACTCGGTCACAACAAATTTACACTACGTAAACTACGTCAATGTTGTTTGTCGATAACGAACTGCGCATATGCGGAATATCCAAACGGATTACTCAGCAGTTCGTGAAATTATCGCGAGCGGCGTGATCCTCTAGTTACATCACCCGTTAATGCGTGATAAGAGAGTTGACGAAATTCACATTAACAAAAATAATACAACTGCTCAAACTGCGATTGACATTTAATAGTTATTCTCCCAAGCGATATATTCTGTGTTGAGAAGTCCGTGACGTCACATGGTGGTAAGACTTGCGCTACGATCTTCCCAATGTGCTTTTTAAACTTCATAACTCCTGCACTGAGGGTACATGGCCACGAGGAAGAACGCCTATGAGATGGACGGATCGGGTAAAGGCGGCAGTAAATGGTTCATCATTGTTACCATTATATGAATGCAGTAGAAAGGCGGCGACGTATTGTTAAGCTTGCGACCAATACCTGAAGTGATGATCACGACCACTCTGTCAGGCATGATACCAACAAAAAAGAAGAAGAAGAACACTACACCGTCGATCACACTGAACATATTTAGTTTGAAGCTTATGGCTGGTACTCCGCAGGTGTTGTCCTACACGTGTACATATATGTTAGGTGTATATGTTTATAAATACATATTCACTTCATGTCACGAAAATTGGTTGAATGATGGAGAAGTTCTGCATTTGGAACAGAATTACAGCAAAAATTTTCAGCATAAAATAATACACACACCCACCAATCTTTAGATGTGTGATGATATTTATGCTGTAGTCTTCTTGGCGACTGTTTCAATTTAACCCAGCTCAGGAGTCGTGAATCAGAAATTTCTGAGTTAGCGTCAATTAAAAGAATAAATACATAAATATTATCTCAATAGAAATAAGAGGAGAACGATTTGAATGTATTGGAAGAGAGGGGGGTAGAATCTTTAGGGACAATTTTTAGGAGCATCTGTCCTCCAAATTATATGATGGTTTAGAAGATGAACTATGTGAAACTATTTGTTTCATGCCAGTAACGGTTCAACCGTTTCCGTTATCACCCCCAACGAACCTAATCTGAGGAAATATTTGAAAATGGTTTTCGGTATCACTTTGTAAAACTTAAAGGTACAGCTGATGTCTCTGTGTTACAAACAAACATTACATACATGTTAATTGGTATATTATACTATTTGATATTTATATATATATTATAGATTACATGTAGTGCAGCTGTGCAATAACGTTAACTATTAGCGGCGATGAGATGCCGCTGTTGTGGACCAATGGAGCTGACAACGGCCCGCTGTGCGCCGGCAGCGCGTGCGCGTGCGCAGCGGCCGCGGCCCGTCTGCGCGAATAAACAAATATTGTTTACTTTGCATGAACACCGCGCTTTGATAACGTTCAATCATTTACTAACTCAGTCTGATCATCAGGAATTACGATTGTAACATACGAGGACGTATGGTTTTACCGCGTACAGCTAGACGTAGCGTTGGGAGGCCACCCACAAGGTGGACCGACGACCTGGTGAGAGTCGCGGGAACCCACTGCATGCGAACAACGCAGGTCCGGTCGATGTGGATATTGGGAGAGACCTATGTCCAGCACTGGACGTCTATCGGCTGATGTTGATATAACAATGAATTACGTTAAATGCAAAAACAACGGAATAAATCCCAAATGCAACAACCTATCTAAATTGAAGAGTGGTATTTGGTTCAGAACTGATGGATTTTACAAAATCTTCAATGTATACGTTATATAAATACATAATAAATGGCCTTAGATCACCTTGTATGGAGTCTCCTCGTGGAGTCCCAGCAGTGGGCACATTAAGGCGAGTGTTAATAATGTTTACATGTACCAAATTTTGAATAAGTAGTTATGGTATTACTAGTATTACTTTTGACTTGATTCAAACTCATGCCTGGAGCTAGGTCATGGCATTTATCGGAAGATTGATGGACCTCATAGCCTGAAGCATACACGTACACATTTTGTTGAACATCATGAAAATATTTCACTTTTCTTTCAATGTTTCAAGACAAACCTATTGTCTTGAACTTTCTCAATGACGTCCACCACCAGCAGCTTCGTTTTTGTTCTGTCCTCGGCTCTATGTACTGTTATAACATGTAAATTTTTGCTTCAGCATCAATGGCTGCGCTACCGATGGCTCCCGGCTGCCTGCTAGCAGGCTGGATGATGGAGAAGTTCGGTAGACGCAACTCCCACTACATCGTGTGCGCACCTTTACTCTTGGGCTGGATACTAATTGCGTGCGCCAACAACCTAATCCTCATGCTGATAGGGAGATTCCTGACTGGACTCTGCGTCGGTCTCCTAGGGCCACTAGCCCCTGTCTACATCGGAGAAACAACAGAGCCTAAATTCAGAGGTATCTTCCTTGCCGGCGTGTCTTTAGCTATAGCTATGGGCATCCTCGTAGCCCACTTAATCGGAACATTCATCTCCTGGCAGTGGACAGCGGTTATCTGCTGCTTCTTCCCGATCTTTTCCGTTGTCTTGCTAAGCACAGTGCCAGAGAGTCCCACGTGGCTAATATGTAAAGGTCAAATCGAGAAAGGAGTTAATTCGTTCTATTGGTTGAGAGGATACAGCGAAGAAGCAAAAGCAGAATTACAAGTCATCGTTGAGAAGCGGAAGCAATCAGATTCAGAGCCCGCACCGACCTGGAAGGAGAAGATGGCAAATCTAAAAAGTCCAGAATTGTTAAAACCCCTTGCGATTATGATTATATTTTTCGTAACTTGTCAGTTTTCTGGTGTCAATGCAGTCGCGTTCTACTCCATAGAGATAGTTGAGAAGGCAGTGGGAAAGGGGATGGATCATTACGTCGCCATGTTGGTGATCGACGCTTTGAGGGTGGTGATGTCTGTGGTGGCATGCGTCATTTGCAAACAGTACGGCAGACGGCCGTTGTGCATCATCAGCGGGATTTGGACAGCATTGTCCATGATCGGATTATCGATGTTCTTGTATTGGACCGAAGGCAGATCCACGAACATGTCCTGGCTGCCGCTGTCATGCTTGATGATTTACATTTGTTCCATATCGATCGGGCTGGTGCCGTTGCCATGGATGATGTGCGGCGAGGTCTTCCCGACCAGAGTCCGCGGCCTGGGATCCGGCATCAGTTCCGCTACTACCTTCCTCTCGTTCTTCGTTGTCGTTAAAACGGCTCCGGGAATGATGTCCAATTGGGGAGAAGTAATCACATTCCTTTTCTACGGTGTCATCGCCTTTGTCGGGACTGGTGTACTCTACTTTATTCTACCAGAGACCAAGGGCAAGAGCCTACAGGAGATCGAAGATAAGTTTAGAGGTGTTCAAAAAGGTCAAGTTTAAAACTTTAGTGTTCATTGATATTTAAGATAATTACTTAAGTACATGTATTAGGTTTAAGTGTAAATTTATTTATCTGTGATACTGTAGTTCGTAATACATTAAAATTTATGTTATTACTAATTGTCACTTTTATTTATTACAACCTTAATTCCCCGGTTGACAGGGAATTCACTTCCTGTAACGGGCGTGACTCTCCCGCTAGGACGTGTCAGCACGTCACGTCCGGATATCGTACGGAACTATCCGTCGCACCTGTTACAAAGCACAACATATATTTTAAGAACGTATTTATATGTCCTGCCCGTACTCGCAACTGTTTCCGTTTGACGTATTTTTACGTCCCGCTCGGTTAACAGGTTAAGCGAGATCCGTTTAACAATAAATATGTGCTATCAGTGGTTAAAATCGCTCAGCGAGCTAAGTAGAGCATATCCTGAGTATGATGAGTTTCCAAGGGATACAACCAGGAATTGAGGCGCTCCGTAGAAGGGCATTGCCCAATAACTTAGCAAGCTTAAGTGACAATGGGCGAGCTGCAGAACACAGCAATCTTGCTGCTTCTGAACTGGGATAATCATTCGCTATAGAAGCCAATTGCATGCTTGTTCAGCTCTGGTCCAGCATCAGCAGCCGGGAATTATGAAAGGCGGAACGAATTGTAAATGTATCAGCCGCTAGCCCACTAACCAGGGATATGATGATGTCGACACACTACTAAAACCTGTATACAGCATTTCGTTGTAGTAATAACTTAATAATACTAAAAAGAAGTTATTACTTATAAGGGGTTTGAAGGTGGTTGGTTACAGGAAATAATAAAACAAGTTATTCTCCAAATGACATTTTATTAGTTTAACATTTTATTTGAAGGATACATTTAATTGGCACTGGACGTAGTTCGGTGGCAGTGGCAGGTTAAGTAAATAGCTCGTTAAAACAATTTGTTCACTTAAGCAAATGTAAATTCAGTAAATAGAAGTAAGCAATGTCATGCAATAAGTTAATACAAGATCTAACAAATAATGAAAAGTTGGATTAAGCACAATTGTTTAGCAAATAGGTCAAATGTCACGAACACAACAGGAACACAATATCTGAGGATTGACCCTAGATACCCTAGATAGGTGGAACTGCTATGAGCTCGCTTTAGGGCATCTGTCAGAGGATGGAAGTACCCTGGCTAGAATTGTTGCACAAACTGCAGCGTTTGCTTCGTGGCTGTGTGCGTGTACACCCAAGCACTGCTCGCAGTTTCAAGATGTGGAAATTGCCAAAGCATCTTCAACTTTATTGTTCACAAGTTATGTTTCCATTTGTATTGTAAGCACTTGAGCTGCTGCTCTCCCACTCATACACACTTTTTGTATTTAAAGCGATTGTTTTTGAAAAATCACAATTGATGTTAAACTTATAGTATTATGAGAATTAAGGTTAACAATGAATTCAAGACGCTCTAGAACCTTCTCATTGAGATGAACCGTTAATGTGTAAGTGAACAGAACCGCAGCCTCAGCCGTAGCTCCGGCGTCTCGAGGTACATCTCTACGCTAATGGCGGTAACGCGGGTAGTTGCGAAATATTACTTGGAGCGAGGCTTAACAAGTCTGGAGGCGGGTGGTGCGAACTTAGTGAAACCCTGCTGGTCGAAGACGGGGAGGAGGTCGCGGACCCTCGCGGAGACGGTGCCCCCGGTCACTCTGGAACGATATGCCCTGTTGAGGATTAGAACCAGGGTTTAAAGCGGTCATGTGCACGCAACAGCTAACGCTACTCGTGAGGAGTGACTACAGGTGCTCACGTTGTTAACAAACACCGGAAATGGAAAGGATTGATTTTTGAACCGTACATTTATATATCTACCGACCGACTCAACAACTATATTCAACATTTCTATTAAGTTCGAAAGTAACTTAACCGAAATGGTTTATTCATATGTTGAAAATCAACTTTACAACATTTTGATTATTTATGTATTCCCGTGCTATTGTTGTTGTTGTTGTTGTTGAATTTGAAATTGAAGTTTTACATTGCACTAGTTTACAAGCACTAACTAACAAATTATACTAACTTAATAGTCACTGTTCAATACGTCAGTTACAGTTAACTAGGACTGGTTGGCATCAGGCAGCACACGAGTCAGGTAACAGACATTAACTGGCGAACAATTAGCGACAGCGAACACAGCGAACACAGTGAACACAGCGAACACAGCGAACACAGCGAACACAGCAAACACAGTGAACACAGCGAACACAGCGAACATAGCGAACACAGCGTCACGCAGCTGGAATGTATGTGATACGAGTGATATTCACTTCTTACCCAAATAACTAATATAGTAACAACAATTATTGTGCGATTTCCGCTGTCGGTAATCAATCTCCAGATACATAAGAACGAGACCGAAGTTGCAGAATTACTTACTCTTACTTACATCTGTTTTACTTATGATAAGTTACAGTAGGTAAGTTCATTTTATTTTGCGGCGTCTACACAACAAACGGCCACGTCCAACCGGTTAACTTAGCTTCCGTTTAAACAAACTCGGATGAAATACCAGAGGGTGCTGCAATTAACCACCCCACAAACAACTTTATCTGTCTTTTAATGTTAGGCACACAGCGCACATCCTGCTCGAAGGACTCGATAGGCGAAACCGTTTATGTGAACGTTCTTATCATTTGAATAATAGGCATTTGTTTCCTAAACATACGTATTTAGTTAAATAGTTATTAACTAGTTCAGGCGGCGAGGTGCAATGAACCTCTATTTAACTGTCGACATTTCCTTTCAAATGGAAGGCAGGTTAAAGTAAACCCGATTTATTGAACTGCGGTTAACAGTGAACGCCGCGGGTGCAGTGAGTGCAGTGAGTGTAGTTACAATACAACGTCACCGGATGCCGTGCGATGGGACGTGAAGCTGGTTACTGTGCGGTGTACCTGCTCGGTTTGATGAGCTTGGCGGCCTGCGCCGGGGTAGCCAGCTCCGTCGGGAAGTACGTGGCTCCGTAGAAGTCTAGTCCGTTTTGCAGCAGGATGTTCGCCTCTTCGATGTTGGCGAGCGTCACGCGCAGCACGCTGGAGGCCTCCTTTGGCACCATGCTGCTCACCAGCTCGCCGTCGATGGTCGTCAGCGCGCGCGGCGGCGTCTTTTCCGAAGGTTTGGGCGTTGTGTTGCCTGAGAATTTAAAACAAAGATGATGATGAACGATATATTTAACTTTATTGATGCTCAAAGGTTCGCGAAACCGAAAGGTCGCTGGTTCGAAGCTCCTACTGAAATACTCTGGAATGCAAACTCTTGATACAAGCGTGTCGTTTTAAGGAAAGTTTGTGATAGCTTTTATAAACTGTTTCCTGTTTTGTCATATAGTACTTCATCCGATCTAAAGTGCCTTGGGAATATTTTACTGACCCGTGTTGCCCTCCCGCGGGGAGCCGGAGAAGTGCAAACGCACCACCTCCACCACGGAGGTGAACTTGTAGAGGGCGTGGCGCACGTCCTCCTCCGGCACCTCGTCCGGGATGTCGTACACGTAGATCGTGAACGTCTTCTGCGGACGGCACGGGATTGCGACCTGGAACCACAAAGTTATATCAAGCTCGAATACTTCACCACTCTCCGAACCGTTTTCGGGTCTGCTGATATCGGGAGCCGGAATGTTCTAGATGAGCTCGCTTCAACTTCCACTGCTTTAATGGTTCTTAATGTCATAGTAAATTGTGTGTGGTTGTGTGTGTGGTTGTGTGTGGTTGTGTGTGGTTGTGTGTGTGTGTGTGTGTTAACCAATTTTAGATAACTTAAGCTGGCAACGGGCCCATACACAGTTTAATTAAGTACAGTCGTTGTTTGCGCGATCCGTACACACCCTGTCACCCTCATGAAACAATTTTCATTACATCTTACTTTAAATATATCACAGTTTATGGAATTGTTGTACTTTCGAAGACAGCTTAGCATTTAGATCTTATCTCGTTCCAAGGCTATCGAGTGAACAATAAGATTATCTGGACACTACTGGCCTATCTACTTACAGGCGGAAGCGTTTCAAATTACTTCATTTTGAAATGTTGCTGATAACGTTATTCAAGTAATTTTAGTTATATTCTACTTTAGCAGCTGCTGCGATAGGGGTGTATGCGGTTAAGGTTCACTGATCCTCTTAATTCGTTGATTATATTCTGAATAAACTTTACATAGCCTCTATTGTTTAATAATTAGCAGCAATAATAATTAACATATGATAATGGTTTTAGAAATTTGTAATGCGAACGGTATACATGTTATTGTGGAAATATATATATATATACATATACATATACATATATATATATATATACATATATATATATATATATAAACATTTTACTAGCTGCCTAAATAGGACAGCAGATGAAGATGAAGGAGGAGATCGCTTCGTATTAAAGGATGACTAAGATTCAAATGAAATAAATACCGAAATACCGGCTACGAAATTTGCTATAAGTTACTATATTTGGCAGTAACTGTCATTGCACTCAGTGCAACACTCGAGAAGGGAGCTGATGGTAATGGAACGAATTTGAGTTTATTTAGACCACTTTAAAAGCTAAAGTTAGAAGTTAATCATATTAAGCAAAAGAATTAAGGCGTTAGGGACATATCGATTACCTTTCTATAGAACCTGGAACCAGTGACCTTGTGGAAGCCTTTCTTGAAGACCATCTGATAGTCGTCGACGTGGGAGAACTTGAAGAGTATTCCAGTGGCCGTTTTCGTCAGTGAGAAACAGCCTTTAAATTCCATTTTCTCGCAAATAGCTGAAGCCTTCTCCATGCTTAGCCCGTGAGAGGGGGTCAGAAGGAAGGCACCTTTGGTGAGGAAGTGCTCGGAGTCCGATATGTCGGACTCACTCTCTCCCCCCTTCATCAGCGTGTGGATCTGCTCTTTCCACATGTAGGAATCTGACATCTGGTTGTCAAACATAAAAGAAGATGTCAGTTTTATAGACGACTGTTACGTTATTGAAATATTTGGCCTTATTATTATTTGAAAATTGGGGTAAAGCGGTAAGGGTGAATCTCTTTCTCGTTATCTACTTGGGTTTAGTGATTTGTCACAGAATTGCTTCTCAGTATAAAACGACAGGGCGGGCCCCTGCTGCCGTTTGACAATACAAATAGAGGAACACGATGTTGCTGCCGAATCATCAAATCTACGAAGATAGTACAAAAATTGATTTAAATGTGAAAAATAAAGATTATTGCAGCCGTTTGTTGCAAATATACGTAACAAAATTGTAAGGGAAAAGTAAAAACACCGCAATGTTACTGTAGGCTCGGTAAATACTAACTTGTGTTAGTTAAGTCAAATCACATTTAGAACCTATAATTGGAACAAAGAAAACATAGTTCATTTATTGTTTAGATTATTGTAAACGTATTGGCATCAAAGTTATTGATAAAAGTGATTAATATGTCGGTTATCTGTAACGTAGCAACCGATCGAAGTATGAAGCCGCGTGCGCACGGCGGCCGCGGCCCGGCCACCCTGCGGTCGTCGACCAAAGGACACCCCGGACGTAACATCCATAAATAAAACCCGTTCACCGCACACCAGGTGAAGTGTTGCATCACGTATCCTCAGTCCGACTTGCAGACGACACTCAGTACTGACAGATACAATTCAATCTAAACTGTATCTAACCGACCTCCGACAATCACAAACGCATGCGAATGCCTAGTACATATAGAAACGATTGAAATTTCATTAAATTGTAATTAGCCCACTAAAGGTTCCCACAGCTGGGACTTGTGGCCACTCTCGCAGAGATATCAATCATTATTCATCATGTGGGTCTTCTGTAGATCGGCGGATATCACACTTCCACGGTAGTTGCTGTTCTTGGTTTATATCAGTTTCCTCAGGATATCTTCCCTCGTCTATAACTCGAGCTGCTTCATTGATTTTTAGCTTATTTTTTATCTTTACTAAAGAGCGATAACATGCGGAAGACGATTATTCGATAAAGGATATGCCTTTTTTAGTTAATAAGGGTAGCACTTGATTACTTTCCTAATTGGTGGTGGTGGTGGTGGACTTCCTGGTCTGCAGGGGTAACGTGCACTAACTTAGTAACAGCCTATTCACTATTCACTATACCCTTGGACACCCGCGCCTCGCGTTAGTGGGGGAACACTGACGCCGGTTGATCCACTCAGCTGTTGTTATCGAGAACGAGGAGCTGAACTCCTGCTTGTAATACTGATGTTCTCACAGCACCTCAATGCGCTAATTTTTTAATGTATTAAGTATCGTTACTCTTGAAATTGAAACACTGCAATATTTGTACACCACTGTACAGCGGCGATGATCAGACACCAGGTAAACTTCGCATGACGTTTGTACGGAAACCAGGTTGCAAAGGTATAAACTAACACTTACGGAAAACTGCTAAGGTTTGAAAGCTTTCGTTCGGTCAGAGGCTGTGAGGATTTAAATAATTAGCCGTCTCTGCCGATGCATTAACCAACGGCGGAAGTTTAAAAGCAGGGAATTGCAACACCGACGTTTCTCTTACTAGTCTCATCTCAAAGGGAGTGCATCGAGTAAACTTTGTTTTAAATTAAACTGTTCGTACTGCCCTGGTCCCGCACATCAAGGGGTGTGCGGGACCAGGGTCCATTATTTTTCCTTTGTCTTTTTATTCTTTTTTAATCGTTTTCCTACTTACAATTTTTTTTCTCCTCTAGTCCTTGTGCTCTTTCATATATAGTTCATAAGCTACAGCTATTATAAGAATTGGCTGCGTCAGGCACACCAGGGAATATGAAAAATAACTGATGCAGTCACCGTAGCAGTAGCGCCGTGATAAATTAGGAGCAAGTTAACGTTGTGATCGTCTCGTCATGGAAACAGAATTATTCCATTTCAGTTTAACTAACATTTAACGTTTGCGAATATAGACTGGTTTGCAGTAACCGGCGCAGGTGGGCTGGCAGTGCTGTACAGATCGGGCAGTAATAGTCGACAGTTAGCTCTGCAGCGGCTCTGACACCATATTTGGTGGTGTGTAAATCCTGCTACTTGACGTTATTGGTTAATTTATACGGCGATTAACAGAAGACGGAGAGGTCTGTACAAACGTGACGGTACGGTCAATAAATGTTGTCCCTGATGTCTACTTTAAGACAATAATTAAACTATCGAAGAGTGCATCGCGGAGTGCATCGCGGAGTGAGCGTTGGAAATTATCAAATAACAATTCACCCCAGACGGCAAAGAAATAATGAAACCTTATTGTACAGTTTCTGGTTAATAGTAAGCTGGCCCCCAACCTCCACCAAACGGAGAGGCACTGAGAAGAATATTTATTTATTTATTCATACAGAAATTATAATGGTACCAACACAGAAATAATTAAGGTCAATATGGAATATCTTCCAGTTCCATTGCAATATGAAAAAATTGATATTAGCGACAGTAAGTCCGGTGCACTCTGATGTGCAATAGGACAAACCTTATGTACTAAACATGAACTAGATTTGCTTATAAGTAAAAAGAGAAGATAAAAAAACAAATTCAAACTTACAAGCATTAGGATAGTACAAGATAATGCCCTTTGCAGGCGGATGTGTATTCCAGATTGTAACCGCGTGTCCGGCGAAAGAGTGAGATTAGGATTCTGAACTATGGGATGGAAACTTGAGAAAGACTCTTAGGTGAGATCTACAGTCTATATTGGATGAGTGAACAAAGGAGGATAATGTCTGTCGTGTGGACATTTTATGAAAAGCTGGTAAGGAGCTTATAACAATAAAGTTAAAGGATGCCCTGCGTAGCGGAGTCTCACCTGTCTCTTGTCGGAGATGTTATTGTTGTCGGCGGCGGCGTGCTTGTCTTCCTCTGTCCTGTGTTCTGTGTCAGATGCACCTTCCGCTAAGGACATGTTCTCGCGACTGGCGGCTGCTGGCGGAGGCGGGGGCTTTTCGTTGGCGTCTGTCGCCCGCTGAAGCGTGGAGTGCCGCTCCTCGGCCAGCTCGGAGCACGGCTGCCGTGGAGTGGGGACTGCACCTATTTATTTTCTAAATTACATCGCCCACTTTTCGCCATTTACGGCGACAGTTTAATCGTCCACTTCAATTGGTAATCGATTCGAAGCGGGAGCGCTGTGGTGGTAAATTGTCTTTAAATGTCCACTCTTCACAGTTAAGTAACAGTATACATTTTGGTGAACTCACACTAATAATTAAACGATTTCGAACCAAAGAGCACTTCCAACTCCTCACCGTCACCGCATTTAATCGAAACTTCTAGTTCAACGACGCGAACAAATCAATCAGTAGTTCCCTGGTGACCCTGTGGTTCTACAAACTTAACTACATTACGATTCTCCAAATTTAACTTGCTTTTTACTTGAGATAACTCGTTTATATGTAATTTTGATACATTGTATAAATATATATATATATATATGCTATATACCTTTGCTTCATATCGAATTTGTTTCTGTGTTAACTACTCTCGCCAAAGGTTATTTAACAAGTTTTACGATATTTAGGCTGATAAAATATGTGATTCATGATAATTAGTAATTTACAAAAAATCGAATAAGTTTCCATTGCATCTATTATATTGAAGGAAAGAATAGAAAAGTCTAAATAAAAAAAATGAAATGACTTTAACAAATAGATTACACGGTGCAGTGGAATTATAATAATATCTTCTGCTACTCAACTTAAAATTATTTAAAAGTATCATGAAATGAATTACGTAGAAATTTAATCCAACGTGCATATATATATATATATATATATATATATATATATATATATATATATATATACATTGAAATGTTGTGTTTAAACACATTCAAGGAGTTATCGAATGGATCAATTTCAGAGAAATCCTTATTGTAGCTATTGAGACGTGGCGTAAGGAAGTTGTTATACGTGTAGTGTTTGCGACACATCGGTGGCGGAAATAAGCTAACGATGCGAGAGGAACGGACCGGAAGTCGGACCTTACAGACAAATTTCATTTTGGACAACAAATGTGGTGAATCTATTTTTTTATTGAGTAATTTGTAAAGTGTAACTACATCAAAAAGTACGCGGGGACCTTCTAACGAACGCACATGGTATTTCGTAAGCAAGTCTTCATAAGAGTTATGGGAGTGGTGTGGTGACAACGATAGTTGAGTATTATCAGGAAGTACTTGTGTATTTTTTCAACGCGATTTATGTGAGATGTATGAGAACGGCTCCATGCTACACAGGCAAACTCTAGAATTGACCGAACACAACTAAAATATAAAATTTTAGGCATTTGAATGTTTTGGAAAGTTTTGGTGATTCTTGCTATGAAACCTATCCTATATGCCTTTTTAGTTATATATCTATATGTGAATTAAATGAAAGTTTATCATCGATACGGACACCTAAATCTTGAACATTATTTACCCGTCTTAAGTTTATATTGTTCATATCGTAAAGGTGTAACATAGCATGAGTTTTGCGGGTGTAAGTGGTAGCGCAACATCTATGGGCATTGAGAAATAATTGATTATCTTAGGAATATGTACACAAGGAATGAATAATAGAATACTTTGCAGGATCTCATAATCTTCAGATTTATTTATAACTCTAATTAGTTTAGTGTCATCTGCATAAAGGAAATGTTGTGTCACTTAAAGCATTACCAATGTCATTGACGTAGATTGTAAACAAAACAGGGCCCAAATGGGACCCCTGGGGTATTCTGGATGGTATAGGTAGATAAGTTGAGCAGTGACCTTTAAGATAGACCGCCTGAGTGCGGTTACGTATACAGGACTCCATCCATCTAAGTAGATTATCACGAATGCCCATCTTTGCAAGTTTCACAATTAGCAAGTCATGATTTATGTTATCGAAAGCTTCTGAAAAGTCGGTGTAGACAACATCCACCTGATCATTGAGATCCATGGCTTTCACTATGTAGTTGGTAAAGGTCAACATGTTAGATTGAACTGCTGCGCTGTTTCACAAAGCCGTGTTGAGTAGCCGAGATGTGTCGTTGGAGATAATACGCTAATTGCGATGTAACAATTAACCGAAAATACTCAGTTTTGATATTCGGCTATAATCTTTGATATTATCTTTTATATTATTCTTAGGAATAAGAGCAATAAGTGCTCTTTTCCAGATAATATGGAAAATACCTGTAGAAAGAGACAAATTGTATATAATAGATATGTTTGAGTGGTTCTTGTGCACATTTAGAGATAATATTGTATGTAGACCATCAGGCCCAGCGAGTTTATGAATGTTTACATGTTTTAATTCGTTAAACATAATTTTGTCGTTAATGTTATTAAAAATAAGAAAATACTCCATGAGAATACAATAATTAGTAGTGAGAGATTTATTATCATAATGGGGTGTTTCAACAAACATCGATTGGAAATAACTATTAACACTTTCGCAGATATCCTCACATTTCCCCTCAACGGGTCCCGCCTTGTCGTGACGGTGAGACTTAGTAACCATGGCACAGACACACGGTGAAGCGAAGTAGAAATCCAGGTTCGAGCAAAGGTTGGATAACTAGAGCTCACCAGAGCGGCCGGGGTCTGCAGGGACGGCTTTATGCTGCCCTTTGCGGCCAGACTGCAGGGGCGGTTTTATACTGCTCCTTGCAGGCGAGGTGGAGTCGCGGAAGTGACCAAACGGTGTCGCACCGGCGTTGCGGCGGCGATGAGCCCACGGGGGAAGAGAAGTGTCGGTATTGTGATGCGCCGTTCTCCCTATCCTCCGCGGCCGTTAACGGGTGGCGGCGGACCCAATATCTCTCCGCCGTAGGGAGCCGGGAGAGGTTTTATCCCGTGGCTCCCATGGCCTCTAGGCGACTGGGCAGGAAGCCTAGAAGGGGGAGAGCTGCATGTTCCGGCGCACCCTGGAAAGGGAGGGTTCATTCCTCCCTCCCGAGGTGGGGCTGCGAAAGCGGCCAGTGCCGGCAGGGTCTCCGTTGCGAGCGAAAGTGTTCCCGTGACCCTGCCATCAGGCGATGAGGCGGGACATCGTAGGAGTTTTAGTAGGTGCAAGTCCGACATAATCCGTCCTTGCCCCCGCGAGGACGAGTATGCGTAGGCATTTCCCCCACGTAAAAGAAAAGAAGAGGTATCCTCACATTTAGATTAAGTTGATTGCTCTTTTACATAAATCCCAAAAAGGTAAACTTCTTAAGCGTTTTGTCCGGCATCTCAGAGAACTCGTGACCTGACTTTGTTAAACAACAAACGGAACTTACTCTGAGTTTCATTACACCTCTTAACCTGTTTTAATTTAAACCTAACTACTTAAACGATTTCCGGTAGTACATTACGATTGATAAATACTTGATTAATAAACACTTAACAAATATGCTGATTTAAATATCGTTTAGCATTAAACAGATTGACCCAGATACATCCGCATGAGAAGCAGTCGACAGGCGCAACAGTGTAGCGATGAAAGGTCGATGCGCCGTGACCCGCGACCAGATCGCATTTTTGTCGTGGCTGCTCCTCCGCTGATGGATGAGGGCATCGAGGAACCGCTCGACTGTAAACAATCGGCCTAATATCAATCATGAACATCATACAGCCGCACGGAGCGGAGTTTGGGAGCAATAAAAACTGAGTACGACAATGTGCATATGCACAAAATAAATATGCTTACTAATGTAATAAATGAAACAAATAGGAACAAAAAATGTAAATTGGAAAACTAGAAATTAAATAAATCTGTCTGTTTGATCGGTTTTTTTAGTTAGCAATTCCATTCGTTGATATCCTTCCAAGCTACGGAAGAGAGTGAGGACTCACATCTTTCATCAGAAAAATTCTCATTTTGGCTTTCAAGCGTTGGATTTTCGTCCTCATCACCATGAGGCGCCCTCTTCAAACTGAAGTTTGGCGGCAGATTGAAAAAACTGATCCGGTTCACAGATTTTCTTTTTTTCTTAGATTCAGTGAATTTCAAATAATTACTTTCAACGTTAACCCCTCTCGCAGTCTCTTATTCATCTTCTGTCCGTTCATTTACTGAATGACAGGACTCGAAACTTTAACCACCGTTCCAGTAATGTTTTCTATATTTCTGAATTCTTAAGGAAACGTGCCCAGAAGCAATCAACACTAATATTGAAAATAAAGAAGCTACAATTAGTTTTATCGAAGCACCTGCTGTTGGCCATCTTAAAGAAGAAACACGAAAAGCTGTTCAGCAAACGTATCCTTGCTGTTCACAATGAAGAAGCGATAAATGTTTGAGGGGTGAGAAACAATGTTGTAGTAAATATTGTTGATATAAGAACTATAACAAGACTATCTGTTTAAACTACGTGCACCACATTCTAGGTGACCTAACTTTATAAATCTAAACCAGATACTTAAAAACGTGTCCTTGTTAAATTCACTTAATATATTTCCGGTGTAATGGGTACAGGTTTAAATCTCGGACACGATTAGATGTTGTCCGGACAACAAAAGGCAAATAGTTATTTCGAATACATAGTTACATTTTGTTATCATTACCTTGATTTTTTATCGAATCGCAGTTAAACCGCACAAGTTAAACAAGTTTTTGCAAAAAGCTTATTAATATCAATATCAATATAAATGTTTACATTACTTTGTACTGTGTGAACGAATAGTACGTCTTTGAATTTCGTCTTCAATGAAATATAATGCAGTTCGTAGTTTAACCGACTGATAAATCTCATCGGATACTGATCTCTAGTACCAAACACCACAGTTTGAAACCTAGACTTCTGCTGCGCCAGCGGACACATGACGCTTCTCAATAAACCTTCGTTTACATACAATTTATAAAATTCTAATGAATTACTTATACAATATTACTTATACACCTGTCCATGCTAGCAGGATCTCCTACCTGGAGATCCTCCAAGAAAGTACTGTAAAGCCTAGTGTTAGCCTTCAAATATTCACGTTTCAACATCAGCGTGGTTCTGTTCGGGTAGTACCTTAGCTCGTGGTAGTGTTCACAGGGACACTAGCACAATATTGCGCTGTGTTAATAAAGCGTTTAAAGCACTAAAATATTAATACCTACAGGAGTGTAACACAGGACGAATGTAACACAAAGATAACGCTAAGGACGTTCCTATAGGAGAACGTGGCGGCGGTGCGCCGGCGCATCTGTCAAATCTATTCGTTTTACTTGAAAATAATTCCTATTTAACAAAAGTCAATTATGTATGTAAAAGGATTATAGATAAGAAAAGGACATAATGATACTCCTTGACAACAAAATATAGTAATAGTGAGAAATATTAAGAAAAGCAAGTTATAAAGAAAATTACCGAAATGCAAAATATTCTTCAGTTTTTTTACTTACCCTTTTATTTACTAATAAAAAAAAGTTATACCTTTATATTATCGTGTTTCTACTGTCGGCTTCGCTCGCCCAACACCGGAAGGTCAGTGAACTATTGTCACGCTGTGTGATGTCACCGCTAAATATTTGCATTAATAAAGAACCGAAAACAAAAACGGCCAAGGGCGAGTTTGCAAATACGCGGCTTGCCGCTGCTTGTTATATTGCTTTAGTGACTCTTCAGCGGCAGCTGGAGCAGCGTGTGCTGGACTGTGAGAGAGACACTCGACACGGACAAATTGTCGCAGGAAATAACAGTGTAACAATTCTTCCTTATGTATTTTTCCTCTTGGCTTTTCGATTGTTACATTTGTTTTTCATCATACACTCATACATATTATTGCCATGACGTTGTCTTAATAACTTTAAGTGAGGAGACTGGCAGTAACTTCACTTGGTGGTAAGTAAAATTGTCATAAAAATCATGAAAACAAAAACTGTTACATTCTTGTTAATACCGCTATTACAAAAAATAGCGGTGTTAACTAGAATGATGTTGAATGGTGTGATGTTAGGGCTCAGGTCCAGCCGGCGGGTACCTAGCTCCCAAACGATCTGATGGATAATTTCAAAGTTTAAATTTTTTTATTTATTATGTATCGTTATTCTGTCTAACCTATTGGTTATGTAAATAATAAAAATAGAGTTTTGTTATGTACTATAAAAAATCTGTTACATATACATGTAATAATTAGTAATTAGTAATTGATAATGGTATATTGGACATAGTTAAATTTAACATGTATTTGACATAGTTTATTAGTCCAATATTTGATGAGCAAGAAAATGACCGTTTGGTAAAATAGTCTGTAGTCACTCCACCGTTATACGCAGCTGAACGTAGATCGCTCCCAACTGGTTTACAACGGAACGGGTCCGACGCTTTAGGGATTCAGCCCCTGCGATCTTCACCAGGTCATTGATTCATCTAACAAGCGTGCCATTACGTGATATCCCCTCCAGTATCTTTCTAGCCGTCTGATCATCGTACTACGTGATCCTCTCGTACTAGACAGTACCGATAATATAAAATGTACTTAATTTTAAAAAGGTATTAAAAAAACCTATAAATAATGATTCTGATATAGAACGGTGTTTACACGAGACCGCCGGAGCCTCAGGTATGGTGCGAGTGTACATAAACATCAAAAGAAAGATATTTACATACTTAACAGACGTGGACATTAAATAGTTTATGAACGCAAAACTCCTCGGCGGCAGGAGTGGAGCAGTCTACTTGTGTGCCAACTGAACAAGCTGATTTGTATACTCAACTGCTTGAACGGGTGGCTGTCGATAGCTACAGTATGCATATATATATATAAGCATGACGTCGCCGCTCGGTGCTGTGTTCAAACGTGACTGAGCTGCTTATCGGCACACTTGCAGCAATCGAACTGCTTGCCTACTTGCAAACTACACATTAACCAACGAGTCTGTTATCTGGCAGCCGATTGGCAACGTTTCAGGGTATTGTTATCAGCGAATGGGGAGGGATACTTGTGAAACAAACACCGAACCATCTGGTTTCGGACAATGTGAGGGCGTGTTTCACAGTACAGGATGTTTACCTGGGAACTATACTATAAAAATCAATGAAAACATTTTACCATCTGTTCATGCTCCTAAAAAACTACCATTCACGATTAAAGACAAAGTAAGAAGAAATGGAAAAACTAGGCGTCAAAGCGAAAATAGAAGGGCTATCAGGCAGGGTCAGCAGCATTGCTGTTATCGAAAAACCTAATGGCGATCTACGTTCTGCTTAGATCCTAAGGAAATGAAAGGCCATAATACTTCAAGCTACCCACTCTAGATGAAATAGTTTCAAATTTGTCAGGCGCTAAATATTTCAGTATTTTGGATGCAGCTTCAGGATTTTGGCAGGTGGCGAGGTGATGACATTTAATACGCTATTTGGACGCTATAAGTTCTTAAGGTTGCCATTTGGGATTTGCTCAGCGCCTGAAGTGTTTCATAAAAAGGTATTTGAGAATATTGATGACCTAGAGGTGTGTTTATATGTACATAGATGAAAGGTTCAAATTTGTGTTAGATAAGTGCAGGAGAGATAACTATAAAGTCAACAAAAATAATAAGTAATATTTGGGGCACAAGTTAACAAGTAATGAGCTATGTCCGGATGATACACATATTACGGCAATAAAGAATATACCAAAACCAGAGAATAAAAATGACGTTAAGAGGTTATTGGGACTAATTACCTAGGTGGGCTCATTCATTGCAAGTTCGTTAGAAAAAACTATATGATTAAGGGAATAATTAAAAAAAGAAACGAAGTGGCATTGGAACAACCAACACGACAAATATTTAGAAGTAATAAGAGAGTACTTGTGAAAACCTCCAGCGTTACAATATCATGACATTTCACCGATCATTGCATCCGGTGATGCAAGCAAGAGCGGCTTGGGTGCGTGCCTGGTGCAAAACGGAAAACCGGCGTACTGCAGGTCCAAAGCGTTGACAAAGGCGGGGCAGCGATGCGCTCAAATAGAGAAAGAACTATCTGCATGCCTGTGTTCTTGCATGTGCAACATTTCACGCTTACGTTTACGGAAGAACGGATATTGTTATTGAGACTGATCACAAACCTCTGATAAGCATATTGGAGAAACCAATAGGAGATACCACGTCGCGCCTACAACGGATGCTATTAAGGTTTTTTTTAATCCTTCCCCTGCGTGTTTTGGGTCAGGGCCGTTGTCTACCTTTCACTTAACATCATTTTGTATAAATTTCCTTTCTCATTCTCCTCCTTCGTACTTTCTTTTTTTCCATCCTCTACTTATCTATCATACCATTCCATTTTTCTCCTTACATTCTCCATCCTATTTCCTTCTTGCATGCATCCTCTGATTGAAGTGGAGACTGCCTCTTTATTATTCCTGGAGGAGGCGGGAGAACCTGAAACAATCATCCACTGTAGCATAGTTTCTCGATGATCATCATTACTCTTGCTACTTTTCCTGTTAACTTTACATTATATTAAATTAGATCTACATTTTCCTTACAACTAAATTACAATTAAATTTACTTTATCACAGTTTTGTTTTATTTGCTTCAATTAAATTACATCATACGTTACTACTATTTAAATTTTCGTTCCGGTTTATTATTTTTCCAATAACTCGCCTGCAATACTCCAGGAATGTGGCACGACTTCCGTCTTCACCCATCAGAGAGGCGATGACTCCAGCTTCTATCTTCTTCCCAATCTCCACTTCACACTCTGCATGATGCAACCGCACGAAACTCGTTGCCGTCCATGGGCAAAGTTGGGCGTGGATCTATTTCAAATAAAGGGAGAAGATTATTTAGTATTGATCGATTACTGCAGTAAATTCTTTGAAACAGCGAAGTTACAACGTACTAGTTCAGCGACCATGATGACTGTTCTAAAAAACATTTTCAGCGGAGAGGGAATTCCTAATGTTAACGTGTGGGTGTGGGCTGCAGCTCGCGGCGGGGAGGTTTCCGAAGTTTGCGTGGGAGTGGAATTTTAAACATACTCGTATAACATCATCACCTAGATACCAACAACCAAACGGGCAACCGAACGAACGATACAAACGGTGGAAAATATAATAAAGAAGAGCAAGGAAGACGTCGTGGCCGTGGTGAAGTTTGGCAGCGCTGGAATACTTAAATACACCTCTGGAAAAAGATCTGGCGGCACCGGAAGAGCTGTTGCCAAGTAGAAAACTCAGAAGCATTTTACCGAAATCTGATTATAATTTAAAATCTAAAATACAAAAAAATATTCATGATAAGTTAATTTTCAGACAAAACAAGCAACAGTTCCATTACCACCAGCACGAGAAAAACCTGCAGGAATTAAAGATTGGACTAAAAGTTAAAAATCTCGTTAGATGTAAGCAAAAGAACTTTTACTGCTTTGCGACTGCAATTACTTTATTTATTTCTTCTAACTTATCTTAGCCGTAAACAGTGAGTGCAGTTAGTGTAGTGTAGTGTAGTGTAGTGTAGTGTAGTGTAGTGTAGTGTTCTTACGTAGTTAAGTTAGGAAACAGTACAATTATTACAAGAAGTAGACGTCATATTATAAAATATTCACCACAACGGCTTTTTTTTTGTTTAATATGGGGGAAAAGCCTGCGCATGCCCGTTCTTGCGGGGGCAAGGACAGGTTATGTCGGACTTGCACCGACTAAAACCCCCACGATGTTCCAACTCGTCACTCAAGGTGGGGTCAAAGGAATGCTTTCGCACACATCCGCGACCCCGCTAGTGCTGGCCGCATGACGCAGCCCTGCCTCGGGAGGGAGGAAAGAATTTTTCCTGTCCACCCCTGTGGGTACACGCTGGAACACATAGCGCGCCCCCTTCTCAACCTCTTGCAGTCGCGCGGGAAACGGACTCCCTCGAACCCGTCACCCAGGGGCCACGGGAACCAAGAAAAAATACTTTCGCAACTGCCTGCGGCGGATCTGATCTTGGGCCCACCGCCACCCGTTATACGGCCGCGAAGGATAGAGAGAGCGGCGCATCGCAATACCAACACTCCTCATCCACCGCGGCCCCACCGCCGCCGCATCCATGGTACGACACCGTTTGGTCGCAGAGAGCACTCCCTCCGCGACTCTGCCTCGGCTGCAGAGGGCAGTACAAAACCGCCCCTGCAGCCCACCAGCACGCATCCGAGGTGAGCTTCATGGTGAAGCACCGCAGCTCTAACCTGAAACGGCCGCCTTGAGCCGGCCCTACACCTCGGAACGGCCGGGTAGGCTTCTCTTCGCTTTACCGTGGGCGACCCAGCCACGGCTACTGAGCCCCTCCGCCACGACAAGGCGGGAACCTGTTGGGGGACCACAACGGCTGGACCCATCGCAATACAGGTTTGATTATTACGATGACATTAAATGTACGGACAACAATAATTATTGTGTCACACGTTTTGGCAGGACAGTGCAACCGCCGGATATAATACACGCACCTGTGTGTGAGACAATGGTTGCCTGGCAGCGACTTCCAAGAAGTCGACGTAGAAGAAATTATTTTTTTAAAAAAAACTTATATTAACTTAGTTACATTCTTACGAAGTAATTTTTCTTTTTCTGTTGGGAAAAAGAAGTAGCCATGTTTTTTCTTATTATATTATTTTTAACGTAGTTCTTTAAGTATCCTTAAGAAGGAAGATGTAAGGAGATATTGAGCAAGGAGCTCGGATATAGAGGTTGTCACTAGGACATTTTGCTAACTTGACAACATGAAGCTGGTAATTTTAATTTTATTGGATAAAAATAGCTGCGGGTAGCATTCTGTTGCTGGTTTTACGTTTTAGCCAGTGGTAGGTCTCTGTTGTCGGAGACTGCCTAGGTAAGTAACACTGCAGAGCTTATTTCTGCCGTAAAATAGTAGTGTGCAAACATTACTGTGTTCCGGTTAAAAGCATGCTGTAGCTAGTGTAATTACTGGGGTAATGAGACTCAACATCTTGTCTAAGGCGGCGAACACGAATATGATGCAGTATACATCATCTTAACAAACACCACATTGCTATAGACGAGCGTATCACTTACTATCAGGTGAACGTCCGCTCGTCTCTTCGCTTAAATGAATAAAATAAACATAGAGGTGACACTAACCTTCTCTAGTGATAAAATCCACAAAGCGCCAAAGCTGTTCAGACTACAGTAGTGCCAAATGTCTGAAGTTTGTTGAAATTCTGGTGTACCTCTACCGTTGTGCTGCAGCGGAAGTTCATGCGATGCGCGATTTCCTCGCAAAGGTTCCGCTGCCACCGCGATATATCGAAAAACGAATAGAGCTGCTGATCGCTTGCGTCGTTATCTCGCTTCGTACATCTTATCGCTTACGTTATTCACATAATATTTATACAATTACTATCAAAATATTTGAAGCTACAAATGCTAATGTTATTAAGATGGAGAAACTTCAGCAGAACGGCAGCGGTCGACGTGGTGCGCTGACGTCGCAGCACTCAGTTCAAACTCATCGCGTATTTCATCGTTTAAAATCTTGTTTTGTTTAGAGAACAAAAAAAATAGTAAGCGATCTCAATGCCACGTAATAATAAGTGTAATCTGCTAGTCGACGGATATAAAGGTTAATCATCGTTTTATCCATCACTTCATTACCGGTTTTATAAATAATACTAGAGTAAAGAGGTTGTTTCCAAGATGTAAGAAACGGAACACATCTGGAACAACACAATTGTCAACAGCTCCGGTACCCCCCGCGGCAGCAACCCTCGCCACATCACGAGTACCAACGCGTTGGCTACGTACACGTGTAATCTCCAATCGTATGCGTCTCGTAATTAACTCCTTTGTCTAAATATATATAAACGTTACAATGTTACAGTGTCATTGACCTTAATTGCAGTAACTTAGTAGTGTCTGTAACATGTCTCAGCAATAAGCCCATTTTTCGTTTCGATCTCGTAACTGTTGGTTTGCTTAGACGGCTTACGGTGAGATTACGGCTCTGCTGGCTTAGGTGTTATTTATTTAATAAATGTTATATTAACGTTTATCTCCCGCACCAAGACTATTAACGGTTGTTCGGTAGGCACAGCGGCCATTAATAAACAACTACGTCTATATACGGAAACGGATGGCAGCCATCCAACCAGTACGGCGAGCGTACATATTAACATATTGCTTTAAACATAAACAGTTGTTTGATAACACGATAAAAGTGTACGCGTGTTATCACTCGATTGTTAGAATTTATCTACAAGTGCTTTCCAAGGAAGTTACTACTGTATTTGCATCATTGCGAGTGGATCACAGGGACCTCGCGGCTACATTCAGGAATTATGAAATGATACATTTATGGAGGCTGTATCACAAATATAGTGCAATGCGGCAAAAGTTGCAGTGACATAGTTTGTAACTGTGAAGAACTGCCGTGATTAAACAGAACGGACAAACGCTGAATGTGATCGGGGACCATGTCATGCGCCGGAAGGAAACCGACTCCGTTCCTCAAGCAAGTGAGTGTGGTACAAGTTTTCAATAACTTACATTACAGTATTAAATTAAACGCAATATTTTCCTATGGTGAAGATATAACTGTTTGTAGCTCAAAACTATAACTAATGTTTCAGTGTTTCGTCACTGGTGCAGTGTGCAGCAACATCGCGGGCCATGGCTGCATCATCGGCTTTCCGGCAGTGCTTCTGCCTCAGCTGAAAGAGGCTAACTCGGAGATAATCCTCACTGAAGAGGAAGGCTCCTGGATAGGTATAAGTCCACAATAATGTAATAAAATGATACAAGCGTTTTAACAATCACCCATGTTACTGTTTTTAATGTGCACCTGAGTGATCGTCGATATTCTTTATGACAGCGTCGGTGCTGGGCATAACCATACTGGTGGGCAACTTCATGACGCCGCCGCTGATGGAGCACCGCGGCAGGAGGGCGGCGCACTTAGCAGTCACGCTGCCGATCATCGCCGGCTGGCTCACCACCATATTCGCACAAAGCTTTGAGGTAACACAGAAATTACCAGTAACAATAACAATGTACAGTAACTCAACTTATACGGCAGATAAACTAAGTGATTACTTTACGCATGTGTAAATGAAACTTCTTCTACAATTATAAGAAAAAACCTGCATCACGCAATATAATTGCCGAACGAGCGACCGATGTGGGATGTTTGGGGGAGGCCTGTGTCCAGCAGTGGAAATCTATCGGCTGATGATGATGATCTCAAAATAACTAACGTAACTTTAGTAATTTGTAGAACAATATTTCTATTTCCTGTGCTTTCATTTACTTTGTAGTCCCCTTTTATGTCAAAGTGCTACAACAATGTGCAAAGTGGACTACATCCACTGCACGAAATTAAAACTTGGTATCTTTTGACTTCAGGCATTATTAATAGGAAGAGTTCTACAAGGATTATCGTTTGGAATGATCCTGCCGCTGGGATCTGTGCTGGTGGGGGAATACACTAGTCCTAAAAACCGAGGCGCGTTCCTCATGACGGTTTCTTGGGCACAAGCTTTTGGTATATTTTTCGTTCACTTAGTCGGTTCACTGCTTAGCTGGAGGAAAACTGGAATGATCTGCATATTCTTTTCTTTCGCAAGTCTATTGATGATTATTTATTCTCCGGAATCACCGAGCTGGTTAGCGGCTAAAGGGAATTATGGCCGATGTGAGAAAGTATTTAGATGGTTAAGGGGTGACGAAGAAGAAGACGAGTTAGAGAAAATGATACAGATGAGAATTGTTACAGAAAATACAGTAACAACAAGAAATACAAAGACGTTCAGTAGAGTAATAGAACTAATTAAAAAGAGAGAGTTCATTATACCTATAATTCTAATGATCCACGCTAATGCCATGATGCAGTTCGCTGGCGGAGCAACCATGGCGGCATATTCCACTACAATAATTAGTTTGATCATGGGGCCGAAAGCCAGCGCACATTTTTGGATGGTCGCTTTGGACGCACAGAGGTTGATATCGAACACTGTCGCCGTGTATGTGATCGACAAAATGAAGAGAAGAACAATGATGTTCCTCACCGGCGGCCTCTGCGTGCTCAGCCACATCGCAATAG
This sequence comes from Ornithoptera priamus, assembly GCA_029034505.1. Lineage (NCBI taxonomy): Eukaryota > Metazoa > Arthropoda > Insecta > Lepidoptera > Papilionidae > Ornithoptera > Ornithoptera priamus. The sequence continues at coordinate 400,581 of JARDWD010000500.1, read as the reverse complement.
CCGGTTACGTTCACGCCAAAGTTAACAATTTGCTAGCTTACGACTCCGTGTGGATACCAGCTCTTCTGATCAATTTACAATTCTTCACGGTAGCCACTGGCATGGTGCCGTTACCCAACGTCATTGCAGGAGAAGTGTTCCCGTTGGAGTACAGAGGTGCGGGCGGGAGTATCAGTGTCGTCTCCATCGCAGCGTTTCTCTTTGTTACTCTCAAAACATTTCCAGGACTCGTCGGCTCTATACAATTGCAGGGGACATATTTAGTCTACGCTGCAGTACTGACTTACAATTTGATCGTAATATGGTATCTGTTGCCAGAGACAAAAGGTAAGACTCTTCAAGAAATTGAGGATGAGTTCAAAGCAACAAAGCACCAAGATGGAAATGCTACGGGTGAAACGTGTGGTGTGAACGGAACTGTTGATAGTGAAATGGTAGAAGACAGTAAAGTTAGCGAAACTGAAGCACTTCGTAGTAAGGAAGGTGTGTAAGACAAATAAACCAACACGATTGTAATTCCAATTAGATTGCATTTCCAAGTTACCTTGTAATATCAAGTAAAGGATTATCAAGAATATTTCATTTCCTAGATTATCGTCACCTAGTCCATATATCCCCCCACGTCATTGTTGTGCAGGGAAAGAGAGTATTATACGTAAAATCTATCAAGCGCTTAAGTTACCTCGTGTTACATTCATGTTATTTATTTTATTAAATGCAACAAACTTTCTCGTGTTTTTGTTTATAATTTCGGTCATAGAAAAAATAATATTTAGAATAAGATGTAACCCGCTCTGATGATGAAGGTGGAAGTTATTTGTGGTAATGAACATAAACAGATTTCTCTTTATTCTGATGATGTAAGCGCTTGAAAGCCACAGCTTATCTGATACTGGACTACTACCGGGTGCACGGCCTGTTTTTAAAAAGTATACCACATGGAGTGTAGTTGTTTCGGATAACTACACTCCATGTGTACATTCCGGCGGATTTTCGTATTGTCTGGATTATTGTTTTCTGGCAAATCTACTCGGTCATCGAAGACGGGCTCTGGTGCTTTCTCCGACCACCTTCGCCAGTATCGGAAACTCGGCGGTGAGGACCGTCCCTGTTCGCGGGTGTAGCTCGTGTACGAGGCGTGTGTGCAGCTGAAGCGCCGCCTTCTAAAGCGAGGGCGGCGTGAAACAAGTTCTTTATGGGAGAGATGTTATATGATGTTAAGTTCTTCTCAGCAGATACCGTTTACGTAGGCGCCACAATGTCGTTTTCTGCCACCACGCAGCAGGTTATAAACTCTACTACTTCCAATATATTTTGTAACGAGTGAAAATATTTTAATAACATTATTTAGATGGCAAGCGCATCCAATGCCAATTTCAACGCACTCTTGAGTAAATTAAACTACCTCCCAACGGCCACACGTTCCGCGCGTTCAGCGATAATCTGATAGTTTACTACCGATGCAGATCTCTGTCGGTTATATAGATAAATTTACAAAGTTATCGGTGTGTAGCAATGAAATCTGAAATCGATAAGCGACGCCGACCCGAGCCCCCGGCGGCCGGCGGCCGGCGGCCGGCAGTCCCGCGCGCTGCGGCTGCGCACCGCGATGTCAGCGGCCCGCGATACGTTCTCGTGTACATAATTTGCAACGATGCCGACCGCAACAAAACTTTCGCCGTTTTTAAAACAGGTGAGTAAGGAACATGTTGCGGCGGCGGTAAATATGTGTATCTACATGAACACAGGGAATTTGTAAAATCGCCAAGTACGGACTGTTCACGTTTCGCTAATTACATTTACCCAACTTGATCAATCCTCTTAGCTCACTGAACTCATTAAAATACTTTATCATAATGCTTTTTATAGTATCATTGAAGAACAACGACATCGTGTCTAAAACACTAAATAATAAATACAATGAAAAGTAATTGTTTAGTTAGATGCCCCTGTGGCGTAGCGGCTAACCCGTTGCCTAGTTCGAACCGGGACTCGTGCAGTTGGCGAAGTTCGTACAGCAACTCGGTACTTTTGAACCGTTTACATCAGACTAACCATAACCTTCATTAGGCCAGTCGGTATAACACCACCTCTGTGTTGTGCCATGCGATCCGAAACTATTCTAATCGAGTACGCTTCTTCATCCTTTTCAATATGTTTGTGTCACCTATCATCAAATAAAGTAGAGATCGTGTGAGCTAGCATATATAAAAACATATATTTTGTTTAAGTTTAACGATCTCAAGTACATTAGCGTTAAAACACTTGAAGCTATAGCATTGGTACGTATTATCTCAAGATATCTTTATACGGTTTTTACATTTTATTGAACTTTTATTGCCGGTTAATCCAACAGAAAATTTAGGGAACGGATTATTCATGATTATACCATTTCAAAAGGAAATTATACTCCATTGGCTCTCTCTCGCAAAGGGAGTCAAGGCCCCGAGGCTACTCAACTACTCCGTTAATCAAAACGTAATAAATGTGTTTAATTTGTTTAAATTATAAACAATGATTAGTTATTTAAAGTATTGTGCGTCGCCAAGAGACGCGAAAGTCCATTGCTGTAAGTTAATGTGTTTTAACTTGTTTGCCCATTATTTATTTATTTCAATTTTATCAATTATATTATTATCTATAAATTAGTAACATTGTGTACCATTCCCACGCGTATTAAGTGGTTCAGCAAGTTACCAAATGCTTTGTAATGTCGGTGTATCTGAATACTTTGTATATTCTTGTTGCTTTGGTATTTTGACGAATTTTATCTAACATGTGAACTTCGTGAGTTATCACCGATTCGTATCTCTGACGCATGCGCGGCAGCTCGTGACGGAGCGACCACTGCGCGACTTAGTGATCAACTCACTGGTCCTAGCATGCTCCAAACTTGTCTGCGGGAACAATATCGTAGAGGATTTTATAGGGGACCCTTAAATTAGACTCCAGGCGTTAGTTTGAGCACACTGGGATCCCGCTTGAGTAGTTTAGACACTAATATTGTCGATCTGACGCCACAGTTCTCCTTTTTCCGGAAATGAGTGCATCTCAGGACGAAGTTATTGGTGACTTAACATCATTAGGCCGTTATCGGTAAAAAAAATATTATAATATTTATTGACTCAACAGTTTTCGGTAACAACAACCTACTCGCTAGATGTCGCATCTTACTACGGCAAATGTGGAAACCGAGTGAGTGGAGCAATAATGGCTTTCCCCAGAGTTACGTAACGGCGGCGGTATGCATCAACGTCATCTGCCACGGATGCGTGATGGGGTTCCCGGCGGTGCTACTGCCACAGCTGCGGCAACCCGGCGCCGCCCTCTCGCTGTCCAAAGACGCAGAATCTTGGATAGGTGAGCTGCGCTACAACAGTTCATCAATATGTATAAAATAATACTCGTACATAGTACTGATATAATTAACGCCACAATGAAGTATAGGATTTGTATTAACATGAGAGCGGCTTCATCATTGTGTCATGATCTTAGATCACTTCGACATTTCCAAATGTATATATATATATATATATATGAGACACATGAATCGATGTGTCGGGAATCATAATAAATTAGAAATTTAAAGAAGGTTATTTCGTATATACTCCATTTATTTCGATCCAAATGAGCTCATGCGCTTACCGTGATCTACTTTTGGTCGCTAGGCGCCTTTTTTGAAACAATGTACATTATTTGTTTTAAAAATGTTATTTCTGATCACAGCGTCGGTGCATACAATAAGCATGTTGGCGGGATACTTCCTAACTCCTCCCATCATGGAGCGGCTGGGGCGAAAGGTAGCGCAATACACCGTCAGCATTCCGTTCCTAATTGGCTGGTTCGTCACCGTCATGGCAACCAATGTTCAAGTGAGTTATATCACCAATTTAACACAGCGGTGACCCTTTCAACTATATTTTATCTAAAACTTCACGAAAACATTTTGAGACAAATCTATTAACTATATTTTCAGGCCCTCATAATAGGCAGGATGCTTCAAGGTATCTCTAGTGGCCTCCTCACAACTCTCCGCTCGGTGGTGATTGGCGAATACAGCAGTCCACGAAACCGAGGAGCTTTTCTCACTATCATATCGCTTGCCCAAGCTTTTGGTATATTCTTCGTTCACCTCATTGGGTCCCTACTCAGCTGGCAAATGACTGCACTCATATGCGCTTTCTTTGCGTACACCAGTTTTATCATGACAATGTTTATACCCGAATCGCCAAGTTGGCTGGTGGCAAAAGGGAAATACGATGAGTGTAGAAATGTTTTCAAATGGTTACGTGGAAACGCTGAAAATGAAGAACTAGAAGAAATGATAAACGCCAGGGTTGCGTATGAAAAAACAATTATAGGAAAGAGCACCTTAAAAACTAATCGTTTGGAGAAGATGTGGGACACTGTGTGCAAGAAAGAGTTTTACAAACCCATCATTTTGATGATACATGGCAACATATTGATGCAATTTTCTGGGGGGACGACGATGGCTTCTTATTCCACTGTGATAATTGGTCTATTGATGGGGCCGAATGTCAATGCGCACTTTTGGATGGTATTCTTGGATACACAGAGGATTATCTCGAATAGTATTGCTGTGTATGTGATAAACAGAACGAAGAGGAGAACAATGACGTTCTCCACAGGCGCTCTGTGCGTCATCAGTCATTTAGCGATAGCAGCTTACGTATACGCCAGGAACGAGGGCGTGTTCGTGTACGATGCCCTGTGGCTGCCCGCGCTGTTAATCAACATTCACTTCTTCACGGTCGCCGTAGGCATGGTTCCTATGCCGAACGTGATAGCTGGGGAGGTGTTCCCTTTGGAGCACAGGAGTTTATGTGGGAGCATCAGTTTAACCACGGGCGGAAGTTTTATGTTCGTTGCACTCAAAACTTTTCCTCGGCTCATCGACTCGATGGGTTTGGACGGTACATACCTGTTATACGCCATCATCGTCACGTACAATCTAGCAATCATGTGGATTCTTTTACCTGAGACAAAGGGCAAAACTTTGCAGCAGATCGAAGATGAGTTCAGAGGTCGGCCGCTCCGTCCCGAAGAAGCAGAGGCAAGGCGGTCGCTGCAGACTGACCCAGTGGAAGTGTACAAGAGTAAACTCTCGTTGAGAAGAGTAAGCAGCGTTGTGCTATAATTCTTCTTCTTCTTGTGCCCCTGCAGCTATTGAAGATTGAACACCAGTTCTACGAACCCTATTTTGTTGCGCGCTAATTGGATCAGCTGCGCGGCGCTCCTGATATTATTCCACTCCTTTATGTCGTCCAGCCATGATTTCTTGTGGTACAATACTAGTGACTTATTGTTTTGGTCAAACAATTCATTTTTGATCATTATTTAATGCATTATATTTTATACGTATGCATGTAATTGACTTGAGAACTAAATCCATAGCGTCCCTATTGAATCAATCTTGCTGATAAAAACGAGTAAATTTTTTGACAAAACAACATTATTGTGCAGTATTTCAATGCAATTGTAAGGGTAGGTAATTTGCTGTAGTACCCGTACGTCGTTGTCCTTCGTTCCGAGCGGGCGAGGTCTCGGCACTCAAACGTCCGGGCGTCTCGTTTGAACTAAAGATCTTCACTTTTACAGACTGGTAGCCGTTTATTACGCATAATTAGAACATCGTCTTTTCACCCAGGGACCCTGTGCTAATTACCAAATGTTGATAGAATTGTATGCTGTCAACATATACAATGTCGCATTTCATTAAGATGCCGTGGCTGTTAAAGTGGATGTGTGTTTAGTGTGCTAATACCAGGCCAGCGCATACCATATATCATCATTTAACACATTGCATCCGGGACACGTACTAGTACGTTTTCCAAGGACATAATCAAAATATTGAGCGACTAAAAACGCCTAGCAAACGCGTGCCAAATGCAGACATTACAATTTACGAGATAATTTTTTTTTGTCTAGTTATTTTGATCGAACAAGTTCGCATAGATCGGATAAAATTTTCGATCTACCGAGATTTAACTGAATAACTAAATTTATGCGCGAAACTTTCACGAAATGCACCCGCACACAATTTGTTAACACCAGATGAATTCGTAGCGAAGCACTAACCTAACAACTAAAACCAACAAAAGGAACTTGTGAAGGGGACATAAACGAAACAATGAAACACAGGGGGTATTTTTCTAAAATTTTCTATATTATTTGGTACTCGGTACTCGTCCATCCGTCCAACCACACGCGCCCGGTGCGCCGCCCGCAATATCAAAACTATCACCTCCCCGTTTCGCACAGCCCGCGAGGATGCTGTGCGTCTAGCTCGTGCGCGCACAGTTGCACAGACGACCACTCTTCCTTAACTAGTTTATGTACAATCGGCATTCACACACGCGCCCCACTTGCGTTTACATCTATAAACATTTAACATCAGATCAGATACAAACCATTCCAATATGTACACGGCGCAAGTTGCGTCGTCAGCACCAGGGAATTGCCCGATGTGAAATCTTAAAGTAAACGAGACCCTGTCCGACGTCCTCGTGAACAGGACCGAAACTCCTTTACGCCGTGTACATGCAATGGGACAACGTTGAAGCAGAGATCAATGGGGCGATAGCAGAGGAAGTAATGTATCCGTGAACTTAAAACTTAAAATTTAACAGCCATCTTGTTAATAAATAACGCAGTCAATACGCCGATAGTTTTAAAATTGTTATATAAAGAAAAACATGATTTTCAACACTCATTGTTTATATTATTATCGTAACAACATGTCCGTTCTATTGTTAAAGGGGACTCACTGCCACTGTAGCGTCCTTGTAAAATATGTCTAAGTTAATTTTAATACTATATCACGTCTTAACAAAATAAAATTTATCCTTTAATATACACTCGACAGAAAAGTGCGAACTGAATCCTTTTTGCTAGCCGCACTTACACTGCTTTCAAAAACGTTGCAAATCATTAGCGTAGTAAAGAGAATAATCATTCGTAACCAATGTAGTATTAAACAGAAGACTCGTCGGCTGTATCGACGGCATCACAGCAACTGAAGGATACAGGATCCTCTATTAACAATCCAAAATGTATGATTTATTACCATCGTATTACAAAAGCAATGGCCGAGCTTATAAACAAAACGTACACTTTACCACGGGCAACGGTGTTCACATTGGCTTACAGAAATTTATATGCTATGTGCTAAGAATATAAAAAATATACAATATTACACTAACAGGTATAATACAGCGCCACTGAACAATAAGTAGCATCGTCTGGAGTTCGGTAAAACACATAAGAACACGAGCATGAAGGTAATTCTTTAGCAAATAACCTTACAATAGCGATGGCGATTCAAGAGAGCGGACGTCCGGGTGCGTCCCGCCGACGCGACGTTACCTGGCGTTACCTACACCCGGCGAGCTCCACGCGAGTGCACTCTAAAAATGGTCAGTAATGATATATATTCAATGCTCTGTCGGTAGTAAACTCATCCGATCACACGACGCGCTCAATAACATATCTCTCATTTCATGAAAAAATTGTCTAAACCGGAAGTGACTCGACAACACCGATTCGAAATATAATGTATACCTACATACGTGAACATTCCGCGCCGCCCTGGGGCGTGAGAACTCGTCAATGCACAAGATAACTACAAAGGGGCCCGCAGGTATACCACACCTACAGGGGCAACATTCAGTTTTAGTATGAAACTTTAATAGATACGTTTCTGTCGGGGACCGACGCCCGCGCAGCCGCGCCACCTCACCTCGATGCCTTGTATACGTACTAACCTTAAAGTTAACCGCATGAGGAAGCTCACTAATTATTTGCAAAGATATCTATATAAAGTTTTATTAACACAAATGTAAGGTACAAATTATAAAAGAACGGGTGCTGAAAAAAAAAAGTTACAGTTAATGAAACATTAGCTTTTTAACGTTTATAAATGAATACCATATTTATCAAAATACTTGGCAAAAGACTTGGCATTCAATTCACCAGCAATGAACGATACAAGCGGTGCGGCGGCGGTGCGGCGACGGCGCGGGGGCGGAGCACGCGCGTTTTATCACCAAATACCGTTACAATACCATTGTTCAAACCTATTTGGTCGCCAAGGACCCCAGCTGTCAATGTGACAGTAAACTGTCGGCGCCACAGGGTTAGATCCATCCATCCACACGTCGAAACGAAAACACATTACAAAATGTAAAGTTCATACCGAATGGCTCCGGTGTTTTCTTTAAAAATTATCAAAACAGTATAATACACAAGTGCACGCACGCACACACACACAAACACACACCGCTTCGATATAAGAGCGCGCTGTGTACAAAAAGTTCATAAAAATAAGTAGCTAGCACCAAACCGGCCCGCAGGTCCGCTTGCAGCGCTGACAAATTTCGCAAAATACCGAATCATGTTTTACTAATCAATTTTTGATGTAAAAAAATATTTATAAAACACTTGACAACAATCCCACACGTTCCCACCAATGCGACAGACATGTTAACGTGAGTTACATTTGTTTTGCACTGCCAACCATTTTCGTTATTTTGGAGAAACATCTCGTGCAACCACCAAACTAAGCTCCTACCCCGTATCTTCATAAATTTCGAATTTCCGCAATGAACACTTTAAAATTTCACCAACAAACTGGACAACGCCGTTTAACTACAGACGCGCCGTTGGCGGGGGCGCCGTGTACATTTGACTACAAATTAATTAATCTGTAACAACACCTAAACATTACAAGCGGGAAACACGGGAGACGGGTTGTGCTCTCACTACACATCGAGTTATGTAGATATTTAACGAATATACAAATTTTCTCACTGGAGATGCGTCATTACAAATGTCTATTAAGCTTATTCATTTTGGTCGTCATCATCCGATTGCGAAACTTCAGTTTGAAGAAGGCACCCAACGTTGAATATTCTAAATCACCAACGAATGCACATAACAATAAGTTAAATGTAAAAATTGTTACACATATCGTATTGCAGTGTAAACTAGGATTTAACGAGACATTTCAGTGTCCAAGTCTTAACTTCGATTTAATTTTTTGTGAGAAGCCGCTGGAGGCGCGATACAATACGTACAATAAATTGACAATATAGAAAGCAGACCTTCACTTGCATGACCCCCATTACTCCCACTACGCGATTTGGCAATACCACACCGTACTGCTCTCTCGGGCAGTTTCGCGTCAATTTTGAAATTCCTGCACACGTGGGTGGTGTCGGTGACAGTCGATGCTAGAAACAACAAACTTCAGTACGTTTTATGTTCTATAAACACCTATGCTCTTTCATTATTGCAGACAACAGTAAAGAAAGAATTATTTAAAATGAATGCGTTGGCATAAATTTGTCTGATGTTCTCAATATAATCTGATGTTGGAAAAGCCTAAAACAAAGAAAACACTTATGTGTCTTCTCGAATATTTATGAAAGTGGAGAAACTATGAATGCCATTAGTAAAACACGATCTCCTACAATGTTTTTCGCTAACCAATAACCGTGCTATACAATTCAATTAACGTATTAGTTAGTTATACATTAACGGACACCTCAAACTAACCTCTGTATGTATCTTTGAAAAAAATGCCCACAATTAAACACTACCTCCAATAGTACATCGATATAATTGCGACGAGTCGCGAAAACAAATTATATAGCCATTTAGACAAGAGTAACAGTGAATTACACCTTGTCATACAAGCGTCTGGTGTACGCGAATTTGTAGTCAAGATAATAAATGGGTACGCAGTTGCATGGGATCCTCTACAATGAAAACACATTAACCTCACGTAGCGTTATCTCCTATATACACACACAAATACACACAGAGAGAGTGAACAGCAATAAATACCTAATCAAAAATATCTCTGACAAAATAATTTTTGCATAGAAATAAACTTTTGTTCGAAACATGGTCATGTGACCTTAACATTTAGTTATATTACCCTGTCTCACTTTAGTCTCTAACCAGGTGTATTCAATTGTTATAGATATTAGAATAGCCCAAGCGATCTAGACAGAATAACATTTCTTATATAAAAGCTGGTTCAGTTTCACACACAATTTGCAAGAGCAGTTATTTCTGAACTTGCGCAGTACCATCGCTTCACATCAAAGGATTGTTTATTGGGCTTTAGTAATTAGTTATTGAGACTGAAATGACCGAGTGAAATTAAAGAATACCTATATAGAGTTTGTTACCAGATTGTTTTGTGTTAAGTGTTTATTTGTAATATTACCTTTTAACAATTTACAACTCAATAATGAACATCGATTAGACGATATCATGCCAATAATCAAGATTTGTTTGGCCAATATTCGAGCAAATGTTTTTATTGTGTCTAATTAATTATTACGTTATATTATTGCACAAATTTCAATTGTACAAACGGAAAGATATTTGGTGATAAGTTACAACTCCCGCTATCTCATTTAGTTACAGGAAAGCAAAACATTACAATAACGTAATTGATCGTTGTTTGTGTAGCTATATAGTCTCGTTTGGTTTTTACTATAAGCATTGCGATTCACAGTTCAAAAGCAGTAGTGTTAACTGCTGGTAGAACTCGGTGCAGAGCATTTGTCGGCTCGGTCGTGCGTGGAGTTGCCCAAGAGCACTTAATTACGCTCGCGTGCGCACGCGCCGCAAACGTAATCGTCGTCATCGCGCAGCGCCGCGCGGCTGAGTCCCACGCAATGCATGTGGAACCATTGGTCGCAGCCACCGTCACACTGCACCCAATCCACCTCCTTGCCTAAATAAAATAATAAAACAGTTGCTTTTTAATGTTTTCTTGTATGGGCGGTATAAAGATTGAAATTACCCAGGTAATTTATATGGCTGGAAAGCTAGTAATTAATTTAAACATCAAATGTTCGATGTTAAAAACATATAAATTATATAATCAAACTTTATGTACCAACATATACGACACAAAAACTGTCTTACAGAAAATATTAGCCTATGTATCTCACCAGTAGGCCGGAGGCAATTGTCCGCGGCACAGTCCTCGTCGGAAGAAGCAGATGACACGGAGGAGGTACTGCTGCGGCGAGCGGACGCATTGGCACGTCGCGCCGTTCCTGCACCGGTGCCACTCGCCCCCGCGGCCGCGCCCACGGAACTTCCTCCCGTGCCACGATGTTGAGCTAAAATAGTATAAGATGAATACTTATTACTTTGCCAACCGACCGCATCGCTAATACCCTCAATATAAATATAGACATCTTTGCTTATATAACTATGTATCAGTAACAAATATAAATTGGTACCAAGCCTCGACTGACGCGCGTGCTTGCCTCGTGTGGATGCCGCCAAACCGCGCTTGCGGCGCTCCTGTCGTGCCATGTAGTGCTTCCTCATCATCAGGCCCGAGCCCGATGACATGCCCTAAAACGAATACACCTCAAGATTTCTTGCAACTTTACAGTAAAATGTCATATTAATGTAATACTTTTTACTGATTATGCATAAGTGCACTGATAACGCACAAGTGAAATTTGAAGAGCAAATCAATTAAAAATAATTATTTTAAAATTAGTATGCATATGTACCTTTTTTGTTTTTAGCGTGTAATTTGTTTACGCGTTAAAAATAAAAAAGCGATAAATAATTAACAAGTTGAAACACTTTAGTCAAAAACAGAAATCTTTTCCGCAAAATAAACTGTTTTGGTTACAACAGTGCAAGCCTTACCTGTTTTCTATTTAAATAATTGGTTGTTGTAGCAGAGCCTCGTTTAACCGTATTCTTTGTGGTGCTGGGTCCTCCTGCAATTATAAAACACTCTGTTGTTACCAGAATTAACAGGGTCGTAAAAATATAGACCAAAACCGACTCTTCAAAATAAAATGTCGCTAGTTCTGATTCAATTCCGAGGCCACGGCTTTGGCTGTTTACTATCCCAATATTGTCACCATAACCCTACATATACTATCTGTCGCAGTAACACCATTGTTCCAGCTATTAATGTATGTAAGTCGGTAGTCGAGGTATTTTAGTGAGCATACGGAAGTAACCCCTTCCACCTTGATCACACCTAAATATTGAATCTTAAGTCAAATGGTAAAATCTCCTCCAGAGTAACCCCTTCATAGGTAAAAAAAAATATTTTTTATTAAATAAAACGACGAGATGAGCTAGACTTTTAGTGTGACGATAAACACTAGTAACAAGTAGCGCTCGTTAACATCCATAATATAAGTTTAAGCGCACGCACCATGGTGCGGACGCGTGCGCTTCAGCTGGCGGTGCGGACGCGGCGCGCGCTGCGGCCTCTTGCGCCGCCCAGCGTCCAGCACGCGTGCGCTGCGCCGACCCTCCACACCACGCGCGCACACCACCGCGCACCACACCTGCGCCTGCTCCTCCAGTCTCACCTGAAAAACATACTCCTCATTACCTCAACCGAAATTATCAAAAAGACATGATTATTAATATTTCAAAACTTGCTTATATATAGAATCAAAATTTTATATATACTAATCAATTTAATTTTACACAACGTTACTATTAGCGCCTCATAGTATTAGTTTAGTTCTCCTTTTTAGATCGTATTCCTCATAACTGAAGGTCATGACCATCTCCATTGGCCACTTTTGTCTTTATGATGTTACATCATCTCTCATCTCGTTTCCGGCTACTCAGGGAATATCTTCGACCATGTAGTCGAGTATTACAGATATAGTAAGACATGAATATGTGAGCAGGGAACCCGAGGTCAATTTTTTCACTAAGCCGTTAACGACTTGATGTTCGAGATTATTATCTTTATCTCTCCTGCCATTTTAACCAGTTTAGTAAAGGCTAATAAATGGTTTGCGGGCGGCAGGTCTCTTTGTCATCCAGATAAATATCTAGGCAAGTTATTCAAACAGTACTGTGCCTTTCAAGTGTTGGTGCATCTAACAAATTTCAAGGCGACGAGCACAATGAGGTACTGTATATTTCATTTTAACTAGCATCACGTTGTTACAGGCAGGCGTATTACATACCATCAGGAGGATGTTTCATACGTCTCGTCGTTTCAAAGCATTAAAAAAAATATTTGGAAACTTGCTAAGTTCAACTTACAGTTAACTGCGAGATGATAAGCTCTCTTACACTTAAAAGTATCTTTTACACTTGAAACACACGTGTCGTTATTCCGCCAACTAAATGTAGTGTATAAATTTTACTAGATTCCAGTAAAGGATAGTGACAATTGTGACGTACTTCTAATAGGTCTCCTTCCAACATTAGATCTTCCAGCTTCTGCAGCAGACCGGGTGTGACGCGAGTACTTGGCGACCTGGGCGTCGCGCTGTATGCGTGCTCTACGCTCGCTGATGACCTACAAGATTAAAATTAAATGAACAAAATCACACGATACTTATGATGCTTCATACTACTACAATTGGACCGATACTGATATACTACTCATACTGCATCAAATTATATAAACAAAATTTTGTTTGTCTCTTTAAAATTATCTAATATTAATGACGCAAGACAAAAATGTCTGGAAAGAAATGGTGAATAGGGCAACGCACCATAGTCACGTCACTCGGTCATGATGTTACGACAAACAAAAGAAGAATATTAATGGTTAAAAGCATTTGTTATTTCGAAACATACCTGGACGCATGTGTCACGGCGTCTTTCCTGTGCTCGGGTTGGTGATGGTGCGGTACCGCCGCGAGGAGCGCCCGCGCAGAGTCCTGCCACGCCATCGCGCGCTCTGTCACACACTGCAGAGCCTCGCCCTCCGCTAACCGCACCGGAAGCTTTTGTAACCATACCTGTAGGAGTAATAAGATGGTAAGAGATGTTAGTAAACGAAAAAAACTGCTTAGTTTTAGTAACATTATATTCTATATCAAGCAGTCGATATCTATCGGCTGATGGCGATTATGAAAAACTAAAATTTTGAGCAGACTTATTAAAAATTAATTAGTTAAAAGATTATTAAATGATTTCCTTGGAATTATAATAATATGTTTTCCTCATAAATCAATTGTCACCAGCAGTACATTGGAAGCTAGTATCTGTTATCAATAATGGGCTAAACCCTATCCCCAATTTATGTTGCATGTTTTATAGCAATGGGAGCTATGAGTTGTGTATGTAGCTCCCTGAGAATATGTTTGCGCTCATACGTCGTTAGCCAGAACCGAGCAATGTAGTTATTTACTCCGATTTACAAAATGAGGGTGCTAGCTAGCCAGACGAAATTAATAAATATTGACCACAAATCAAACTTCACAACCTATGGCCCCGGGTTCGTGCCAGACTCCTCGGAAGTCCAAACATTAGCTACTGCGCCACGTAGGTTAGTAATTATATCTACGGCTAAGTAAGTAGTCAATAGAAACTTCTTCAATGCTACTGTTCAGTACAGGCGTGCACAGACTCACCAGTAAAGCGAGAATACGGTGTAGTCGGGGCCTCTTTGTGCGCATGCAGTCCGGGCAGAGGAACTTTTGCTCGCCGCTGGGATACAATGTCTCCGCTCGTTCTGGCGAAGCTTCCCTCTCTTCTTTGGCAGATGCAACACATGAAGCTAGAAAACAAGTTTTGTCGATTTAACATTCTTCATTACAGAGATAATTGAGTTCGTTAGTGCGGTTATAGACGCTATACGTTTCGAAGCGCGCTTGTTCGATCCCCACCGAGCTTGAACTTCATAGAAAAGTAATATTTGCAAAACGTAAACTTGGATATAGCTTAGTTTATAAATCTCCTTAACTCTCTCTCCTTGTAAGAAAATACCATGAATCCTTGAAGTGGAAAAATAGTTGAATCACTCAAGAGGCAATACAATCAATATTACAAAAAGTAATCTTAAAGGTTTATTTTTCTAATACTGGTATTACTATATTTAGAAGTTACATGAAACTAATAAAATAATTTACTTATATTTAATTTCTGATACCTCCTCGTCCTCAAATCGTATTTCTGGCTCAATATTACGTAATAAATTACAAAATTTATAGATTTAATATAAATGCAGCCTCTACGGGATGTCTACATCGCCTTAAATTAAACAACATTATTTCAGGTGAAATAATGGTTAAGAACATGAGGTTTTTCACTAGTGGTATACTCACCGTGGAACCAGTCCTTACAGAGCTCGCACTGGGACATCACGCCGTACTGCCGCTTCTGGCATACACAGAACGTCACTCCGGCGGCCGGTGCCGCACGAACCTCTTTGCGTATGTTCCGTGCTCTGAATGGTGGTAGAAAACTTTATTTTTATCATTTTCTGGAGTTAGAAAAATTAAACACCATGTTCAAAAGATATATGCCATTAGATATTAGGTTTTAATTAGCTGAAAACCTAACTAGTTATACTTTTTATACACTGATCATTCCGATAGTGAACATTTCATTGAAACCAGTCTAATTGTATTAGACAGTCTATATATTATTAAACAAATGCTTAATTATTATACATACATACAATTACATGCACACTATTCAAATGTTTTTTATCTACAAGGGATGGAGAAACGCGGTCGCTAAGAATGCTCCTGCTCTCGTATATTGACAGTTGGTGCACAACAATACTTTTAGGAGTAAAGACACAATAAATGGGTGGGAATTAGCCAGGTGGTTTCGCGTCTGATAATAAAACCTATAAGTTAATATACTTTATCCAAGCATCAGTATTATACCTTAGTAAAACAGCTCACCTAAGTTCCTTAATAGCAGCCAGTTCCCTGTGCTCGGCTTGTTTGAACGCCGCGACGATCTCCGTGGGCGTGGCGTCTTCACTGAAGTGCTGCAGAAAGGCGGCGGGCTCGGGGGCGGGCTCGCGTGCGCGCCGCCGCTGCGTCCCGCTGTGCTCACTGCGCGGGGACAGCGCCTCCAGTAGACTATACGGCCAGTTCTGCAAATATTTATTAGTGCAAGTTTCACATAAACCACAGAGCCATCGCGGTGGTTACTGCCGGTATCTATCTAGGTAGGTGGGTACCACCGAAAGCATTAGTAGGCACTTTTTACCGCCAAAAAGTTGTACACAGAAACATTAGTTTGTTCTGGTTTGAAGAATGCTGTAACTATTGAAATTACTGGGTGGTATTACTTTTTTACTTAACGAAGCGACAAGACGAGCGGGACAACCACTTGATGCAACGTGGACATGATTAGGATGCTATGCGCAGCACCACATTGTGCTCATTGCCTTTAGACATAAAGTATTGAGTCTACTACATAATTTCACTAGCTACAGCGCCCTTCGAATCAGAACACAGTAATGTTTGCACAGTATTGTTTGGCGACAGCAATAGCCGCTGCGGTGGTCCCTAACTAGACAGTTTTCGACAACAGAGACATGCAACCTGTAAACCGATGAGTATGTGGGCGATTGATAACGAGAATTCAGACTTTGTGCGCACAATTTGGGGTTAATGTCACCAAGACAACTAGAGCCACTTTGTTATGTGCGAGCATACCTGGGAAAAGTCTTGTTCGTTTTGTGGTGTAATTAATGGAATAAGAAAAATTACAATCAATATGAATTATTGTTTGTATGTTGCAAATGTTCTCTGAACTTGGTGGGAAATACAGACAGTCAATCTTTACCTATGTTATTTAAGGCTCAAGCCGCTGCTAAATTCCGCCACAAAAAGTAAATAATGTTGTATGGTGCTTTGCGAGAGTTTACCTTCTTAAGAAACATGTCCGCAGCACCCCTCTTCCACTCCCGCGCGGACTGTAGCGCGGCCGCAAGCTGGTCCTTCTCGAATAACGCCAAGGGTATTTGCTGTCCGCGCTTCACGAGGTTTTCGACGCTATGCATATACGGGTAAAGGTCTTTGGACTGCATCTCCTCCACCTGCCACGGGTAATTAATAATTACGTGACATAGTCACTAAACAAAAAATATAAAACGTTAATGGCAATGTCGAAATGGATGGTAACTACAAATAAAGTCTTTTATACTACAAAGTGACTATACACAGAAGTCTCAATTTGTAGCAAATCTAAGCCACAATGTAACAATGTGATAATGTAAAATAATCTCTTTATAGCATAGGCACAACATTGATTGCATACAAATAGTGATACACTTCATGGCTAATCCAATGAGTGACCAGAAGAAGAGACTATCCACGAAATTGAATGTACATTTCACTGTTATGGAGCCTATTCGAAAAACTTTCCGATTGATGATCTGTTATTAACCGCCAACATTACTATTTTTGGTTCAGCAGTAGACGTCAATCGGTTGTGATGACGATGATTACTAATTTTATTAAAAACAATCTGTCTCACGGATTTTTATTACCTTTGCTAACCAATCGCGCGCATGTGCGACTGCTTGGTGCAGCGCGTGGTGGGAAGGCAAAGCTGCCTCGATCTCGTCTCCTTCAGCCAGAAGTGCATCCAGCTCAGCCAGGCTCGTGTGCTGTGCCTCGCCGCTGCCTTCCGTCCGATTGTCAATCAGAACTGCTTGGGCTCGCTGCTCCCATTCTTCTACTTGTGCTGTTTAACGAATTTAAAGTTATATGTAAGAATATTATTAAATAATGATTTAAATAAAATGTTTTTAGTGGTGGTTTCGATAAAAACTTTGGAGTTAACTTCTTTACGACTAGTGTCAAACGAACACATTGGCCCCAAGCTTGCAGTTTCAGTGATCTATCGACACCCACGTAGGCTAGAAACCTTACCGCGCCTTTATAAAAACCTACTATTACCATCACTTTATATATTTGAAATGTGCATGTTTGTACATAAAAATGTACCATTATTGCAAAAAGCTTGTGATAGCAATCAATATAACAAGCGGATCCGAATAGACTCATTATCGACGTCATTACAAAAACCACAAAATTTTATAGAAGTTGTTTAATAATCTGCAAAATACATATAAAAAGGATGCCTTCAAAGTTAACATTGCATAACGAAAAGATATTTAAAGCAAAACATCACGAGTGGCTTAGCTTTAAGAATTTCTAGAGTATTAATAAATTCTTTAATACTTGAAATATTTTTTCTTTTTCTAAAACATCTTGCAGGATTGACATGTCCTTTATTAGACTAAACATGAGATTTAAAAAACAACTATATTACAATGTTTAAATAAATTTATTTAATAATTTTTTCAGACTAAGTATAAAAGAACTGCTGTTTGTCCAACAGTTACTTTTTTATTTTAAAAAGGTACATCCCAACAACTCTAACCTCTCAGCTTATACAGAGTCGCCCTCTCTTGCTCTACCCTTCGATGTGGGAGCACTGAGTCCGCATCCCTTAGAAGTCTCTCCAGCACAGGCGGTGTAAGCGCAGCACAGTCCTCTCGCATGGTGCGCACTTCGTCCAACCAACGCGCCTGCAGAAGCCTGGCTTGTAGCGCGCTCAACTGTGGCAGCACTATGCATAAGCGGGACCCTAATTCTACTACCTGCAAAAATACATCACTTTATTTGTTAAAGATTCATTTTAAATATTTTTTTTTTAAGTTTAAAGAGGATTGTTTAAGTTTAAAGAAGATATACTCAATAATTTCAAAGTGACCGCTTTTACCCCTGCATAGGTCTCCTCTGTGTGCTTTGACATAGTAGACCAATTCATACTGTGTGTTTAGAAAAGCTTTGTTGCTTTTGGAAACCAGAATGCTGCTTATGTAATATTTTAGACGATAAAAAACATTATATTATTCTAAATTTTAAAACCATACCTCTTCCAACTCTCTAACGGTTGTTGCCTCAACTTCCTCCAAGTCCTTGCTGAGGAGTTCGGTCGCTCGATCTTCAAACTCCTCCGTTTGTCTTAATACTTCCTTTACCGCTGAACCTATTTAGGATGAGAGCCGAGTTGATTAAAAATGATTAATTCTTATAGATAATTTATTCCCTAATAACACGGAATCCAAAACGAGCTGCGCCAACAAAAGACGTACCGCTAATAGATAACACAGTAATCTATTACTCGAATCATTTTCTGTGCTAAAGTTAATTGACTTAGTTCATGGTTTACCTTCGGGGAGTACGCAGGCCAAGCCGTCGATCTCTGCAGCGAACAGGGTCAGCTCATGAATAGTGAGTCGGTACTTGGGGTCGTGGTGGCGCGTTCGCGTGCGCATCTTGTTAAGATCCAGTTGCTGGATGACCGAAGCGCACTTCTCCGCGTCCTCTATCGCTGTCTCCAGCGCTCTCACTAATTCCGTTTTGTGCATCTGTTGGGGGAAGTAAGATTAAGGAATATGATGTATAAACCTGTGGTGTTCTGTCCAAAACAATTATCTAAACTAAAAAGTGTCATTAAATTATAACAAAAACATTTTATTCTTATTATTATGAAACTAATACTGGCAGAATTTTTTTAATTATGGCAAAGTTTAAAATATCCGTTTGTAATGTTAATAAGACATTTTTAATTAACCAGAAATCTTTATTTTTTGCCGGCATCAAGGAAATAAATACATGATTCATATAGTCTACATATGGAGCGCATTATTAAATGAATTAAAATTCAACGCCTGGCACAATAGTATAGAGTTATAAGTAAAACGAATTCCTAGTTTACCTTAAGTTCGTGTGCGCGTCGCAGATGTGCCCTCAGTCCGTCCAGATCACAGGTTTTAGGCGTGTCCGGATCCAATGCGTTCTGCACCGCTTCTGCCCACTCGCGGAAGAGCTCCGATTTTTTCTTTAACTTTTCCAGCATCGCTGGCAATTCGTCCAATGTATAACGATACCTGTTACAAGATAATATCTACACTGAAAAACTAAAACCTAGTGCTGAGATATGTCAAATCTCCTTACATTTTCTATAAAATAAGTGGTGAGTTTTATACAATATCAGCATAATACTAACCTGAGCTTGTGCGTTGCGGGCGCGCACGCGCACAACTGCGCATAGTGTCGCAGGCAGGCAACGTGAGTTGTGCAGGCGCAAGTCACGCACGACAGGAAGCACGTCGTCTTGCAAAGCTGACACTGCCGCTCGTCGTCCGGCAGCAGCTCAAAAGCCTCGCGCTCCGCCTCCGTGACGCCCTGCGGAGATTGCATGCTTTGTAGAGGACACGATGAACAACTAACTAACAACATATGCAACTTGTCATAAGTATGAAGCAGCAATACCACTTTAATAGCAGCAATAGTAATTTAAGAGTTAGCGTAGTTACAGTAGAAAGATTTAAAAAAAAAAATATTAAAGAAAACAATTAGTTGAAGCAAATTAAGATCAACATTGCAAATATGTTATGTATGTTAGTAGACTCACCCAATCAAGCAGTCCCTTCCGCAGCTTTCTTTCATCATGCAGCATGGTTCTCATATCCCTATAGGCTGCTAGCGCCACGGTGAGGCTGAGCGTATCTGCCTCCAGCGCCATTTTGCAAACCAGCTCATCGTGGGAGAACACGCAGTACCGGCGCAGTGTGGAATAATGGGCAATGCACTCGCGACCCATTTTCAGCTATTTTAGTAGAATTTTGATTAAAATTACTGTAACAAATACCTGTGGTAATTTGGACCCCACAGTTTGTACATGTTTTTTAATGCCAAAAGAAATCAAACGAGATCATTTATTATTACACTTTACTCATTAACTGTATTCCAAGATCAGGTAGGTGTTGTTGTAGCATATTATATTTTTTGCAAAGATTTCTATATATATATAATATACATGTTAAGGCATGACTCTCCTTGTGAGAGTTTTCTCTCAAATTCAGAGTCTCGGTGGTGGGAACATCAAGAGAATTTGGCTTGAAAATTTATTTAAGTGATAATAATTACACCATACATTTTAATAAATAGAGAAAAGATACGATAAGATAACTGAGCAGGCTAAAGTTTGCTCATCATAGTTACAAATTATTAGCTGCGGTGTTTTAGTGCTTAAATTTTCATTGTGGTTTCAAGTTAAATAACTGGTTTAGCTTAAACAAGTTAGTTATATTTTTCATATTATATTTCAACATATTAGAGACTCCTGCAGTATATTGAGAGCATTTAAGTAACATGAACTAATTATTATTAGGAAAATGTAATTCAATATTATTAAACATGTTTATCTATTTTGAATATTAAATTTACTTGCTTATATTAATTGCATTTCAACCTTAGATCACTTTATTTAAATAAGATCATGACCATGTCTTTACATGAAAAATGTGCTAAAAACCGTTTTTCGTTCTGAACAACTTACCCAGTCTGCCGGTGTGAAGTTGACTGCCTCTGCGAAGTTGTATCCTTGATTGAAACCGGCGTGGTACGCGCGCGGGAAGGTTATCACAAACTCTCCTGCATGTTGGTCTGTCCTGCGCACACAATATATATGTAGTGAAACGTAAATGTAAATACATGAATATTTTTGTTTTTTTTTTAAAGGGATTGGCTATTTTAAGTATACAATTAATTACAAGAACTTTATAAATGAACATTAAAATGATTCCGTGTGTGCTCAAACTATTTTTATTACAAATAGAAACAGTAATTACCACTTGCTAATGTAGTTAATATACACACTCTGTAGCCTCGGATTGATAATAATTCGATTACGGTAACCCCAGCCTTTGGCAGGAAGCTAAAAAGTTGTTCTTGGGATTTGAAGTTGAGAACATAGAGGCTTAATAAGTAGGACCTATGTGAGCGACAAATAAGTGGTGTTCATACAGCTTCATACATTCAGTTTCATTCATACAGCTAGTATGCCACAGAGATTGGGGCCTTCCCTGGGAAATTAAGTATAATGTAATGGGTTACCAGTGCTCTTTACGAGGAACCTGGGCCACTGAGTACACTGAAGGTGTCAACTAAGTACAATAGATTCCATTTAACCCTAATCACTCCCTAGAAGCAGGGTAAGACCAGAACAATGTAGTACACACTACTGCACCACTCTGCACACATCACCCTTTGTGACGTAAAATGTTAAATCCCATATCCTTGTATAGTAAGCCCTATGAAGCAGAATACAATATATCTGTGATAGTTTCGTGTGCATTTTATGGTTACTAATTAAAGTATGTACTGTATAACCATTGTAATGCAAAATGTATCTTTATATAAATAAATATACAAAAAATATGTATAACTTATATACCCATTTCATTTTGAGTGAAAAATTAATTTTTAAGAAACCCTTAAGTGTTCACCAAATGATGATATAACCATCTTAGAAAATCCTTTATGCCTAACGAACGTTATCCTTAAAAATTATTACCTATAAACTGGTACTCCAGCTTTCATAAGTATATTTGGGTTCATAATAGTAACAAGCTGGTGCAATAAGTCGGGTTGCAGCTGGAACAACTCAGGTGCCTCTGCTTTCATGGCTGCTTCAAACTGTTCAGCTTTCGAACCGGGGACACCATACCATGTTTTCGGTTCACCCCAATGGAGGTAATTGATGGAGTAGCTCCAATGGTCTTCATTGTGCCAGCAAAATGTCGCAAAACACATGCCTACATAGAGCCATGGAATCTGAAACAATCAAAATTAGTCATTATTTTGGCTATGCAAAAAAATCCATAGTTAAAAATGCATAATCTATAATTTTGAAAATTTTATTATTACATATATAAATTTTATGTACAATATCACCTTCATCCCAGATATGTCTGCATTGATATGTCCTAATACTGAGCCTTCCAGTACAGGCAGGTTATTGAGGTTCCAACTAGACTCTGCATACTGCTGCTCCCCAGGATACAGATGCGCGCTCATCTTCGTTGGAAATCCTGAACGGATCACGAAAATTAACACTAATATTAAAACATGAACACTCACAATAGAAGAAACCACAACACACACCTAGGGGGTTAAAATAAAATCCTCATCAACAGGGACAAACTTTTTTAGAACCTTTGAATACTACAAACTAATAGTTGATTGTATACCTCCTATTGGGTTACCAGTCATATGAGAGAATGAGCTCACCAGATCCATGATCCATTGAATGCAAATCTGCTCCATACTCCACTGTCACATCTTCATCAATAGAGGACACCACGCGCCAAAACTCGCGCTCTACTGTTGACGTGGGTACCATCTGTAAATATATAATTATAAAGTAACGACTGTTTTTAGTTGTACAATGTTTTTAATAACAATTTTTATTTAACGAATATTTTAACAAAATGGCAATGTAAAAGACAAACAGCACACATAAATGATAACAAACACGAAGTTTATGTCTGCAAGAGAAGAGGCATTATAGACCACATCACCATTTAACACCAGGTGAAAATGTTGCAAATACTAACTTGTTCAATTAAAAAAAAAAGAAAAATTTATTTCAGCCATGAATCACACAAATATTTATAAGCTTTTTCTTGAAACTAAAAACAGCTCAGTTTGTAAGACGATAGTAACCGCTGTACGTCTCGAAGAGACGCACATTCAATCAACGCTGAACTTGAGTTTCCAGTGAAACAAAACCAACATGTTCAAAGTACAACAGCTTTTATACATGTGTAATATGCACCACAACCCACACTTTAGTAACATGGAGATATACAACTCTCACCTTGCGATAAGAGGCCCAATTCTCACAAGAAACATTAACACCAATGTATAATGATACATTGTTAAAACATGTAGTCATTAACTCACTCAAATGATACAGTAGTTCTTTGACACTGTTTAAACTTCAACTTACATGTACAGGCATATTAAAGTAATCAGATTTGAATTGGTCAGCCATTTCACCGAACTGCTGTAGGGTATACTCCCTGGTTGCTTGCTCGAAACCGAAGGCCTCCGCCGGCTTAGATACCTGAGGGATGATGTGGAAAATGTAATGCTTTTCTTTCTATAGAAATAGTTTAAGTAAGAAGCTAGCAAAGTTATAAGACTTAAATTTGTAAAAGACTACTAATTATAAACATTCAATATTCAAGTCAAGAACTTCTCCACCAAACAGTACTGTGCATACATTTCTGTCTTCCAGCTTTAAGTATGTTTATAACTAGTTAAATTACAGGAGTAACAAGACCACATCTCAAGTCTTAAGGTGACGTGCGCAATATGGTGCAGTGTACAGTAACACCAGGTGTTTGTCTTGTCGCTCCAGCAAATAAAAAAAAACTTCAACAGACATAATCAGTAGTACTTAAAAATTAAGCGTAATTCAAAGTAAACTGTGAAGAGTAATAGTTACTTGTATAGTGTACAGAACTACTAATCATGATACAAAGAATGATACTAAGTATATCTCATTTTATAATCTTTTATTTGTGATTATACAGACTAGCGCTCAACTATGTTCCTACATGATGATTAATGGAGTGACGGCTTTGACGGTAAAGCGCACAAGTCACCATGCATGGTTTCAAATGATTAGCGTTATTAGTTACAAAAGGAAACCTGTACCTCTTCAGCGAGACATACGGGACACCTCCAATCGCCCTTCGGCACGTCGGCCAGTGGTGGGACCAGGCAGAACGTGTGGTACGAGTCGTCGCAACCATCGCACAGTAACATCTGCTCCTCCACGTCGCCGCGACCGCATACGTGGCACATGTACTTTGCTAGCTACAATAAGATTTGATTAAAGCTTGTATGATATTAGATATTTATATAAGATAGTGACAGGCTACAGTTCTGTTAAAGGAGTATTGTTTTATCCAGCCTTCTTAATAACAGTTAAGGGTTGATCGTCAAAGGCCTCCTATATGCCGATGATCAAGTTTTATTATCATCATCGAAAAAGTAGTTGCAAGCGATAGTAGATACGATGCATGGTGCTTTAACAAGCAAAGAAATGAAAGTGAACGTAAGCAAGACGAAAGTAAAGGTTTTGAAAGAGAAGAATATACGACAAACTGTGACATTATAGATATGTGGGTTCACAGTTTACGAGAGATGGCAGGTGTGACGGTTATATTGAAAGAAGAGTTTTGAAAGAAAATCAAGTAAGTGAATGGGGCACTTCATAACTTTATGAATAACCGGAAAGTATCACAAAGAGCGCGACTGGCCATGCATAGAGGCGTGTTGATCCCTACACTGATGTATGGTAGTGAATGTTGGGGATGGCAGAAGAAACATCAAAGTAGGATTAATGCTGTGGAGATGAAAAGCTTGAGAGGTATAACTGGAGTGAAGCTGATGGACAAAGTAAGGAACAATGTGATAAGGGAGCTGTGCGGCGTAGTTGAGGATGTAGAGACAAAGATAGAGAAAGGGATGCTTAGATGGTTCAGCCATGTAGAAAAAATGGATGAAAAAAAATTAACGAAAGAGGTAGGTATACAAGGGAAGAATGATTGGAAAAATCGGTGCAAGTCGACCTAGGCGGACATATTCCGATCAAATCGAAGATATCCTAAAGAAAGGCCGGGTCAAAAGTACTCGCAACCGACAAACATGCATGAAGCCGCTCATGAAAGTGAAGGAAACAAGAGAGGAGTGCCAGGATCATAGCAAGTGGAAAGAGGTGGTCTCTGCGTACCCCATTAGGAACGAGGCGTCATATATATGTATAAGGATGTACCGGGTCGTCGGGGTTGTGCATAGGCGGTGGCGGCGCAGGCGCCGGCGTGACGGAGACGGTCATGTTGCTGAGGCGGTGTTCGCGTAACCGCCGCGAGCGCACGACGCCGCAGCTGCCCGCGCTCGACATCCACTTATTCTCGCGGGGACCTGTCATAATGACAACTATCAGTCGACTAGTATTTATTGAAAATCAGGATAACATGCCAGCAAGACCAGAGTGTAATTATGAAGTTATTACGTGCGAAATGTAATCACAGTGATCGGGTATCATTGAAACCGATAATATATTTGAAAAAAATATAGCAAATCTGTTCACTAAAAAAAATTATTAATAGTTAGTGTTACTGTTTGTTATACCATCAGATGATATTCACTATAGACAGTTTTTAATATCGAATAATGTAACATTTTATTCTTAAATAACGTAATGTAGTCAGGAGCTATTATATTATGTCCTTACATATGAAATTAGCGTTTTGTCGTACTGACCACGTCCATCTGAAATATCTTTGGTTAAGAATTCCAAATTCAAATTTATAAATTCATTTAGCTGCTACATTTGAGTTTTGGAAACGGTCATTCATTTGTTTTTCCTTTGGCGTCGGTTATTACCGCACAATGGAATATATGAAATATCGGTATATTTACGAGTACGAGTTCCACCGTGGCACCAGTACCAGTGCTGCAGGAACAGCTCGAAGGATTAATGATGTGTACGGCGCTGGTGTTGCAAAAGAAAGCACGGTACGTTTTTGGTTTCAACTTTTTCGTTCTGGAAATTTTCGCCTTCAGAACCAACCCCGTGGACGGCCGGAGACCGAAGTAGAAAATGAAGAATAAACGGCTATTGTGGAAACGGATCCATCGCAAAGCACTTCAGAGATAGTTTCAGGGTTCGGGGTAAGTGACAAAACTGTAATCCACTTGAAGCAAATCGGGAAAGTAAAAAAACTTGAACGATGGATACCTCATGAATTGAGTGAATGGAACTTGCGAACACGCGCCGAGTGCTGCTGCTGCGTTACTTTGCTCAACCGACACAATGATGGAGTTCAAATCGAATCATTACTTGTGATCAAAAGTGGATACTGTACGATAATCAGAAGCGCGCGTCGCCATAGCTGAACCCTGGAGACCCAGCCAAATCCTACCCTGAACGAAAATTCACTCAGAAAAGGTTACTTGTGAGTGTTTGGTGGACTAGCGCCGGTGTCGTTCACTGCAGCTTTCTAAAATCTGGCCAAACGATTACGGCAGATATCTATTGTCAGCATCTGCAGACCATGAAGGAAGAACTAGCTGCTAAACAAACGAGATTGGTCATTCGCTCTAGGCCACTGCTGCTTCACGACAACGCAACACCACCATACACTGCACAACAAACAACCATTAAGTTAGATGAGCTACAATTGGAATGTCTGCGACATCCATCGTACTCCCCGGACCTTGCCCCAACAGATTACCATTTTTTCCGGAATTTGAACATCTTCTTAGAGGGAAAAAAATTCAACTCCAATGCGGCAGTCCAAACCGCCTTCAAGGAGTTTATTGATTCTCGCCCTCATGGTTTTAGTAAAGGTATCAATGAAAACTACCTATGAGATGCTAAAAGTGCATAGATAACAACGCGGTGCATACTTTGATTAATTAAATATATTTTA
Source organism: Ornithoptera priamus (assembly GCA_029034505.1). Lineage (NCBI taxonomy): Eukaryota > Metazoa > Arthropoda > Insecta > Lepidoptera > Papilionidae > Ornithoptera > Ornithoptera priamus. Next base: position 373,466 of record JARDWD010000500.1, on the reverse strand, counting down.
CAAAAAAAAGTTACTTTCTATTCCTCCGGTACAAAACCCTAATGTCATATGTAAGTTCCTAATATTAAAAATATGATTACTCCGTCGGGTTTCAGCATTTTCTTCTTTGATAGGTGTCCTCAATTTCCTGTCCTCGTCAGCTCCGGGCAGCGCGCCCTCCGTGTGGCTACCCTCCGCCTCGGGTTCCGGCTCCGAGCTCTTGTACCTCCTGGCGGGCGGCGGAGTAGCCGCCGCGGGAGGGCACTTGCTGGCTGACCGACTGCGAGTGGCCGCTGTCGCCTTCTCTGGCGTATGTTCAGTTTTAACTTCGATTTTCTATAAAAATCATAATGTTTGGATTGAGAATAATTAACACACCTGTCTTGTATAGTACGGGGTTAACCCGCAAGAGACCCACTCGTAGTAGAACCCTATCGCACTGCCTGTTTCAATAACCCAAGAGTAATATTAATTGAAACTGTTTTTACTCATTTTCTCATATTTATTTAAATTTTTAAAGTTTCAAATTGATTTACAACAGCTATGGCCACGCGAGGACTAAATTGATAGCCACGTGACGTCATAGCCATCACAGAGTGCCCGTAGTTGTTCAAATGTCGTTTGCTGTCGGTGTTAAGCAGCAACTCACAATGTCTTGAAGTGATGTAGTGGTAAGCGTTTTTTATTTAATTTTCCCCTTTTTTATTTTTTACTTAAATATTTTCACGAATTATCTGTGACAGCAATCAAGTCCCTTTTGTGGTCTATCAGATCCGTTTTGATAATTGGTTAGGATGACCCAAAAGGTACTCATAGATTCCAAACGTCGCAGAGCGTCGAAGTCTGTAATACGCTTAGATCGACGGGTACTTTCATTCGAAAGTTAAGATTACAAACAACTTATAATTAAAAAATAATAAAACTCTTACAGTCTCTTTGCTGTCACCGACTGCACCACTACTCTTAAACACGTCGTATGGGTACAGGATCCTTTCGTAGTGACTTTTCAAGATGGAGCCGATGCCTTTGCCCTGCGGATGGCCCATGCGCCGCGCAATCTTTGACCATTTGCGCTCGGCGGAACATACTTCGAAGCCACCTAAGTATTAATTATAAATTTGTAGCATTCATAAAGTACATAAGTAGCATAATCAACTATTACTATATATGATAATTTCATTAATACATTTTTTATTGAAATCCTTCAGCAGAAATAAATAGAAACTTCTTTGAATTTTTGATTAAACTTTATACAAGAATGGAGCTGAAAGAGTAGAGATATAAGGTGTTTCTGCACACATATGGTAACCTTTTAAAAATAATATATAAATACTACATTTATAAAGTTTCGATATGAAACGCTTACGCTGATATCAAATTAAGTAAGCTTATACTTACTTTAGACAATAATACAATATTTCATATTATAAGGTCGTAAGTATCCGAGTATAAGAATCGCGTGTATGTATAACCACTGAACGGATGTTGATGGCTTTTAGTATATAGACCAGCCAGGAACTGTGTCACTAGTGTTGAATCGATTTCAGTGCATGTCGCTTTAAACGCTCCATCTGCACGGTGCGCATGACGTTTGCGCTTTACGGACGTCACCTGAAGCACGAGATGGCAACTCTCATTAGCCCACTAATTTACAGCGCAAGTAATGTGCTTACTTCGGCGCCGTATCAACTGGAGCACCAATCAAGACTGTGAAATATTGCTTCGCGGCTAGTCAGTCAGTAAATTAAAGGGACTCATAAATCTGCCATCTTTTAAACATCAGTTCGAACAGATATTTATTAGACGCATATATAATACTCTCCCAAAATTTGCAGTAACCTATAAGACACCAGTGTTTTTGTTACAGCCAATCCAGGTCTACTTTGCACGGCAACGTTATTATACAAAAATGTAGCTAATAATTACATCACTGTTATTCAACTGTTATCAAGTTGTATGTATAAATAAATGAACAGAATTGAGTCGTACACCCTGCGATCGTGCAAAATTCCTGGTCATGCTCCATAACGGTTGCACCCGGAGCTTAACAAATAATGAAGTAAGACATAACACGTACGCGGGTTCTTCTAAAAGCGAACATCGCAGCGTCCATCCGATCCATTGCGTACACACAAGCACAAGCTCTTTACAGTGAGAACGACGTACATCATCAGCTAGACCGCGATATGAGGAAAATTCAAAGCGTCCGCTCCGCCGCGCCACCACCACAATGCGCAACCCGCAAGGTCTTCGCATTCAACGTTAGCATGAGTTACTTGCGAGTTCAAAGAGATTATGCCATTATAAGTTCTTAAACCACGAGGACACGACACAGCACTATGTTTCTTAGAGACTGTATTCTCGCTCAAGCTAAAAAGGCCTGCTTGCGTCTCTCTACCACTTTCTAAAATTATTTGTATCAAAATTAACAAAGCTGATGAGTACGTATATAACATAGGGATGAAATAAAAATTACACGATTTAACGAATTATGTGAAGGGGTACATTTAAATATTTGGTTCTGCCCCCGGCGTTTTATATTAATACACACATTTCCAAAGCTTTGTATAAAAATATATTTGTAATTCTATCGACGTTCGTGCTATGCTACGAAGAGAGAAGAATCGTATACGCCGTTTACTGATTCCCAACCCCCCTTACGCAAAAACGCATGTTATTGCTTGTTGCATGCTGATGCACTGCCTGTTTAGCTTTTATTTTCTTTATAATTTTTTTCATAAAATACAGAACAATGATTTTGAATCACATTTATGGAGTTCATTTTAATAAATACGCTGCAGCTCTTTTGTAGATTACAAAAACTTGATAAAACTACGCTTACAGCTACGGAGGTATTTTTATCTTATTTATTCTTGTGTGGTCTTTAATGTGCCGTATTTATTCTAAAGATCACAAATATTGCCAAAAAATTCCTTACCTGCTTCCTTCACAATTTTGTGCAACGCATACAGGTCCAACGGCTTCCGCTCCACTGTTGGAATCTTGAGCACGGAGCCCTGCAGCTCCCAAAATTTGATTATCTGATCCAAGAAGTTGAGCTTGACTCGAGTTATGGCCTGTCAGAGATCGGAGTAACACACTATTAATGCCAGTACATACAACATTAGTTTTTACATGACTATAAAGTGTTACTGATGGTAAAACAAAGTATTTTTTGTTGGGCTTAACATTTGAATTACAAAACAATAATGATTTGTGAATAGTTGACTAAGAGGTAATCTCGAAATCAGTGCGTCGAGCATCTTCGAGCACTTAAACAGAAAAACATAAACTGAGGGGTTGGCCAAAGGCTTTAAACTGCAAAATGAATGCATATGTGGGCGCATGTACGAATGTTTGCCTTATACATTGTGCGATAACGTTTCAGAGACACGGGCATCGATCGTTATAGTCCCCGTGACAAAGTTAAAAATCTCCCGGTCGCGCCGCTGACCGGGTGACCTCCCGGAGGTACCGCTCATTGAACTTAAATCCTATTTACATATTAACTTACGTCAGGATAATAGTTTTGTATTGAGCAAACTGATAATTAACACGGAGCCTATTTCGGCAATTACGTTTGGACGTTCGGGAACAATGAAACGTTACCGTTCGCGAAGTTCCTAATATGGTGCAAATATAAACACACGCAAATAATGGAGTAAATCGCTAACAAATTTATTCCTCTTTTGTTGTCCACAACACGTTCGATTACTGTCATTTAGATAATCAAATTGCTCAGAAGTGGACTCCTATTTAAATACCATCATCATGATTGAGAATTAATTTAATGTATGAAACATAAACGGGATAAACTTCAACACAACAACATAATTGCGAAAAGCATTTGCAATGGAACAATGCATGTGACCATCTACAGATTGACAGACATAAGTGTGTATATGTGCATCCTGTCACATATCCGCTGCCGCAGGCTTCAACGCGCCGCCTATCTGTGCCCACACTGCTGCGCCATTTCCGATCGCGCCTTTGCTCGTGAAATGACTGACTCCGGGTCTCACCGACACCTCTGCATGGTAGCATGGGCATGCGTATCGCTTACCAGGTCAGGAGAACGACTATTTCTCCTGCCTGCTGTTGTATAAAAAATAATTAATACAGCTGTGGTCTGCAACTGCTTGTGCTGGATTATGAGTACAACTCTTTTGAATTTATTTCACATAATGATCAGTTTTTTGAAACCAGGGAGCAAAGCGTAGAAATTTTACTTACATTTCAGAAAATGGAAGTTTCCACGTTTCATTATTTTTTGTACTCAATTAAATTATGGCTTACCTCTAATTCATTTAACCGTTGTATCCTGGGCGTGAACCGAAGTCTGTCTACGTCCACTGCGAACGGTGGCTGCCAATGCTGCAACAAATAACACATAATATAGAGGTGTAAGGGGTCCCGCATAACAAACCACTCACGGGATCCAAACCAACATCATGTGGTCGTGTAGCACCGTGCTAATCAACAAACGAAACTCTGGCTCCCACCAACTCGCATTGCGGCAGTGTGTTGGAAAATGACCCAAATCCCTCCCATATAGATCTCTGTTTAAATACTAACGTCTTTAATTCGTTCGTGTTGCTAATGATGACATGGCACCGAGATGTGGTTAGTTACAGTGGACTTTGTGAAAAAACATCAAGTCGCACAGAGAGCAATGGAAAGGGCAATAATAATCCAAAAGATTATTAATCTCAAATGGCAATGAGCAGGACACATCGCTCGAAGATCTGATAACCGATGGGGCAGCAAGGTGCTCGAATTGCCACCGTGTAACGGAAGACGCACTGTTGGCAGGCCCGCCACTAGGTAGTCCGTCGATCTGGTGAGGGTATCGGGAAGAGGCTGGATGCGAGCAGCACAAGATCGATCTATGTGTAAATCTTTGAGAGAGGCCTATGTTCAGCAGAGGATGTCAGTCGGTTCTTGATAATAATAATGAATCCCTGCTCAATCAATGTGGGGAATCTTTGAGGGAGGTCCATGTCCAGCAGTGGACGTCCACAGCTTGATGATGACGCACATATATTCTTCAAGTCATTAACAATGAGTTTATCTTAATACTTACATATATATTACCTAGTACACAACAAGGAAAATGCATATGGTACAAATAACACTTGTAATTTAATGTTTTTAACAAATTATTCTAATTCCAGAACTGGGCCAACCTTGACTGTTGAGGGATTATATTGGAGAAGCACTTTAAAAAGAAAGAAGACTGGGAAACAAACATTTATAAAGGGATGCTTGGTCACAACTAATGTGAAGGCAGTAAAATGGCCTGGGACAGAAACCTTTTTTTATAACAGAGGAAGCTATAGGAGAGTCAGTGTTATAAGGAAGTTTTCCTACTAAAAATCTCTCTCCATTCATATCACACCCCCCACTTCAATAAAAGTCTGTCATGACACTAAACAGCTAAAATATAGAATGTTAAGTCTATTTTTAACGTTTTTTAAATAATTTACAATAAACAAATTGTTTTTTTAGGAAGCAAATAAGACAATGTGCACATTTATTATTACATAAATGTTGGATATAAAGTGAGTATGATTACTATTACATTTTGTTTTCTTACAAACAGATTGCACCACTTTACTAACCAAGACCAGTGACATTTGCAAGCCTCTACTATTTTACCATCAAGATTTATCATTAATCTCTATGAAAGTTTCATCACCAAATTGATAGATGAAATATTTCTTGTGTTTTGTTATTATTCTAAAAAAATCTTAAAATAAGATTACAATTTATATCTATTTCTTTTAATAAAAGTACTTAAAAAGTAAATTAACATAAAATGTACTTAGAGGAAAGAAATCATTCTTTTTAAAATATTTGTTTTAATTGATGACTCTCATTCTCTAGCTCATTATTTTTCTTAAATTTTTATTTCGACTGATTATTCCATATCCTGATGGCATTATTATATTAAGGAAAAAATTTAATAACAATAACTGAGTGTAAGTTCAAACTGGAGATATGTTTAGTGTTAAGTAAGTCATAAACATTTAATGAACACACAAATTATTTTATGCAATACAAATTTAAAAGTGAAGCTAAATTGAACAATAATTACTATCACATTAAACTATGGAAGTAATATATACTTTAGCATGTTAAACTTTAAAACTGCCAGCATATTTCAATTTAACATGTGCAAATGTTGAAAATGAGACAATTTCACCAATGGGTGCACTAATCCAAAATAAAATTTATATAACATATCACAGTCAGCATTGTTAAAGATATTAGAGGAATTCAAGTAATAAATTGTATAAAGCTTTATGAATAAGAATTATGACACATTTAACACTGCACTGAATATTCATAAGTAATCATGAAAATTAATACGAGATTTTAATTAATTATAATTAGTTCTTTTGCCTGGCCCTCATATTTTGTGTTTCATACATTACTGGATACCATAGGAATATTTATTTGATCCAAATAAATACCTACTTAAATTATAATTTTAAGAAAAGAAATATTATTGTAAAGGTTTAATAAAAAAATTATTCTGAAGCATATTAACACTTAAAATACAAACATTTTCCAATTGTCAAGTAGAGAGTTGTAATCTTACCTTGACCTCAACCATAAATATCTTTATATTATGTCTTTGTAAATTATAACATTCTTTTATATTCTATGTTTACAACAATTTTTTGTACATTTTAAATAAAACTGTCAAACATGAAGGAACATACAATTTAAAAAGTAATATCGGCACACATGTAAGATTTTCCTCTGATAAATTTGTTAAGAATTACTAATAAAAGGACACATAACAATGTACATTCTAATAAGCACTTTCTTTTTTTGGATAATCTTTGTAATTTGGACCTTCTCTGTTGTGTAGAAAATTCACACAGAATATAACAAGAATTATGACAAATACAAATATTTAAAAATAAAAGGTAAGGGTGGATTGTTTTAATTGATTTGTATGTAAACTTTATATAGGGATATAATACATATAATGATAAATGTTAAAAAGAATGTGAGAATCAACGACTTCAAAAACCGAAAATGATACATCTATGTTTACTTATTATTTATATATTATTGATGTATATATAAATAATAATAGTTAAGACAATTATTTCTTATAAGACATTTACTGAATGTGTTTAATGTAGGAAAACAGTGTTAAGAGATGCCTCTGCTTTTGATAAATATATTTTATTTAATCTTTCTTTATATAATACCTATTTGAAACCTGTATGTCAAAGTTTGAGTATGTGGCAAAGTATTTCACATATGTTTAAAATGGAAGTCTATAATGCTGCTCACTATGATGACTGTTAATATTTTTCTATAAAGCTTAAAGATTGTTATAAAATCTATATCTTTTAATATAAACATACTTTTTAATATTTACTACAATGATTTTAACATTTTCATGTACATTATAATGGATTCCTTTACAAATTTTATTTCAATAATAACAAAATTAAATATAAAAGAAAATATGGAATGGCTATTTCAGGTCTGGGCATTTGAGTCAAGTTAAGAATAAGATGAAATTAAATATGATATAGTTATGCAATTAATTTTATATTATTAATAAAGTATGTAAAATCTAGTAATTCAATTATAAATTAATAAAATTCAAAGTTAACAGGATTAATGGATAAACCATACATTAAATGATTTACAAGGCACTATTGTCAACATCAAAATGAATGCAAGTGATTACATTAAAAAATGCAAATTCTTTCAGATCCAATATGTATTGTTGTTTAATAAGAATTATGCTTAATTTTTGAAGTCCCTGGTTAAATTAGGACAGATATCGTGTTTCAAGTTGTCATTACAGTTAGTTACGACAAAAAAACTCGCAATAGTTCTTTTTTTATCTAAACTATAGTAAGCAGGAGGGCACGACACAAAATGGCAACCAGACTGCTTTAACAATATGCGAGTGCATTCGTCGATAATTAAACTCGATGCATAGCTAAATATCCGCCCAGAAGGCACCTTGACACGTTTAACTGCGCTTTGAACTACAAAAACAAAACTAAAAAGATCGCCAAATACAAAGAACAAGTTGCTTCTGTTGCATCATAAGAATTTTTAAGCGTGTACCTTTAGGGTTAGAAATAGTAATAAATTGATGAAATTATGATAATTATTAAGTTATTGTAGCGAAAGGGAAAAAACCTAGTTCCAATGACAAAGAAATCTACTTACTGCGGGGGGTTTGATCTTGCAAATCCCCGACTTCTCCGCGATAGGCCTTATTTTGCTGATGTATGCCAGAGGGTCCAGAAATTCTTCAGGCGTTGGCTCGAAGACAGGTGCCTCCGGAGGCACAGTAAAGGTAAAATTATCAGGTTTCATGGGGGACGCCGAGTCCCCCATACTAACTTCGACATTAGCTTCGTCACATTTTCCCATTTTTGAGAAAAAACCAATGCAGTTCTCACAAATTCAACTATGACTAACACTTAAGCATTATCTAATGTTAAGGAATGAACAATGCACGTCCGCAAAGAAATAGAAGCAAAAGAATTGGTCTTTCCATAAGGAATCTCGACAAGATAATAATTGAAATTATCACCAACAAATAACAGAGTTCACTTGCACGTCCGCCATGCGAAATTGAACTTTCGAAACTCCAGTGTTGTCATGTAAAATAGGTTACATTAATGTTACAATTTTTTCTATTAGTAGTATTTTTAAAGTTTTTCCACAGACGTATAAAGGGAAGCAGACCTTACATGTCAATACAAAAGCGTGCCAAAAACTTCCACATGCCTAATTGACGCACACTTATACAGTTCAATGGATCGAATCTAGAGATTTTATTTAAGTAATAATGAAAACCTGTTGCTTCTTTTGCACGTGCGTGTTATTATTCTAAAATAATTACAGTGAAATAAATTCCTACATTATTTACTACAAAGATTATTATTACTCATATTATTGACTTATCATCGTGATTTGGTTTTCAAATTGTTCTCAAATCATGTAGAATACTTAACGAGTAGACGCAAAATCGTTATAATACTAATTACGGCGGATGAATCAAGCTTTGAATTATTCCTTACAACCTTGATACTCACGTTAAGATACCACCACCGCACTGGGTGCAACTGATTAGACTCTCCAAGTTTGAATATTTTTATTGAAAATGCTAGTTATAAAACTACACATAGTTATCTACATTTGTTATTGGATGGAATGGAAGAAAAGACAAACAACGAAAAATGTTTCTACATCCACTTTTACCTACAACATCAAACGCACGTCGAAATATTTAGAGCCTAGCCACACTTGTTGATAAGGACTGCCAATCGTGTCTTTTAATTTTCGACAACCATGTGAAAATCAAATTTTTATCGTTTGGAAGCCTGCACAATAATCATCATAAACTTACATTTGAAAAACCTGAACAGCATTTTTAAAAGTAATAAATATCTGAATTATATGCAGGTAGATAAAATGTCAAACTTTTCCCGGCATTAAATTTGTATAATGTTAAAGTAAAATTGTATAGTCGTTGTTTAAGGCATATCGATAACTAATAGCTTTGATATATCTAACCATCAACATGAAATATCACCGTAATCTTATGAAAATGTACAAAACGCGCAAAAACTGACCGGTGGGACATAATTTCAAGTGTTTTCTTAAATATTGCATTGCCGCACAAAGGCGCACTTCAATTGACCATGTTTTTCAGTTTTTAATACATAAACTGAACAATTTGGAGAAATTATAAGCAATATAAAACACGTCGGAATTGTCCCTACATGCAGCTTATTTAAAGCTTAACAATGAAAAAAACTGCTTCATTTAATATTTTTCTTACTGCTTCATTTAAACAATATTATTTAAGTTGTAATAATGTCCCTACAATAAAGAAAAGAAAGAAATAACGTGTTGTTAATTTGTGTAAGGTCTACTTTCGTTTATGTCTGTTGGTTTTTCGTAAGAACTGATATTGGAAGTGATTTGCGATAGTATAATGCTGTTAAATCCATAAATATCCAGTGATAATAAAATTTAAAACATGTGTTTAACTGATAATCCAAAGTGAAACTATATAAAAAACATTCATGTTAAAAGGACAGTCTAAAAATGTATACGAGAAAGCCACTAAATATAAAATGAAAGCTAGAATATAAATATATAATATTTATTTACTTATTACCAGAAATACAAAAGTACTATGACTAATCTGTTTATACCATTGCATTATGTAATTATAATTTAATATTTTTACAGTATTGCAGATAATAATTTACAGAGAGCAATTAATATAACACCATTTTCGCAATGTTGCTATATATAAATAAGTACAGCAACAGGCTCTACAAACGCGCAGACTCGAATGCAATCGATGAGCACATCCGTCATCCGCCGCCATTTGCGAAAGAAGAGCCGATCGTGGTATTGCTGCTCTGCGGCGCGAGTGACGTCGGTTTGATTATGTCGAGTGTATGAATTGTTATTTCGATAAAACTGTGAACAGTGACCACATTTAACCACTTAAGATGATTGTGAGATTGCTGAGCCTGCTCTGCGCGGGGATTTTGGTGGCTTCGGTGCAGAATGTTGAAGGAAACAACGACAATGAAGGTATTAAATCTTTTACCATTTATTTGTTGTTTTTTTTTTTAACTTAATTCTCTTTGTTTATTACGGCACATAAATAGAGCACGGTACAGTTGGTTAATATTAAAATGATAAGTAGTGGTATTTTTTTATTTACAGATAATTTAACCCCGTAATAAAGTTCGGAAATCATAAAGTAAATTTTGACGTTTTTTCATCATTGCCTCTTGTTTATTTTTGTTCTATTCTTTGATTAGGTTTTTGATAATACCAGGCGTCGGAACAGTCGTTGGTGTGGGGAACTAGTCGTGCGGTGTGGGTGTCACAAGAACCGGCCTAACCGCTTCTGACTGCCGCACACACGCGCGCTTCTTGACCCCACTTCGTGGGCGTAATGGGGTTCTAGGTTTCGCAGTATCGGAACTTTATTGCCTAAAATAGACAGAATCGAAAAGCTCTTAATTTTTATTACACGGTTAGTCATCTTAGTGATTAAGAGTTAAAAAAATTCCCGTTTTATACTTGAGACTACAGAAGTTTTACATGTTTCAAATATAATTAACAATTTTTGTTTTATAGGTCATTTAAAGTTTATCGTTCCACAGTTTCTATTCAACATTTAATGTATATCTTTATCTAAATGTTAGTGTTTTCAATCACAAAATAATGTAAAAATATTAAATTTTCTTTGTTCTGTTGCAGTATAGCATTGTGAACCCTTTAAATGCTATATTTTTCTAATCATAATCTAAATTTTTTAAAAACTTTTGCATTACTTGGACATCTAAAGAATTAATTTCGAGTAATAAGAGCCTTACACCAATCTAACTAGTTTAACAAAATAATGTTAGTAATGAAGCACCAACTTAAAATATGAGAAATTTTTATATACTTTTCAACCACTATTTTAAATATTTTATATTTAAATATTAAATAATATATATACATTGAACACAATTTAGAAAATAACTTGTTTTCTAACTATATTTTTTAACACAATTTTAGTGTAATGGCATAAAAAAAGGCCCCACTCACAATTCAATTTACAAGTTAAGGTTGAAGGTCTATGTAACATGTTAACCAGGAATAATTTCACTTTGGCTTAGGGCTATTATCTGCTTGGCATTGTATTTTTTATTATCTTAGAGTAAAAATTGGAAGTACAGAGTACTGTAATACACGACTGAATATAAATAAGTAGCAGAACCCTTTCTCTGAACTGTGTTAAGTTAAAAGGGGATTAAACCGGGAACATACTTGAAATAGGCAAACATTACTACACTTGTAATTTATTTATTTTTTACTTTTAATATTTACATACATATTTAAGTTATGTGCCTTGAGGAGCAGAACTACTTTTTTTATTAAAAAATGTTTTTTTTTGTGTGCTGATAGTTATATAAATAGGTAACGGAATGTTATAGCACATGATGCTTTACCAAATTGAGGATGTTTCCCATATAAAGTCATACGAAAATCGTGGCATGCTAGACCACATAAATAATTACAGCACTGTCAATTTTGCTTAACTTGTTATCCTCTTTACATTTGACCTTACCCAAGTGAAAGATAACAACTTTAACAATAAGTAACTAACTATATTGACTTAAATTAATTGACATTGTTGTGATGATTTGAACAAAATTCATCCTCTTATAGAGCATAATTTAGCTTTTTTTTATCATAGAGGAGAAAATCTTCAAAAGATATCCTGCTATTGGGAAAGACAAGGTCATGTGGAATTTATACATACTAAAACTTCCTCAGTGTTAATCCTCAGTGCATTGCAGGAATGGCCGGTGTCTCTTGGATAAGCAATAGAGTCAACAAAACAAGGTACTGGAAAAGGCTTCAGCCTTAGTCCTGTTCTTAATATACTGTGACAGGGCTTTATAGCTAGCTTTATAACCTTGTAAACATTTCATTAATGTTTGAGAAATTAAGATTAGTTCATTTAAGGTTATATTAAGGAACATATTATTTCTATTTATACATTTTCATTTTAAGTATTTTTGTCATTAGTTATAATTTATATTTATTCTGTAATATTTTCGCACCGGATTAGAACTAGCAGTCGTCAAAACGGGGTACTGTAACTGCCGACTCGTCTCGACTCCGAGCTGCAGCCGCTCCGCAGTACCGGTTTAATTAAGAACATGTGCTGCATCGGGCTGCGCGCCCGGCGAGCCAGTTCCCACATATACAATACATTGTACTTTTTAAATCCTGTCCTCCATTTTCCCGTGTCTCCCAGCCCTGGTGGGTGTTTAATGTAATCGCGTACGGGGTTGGAGGGTGCGGTGGGTGAGCTTTATTTACGGCAATTAGTGTAACTTGATTTGTTGATCGACTGCCTATTTGCCTCGCTGGGATCTATACATGTACGCGCTGTGCAATGAGTGTTGCAAATGTAGTTTTTATTTTATATACAACAAAGCGATACGCCGGCCGGGGACTGTCAATAGCTATTAACTATGGGTTAGTACGTTCACCCCACTGATGGCCATAATACATAAGCTGGTGCGTCTCAGACAGATATTATTACCACAGTAGATTGACTGGCGAGAGTGCGTCAGCTAGGACTCACATATATCTTACTTTATGGCAGCAATAACTGATGTGTTGAAATTTCCCATTAGATTCATTTTCAATTTTTTTTATTTTTCGCGAACACAGTGTTGTAAAGATTTTTATATAACATCTGTTGAGGTTTTGGATTTTGTTGGATTCTAATATACAAGTGCATGCTCTTTTTCAAAGATTGAAACATGTCAAATTAACAATTGGTTCGATACTATCGTATGTCACAGTACGCAATTCCATTCATTTTAAGTTATTTTCTTTTTGTGGCTACAAGGGTTTACTCTTGCTACTTACTGTGAAGTACAATTTAAATTTAATTTGCTGCAATTATAATTGACACCAATCTGAAAACCCAATAAATAATACTCATAATTCTAGTCAACCAATTCACATTTTAGTGACATGCAATATAGTTAACATTAATCACACGGCGTTTCCAAGGTCAAAACGACCTGTTATGAGTACATTAAAAATAAGTTTGATCCACAAATACTGCGAAAACTTAAGCGTTGTGAACGCTTCGATTTATATCGACAACCACAATATTATTATATTGACCTGACCTGTAGATGTTTATAACATCGTAACTTCGCCACTAGTGAATATCGATTACACGATCTCGTCGCCTCATTCCGCACAAGTTAGGTTACAGCTGCCGCAGCTCTGCCGCAGCTCGATAAATCGGAAAAAGCGGCGGTTCTGTAAATGTCTAAGAGTAGATATAAGTAAAGGATACGTACAAGGAGGATATAATGTACAGAAGACATATCGTGTATAAATAACTCCAACCACACGTATTAAAGTAGCTAAACTGACTTATTTCATTGTATAAATAAACACTTGTTTGCACATAGGTTAACAAGTTATTTGCAGTTATCACGCGGCGATGTCTAGACACTCACATCGTCGGATTTGTTCGTTATTCGATCTTAATGTATTTCTCCTTTTCGCTAATGTTAGCATATCACATCGTGCTCTTATTATTCCTTAGTTATGGAAGGGGAAAAATTCATTAACAATGCATCAGCATAGCTTTCGTACCGCGGACTTTAACTATAACACCATCGAGCTATAGGACGGTAACGTGGCAGCCAAGTGCTACCGACCATTATGTACATGCTGACCAAGATATAATAAATCCAGCATAACAAACTATTTGAATCTTAACTTTAATGGTAGCTTAAGCGCATCATGCTCGTGCGCGATGCGCTGAAGTTACCCTTAAAGTTAAAAAGTTAGGCTATCCTTCCCATGTTTCGCCGCGTATCCTATCCTATTTATCCAAATTATAAACGATCTTTACTTGATTTTTATGCTCCAAGAGAAAAAAAAGCAGTCTTAATATTTTAACAAACGTATCCGGCTGTCTGTTACGTTGTAGTTGCCAAGCGACAGGTGCGAAGCGACAGGCGACAAAACTGACTTGAGTCTGGATTTTTCAAAGTAGATGCTCAGTTGTTTGGGCGCAGCACCAGTCTTAAATATGTAGGAGCTCTTGCAACAAACATAGCAGCGTTGTTTCTAGGATAGGTTTGTGCGTGATTCATTTCATGGTGTATCACACCATATCTGCGCAGATTAATATTCACAGCACAGAGTGCCGAATTCAATATGTGCAACACAATGAATCGTTAACAACGTTCGTCGCGAGGTTGGGGTCTAGACCCGAGTTTCCGGCGCAGGTTCGTCCGCACGCCCGCTAACGCCGGATTAACATAACTAGGAACGCTGAAATGGCGGGCGCGACTTCCTGCGCCTTCGCAGATGGTGACTCACCGTCGCGAGTACATTCCTGCTGATAATGTTCCCGGGTCGCTGCTGTATACTTATCCAACCGACGATTCTATTATTTTTTTATAAAAACTATATATAAATGAGATTATTGCTATTGTTCTTTATATATTTAAGTATTAAAAACTTTATCACAACATATTTTACTAGGAAATATAATAAAACAATTTTTTTTAAAAAAAGAAGCTTAATTTCGATCGATGTGGGTAACTTTTGGAGAGACCTATGTCCAGCAGTGGACGTCGACTGATGATAATGATAATAGGTAAATTATGTCGTTAAGTAAAGTTTGTAAACATTTGTTGACAGTGCCGTAGCGGCCCACAATGGACAGTTAATATCGCGAAGGTTGTCGGTTTGTCGCGCCGAGATCGTGTGCGTTCAGGTGAAATCGTCGCCCGGCGCGTCCACGCCCACGTCCACTTCCGCGTCCGCGTCACCTGACCGGCTTAGGGTTCGATGCAAGGGCGCGAGCGGGGCAGCAGGGGGCGCTCGTTCAGCCTATCGCCCGTTATGGCACTGTCACACTAAAGCTCAACCAAAAATAATCGGGATTAGAGGTTTAACGAACCCGTAGTGCGAGCTTCCGTAGCTCTCAAATATTATAAATATACTGATTTCCATGTAACTTTTAATATGAAAGATAGCTCTGACGGCTGGGTTCGGAGCTTTATTCTGCCTTTATTTTAGAAAAGAGATTTACTCTGGAATAATTAAATAATATAGTAATTATTATTTTGAATTCATCGCAATTACACAAGTATAAACCGGCGTCTTGTATAGTTAAAACAATGAAATATGGAACAAAAAGGAAGCACTCGTTCTCGTGTGCATCGCACTTGGTGATGAGTAAAAAAATGACTGAGCGTCATCTTTCATTATATAGACACGGCTTTTGAAGCGTCGTGGAGGTCATTAAGTGCGAGGGGGGAGCTCTGACTGTCGTAAAACAGCGGAGAACGCACTTCGGCAGATAAAAGATTATTGTAACTGACGAGTAGAGTCAAAGTACACGAGCCGTATTCGCAAAGAATTAACATGTTTATGATGATTGATACTGTACCGAACACAAAGTCTTACCACCGTCTCAGTTTTGGTGTTAGTGAAATATCGGATAGCATTCGGTGAAGAAAACCCGCATGACGTCCCACATTGCCGCATTTATGTGGTGGCCGGAAGCGAAGAGGGAGAGGCACGGCATATACCTTTTTTGCCATCCCCCGACGTGCACTTGCCGCCCTGTTAAGTGGCACTGGCCACCTGTTCCGCAGCGGTTTGTAACCGAGTCATTATCTGTCGATAGGATAGAGCTACTGTTGACGGGGCGATCCCAGATTCAATTAGTTTGGGTGCTCCGCTTCCGTTGTGTTACTGTTTATCGTTTCAAGTTTCGTAGATGTCATTGAGGTACTAACAAATCTAGTGTAAATCAATCTTAACGCAACTTGCTCGTTTGCCAGACTTTCTTATAAAAATGTTACTCTGAACTTTAACACTTTTATTCTCTAGAAATTTCCTTGCTGCGAAGGAGAACTCCAAAGCTGTTTTAATCTTTTAATGTCGCATTAGCGCTGAAACTCCGTAAAATTAGATACACCGGAAGTTCTGTTAAGAGCTGCTGCAAAAAAATTTAAAAGCTTTTTTGATCAAATTAGGAGGAGGACGTTTCCACTCAGTCTATCAACATCTTTAAATTTTTAAAGAAGGTAATTTCCATCATAATTCACTTTAAATCCAGGTATATTAATATTCTTTTATTGACTGGCTTAAACTTCTTGCTATGGGCACGCACACGTTATCAGGTAAAAAAACACAAAGGACTGCCACCTGGGTGACCCCTTATCTTGTACAGGCGGGTCCGCATCTAGTCCTGTGTAAAAGGTGGCAGAAATTTACCGAAACCTCAACTACTGCCGTATTGTAAATCTGCCGCGATAACAGCCTTACTGTGTAGAACCTGCTTATTTTAAACAAGCACGCTTTACTATCTCCGATTTCATTACCACTCAACATTACGTGAAGTTTGGTCTGTTTGTCCAACCTTGACAATACACAAAATGCTATTTGTTTATATCGACTTCGCTGTAAGATTTACAGTACATATGGTATAACTATTTGAACTATAAATATAACTTGCTTTTTATACTATTCATTGCTTTTTTGATCTAGCACAGCAGCTGCTATTTTTGCCGCCAAACATATTATGAAGGGCTTTGTAGCTAGTAAAATGAACTAGGTTGAGACTATATCAAATGGGGCGATGTTTGGTTAGCAGGTAGATAAGACGCGTTTACTCGCCGCGCTTACGGCGCTGACGTAACGCGCGCGCCGCCCGCCACCCGCCGCCCGTCACCCGCCGCCCGCCGGCCACACCCTGGTGTCGTGCCGGCTGCGGCTGCAAGATGCAATGTTCGTGGTAATTAGTCGCAAGTCGGATAGAAAATTACAACAACATAAAATTTATTATAGCAGCTTCCACGAAACATACCAGCTCTGCATACTCCAAAGAAAGGTTTTTAAAATAAAACTAGAAATACAGATTAATGTTTTGGTATAATGTAATTAGATTCGTTGGCGTACAAAAAGGTTTGTTTGTTTGTTTCTTCCTGAAGCGGGGCCACCTTCCATCGAATACCTTTCCTCTTAATGCGATGACGCCAACGCATTTCACCTCGTTATACGTGGAAAGGAACCACTCCGACCGATCCCGCCGGAGGGAGTGGAGCGGAGCCACGGAACGATTTCACCGTTGTCTATTTATTATTTTGCAACTTTTTTACATAACGTTACATAACGTATTTCGATTTGAATCCCTGCACACCGCGCATCGCTCCCTTCCTGCAATATTGTACGGAGCAAAACGAGTTTATATTTATAATCCTTATTTGTACCAGGGTTATATCCATTCAGCAGAGGGGATTATTGTACGCTATGCTTATATCGTTGGCCCGCGAAAGAAGTACGTGTATAGGAATACCAAATACCCCTTTGTATCTCAAAATTATGAGTGGACAGGATGTTCACCTAGTGCAAAAAACGCGCTCCGCCCATAAAAACGAAGTGTAGGTAAGTTGCAACGTAGACACGATACTTGTGCTATTTCCCTATTATATCAGTTTCCATCAATCTGGAATACAGTAATGAATGCTTTGCGGCAGAAATAGACACTACTATAAAATGTAGACTTACTTCGACTACAAAAACCTACAATTAATAAATTAGATTTAATTCGTAACGCTTCGTTAACTTAGGTGATTTCCTTTTAAATAAAATGTTTTATAGCAAGGGTAGGCAAACGAGCAAACAGTTCATCTGGTGGAAAGTGATCACTGACGCCCATGGACAGTCGCAACTCCACCGCGGTCGCAGCTGCGTTGCCGATCTTTAAGGGAATAATACGCTGTTTTCTTGAAGGTCCCCATGTCGTATTGGTTCTAAAAGAATATAAAATTGGAATTGCCAAATACATAATGACTTGCAAAGTTATCGGATGCCGCCGCTGCTCCGCCGAGCCCGCGCCGGGCGGCGTGTGGCTGTGTGCGTGTGCGCCGCGACAATATCAGATTACTATGTAAATGTCGCGCAGTCATGTGAGAGAGGCGTTTGTGCTGGTTAAAACGAATATTTTGTGCCACACAGATACAGGCTTAAGTGTACTTACTGCCGACAAGAACATTTTATGCCATATCATCGACTTCATTATCCAGAAGACGTGTCCGCTTCTGTTCGTATGCTTCTCCGGATGATCTTTATAGTGCTAAACATTTTCCGGTAGTGACTCTCATCAGATCAGATCGTTGGGTAAGAGACCTCTAATAGCGCCATCCAAAACGCTGTCAGATTGTCCTGCACGTGGTAAATTTGTAAAATAATTTTGTAATTGTTGGTGCGAGAGTTAAGTCCAATGTCATTTTTAGATTATGGGGGGGCGGGGAGTATTTAAATATCGGTTTAATGTTGCATTATACAGTTTCGTCGGTGAGACTAGCGACGCTTCGTGTTCGTTCCAACGTGGCGCCATACACCAGTTCGGATAACAAGGTGGCGGGTCGCGCTGGGAGCACGGGCCGCCGCCCGCCTGACGGGGTCGATGCGCCGGCGCATTGTTTGCATGGATGTTAATACGCCGCAATACATTGTAGCGACGCGGGGCATTCCTGCGCGCTCCCGCTGGATGCAGGATACGACCAGCATGTGCTTACTGCTGTCAACTTCATATAAAGAAATAAGGAAAGGGAAAACTTTATTCAACATTCACACGCAAACAGTAACTAAAATAATATAATTTGCGAAGTAATCTTAAAGGGTCTTGCGCAATGATGTTAAACAGGCTTCCGCTTAGCAACTATTGCAGCAGGTTCGAATGCTGCAGCATTGATATTATGTGGTGCATTTGCAAAGAATCAACTACACCGATACATTTTAACTCCGTCTGCTCGGAACTGTCATGAAAGCCAATATTAATATATACTTTTGTATTTAATATTTAATTACCTCACTGGTCTCCTGGTCTGGCACTAGTCTTCTTTTTGGACGGGAATAATCTGTATCTCCTCTTCTTCTTTCTCCTGCCCTAGTCCCACTTTATGTAGTAGTAGTATTTGAATTGCAGTTAAAGAAAGTAATTTTTTTATCCAATTAAGTGACGATACAAGCGGGATGATCATCTGATGGTAATCCATACGCCCGCCCATAACAACGTAGCGCTAGTTAGGACTATAGATGCAATAACACATTGCGCTCGTCTCCTGACACATAAGATGTTGAGTTTCGTTACTCTAGTAATTTCAATATCTACAGCGCCTTTCAAACCGGAACACAGTAATATTTGCACAGTACTGTTTGTCGGCTGCCATAGGCGCTGCGCTGGTACCCACCTAGATGGTCTTCGGCAAAAGAGATCTACTACCAGTAAAAATGTTTATAAGTGTCAACAGTGAAGACTTTTTTTTAATAATCTTTATTTATCCCCTATCAGCGAACACCCTCCTTAGGTGGAAATCCGCAGCGTGGCTGCTCCACGCGGCCTGAGCTGCACAGCCGCCGTCTCCGGCGACGGATAGTTTCGTCCTTGCCGGCGTACTGCTCGCAGCGATTGGCCGCCGCGGCTCGCCTGATTCATTTAACCTCCATTCCACATGCAGCTCAAGTCGAGGTATCCCAGCCATAATAGTTAAACGGTTCACCGTCATCATTTCATTGAGAGTGGGAATAAACTGATAAGAATGTTTTTTTACATAAAATACATGGCATAAGATTATATATTTTTAATTTAAAAAGAGATCTATACTACGCCAAGAAGAGGTACAAGCACGTTTCACTTGCTATTGATATTAATACTACACTCGTAGTTCTTACGGTTATTGCGGAGATGTAATCTGCGTTTTTATCAAAACATCATATGTATACCTTTGAAGTTAACCTTGACACGTTACACAGCAAAAACATAAAGACGAGGTGATTAGTGAACAAGTACTGTGCGAAGTGATCAACTTCAAGTAATGCAATGCAGATCCAATATAGCCATTTTGACATGATTTGGTCAAAAGTACAGAGTCGGCTCAACTGATTCCAGAATCTCTTACATTTTGGTTTACTTGTTACCAATTTTTGTTTAAGTCTCTTTTTTGCCAAAATTATGTATATTTTTTTGTTATATTCACATTAAATACAATTTCATACGTGTACATTGTTATTACATTCGGCCAAACCGCAGACTGGAAATTTGTTCACGAGTTTATTATTCTTGCATGTTTAGTTTAAATCGTCAATTATATTTCGGTGCCTCGTGAATAATTCATATTCTGTACAAGTCTCTACGGTAGTAGATCCATGTCTGCAGTTCGCTGTAGCACGTAGGTGGGCAGGATCGACCGGTGAAACACTACCCTCTCACAGAAAATCAGCGTGAAGTGGGGGCTTCCTAGAGGCCACCGCGTTTCGACTGGTAAGTGAGGGTCCCGGCGCCCTTATCCCTCTACCTCGGGGCCCAACAGCAACTGGCACTTTCATTATACTACACGTATCGCGACAGATTTTCTAGGGACTGTTGCGTTGCGTGTGGGAATGAGTATCAATTGGCCCCTTCCTGTCTTTTTATTCCCTGTCCCACAATTCCTCACCCTCTGTGACCTTTCTCCTTCCCTTTTCTTCCCCACCCCTTATGCTCTTTTGTGATGGCGACGAGTGATAAAAATAAAATACCCCAGGAGGGTACCAGCCTCTTAGAGACCAGAGAATCCCTCTGAGCGAGAGCCAGAGATGCTACCCTCTAGCTCTGGCTCAGGCTGCCCATCGTATTCTGGGGGGGCACATCAAGCGTCGTTTATCACAGCTGCTGGGTGCAAACTGAGCCCAATCACGAGGAAGTCCCCCTCCACTTTAGCTGTGGATTTTTCTAACATCAGGGGACTTCACTCGAACTTAAATGCCGTCCACCACCATCTCGAGACGGAAAGGCCAGATTTGCTTTTCCTGACGGAGACGCAGATATCCTCCCCGGCGGACACTTCATATCTAAAGTGCCCCGCCTATAGCTTGGAGCACTTTTTTGTGCAACGCGCCGGCGTGTGTACGTCAGGGAGGGAATTTGTTACCGTAAGCTCAGTAGTCTTGAAGGCACAGACCTGTCGATCCTTTGGGTGCGCGTTGATTGTGAGGATCACATTCGCGTCTACGCGTGCCTTTACAGGTCTCATAGCGGAAATTCGGAAATTGACCGGCTCTTCGAGCACCTGCAGGTGTCCACTGACAGAATACTTGAGCAGATTCCTACCGCAGAAATTGTGGTTTTGGGTGACTTTAATGCCCACCACTCTGATTGGCTTGGGTCAGCACGTACTGACCATGCGGGAAGGTCTGCTCACGATTTTACCATTGCCAATGGTCTGACACAGATGGTACACGTGTGCCGGATGTGGAAGACCATTCGCTTTCCTTATTGGACCTTCTGCTGACCTCTCGCCCCGAACCCATTCCGGTGTGGGTCGACGCTCCTCTCGGGTCATCGGACCATTGCCTAGTTCGGAGCGTGGTGCCTCTCACCGTCTCATCGCAACCACTTCCATCTGGTAGACGACATGTTTGGCACTACAGGTCAGCAGACTGGGACGGGATGCGCTCTTTCTTTGCATCCTACCCATGGGGGCAGATTTGCTTCAAGTCAGAGGATCCTAGCACCTGCGCTGATTCGGTTGCCGATGTCGTGCTGCAGGGCATGGAATTGTTTGTTCCAAGCTCAGCGGTGTCCGTCGGTGGCAGGTCTCGGCCCTGGTTTGGCGGGTCCTGCCGTGACGCGCATCGTCGCAAGCGGGAATGCTACCAAGCTTGGGCTAGGGCAAAGGCCGCTAAGGATGTAAACTCTGACTCACTCAAAAAGAAATACAATTCTGCTTCCAGGTTCTTTAAGAGGCAAATTGCATTGGCGAAATCGAATTGCGTTGGGAGAATTGGCGAGAGACTGGCACGCCTGCCATCTGGCTCTCGTGCGTTCTGGTCTCTCGTCAAGGCTGTCCAGGGTAATTTCTGTCGGTCGACGCTTCCACCTTTGCGCGGGGAGGATGGTTCATTGGCCTATTCCGCAAGGGAGAAAGCCGATCTTCTTGGCTCTATCTTTGCGGAAAACTCGACTCTTGACGACAGAGGTAACACTCCTCCTAACATCCCGAGGTGTGAAACTACAATGGCGGACGTCCGCTTCACACAGTGTGCTGTGCGGAAAGCACTATTCTCCCTGGATGTCAACAAGTCGAGTGGGCCCGATGGAGTATCTCCTATTGTGCTGAAGGTGTGTGCTCCAGAGCTGGCACCGGTTTTAACGCGCTTATTCAGACACTCTTATGTCCTCGGCGTTGTCCCACATTCATGGAAGACGGCTCTAGTACACCCGATTCCTAAAAAAGGCGACCGCTCAGATCCATCCAACTATAGGCCTATCGCTATTACCTCCTTACTCACCAAAATTATGGAATCCATAATCAACCGCCAGCTCATGGGCTACCTGGAAGAGCACCAGCTGATCAGCGACCGCCAATATGGCTTTCGCAAAGGCCGATCAGCTGGTGATCTTCTGGCTTTACTAACTCACCGTTGGGCGCAGGCGGTTGAGAGTAAGGGTGAGGCACTGGGCGTTAGTTTGGACATAGCGAAAGCCTTCGATCGGGTTTGGCATAAAGCATTACTATCGAAGCTTCCTTCCTATGAGCTTCCTGAGAGACTTTGTAGGTGGATCGGCAGTTTCCTTGCGGAACGGAGAGTTAAAGTCGTCGTTGACGGCTCATGCTCGAACCCCCGGACCGTAAATGCTGGTGTTCCCCAAGGCTGCGTGTTATCCCCGACATTGTTTATTTTGCCTATCAATGATTTGTTGCATTCCAGTGGCATCCATTGCTATGCGGATGACAGTACCGTGGATGCACTGTATTTCGGCCGCAGCAATATCTCTCGGGATCACGTCGACGAGTGTCGGAACAAACTTGTGTCTGAAATCGAATCATCCCTTGTGAAGATCTCCGATTGGGGGGGACTAAATCTAGTCCAGTTTAACCCTTCTAAGACTCAAGTTTGCGCGTTCACCGCTAAAAAAGTCCCCTTTGTCGCATCGCCACTCTTCGGAAACACTCACCCTTGTGCCAAGCCAAACATTGGCATTCTGGGCGTCGATATTTCGAGTGTTGTCCAGTTTGACGGTCATTTGGAGAGCAAGGCTAAAATGGCCTCCAAAAAACTCGGAGTACTCAACAGGGCCAAACAGTACTTCAAGCCAGCTCACCGCCTTAAACTGTATAAGGCACAGGTGCGGCCTCACATGGAGTATTGTTGCCACCTTTGGGCCGGGGCTCCGGGTTATCAGCTATCTCCATTTGACCGAATCCAACGTAGGGCATCTCGGATTGTCGACGATCCTGAACTTGCCGATCGGCTAGATCCTTTGGCACTGCGTAGGGATCTATCTTCCCTATGCATACTTTACAGAGTCTACAATGGGGAGTGTTCCGAGGAGTTGTTCAATTTAATAGAAGCCGCCGATTTTCGCAACCGATCGTCTCGCCGGAACTATCATCCGCACCATCTGGATGGTTGGCGTTCCACTACAATGCGTTTTAAAAACAGTTTTCTGCCACGCACAGTAAATATCTGGAACTCGTTGCCATCAGCGGTCTTCCCCAACAACTGCGACATTGGGTTATTTAAGAAAAGAGCATATTCTTACCTGAAGGGTAGGCAACGCACTGGCGTCGCTAGTGATGTGGGCGACGGTGAATCACTTACCATCAGGTGACCCGTCTTGCTCGTTTGCCTAGTATCTTACATAAAAAAAAAAAAAAGTGGATGTGATGTGTCCCTGAAGGTGTGCAGCGCGGCGAGGACTGCGCGTGCGCGGCACATTTGTATACCGCACGGTTGTACTGAAGCTACGTTATAGTAACATGCGGCACAATTAAAAAACATTGATAATTATTAACGTAAAACTTCTGAATTTTTTTCCATTTATTGGCAATTTTTTTTTACATGTTTCACTCTTAGTGGCTTTGTATAGCTATACGAAATATTTTTCGATACACAGCGAGTTGTGTATGGAATACGAACAACGACTCACGGAACCCAAGCCAACCTCACCTGCTCCTGGTGCACCATGCTAATCATCAAACGAGGCCCTGGTTCTAACCTACCTGCATTGGGGCAGCGTGCAAGGAAACTGCCGAAAGCCTCCCATAAAAATCCTTACAAAAGTCGGCCTCTAGTGCCCAGCGGTACCGGAGGCCATGCTGACTGTAGGTCGCGCAAAACCGCTGGATGCGGGCATCACAGGACCGATCGACGTGGTGATCGTTTGGGTAGGCAAATAACCAGTAATGGACCTCTATCGACTGATCACGACGACGACACGAATGGTACCTTTTGTCATATTATCATTCTCTACCAGACAACCGATAATCTAATTTTACGAAAAATATTGTGTTAGTAATTGGGGTTGATTAAAAATGTAGTGTAGCTTATGTTAGCCCCTAAGAGTTGAGCGAGGAAGTAGGAAACGGATAATATGCAATGAAAGGGACATGCGCGATCTAAAGCAAATAAGAAGCGTACAAACCGACGAACGGATACCGGTTGTGCGGAACTTTTCATTTGGCAACTTTGATTGCGCGCGGTGGGCGCGGGCGGCGGGCGGGCGTGCGGCGGGCGGCGCGTGGGGACGGATACAAAATGGCCGCGCGTCTGCGCAGCGTTCGCTTAGCTTGTTTTTGAATGCATTACGCCTCTATTCAAATGACGCGGGCCGCACCCGGACGGACGGACGGACGGACGGGCAAGTAATAAAGTTATCCAGCTTGTGTCACCTCGATTTACTTAAATAGGATCCTCGCTTGTGCTTGTGCGCGGCTACACGAGTGTGACACTGCGTACTTTGAACATGGACCTCCGTAATTGATTTCAAGCGCGACCGCTCCGAAGCCACCTGCGGCGAACAATTTCCTACGATATGCATGGATCTGCACCAGGTTGTCGGATTACAGGGCCAAAGTATAACAATAACAACAAAGTACTTGCTTTATACTCTAAGTAATAGAAAACATATAATTCATAAAACATGAGTCAAAAAAAGTCGGAAATTAGAACGAAAAATTTTCAATTTTAAGTAATTTTTTTACTTATATCGATGAGATGTTAGCTGGATGATTTTTTATGCTATCCTGTGCGTTACATGCATATTATCATTGATACGTCAGGAGACTTGTTTTTCCAATTCCGCAGCTTGAGGTAACTCGATACCGGCGATGTCAAGCAGGAACATACGAGAAGGACACGTAGTATGCCATCTCCTGCTCCATCCACCTAAACAGGGCACAGCGTATTTTTACGTTTGATGCTTACTTATTCTGATCATAACAGATAAGAGATCTAAATATAAAACAACGTTCTCTCTGCACGGGCAATGCAACGAACGGCGAATAGTGTTGTCGCTGGCATAACACGGTTATCCGTTTCACCGTCTCCCGCAACTGAAGCATGATGGAGAGGAATCTCGAGCAATGATCGCTTCGCCGTGTCGATTATCGTGATATCTTCGGGTTATCTCTGATGATAGCCCGGGGCGTCGTTAGCCACGATTCCTTCAGTTTACGACCTATGTCCCCTGCGGCTCAACGATTTTACATTTCACTTCATCTGAATTGATTTGAATCGACTTCAACTCGCACAAGTGTATTTTTTGTAGATTGAGAGACGAACAGCTCATTGTTCCGGCGATACATGCATATACATGCATAATAATGAACAAGACAATTACAACAAACATTTCTACATTATTTAAATAACAAAAATATATAAATATATATAGAAACAGTTTTTATATACTTATCAGCCGTATAATGCAATGCCTAATGCTGGACGCAGGGTTCTCCTAAAGATCTCCACGCAACGCAACCTTCATCAGATATTCGGTCCACCCAGTGCGGACCTGCCAACACTGCCGCATCTTCCGGTACGCAGTCGCCATTCGAGGACCTTGGTTTTTTTTTTTATTATCGTGGGAGAAATGCCTGCGCATACCCATCCTCGCGGGGGCTAGGACAGGTTATGTCGGACTTGCACCGACTAAAACCCCCACGATGTTCCAACTCGTCGCCTGATGGCGGGGTTACGGGAACGCTTTCACACACATCCGCGACCCCGCTGGCGCTGGCCACTTACGCAACCCCTCCTCGGGACGAAGAGTTGAACCCTACCTTTCCACCTCCGCAGGGCCACGCCGGAATATATAGCGCGCCCCCTCCTCGGGACGAAGAGTTGAACCCTACCTTTCCACCTCCGCAGGGCCACGCCGGAATATATAGCGCGCCCCCTCCTCTGTCTCCTTCAGTCGCGCGTGCGACAGATTCCATCGAACCCGTCACTCGGAGGCCATGGAAGCGAAAAGAGAAAACTCCCGGCTCCCTGCGGCGGATTCGATGTTGGACCCGACGCCACCCATTATACGGCCACGGAGGATTGGGAGAATCGCGCATCGCAATAACGACACTCCTCTTCCTCCGTGGCTTCACCGCTGCCACATCAACGGTGCGGCACCGCTTAGTCGCAGAGGGTACTCCCTCCGCGACTCCACCTCGGCTGCAAAGGGCAGGATAAAACCGCCCCTACAGCCCACCGGCAGCATCCGTGATGAGCTTAGTGCTCTGACCTGGAGCGGCCGCCTCAGGCCGGCCCTTCACTGCGGGCCGGCCGGTTAGATTCCTCTTCGCTTCACCGTGGGCGACCTAGCCACGGTTACTAAGCTCCTTCGCCACGACAAAGCGGGAACTTTTTGAGGGGCGAGGACCTTGGTGCCTCATCGGCTGTTAGCCCTTCGAACGATGTGTCATGCTTATTGCCACTGGAGATTAGCAATCCTTTGGAATATATTTTCTATTTATTTTTTAATCTAATTTTGGCGTTAGACAGTGTTTATTATAGAATAATCGGGCTCACATGTCACTATGTGTAAATTACATATGCCCTCAATTCATAAATGGATTCTTTTCTCTCTGCTGAGTGGACGTAAGACACTGCTTTTTTATTTAATAAATTAAATCTTCATAATAAAAAATGTTATATAAGCTTCCGTTTTCAATATTGAAGCTGACACCCACCGGGTGTCGCAACGGAAAAATTTGTACACTAACACAATTCAACGAATTTTTCCGATATATGATAATAAATGATTATTCATTATCTGGTTTCTTTGTGATGTCATCCTGAAACTTTAAGTGTGTTGAGGTCGCTGAGCGCGGAGGGATAATTTAATTGTGTTCCATATTTTTAAATCCAGTTTTAGACTGTTGAATGATTCAGCGATGAATGGGGGACTGTACCACTTGTGCTCATGATCTCTTCTGGAGGCACGCCAATTACAATAGTTTACGAATGTTTTCATAAGAGCGGACTTGAAGTTGTCACAAAACACGTGCTACACAAATTATGTTTTGATGTGTAAATAGTAATACATAATGTATTCAACTGTTACTTGATAACCATAAAAAGATTATACATATAATAAGATCGGTTATTTTACTGCGGAAATATCATCATCATTCAGCCATCGAGCAGGTTAGCTTATCACAATCACGCTAGCGCCACCACGACAAGGCGGCAATCTGTTCGAGGAATGGTAGATAGAGTTTATATCAAGCAAAAAACGGTAACTCAAAGTCAAAATAGCTTAGCAATACTGAAATGAAACCCAAAGCGTGTTTCCCACGAACTGCGCACAAAAACCTCTCTCGTGCAAAGAAAGCAAAAGCTCCGAGGAGTCGGAACAAACAAACGTATCGAGTACCTGCATCGTTCCGGGAACTAGCGGGGCCCGTACCACGGTCGCCCGCGCCTGCGCATGCGCCATCACTCGCGCTCGCACCCGCACCTCGAATGGTTCGTGCTCCTACTTTAGTACTGTACTGCAGTACTCATTTCAGTTACAGAGTGTTACTTGGAAATAAGTTCCTATAGCTTTTCCGGCTTACCGGGAATACCGCTGTTGTACAAACAATTTGGCGGCCTTGTAGAATGTTACACCTTAAGCGTCCAACTGCAACGTAGTAGGTGCACAGTCTAATGTACTACCTGTGGTGTTGACGCAATGTAATGAGACACATGATACCTCGCATCAGCTAAGTAATTTTAAACACCCCTCCATCCTCACACCTGGCGTCCTGGCGAAGAAGCTTAGCAACCGTAGCGCAGACACACGGTGAAGCAAAGGGGAACCCACCCGGCCGGTCCGAGGTTCGAGGAATCCGTTGCCCGCACAACAACAAGAGACCGAGGAGGAGGCGCGCTGCATGTTCCGGCGTGCCCTTGCGGAGGTGGAAAGGGAGCGTTCGTTCTTGCCTTCCGAGATGGGGCCGGCGGGGTCGCAGATGGTGCGCATGCGTTCCTGTAAACCCGCCATCAGGCGACGAGTTGGAACATGGTGGGGGTTTTAGTTGGTGTAAGTCCGACATAAGCTGTCCTTCCCCCCGCGAGGACGGGTATGCGCAGGCATATCGCTTACGTTAATCAAACAATTTTATACGATACTGCAAGCATGCTGCGTACGCGGCTGACGGCACCGCCGACTGCGCTACACGCACCGCACTACATATAAAGTATTGTAATTTATTACTTCTTCACTGCTCAAATCCTAGTACCACAAAAAAAAAATGTCTTTAATATTTTCAATAGATTTATCTTATGTCACTATTTAGGCGAATTTATACGTATATTGAGTTTATGATGCTATGATTTGAAGTAACGATTTGAGATCTTCTCATGAAGAGAATCAAAGCGGTATAACCACCACGCTGGCTGCAAATTTCGCACGGTTTTGTAAGCTGTTGTTCTTGGAACACTTGGAGATCGAGCCTTGGTCTTGTGGAGTATTATAGCGCGAAGATATTTCAAAATTTGAATTACAAATTTTATCATATACCTGGAATATGAGTAGAATAGCCGGCAGTTTAGATAGAAGAGTAATGAATATGTGCGCGGTCAGAATTTAATATCCATCACTGAATATTGGTAAGAGGTTTCTGAACGAGTTGCCTTGGTAACGTTGCAATATTTTAGTTAAGTTTAGACGCCGCGCGTTTTTTATTATTTAGCATGCACGCGCGCGAGCGCATCTCTGCCTTTTGGAGCCGGCCCCGTAAAGCCTTACCTGAGCCGGATCGTCTTATTTAATGAAAGATATTCTAGATTCAGCTTTGTTAGTATTTGTTGCGAAGGCTCTTTTATTTGCAATTATTTTATGTATGAAATAACCTTTTGAATATTGAAGCTGGGAATATTAACGTTAATTAAGAACTGGTCAGTTTTTACAGCCTTCAAACACTTTATATATTTCTATACTAATAAAAACACGTATAACGAGGTTTATAAACATATGTGCAGAAATGTTCTTGTGTTTTTCATTAAAATATATACGAATCGTACGATGCGAGCAACGCGTGACCGATCGACGTGGCGACCTCTGAGGGAGGCCTATGTCTAGCAGTAGACGTCTCGGTAGACGTCTACTGCTAGACAGTATTTCATCATAATCATCAGCCGATGCTGATGATTATGATGAAATACTATTTTAAAGGGTCTTCATTTTTTTTCTATACATATGCACAAATATTTAATTGAATTTAGCTGTTTCTATGTGGTAGTATCAGCAGGTGTAAGGTAGTAAGACTTAGTGCATGCGTGCGGATCGCCAACATCTTGTAAGCAATGCGCTTACTTGTATGTATGAGCGAACGTGCAGCTGGCGCACAGGTTTGCCCGTCGCCCGTCACCCGTCACCCGTCACCCGCCGCACTCTGTTATCTGCGGCGGCGCGCTCGTAAGCTCACCTGACCCACTTTTACTTGCGCTGCTATTAAGGAAACGATGCGCATACATCGATACTGCGGTTTTGTACGTAGACATACGTACGTACGTACTGATTAAACAAGTCCACGCCCCAGTGTCACTCGGCGCGGCCCACACGAGTGCTCCAGCCGTGGGGCCCGCGGTTGCGTTCTCCTCTGCCATGTTTTGTTTTGCACTGATGCAACAGACCCAGGTCGAAGGTTAAACTAACCTTAAATCATTTAAGTATACGCACTTGACTTTTTCACGTCGCTTAACGTAGTTTGCTTCACATATAACTTATTGTGTGAAGATGTACTCGGTTTATTACTTTATCTCACACGAGCATGAAGTTTTTAATTGCGATGCAATTAACAGGCGTCAATTCGTGTTACATTCATTTTCACGTAATTACTTTTCTTCTAAATGTAAGTTCTCATTCCTTATACAAAACACGTTGAAAAAGTATGTAATGAAGAATTATTTAATTTCAATAAAGGTGTTTGTAATCGACTTATGTTGCCCTTTACTTAAAATAAAACCTTCATACAGGAATGTAATACGATACTGGTGGTTAGTCTCTGTTGCGGGAACCGTATAGGTACGTACCGCCGCAGCGCCTATTGCACCCGATAAATAGTACTGTGCAGACATTGCTATTCCGATTTGAAGGGCGCTGTAGCTAGTGCAATTACTGTGGGAAGGCTCAAGGCAACGTGCACAATGTGGTGCACTGTATACCATTTTAACTAGCGCCACGTTATTATGGGCAGGCGTATCACTTACCACTAGGTGAACGTTCGAAGAAATCTTTTTAAGGAAATATAAAAAGAACTAGAAAGAAATCATTTAGGTTGTATGTTTTAATAGTACCGTTGTAGTCATTGATATTAACTATAAATGTCGATAGATAGATATAAGTGTACACTGCAAAATGTTATTATACATCTAACGACTAATCCCCGTATTGTAAAACGTAATGGATGCTGCCAAGCTCGTAGAGATGGTTCAATCCGCATTTCACAGAAACAATTTAGCTCCAATCAAAGTTCGTAATCACGGCTGGCCCGGACTGGCCGCGGCTCTCCCCCCCAAGCCTCCTCCACGGAAACGAGCCCAACTCATTAAGCCGTCCGATCGCTCGAATCTTTCACCTGTCCGCTTTTAATTACACGCGAGCGACACACTTGTCCCACGCGCACAACAACAACAACAACAATAGGAAGCAATCACCGGGGACCGAATGTGTGCAACGCCGATACCCGGCTAATCAAATCGTCCGCGACGCTCATCACTGATGCTTGGCGTCGTGGCGCTGCCTCGTCACTAACTGGTTCACGAGTGTACAGTTTTGTGTTTCACTACATATAAAATGTATCATTTTATGACAACGGTAATGATGCATGCAAATACTGCATAACCCGCAACATTAAGACCCAATGATAGCCCGTGCACCAGTAATGAGTTACCAATTTCATTATCTTACACTTTCTTAAGTGGTACTACTATTTTATACATTTTAATTTATAGATTTTCTATGGCAAAGTGACAAAACAAAATTGAAAGTAGCCAAAAGCAAAAACTAATTGAAAACTGAATCTGGAACGTACGCGAATAAACTAAAAACGAACAATCTGCGATAATTGCGTTGACTTAATTTGTCTCAATTATCATGTCCCGATATGTTGTGTATAGATCCTAGCACCTGATTATTCCGAGCACAGGTTGTCACAGACCAGTAGACTAGTGGCCGTCCGTCCTTACGCAGTGCAGACGCGGTGCAACGTTGCGGGCCAGTAAACATTTGCGAATAGAAAGATGGTTGTCTTTCAATTAACTGTTGGAATAGATGAATGGACAAACCATGCAAATCTTTGGAAGCTACGAAATATAACAAAGACAGCATAAACTCTAGCCACACTTTAGCATTCTTATTTCAAACATCATGGTTTTAAAAACAGCTAATAATATCCACGCGAAGAGTGTATTTACTTACTTAACTAAATAATAGCAGGCCAATTGAAAGTGAAAAGCTCTTTTGCCTATTCCATCCGTTCCATGGAGCCTCTCCGCCAGTTCACATATTTGTGGAGCACTTGGTCTCTCCGTGTCGGATTCCAATTAATTTATTACTGTTGGACGTGGGTCAGCACTACTGGACTCTGCAATTCACTCCAAATTATTTAAAGGGTGTTGATTTACTCGGCTATTAGTGATTTATCTTACGATGTCGGTACAATAGTTTAATATTACAATAAGACCTATAAATAAACTGACACACACATAAGTCCGAACACAAAGTTTTGCATGTTTTTGTGTGTTTTACCATGAATTATTTCATCTCGTTGTTTAAATTTTATTTTCGATATTGGTAAGGGAATGGATAATGCCATACTATAAATACGTAGTAATGATGTTCTAGCATTCAATGTACTAGTAACTAGTGTAAAAATATAATATTGTTATTTATTTGTAAAATTGTTGAGTGCGGGGTAGAGCAGAGCCGCTCGCCGGGCAAGCAAGCTTTAATGAACGTTGTTATGAACTTCAGTATCATTTATTTTTCTTGTCAGACATAGAGGTACTGCAGACAAGGCATGTTCAAATGGTAATGCATCAGATTGTTCGTTGTTGTAAATATTATTATATTACATCGTTACGAAAGCTGAGTGGGAAAACGTTTAAATTATAATTATTCTGTCGCTAATAATTCACCTCGTTTGATCAGACAAGCACCGTGATCGCAGAAAATTGGTTTTGAATTTACTCAACGACGAGGCTCCATGACGTCGGGCGATGGAAATTTAACCTTTTTGGTTATTCAATAAGGTATTTATTGTACTGAAACCGCCGGCACGACCAATTGATGGAATAATTTGCAAATTCGGAATCGCTGAGTAACAGCTTCGATAGGCGAAACTTTTCATTGGTGATTTGTCTCGGGGACGGGGAACGCGTTCCGATATTTGGACACGGTTTGTAATGGGGGATTTCGCGTTATGAAGTTTGTACGCGATTCTAAACGCGCACGATGTATGCAATCAATATCTAAATTCAAAATACGAGTAGTGTTTAAATGAAAATGCGTAATGTTACCACACCACTTACGGAAGGATCGCTTGCTGCCCCCGTGTTGGTGATACGTGGCGGTTTAAACTGATAGTGTAGGTGCGTGCAGACGCACGCAGACACGAGCGAGGGCTCGGCGGCTAATGCGGGCGGGCGGCGCCTGCGCCGGCGCGGCTCCTGCTCCCGCGGAGCGCGCGAGCGGCCGGTGCGACCGACCAACTAAGCATCGGACGGGCCGCCTATTAGATAAGATGGTAGAGCTTACTTCACTTTGGAAAAAGAAGCTGGTGCTGCTTCCTTAGCATCATGAAATTTCACCTACCACACTAAACACAAAAACAAATTATTTTTTAGTTATATCTTGAGACAGCCGTGTTTAATCAATAAAATCTTTTAGCCAAGTTTAAAATAAATTAAATCGTTTACTTAATATCAAGACATTATAATTTGTAAACTATACCGGTTTTGAATTAGTTATTCATCTACGTTTTGTGTAAGCTGTTCATTTTCAAGCGCTCGCCTCGTTTTGCTAATTTAGCATTTTCTAAGAGCACTCTTGAATCTTAACATCGAAATGGCATATTGATGAGGTCGACGCCAATACAGACTCGGGACTTGGCACTTGACACCTTTATTTAAGGTTATCGTTTCACATTATTAGGCATTCTCATAAATCGGTGAGGCTAAATAAGTACTAATTTTTTTCTTTGTCGTATAACGGCCAGGAAACGTGAAATTTTATAAAACAACAGCCTTACAATCCAAATTTATGATAAAAGGAAAAAAAGATAATCGGGACAATATATCGATCAAGCTTATTTCTGTTTAAGTAATATTTATTAAAAAATAACTATAGTAACGCAGAAGATTTTAAAAGTACTTTTTTAAAATCACTCTTTAAAGGAAAAAAGGTCTACGAAACGAAAAAGCTTTTAACTAAAATGATAATTTGGTCATGGCATTTGACCCAAGCAACACCACACCCACACACAGGGACTGCATTGAGAGAGCATTCTCCGATCAGTGCCTGCTTGACGCGACAGTTGATCTAACTACTTCACTAGTTTCGAAAGAATTTTGCAATAAGTATCAAGTGCCGAGACATGTGGCGCGATGCGGGCGGGGCGGGCAGGGCTTCGGCCGGCCGGCTCCCGTCGGCGCACAGGAGATCGGTGTGACATAACAACTTTTATTCAGAGATTTTATCGTAATGCCGAGTTCTTAGAGCTGAAATGTTTCTGCTAATGGAATGAAACCGTTCCAGCGAATGTTTACATCTATCTTTATTGAAAACCAGGCAACGGTTGTTTTCGTAATAGAAAATTGCGAATGGAAAAATGTTTAAAAGACACGTTTAAATCAATAAGAAATACATTATCGTGGTATTCCAAGAAATAAATAGCCCAAACATGAAGCATTTATTTTTTACCCATCTGATCTAATGATCTTCCTAACTTTTGAAAAAAAGATATATCTCACTGATCCCTCGGACAATCTTTACGCTACCAGTGTATATCTTTATAAAGAAAATGAATTGTGCAGAAGTTGAAACGTTGCGGCACCACTTGGTGGTATGTTATAGCAAAGTAAAAATATCTAAATAAGCAAATACATTATTGACCAATTGTTTTTGTTTGGGGGAATGCGCGCGCGCATGTACATGTGCAACAGTTGCGCGATACGTTATTGTTTAGCGAGACCCCGGGGCGCGCGTGGCGCACAGATACGTCTCCTTACCTCCTTACCTCGCGCGTAAGACACGCATTAGGCAATATTATTTTGCTGTGAACTTATATTATTGCGGATTGCCGATTAAAGTGCCGCTTGCTAATCATTTGAAGTACAACCCCATTACCGAGAACGTAACATTAGGAGGTTATTCTACACGGAGACGCTTGTCAAGTTATTGTTATAAAAATGAAGTCTCATGTTATACTAGGCTAATAGAGACTGTCTCAAAGTGACGAGTGATGTGACATACACAAACAATTCTTTGGCAAATTCCATATTGTGTATCACATATTATATTATTACGTGTAATCTTTGTTACATTGTTTTAAACGCGTCTATTTTGTTCTTGACGACGTAAGACACAGTGCATCTGCCGAATCCTTTATTGCAATAATTTATATCTCTTTTTTTGTGTTTTTATTTCAGGTAATGGTAGCGAGATATATTATGTAACGTTAAACTTTACTGCACTGAAAACAGGACAAAATAGAATCAAAACAAAGTTCACGTGTAATATAAAATTACCTCCGAAAATTTAGAAAAAATAATTTATTATTGAATGAGATAATTTATAAAAATTGTGATCTATTTTATTGCATGCCCAATGTCCTTATCCTTTAATGTAATGATTGCCATCGCAACTTCCTATAAATCCTTACTTTTATCGATGGTACGTCACAAATTAACGTCTTCCTTTACTATTTAATTATAACTATCGTCCCATTCTCCCCAATTTGCCTACCATTGTTGTATTCGCACCCGCGCATATCTAAATTACATATTAATTGCCACACAACTTCCGAGAAAACAACGTGAAAAATGTTCATAGAAAAACAATTGCTTTATTTTTGAAAATCCAACCGTAAAAACATTAGGCAAAAAGTTACGTGAAAAATCGAAAATAAATGTTCAAGAGAAGTATTCAAACTGTACGCGTAGGTCCTGGTCCTCGGGGCTCAGCAGGACATGTCAAGCGATTTACACTCTCCACGGTTTTAATGGCAGACATCAAAGGCACCAACAGATACAGCAACAAGCAAGGTATCTTTTACTTATAATTAACTTCACCAAAGTTACTACACAGAAACAATGATTCGTCGCACGCACAATTTTGCAATAGATCTGTTTCATTATACATACAACTGATAAACTTTTCTTTTTCGTTGTTCGGCAAAACCAGTTGTCTTATGACAGCCACAGCCACTGTTATAAAGCGAACCGCATCATAACAATAAAGGATTCTTCCAAAAGGTCTCTATCAAATAGTCCTAGTGCACGGTTCGCACCTCCCCGAGACCGGCGACGACACTACGCGACACTACGCGTCTACCGACGGGTACGGACCATAAAGTTTCTTACCTATTATTAAAGTATAAGATGGTTTAGATAACATAACCAATTATTAAATTGTTTTAGAAGCGTGCATAATATATTAACTTTGAAGTATAAAATATTTATCCTCAAAAGGTCTAACGATTGGGTCATAAAATCAAAAAGTTTGACAATTCTTAAGTGAGCTTCAATGTCGGTAGTGTTACCAACATTAAAGACTAACAACACTACGGTGAGTGAAATAACAGTTTCATGTGTAAGAGCACTTCCGGGGGCGGACGGAGAGTTAAACGTTCTCACCTTTCAAAAGAATGCGTTTCGTTTCTTCTTAAACATCACATTGTCAAGTACTCGTAAAGATTGAGAATGTTATGATCGTGACTTTCAGAACTGTTCACATTTAATGCATTTTCACAGGAAATATTTTCTTTACAAAACATTTTTACATATATTTATGTATATTATAGTTTATTTTGGACACTATAGTGGTTAATTTAAAACTATTAAATGGGTTTTTTGCGGTCCAACGTAGATGTGGACGAACGGACCTTTCCTCGACCCGTGTTAGTGTGTTGTCTATTTCGTGTTTAGTGTAATGTTCTACATTGTATTTATTGGAAAAACAATGAGATTAATGATCATATCTAATCGTGTCCGTTCACGTGATGCCAGCCGTGTACGTGTACGTGCAGTACCTCGCAACTCCGCCATAGCGCCGCGGCAACGGCTGTGTGTACTGCGGTAATGCTGTACGGTACGGTACGGTACGGTACGAGGTATACACATATTATATTTCCCTTCCGTCCGTCAATAGCAGGGCTGGGACATTAATTTCCTCGGTGTGTGTACTCGCCCGAAGGTATGATTTAATACGGTTCGAGAACATGCCGTCATATTATATGTAGTAATTGGATTGGGCTGATGGAGGGTCGTTTCGATCGCGCAGTTTCCTATATATAGTAATTTGTTTCGATCCCGAGATTGGGCTAAGTGGCATCCCCATCTACCGCACCTTATGAGTAATCCGAAAGAGAGTTGTTAAAGCTATATACAAATTGTTCTTATAACTCTGTTTTTGTGGTATATAAAATACGGAATTATTGTCTCCGATCACTACACTGTGCATGAATCAAAACTTTCAGCTAACGTATAAATCAAAAGCCGGAAAACACCGCGTTGAAACTGACTTCGATTGAGAATAACGCTTGGGGTAACTGGCCCCGTCCCACCCGCCTGATGGTTGGTGTAGGTGCGTCCTGCATACAAACTTGTTTCCCAGATCGGTCTCGTAGTCCGTCATCGTATGCTCCTCTTTTTGCGGTTGCTCTCTGGTTTAGTTTGACTGCAGGCTTCTGCCGTTTCAACGTTGTCAGAATCCCGCCCGCACTGAAAAAAAAAATACGGCGGGAGGGTGTATATTTGTCGAAAAGGATCATTTAATAGTGGCGCTGATGACATTATCTTAATCTTTTTTAATGAATAAATAAGATATCATTACTCTTAAATGAAACCTTTATTTGACTTAAATATATTCAAGTCGAGTTATTTTGAAACAAAAAGTATGTCATAATCAGATCAGCCGTTTATTAGCTTGCTTCATTATCATCACATAGGTTTATAGTCATAACATACGTCTTTGTCAGAAGTTTAAACAAAGGACAATGTTGTTACAATAAGTATTATAACTGGTGATAGGTGTTTGCTGCTGGAGACCGTCTACGTACAACCGCAGCTCCTGTTGCAGCCGTCATACAGTGCTGTGAAAACATTACTGTGTTCCGTTTTGAAAGTTGCTGTAGCTAGTCAAATTACTGGCTCGGGTAACGAGACCTAACATCTCATGTTTTTATGCGACGAGCACAGTGTGGTGCGCTATATACTATCTTAATCAGCGTTACATTGTTATAAGAAACATAAAAGGTCAAAAAACATATAAGGGAGAGGGTAGGGAGTTTAAGACGACCGCGCATTAAATCTTTTTCGCGCGTTGCGGCACTTCGCCCCTAAATTATAAACGAGAGCAACCCCATCCCAGTCAGAGTAATTTATCGTCTGGAGAGAACGCTGCTTTACTCGCCACATTAATTATATTCCACTCCACAGTTTCAGGACTCGCATATTTGCCTCAAAATTACGCAAAGTTGCAAGCGCAGATATTAAACTATACAAAGAGGAATTTCAAAGGAAGATTATTAATTTTTTTTCTGCTAACGAAATCATAATGTTCATTAAGAGTTCATTGTGTCTATGAGGACGAAACAGTGTTGGCTAGATTCGGCTGTTTATCCCGTGCGAGCGTTAAACTCTAGTATTGTAATTATATAGGATCAGTATTATAACTTAACAATGATTTGGATAATAACACAATTGAATTTTCATTAAGTCATGTACATAAATACATCTAAAACTGGTAAAAGTTCTTACAAAATAAGCCAAATCGACAACAAAGCGAACGGCTAAAACTAAATTTATGGACGCGATTAAAAACTAAAGGAGTCGGTTGTCGGATAGAAGCCGCCGTGCAGCAGCAGACCGACGCCGACGCGAGGATCTAGCCACCGCCGGTCGCGCTGAGCTCGCGGCCTCGTTGTTTTTGTCGCGGTTTATGCACATGATGCAGCACCGGGATGTGTTGCTTGTGAACAGTTAAAACAGCACCACAGTGTAAATGACAAAGCCTACACCATGATAAATCGAAGCGAGGCCTCTCGCAGCTGGTGCGCGGTGCGGTGCCCTCCTCCTGCGGCGCCGCGGAGGCGTCGAGAGGTGCTTGCGCCCGACTCGAGCCACGATTTCACTGTTCTATAGATTCCTAAGAGAGGGCTTTGTCATGTGCCTTTGAACAGACACCCCCCCGCTTCCTCAATGACGTCGTACTTGAAGATTTTTTTACGCTGTTTGGTCACTTCTGTGTCGATGTTTGAATTAACCATTTTAGTTAAAAGTGATATAATTTTATATATTTTTCATAAATAAGTTTAACACATGCCATAGAATTAAAACTATTATCCAGCATGCAGACGAGTTCATTGAATAACACACGACTGGATGTTATTTATAGGTGATTTACTTTTATTTAACGAACACCGAACCAAAAAAATTTGTAAACTCACTCATTTTTTTATACGAAATCCTTGGGCGGCCTGGTTCCCATTAACAGTCTGCAACTGTGCAATCATTGGGTTGTATTTAATTGAATGTATTTGTAACACATTGCATGTGCAGATATGAATAGACGATATAGTGAATACATTTGCTCCCACATCAGAGTTGTGACCGTGTGCGTGTGCGTGCGTGTGCGTACGTGTGCGTACGCGCACGTATACATAGGCTCGTACAATAGATTGTCGGGTGGGTAATAAATTTCGCTGATACTTTTTCCGAGGTACAATTTGTATTAAAACCGGGCGCCGGCTTTGCGCCTTAATTAACATAATTACTTGGTCCGTCGAGTGGCCGCTTTTCACGAATATAATTTTATATTCTTTGGGAGTTTCCTTGTAAGGTTCATAGAAAAATCGCGTTGTAATTTGATTTTTGGCGGAGTGTCGCCGCGTTTTGTGCCCAGAGTAATTTGGTTAATGGACGGGAAATGGCTGCTTTTGTGTTCACTTGTTTGTTTTTATCATTTTTTTAATCTTTATTTACGCTTGATATTTGATTTGGTAAAAACAGCTTATTAAAATGGCAAGCAAATGCTTGGGTAAACTGATGTATTAATTATAGTGCACGTACGCATGTGCGTGCTAGCCAGTCTGTGCTGTCGAAACGATGTTTTGGTTTGAAATTTGATTCTTTTATTCGTTAGGTTTGAAAGTAAGAGAGAAATTAAGAAAAATGAAGTTTCAAGATTTTTATTTTTATATTATAATTGCCTTATATTTACTATTTTTGCGCAAGTGTGGACGGACAGCTGCCTCCGGTGTCTATCAATGACTTAATAAAACGGAAGTAACGCATTGATGTAGAGTATATACAAATGTTAATTTAGAATAAACATTTTTATGTTATATTAGAAAAGGCATTATAAAACATCGAGTATAGTATAATAATGCAGGTATATAATACATAAATACAGGTAAATATGTGTTGAACCATTTGCACAATACCTCATTTCAACGATAAATGAGGTATTTTCAAGTGCCGTGCCCTTACTCCAGTACTTACAGTTCTCATGCGGGGAACGTAGCCGCCTTTTGTAGTGCTAGTTGTAGTTGAAGGTTTCGTTGGGCACAGGGAACGCCCCGGGCGGATGAAGCGAGGGTGGTTCACGGCTGTATGTTTGTTGAACACTTGTAGTGTGTCACTCAAACCTAACTTCTCAGGTATGTTCTTAAGCGCCCTGGCCGCCCGACACGACAGAAATATGTCATTTTCATTAATATATATATATTTCTGGTAGACACATAATTAGAACACTCAATAATTTTCTCATTATCCAATTTATCACCGAGCACAATATTTCAATTAATATAACGAGGAGACTCGCTGTTTGAAGTATGACATACGCGTGTAATGAGATTCATTCGGTAAATATTAGCAATCATGTGTCAACATCGCGAAATCGCAACCACCCAATACAACAGGCAGTGTAACACTTACACTTCACTGCATCTTGTAACAACCTCTCTCTTACATAGACCTGTCTCGCTCCTTCAACTTACGCGCATGTATACTGTATAGCCAATAGTATCACTATTGGGGCCCTTGTATGAACGTCGGCTACAGTAAAATTGGACTCTGGGCTCGTGGGCCCACAACGCTGCGAGCAAAATTAAAAGATAGAGCCTAGTAGGTTTTTCCAATTATGAATATACTAAAATATAATTCCATCCACACTCGAAAACAGCCCGTATTATATTTTGCATTTAGTTTTTATATAGCAGTGTAGTGCTCTATTTTAATTTCAATATATTTACTGTTAAATAGTAATTATCCTACCAGTGAACCAAATGCAAGTAATTAATTTAACTTAAATAAAATGGGAACAGTGACTTTATAACGCCATTTCTCCGAAAAGAGTTTATTTGAAGGGACGAGTTGATTACGTGGGAAAAATAATTTGATATACATCAAAGAGACCGCCCCGGCACCGCCCCGGCACCGCTCTGCACCGCCGCCAGCTAACGAATCCAATTTGATAAAGAACGTTCAATCATCGAGATACCCTCAAATGAGTCGCGAAATTGTCTTTCAAATCGCGATCGACAGATTCAAAGACTTGCGGCTCGTTAGTTTTTTTTCTTTACTCTGTCTACTGTTACTGTGGCTTAGTGTAACCGAATATTGTGTAATCTTACCTACTTACAGAAATATGCCTTTTATCATCGCCCGAACAGTTCCTCGCCGTCGTGGTGGTGGGGCTCAATAGCCGTCGCTTGGTCACCCACGATGAAGCTTAAGAAGGACCTACCCGGCCGTTCCAGGTGAGCCCCGTTTGCTCACTTCGGATGTGTACCTGTAGGGCAGACTTATACTGCCCTTCGCAGCCGCGGAGAAGTCGCGGATGAAAAGGAGTGTCGGTGTTGCAATTCACTGCTTTCCCTACCCTCGGCGACTGAGTTGCGCCGCACCGCTGATGCGGCAGCGGCGAGGCGCAGGGGAAGAAAAGTGTCGGTATAACTTCTTCGGCGTTCTCCCTATTCTTCGCAGCCGTATAACAGTTGGCGGCGGAGCCTAACATCAGATCCGCTGTAGAGAGTCGGGAGAGTTTTCTTTGTTGGCTCCCATGGCCTCTGGATGACGGATTCGGGGTTCTGTTGCCCGGATGACGATTAAAGCTCGAGAGGAGGGCGCGCTGGATATTTCGGCGCGCCCTAACAGATATGGAAAGCGGGGTCTCTCCTCCCGAGATGAAGCTGCTCGGTACAGCCGGCGTTGGTGGAATTGCGAAAGAGTACAAAAGTATTTCCATGGCTCCGCCGTAATGCGATGATTTTAGTCGGTGCAAGTCGGACATAACCCGTCTTTGCCCTCGGTGAGGCCAGATATGCGAAAGCGTTTCCCCCACCT
Source organism: Ornithoptera priamus (assembly GCA_029034505.1). Lineage (NCBI taxonomy): Eukaryota > Metazoa > Arthropoda > Insecta > Lepidoptera > Papilionidae > Ornithoptera > Ornithoptera priamus. The sequence continues at coordinate 331,034 of JARDWD010000500.1, read as the reverse complement.
AAAACAAAAAAAAGTATGCTATTATCGACATTCCATTTGTTATTCATATATAGTTCATATTTCATTGTTGTACTCTTGTTTTTAGGAGTAAATAGTATGTGCTAAAGTAAACAGTATGTTGCACTTCACTGTTGTGTCAGGTCTATTAGTCGAAGATAGTCAAAGTAGGCAGGTTCGAAGAGTGCCGTGGCCAATGAAATCACAAGGTGATGTAGCGTACATCATCCTACTAGCGCCTTATGATTAGCCAGATGGTTACTAGGTTTTTCTGATGATAAGCGATATTTACGCTGCTTATTACTTATTATTACATTAAGCGACGAGACGAGCGGGACGTTCACCTGATTGTAAGTGTTACGCCTGCCCATAACAATCCGGTGCTAGTGAGGATGATATATACTGCACCACATTGCGCTCGTCGCCTCAGACGTAAGATATTGAATTTCGTTACCCCCAGTAATTACAGTAGCTATAACGCCCTTAATCAGAAACACAGTAATGTTTGCACAGTACTGTTTGTCGACTGCAATAGACGCTGCGGTGGTACCCACCTATTCTAGATACCGTGTGGTCTCCGGCAACGGAGACCTACCGCCAGTTACTAATAACAGTGACATTATTGCGTTAAGATATACGGATGTTTCTCGTTACTTTATTTGTTACGTCAGATGCAGATACTACATTTTTGCATTTAAATATGTATTTATTCTACGTGTATGTAGGTGTTTCTATTGCACAAATGCATTGCCAATGCATAGGAATCGTAAAAACCTCAGGAAACCAGTCAAGTGGCAATTGCAACGGCAAACGTCAAGAGGCTTCAGATCGGCCGATCGCACTGCTTTGATGCCTCCCCGCGGCGCCTCATTGACCCTAGATGAAGGTAATTTAGTGCCAACGTCAGTGCTTTGCGAGTCTGAGTGCTAGTCTTGTTAATTGTTCATCTCATCCACCTTCGAATAGACAATTGAATGTGCTTAATATTGAAAAGTGTGAAGTTTTTTACTGGTCTAAATTATGTCGTTTTACGTTTTCGTTTAGTTTTCAAATTTTTTTATTTGTTTGTAAGCAAACTTGGAATTTATTGCAGGCATTAAGCTGCCGCTCAAAACTTAGCAATAATTCCTTTATCGCCCTCTCTTATTGCTAACATTATTTTTGATTTGACGAATAGTTGTCCTTTATATAATAAATAGGTCATGATTTGCTACATCCATTTACGTAACTTATTGGCCAGCAAATACCTAATAAGCTGATTGTTCTCCGCGGTCACGTCCGATGGCGCTGCGCCGCGCTGTGCGGTGGTGGATGCTGCGGCTGGGGCTGCGGCTGCGCTCGTTAGCGCGTGTACCTATCCATCTGATAATTCGCGCCCGCTGCGGTCCTGGTTATGGGCAATAAACAGATGCCTGCTGATTCTCAGCTGATAATGTTTAGCACGTTGGTCAACGGAACGTTCACTTTCGGACGTTACCAAAGTATTGGATATTGTGGTAGCGCAGAAATATCCTGCGGAAATGGAACCTACAACCATCGAAACATTGCCCGTATTGAACACAAGACAAATTGTTTTAGAAATTAGTTGTTGTTCTTTAAATTTACTTGACTATTGTCTGATGATATTGTAACATTGCTAGTTTTTTCCCCGAGTTCTTATTGCATTAGGATAGGTAACTTTAGTAATACAGCATATAGCTGTATATTTCCATTGTTATTTTGATTACTTATTTTTTTTTATATGGGGAAACGAGACAATAGTTCATGTTATAGAGAGTGATCACTATCTCCCAAGAATAGTTGCAACTCCTGACGAGTCGCGCTTTGGAGATCTTTAATGAATTTGCATGCTCTTTATTTATAGGCTCATCCAATCGTATTGGTTCGGAAACACAGCGGACGACAATTGAATTCACGAAGTAGTGGTGTATTGCAAAGAGTTGCAAATATGATATTAAATGCATTCACTTAATGTTTTCCTTATATGTAAATCTATAATATGTATCAGCATTTACTGTTACCCTCCATATGGGCAGCATCTCTCGGGTCAATGTAAAGGTATAATACGACGTCCATAAGTAATGCAAGGTCAATCGCACAAGGTCAGCCACGAATTCCGAGCCATGCTCCATGTTGTCCAAGAATTAAGATGCTATGCCAATGGTGCCCGAAGTAATAATGAAACCTATACATAACATTTAGCAGTGTAGTGCACATATCCAGCAGTGGACGTCTAGTGGTTGATGATACTGATGTAGTGCACATGTCCATAACAATCGAGCTTACCGTTTTAAATGATGACGTCACCAACTCCAACAACGATGAATACTTTGGAGAAAGTAGTGAACATTTCATTGCATCACATATAAAACCAACCTTGGATTTCTGTGAAATTCAGTTTTATTTTTTAATAATACACAAACATTTTATATATACTAAACTTTTTATTATTTACATTAAAAAAGTAAATAAAACACACCTACTTTAACAGTTACCTCTGTACACCAGCCAACACGTTGAACTTTGAAAACACTTGCATACGAACATAAAGCGGTTACACGTTAACATCGCATCATAAAGACGATGGATTAGTCAGTTCAGCTCGTTCTGTAGATAAAACACAAGTTAATTCTAGTTTGATCTTGTCGACGGACCGGGAAACACGCGAATCCCCTCCCACACCCGCTTAACCTAAACATAACTGTGATATCAGTAACATGCTGCCGATAATGTATACTCGGATATATGTTAGGGGGTGGAGATGGGGATGAGGACCCGCGGCGTGCCTTCTGTGTGCTTGGAGAAAGTTGGCATCTTGTTAGCTACTGTTTATATTTTAATCATAGCTAAGATAGAATTGAAATTATCGGTGCCTAGAATTTTTCTCTATCAAATGGTAATTGATACTACAGACTATAACAAGGAGGTGATGAGATGTTATGATTGTGCACATCGCCTTTAAATATGAGGAAACGTTTAATATCTTAAAGCTAATGTGTCGGGTTTGGTAATCCTGTAATTTTACAAATTTTATTTAATTATCTAGAAAAGCCACAAAATTTAAAGGCAATTTTTTTAGTAACTTATGGTTATATGGGATTTTCTATGGAAAGCACCGGTGCTCTACTGCGCTACGTGCGCCACCCACTACTCGCATTTGAAATCGATACAATAATCATTGCACACGTACGCTGATAAACTGCAATAAACTACCTTAACAAGAAAATCTGAAAACGTTTTATCTGAGTGAAGGTGCTACCTTGTGCGTCGCCATCCGCGTTCATATATACTTCCTTCGTTATAACTTACCGCCGATTTCGCAAAACGAATGGGGGTGCCCGATGGCCGCCAGGTCGCAGCGCCGCGCTACGCCGCCAGCTCCTCTACACAGGCGCTCCAGTCTCCTGCACCGATTTAAATTGGTCAACACGTGTCCGTTTTTGCTGATAGCTGAAGCGCAATTAGCCTTGCCAATTCATTTCCATAAATAAAATCTATAAGTGATACTACATTTGAGAATTATTATTTAAAAAGGACTAGAGTAATGATTTATGCGGTTGTTGCCATTGAAGAAATTGGGCTCTTAAATTTGTGATGCTGAATCGTTTTTATATGACAATCAATGCTCCCATTGCTACGACGTGATATCTTATCCAAAGGTTGTATACAACGGAAAGGCTAAAGTAAACAAGATATATGTAATGTACAGGCGAGGTAAACCTAATGTACCGTCATATAGTAGATGTAGATAACCTCGTCACTCGTAGTTGACATTGGCGCAGTCTATCCTATGCAGGGTACTGTTTACTAACTAACATGCGAGGAATTACATCCAAATTATCCACGAATCTAATCCTCGGCGGCAGTGCCGTTGGCACATTTTGGTGTAACTTGAAATACACTTTGCTAACATCTCTTTTCAGTCCATACATTTAAATAACCCAGTACACAATGTTTAATAGCAAGATAATAATAAATTGTTTGTTGACTCACCTCAAGCTCACCAAACAGACTAGTTTACAATAACTTGTCTACATCCCCGAGAGATTCAGCGTTGGGAATAGATTACTGAAATCATGCACGAATACAAACAATTCATGATTATATGTCTTTATATCGTTCATGTTTTCAATGGTCATACATACTGTATGTACCGTTTTGAATTTCATTCCGAGAGAACATTAATTCGACAACCGTTAGCGAAACTGAACCATTACTGAAAACCGTAGACAATACATTTGTTTTTAAATTTCTCTAATTGTCTGCTTTACGTTTGTTGCGATCATTAGTTTGTATTTTGATAAAGAAGTCTAGAATACACATACATTTTTAGAATACGTAATTGAAACCTTTAAATATATTCCTGAGAACATTTGAAATGCGGAAGTTATGAGAAGAATTACAAATTTTAGTACCAAAAATATTAAACACGTACCGTACCGTAAAGAAGTGTTATTTTTGTCAGGTTTGTTAAATAATTAGCGCGCAGCAAGCGGCTGCTGATTACGTTGTCGTTAATAACAGTTATGGCGCTGTGAAGTTGTAGTAAGTCGGAAATGTTCCCGACACTGGAAATAAAATGATTTTCACGTTTACTTCAAATAATGAAGTGCGCGCTGTGGCGGCACTCGCACTGAGGCTGTGGTGTCATGGAACTATACGTTCTGCTTGCATCTCCATACAACACAGCGCGTAGGACAACGAGTAAGACATTCACCTGTTGACAAATGACATTGTAGCGGAACGTGACGCACTGTACGATGTCCTACATACATACATTTTATAGATGTTTTCGTAAAACACAAAACGCTTTATTGTTTTTTTTTTAACTCTGCTTCACACAAATATAAAATGAATAAAGACATCAATAACTACAACACTGCGAGAGTACCGCGGCCGGGGCCACGCGGTGAACCCGCCCCGCGCCCTTTAGAGCTCGTCAGATTTGTATTACGTAACAGCTACAAAGCCATAAGATAATTGTTGTGGGAACAGCTTTTTAGAATCCTTTATATTTACTATGGAAGTGTCACAAACAAACAAGTCGGCTCCGGCGGCGGATTGTTTTAATATTTCCTAATTAGCCAACTCCATTACAAACGGCTAATCGGGTGGCGAGAGAGAGGCCTTGTAACGAAGCTCCCTTATATATCCACTGTTTAAACTCATAATGAGACGGAGAGATAATGAAAACATTTTTTTTTTACTTAAACGTGGACTAATCGTCTAGATACGAAGACATTAATGATCAATCACTGCAAATGATTAGCTATTGACAACCAATTATCTATTTATTCTACTTAAACTCAGGGGGAGATGTTTGAAGGAGGCTTATGTCCAGCTGTGGATGTACATCGGCTGATGATAATGATTATAGACACTATCTGGCGACAGTAAGTTCGGCCTTGATTGCGGGAATGGAACACGTTAGGTGCAAACGTCGCCATCAGGTGGAATGTCCCGCTTGTTTGATACATTACTGATCTAATGTTATATAAAATAAAGAGTAGCTAGCGTCAAGTTTTGGGATAAGTTTTACATTAACAATTAATTGTAAGCATTTTGCGTCAAAATTATCTAATTTTGTTACAAATACTTTTAAACTCTAACAACATGATTACGAACAAATCAAAAAGTATACCAGATTAAGTGAAACATCGTTTTAAAGCAACTAATCCTATTTAGAAAGTAGTCGAACACAACAAACAGATAGAAGTAATTTGTGCGCTCAACTTGAAGTTGAATAAGCGCACTTAAATTTAAGGATTAGGCCTTCTCTGGAATCCGTCTCTTGACCTCCAAACATTCTTCGTACTGGGAATTTCAAAAGACGTTAATCTTTTAAACTTTAACCTGAAAGTTCTTTGAACTTCTCTCGCATTGAAATAGCAAAAGTTTTAGTGAAGCAAGCGGATGATAATAGAAAAGCCTTTGCTATGGTTGGATAACAAAAAAATTACGAAGCCTTCGAGACAAATAATTAATCTAATAATTTAAAAAATGTTTCGCGATTGATGATGAGCACACAGACAGGTCATATACCGAGCGGTAATTGTTGAAGTTGAATGACCTATAACGCAGAGTGGTTCTTGGCTGAGCCTTGATCTCACTGAGAAGGTGGGCCACTTGTATAATATGACAACATTCGTGGTGTCCGTTTCTTAATGTACATAGAAGTACGGTTAGTGTACACCCGTACCCGTGCGTGCGCCCGTGTGCCCGGTGTACAACTCTACATAACAGTTAATTAATTAATTAAATGCACACACGATTTCAATCCACGTGCATTTCATTATTTGTGTGAATACGGACGGTCTCGTGTGTTGCATTGATTTATCGTATTGTGTATCGGATTCATTAAATGTTATTACCGAAGTGGAGCTTGTTCGTTATAGCGCGCGCACATCCGCCGCGGGGATTACGCGCCGTATCACTGCAAGCGTGTCTCCTTTCCTATGGATGTGTTGCTGCACACACATCAACTGGTTGTGATTCATATATACGACATAAGGAATGTTAGAACATCGGCTCTTCCTCACTTTAGCCGTTTACACTGTTCCCCGCTTTTTTATTTGATAAAGTATGGCCACAAGCAGGAAATTCATCTGATAGTAAAAGAAGCATCTGTCCTTAATAAATTTGGCGCTAGTTACGAATATAAACACAGCACCACGTCGTGATCGCCGTTGTCTTCAGACACTCATCACACACTACTATCTGGCATCAGAAGAAAGTAATGTGGTGGTACCCACCTAAACCTAACCTCTTCAGTAACACAAACACTTGTAAAAAAGCACGAATGTTCAGAGTTTGCACCGCGGAACCAAGTTAAAACACACACACACAATTCTCTAGGGCAGCGACCCAAGAGAACGTCAGCATTGTCTGTCGCGCACTGCTTCTTGCCAGTCCGCTGCTGGTAGCTCACGTAGGTCTTGCTCTACAGCATCCTTCCAGCGATATCTGTGCCGGCCGACAGGTTTAACTTAAAATTCATTACCATTTTGCACAATTTATGTCCACTATTGGCGTGTCGTCCGTCTCTTACCTAAATAAATAAAAAACGCTCCGACTTCTAGAGGCATGTGCTCGTGTGTTGACCGGTTTTTAAATGTACAATACAAACGCTGCAATCCTCCCACTATGTCGTTGGAAAAATGTTCATTTCATCGAATCTACATGTTTACCGTTTACCGTTTACCGTGAACGTGAACGTGACTCCGTAAATACAAATGTATGAAATTTCCATCATATCCAAAAGGGAACACATTTGTCTGATATTAATTATTATAGCATGACGCCTTGGAGACGGAAACTTAAAACTTCTCGTTGAGTGCAGGGAATCCGTTTAAACAATCGCATCAAAAATTTAGTTTCCTATCGTCGTAATCAGGGTTAAAGTTAATTCCAAGAGGATCACGGGACGAGCAAATAAAAGGAGACAGAAAGGTGAGAAGGTAGCTGCGACACTGGCGAGAGGCCCGTTTGTTCATTTCATAAACCTATTGTTTGTCCCCACAGTCTTGAATCATCATACTTGGTCCGCGGAGGCGACCTGGTTATTTACTTTTATAACACAAATTTATCTTAAATGGTTTACACTGTTCTTTCTTCTGCTTCAAGATGCTTTGTCAACTAGCCTGTTAGAGGTTGTTACGGTGTTTCATTTACAACATTGACACTGGTTTTATTCATAAATAATATTACAATTAAGAAGAACAATAATAACGTAGTTGTCGTTGTTTAAGATCTTATCTTTAATATAAAACATTGTTACACTTAAATCTGGATATAGTTGTAATATAGTTGAAATGTTTCAACTTAAACTGTTAGTTAATACGTAGTCCGGTAATTGCAGGAGTTTTATACGTTTTTGTGACAATAAAGTGAACATTTTGGAATGCGAAGATCCTTGGTCTAAATGCAGGTGCTGTGTTAAAGTTGTGTTAAGTAGAGCTATTGTTCAAGATTTTGTGGTTACGTTAAGGAATGAGAGAGATGTTATACTCTTAAATGAAAGGACCAGAAACGAACTGAATGTGGGTTAACAAACTGGCCGCGTTCGTTGCGGCGCCGAGCGGCAGACTGTTGCACGGACACTCCGGCACGCGCACGCGCACGCGTACCAACAGTGGAGACGACAGCGACCGGGTTTTAATATCTCTGCTTTTGTAGTTATGACAAACTCACTTTTGACTTTAGTGAAGGCAATGTAATTTGAGAGTCGGCATTATTTAATCTGTTTGCGATTCAATCTTCAACATTGTCCTTCTTCACTATTGAAGTTTACACAATCAGCCACCTCGGAAGTAGCTCCGTTGATCTATACATACATATAAGGTTATATTTTAACTTTCAATAGGCCGTCTAAGCCAATACCTACTCTGCCAGCGGACGCGGATGATGCTCTTTCTGCTCGATTTACGTAATATGTGAGCAATATGGATTCGGTATGATTAATGCACGCCTAGATGACAGTGTCCCCCCTCCCCCCCTCGCCTTCCCCTCCATAACACTATCCATTCTTCGACCCATCCGCATCTAATACCTTCCCACCCTTTCCCTTTATATATTAGTTTTGTTTTTATTATTTTAGCTCGCGGATACCGGATCCGCGAGCCCTGAGTCCGATGAAGCTGCAATGGTTGTCAATAAAACCGCGGCGAGAACATCATCATAAAAAAAAAAAAAAAAAAAAAAAGATGACAGTGTAGGCGAGCTCGAACGCGAACTGTTTTTATGTTGAAGACGGTACTGAGAATCGTCCGCCACTGGTCGTGACTCATCGTGCGAAACTGTGGACGATGATGTCACCGGCGCGGGGAGCGGTGTGGACGCAGCCCAGCAACGCGGCGCAGCGCTTGCCCAACGCTTAAACATTATTTGTGATCTCATAAGCTGGTTCGTGAGGTGCGGGTTAGATATACATAAATCAAATAAAAAGGTTTACCTGTAGCCAATTATAGCGAAAGACCACCGTCCACATTGTTTTATGCACATGTCGAAAGACTCGTTAGTTTAAATCACCAGGAGGAATTCATAAAGGTAATATACGAATAATAATCAGACGCAATATTTTTTCTTGCAACAATCAATAAATGTCTTTAAATGACTACATTGCTGCTGCAGTAGATATTTAAAAATCTAGCAGTGATATTATATTAAAAATTTGTTGTCGATGTAGGGATGTAAAATACAAATATATTCCACTAAGTATTTCTTATATATGTTTACGTAACGCAGAACAAAAGGATCACGGATTTATTAAAAGAGAAGCTAGCTCTATGTATGGACACGTTTGATGTTTAGAGTAGAGTAAGGAGTAGAGTGATTGCGCGCCGGCTGCGGGCACGCGGCCGCAGTGCAGCATAAAGTGGGAGAGTTGTCGTTATCGAATATACAACGCGGCGACATTGCAACAGCCTTTCGGATGTAACCTGGTTATCTTTCAACCGGGATTACTTTATACTGTTTGAAATCTGAAAACTATCAAAATTGAATGGAGTCATTCCATTGTGTTCATTGTCCTCTCTATTTGTCAATATTAGTATATATAATTATATTATTCAATGGAGAATCGATATCGAATGGTGAATGTTATGCAAACTGCATTCCGTTATAATGCGCAGTGCTAGGGACGTTTCCATCGGGAATGGTGAGGTGAGCACGGCGATAACCATATCCCGCAAATGTCTGCAATTTAACTTTATTTAATTTTTTAAAAAGATGACGGTTAGACTACGCGAATGTTTGTTTATCTGTCATGTGAAGGTCGCATCGTAATAAGTATGTATATGATATAGTGCAGTGTGATTAGACACCAGCCGTGTCACATTTTGAGTGCATCGTTATAGAAATAAATAATCATTAGTGATGAGACGCAACAGCCAGATTAGGTCCGAGTGATAACAGTGATTCTGAAATAATTCTTCACGCATTACATTATTAAATGTAACAGGTCAAATACAGACAGGAACAACGACATAGCTCTTAGTGAAATAAGTGGGCTAACTTAAAGTAATATTCACTCTGTGCAGACAGTCCCCGCGTCGAGTAATAAGAGGCGATCGCGAAACTTTGTACGGAGTACTTTGTTTAATAATATCGACGCCTGGCGGAGTGCTTTGCACCGGATTGGATTTCAATTGCATCAAACTCTAAGTTGTTCTATGTCACTTTTGAGTGTTAACTATCTAGTTACCTGTTAGCCGAACAGTACTAGTTTAATAATTTTATTTCAGTACGGATTCTGTGTAAATGTAAAGTTATTTAAGTGTTTATTTACTTTACTTGACATATTTTTAAATTCAGCTATTCTTTCTGTCTATTTATTCAAGGATACCTTTAATAGAAAATAAAAACGAGCTGAACATACTTTAAGAAATACGCGCAGTAATATTGTGACAATTACTTCTATTAATGTCAGACTATCCACCAGGTTGACCAATAATACATGATTAAAATTTTACTTACAACTTATAATGAACATACATCATCATCATTTCAGCCGATGGACGTCCACTGTTGGATATAGGTCTCATGTAATGCGTTCCACAAACCACGGTCTTGCGCTATTCAATATACAATACTCTTGAAACCACTTAATTCCAATTATCCTCGCTTTCCTCTAGCTAACCCTTAGCTAATCCTCCGATGATTCCCTGACAGACCGACGCCATCATGTCGGCGCGTCCCTTTTGTGTCGTCATATTTTAAAGGTTGCCAACTTACATTTAACAAAAGTAATGCCACCAATATAAAATGCACTATCTTACGTTGGCTGCACAGTCATTGCAACACTAGATCGTGAGCTGGCGAACTTAACGCATGCATACAAAGAACGCATTACATTAATCGCATCGCCGACGCGACTCCGACCCGTCCGATCAGTTGAATATTAGCAAAGAACATTCGATCTCCGGAGCTTTTGCATATCTTAACCTGCAGTTGGATTGTAGATGTAGATGTCACGACAGGCACAATATTCGCGGTGAGCAGATCTTATCAGCTCTGTTTGATTGTCTGTCGCGTAACAACTCGTGAATGGTCGGGCCCGCGATGACGCAGCGCCGGCCGTGCAGCCGCGGCGTGCGGCGCGAACAGCGTGCAGGCCGGTTTTGCTTCAATGGAGTCCTTGATTTGCAGCGGGAACTGAACCCCGCACGGGGATCGAGATAATTGGGTTAGCCGTTTACTCTCGCAATGATCATTGTGTACGAAACCACCGTCACCACACGCTTCTATTATTTATCAGCAACACGCACCATGTATACAAAAAAACTTAGAAATATTGTTTCTCGCTTCTCTTTTTAAGTATAAAGCATTATTATGTTAGATATTGATTCCTCGTGAGTTTTCAAAGCCTACAACAACATCAACTTTACTTCTGGTTTAATTATCGCGACAAAAATATCCTCACACACCTCGACCCACATGGACAAAAACATAGGGTTCCGCCTTTTAAAGATTACCGTTTCTATAATAGTTAACATTCATTTTGTTCTTATGTTATTATTATAAATTCCTGACTGTCCGACAACCCCTACCCTACCACCCCCACCTGAAGAAATTTTGATTCTAAATCGATGTCTAAATGTTTCTTTGCCAGTTATCGTTGATTTTAATTCCCGCCCCTCTTTACTCACTTAAACTCCAATAAAAGTCGCGACTCCTTATATTCTCATGTACGTGAAACTTTTAAGAGGGTCCATCGAGTTCAATATGTCACGCACTTGCGGCGGATGTTTTACTCCTACAGGCAAACCCGTGTGCGTGTGCGTGTGCGTGTGGGTTGTGTTACAACTGACAATGAGAAGATTCGACTCTTTATTCGACGCGTACACTTTTTATGAACTCTCATAGAACAGATCCATTATTTTTAATACCTAAAAGTACATTACGACGTCTATATCATACAAATTAAGAAATCTTTAATGTTGATAAAACAAGTGCCGTATTGCTTGCTTATTCCGATAGATATTCACCATGCAACAATATAGCCACTCAAATAAAAAACTCATTAATTGCATTAAATATAAAACATGTTCCACTATTAATTACAAAATGAATTTTACTCATGTACGAGTTTATTATCTGTACTAGTGTTGCTGGCCGGCCGCCTGGGCGTCTGGACGCCTGATTAGAAACATTTTAAAAAAGCATCCATAGCTCGTTCTTTTTTTGAATTTGGTGAATAATAACATTTTCTTCTCGGCTCTTTATATTACTTTGGCGGCGATTCAAAATTTAATGTGAATTTTATTTTGTTCAAAATGGGCAAAAATAAAAGTTGTGACGCGTCAACTCCAACGAGGCAAATAGTTGTTAATTAACACACACACAGATCGCAAGTGAAGCGGGCGGGCGCACAGAACAATGGCTGAGCAATTAAATCGTTCTGTTAAGAAAGGTTTTAATGCAATTGATCATTATAAAACACATGGAACTGTTGAAAATGTACTTAGAAAGGCTCAGCCAAGAATAACTTGTACCAAAGTAGATACGCTAATCGTTCGTGTTGCTAAAAAAGACACAAGTAAAGGCTCTAAACAGATTAAAAATGAAGTTTTTTCGCATGATGGACCGAGAAACATCTCGTCAAGACTGATACGCCGAAGATTAGTGGAAGCTAAATTGTCAATATGTTAATTGCCGTCCAATACGAGAATGAAAAAAAGGGTTATTTTCAGATGAAACAAAAGTAAATATGGTAAATTAAATAATTAAAAAAAAACGTTCCACTCCATCTCCATTTCGTAGTATCCGCATTGTGTTATCAACGACCGCTTCCAGTGTACATTATGTTAATTTAATTACTAATATTAGGGTTCAGAGACCACCCTGTGTCCTAACCTAACCTGTTTGCGCAGCTCCGAATGGACACTCGCGGGAGGGAATAAGCACGTCAATTGCTATTATGTGTTGCTTCACCATCATTCAGTGTTTATATTTAGGTTTGCCTCAAATAACACTTGTAATCACCATCTCAGGATTAAAATTACAAATTAAGAAAAACTAATAAATGTTTGAACATAACAAGAATTGCACGCAACGCATCCATTAGAAATAAGAAGTCTTTGACTTTGTCACGTGGTGGTGGTGGTGGACCTTGCAAAACTGGCAATTTCAACTTGTCATAATATAAGTTATTGCAGTCAGAAAAATTTCAATATACGTAAATGTCGTGTTAGGGCGAGGCTAATCTGAATGTAGGTGATCAGTAGCATTGTTAGCTCAATTTCAAGCCAAAATTAGACGCTTACAGTATGACAGATTAGCACTGGAGCACATTTCCGCGAATTTCCTTCTCTACCACACCGCTGCTCCTGTTCGTGTGGACGGGTTGGGAGACCGGCGTTAAGTCGTCGTCACGTGATAACCGTCCGCGGGCCGCCGGCTGCCGCCTGCCGCAGCCAGGTGTCGCCAGGTGCCGCGCGGCGCACCCCGCGCCCCGCACGCAGTGATCACCCACCCGTATCGCGGCGCTGTATCCTTTGTCGCCACATCTTACACTTTATTGCGGAACGCGCGTCTGCGTATATTTATATCGCAGTGCACAAATTCAACTCACTTCTGTTCGCACATTTTGCTCGTGAAATTGTTGTCTACTGGCACAAATATAAATGACTAATTAAAACATTTACGCAAATTCTTTTCATAATTGCTCTCGTTTCACACAACACCATTAGCAGCGCTCGTACAAAGCTGCCGTTGACGCGGCAACACCTCCACTTATTGTTATATATTATAAATGTCTAATGCTTAGTTGTATACTTTGAACTTTAAATTGCTGTTTAGGTTATATTTATATACAATTGTTGAACGCAGTGCACTATAGGAATTGATTAATTTGTTGATTTCTTAATTTCAGGTACGACTCCACACCACCACAAGCTAGCTCCGTTGATTTATGTTCACCCTGAGTCTACCGTCTCCTAGTAAAGTATACTGTACTTATCGCTACATAAAAATAAATAAGTTTAATGATTATTACACCTTCCAAGGTTTGTTTTTCTTTTCAATAATTGAAATGGGCAGCGCTAACGCAATAGAATACCTGCTATCAGATTACACCGTTTTAATGACGGTGTAAGATATTTACTTTCAACGTAGTAAGTGATTTACTACAGTAAACCCGACACCTATTGTTATCCGGCATTCAGTTGCCGTTGTTTGTTTGTTTGTTTGTACCGAGCCGATTACCCGGATCGCTTTTAATGCGGTATCGGTAACTTTTATGGAAAAGTATAAAAATATATATATATACGGAGTACTTGCGAAATTTTGTACACCGATAAGTTCTTACTGTTTATAGCGAACCAGTCGATGCCGATAGTATTACAATAATATCTGCTTTATCTAGCTATTTTTAACAAGTGAGAAGGTCAGTACGCACTTAAGTGTTTGCAAAGTTTTAACACTTATAATTAGGTATCAACAGAGTGCGATTCCGAACACTAGCACTTACCAATTGCAGTCTAATTGATTGTTTAATATTTGATTATCGATCAGGTGACGTAAGGTTTAAAAATAATTAAGAATGTTTCTGTTCAACGTGAGCCCTTATTAGTCTCTGTGCCCATGAGGAGGGCCATATTTAGATGTGTTATCGCATTGTGTTGTTAAGGTGTGGCTGGGCTGGCTGGGCTGCACGACGAGTGAACGTATTCGATCAATCGAGCCTCGTACAATGTCATGTCGCATCGAAAACGCGTCAATTGTGCTGACGTCACCTGCGCGAGCGTGACTGAAACTCATCGCCGCCGCGAACAACAGCGAAAGTCCGAACCGACGTCTGGCTTGAGCCCATCGACATAAAAAATTAAATGCTTTACTACTTCAAAAACTACGGTACGATACATATTGCCGCTCCATTCCTCCGGGAACAACATTTCGCATTTGGTCCGACGCGCGCCCTTGTCGAGGAGATAATTGCGCGAGACGGGTGGTTGGTCACCTGCGCATGCAGCGTGTGCCGCGCCGACGGGTTAACAAGTTGCGCTTGGAAAAATACTTAAATCAAAATTTTCTATTATGAAGCATTTTTACCGGCAACAGAATGATTCAGGCTACAAATATGGAGATTAATGAGTGTTAGAGATTTTGTCGAATTCGCTAACTACCACCTTGATACTATAAATCTGCTGATATAATAGCATAGCCGTAGTCCGGATGTGCCGTACAAAACGGCTTTAGGAGCCTGCGGCAACAGCTTCACGGCGGTTCACCTGAGACTACGTGTTGTACTAATGTTCGTAATCAGGTCTCCGCCTGTAAGACATTTGGTTTTGTGGTCATGTTAGAGTCTAGTTCTTGACAGTCACGTTAAGTCGGAATCCTCCGTTCCAGCTGCAACCCCGTACACGCAATGTAGTTCGCTTCTTATGGCAATAATAATCGCAACCACGGACCGCGGCGTTAGGCTACCGCGGCTGCCCTGTACGCAATAACTCGAGAAACGCATCTAGCGACTGCGGGATGGACTGCTAACCGACGATAGTCAGTCTGTGCGCCTTGCAGAAGTCTGCGCGACTCTCTGATTACGAGGCTTTCGAAGATACCCACCGGTGGGAAGCGCGAATAAAATTTTGTCTATCCTACCACCAGCTGAAAGAAAATTCGTACCAATACATACGGATAGACCTAAATTATAAGTTTCGGAGTATCCTAAGCATTCACATATGTAGTTCCAACTGCCAAGCCGATGGCACAGTTAATGAAAAAAGTTCCAGGTGGAGTTCAAATTGTGGTACGGGGCATCGTCAACTCTACTTGCCTTGTTACACTGGTAAACCATCCACTGCAGCCCGTTTGGTTGTTAAAAAGCGTACGGGGGTCGATTTAAATAAGCCGCCGTATCGTAAATGTTTTACTGGTTGGTTTCACGACCTTGCCACTTGTCCACTAACCAACCTCCCGCCTGCCGCCACCCTCCGTCGGCGGGATTTATGAGTGTCATTTGTCACAAATGCCGGACGGTTTGTAGAGCCTTGTGATTTCATCATGAAGTGGACTCCGCTACGTGTATTTCCTCGTTGTGTTGCGGCGTGGTCAAAAGGTTCTTTTTTCTCATTGGATCGCTGTGGCCACTTCACTCTTACCTTCTAACCATAGGAGAAAATCTTTTATAATAGTAAGGATCAATATAATGGTTTATAGTAACAGTCCATAATTGTTATCTGCATATTTTGTATTTTTTTTTACTTTATTAGCATTTCTGTTTTGCAAGGGTGGTCTATGCAGAGACCTATTACTGCATAAACAGTGGCTGCGATGGAAGATTCGTAACAGAGTTCCCGCAAGATGAATCTAACAACTGTAAAAAAAACTTGTTTCGGCTCTAACTTTCTAAAAATCATATCAACAATGTCGCAAGTTGTGCTGCTAGTGTTGTGTAGTCCGCGTCCGTCGGACAAACTGTCGTCCAACAGACTTTATCCCGAGGTAAGTTTGGGGTTAAACATGTTGCTACTGGCGTAAGTTGTGACATTTATTGGAGTTATAGTTTACGGTTACAAGGGTGTCTCTAAAGAACATATTGTGAAAGTAAATATGATAATCTATTTAAAAGGTCAAGCAACTCTCTAATAGAACTAACAACACTAATCAAACTTAATATGTTCGTGCTAATATCTATACGAGTACATTGTATTCACAGAGGAGCTACACATTTACAATATTTTGATTATATGACTATAAAAAAAGAGTGCGATGAGATTGACGATGATTTGCAATAAAATATTGCAGTGCAGAGCAGCGGCACTAGATGAGATGGCTGCACGGTGACGGCACGCTGTGCCCCGCTGTGCGACGCGCTACGCTACCTTCTGCGCAGGGGACAAACACAAATAAATGTCGTGTCGCTATCTCGAAAGAAATTCAACGATGTGCCGTGAGCAAGCATAAAACTACTTTAATACCTATATATATCTATATTGGTTCGAAGGTTCGAGACGTAGTGGAAGAAATTGAGACGAAGTGGAGATGGACAGGACAAGGACACATTGCACGAATAGGTAGTAGCCGATCCGTGGGACGCGTTTTAGAGTGGAGATCCGGCGCTAACATCCACGGGAAAGGGAATCTTTTCAGGAAGTGGAACGATATTATATGCCCGACAAGCAGAAGAAGATTGGATGCAGACGGCCAGGGATCAGCAGCTGTGAAAAAAAGTGAGGAGGCCGAAGTGTGGAGGGATTTGTCAAGGTCATGTGATGTTATTCCACTTAAAACGATCTTAAAGCTACTGTAAATTTCTAGAAAGGGCTCAGAACAAACTTCATTGTCACATTGTACACGTCATTCCGACGCCGTGATGTCTCCCCGTTCAAGTTGAGAAATGTAATTAATTTAATTCCATATATAAGTAAATGAACAAAAAATTTCCGCGTCCGCCAGCTCGGTCCGCCCGCTCGCGGACAACCCGTTCTTACATCACCCACCGCCTGGAACTGGGTCGCCGCGGACAATAGCGGCCGCCCTCGTAAATCTGGCACCGCAGCGTTCACGGTAAAACTTGAGGCGCGACCTTCCCTGTAATATTTATTGCGGACCCTCGGCGACGTCCATCTGTGGTCATGCATATTTCATATCGATTTCACACATGCCGCTCCAAATAAAGGACTTGTATACGTGTGGGTGCGGAGCACGAGGTTTTCACAATCATCATTTTGAGCTTTACCATTATTATCCCTTATTTGTAAAGCCTTTTCGAAGAGAGCCCACTGCTACTAATACTGGATTTACTTTACTTTTACACCACTTTGAATTTGTTATTTATAAATCGTTTCAAAGTCAGCTTCCTGTTTCTACCTAAATTGAATGCCATAAGTCTTTGTCAGGTTTATTATTTATTGCAGAGCCTGTAACCGGTTCACATATTTTGTCAACGAGGTATGTAATATTATATCCTTTTGGTTATCTATTAAGTGTGCAGAGCAAATCAATAATAATTTTGATGATCATATCGTTAGGACTTCATTTTCAAGTTATGTTTTACAAATACAAAGTTATTTTAATGGTGAAGAGAAAAATAATTAAAAAAAAAATATTTTAATGAAGGGTTGTAAATTTTTCGACTATCTTTGTCCAAACAGGTTCTCATATTTCTATCACGATATCAATTAGCTTTTTCGTTGTTTGTAAGGGTTTAACTGTCGCAAGGCATCTTTTCTTTCGTAATGCCGCGATGTGTTTAAATTCCTTGTCCATTCCGTGAGCCTGGCGACTGCGGCACTGCGCCGGGTTGCGCCGGGTTGCGCCAGCGCAGTGCCGCCACGCGCTCGTTGGACGAACTCCGTCCTAATGTCACGCGAAGAACCCATTTGCATTTTGGCGCTAACGTGCAACATAATATTTACTCTGTATTATTTTTCACACGTGTGAGTAAAACGCGATGAAAGTTTATGATGGTACATGTCTTATATTATAACGAGTTAGTTATTCTATCAAAACGTATAAAGAAGCGGATCTGCGTAAATACTCTCACGAAGGTGCAAGTGAAATTCTCACAGCAGTCGAGCTATTTCATTTCTCTTTTCAATTTTCTATCATAGTTTAATGTTTGGTCAACAGATTTTTAATATATATATAATTCTTTGTAAAAAAATTTTTGAATTGTGCTGTGTATAGAGGGGGGCCCTAAAGTTTTAAACTGGACATATTGAGTCCTTAATTTGCATGAATAATTAAAGAACCTAGAACCGATGCACAACTCTAATCTCCATTATGCCTCTATGTACATAACGAATATACTTTATTAACTGCTAAGTATTTTAATGTGCGTTTTGAATTGTTCTGCGGCTTGCAGGGTGTCTGCAGCGTCGCTCAGTACGCCACAAAAACACTGACGCATGTTTACCGGTTTGCCTCGTTGCCATACCCAACAGCTTCCTCATGCACGCACGCGGCCGTATTCACATTCGCCAGTGTACTGCTGCTCTGCTGTACTGTGCTCTGTGCTCTGTGGTTAAGATTGCGTCAAAATAATATTTAAAAAAAATAAGCTATGCCTATTTGAACTCGTATTTGTTTTTACTTCATTTATGTTCAAAAGTTTTGTTTATATTACTCATGCGTGTATGTTATTTCCATATATTCTTCCAATTCAATATTGAGGCGACAGGTTTATCTCGCCACGTCTCAGCTTGTAAAACTGGTAGAAAGTTATGTTTTATAGATTTCGTGTAATGTATGTCGATGAGTTCACCCTCATCCCCGCCACCCGCCACCCGCCGCTCTTCGGGCTCGGCCGGGGTGTCGGTTTTTGGGGCGAATATGTCGTGTTTTGTTGAACAAGAATTTGTAATTAGTCAAATTAACCGTGGGTGGATACTCAGCGCTAGTGTTAGTATCTTTTTTTAGAGCTGGATGAAACTGATGTAAAAAAGGAATTTTTAATTCCACGCGGCGACTGAGCGCACAGCACAATTAACATGATGTTAGGATATTGTGCTCGTCGCTTTGTGACACGAGATGTAAGGATCGGTTACTTCAGCAATTTCACTAGCTGCGGCACCTTTTAAGTTTCAACAAAATAAAGTATGAAACGCACTAAATTTTGGCGGCAAAAAGTAACAGTGGACCACCACTTTCTGGCAACGTCTTATAAATTAAAAAAATTAAACTTGTTTGGGATTAGCAAGCATGTACTGCTACAAATCAAAGTACATATGGTACAATATTTGCTTACCAAAATTCGGACAATATACGACGGAGGAAAATGTAGAACAAGACAGCCAATGATATACTTCTTCTGTTCTGTTACTTCGGAGTTAGGAAAAAAAAATCAGCGATGGTTATCCAAACAAATATCTATTAGGGCCCGAAACCCGGTGACTTCAGTTGGCCTCCCTGACCAACTCGCGGCTCTGCGGCTAACCGACGCAACCCTTACAAATGTTACCTTGTGACACCTGCGTTCCACAACTTGCCTAGACATAACATTGTACTTCCGTCACATAAATGTATTGGTCTAAAATACTATAATTTTAATACAAATTAATATACGTACGAATTCCATTCTCTATTATGAGATATTAAGAAATTCATTGAATCATCGACAAGATCTGTGAAATTATCAGACATAAACATTCAAAATTTGGAAGAGCAATGTCTCTCCTGCCATTTGGGAGTCAACTAAGAACGGATTTTACAAAATTCCTTCCTTCAAGAGAGTTATGGGTGGGCGTGACACTTACCATCTGGTGAACGTCCCACTCGTCGCACACGCGCGCGTACACATACAAGACCAATTCCTATTGCAAAGTCAAAGCAGAATTGGTGACAGATTGGCACTTTGTCCTTCAGGAACTTAGGAACTCTGGTCAGTCCTTAAAAATGTCCAAGGAAGATTCTTATGAACTATCTTTGTGATGGACCTGGATAAGAGGGAAAACTTCCAACTATGCTCCCGCAGAATAAGTAATTCATGCCGGACACACAGTTTCGGCAGAGCTCAGTTACGAGATTACTTTTCTCCCTAGACAATCACAAATCGGTTGGGTCTGCCGGAATTCTCCTTATTGCGCTGAGGTCTTCTGCGTAAGTTCGGTACCAATCTTAATGCGCTTTTTTGGCACTCGTCCCGTTCTAATGGCAGACAGCATATGTACACGTGATCCCGAAAAAAGGTAAACGCTTAGAGACCTATAGCCATTACTTCCTTATTCTTCACAATCATGGAGATTTTGTACTACGTACGGCACACAACACCTGATATTTCCTTTAGCTAGTTCAAGATCAGGGTAAACCGAACATACATTATTAAATAGATTGACTAACCGACTACGAGAAATAAATAAGATTCCTATCTTGTTTCTTTTTATATATGAACGTACATGCCTGTTCTGTTGTTTACTCAGTGGGGGGGACGTACATCATCAAGTATTCTGTATTTTTAAACCAACACATAACGAATCTGATTTGGATGATGAAACATATATATATATATATATATATATATATATATATATATATATATATATATACTGATTCTTTTTATGTATATATATACATAAAAAGAATCAGTCTCGAAGACGGGAAATCAATAGAATTGTGAACATCTGTAATAAGCTTACTTAAAGTTAAAGGGCGGCAAAATAAAAATGTTTATTATCGTGCCTTTGTTAAAACTTAGTTTTACTTTTTATTTATCTTCAGGTCAATTTTTTATCCAAAACTATTTAATGCACCACCACCACGCGACGCGACTGCGGCTACAACTACGAAGCGGCGCTGTCACTGTGACGTAGTGACGCTGCTTTTTTTTCTTTTTTTTTTTGTTTTACGTGGGGGAAATGCCTACACATACTCGTCCTCGCGGGGGCAAGGACGAGTTATGTCGGACTTGCACCGACTAAAATCCCCACGATGTTCCTCCTCATCGCCATGATGGCAGGGTCACGGGAACGCGGGTACGCACACAACCGCGACCCTGCCGGCGCTGGCCGCTTGCGCGGCCTCACCTCGGGGGAGGGATGAATCCTCCCAGGGCGCGCCGGATCATGCAGCGCGCCCCCTCCTCGACCTCATGCGTGTGCGGGCGACCAGTTCCCCCGAACCTGTCGCCCAGAGGCCATGGGGGCCACGGGAGAAAACCTTTCCCGGCTCCCCGCGGCGGAGAGATGTTAGGCCCGCCGCTACCTGTTAACGGCCGCGGAGGATAGGGAGAACGGCGCATCGCAATACCGAAACGCCTCTTCCCCCGCGGCCCCACCGCCGCCGCATCGCCGGTGCGACACCGGTTGGCCGCAGAGGGTACTCCCTCCGCGACCCCACCCGCAGCACACAGCCGCCCCTGCGGCCCCCGGCCGCTCCGGTGAACTCCAGTTATCCCAACCGGTGCTCGAACCGGGAGCGGCCGCTTCGGCCAGCGCTTCGCCGCGGGCCGGCCGGATGGGTTCCACTTGGCTTCATCGTGTACCGGACCACGGTTACTAAGCCCCTCCGCCACGACAAGGCGAGAACCCGTTGGAGGGGACGTAGTGACGCTGCTAACATTGTTAATATTATGTCCTTACATATGAAATTGGCGTTTTGTACGGGAGAAATGTAAAGTCAATTTTTTTTTGTAAAATATATTTAATTAATCAAAATATGCACCGTTGTTATCTATGCACTTTTGTCATCTCGTAGGTACTTCATTGATACCTTTACTAAAAAACCATGGGGGCGAGAATCAATAAACTCTTTGAAGGCGGTTTGTACTGCCGCATCGGAGTTGAACTTTTTTCCTTGTAAGAAGTTGTTCAAATTCAGGAAAAAATAGTAATCTGCTGGGGCAAGATCCGGGGAGTACGGTGGATGTCGCAGACATTCCAGTTGTAGCTTAGATGAGCTAACTTAGTGGTTGTTTGTTGTGCAGTGTGTGGTGGTGTTGCGTTGTCGTGAAGCAGCAGTGGCCTAGAGCGGTTGACCAATCTCGTTTGTTTAGCAGTTAGTTCTTCCTTTATGGTTTGCAGTGGTTTAGAAAGCTGCAGTGAAGAACACCGGCACTAGTCCACCAAACACTCACAAGTAACTTTTTCTGAGTGAATTTTCATTTAGGACAGGATTTGGCTGGGTTTCCAGGGTTCAGCCATTGCAACGAGCGTTTCCGATTATCGTACAGTATCTACTTTTCATCACAAGTAATAATTCGATTTGAAATTCCTTCATCATTGTGTCGGTGGAGCAAAGTAACGCAGCAGCAGCAGTCGGCGCGTGTTCGCAAGTTCGATTCACTCAATTCATGAAGATCGTTGCAAGTTTTTTAACTTTCCCGCTTTGCTTCAACTTGATTAACACAGTTTTGTCACTTACCCCGAAGCCTGCAGCTATCTCTGAAGTGCTTTGTGATGGTTCAGCTTCCACAATAGCCGTTTATTCTTCATTTTCTACTTCGGTCTCCGGCCGTCCACGGGGTTGGTTCTGAAGATCGAAATTTCCAGAACGAAAACGTTGAAAGCAAAATGTACCGTGCTTGCTTTTGCGACACCAGCGCCGTACACATCATTGATCCTTCGAGCTGTTTCTGTAGCACTGGTACTGATGCCACGGTGGAACTCGTACTCATAAATATACCGATATTTCATATTCTTCATTGTGCGGCAATAAGCGACGGCAAAGAAAAAAAATAATGAGGTAAAAACAAATGAATGTCTGTTTCCAAAACTCAAATGTAGTAGCTAAATGAATTTATAAATATGAATTTGGAATTCTTAACCAAAGAGGAGATATTTAAGATCAAAGTCGTCAGTGCGACAAAACGCTAAATTCATATGTAAGGACTCCTAATATTTACTAATATGGTGTATGTACGTACAAATGTCTACACATTAATTAATAGTGCTTTTCTTTTATTGGCAACTAATGGCAGGAATTATATTTCTTGTTATTAAGTATTTCAATTTATAACAGCATTACATAAAACATTTCATTTTAATACACAGAATTCTCTTGCAGACAGTAATGTACTTCCATGCAGTTTTATCTTCGGTATGATGAAATATCAAACCAATCATCATTTTATGAATTAAACATAATATGAATAAAGGATTACAGAGATATAGAGAGCTAGTCGCCAAAAGTGTTTCTGCAAGACCAAATCAGAAATGCGAAGACCGTAGATCGTTATCGACATAATAGTGTACATAGTAGCAACAGAAGATATCGCACATTACCAGCAGGAATGCCGGTCGGCCGGGTGTAACGATTCTCGAGTCATAACCAGGTACTGGTGAATGACGGTTTCCTTCAGAGTAGTTTGATGATTCCATGAAGGTTGCGGAAGGCTGCTAAATGTGGACTGTGCTTTCGACTGCTTGATATAAAGATCGTTGGGTAGGTCTATGTTCAGCAATGGTAGCCTTCCGATCTACTGATGTAGGTGATGGGATCATAAAATGCCTTCACCTGACTAACTGAATATCTTTTTTTTTCAAACTAAATTGAAATGATGCTTTAATACACATGTACATGTCTTGTTGTTTACACTTACCTATAGATATCTAGGTCCAAAAAGACCATCTCTCTTGTAACCTTGATCACCATGGTACCCCACCCGCGACCCGTGAACGTTTATACCGCCACCCATGTTGATACCCAATGTACCCAGAAACGGGAGCTGCACCGACAGTGCTGCTTCACCGCCTAGCGGCTTCGCGACGCAAGCCGCAACACAAGCTGCACACAGTAGGATCTGCGCCTGTGCAACAAAACTTTTACGTTATATTATCTACTTTTATACCTATATCAGGCTCACAGTCTCCGTCCGCCTTCGGACGTGGGCTTCTTCTGCATTTTTTGTATTTTTAATGACATACCTATTACGACGAATGAAACCTAAGCGCCTGTTTGTGACGGCAAGCAGTACACCACCATTGCAGACATGTCTTATTCATATTGTTGATTAAAAGGTGCTGTAGCTAGTGGAGTATTGTACATCAAGTAATCAATCATCTAATGATGAAACAAATTTGGTGCACTAAACGTCCAGTACACTAACACTAACCAACACTCAATCATTAGGGACACTTACCCTCCAGTGAAACTCATGTTTGATTTAGTGTTTTGTTGAGAAAGCTTATTTAGATGTAGATATCGGATGGATTAATCGATCACTTAACGCAGTTGTCAGCAGTGGGGCCGCCGGCAGGCGTCGGAAACGTTTAATCAGCACTCACTAGCTCCATGGTGCAGCGGAAATCACGGACCCGTGATAATCAAACTGAGTGCTAATTTCACTCAAATTTATTAGACTCGCTATCTTCAACTCATTAGAAAGGGGACCAATAAGTAACTTTTCCATTTTTTGACTAATTTATTTATTAACAATCTTATAATGTATTTTTAATGTCTATGTAGATCTTGTCTATCATTGGTAATAATATCTAACCAGCATACGAGTATAGTTCATCCGACAAGATACTGATTCTTATCACGGTCATCGGTATTTGTTATTCATATCCATCTTTCAAGAAATATTATTCGCCTGGAAAACTCTGAATAACCGTCAGCAAGCCATTGTTTCAATAGCGCGTATTCGCTTAAAACGACTGCTGGAATACGGGATGAGCATAGGATGGCTGACAGCGCCAGAAAACTCAAAGCGAGAGATCAGGCTAAGTGCCATTAAAAGTCATTTGCCTCTTCATGTCTAATGTAAAACTATTTTTTTATATCTTTATCTTAATCTTGTTCGTAGTCTTTAGATATATTGTTAACATTTTGGAAAAGTAAATGTGGTTCCCCCGGACGGCCGGAGCGTCGCCACCGTTGTCATTGTTATATAAAATAAGTTGTCGGCGTTAATGCGATGTGTTGCAAAACACGCCATTTACAACGGCGGTGCAATCTCCCTTAACTGCTGAACTTCCAGCGCCCGCGGCCAGCGCGCCCACACGCCCACACGCCCACGTGTCCACGTGTCCACGCGCTCACACGCCCACACGATCAAAGGACAAATGGCTCTGTTCGTAACGTTCTATAGAACTCATTAATTTTGTATCGATTCTCTCCTGCAGGAAGGTTTGCGTTTTATCCTTTAATGAAAACATATTTAGGACCTGCTTTACGGACCCTTTCATGACACACACTTAAACATTAGTGTCGTGAATATGAGACGGCACGGGAAGTTCTCTGTGACATCGAAGTTACTGAACGATTCAATAGATTTTCATTAACATTAATCTGTTTAAAAATCGAGTCGATCCAGACTCTACTTCGACCTATTTTTGAAAAAATCGTTAATTGCTTTTAATTAAGAGTACTAATCTTTACTGTCCGTGCCAGTCGTTCAGATTCAAGTCGGGTTATACCCCGGTCAACCTATTCGTTAGGTGTTTGTGTGCAATACGACATCCGGTTACCTTTATCCCGCTACTTGAGCTATCATCGGGCCGGAGTTGTATCGGTTGTAGCTGTTACGTATGTGTAGTATGTATATGAAGATTTAACTTAACCGATTTCACTTATCTAACGAGGTTGACGATTAATCGCAGCGCACTGTGCGGTGTGTCTCTCCTACGCATCGTTGGTTTTGTAAAATACATTAATTATTATTGCTATTGTTGTATGGTCCTTTTTACGATTTGGGAAGAAGGGGGTGTGGAGGGGGGTGGTGGAAGGTTTCATACAAGTACAGAAAATGGGAAACGGTTCAAATTGTTTTTTTTTTAAGTTTTTATTTTTGTTTGTAAAATCTTCATGACAGTAAAGGAAGGAAAGGTATTACTAACAAAGTTGGAAACTGAATTCTATACGTAATTCTAATTGTGTGACGACAGTTGGAAACAAACGATACCGGCCACGGCCTATGTCAAATTGAAACCTTTGTACTGGTTGACTTAGTAAGGGCTTATACTTACTGTACGTTTCGTTTTGATATAACGCATCACGCGCTCGTTAACTCATCTGAAGTTTGCTTTTATTTACTTTTGATGGCCGCTAGTTTGTTCATTAAATATTTTTAGATTTAGGAATGTATAAAAGTTACTCCACGAGTTAACAACGCACCACTGACAGTTCGTACGACCAGTACCGGTACACGCAGGAGCAGACCTCCGCGATGAAGAGCATGTGCCGCCGCAACTACACGGTCAGTGAAAAACGTTGTTATTACGTATTCATCTGTTTATTAAAGCTGCTTCATTGAAAGTATCTAGCTGCGGACAGGGGACGTCGGGGCTGAGAAAGAACTGTTCATTGGAAAAGGGTAATGATAATAATATAAAGTGTCCCGTGGCAGATTTAGGATTTGAAATTCGAAAATTTTTCTATCGGCCCGCGGGGGACCGGGTAGGTAAGGGGGTTACAGTTTGGCGCGGCATTTGTGCGGATTGGTCAGTCACGATGTCGCAGTGGACTGGTGTCTCTTTCTGTCAATGGAATAATTGGACCGTTTTTCTTTCAAAATTCTCGTGGAGCAACCGTAACTGTCGATAGTGATTTCTATCGCCGCATTTTTATACCGAAACTAAGAAAACGTCCACCAAACAGCTCTTTACACAGTAAGAGCCCACCATGAGCCTCCTTTGCGAGACACTCTCAAAAGATTCCGCGAGTGTGTACGTCGCGATGGAAAACATTTGGACGGAGTGATTATCAAATAATAAAATCCACATGTCGCGTCTAAAATGATAACATCCTTTAATTTAATTTAAAAATTCTAAATCTGCCACGGGACACCTATGGCAAGATGTCGTCCGTGGGATCGCAGCTCATTATAAAGCAAGGAGGTTCCAGCTGACTTTTTCTATCATTCGACGATACGAACGAGACGTTCATTAACGCCAATCAGAGTATCGTACACTGCATAGCATACTGACATTGTGGTAGTCGCCTTAAGACGCAATGTTCAGGGTCGTCACTCCGGTAATTTCAGTAGCTACAGCTCCCTTCGAAACTTACTTAACATACAGGTATTATACTTTAGACCGCGAGACGTTGCTCGTTTACAAGTAATCGCGTTGCTAGCCGGGAGGAGGGTTTAGAAGTATCAGTCGGAATACCTATATTTGGTAATGTTTGCCTGAACATGAAAGGCGGTCTCTTCGGTATTGCTGACAGAGCGGCCAAAGGGGCCTTGGCTGAAATCAGGAATATTCTATTTACATAATAATAAGCTGTAAATTATAAACAAAAATAAAGTGTTGTACCCTTTAATGAGGTCCTATTCATTTATTTTAATAAACCATGATGCCCGTGTCTAATTAAGAAAAGGGTGTCGGGCTGTCCCGCATACTTTTTTCGTAGTGAATGGGCTAACAGGAGTCTGTGGCCGTGAGTGGTGTAACATGCTCGCCCAGAATACTTAGGCTTTCATATCTTGACAGTCGGAACGCAGCGATGCTCTGATGGCGGTAGATTTCCAATGTGAGAATGGTAGCAAGCCTAACGAGTATACTATAACTACCATCCCAACGCTATAACATGCAGTCCAGGAATCACACCGTATATGCTTGTCTCTGCCACGGAGGCATGTAATGCACAAGACCTGTTTCCCCCGATTTTCTTTTAGTTGTAAGTTGCACGCTTTACGCGATAATCGGTGGTGAGTAATAATTTGCTGCTAGCTAGTGCAATTTATCGCTGGATGACCTCATAATGCGCCCGTATTGCAGCTGTGCTGCGCTCGTGCCCGTGCTCGTGCTCGTGCTCGAGCTCGCGCCGCCGCCGCCGCCGACGCCAGACCGGATTTGCAACGGAGCGCGGCCGCACCGAATCCAATAAGACTACATCAATTTTTCGTTTCCGCGCTTTCAATTTCACATATTCATAATATTTTCCGTTCTTTCGATGCTCCTAAATATAAAATATTCATCGGTGCAATGTTGCAAACTAGTTTCATCTCTGATTTAAACTAATCTGAGGTGTCATCCGTTTTAGTCACGAGTGTGTTTGTGAACTGTACTAATACTATAATAAATTGACAGTCTTAGTTGTTTTATCAGTGTTAGACCCACAGTGTAAGAATAGCGTCTAAATAGGACACTAAATTTATTTGTGTGAACACCTAAAGGTTCCCGATGGCACATCGATTAATGATCACTTTCTGCTCACAATCGGCTGCAAGTGATATTAAGAAGTATGTAGAGGCACTATGCGTACTGTTACGTACAATTCAATGTATGCGGCCTCTGCACATGTCAGCGGTTTTTGATTTATATAAAAACGAATTGCCAACTAATTGCAGTAAGTCAACCTGTCAACCTGTCAACTTCTATATAGTGGGTCCGCTTAACACTCTTTTGCGAATAGTTGTGTGTTGCATTAAAAGTTTTACAGCTTAATTAAAAGTGTTTTTTTTAAAAAGGACCCACAGAGCGCCATCCTTACATCACGGATCGACTCGGCAGAAGTTTTCTCCGGACACAGTGGAGAGAGCTCTGCGTGCGGACAAAACAATATAATAACGATCAATAACATAAATGATTTTGCCATTATTGACGGTGATGACTAATGACTTGCAACGCGTTTGTAGTCGGCGCTCGTTCACGCACAGGCAGGTACTTCCGCCCCAGCGGGGGTGGCGACCGCCTCCAATGTTTACGTGGTAGTTTTTACTATGCCCTGTATGCTAAGAGTTATGATTGTTTAATTATAATTTGAGATGAAGAGACAGCTGAATACAGTCAAAAGGCTTTTATTTGCTTTTTAGCCCGGTTTCAATAATAATTTACTAGTTTGTGATATAACAAATCCCCGTTAACATTGAAACGTTAAGTTAATCAATAATTAAAAGGGGAAAGTCTATGATTTCTGTTGTTAAATTAGAGAAATTATTTGAGGAAAAAGTTAAAAATCGTGAACGTGAATATTTTTCCCTGTACATTTTTGTAGTCATCAGATTATTGTATATTGTATATTATATAAAATTAGTGTCGACTAACATGTACAACATATTCTTATTGACTTCAGCCTGTTTGCCGTACCGGATATCCAAGACACAATAGATTTCGGTTTGATTTATTTAAAATCTTAAAACTTTATAATTGAAACACTTGTGCAAGTAATGGATGAGAATAAATGAAGCGGCAATAGTGGATGTGGATGTCTACTACAAGCTGTGTGTTCCTGCCGACGGCCTCATCTCGACACTTACTCGTAGGAGAGGAGTGTAGAGTTGTTACGCCGCAGCGGTGCAGCGCCCGCTGGCGTGGCGGCGGCGGCGGCGGCGGCGCGCGCTGCGCACGGTCGCCGGCCGCGGGTTCGGGTCCCGGTACGCATGGACACGCACAGAGAGTGGACTTTTCAGTAGTCGACTCGTCTGCAACACCATGCTAGATCGATCACAGGTGGGATTATTTACGCGTTTCTATTAATCGGAAACGTGTTTGTGTACACTTCCTACATTTTTTTTCTTCATGACAGAATCATTTTTTGTTTCCAATTTGTGTTTGTCGATTTGACGCACACACAACGTTACTTACATAAACATTAGTAAGTTATTCTGTCTAACGTTTTATATAAAATAATTTAACAAAGTTTGTTTTTGGAATAATATTAATATTATATAGTAACTGTTCGAAAGTATATATTTATAAAAGATTTTTACTATGTTTATTTTTGTTATAACAAATATGTATTTGAGTGGACGCGCTCGTCCGTCCGTCCGTCCGTCCGTCCGTCCGTCCGTCCGTCCGTCCGTCCGTCCGTCTCGATATTGAGTACATTTCTCGCGCTACCGAATATAAGTACAAATTGTTGCTTTCCTTTTACCCAACGAACGAATGTAACGCACGATAATGTATTCAAATCGGACAAATTGTTGGGAGCGAATCATAACATCAGTTCCACAGTTTGTCAACAGATGGCGTGGTTGTTAACAATGCCCACGGAACCAGTTTTCAATATCTTTGGTTGTTGAAATCGGGTTCGGTGCGGGTTTGGGTGCGGGTGCGGGGTGCGACGCCGCGCTACATTTTGACAAGAAATACAAATTACTCTGCGTCCACTTTATTTATTTTAATATAAGGACTAGCCAATAATTGTTTACACTTATACAAGTCTAAATAAAGTCTTAAAAAGTTCAGTTTAGATATCATTACATTTTAGACTAACTATCTGCAATAAAATAGTGGAACCATAAGCTTCTCTAAAAGAGCGACTCTGCATCCATTCCATCGGGATGTGACGGACCTAAGCTATTGATTTGTTATATTAACTGTTATGTGATATTTCAGCTTAAATAAGCAAGACCCAATTGAAACTGGCAAATTAATACGAGACGTTCAGAGGTTCACACACAAACACACACACACATATACATATAATTAATGCATTGCCTTACCCCACAGAAGCTAACAACCCCGATAAAAAAATTATAAAACGCTTTATCATCTAATTCTCTGTTCGCTCGAAGGCTTATCGGATACTGTTAGCAATATATTTAGTCGGCAAAGCGTAGATGCACGGCGCCGGGGTACACACTGGAGTTACGGGTAACAGCCATCAGCTGTCTCATAAACTATTATTTTCTAGAAGCTTATTAAGTGTAAGTAACAAATACTTTATTTATTAGGTTCCGTGTTTGTTTTCTTCGATTTCGTTCAACCACTTTAACGACAACTGACGAATAAAGATTTGTAAACATACAATCAGCTGAAATTCATCCTCATTTACACATGGTACTAAGTTTTTTTTGTTATCCGTGGGAAGAGAGATGAAATTTTCTAATAAAAGTACCTTGCTTCCGGGGGGAAGGCAAGGTTATTAATGTGGGATTTTATCTACTAAATGTCCCTCGGTGGTCATCTTCAAAGCTCATGAACTTGCAAACCTTTCTAGTCGCTTTCTACGACAGACGACAGGGCTTACCTTAATTTTATTCTTTACCCTCGCGATTACAGGACAAACGCGCTCACGAATCCAGGTGTGGCACCACCAGTCGGATCTGAATTCTCCATAACACAAGCTCGCCATTTGGCTGCAGACATTGCTAGTGTTTGATCAAATGTGGATACGACACAATATTTATATTTGAATACGTGGCTAATGTGAATATGTAATTACAACCATCCAATGTACCATTATTCAAATGAATAAACTACATTATACAGAACAGAACTCAACTGGTGCTTAAGTTTTGAAGCAGAAGATCAAGTCCTCCTCCTCGTATTTACATCATATTCATAACGATACCCCACAAAATTGCAGGCAGCGGCACTCTGCAGTGGGCACTGGACACCGATGCACTGCGATCATGAATAGAGTGGCCAACGGTTGGATACGGATACGGATACGGGTGTATGTATGTGGTGGACAAACTGTTTGTTTGTTTGTATGTTTGTTGTGCGAGTAGGTCAGCCGACGCCAGCAACGGCATAAACAATTGCGTGGCTCCGCCGCACAGGTCGCTTGTGCGCGGGTGGACAATGTTTGCGATTCGCACTGCAGTGTCGCTGCCCTGTGGTGCAGTATCGTTGACGCTCAGTACACTGCACGCACGGTGCACTACACAAGCGTTGCACTGTAGTACCAGTGTGCTGTGCAAGTGCTCGTTTCAAGAAATCGAGCATTACAAAATTGATTCAATGTATTGTAGAGTATGGAAGCTTTATTTTTAGCACTAAATCCGCAGACTCCGCGGAAAACTATGACATTAATAGGGATAAAGGATACATTCGTGTTCGCTTGTCCCGGGTCGTCGTGCATACTTCGCGGGTAGAAGTGGTAGATAAATTATTATAATGTTAGGTCCCTACATATGAAATTGGTGTTTTGTACGGGATGAATATATAGTCAATTGTTTTTTTGTAAAATATATTTAATTAATCAAAGTATGCACCGTTGTTATCTATGCACTTTTGTCATCTCATAGGTAGTTCATTGATACCTTTATTAAAAAACGAGGGGGGCGAGAATTAATAAACTCTTTGAAGGCGGTTTGTACTGCCGCATCGGAGTTGAATTTTTTTTCCTTGTAACAAGTTGTCCAAATTCCGGAAAAATGGTAATCTGCTGGGGCAAGATCCGGGGAGTGCGGTGGATGTCGCAGACATTCCAATTGTAGCTCATCTAATTTAGTAGTTGTTTGTTATGTAGTATGTGGTGGTGGTGTTACGTTGTCGTGAAGCAGCAGTGGCCTAGAGCGGTTGACCAATCTCGTTTGTTTAGCAGCTAGTTCTTCCTTCATGGTTTGCAGAGGTTTAGAAAGCTGCAGTGATCGACACCGGCGCTAGTCTACCAAACACTCACAAGTAACCTTTTCTGAGTGAATATTCGTTCAGGGCAGGATTTGGCTGGGTCTCCAGGGTTCAGCCATGGTACGCGCTCTTCTGATTATCGTACAGTATCCACTTTTGATCACAAGTAATGATTCGATTTGAACTCCATCATTGTGTCGGTTGAGCAAAGTAACGCAGCAGCAGTAGTCAGCGCGTGTTCGCAAGTTCCATTCACTCAATTCATGAGGTATCCATCGTTCAAGTTTTTTTACTTTCCCGATTTGCTTCAAGTGGATTACAGTTTTTTCACTTACCCCGAAGCCTGAAACTATCTCTGAAGTGCTTTGCGATGGATCCGTTTCCACGATAGCCGTTTATTCTTCATTTTCCACTTCGGTCTCCGGCCGCCCACAGGATTGGTTCTGAAGGTCGAAATTTCCAGAACGAAAACTTTAAAACCAAAAACGTACCGTGCTTTCTTTTGCGACACCAGCGCCGTACACATCATTAATCCTTCGAGCTGTTCCTGCAGCACTGGTACTGGTGCCACGGTAGTGCTCGTACTCGTAAATATACTGATATTTCATATTCTCCATTGTGCGGCAATAAGCGACGGCAAAGGAAAAAATAACGAGGTAAAATAAATGAATGACCGTTTCCAACACTCAAATGTAGCAGCTAAATAAACTTATAAATTTGAATTACGTTACGTTAAGTTACCACGATTAAACTCGGTGATAAGCGGCAATGTACTTTTTGATAGTAACGTTGACAAGTAGAATATTCACTTTAAGGATCATCATGTTGTACCTGAACGGAAACACCGACGCCGGCAGAACATTTCTATCTCTTCAGTGATAGCATTATGGATAACGAAATGAACATTTATTTGAAAACAAGTATTAATTGTGTAAGAAAGTATTTTCAGCTTGATAGAAGTAGGCCACCGCAGACCGAGGTTATGTCATATGTTAAATTCAATTCAAATGAACCTAGAAAAGCCTTCAGCCTATAGTTTAGCTGTGGGGGGAGGGGCCAGGGAGTACGCGGTGCGCGGCCTTACGGTGCTGATTAATTCGTTTGATGGAGTAGAGTTATTTTCGTAATACAGGAGCCAGTTCAATATTCCGGTTTAATTGACGTTCATTAGGAACGCCGCAGGGCAGTGGCTGGGGGCCGGTGACCACCTGATCTGCGCGGACATTAATCCGCCCGATAACGATCCCAGGGTCCGGCTGCGGAATATTCTGTGCCTGCAAATACTGTATTAATCACTTTATATATTTAACTGCTTCGTGCGTGTTAACCCGCGCGCCATTTTATTACACAAACACAAAAATAAGACGAAACAACTCTAAACACACAATCCGTGACAGTGTACCTGCTGACCGCTGCCGCCGGGCACTCGAGATACACACCCGCAAACATACGTGTTGTCGCATCGCCGCGCGCATCCATCGTAACGTACGTACATACATACATACATACATGCATGCATACATACATGCATACATACATGCATACATACATACATGCATACATACATGCATACATACATACATACATGCATACATACATGCATACATACATACATACATACATACATGCATACATACATACATACATACATATATACATGCATACGTACATATACGTTGTTAATATAATGTTCTATTTCGGTGAAGTACAATTACATGCACATTGGGAAATTAGCAAATGATGCTTTTCACACTATGAAAAGTAATGATGTTTATTAAAATATCAAACATTTAATGGTGACCCTTCCACTTCCCCTCCCCCCGCCCCCGACAGCGCGTGGACGTGAAGCGGCCGGTTCCCGCGACGCGCCGCCTTGCCGAGGGGTGGGTCACCACAACAGTTTGACTGTCCGCGCGCTCCTATCGATTTTGACTTTGGTGTTATCACTATTGAAGATTGGCAACCGCTCGTGCGGCGGCCGCTCGCTGCGGGAACCTGACGTTTTCACGTGCATGGTGAATGGCGCCAGCTCCGCCATATTACGTTTCAGCCAATTTTAGACTAAGCGGACGAATTGTGTTTGGGGACATACGAGCCTGAGTTAAATTTGAAACGAGAAAATGTGATTATATATCCTGCAGTTAAGTTATCACGTGTACATATATATGTATATAATATAAATAAGTGGATACGCGATAGCTGCTCTCCTTAAACCGCAAGTGGTAAGCAATGTTTTAAGTATGTTAGAATCGTAGATTTTAGGTACATTAATGGGCAGAAGACGCGCTCAATTGACACGTCAGCCTCTGGAGCACGAAGCCGTTCGCGGATATTTCAAAAACCCTACATTCAATAATTTATTTACTCTGCGTTAGAGTTATACTGTACCATTAAATCATCGCAACGTTATCACCAGAGTACAGGTGCGACTATCTGCTGATGTATGAAAGCACAGTATAAACACCGTCTTCACTGAATCGGTCTGGTGGTGTTAGCATCTCCAAAACGGATCGTCTCCAATATTGAGGACGTAGTTCTCTGTATGTGCGACGTGCGGCGATGATAGTGGTTGATATAGGCACCGCTTGCTCGTTTGGCCAACATGCATCAACTTTGTAGTGAGGCGAGGGTTACATATGTTAGTGTTGTGTCCACTTGATTAGTATTTCATTAAATGTTGTGTTGGCCGCGTCGCAATTACAACGAACATGCACGCAACTGATCCGTGCGAGTAATATTCGCGTTTATTGCAATCATATGCAGGCAGGAACGGGGGTACTCCATGAATATTGCATACCAGCTGCTCGAGGGGAGAGATACCGCTGAAAAGCCTGGAAGTTCCAAGAAAGATTATTGTACCACCAACAATCCGGCTGCGTTACCTGTACATCACAAAGAGAAGTCGTATTTAATACGCCCTAAATACTATAAGAAATCGCTTTTTTATACAATTAAGCGACGAGACGAGCGAGACGTTCATCTGATGGTAAGTGATACGCCCGCCCATAACAATGTGGTGCTAGTCCAGGATGATATACACAGCACCACATTGCGCTTGTCGCCTAAGACATAAAACGTCGACATGTGCAGTAAGTAACGCCGTTACACCCAATCACTACTTACCTATATTATTAAGCCCTGCAGTGTTGTAGCTGAATGTAGACAACAACTGTTCTAAACATTTACATCCAACAATACCAAGTAAAGGTGTAATTAAAATTACGTCGCTAACAAAGCAGTGACGGCGCGCGCGCGGGACTGGCTGACTGACTGGCTGACTGACTGCCTGACTGACTACCAATCCATTTAATATCACGTCGTGTAATCAATTAGTCGTGTTCCACTGGCACGCAATACGGTTCACTTTAAATATTCTATGCCACGGCTACACACACACACAGCTTAGCCACTTTAAAGATCGCTCAGTGTGATATACCTCATATCTGTAACGAACTAGGTTTCTCTTATGGGTTTTTTTTGCAGACGATGGAGTCGGGTCACCAACATGGGGATTGTCCAGTTAAGTTCTTGTAAATAAATCGCGTGTGTCAAACAGTACCCATGTATTTCGTATAATTGACTGTACAATAGTAAAAGTATTAAACATGATCAATCACAGTTAACTCTGCTGTCGCAGGAACATAAGTGAAGAGATCTGTCTGTACTTTTGTACTTAACTGATTATCTGTCAGCGCCGCACTCGCACTCGCACTCGGCGCGCTCTCGTTTCCTGCAACGCGTTGCATAAACAACACTCGCGTAAACAAATCAATAAGTCGGCATTTGTTGCAAACGCAAGCGACTGATGCGGTGGTGGCTCAGCCTCCGAGTGGCAGGCGAGAGGACGGGGCGGATTAACAGAGGACGTCGGTCCAGCGCGGCGTCGCGACGGTACGACTGTGGTGATGTGGTGATGGATACACGCCACACCCTCTCAATCACTTATTGATCTGTAAATCATATATAACTCCGAAAACATTATTTTCTCTAAGCTTTTGTATGTATCGTTATTTATTACTGAATTAATCATATAATATTCCCGTAATCCTTGAGCGAAGTACGTTATACCGCGCAGTTTGCCGCCCGCACACGCACGCGCATGCATGCACTCGCACGCACACGCACGCGCACGCATGCACGAGCACGAGCACACACACACGCGTACACGCACACGCACACAGCTGTGTGGAACAAACAGAACAAACACATTTGTAATCTCACTTTGTACTCGAGTTGTATAAATATTAAAAGGATACGTATAAGTAAAACAGTTCATATCCGGTTGGCCTCCGGGACTGCGCTGTGGGTTCCAACGCGGTTGCCGCTGCCAGTGAACCGAGCAAGTCAAGGCGTACTTTAACACATGGATGATCAATGAATCTGCACTTGGATGTTATTTTACTGGACAGCAAGTGGATAACATTATTATTGCGGAATATATAATTACGGAATGTATAAATAACGGATACTAACGCACCCAGCAATGCAAATGTACCTGCAGGGATACCGGCGCGTCGCGGTGGTGGTGTGGTGTGATGTGGTGCCTGCCGCAGCGGACGGGGAGAGGGTGCGCGCGCGCCCACACACCCCCAGCCTTGATTTAGACCTTACATAAAAAACATATTAAAACTGACGCAGACCCCGCGAAGGTCGGGCTGATTTTGTCGCAGAACGTTTTTTCTATAAAATAAACTTGCGCCTGATGTGTGCGTGTGCGTGCGGGGGTGGCGACGACGCTGGTGATACATTTGTTCTGGTAGCGACCGGAAATGAACGATAATCAAGTATTATATTTAAAACCTTTTTTCACGAACAATTGTACAATTGGCAACGTTATTGTTGACAACAAAAGTCTATAATAGCTTTTGTAATTTAACTTGTATATTAAATATTGTCTTTTTTGTTTGTTACAGGTAACCAATAGGAGGTCACTAGTTTCCTCTGACAGTCGCAACATTTCCAGACGTTTCCGCCGTCCGCGACACTGGATCGATTGGCCCGCACTAGTCGTTCATTTAAAAAATCTGGTAACACGTCTAGATGTGTCTTTTATATATAAAAGTTGGTATTTTAATATTATATATAAACACACGGTTGTTGTATACGTTACTGTCATTTCAATATGCATATTTTTATATAAATCAAAAATTAACGTACGGTGTACAAAACGGAGAGAAACGCGTTAATTGGCGATTCAATTACAGTCATATGTTTGTTTGTGTCAACTGGACACTGCGGCGGCACTATAGGAGGTCATGTTGTCCGGATAACGCGGCGCAGATTGGGGCGGGCGGTGTGTCACCGGCACGGTCAAGCGCCGGGCAAGTGACGGGCAAGCGCTTGTCCAACGGGTTCAACAAACGATCGGCCACTGGGCGGCGTCAGGTTCCCTCTCTCAAAGCTTTCACACGCTGTACAGAAACTTAGACACGGACGGATTACTTAAAACATTAACACGACACCTGTTCGCGTCACTAACAAAGAATATCGATATGTTATTTCTCCTATTTACGTACACTTCATTTTCAGGTCGTGACCCCTGAAACGACTTGCCGTTTGAAATAAACTGATGGAACGATAAGAACCGCCACAAATATATTGGAAGTGACTTGAAAAGGTTTTATTTTGAACCACCGTGGTTGTAAACATATTCGTAATTAGTCCAAAGTGAGCGATGTCACCTGCCGCCGTCTGCAGCGCGTGCGCACGCGCACCTTGCACAGCCGACGGCTAAATTGATTTCATGTTTTGTTGTATTTATATCTGTTCAAACTTTTTTGTAACGATTGAACAATTTAAATAGATCTGTATTTGTTGTTTTTTTAAAAACGAATGAACTCTGAAATATTGATTTTTATTCGTAATACAACACAACAAATTGTTCAAGTTTGTTTTCTAATTTTGATACAAATATTACTACTGCTTTGTTCAACACAATTTGGTTTAAGCGCGTTTTTTTCTCTACAGTCAATTTACGTCCTTACTGTGGGGGCACGGCATAGGCCTACCCTCAATATGAGGGTGTGTTAGATGTATTTAATTATTACTGGACTACTGGTAGTGTCTCTGTTGCCGAATACCGTCTAGATAGATACCGTCGCGGCTCCTGTTGCAGCCGACCAATAGTACTGTGCAAACATTACTGTGTTCCGGATTGAAGGGCGTTGTGGCTAGTGAAATAACTAGGGTAACGAGGCTTAACATCTTATGTCTCAATGTGATGCTGTGTATATCATCCTACCTAGCGCCACGTTGTTAAGGACAGGCGTATCAAACGATCAGGGGAACGTCCCGCTCGTCTCGTCGCTTAATAGTTTAAAAAAAATTATAAAAGATATTTCTATTTACACCGGCAGTACGTACTGTCGGCGGTAAACACATTTGCATAACAACGAAAAACGGTTTCAATTTTATTAGAAAACTTCTGAGAAATTTCGCACTTTCCCTCTGCAAATATATCTCACCCCAATTCCAGTGTTTAACCTGTAGCGATGATTTCTTGCGCTCGGATACTTATTATATTACGAGTACATAGTGTATTATATTAAAATATTTATATATTACACCTCACTGCATAACACTTTCTGTACGTGCACACCTCGCCGTATGCGATTGATATCGGAAATTTATAGTTTGTGGCAGCAATACCGTTGCCATTGCCGTCTGCGCCGGCGCCTCGCTCGCAGGGTCCATTGTGAATAAATTGAAAGGATAACAGCGAGTAAATTTAATGTCACCAACTATTGTAATGTGGAGCAAAGGTTGCCGGGATCGGATCCCTTACCAACCCTCGTAAGCAGAGTAATTGTAGCGCACTCTTCCTCACCACTTCTGTAAGGACGTATGTTTGCGTATGTGTATTAAATTAAATGTTGTTTATAATATTTTTTTTTTAAATTTCGTTCTAATTTTTTTACATTTCCTGCCCCTGCTTGTCACCAGGTTCTAGACTGACGGTAAAGAATCACCAGAAACATTAATCTGTGTGTTGTAATTTACCTCAATTTCGAGTTTTTCAATAGAGCTCTGAACGGGAACTGTCGTTCAGTCTATACTCTACCTTATGAGGTACTTCCTCGCTGTAAGGAGGGATGATACGGAACGGGGAGTTGAATACAATGCACTTTGAGCATTACAGGCAGTACGGCATTTGGTGTAATACCAATGAAATATGTTTTTTTTTATTAACACAATAAGCAACGAAGGAGTTTTCGTATGTAAGGTTTCGTATATAGTTTACAAGGTTTTGTTTATTCTAACGTGATAGTTGAATTATATTATTTACAAAAATTTTAACATTATCTAGTGTCAATATATAAAAGTAAGACAGTCTTCGTAACTAGCTTGTGATGGGTTGAACAGGCATAATACGACATACTTTTGTAATTTAAAAGTTACATCCTGTTCTTGCTATATTGCAGTGTTGCAATGTCTGCAGCTGTCATTGTGAAATATAATACCCCTTCTTTACGCGCCCGGACCCACTTCCACGTGGAATGTTATCATTGCCTTCGAAATAAATCAACTTTTTTACACATTACACTAAACCGTTTCTATACCACAACCAACTTACATCTCCAACTTTCCCAACAAGCGCAGCTGGTCTCCGCGCAGGTAACTACAAACTGCACTCCTTGTGCGAACTTCGGTTGTTGCTTTAAAAGTATACCATGAGTTTTAACATTAAAGAAACTAAAACGTGCATAAACTTCTTTTTGTCCAAGTACTATAACAACAAATGAAAATGGAATTTTGCTCAAATACAAAATCTGTATGTACAAAAGATACATACAGAGGTATATACATACAGTATTAATATTACGCGGGTAATTTCTCGTTCGTTGCGGTAATAATATGTGGCGCTGCACTCCTCCAATTAAAAGCTCTAACAATTATATATTATACATGTTTAAGTACAGTATGAATATGAGAGACGATCACGTTTTGATCCTAACAGCAACAGCAACGGCTCGGCTGCTGTACAATAACACAATAACCAGCAGTAGGAGCACTATCAGACGAATAAACTTTCTAACGCAAAAACTAGATTAATACCGGTTCAGCGGGAACTGCTGCAGGCAGACAGTCACGAGAGCAAGTGTTCACGATAAAGTGAAACCTTGCAAACGTTCTAACGTTATAAAATTCACCGTTTCTAATTGAAATGATTTATTTATAAACTTGGTGCGACGACAGTGTTATGGGACGGGGAGGCACAGAGTAAACAAAACAAACACGGGCACCGGCCGGCGAGCGGCACCCCCGCCCCGACCTATCCGGCGCGTACGAGTGCAACAACGCCGAGCGAGCTCGCTGCGCCGGCGGCGGCGGCGGCCTCGTCGGCGGGCCCGGCCGCTGCATTCACGCATCAAGACCCACCAAACTTTAAATACTGTACGTGTTGTGCGATACAAGATTGATTGCATGGCGCTACGGAGTATGCCGTGTAGTCGCAGGGCTCTGACTGCGCGCTCATCATACCTTACTCCTTAATTCATCTGTATATGTATATACAGGTACAACACGTACCACGTGCGCACCGTTTGTCTGCTTAAAGAGGGTGTGTGAGTGTTCACTTTCTGTGAAATGGACATACCACCACCTGCAAATGAAACAGTTCGTATCTGTCATATATTGTCATGGCTATTTGTATTTATTTCACGGTTGTACCGCTCGGTCTGTAAATACTTCTTATTAATATTACATATTATTTAA
Organism: Ornithoptera priamus; assembly: GCA_029034505.1. NCBI lineage: Eukaryota > Metazoa > Arthropoda > Insecta > Lepidoptera > Papilionidae > Ornithoptera > Ornithoptera priamus. The sequence continues at coordinate 289,698 of JARDWD010000500.1, read as the reverse complement.
GTTACATGTCGATGTAAATAAAAATATGTCGTTTCCAATTAATAAGTCGCGCACGCGCACGGAATGTAACGAGTAAGTGCAGCAGGCAGGCGTACGTAGTTGCGACAGACAAACGCGCCAACATTTAATAGCTCGGTAGGAATTATATTATTTAAAAGAATGCGGATATTAACTTGTGGTGGCATGCGAGTGCGGCGCGCGCAGCCTCCGCAGAGCTGTATCGTGTCTCGATATGCAGCTGTACGAGATAACCCGTGGGCCCGGGACCCGTGTTTGTTTCCATTTACCAACTATATGTTTCTATGAGCAGTGTTGAAGTCAATCATGTTTTTTATTAGTTATTTTTAAAGAATTTAATAGCATTTTACTTGAATTATGGATTATTCAAATAATTTTCAGGATGACTTAAAGAGCGAAACACGCATCTATTACTTTAACATCAAAGGATATTGCGTCGTCATTAACAGAAGGATATTTAACTTACGAGCAAAATTACAGTTCTAGATTAAATGTAGCTACATTATAATAATATCATTGTTATCACGAAACTGCTGCAGTCTCAGCACTGTTGGACAAGATTGTCCCAAGGAACACAACTTGGCAAACTGAAACACGAGGAGAGGACGCAATGGTAATGCATTTGTACCCAGCAGTATTGTACTTGCGAGGTGTTGGTGCGCCGCGGACGGGCACCGCCGCGCCTCTACTGAATCATATAAAAGCAACTTTCAAAGTGAACGGAGACAAAGTGTTTCGCTTTACTGCAAGTACTATGCGGCGGCACGTGCGCCCGCCGGCGACAGGGCTGCTTCGATTTCAAAGCACGGAGGATCAATTTGTCTGTACAAGCTGGAAAGGAAATGGTTTGCTGTAACACTCGTGCGACGTCGCGCCCCGACTACCCTGGCGATGTGGCTGTGCAACAACGGTTTGCATCTTTGCACATTGCGATCGTGTCGCCGCACCGGGGGGTTCGGATATACATCGAGAGTTGTACCAAATGTATACACATCATGGTCTTTAATCATATGATACTCTACAAGAATATTTTTTGCGTGCTGTGGTATATTATTTGTTATAGTAAGAGTAAAAACAGTTATGAACAACAAGGAAAGGTTCTTAATCCGAGAGTGTTTTTCCTTTTTTATGTATGATTATGCATAATTTTTTACGAAATGATTCGGTATCCATGTTTTCTTTTTACCAACAAGAATACCAATGTCGGTTGTTCTGTAAAATGATTCAAAACGGCGCTATATGTAGTAAAATGGGAATAAGTAATTAATTATAAAGCATTACTATCGACAAGCTCCACCATTCAAGTAGCGTAAATACTAAACGCGCTTATAGGATCTTGCAAAGTGTATTTGAAAGGCTGCCGTGAGTGCATTAGAGACTTAAACCGATCGGCAGCGCGCCCACCCAGCCTGTGCAGCCGATCCAGCCGGTCCAGCCGGCGCAGCTGGCCGCCGATTCAGGTTGAACACCCGCCGTTGTATCTTACGTGCGACAGGTTTGACTGCGTAGGCAAACGCGGATCTGATTGTATTGTAATTTACCAACAATTTAATATTATACTACTATCAAAAAAACTTATTTAATGTTGTGGCTACGACCAGAACCAACAGCGGTCAACGCGCACCTCTTCATGTAATGTGTGCGTACCCTCCACAACAGTGTCTGCTCACCAGTGTGGACATGTGCTCGTGCTCTCGTGCGCCCGTGCTCTCGTGTGCTCGTGTGCTCGTGCTATTGCTCCACTTATAAATCCCGTGTCGACAAACGATTGCTCCACTATTTACAGTCTCCGATTTAAATCTGTAACCTTTGTTTATCTCGTGTGTTTGAACACACTTGCATTGGTTTCTGTAAACTCAAATACCCATGATTGTTTGCTTTGTATTGTTGCAGCTTCTGTTGTTGTGTTAACAACATTTTTAAGTACTTAATGGGTCGCTGCAATCACTTCGCATGTCAAACAAAAACATGCGCAGGATTAGAAAATACCAAATATGTTCGCTGTGAGACATTTCAAAGGGAACAATTGTAAATAGCATATTGAGAATCATTAATAAATTGAAGCAGCACATCTTATATTCATGGTTATTTGGAGAAACATTACGACATCCGCTTGCCGTTCTCCGGTTGAGCGGTATATGGTGAGCGTCTCACTCGGCACTCCTGTACCTTCCGCTCGTGTGGAAGCCTATCCGTGAACACACGTGCTAATGCCGCCCTCCGAATGGAGTATAGCGAATTGGCAGGTGCTTCTGTAATGTTTCAATGTTTCTATGAATCATTTCTGTTTAGGTTATAACCTTTGTCATTTGCAGCCGGCGATCGCAAAGATGTAAATTGTATGCGGGGTTGCAGCTTACGCACGCGCACTGCCGAATCGCATATGATTTCTTTGTAAATAAAGTATAACGCGCAGTATCTACTATCAAAATAAATTAAAAACTATTCCGATCCTAATAATAGTAAACTAGAAAATGTATAACATTAGTCTGACTTGTTAAAGGCGACATTCATTAAATCGTTTGTTCGCATTAATAAATATGCACTTTATGGTTAGTGCTCTTTTCCTGGCATCGTCTAATTAAATATGTTAACTTTTGGTACAAGTTTACGGGGCTGGGAGAGAGGGTGAGGGCTTCTTTTTTTCGCAAAAGTAACCTTTTTAGGAAGCATAACAGGGAATACAAGTTTGTTTAAGAAGTTAATAGTTTTTTATTGCATTTGTTTAAAGAATTTAGTGCACTTACGAATTCGCATAGGATACCTTTTATCATCGTAATTGTTTATACGATACAGAGCCACCATCAGGTCGTCACACATGCTGCAATAGCAGTGGGCTGCTTCGAAACGTCACCGTGACATATGAGTCGGCAATATGTAAGGGCAGCTTCGTTTTCTCGTATTGCCGTTGCCCTCGTCTAAAAGGTTTATCAATTACTCTTCTATAGAAAAAGCGCCATTGGAAGGGCCCCTCGTGAGGTGAAATGATTACAAAGAGTTCTCCACCTCCAGCACCTCCCGCCTCCTTCTCCACTAATCCCGCGATCTCGTGCCAATCGCTCACGAGTCAATTAATTGCAAATCCTTGTGCTCAGTCAGGGTGTGGTGGTGACGCGCTGAGATGTGTTTTAATGAATCACACAACTCTTGATGAGGAGAAGGTTGGAGGGATCGCGCGTATTAGCCAAGGCAAGTGTTTAAACAAAATATATATTTTCTAACACCATCTCTTCACACTAACTATTAAACGCGATCACTTATTGTTGTTTTATACTTACTGGAATGTTACTCATTTTAGTTATTTCATCGCGTCTATTTACACTTACCGAGTATTACTCAGATACCTTCGGTTGCATTATATCATGACATGACACCCTCCCGGCCACAGAAGTTTCAACGGTCCCACGCCAAAGGAGAGTGAAAATTTCAGTTATATCAAGTATATTGTACTCATCATTTTTTACTATAGCTATAAGCGAAATAACTCAAGGTACATTTTTATTTAACTAGTACAATTTAATTAATATTATATCATGTGATCAATCAGTCGCCAACCAAAACCAAGGTGCATGGAGCCTCGGCATAGCAACGCATTTTCATATTGCATTATTCTATTATACTGTTTTATGCGCGGTTACATTTCGCGCATTCAGCATGTGGCAGTAAGTGTAACAATGTCTTGGAGCAAGGGTTGACTTCCTTTATTTATATTTCACATCGAGATATAAATGTTATTGCAAGAGCCGTTTTAAAGATAGCATCAATTTCCTCGTCACCACGGCACCGGATATGCTCATTGCCATCGATTAAGCGGCATGGAGCGGGCGCGCCGGGCCACCAGAGACGCCAGAGATAGATCCTGCTCCTTAAACCTAGCACGCCTGTGTATGTATAGAGACTGCGGTTCCTTGCACAGGAATACGGATTAAAACAAACGGAATTATTTAAAGTGTTTCCAGTCTTATCACACAGCTTCTTGCGCTCATTTTGCGTTCATAGTGATAAGTATCATTAAGTGAAATATGAGAATAAACATCAGACTTTATCAAAACCTCGGAAATGTTTAATTTTTTATTACTCTGCGGCGATGAGGAGAACTCGGATACACACAGTACCTGTAACATCCTTCTTTACAGTCGGGAGTTGAAAAGTGGTGAAGTCTGGTGCTGTAGTGTTGCTTTATCGTCAATTTCTCCATTGACATCTCAATATATGAAGATGTGTGAATTTGTTCCGCTCTAGGCGGCGATAGCTAGTTACACCAGTGCTAACACTGAGTTAAGGGTTGGTTGGAGCTGCCGCTGTGTTACATAAATAAAAATTACCATTGTCTTTACTTTGTATTTGTTATACTTAACTTACGATGTTTATAGAATGAACGTACTTCATTAGACAACTGCGAAATAATTAATGTTGTTGAGTACCAAGCGTGCACCCTGCGCCGCCCCGCCTCCTGCGCCGCCGCAGCCGCAGCAGCAGCCGCGCGACTTTTTGTTAAGCGAACGAATCTCGTTAACGCTAACACTTGGCACATTCCAAACGGTCTCGCTAACGAGTCCAAGTAATCCGGAGCCGGTGGGCCGGTGGGTCGGTGGGTCGGTGGGTCCGACTCAGTGGATATTGAACGCTATTTCAACATTAGTTATACAGCCACTGTGCGAATGTAGTTACGTAAACTTTCCGAAGGATTGTAAGTTCGGCGGCCGCACTGCGCCAAGTGAATTACTTATCGACCCACTTTCAGCCCGCTCTAATTAAATCTAACCTAACCTAACCTAACATTACTTGGCCGTGTATCCTCACGGTGGTCGGAGACAACCGATAGGTACCCGTCATGGATACCAGATCCAGATGTTAATATGACGGCTGCAGGCTTATCGTCAGCTTATGTCGTAAAAATTATTTGTTTTTATAATTTTAAATTTTCTTTAGTTTGCAATATCCATAAATTTCGGAAAATACTTGAAATATTACGAATAAAAATAAATATTTCAATATTAAAGGAGAATTGTTTCGAAGGTATGGCAACTCTTCAAATCAATTTTCTTCGCTTACAAAAAGAGCTATGTTCCGGCGGTCCCGGCTCTGAGCATCAGATTAATTTTCCATTGTACTTCTATCTCACTGGAAACCCTCGTCAAACATCGGAATATTAAAAAACTGAAAGCAAACATTTGATTTCCTCGCCGTGGTCTCATCTCGATCTGAACGGCCGGCCGAGCGGGGACGGATTGGAGATTACAGCTTCTGCTATTTATTTCTAACTTTTTGAGTAAGAAATTAGGTTATATTTGTTAAAGAACTAAACCTGAAATTATAAAAATTATTGTGTCCTGTAACTGTACTGCAGTAATTTACTAAATAGACACGGCACAACAATTTCCATCGATACATTTTGTACTTCGCTGAATTGATGTTTCATTCAGGAAGGAATCTGAACTATTGTGAAATATCCTTTCTGTTTTTAAATAAGTGTTAAGCTATTTAGCTGTTTGAACGAGCAAAACGTGTAAAATAGTCGGATTTCCTAAAGTTGTGTGAAAATGTAGCCGCTCCCTACAAACAGACAACTGGCTCCGAGTCGCGCGTCGCCCCTACAGCCGCCACCGCACCAACCCGGGCTCTAGGGGTCGTTGCTGTGCCCGGCTCGTAACGGCTTGTGGCGCGCCTCCATATCGTTTTAAAATATATTCATTTTATTTTATTTCGCTCTATCTGCTGTAGGACGTGTCAGTGCTAGCTAGCTAGGTTCGGATTAACTCAAACATCGTCAGCCCCGTGTGTATTCAGCGTTTGCTTTGCAAATGTTATTTCTCTACCCGTGGAGTACAGAAATAACGCGGTAACAGTTTTGGCGGACCTGTTTTATTGTTTTTCATACGCCACAACACCGCGCCGCCGGACTGGGGATCAAATGTAAACTGACCCCGGTGCACCCTCTCCACAGGCACTACACCCGTCAGTCGTCAGCCCGTGCACTTGATGTTTTACTTGTGTATGCAGGATGCTCTGCCGTGTGCGGAGCTTCATACAACACTTCACTTGTTACGCCATGAACTGCAACAACTGGATTCTTGCCTGTCACGCCAAATTGTTGTTATAAATTAAGTAATTGCTAAATGACGAGTAGGTACATCTTTTTTTTAGTGTCAGGGGAAAGAAAATGGAGATCTCTTTGAAAGATACCTTACTAATGGTAGGAAGTCAGTGTTATACGAGATTTTTCTCACGAAAACTCTTTCAGTGGTTTTTATCCGCGCATTCGGAAGAGTTTTCATTGATGGTATGTCTCTGTTGATATAGATCGTATGGGTAGGTACCACTACAGACAAGTATCGGTGTTGCAGTTCACCGCGCTCCCTAACACCCGCTGGGGCGGTGGGGAAAGAGGAGTGGTCGGTATTGCGTTTCGCCGCTCTCCCTATCTCCCATCGATCATATAACGGTTGGCGGCGGAACCCAAGACCAGATCCCGTTGCAGGGAGTTGGAAGGGATTTTTTTCTTGGCTCCCATGGATTGTGGGTGATGGATTCGTGAGGTTCCGTTGCCCCGGTGACGATAACAGACTGCGAGAAGGGCGCGCCGTATATTCTGGCGCGCCCTTACATAGGTGGAAAGGAGGGTCTCTTCCCCTGAGATGGAACCGCGCGGTGTAGCTAACGCTGGTGGGGTCGCGAACGTGTGCGAAAGTATTCCCGTGGCCACGTCGTAAATCGGCGACGGTGGAACATCATGGAAGTTATAGTCGGTGCAAGTCCGACATAATCTGACTTTGTCCCCGCGATGGTAAGTAAAACAGCACCGCAGCGCCAACTTATGCCGCCAAACAGTAGTGTGCGAACAATACATACAGTAGTGTAGCGGGTTTGAACGGCGCTGTAGCTGGTGTAATTACTAGAGTAACGAGAATCAAGATCCTACGTCTCAGACTATGAACGCAACATGGTACCGTTCCTACAGTATATATCATCCTAACTTGCGCCCCGTTGTTATGGCGGGCGTATCACTCACTCACTATCAGGTAAACGACCTGCTCGTCTCGTCGCTAATTGAACAAAAAATAAAAGTAATTTAATGAGATATCTTAAATTGCATTCTAATATTTTTACATATAGCAGTACCATCAGAGGAACAAGGCCCTGCTGGTCTCGCGCGCTCGCAGTGGGGAAAGTGTAACAAGGAGTCTGCGTTGTCCGGTCGCCGTCCGCCGCGTGCGTGCGTGCGCTGTGGCGGTACGCTATCTGCCAGTCGCATCTCGTCCCCTCACTTTATCGGAGCCTATTTGCAGTATTTCGCAGGTGGCCGCCGCCCCACCTCCGCCCCACCGGCAATCCACTGCCGCCCCGTTTCAAATTTACACATCCGATGTTTAGGAGCAATGACTGAATTGGACTTCGATCAAAGTCATCATCAACGCTTTATAATTTTTACTGCTGAACCATTCCGAATTTAATTCAGACCTGATGTCTCGAACTATTAAGAATAGAGCTAAGTTAAAGATCTGCCTGTCGCAGAAGTCGACTAAAAATGCTGTCGGGTTCGCGAGCCTTGCGTGTCTTGAGAGCTCTCTCAGTTCAATAAACGAGGATAAAGTTTGGATATACCAATTCATCTCTTACAAGAAGAGTGCGTTAGTAATATCCTCATTTTAAATGAAGTTCAACGAGGCCGTACCCCACAGCACGCAGCGGATATACACAAGCGGACGCTCCAACTCTGACCGATGTGAAGTGTAATAAAGCGAAACATAAATTATCCTCATAGAATAATGGAATGATGGAAGACGTTAAATATTTACGATTTCCCGTTTGATGGGACGTTAGCGTAGTATTTAAAAAAAAACGAAATACCTAAATTAGGGATAATATTTTTCATTTAATAAATAATGATTCTCTTACCGGGGGATAAATACGGTCCTTCCAACAGTCTCACCCGCCAACCCCCCACCCCTACCTCATTCTACCTGGCCTCGTGAACAGAATTAATATGAAGATCAAAAGATTTCGCGACTTTACACGGATGATGTATTTTACACCATTCATAAAATTAATTAAATGTTATAGTAACCACACAATACCATCAGCAGCGCGTTATGCATTCACCACGCCGCAGGCTTGTCTCAGGGCAACAAACACAATGTGTTGCAGTGTGGGTATCTACATTGTTTAGGGAGGACCATTCAGAGTATTTGAAACGGTGGAAGACATCAACCCTGCCCAGCAGGAGTTGGGCTTAAACTTTTTGAAGAAAGTTACTCATAGTCGGACCCCTGTGTAAAAAGTAATTTGAAACTAACATAACTAACACATAGATGTTAGTGTAACCGGAGATTCGCTACGAACACACGCACACAAGGTCGCGCGTACACCACGGTTCCACTGTGTCTGTCATGTGTGTACTGCTGACTGTACGTGTAAGCCGCACCTGTAAGTAAGTGAGCCCGACACGCGGCCTCGGCGGCGACAACCCACGGCCCACAGACACCATGGAGACCTGCTACTGCCAATGGGGATTAGAGCGTTCGAGAGCGTTCGATCCGGCGCTCCGATACCGTTATATTCGTATGGTTTATGCCGCAACCGTGTAAAGCGAAATCATTATCCGGTTCCGGTTTGTTGTGTTCATATATTTATTTCTTCCGTACATCGGTCGCGAAGAATTTAATTAGTTTGCTTGTTCTGAAAAAGATGGTGATAATGGAGATAGAGAGAGCGCGCGCTCCCCGCAACAATATCATTTCCATCCGTCTGGACTAACGAGAATACTTTGCCGGTGTGTGTATGGGTGGCATCGATGGTGCATTTGCATGTTCAGCCATCAGCATGCGGGACACGTGCCGCCAGCCCACCGTCCGCCAGACGTCTCTGCCTCGGCCCGTACCTGAACTATGGAAAGTATGTCTACTATTGAGTTGAGAAGAATTCATAATACAATCGCTTAGGTTTCATTTGAATGTTTTTATTATATAGATATTAACATTTAACAGATATTATTATTAAATGTATAAATATATTTATGAACCTGCATACATACATACATATATATATACATGAACTGGCGAGTCGGGTTGACATTATCTGTAGCGACCTTAGAAAAGACGATGAACAATGGTATTTTACCGAGCGGAGTTTTACATCAGCTCGTTGTAGAAGCGCGCCAGTTAACGAACTACTCCGTTAGATAACTGCCACTAATTAATACACAAACTTCCCGGCCCCGGTTAGATAGGATTTGTTATGAAGATGCCTCTCTCTAATAATCCAATCAGGGAGCTTGCGTAACGAACTCTTTTCAATAAAACTAACCAGATACGCTTTCTATTTATGTCGAACCTATTATTTTTTTACAATGCTGCTACGAGACGAACAGCGCCTTCTCCTCCTCACCGCCTCACCGCCTCTCCTCACCGATACGCCTATGCCAGACCGTGTAGGCAACTCGTGTAGGGGCGGCGCAGTCTCACCATCGCACATGCAGACATACAGCAGATACTCATCCCTCCTCCTCCGTTGACTATATTCCGCAGATTAGGACAGTTTCGCTTCATCCTTCATAATTGGAACAGGGGAATATTGAAACCGCCTGCCGGCGTCAGTGTTTCCGTCCGGCTATGACATGAGAATATTTAATAGAAGAGTGAATAGGACTACTTTTACACTAGTGAGCACATTACATCACCGCTTACCATCACTTTACATCGTAGTCCAGCACAGTGTATAAAATCAATAAAAAAAGAGAATACGCGATTGTTTTTTTTAAATCGATAAGGTTAGCGCTTGACCACGATCCCTTCTGATGTTAAGTAATGATGTGGTCAGCGATGGTGAAGCGCATTAACCTAATACCAACCTATTCACGATGTCCACGAGATCAGGATGTGGTAACTCGCCGTGTGTCCTATCGTCCCATGTTGTAAAGGGAATGGCGGAGTTGTAACGAGTAATTCCATTGCACACATTTGCACTCTCTCCCAAATGTAATTGGAGATATTCCGTATCCCATTGCTTCACTAGCCACAGCGCCTTTCAAGCCGGAACGCAGTAATGTGTATACAGTACTGTATGTCGCTCGGACGCATGTAATGGTTGCTAGTTTGTTTTTGTTTCAGGTAATTACGGCATACAGGAAGTTACTTTTTATATAATGTATTGTAACGTGGACGTCATTAACAGGGTGAAGTTTCAATGAAAACGTAAATTTAATCACTACGGAAGGTTATACTTGTGAAGGGGTGGCTAACAAATGTTTCCCATGAAACCATAAAACTCTATTATCCTGTAATTGTTTAGTTTTGGCAAAGCAATCGAGTGGCCGTGTAAACAAAATTAATGTGCTGCCCGATTTAGTAACGAGCTAATGGATTCCGTTAGTCGCGTCCAACGTTCAATTAATAGAGGCCGCGCCGCCCGCACCCTCGCACCACCACCGCACCGCCTCCGCACCACCACCGCACCGCCACCGCACCGACACCGCCACCGCACCGACACCGCACCGACACCGCCCTGCCGGCCCCGCGGGACCTCGCCGATACAAAATGTAAAGGCTTTATAGTTTTAGTTGGTTTTAACATTAGCGATGAATACATGAATACATGAATACACGGGACTTAAATCCAATTACGCTGATTGAATTCAATTCGATAGCGGGGCTCGCAACATGAGTGTGACCTTCGTTTACTCTGTTACCGGCTCGTCCGTCGACGCTGTCGTTTTAATGTTATACAGGGTGTTAGGAGACCGCTTCCGAAATCAAAGCCCCAGTACACAAGCTAGTACTGATGACACTTTTGATGATGGAACGGAAATATAATAGATGCTGATCACGCGCAATCTAAATGCTCCGTGTTGCTATGAAATAAGATTCAAATTCAAACCAAATACATGTCGAGTTCCCGCCGGGGGCGCGCGTTCCTTGATCCGGGCATCAGCTGCTTTTGATTTTGTGTTTCATTGCTGGTTTTTTTAGTAAAGTAATGTATTTTTGACAATACTATCGTTCATTTGGCTGTACTTACATGATGGAGCGTAAATAATGCTAATAAAACCTTTTAAAAATATGATTTTTTTTTAATGCGGATCTATTTTATTTCCGTCCTATCATCAAAGGTGTCATTATTAGTACTATCGCCAGTTTTTGTTTTCGGAAACGAAACGGAAATCGGAAACACCCAGTAGATTGCTGTCATCGTACAGCATCTGTCGGGTGGACACCGTCGGTCAGTGTAGACGTGTTTTACATAACAAGGCGATGCGCTCGCCTAATTACCTCATTGCACCAACATAGCATTTCTGAAATATTAATCTGCAAAGTTGAACCTACAAGCAGAGCATACACGTGTGTGTGTGTGTGTGTGTGTGTGTGTACAATAATGGATCGTTAAAACGTTACGAGGTTCCTGCGCGGAACCGGCGCGGCTCTCTGCACGCGCACCGGTTAACTAACTTCCGCAGAGGTTATTGGGAGCCCATTTTTAAACTACCGCAGTTAATTTAATGCTACCTGCGAAGCTAACGTTCGCATGATAACTTACTTGCTGGATTTTATATTTTGTTGTACGCACAGAATAAGAAAGTGCCAGTCTTCGAGACATTTTCACCTTTGTAGATACTTACGAAATCTCTGAAGCCGTATGGAATAGAACTTGGAGACCTGAAATTTGGGGGGAATATTGCTTTTACCGAGTGTGGGTCAGCTAAGAACGGATTTTACAACATACCTTCCCCGAAGCGAATTGCTAGTGGTGACCGTGGGCCAGCACAGCGGGCGGGGGTACTAGTGTGTATATAGAGAAGCGACGACAATTTATTTGCGAACTAAAGAAGTCCATGAGCGTTGTACATGAGGCGCTTTGTGTTACGTATTATTGGTAAATTTGCTATTATGGTGCTGGGTTCTCGAAACGGTTGCATCTAATGGAAACCGCCTGATGATCCATCCATTAGCAGCGCGGCTTATGAATATTGGATGTGTCCCACATGAGTACTCTTGTAATCAAGACATGGGCAGAATTACATGTTGCATTAACTTATCTTCGTGCTTATTGATGTGAATGAAGAATAAGACAATGGTCTTGTACACACGTACTTCAGCATGATGTATCACAGTGAAAGATTAACCGTTGATACTTTGATAACTAATACTGTGATCTTCAGATTGTCGGAGATGACAAAAGAAAAGTGAAAAAAGGAATATTTTTGTTAACCTCATTTGTTTTCATGATTAGCTTCTTTTCAACTGAACCGTATAATACTTACCCAGTCGGTAAACTTGTACCTCATTCTTTATTGCAAAACTTGATTTTAGACTCATGATTCTGTTGAGCACTGAGTAGAACAACAATGAACTTCTAGGTACCAGTAACAAACTATAATTTCATATGGTAAACGTAACTTTATCCGGCTCTACCTAAACGTGGTACTTAGCTAAATATACCTTAAGCAATTTTTTTTAATTATAACAACAGTATCACCTGGTTCTCTTCATGTGATATGTGTGTGTAAAAGTTAGATGTAAAACGATAGATAATCTACAGATACATGTTATAACTTAGGTATAAGATTTATACATGTTCCTTAAAGCTGGTACACATGAACCACTCCTAAGACAGAGCGACTTAAAGACGACGCCTTGTTTTAGTTATTACGGCTTTGTCTCTGTGATACGTCATACAATATGCACCTGCTACAGGTGTGTGTGACTCTTACGAAGTTGTGAAAGCGTTATCAATGTAGTTTATATTTAAATTTGAAATGAGAATCGGAAACGCGATTGTGAACCTACAAACAAATAACAAGTAGAAGCGCGCTACAAAAGGTTTGCTTTGAAGCGGGCCGCCGCCGCGCGCTGCTCTCGTTGCTTTGCGGTTCAATGAACCGGCGGCGCGCATCATTGCCTCCCGCCTTTGCATCAAACGTGAATATCATTTTCATCGCTTAGGAGGCGAGACAATTTGTTATATGACTTATTAAACACACTTCATTGTTCCCGCCGTGGAAAAGGAAACTGCTGTTCAAACAGCACCGCCTGCATAGAGAGTATCACACGATAAACGGTGAGTGCGGTGCGCGCTCACACTGCATGTGCCATATTACATGTCGGGTCGCAAACCACGCAAACGTGTAATTCTCATCTCGTGCAAGACATCTATCACATTATTACAATCTAGTATGCAATATACATTCGACTCTGAACCATAACCACTTCAGTTTAACCTGACACTCGACCCACATTCCGCTACAATAGCTTCCATATTGAATACCTGTCGCCGTGCGCTTTGTCTATACGTTTACATTCAACATATTCAAAATAATTCACTTTGCTTAACGAATGGCTGATGACCCATACAACTTTGTCCACACAAGTCCCCTTGAACACAAAGAAAACTTTTTAATGTGACGTGACCCTCCGCCCACCTCTTGTTGAGGGTACGAGGGCTTGTATATTGTATAATTTGCCTATCATTAAAATACAATTGAATAGTTATCTCTAGTAGTGTTAAACTGACGATGCCGCTATACTAATATTTAAAACTGAAACCTTTTCCAACACTAAACCTACCGACACCTCGTGTGCACCCGGGCCGTAGCCCTGCCGCGGGCGCGCGCATCACCGCTGCAAAAGCACATGTATCTTAGCAAAGTAGGATTGTAAACAAAATATTTTTCTGATGATACAATAAAAACTCGTTCCCCGCTTTTCGATGTTATAAGTTTTATTTACTTTTATGCATTTTCATCTCATTTTTTACAAATTACAGCATTTTGTATTGCACATTTTCCACATACGCATTATTACATTTTATACAAGTTTTGTTTGTTTTATTTACTTTACAATACCTTATTTGACAACATCACCGTTCAGAAGGAGCAGCATTGTATTTATTATTGATTTTGACGAGCACTCTTTGCTTATCTGTTTCTGCTTCTGATATTCGCTCTCAAGTTCTTCTGCCAATTGAAATTAAAACTCTTGCCTCGATATTTCCGCCGCACCCGTCCTTTCTTTATATAAAATCCTAGCATTTATCCCGGCTAAATCTAAGATATTGAAAAAATACCTGCAAAGGCCATCTGCGACATTTAGAGTTTACACTATATTGTCTGGCCATTTGATCGGTTACGTGTGCACAGAATTTTGTGCTATTGTAAAATCTAATTGTCTCCGGTACACGGGTGAAATTTTTTTCCAATTTCAACGGATGAATGCATCGAACTAAAAATCAATACTTTTTTATTGGGTTTATCTTTATAAATTGTAAGAATAAAACCTTTCGATTTGTATAATATTGTTGAGAAGCGTTGCATACCATCCTTTGCCTGTCTCGCTAGCTTTGGTAGCACAAAATATTGTTGGCTCTGTTGACTTGTCGAAACTATCGCTTATACTACGTAATGATTTTTATTATAATATAATTATAATTTCTATTATACACTGAAATTTTGATGCTCCTGTTCGTATCGCAAGAGCCCCGCACTGTCGCACTGTCCTACAAACGCTGTGTTCTTTGTTCCAACGAAACAACAACGAAAACGGCATGCATTGATACATGACACGAATCGCACATAGGTCAGATTGTAGATTGTCTACATTTACATTGTAAACTCGTGAAATAATTTCAAGAATGCGATTATTGCAGAATATAGTCGTAAATAACATACATTTTTCAAACGGTCAAATGATCGTTCGTGGTACACTAGACATGGTATAATTTTTTTTTTCGGAAAATTATTAAAAAAGTTGTAAATATTGAAAAATAGATTGTATGTATATATTAGAAAAATTCAATAAGCTACATGATGATACAGTAACTATACGGTATGCGAGAAATTTGAAACGAAAATTTAGAAACGGTCATTCGACCGCGCATGGTAGGTTTAGTGTTAATGATGAAGGGTGTTTTGTTCACCGCCTCAAAAAACTTGAGCTAAACTTGCGTCACAATTTCGTAAAAAAAACAGTTGGTATAAAGACCAGGGGTCCTGTTACGTCCGAGAGCTCCTCCTTCAACGGTGTATATATGTACAAAATAAAATTACAGTTTAAAATTAGTTCTACCGGTGTCGCTGTGTGTTATTTATTTCATCACGCTGGTTGTCAAAAGCATTGTGCTGTGCGGCACCAGCCGCGCGCACCCCGTCACCCGCGTCACCCCACCACCCTCGTAATATGGAATTGGACCGACTAAAAAACTGCGGAAGCTCCACGCGCTGGACCTACACGTTATAATTTAATATTCATTTCGTGTGTACATTTATAAGGACAAAGGAAAACTACGAGGTCCTCTTGTATTTGTTTGTTCGTGCGCTCGCTGCCAGCGCGGCACTGCGCTGCACTGCGCGGCACTGCGCTGCACTGCACGTGTATGAATAATGCAAAAATATTGTACAAGATACGCTTTTCGAAAAACATGATTTAGAACAAGTGTAAGAGAGTCGGGCAGTTTTAGAAATGAATGAAACCAAAACCGTTTGTACACCACTGGCACTTGCCGGGGTTACGTAACACTAGAGTGTTAAAGCTGTCCCCGAACGAGTGCCGTCCTCTACTCGCAAACTCCGCTGTTATTTCATACCTCTTAACACCTAATGCAACTTGCACCCGCGCCCCCTCGCGCGCCCACGCTTTCATCGGCATTGACATCGTGTGCAGCATTTAGGGCAGTGGTGTACGGCGGACGTTCTCTTGGCAGACAATTATTAATTAGGTAAATAATTAGATGCATACGTGTTACCGCCACCGCAGCAGCACGCGGTGTAGGCCAGTAGTAGTAGTAGTAGTAGTAGTGTCGTACTAACTCGTAGTATAGATTATTTACTCTGGCGGCTGTGTCCGCCTGGACACGTTCAACTTTTACCTCCGACTTAAGCTAGAGTCTTTATCAGTCTTAATTTTGTATTAGTAATTATTTAAAGATATTTACGGAGACTGGCGAATCGCAATACCTACACTTCGCTCCCTCCGCGACTCCACCACCGCTACCTAGGGCAATGCAAGTTTGTCTCCGCTGCTAACCGGCACACATTCGAGCTGAGCTCGCTGAGCTCACTTGGAGTCTCCCTACGCCGGCCAGGTAAGTTCCTTTTAGTTTCACCGTGGGTGACCAAGCCACGGCTACTGAGCCTCATTGCCACTACAATGCGGGAACCTGTTCGGGGATGTACACTCTACATAACCTACTACGTTTGTTGGTATAAAGTTATTCTGTAAAAATATGAATCTTAAAAACTAGCTACTTACCGGAGTTGAGTGAGTAGTTACGCGACACCAGCTCTCTCTCAGCGCGTGGTGACTTGAAAGAAATCATCCTATATTGTTTTCCTGAACTAGTCTAAATACACTCTCTGCGTCCAGTGATCGTTCATAAGTAACAGGAAATCAATTTCGTTTTATTGAGCGGCATATAAAACACGAAATTAATTGAAAACAAAATGGCGGCGGGCGAGTGTGTCCGGCCGGGCGGGCCGGCGCGCCGCGACGCCGCTATATGGACTTTATCGCGCGTTGACTAATTGGCTTGGCATTGGCATGGCATTGGCTTTATTGTGAGATTACAGTGCAGAATAATAATTGGTTGTGCCACTGCAAACAAACGTTGCACCGTTCGTCTGGCGCTACTGTCTGTTCACTCCGTAGGTACATGTACACTTTGGCATGCCAGCACCGCTTGGTTTGCTCGTAGTAAAAAATTACATTGTGTACGTGTATAGAAAATATAACATTTCGAGTTGGCGGCGGCCCCGCGGTGGGTTAGAGGCGTGGACAAAATTTGTTGTAATATAATATAACACTAAAACACGAGTAACTAGTTGGCGCAACTAACTCGGGCGACACCCACTGCGTCGGCGCTACAGCTGGAACCGCCGGGCACCCCGCCGGTGGCCGCTAGCTTTGTGTTGTAACTCCTCAGAGAGGATGGTAACCGGATTCAAAACCATTAGAAGCTTTTGGGAACTATAATTACAGAATATCCTATTATAATAAAGAGCAGCTGATTTACTAAGACCCTGACATATAGTATTCTCTTTCCAAATCTGTATTCTCTGTTGTACTTTTAGTCAAGTGTAATGTTTGTTTTTGTTTGATAAGAAGTGGAAATTAAGAGGGCCAGCTTTAGTTAAAAAGTTTCAGCTGAATGTCTGCTGCCTCGCTGGTTAATGCGCGGCCGGTGTAGTCTGTGGTAGCGCTTGCAGCGGGTGCGCCGCGCTGCGCCGCCTGGCGTGCACCAGCTCACGTCAATACCGGGAGGCTGCGGCGCCGGTTATGTGAATGCGCCAATCTGTTGCGCCGGAAATTGATTCGTGTAAGTTTCTGTTTAGCTTAGTGCGGCCGGCGGCCCGTCGGTCTGTCGATATTTTACTACAGTGATTACATTGAAAGCGGTACATGATTGCTAGGTACACATGTACATAAACTAACTAGGTCACCAGCTTTGCTTGGGTGCAGTTTAAACTTATATGCACCTTTAATCCAAAATATAATTCCTTTTTTATAATCTCTACTTGAACAATTATTTGTGCCTGTATAATTTTTTTTTCCTCCTTTACCCTTTTACTTAGTTCTATTTTTCTGTCTTATTTATTATTTCTAGTGTATTGTTTTTACCATAATAATTACCATTACACACGCGCGCGGGAAAGTGGAAGAAGCGCTGCGGGGGCTGCCCTGTACGCTGAGCCTGATTGCGGGGCAGTCGAGATACTCCACTGGGAAACACTTATAATGTAATACCGTAGCCTTGTAACAAACGGTGCTGGCTAATCATCTACACAGAAGCTAGTATCGACGTAAGCTTTTGTATCGCCTGTTCGATCGGTCGCGTTATGAAGCAACGAAGCGAACACCGCGAGATGCGGCGACATTGCACCGCGTGTTGCCCACGCGTGAACACCGATGTTCCAAAGTGAACAAAATCACATGCCCCCGCCATATATTCACTTAATTAACAAAGAAATATATTTCAAACAATGTTAATGAGTTTGCCCATTGTATGGCGCGGCTACACTTTTATTAAAACCTGAATTACACAGTACCATTCTTTATCGTTACAGCATTCGAATAAACGTTTCGTTCGCGAATATCGCTCCCAAATTACTCCCTTTCTCACCATCAGTTTTCACGTACATTGTTTTTCTTTATTATTTTCAATGCACTATGTTGAATTTACTTAATATATATTAGAAATATAAAAGTATCACTCTGCACATCTCCATTGTATGGCCATTAAAAATGCGGGTTCTCACGCTTACAAATTTTGCCTACACGATTTATATCTATAACAGCAATTTTGCTGCAAGCTCATTTAACTTTTGTTCTAACATTCAAAGTACTCTTACCTATTGGCTATAGGGAAAACGAAATACCCGCGCTGTCATTTGGTTTGATCAGCAACATGACAGTGTCAGATTCATGTTCTACACTATTTACAGAATCAACTCGCTAAACTATTACTTTGCTGAAACTTAATGTCTTAAAGTGTATTATATATTTTTAATTTAAATCACGTGTTTTGTAAGATTACTTATTCATTAAATGTATCTCTCCATGAGATGGCTCGGTAGCACATCCTTTCCTGGATCACTATAAAATTAAGTGGCTTGTTTGATATGTATGTTTTGCAGGGCTAACGAACTAATGCATCTCTGCAGCAATTTTGATTGCTCTACTTGGTTATAATAAATAGACAGCGACGGGACTGGTCTGCGGTGACCGCGGGGAGTTGTTTCCCAAATTGTACGTGGCGAGTCAAACGCTGGCTTAATTAAAACGTGCACGTCTACTTCCCCAACTCTTAAACGATTAAGTTGCGCAAAAGTGGATCTTAAGCTCCTATAAGTAAACCTACTTCAGCTCAAAGTTATAATTTCACGAGCAGGAAGTAATTCTTATGATTATGTTATTTTGCAGGATAACGGCGTAGAGTTCGCCGGCGAATTGCCCAAAAATACGAGCCACGCAATACGATCCGCTTCCAGTTTTGTGTTGCTTTACAATGAGCTAATTTACATGTGTATACACACACACACACGCACGCACGCACGCACACACGCACGAAGCTGTTTCCCCATGGATTTGAATAGTGAATCGAAAGATTTTTTACCTCTTAAATTTCGTGTGATCGTTATTACCTGATAACATTTAACAGTTCTACTAACAGCGAAGCTTATCTTGGCAAAACAAATACTCATGTCACGAAGTCTGGTCGGGGGCAGTGTGCTGCTGTAACAAAACAGTTGGGAGTGTAAGCGGTATTGTGCAGGAGTATCATTCGAAGATTCGATTGCCTGCGCAAATTGTAACCCATCCGCCCGCCGACCAGTGCCCGATGACCTTGCGCGGCCGCTCACCCGGCGCGACCTTGCGCGGGTGCCGCATTCGAACCCAGACCACGTAACGCCTCGGCGACCGGCGACCCGCGACCCGTAGACCGGCGACACACTTTGATTTGCCGCAGTAAACATTCCGACAACACCGAAGATTAAAAAACACCAACTGCATTTGCTTAGTAGTAACGTTTGTTATATTTATTTGAGAGCCTCAATACCGGCGCGTCGGGTCTCACGTATCAGCCACGTATAGTTCGTTTACCAGTTGGACTCTGCATGATCTCTGAAGGGCGGACGGCACCTGGCCAGCTGTTGTACACATGCATGTATATAATTTCCTATATTCCCAAGTATAATTTTACGTTTATTTATATAACTGCATGTATCAAATGCTAAACATTATACATACGATTTCGTGTAACGGTTCGGTTAAGTTAGGTTAGGTTAGACCGGTGTGACGGTTTCCACGTCATAACAGATATTGGTCACAGTTACAATATCGAACTCTACTGGAGTTACTTGTTAAACGTCATAAAACATAATACCAACTCGGAGCTCTAAATGGAAACCGGAACGGTTCCGTGTAACAATAATAAAAGCAATTCTCGAAAGGAGATAAGCGAATTGACAAATTGTTTTGTATTTGCAGTAAACGGTTTAGAGGAAGCCCAGCTACTCGGATACCCGGCTACCCGACCGGGTATCGCCGTGCCCGCGCCATAGGTCGAAATTTCACCAAAGATTTTATTGTTCCGGCTCCGGTTATCACTTAACGCCCCTAGCTTTGACAGACCCGCCGGACTTCAGGAGCGTCGCCGCGAAACGGTGCTCTGTTTGGATGTGGCGTTGGAGTCGCGGCGTCACCAGGCGTCACCAGGCGCGCTGTCTCTCACCTTACCTTAGTTATTATTCCAATTGTAAACAAACACCGCTTCTAAGTTGGTAGTGTCAGGTAAACTTTAACATTTTCTGATCTATTTTTGTAAGTTTGCACTGTCCGAACGTCGCCGCAATATTTCAGTTGTCTGGTGTAACTGCTCCCTGGCTCCGGTTACGTTTGGATTCATTATTGGAGTTTAACCAAATAATTAAACTCTTTTCAATTATATCGCAATAAATATTTTCTTCTCTTCATAGGTTTGAGACATTAAGAGATTGAAAGTTTTGCTTTTTTTTACATTACCTTTAAATTCTCACACATACACACACAGGTGTTTAAATCTGATCGTTTATAACATGAGTTACGGATGTGTATGGATTTGATCGGATCGGGTCTCCGTCGTGTTCCTGTTACGCAAGCCAAGGTTTAAATCTTGACACATTGCTATCGTGAATGGTTAATAGTTATCTATAGGTGTACGGTTTACTTGAACAGTTTTCGGGGCTTAGCCTCTGGCCAGGCAGTTCAGCGCAGATTAACAGTGCACGGTTCGCTTTTGCATTCTCCGGACGCGCTATCACAAATCTGGTGGACATCGCATCGCACGCTGTGCCTGCCCCGCCGTACAGTGTAAATGTTGCAGTGCACAAATTCCCTGCCGTTTAGTCTATTGCACACGCTGCGTTGGTGCTGTTATTAATATAATATGTGCTGCTGGCACAGTACGCTGCACCTCGCTGCTGTCTCTGTGCCCTGTATGTGGCGGTGTACGTATTCGCCCGCCGGAAATACTCGTATACCGATTGGGGATGTTAATCGTTAGCTTTTTTGTATAACCACGCGACGACGACACGAACAAGCCGCGTGAGAGGCGAAATAGCGTTATACACGCTTACTTTATTAACGAATAATAACTTCTAGTTGAATCATTTAATACTACACTTCCTGTACTGCTTTGTGAGTAGTAGTTTTCCCTTAATGTAGATTGGAAGGTAAAAATAAGCACTATAACTACGAGTTGATCTGTGCTCCAGCATAAAACACGCTGACACTTGTGAAATTATATCAAAGCTACGCGTGCAGTGTGAATGTATTTACTGAAAATACATATTAATAGACAGACTTGCATCACTTAAGTTCAGGTGACCGGTGAGGTTGTACACGTGTGTTTCATTTCGTTACTTAAAAATAAATCACCATCAAGATTCTGGTAATCATTGAGGCAACAATCGCGATGAATTTAGTAATGACATTAGCATAACGCTCATTCGCTAAAAGCGGTGGTTAGTGATGCAGCGCATCGCTGCTACTGCTGCTGCTGGTTGTGGTGGTGGTGGTGGTGCTGTTGGAGAGAGGTAGTGAGGGCGCTTAAATATTAACGATTAGAGAGTAACAAATCCGTTGCCGTGCCGTAATATTATTGTTTCACTTAGCATCAGGTCGGAAACCTTTTTATTAATGAAGTAATGAAATCTATTTCGGATGCTATTATAATTTTTAATACAAATTTTCATGTCATCGATTACTATACCGATTGAAACAGGAGTTTTGATGGTACCTATGTAGTTTGTTACCTCTATCAGAGGCCGACTTGCTAGAGGTAACAATGTTATTAGAGTAATGTAAGTGTGCATTAGTAATGAAGGTGAAATCGTTTGGCGACTGGCTGACAAACGTAACCGCAAGCGTGCTGCGCGCGCGTCACGAGCGGTCACGTCACGCCGACGACGACGTGCACTAACTTGTACATAAGTGCTCATTTGATCTGACGCGGCGGGTGTTAAGTGATACTATACTATGTTCATACTTCATATTTATGCAAATGAATTGCTCAAATGTGGGAATATAGGATAGGATAGGGGGCTCGAGATTTAAAAGAACTTAAGTCGGCGTAACGGTACCGCGTCCAAGACTTTGTGTCATATTAAAACAGTTTAGAAGGAAACTTTCCAAATACTGTTCCCACTCGTGTCGTACTAACTCTCATGTGCAAATCTTCCTGGTTGACCGGAAACATATCGAGTCTTTCACGAGCCCCACATAGCCGAGCGCGCCTAATCGAGTGGACTACGCGATTTAGATTAGAGCGTAAGACTTTGGCAAGTAATTTGCCAACTAATCGCAATAGCCAGGGGCGGCGCCCGGCAGCGCGTGGCAGATCGAAGTTTGCTCAGCACGCCCTCACCCCCGACTTGTCGCACACCGACTATTGTATGTATGCACGGTTGCAACGTAAATAACTTGTACCGCTCGTTGAATAGCTCTTCTGATTTTTATATAGTAAGGCAGCGACTTGGGGTGCAATTGCTTGACGGTAAGAAATATTCTTCCTCATAACTAAGTAGGGGTCGTTGGGATATTCTATATTGGTCTGATTGGTTTAGAGATAAAACATAGAATCTCGATACTCCAGAAAATTTATTGTCTTCTGGGCCCTTAGCCGAACAAGATATTATTTGTCGATAGAACCAAGTACTGTGTAAGTAAAAATATTGATTATCCATCACTATTTCGTGTGCATAATCCTGATTTATTAACCCACTACGCATGAAGCAGGCAGGGGCCATGCTAACGTACTCGTATAAATACTTGTGACAAATTTTCCTTTCAAATATCGATGTAATTTTGTGTAATGAGTTTCAGTCAATTAATATCGCGGTGGAAGTTAAATGTTTCATTACTACCGCCGCCAGATAATTGCCTGCTGCAATGCTGCGCGGCTGCACCGTCCGCCACCGGATCTGCGGCGAGCTGACGAGCTCCTCTTGATAAAGGAATTTAACCCTTCCATCTCTTCACCAACAAACTGATTCGCTTTAATCACTGTCTTTTATTTGCCACAACAGAGCCACCCTGTAGGTTACCTAGTATATTTGCTATGTTAAGCTTTAACGAGAACTAGAATAGTTCCTATTTCTCGTATTAAAGCCTCGGTTTCGCATCGTGGCTTGGTGCTGTAGTTATTAAAAAAAAAATCTTAAAACGGAGTCAATGTTGAAAGCAATGTTATGATCATGTTTCGTAGGTTACGAGAGGTACTTAATATTATTTAATATTGCGTTTATCTGTGCGTGCACATATATGTATCTTTTAAGATTTAAACATTATTATGAGCCAGGGCGTGTTCTTCGATGTAATCAGGTGGTTATGTTTACTGTTAGTTGTTGTCGTTGCCGTTGCCGTTGTCGTTGTCGTTGGTTGATGGAGTGTGTCGGCCAGGTGTAAGAACGTGCGCAGTACTCCCCGCTCCGTGCGTTTGTTCCGCAAGGGTCACCGTTTCGCTGCGATGGCGGTCTGCGAGCGGACACGCGCAACCAAACT
This sequence comes from Ornithoptera priamus, assembly GCA_029034505.1. Classification (NCBI taxonomy): domain Eukaryota; kingdom Metazoa; phylum Arthropoda; class Insecta; order Lepidoptera; family Papilionidae; genus Ornithoptera; species Ornithoptera priamus. The sequence continues at coordinate 266,156 of JARDWD010000500.1, read as the reverse complement.
CTGCGCGAATTTATTTTTAATATTAACGGCTCTGTTCTTATTTGGGTAGATTGTTGGATAGGTATAAGTTCATCTCGGACCTATCTGCCTGTAATAGAGTAGTCTCTCCCGAGAAGAACAACTTTTACAGCTTAGCATTTAGGTTATAAAGTGGGACGTTTAACTGGTTGACACCCCGTCGCGCAGTGGCCGAGCGGCTTACCCACTAATACGGAAATTTATAACTATTTACAGGGACCACATATTTAGTTGATATCATTTTTCGAACTCTTAGGTTATTAAAATGGGTTAATATATCAATCTTTGGCAGTAATAAAATTCCGTTTTCACGTCTTACTCTTACTTATGTTTATATGAAAGTTGGGCCAGCAGTGCAAGCAGTGCAAGCAGTGCCAGCAGTGCCAGCCCTGTGCAAAACGACCACATGAATAAACATCATAAATGCTAAGAGCTTACGTTGAAAATATTGTGGCTCCATGCATAGTATTCAAGTCCCTGATCCGATTAACTCATAATAGTATGAAAAAGTTTCGGCTCCTCGTTAAAATGTCGTCTGATCCTATTTTAGACAAAATTAAAACGGAAGCAGCTCTGCACGCCGGGAAGTTTGGTAAGCTGTGATGCAGTAGACACTACGTTTTGACAGATTCGAGACAAATTAAAACCCTTTACGAGAGTTAAGCTTTTGTATCGCAGAGCCACTTTCAGCAGTTGGAGTATTAATTATGGCAAATAATTAGCATTTGCGAGGACCTGCAGCTCTTCAAATCGTCGTCGCTGAAATAGCGAGTACCGAGACGTGTGCGGATACTGAAGCCTACTTTGGGTTATTGCATGCGAGTAAACGCACAATGTAAGTGTATCCAGGCTGTGCACATCGACATGGACATGGACATAAAGGACATACGCAGTAACGTAACGGTACGTCAACGGTACAACTAAACGCGTATCATTAGTTAGTTAGTACATAATGATTAGTTCGCTTCAAACAATATCACCGCAGCTATCGGTGTCCACAAATAGGAAACATGTTCGAGTTATGTAAAAATTAATTCCTCTTGTGATTATGGATCCATTTTTGTATAACTTGACCATCAAGTTGCCGGATCGCAACAGTGGTTCGTACGATTTTTTCAAATAGCTCAAGATTAATCACTGCTCCTTCCTTTTAACGTTAACTGTGTCCATTCTCAAGGTACAACCCCGTGGAAAAGCTTTACCCTTACCCCCATATACATTGTAGTACAGTTGGAGAGCTGCCACCCGCATTATAGAGGCACGACGCGGCCTGTGTGCGCGTGTACGTGTGCTTGTATGCGCGCGTGTGTGCATGTGTACGTGCGCGTGTGTACGTGTGCGTGTGTGCGTGTACATGTGCGCGTGTGCGTCAACAAGTGATCGTGTTACTTTAACGGCGGCGTTGTTACGCCAGGTATCTTGCGAACTGTCTCTGAGACAACCCGATCAAAAACTTATTTAATGTTGTGGCTACGACAAGAACCAACAGCGGTCAACGCGCACCTCTTCATGTAATGTGTGCGTACCCTCCACAACAGTGTCTGCTCACCAGTGTGGACATGTGCTCGTGCTCTCGTGCGCTCGTGCTCTTGTGTGCTTGTATGCTCGTGCTATTGCTCCACTTATAAATCCCGTGTCGACGAACGATTGCTCCGCTATTTACAGTCTCCGATTTAAATCTGTAACCTTTGTTTATCTCGTGTGTTTGAACACACTTGCATTGGTTTCTGTAAACTCAAATACCCATGATTGTTTGCTTTGTATTGTTGCAGCTTCTGTTGTTGTGTTAACAACATTTTTAAGTACTTAATGGGTCGCTGCAATCACTTCGCATGTCAAACAAAAACATGCGCAGGATTAGAAAATACCAAATATGTTCGCTGTGAGACATTTCAAAGGGAGCAATTGTAAATAGTTTTATATTATATATATATATATGTGTTGTACTTTTATGTTATCTTTTGTTTCTATTTGTCTCCCAGTTAAATAATACGGAGCGGTTACAGCCTCCGTTTAGATTACACACGAAGAAATGATTTTACTCAGAACAAGCCAGGGGAGTGGGGGTGTTCTGAGCACCCTACCCTTGACTACGGCAGTTACTTTAATCATTGAATATCATCATTTAACGAAACAATACAACTTTGTTGAAGCTGATCAAGGATGAAATCTGTGCGACTCGACTCTAACCTAGTTTTATTTGATGAATATCTTAAACTATGAAAAGATAAAACTTTCAAACCTAACAAGTTAAAAATATTCCACACAAAATAGTGAAGCCGGCACTGGAACCTGAAACAATAGGAAATAAAAGTTAAAGAATTCGCAGAGCGAGCCCGGAAACGATCGCGGCGCCATCTTGCTCGTTACGCCGTTGCAGCGGCTAATACTTCCGGTAACAGCTGGCCCATTTGCAATATCCACAGTCTTTGTTCGACATTTATACTTGATTACTGTATCAATATGGTTTATCGGTTCTGTCCAGAGTTTCACTTCGTGAAAGGAAATGCCTGGGCCTCCTCGCCCCCACCCCACTCCCACCTATCGACTCACTTTACCGCGGCACGACGCCGCTGCGACGCCGTGCCGTGTCTCCGTTCACAACGCAGAGCTCACGAGGTTGCTCGTGTAGCGGCCGCGTGATGCGGACGACGAAACTGCTCTCGTTGGTGCGCCTTCGACGCGCGGGTGTCCACCCGAGCGTGTCGTCCACCTCGTCATCCACCTCGCCCAAACCGATGTTTGTCCAGTTTTTTTGTTTCATCGGACATCGACGCGGGTGAGGTAAATACGCACGTGCGTCAACTTCAATATTGAGTTTTCGAATCAAACCTTTATTATACAATGTTATTAAAGCGCTAGACGTTTGTTTGCGATCGATGTAAGCGGAAGCAATCTCCGTGCGCAGACCGGAAGTGCGGGGGGGGGGAGTGCAGCCGCGACGGATCGCCATTAGTGCCGAGTGCACCGTGCACTTCCCGCTGAGCAGCTGATGCTGACCGCTTCGTCTCGGCCGCGTGCAGAGTGCACTCGATCGCTTGTTATCATTCAAAATGGCGGCGTGTACTGCTTTATACTATTTTAACTGGACATATATTTTAAACAATCGCGTCTACATTTATGATTATGAATACTCAATTATATTTCTTGAAAATTACTAAATAAATTTATAAAAACAGGTACATTCGTCACGAAATGGTGAAAAGGATTGATCTTCTAGATGACAGGCTCTAAGAAAATAAACGATTTCAAAATAAATATCCAATCATACAATATAATTGTGAAAGAAAACATATTTTTTGATAATACACGTACAAATGCTCATTTCCTCAGTTTCATAAGAAAAACTGTTAATAAATTGTTTTATTTGTTTCAGGTAATAGTGCGTTGTGATTGTGATACAATGTCATTTCGCATGTCATACGAAAAGTACTTTTTCCTTAAAGGTATTTTTTTAAAGTCAATTCCTATATTCAATTCCAAAGCCGTAGGTGGGTGGGGTTACAAACACATGAACAGACATTGTCTGATGCACTGGCCGCAGGGTCAAACATTCCAATGTCCGACAATATTTTAAACGATTGTTCAGCGAGGGTTCCGCAGGTACCCCAAGTATCAAATGACATTGCGCCGAGTTCAGGTTTAGTACGGTATACGCAGCGAGCACCCCCCAATCTGAATCAATTTCCGACGCCACGCGATGTTTACACTTAAATTCCTCCATTCCTTTACCCTGTGCCCATTTAAATATTATCCAGCTGTTGCAAAATAATGTATAAAATTATTGTTATATTTTCATTGACTATTAATTGTTTAACCAAAAACGGGTATTGAAGAAAAAAAAAATGCCACAACATACTTTATCAATAAGCATTCGAGAACAAGGTATAGCACGTGTGAGCATAAGGCAGGCGCCAGCGCAGTATCCGTATTATTACTATGTACATAATATGTGTGTATTTGACCAAGTATAAACCATGAGCGGCGGCAGGTTATTGGTCCCGGAGATTGACCAGGTCGACTTCACCGCAGCTCTGCCGCCAAACAGTGCTGTGCTCCGGTTGAAAGAACGTCAAAGCCAATGAAATTACTGGGGTAATGATATTTAACGTAACATTTAATGTGTCCAAAAGGATCAAGCACAATGTAGTGCTTTATATTTTTAAACATCAATAGAAAATGTAATGACTAACATTAGGAGCAGGACATCTCATACATCGCGATCGCACCGCGGGCAGTAGCTGAAAAATCAGTGTTTCACTTTCAGCAGGTGAATAGTCCTATACAGGTGGCGCAAAAGTAATCCTCCTATCAGAAAATGCTATAAATTTTGCCTTGATGTAAAAAAATTAAAAGACCAAATAAAAATAATCCACAAGAAGAATCAAAGTTTTTTATTTTTTTTTAAATTACAGCCAAAAAACACCGGAAGGTTACTTTTGCGCCACCCTGTACAATAGCTACGGCCTCTTGTGCAATTACATCGCACACACTCATGTTTATACTATACAGTGTGGCAAAGTAGTTAACCTCCCTTAAATAAGGACAGTTCTTACGTTTGTAAATGTGTAGTGTATGTATGTGTGGGTGTGTTTGTGTTCTACTTTGGCTACAATAAACGATATATCTATCCATCATGTATATTACCTTACCAAGCGCCTACCAATAACTTGTTGTATCCATTTACCTACACTACAGGCGCAGGTCCCGCGCGTCCCTTTGTTTCGTACAATAAAACAAATCCAACAACTAAACAAGCTACAAACTCGCCGAACTAAATGGAGTAGTGTCGTAAGGCAGGCGATCGCAGCTGCGGCTGCACGCGCGCGTCGCGCACTTCGCTCCGGACATCTACCGTCATCAAGATGGCGGCGCGCCGCGTAATGGCGGAGTGATGTGTGACGGGCGGGAAGCGGCGCGACGCGAGCTCCGAGGTCGTATTACGGTCCTCAGTTTGTTTGCTGATTATTGCAATAGTATTCTCGGTGCCGGTTGCAGGTAATCGCACGAATACGCAACTCGCTCGGTTTCACACAAATTTTGCACTTTATTTACGTAATCTTCTTATTATCCTTGAACTGTTTGGATTTACATTAAAACGTGTTAAGTTATATTTAATACATAAATAGTTATCTTCAGCAGTAATTGAAATAGCTTGCAGCCATTCCAGTAACAAAGACTTGGAACTGAACTCGCTGCTGCAATACAGGCGCCGCCTTCTGTATTGTAACAAAGGCAGTAGTTAACGAACTGAATAAATTTCAAGTGGCGCTCCGCTGTGTTCTGAAATTGATAACAAATTCCCATTAAATGAGGTCCACTCGGAATATTCAAGGCATAGAGACAATGCACACGTTGCTGGTTACACGATCGAGCTGGTAATGGTTTCCCGCAATGCTTTGCAATAATTCATTATTGAATGAATACAAAGGTTTTGATAGGTACGTCTAGCGCAGTTCCTAGTTCTGCCCTCAAACACACAAACATTATTGTGCTCCAGTTACAAGGATGTAATAAGTTGTCGTCACATTATTTATTTGGAGGCAGAGAGCAATGTTTACCATTTTAACACATCTTAATTCGGCTCTAGCGTCTCTCCTTCCCACTAGTAAATGATAAATGTAAATAAGAGAATCCGTTGTTACGCGACAGATTTGTCTCTTGTTTGTTTGTTCCTGTTGTTGTTTCATATGCTCACCATTTTATATAATAAAGCGTGGCCCTCGAGGGTACAAGATGGTACAATCGTTGTAAAAGTATAGCGGCGGCGCACTCCGGCAGGAAGTGGGTCAAACGCTGCGACGGCGGCGAGCTCCGTGTCGTCGTGCACAATGGCCGATGTCCCGGGCTGGCACGATTTCCTGCCCCTGCCCCGTCGACGGGGGCTGGCTGTAACGTGTTTCTAACAGCCTCAAATGATTATCTAAGTTAAGAAAGGTATTGTTTCCTTGCAAATTACTAAAGCTGTCGTGCCAGCAATGATCACCACTTCAATACAAACTCTTTTTGGTTTGGGGACCGTGGAGTTTTGTATTTATTATTAGTGTTCCTGTTTATGGCTTACTTCTTCGAACGTTTGGCCAACAATGAACCAATTTTTTTTGCCGAGTCATTCACAAGGCTTGTCAGACCGAGGTCCTGGCCTGTGATAATATACGGGCCCCGGGATTATACCCCATTACCCAGGACTATCACTTCGTGAGTCACGTTCACTAGTCCTTAATCGAGAAGTTACTTTTGAAGCTAAATTACGGTGTGGTCATACTTTACGTATTTCTCATCCTACGTTAGCATGCTTATTTAGGGAAATATTTAGGACTTTATTTAGTGATCATACTATAGACCATCATAGTCAAACAGGTTCCGCATGGAGGAGAGCTGGCAGTGGAGAGCTGTAGCCCTCAGTCCGTCGACTCCTGCATTAAATTTCTATTTGTAAGTACAATTGATTTGTTGTAAATAATTTCTAGTAATCATCTAAACTGGACGCGAGTTTCCTTTATTGCGCTTTACTTCACATTACTGTTATTTAAGCTTGTGTGTTTGACACTGGTAATTTTAAATCCGTGGCCTCGGGGTGGATGCGATGCGATTCATTTTGAAACGCACCAGGAAAACACTGTGCTTTAGAAATTAAAAACTCGACAGTTACACTTGAAATATTGTTTGGTCATAATAAAAAAAAAAACAGATTTATAAGTAATTTTGCTCAATAATCTAGACAGTTGTTTAAGGATGACAGCCCTCCCCGGGTCTCGCCGCTCTTGTTGGCTCTTGTAAATGTTTGATGTGGTGCTACTCGCAAGTGTTCGGGCCGCCCCTGCACTACCCAGCGAGCGAACGGCGGCTTACGTCCGTCTCGAGAAGTTCCTCCAATTAGCTAAATTGGAAGCGGAAGGAGCGGGTGACGTTTGCATTGATGCTACCTCACGTATGTCTTTAACTTTGTAAACTTTTTTAAGATAAACTATGTCCTTGGTGTTTTAATTTATATTCAAATTTATATTATTATTCATCATACTGGTGGTGGGTCTCTGTTGCCTGAAACCGGCTGGTTAAACACCACCGCGCACCTATTTCTACTGTCAAATAGTAGTGTGCAAGCATTACTGTGTTCCGGTTTGAAACGCATTGTAGCTAGTGCATTTACAGGGCTAACGAGAGAGACTCAACATCTACGTCTCAAGAGCGCAATGTGGTGCAGTGTATGTCGTCCTAACTAGCGCAACGTTTTTATGGGCGGGCGTACCACTTAAAATCAGGTGACCGTTCCCGTCGTCTCCTTACATAATTTTTTTTATAAAAAAAATACAACCGTCAATAGTGTAGTGTCCAGTGTTTTAGAGTCTTTTAGAGGTATGCTTGGTATTTGTTTCATTTTTATTAATAACGGGGTCCCCCAGCCGGCGGCATCACGCCAACCATTTTCTCTTTTGAAGCTATGATGTTATGGTTGCTTTTTAAAATTCAATAGATTCGCGAATCACTATTAGTAGAAATCTGTGTTCTTTCTCATTATCTAATGGTCCGTTAAATCCCAGGTAATGGATGGAATGAATCAGAGCATGATCATAAACTCTATTAGTCTGCAATGTGTGAACTGATTCTGTAACCATCTTCATTTCCCGGGGTTCATTCCCGTTCGATTGTGCGCGCCATGGTGCGAGTAGAATCAGAAATATCACGCAATTCGCAGATAATTTGTAGTATGACTGACGTGGTGTAGAGCCGTCTGCAAATCGGCCAGTTCTAATCCTGCTGTATCTAAAACAAAACATTCTTATCACGAGATAAGAGAGTATTAAAACAAGAGATGTGTTCGTTCAAACGTCCTCATAAATGGTTTACGAGGCAGAGGGTGTGAGTGGGGGTTACGACCGGCTGCCAGGCAGGCGGGCAGGCAAGCTCGGGTGAGTTGGCGCCAGGCGGTTGCGTAGAATCATTAATTTAAACAGAGCAATGTCGTATCTATCCATGGTTTTATCTTTATTTTCCGCGCATAGATCTCAAATCTATTTTATATCGCTTAGCGAATTTTACGTGTATAGGTAAATGCACCAGACTGCAACCGCGCACATCTAGTGTGCCGGTACGAGCGCTGCATACAGGCAAACAAGCATTGCGTACCCTGGCCCCCTGAATCTATCTAAATAATAACCTCTCAAATTACTCAAAACATACACGACAATGCTTTGAATGTTGCCAAATTACTAAGTTTATGTTTAAATACAGATAAGCACAGAGATTTCGGTTGTGGTTTGCATGCCCTACACGGGTTGTGTAGGGTGTGAAGAAGCCGCCCCTGCTTGCACGCCTGTCTGTTGCGTGGCTATGGCTATCCTCCAAAACAAACTGAATTACTCTAGATCTAGTTTTTTGTTCGAAAGGTGACTCGATTGAAATTTTTCTTAGATTTTATTCCAAAAAATCTGTTGTGCTCCTTCAACAATATCAGCTCTTTTCTATACTCTCTTTATTCTTTAATGCTCCGCTGGATACAAATGTAAAGCGATCAAAGAAATTTGATACTTGACAAGGGTCTCGCAAATACGTAAGCTTGCGCCACGTCTTTCGAGTCTCGTAAATTATAGAGCAGGGTCCGCAGGCCCCCTGAATGCTTATTGGTCGTTGAAAGGGATTTGGGTGTTGTATCGAGTTAAATAAGAATTGATACAAAAAAGAGAAAAAATATTCTCTAAAAACCTAATACAAATTAAAAACTGCAAATTGTTATTAGTCCACATCCATTTTATTATACGACGATATGTTGTGCAAACATTACTTTGCACGGACACCAAATAACTATTATTTATATATTATATTATATTGCATATGTATTGCAACAAACAAACATATTCATTAAGGAGAGTAAAAATTTCTTGAAACTTTGTAAAGTGCAGTGCCTCGCATTACTTTAGACTGCTACTCACGTTCATTTCAGTCTAACTTCGTTCTTTCTCTACTCCTGTTTACTCTTTTGTATGCCTTCTCTGCTCTCGCTAACTTGTAACACCTTTTTGATAATCATTTGATCCTTTTTCGATTTTGTGACATTTTCCATTTCAAATATTTAGAGCGTGTAAACTTTTACCATTTGTTTGAACAATGATTCTAATTTCAACGCTCATGTACGCGTACTGCACTCGTAGTTTGGTTACTACACAACACACAACACACAACATGCACATGTACATGCACATCGACATCTGATATAAAAAAATATTATAGCACTTGAGTTACAATATGCATACTAAGTAATCTGCGAAATAGGAAAATAAAACTATTTCTCGGTTTAATATCGTTTCGCCGCCCCGTTTTGCATTTTGGTGGATAATTTGAGGAGTTTTTTTTTAATTTGCCGCCATTTTACGAAGACTGGTGTAATTAACAGCGGCGGGACGGGCCCGGGCTCACCCATTCAGCCCTTTATGGAGATTTTTAAATCATCCCATGCAAAGGCGCGGATGATTAAAGTTTCTTTCTCACACCCACATACACACGCACACACACACGCACACTTGGACATATTACATTAAATAAATAGCTATTATTATACATTTTCTGAAACTAAAGTATATTCTCCTTAGCTGCTGTAGGACGAGGCTCCCTAATGATACCCGCGTTTCACAATAGTACGCCAGCTCCTTTTCACTGCCTCGAGTATCGGTATGCAGCTTCATGTACAGGTGTGTTCTTGGCCGAGACAAAAGTGTGCGGTTGGTGACTAAAACTTGTTTTTAATTCTGTGATAGACAGACAGCGTGAAAAGCCTAACCGGATATCGATCACATATCCATCCGGCCGCGCTTGAATTATTCAGGCAATCAGCCAATCAGCGCTAGCGGCTTCGTCGCGACCCCCGCGCGACCCCCATCGCGATCCCCATCGCGACACACGTCTCGAGTCGCGTGCGGGTCGCTCACGACAGCACCGATGAATAAACAATGTTATGGTCTCTCCTTTTTCCCCTTTCTAAAGATACTTGAAGTGTTAGGTAGGTACAAAATTATTTCCCGTTTTTTAATGTATGACACCTCGCGTGTGAAGCGGGTTACAATAACCCCCGCACAACCCCAGGGCGTTGTAAAAGCCGACTAAGGAGGGAAGAAATTGTAGTTTTCCTTGTGACCCCTAGCAAATGTACACTAGACCGGGCAATACGCATACGAAGCGTGGCCGGCACGTCCTCTCCGAGACGTCTATATCCAACAGTAGCACTGTCTCAATCTGATGATGGTTATGGCATCAATGATGGATAGGCGATATTGCGGCATATTAATGCTTCAACACTACTTTTTCAAATTTGCTAATAGAAATTAATATTGATGTGAACTGTGTTCGCAGCTGTTTGAGCGTATTACTCCTTACAACACGAGCTGTCTGTCTGTCTGTCTGTCGACCGAAATCACTACGTCCAAGTAACAGCGCTCCGAGTACAGAGAGTGACGCAGGCGCAGCAGAGCGCACGCACTGTGTCATGTAACTGACTCGGTTCATGTAGTCCCCGCGCGGCCTGAAATTTAAACGAAAAATAAACTGGCTTTTGCTTTTTGCTTTGAAACTGGGCAATTTCATGCGTCGCCGGCGACTAATTAAACGCAAACTGCGTGCTCGGGGCTCGGGGCTCCGGGCTCCGGACGCGGGGCTCCAGTGCAATAGTTCACGACACAGTTTAAATAGCGTTGGAATTAAAATGTGAAAACAACTCGACTCGAACAAACATCACTCGCATACAATCATAAAAATTGGTGAACTATCCCCGGGGAAAAGTGGCTCGCGAGAGGAGTCCTGGGCGCTACAGGTGTTACAGATCCAGATTCTGTCGCAACGGACCTGTGAAAATGATCAAGAGTCAATGTTTAGAGCAGCGCGCTCTGGGTGGGGCAGAAATGACCGCAATGCTGGTCAAGCTTAAAAAAGATGCCTCCTTAAAATGAAGACTCTTTCTTCTCCTTGTTGTTAACTCGTTGCCAGCGCGACCGACGCGGCGTGGGCCAACAAACCCACACGTCCCACGCACAATGTGCTTTCATCTCTCGGGAGTTAATTAAGTAACATAAGCAATTGGTAAAGGATAGTGTAGACGACAACCTGTATCCGGTGTTGACGAAACGATTGTTTATTTTTACGATGTAAGTTACAGACGCACCGCCGTCTTTTTCCTTTGCGTGTTCAGATTATTTACTGTTTGAACTGATTGAAGTTCCGGCCGCGCGCCCCGCTTCAGCCGGTCGACACAAACTTACATATATATAGCCACCGGCCACCTCGTCCACCATCCCCATTGCATGTCCTCGTTGCGGTTTATCGACAACCGTGCGGTAGTAAGTCATACCGCTCCCCCTCCGGCATTTACGCCATAAAATACAAACGCAGACTTTAATTCCGGGGCGTCTGTCTGCCGGATGTTTCTTGGTGGGGTGTATCTTATAAATTTTTGGAAAACGTAGTCCTAATAAATTGTATTTTTGATTGATATCGCGATATTTGAGTAAAATAATCTACCCACGTCAAAAAGGAAGTGTATTCATACTCATGTTACGTATAACATACACAAAATAATAATCTTTCCATTGAAATCTGAATACTCCTTACAATAACCATACTACCGAATGTTCTCCAATGCGGCGCGGCGCCCCTCTTCCGCAGACGTCCGCCTAACGTGTCGCCGTCACAACGGCTCTGACAGGATAGCGACGGGGTGGTGGTGGGGGTGGGGGTGGGGGTGACAGTGGGAGTGGGGGTGGGGGTGGAGGTAGCAGCGGGCGTGCACCGCTCGGCGCCGTGGTACGCAAGGGGAAGCCCCGGGAAACGCGGCGTGTATTTGGGTCAATGTGTCTTCGAAATGAAACACACAGACACTCAAGCTTTTACTTCAGCGGCCTTCGAAGCGTGTGTGCGTGTGCGTGTGTGTGTGTGTGTCTTACTGTAGTTAGGAATATTTTTGTAACAGCTTTTTGATTTTAAAGTTTCTCTCGGAAATGACAAGTACATTTAATTTTGTCGACATCATTTCACTTACTGATGATATTATATTACAGTAAAATATACTAAATCTATTTAAAACTTTTTTTTGTTTTTCTTCACACTAGTAGTAAAAGTTTGTAACGACCGCATTCATTCGCAGGACTTCTTCCTCCGCGGTTGCCAATCTCGGTCTCATTAAAAAGTTATGATTCAATCGGAGTAAGATTTCTAATTGTCAAGTTATTTCAGAGGTATTATTAAGTTTTGAACTTATTCCATTCCGTAAGGAAGTTTTGCGCTTTACCATCCGTGTTTTACAGAATTACTTGGCTAATTTGAGTTTCTGTGATTACGTGGAGCCATGCTGCAGCGCACGAAGTACCTCCTCCAATATTACATTTGGCTCTAAATTAACTTGCGAATAACTTATAAGCTTCATAACACTGCAACTGAATCCACCGGCGGTAAGTCTCTATTGCTGGAGACCAATTAGATAAGTATCACCGCAGCGCCTAATGCAGCCGACAAACAGTACTGTGCGGACATTGAAGACGGTTTTAAGGACGTTGTAGCTTGTGAAATTACTGGCGCAACGAGACTCAAAATCTAATGTCTCAGGCGACGGGCGACGGGCGCAATGTAATGCCAGAGTATATCATCCTAACTAGCGTCGCGTTGGTATCGGCGAGCGTAACACTTACCATCAGGTGAACGTCTCGCTCGTCATGTCGCTTAATTTTATTAACAAAAAGGATCGTCTAATGTATGTATACAAATGTTGTTGACTGTTATATTATTGATACGAATTTTTTATTAACTTTTAACTGAAACTCTAAACTCGTCACACGCTCACTACTCATGAAACTGTCGTTGACCCAGCCTCGCCACTGTAACACTACCAGCTCTGATTATAATTTAAGTTCTCTTTTTTAGTTTCGCTTTTTATATACACGGTTGCTTAGTGTTACGAGGAGGGAACAAAAAGTAGTGAGAATTAAATAGAACATAATGACTATTCATTACTTAATCATTTACTTTTGTACATAACCTCCGAGTGTCTGCACACCGAGTGCAGCGCTTTGCCAAGGCTTCAATCCCGATCAAAAAAAAGTTTTGTTTTGGTCCTGCAAAAAGCTCTCCACGGCATCCACCACCTCGTTAAAGTCTTCGTACCTCTTTCCCCTTAGGTATTCTTTCAATTTAGGGAACGGATAAACATCGCTAGGCGCCAGATCTCGTGAATAATGGTCGTGATCAACCAATTCGAAGCCAGCTTGCTGAATGGCAGCCATAGCAACTGCCGACCTGTGCGCGGGTGCGTTGTCGTGATGAAACAGCACGCCCCTTCGGAGTTTCCCTCTCCTTTTCTCTTTGATGGCATTCCTCAACTTGGGAATTAAAGCTGCATAATCTTGGCCTGTAATAGTGGTTCCACGCTCCAGGTAATCAATCAACAATATCCTCCTGAGTACCAATTGAGGCCATAACCTCGCCAGACGATGTCACGGCACGAAACCTCTTCCGGGTCGGTGATGTTGGCCGTTTCCATTGCGAAGATTGCTGTTTTGTCTCGGCATCAAAATGACGGAGCCATGTTTCGTTCATTGCTATGAAACGAGACAAAAAGTTTTCACAGTCTTCTTGAAACTTGTCCGACAATATCTTCGAAATGTCAAGTCGTCGTCGTGTTTTGTTTCTGAGTGTCGGTTAACACTCTCGTCACCCATCTCGCGGTGACTTATCTCACATTCAAAGATTGTTTCAACATGGATTGAACACTTCCACATGAAATGCCCGTTTCTTGAATTAAGTGTCTGATGGTAACTCTTCGATCGCTCAATACAATTTTCTCGGCTTTCGCAACATTATCTTGGGTGACTGACGTCCTCCGTGCTCATTCTCCGTGCTCGTTCTCCCTATTCGAAATTGAGAAGCCCACCTTGCGACAGTGGAGTACGGCGGAGCAGACTCTCCTAATGTTGCCTCCAGATCGCAATGAATCTCTCGCGTCGTTAACTTGTTCAAACAGAGCTATTTAATAACGGCTCGCACTTGGCTTTCCTCCATTTCCGGGAGCACGTTCCCACACGAACCAAACAAATGATTGAATACACAAATTAACAAAACAGATTCGAAGATTATTTTCTTTATTAATGTTACAAATATGTATCTGAGCTGTGACACTAATTATTTGTTTTCTCACCGAGGAGTGTATATAGGTCGTTCCCACTACTTTTTGATACATCCTCGTAGTTAAGTATTTGGCGCGTAATATTTGTTAGTGCACCAGTGTAGTATTCTGGTAACGGAAAGGTCAACAATCGGAGTCTTACGGCATGCTGAGATACAATAGAGTTGGTTAAAAAATGTGTGTTTTATATTTCTACTATGGTGCATCGTAAAAGTTGACTAAAAAAAAACAACACTAGGAAACACGATAAAGTAACCTGCGTAGCAAGCGCGATGCGCGCGCACCGACGAGCGCTCAGCTCGAGAGAGGTTCAACAGTAGACATTTATAGAATAACTATGTTAAGGGAAAGGTGTTGAAGATCTGTGGAGTATTTATAATTGTATATGTGCTTCATTGAAATACGTAAGTCTTACATTGTTCATCGTGAAAATGGTGGAAATTGTTAGAGAGACGCGCGAGCGTTAATTATACTCGGAGCGCGCTGCCCGCCCGACGCCGCTCGGCCCCGCTCGGCCCCACTCGGCCCCGCTCGGGTGGATTTATGAGTCTTATTAAAAAATTCTTCGCACAACAATTTGGGTATTATCGCGATAAATCACACCCAGCCACGATGACAAACAGGTACCGTCACCCCAACTGGGCCTGACCTTACTTTAATTTGTTTTATTAATTTTTAACCCGATAACAATTGTCGAGTCCTTATGTCGGTCTCATTGAAGTCTGCCCGCGTGACATCGTATCTCCCTAAAGCTCTGAGAGCAATTTCATATACCTTTGTTAAACCCTGACACAATCACTATAACTTAAACCGATATAAAAAGCTCATTTCCTGTATTCATGTTTTAAATAACTTTGAAATTACAAAATGCTAGCTTTCTTTCACTTACACACACATAACTAGTGTCTATTGGTCGGTAGTGCGAACGCGGCAATAACTGGCGGCCGCTGCTGGCTGCCGGCTGCCAGATGCCGTGGCAGTGGCTTGCTGCTCTACTCCACTTTCCATTGGTACATTGGCTGTGGATAGTAGTTAATGTTTTGTATTAGTTAATGCGGTGATCTTACCAAGATGAGAGTTATTAAGTTGTGTATTAACTTGCAAGTTACCGGTGGTAGATCTCTGCCGCCGTGACCGTTTTAGTAGCTAGCACTGTAGCGCTTGTATCTGCCGCTAAATAGTATAATGTACAGACGGAAGTTCCTGTTTAAAGGGTACTGTAGCTAGTCGTAGTACTGGGGTAACGAGACGCACTGTTTTATACCCCAAAGCGACGAGCACAATGTGGTGCAGTGTATATCATCTTAATTATCGCCACGTTATTATGAGCAGATATGTCACTTACCATCAAGGGAACGTCCCGCTCGTCTCATCGTTATGTCGAATAAAACGAAATTCTATTTATTATTTCTGTGTCATTGCACCATCTTAACTACAGAATTTCAGTGAAGGTGGGTAGTCTATGGTTCCTGTTGAATGCATAGCGCCGTGACCGCGCCGTGACCGCGCCGTGACCGCGCCGCCCGCACTTTGCACATTTCGAAGGACTACACGAACAAACGCAATTATGGTACCCTCGTTGCTCCGCGCGAACCTCCCCCGCGAACCTTCCCCGCGCTGATGTTACTACTCAGCACTTAAACGTCACGGGGACAGGTTACATTAACTGCTCGTGTAATGTAATACAGGGCGTCGTTGCATGCTGTAAATGTGGAAATTGAACACGCACAAAATTCCTACAAATACACTACAAATTATTCGGAAAACTTTTCTGTTCTCTCAGCTATACGAGATTGTCGGACAGCCTAGTTAGGCTTTCAATGGACAATGATCTGCAACACTTGAAACAGTTGGAGGTGACAATGAAAGTGAAGATAACGTGTGCCTATGTAAAACCGCTTCCATGTTATATGTATGATCACACGACGTTGTTGGAAAATTTGCATGTTTTAAAAATGAGGATGATGTCGATGGGACTGCGGAAGTATGCGCGCAAGCGTCCCCGTAGATCTAACCTTTTGGTGAAGGATACCGTGGGGTTTTAGCCGGTATGACTCATTTTCAGCATAACTCTTTTGCTCCTCCGGCAGCAGAGGAGTATCCCACGTTTCGCCATGAAGGAAAAAGGTGAGCAAAACTAATTTATTGCCGAATTATTTTAGTTGAAATAATTGTTTTAAGTAATTGTTGTTACATTTACTTGGTGCCTAGGTCCAGGTAACAAAGAACAGGGGTCAGTGTCACTTGCGGAGCTTTCAGGGTATCAGGTACCTTTATATAAATATTATTACGATTGTTGGAAACTTTGCGTGAAACTCTTAAGTAAAATACGCACAACCACGGCCATTGTTTGGAATTACTTTGAAACGACTTTAAGTAAATTGCAAAGACAAACTTACGAAGGGAATTATACTTTGTTAAGCTCTTTATTATGTATACGTTTTAAGTTGGAACAAGGCGCTAAGGCTGCCATATAAAAGATAATACTAACAGTGGCCTCTCTATCGGTTGGAATGGCGGCAATACGAAGATTATACCAAAAAATACTTGTCGTACAATAAAACGGATTTAAATATAAAGGTAAAAAATAAACCAACAGTTCAAGTAACAAACACTGCAACAGTTCGGCGGCGAGCAGCAGTGTGCAAGCCACTATCGTATGAGTACGATGCTCGCGGTCGCTGCTGGTATTACAAAGCTGCACCACGTTAAGTTAGTCCAATAAAACTGGGAGTGCACTCTCGTGTCTATTTAAACGGCAAGTGTTCAACTCGCTTGAATGAACGGTTACAAGTTTGGTAGTTAACTACTCTGATGCAGTTGGTCATACGAGATTCAAGTGCACGAAAACTTTTTGTAACAGATTATTAAAGTTATGAAGGTACTAAGTCGATGGTTCGGCGGCGATTACCAACGCTGCTAAGCCAGGAGTTGTACGCTGTGAAGCAATAGTTGCCTACTTTTATCTACACATCCTGCTGCCCTTAAAACGTTCGTGAAGTGACTCCCTGAACATTTTGTAAAGTCTGTATATTTCATATTGAAGTGGGCATTGTTCTGTATTCGTATGATCAGTGTGGTCTTTACCAAGAGTAACCCCAGGGGCTAATGTCAAAATTTCATGCAATATTAATAAACTAAGAATTAATAAATATAATTCATTAGTATTAAACCATTTGAGTAAAAGTTATTAGTACGTGGTGCCTCATCTTAAATCGTCTCGGGTCATTCATCGGATAAACACTCCGTGATAAAACATATACTTAGTGTTTTATGTGAAATGTTTGTCGTATCGTATGCTATCTCATCTGTAGACAGTACACAGTACCTCACAAAGGATCCCTTTGACCTGAAAACACTGGCACTGGGGTAACAAGAACCCTTTTGCCTAATTTAATACACAACTTACAAAAAAAAGTGTTCGAGCCAAATTCAATGGCATTTACTTTCTGTGCTATCGCAGAATAGAACAAGGGCTATTGATCTAAATGGATGCGGGCCCGACTCCATACTCGTACAGGTTGTGAACATTCTTAGATGGATTCTTGGAGGTACGGAGTCCGTGTAGCGCCAGGCCTGAACGACGGCGGTGCGGCGCGCGTGTAACAAATGAAATATCTCTGCGAATGTGCTGACACACCAATCGCCGGGTTGACTGCAGCCTCTTGTTGATTGATTTAAATAAACAAGTGTACATTTAGCAAAAAAATTTATCAGGACACTAAACACAATATGAAAAGAGAAATAACTGTAGTTACCATGTGACCACACGAGAAGGGTCTAAGGAGGCAATCAATTGAATGTGAACGCACTGCGCCCGGAGCGCTTCCGGTGAGCGCGGGCGGCGGGAGGCGGGCGCGGGGCGGGACGGGGGTAGCCGGAGGAAAAATTAGGTGTCCGGCGGATCCCGCGAGTGGGCAGCCGTGATAAATCAGCACCGGGGTGGGCAGATAAAGATACCCCACTGCCTGTCCGACAGCGATTAATATACTCTATTTAATTAATACTGCCGCCATAAATTGAAACAGACGGGAAACCGAAGGTGAGCAGAGACAGCTCTCGGGACTAACTAGAAGGGAATGCTCTTCCGTACAAAGGTGAAAGCTTATCAACTGGCATCACGTTTACGTTTCGCGTGGAACTGCATTAGAGCCGGGACTTTCCAAGTTTCTTATGATATCGGATAGCAATCAAGAACTTGTTAAACAAGCGACGGGTAACGATAAGCCCAGCATTCTCAAATGAACCAGCAGAAGAGAGAGAGGGAGGGAGACCGAGTTATGTAAGTTAATTCTTAACGTTGGGTTATTTGCGTATTGCAGACAAAGTGTCTGTCTGTAACGATAACAATAAACGGGTTTGTAAATTTATTTAAATCTTATCTGGGAAAAATATGTCACCGTGGACAGGATATATATATATATATAGTAACCCGCTGGCCTAATGGTTAGAGTGCGCGGCCTGCATTGCGAAGGTCGCGGGTTCTGATCCTATCATGTACCGATGACTTTAATATTTAAGTTATATACATTTCTGAACTTTAACAACAACCGCGAAATACAAACGATGAAGGGATACATCGCGGGGTAACCTCCACATGAATTAGAATTTACTCTAAGGTGTCCGCTTCGGGGCGGCGTGGTGACTATGGCCCTTCGCCCTCATATTGAGGGTAGGCCTGTGCCCCAACAGTGGGGACGTAAATTTACTGTTGAAAATATAACTAGTTTGCTCATAAATACTGTAACATAAAAACTTTTCTTTTTTTTTTACGTTTTAATTATTTTGAATTCGAAACACGTGTATTATGTTAAAAACTTGTATCGGTTTTGCGTCATTTTACATATTTTTTTGTGTTTATTTTCAAACTACAATATGGAATGGGTGGGGGTTTAAAAATAAAATAGGATTGCAGTGATCGCCTTGCACGCGCTGTGTATGGAGCCGCTCATATTGCAGACACTACAAAAGCTTGCTATCAGCCGTATGTTGGTATATAGTACTGTCAACATATACTACAACACTTCCTCTGTCCAGAAGAAAACCAGAAAAGATTGGGGCGTCCATGTGCTGTTAGCCGTTAGGACTACAAACACTGTTAATGCTATTAAAGCCAGATTTCTTCGAAATCCCATTAGGCAGCAAATAAAAAACCCTTATCGCGAGAAATGAAGATTCCCGCCAGGACTCTGTCGCGTATTGCGTATTACAAAGCAAGACCTGAAGCTCCGTGCGCGGTGCTTATCAGGTCACGGTCGATACACAGGACATGCCCTAAATCAATCTTTACAATTAAAGATGGATGGAGTGGATCGATCAAAACGAACAAACCTTCCGTCGCGCTGCAACAGGCAGGCGAGAGGCACAGGAATGTCTTCTTTACAGATGAAACAATTTTCACGATTGAAGAACTAAGCTAACTACAAGAAGCAAAATGACAAAGTGTACGCTCACAGCTCTGAAGAAGCTGCTCAAGTGGTCTCAGCTCAGCTGGTCGGATAGGTACAACGTGGTCGTGGTCATCATCCTGCGTCAGTGATGGTTTGGTGGGGCGTGTCTTATCAAAGAGTCATAAAACTACATTTTTGTGAAAACATCAGCCAAAGTGTCAAGATAATACAGTCTTAGATCAAGTTGTGAAACCTCTCAGCAATACACTTTTTAAAAATATGCTGTGGACTTTCCAGCAAGACTCTGCACCTGCCACAGTCGAGGTCACAAGGCACGAACTACCCAAGCCTGGCTTGAAACCAACGTTCCGGACTTTATAAGCACTGAAGACTAGCCCTCATCTAGCCTAGACCTTAACCCTTTAGACTTCAAACTATGGTCAGTTTTAGAGGACATGGCCTGCTGCTGCTCTAAACGACACGGCGACATTGAGCCCCTTAAAAAGATCTTTGGAGCAAGCAGTGGCGGTGGTGGAAGTTTCCCTTGGAGGATACTGCGTAAATCCATAGATTCGTGATACGTATACAGACCAAAAGCCAAAGGCGGTCACTTGGAATAGAATGTTGTTTTTATATTTGCCGAGACTAACAAATATGGTATTTATACATTTTAACAACATTACATTACTTCGTTAAAGAAAACAATGCATTGACATGCACTCGCAGAACTTAAGCCGGACTAGGTATGCTTATGTTGTGTTTTACTTGTTTCATATACTTTAAACTTAACTGTGACGTTTTGACTTCACTTGATTTCATAACATCGGATCTCTTCAATTTCGTTAAACGTTGACGACCTGTGTCCGGACCGACCGGATGCCGTCGCCGTCGCCGTCGCCGATTGTAACGGCAAAAGCTTACTGGTGAATTGGTCCACTATCTATCCAACACAGACTAACATAGATTCCTTAAATAATCTTCTATTGAACCGTCAAGTTTAAGCGAATTTACAGTTATTTATTTCAGTATTATGATATCCGATTATTAATTTACTCTAGTTTACACCTTCACTTTGATTAATTTCATCTACATACTAAGATACTAAGATATTGTAATGAAAATAACAAATACACATTTGTGTACCGGTCAGGGCGCTGAGTTCGGTTAAACTCTAATTAATAATCACCACAGGTTCATATAAACAGAATGGTGCCTGGTGACTTATAAAACTTCATCAGTGACTGTTCTGGAAGACGAGTGCTATCGACTCCGTAGTTCGGTAAAGTTGTCGCAACGCAAGCAAAGTTTCCGTAGCGCGAGCCCACGCCGCTAATTGAGAGGAGGGCCTGATGCGGTGGTTACTTGCGGATTTTGCATTGGCGAAGCTTTCGGTGTAACTATTAGGTATTTACATATGAAATTGGCGTTTTGTACGGGATGAATATATAGTCAATTGTTTTTTTGTAAAATATATTTAATCAATTAAATTATGCACCGTTGTGTTATCCAAGCACTTTAGGCATCTCATAGGTAGTTCATTGATACCTTTACTAAACAAACCAGGGGGCGAGAATCAATAAACTCTTTGAAGGCGGTTTGTACTGCCGCATCGGAGTTGAACTTTTTTTTTTTCCTTGTAACAAGTTGTTCAAATTCCGGAAAAAATGGTAATCTGCTGGGACAAGGTCCGGGGAGTGCGGTGGATGTCGCAGACATTCCAATTGTAGCTCATCTAACTTAGTGGTTGTTTGTTGTGCAGTGTGTGGTGTTGTTGCGTTGTCGTGAAGCAGCAGTGGCCTAGAGCGAATGACCAATCTCGTTTGTTTAGCATTGAGTTCTTCCTTCATGGTTTGCAGTGGTTTAGAAAGCTGCAGTGAACGACACCGGCGCTAGTCCACCAAACACTCGCAAGGAACTTTTTCTGAGTCAATTATCGTTCAGGGCCGTATTTGGCTGGGTCTCCAGGGTTCAGCCATTGCGACGAGCGCCTCCGATTACCGTAAAGTATCCACTCTTCATCATAAGTAATGATTCTATTTGAACTCCCTTCATTATTGTATCGGTTGAGCAAAGTAACGCTTCCACAATAGTCTTTAATTCTTCATTTTCCACTTTGGTCTCCGGCCGTTCACGGGGTTGCTTCTGAAGATCGAAATTTCCAGAACGAAAACGTTGAGAGCAAAACGTGCCTTCCTTTCTTTTGCGACACCAGCGCCGTACGCATCATTAATCCTTCATACTGTTCCTGCAGCACTGGTACTGGGGCCACGGTGGAACTCGTACTCGTAAATATACTGATATTTCATATTCTCCATTGTGCGGCAATAAGCGACGGCAAAGGAAAAAATAACGAGGTAAAATAAATGAATGACCGTTTCCCACACTCAAATGTAGCAGCTATGTGAATTTATAATTTTGAATTTGGAATTCTTAATCAAAGAGGAGATATTTTAGATGGACGTGGTCAGTGCGACAAAACGCTAATTTCATATGTAAGGACATAATATTTGTATTTGTCATATAACTGTAAAACTATTCAATTTTCAGGCAATCGGGACACAGTTAACTCGGAGAAGCCTCTTCGATATTCAATACATTGAATGCTATTCACCTTTCCTTAAGTGACGTGTCGTGACAGAAGTATATATAAATTTTTAAAATACTACGGTTTTTCGCCAAAATTACTTGCTCGAGAGCGTTACGAACCGGAAGCACCATCTACAGAGCGCCTCAATTCTGTAAATGTGGCTGTGTAATATAATTAGATGGTATAAAATGTGTGTGACTCTATTTACCGGAAACTCTAAACAGATCTCTATACGACATGGTACGTAATCGTTTCCGTGAAGAAGGCACTCATTCATGGTTTGCTCTTTGTTGTAACTCGCCACCAGGTCGCGGTGCCCGCATGGTGAACTTTTATCTCTTTTTCACAGCGATTGCTCGAACTTTTTAATAATTTTATGTCACATATATTGAATAGAAGAAATAGTTTTTTTTATAGGAAGAATGGACAAACTAACGGACAGGTTACCTGATGGAAAGTGATCACTGACGCCCACAGAGACAGTCGCAACATTAGAGTGGTTGGGGTTGCGTTGCCGACCTTTAAATTATACAGTGTTGGGGCGGGGGTGGCAGGCAGGCAGGGTTCAACCCATAACCATATAGAACTGTGTACAAATGTTAGTGATTATGACTGTAGTGTTTCTAGTTTAACGAGTTTGTAGGTTCTAAAGCAATCCGCGTGAGCTGCGCACATCGCTGCGCCGGTGCGGTGCGCAGGCAAACGTAGTTACGGAGCGCGTCCGTCGCGTCGCTGTGACCTGCACCTTGAACAGAGATATCCTGCAAGATCTGGTTGAGCAGCATTAACTCTGCAACATTGATTTATTTGCAACGGCTAGAAAATGAACGATGCCTTTTATTTTGTAATCGCGTTATCGCACATACGATGATATCATTAATATATTATATTTGGAGCAACGTGCGGACCTTTGCATCCAAGACGACAAGACACACACCATCAAAAATCAGCTTCGTCCTTGATACAGTTGAGTTGTAATAGCTTGGTCACAATTTAAAGTGTCGTAAGCTGGAGAGAACTGGCTTTCTCTCGTTACAGTTGCACAGAAGTGTACTCTGGAATTGGATATATTCACAAAGCACATTGACAATTTCAAGCATAAAATACTGCGGGACGCGGATGATGCATGCATGCAGATGCATGATAAGATGTAATATGTCTATACTAGATTAATAATCAGTTATATCACGGTAGGTTTAGTAGGCAAGCAATACTTTTTGGTTGTCTGGTTAAACCGCCGCAGTGATTCTATCCATCACCGTCCAGTTCTGTTGCTCCTCATCTATCCATTGCATAAGATCGTATCGGTACATTAACGATGAATCCTGTCATCCAATTCACGGTATCGTCACGTAAAGTGTATTCCATCTCGCCTGGTACACCATACAGTACCAGAAGACTTTTTGGTTTTCTTTGATATTCCGTCGCAGTAGTCTACCCTCCGCGGAGGAGAGGCGCCGGAAGCTAGCCTGCGGGATATCCGCCTGCGTTTTTTGTCATATTATTCATTGCAAAAAACATTTTATACTTCTAACGAATTGGACTTGTGTTTTTGGAAGTTTCGCATATAAAACTCGGTAATTAATGTTATACTCGTATAGATAAGAAACAAAAAAATTCTAAAATTGAGGATCCCGCTCGTATGGTGGAATTTATTATAATTGGTCGATATTTTTCTTTGCATTATATACATGTACTGCTATCAGACCGCAGACCGCAACCGGCCCGGGGATGAGCTCCCGGACAAAGTTTAAATTTTAACCGGGTTCGCGTGAGGGGCGGGCGGCACAGCGCGCTCGCCGGCGCGTGCGCAGCTGGGCGTTAGCGTTAACTGCAGGCCGTGCTCTACAAATTTATTCAACTGCTCGCCGCTGGACCTGGACTGGTGCTGCGGAACACACGCTTGTTTCAATTCTACGGTGGCTGCGATATGACCGACCAAAAGATTTGCCTAACATTGTTGCTCATCCAGTTTTACCAGTAGGCACCACTCATGGGTTGCTAGATGGTCGTTGCGAAGAATAACCCACCGACAACTTTAAATAAACTTAGCAAACTGATTTTCCTTCTATTTATAAAAAAAAGTTAAAGTTATAATATCTTCAAATGAAACCGCTTCCAGATAGCTCCAGGTTTCGATAGGTTTATATTAAACGCAGCGGCGGCCCCGTGAGTCCAATCAATTTCCTACGTCGCAGGTTAGCATCGTTTTTGCTTAATTCAGCTGTCCCTCCGCCTCCACACCCTGACTCTCCCACTGCCGTTACACCCTCACGCGGTGGAGGTGGAATTTGTAAAGCGCACTTTTCCAACACTCTTAGTTCACTTCTTACCATTATGTCAAATTCAATTTGATTTGGTTAAGATTGAAACTTTTTGATTATTAAAAAAGTCTATCTCCTATCAGGGTAAAAAAATATGTCTGGGTTAGGATACGCTATGTTGAAACGCCACCAAAGGCACCAGGGGTAGTTTCATTAATTTAAGATCTTTGGCACCTAACTCGGAAAATAATAATTTGAAAGTAAATGTAAATGAAGCTGTACGAACATTTCAATATACAAAAATGAAATGAAACAAAAAGGAGAGTGAAACCGAACCGTTACACGTTGACGTAACTGTGTAGCTCGCACAGGGGTTAGATCAGATCATAAACAATGTAAACCATCCTGCGCAGGATGTAGGATAGTGAACGGCGATTAAAACATTTCCGTAAGCGCTCAGCGCGAAAAGCTGTTGAGGAAATTAAATTACACGACGCGAAGATACGAAATATGTCGTAAAACCTAGCTGACGAGCTGCCCCGGGGCGACGGGCCCGACCGGGGCTGGAGACTTTGCACCCGTTGGTATCCGCTTGTGATAGTCAATAGTCCATGCACAAGTTTAATATCTATACGGAGACTCCTTTTACGCAAAGATTCACTCGCTTGGAGCAACTACCGCTGTGCCGGGGCCAGGGTGTGGTATAATCAATAACCATGTTTGTATTTTAAGTTAAACAAATATTTCTATACAGTTAAAGTATACGGACAGAAGGGCAAAGTAAGCGACCGGACAATGCGTCAGGGTAACACAAGGGTTAATAATGTTTTAAATCATGTGGAATCAGTGACGAACAGATACTACTCCGTCAAGACACAGCTACATAGCTGCAACGTAAGTCAACGGAGATCATCTTACCAGTAAAGTACTCGGATGTGTGTCCAGCTCCCTGCAAGAGCCTTAGAAACGCCGGAAGCGGGCAATGCACCACCCGTACTCCTGTGCTACTCCTCACACGGAGCCCGTAATGAATTAGTAACTAAAGCGCTTCATTTTCACTTGCACGTCCATAAAAGCCTATAACCAATTCCGTATGTGATGCAAAGTGGTTTATTACTCGGTCTGGTGCACGGCGTGTCCCCGGAGCGCGCTCGGCCCGTCGCCCGGGGGACGCTCCGGGGCCCTACACACCCTCAAGGTCTACTACAGATACGTCGGCGCTATCAGTCAGTATCCATCGGATAGCTTCACGACTGCTGCACACGGCGCACACAATTTGTTTTTACGTTTAAATCTGTTTATTCCTATTCTTATATTAGTTTTGTGGAACAACGCCACAAAGTTCTGGAGAGTAAGGCGTTATCGTTATCGCCTTTCGCCTCAGATTTGAGCGATTTTTAAACTTATGCTTACGATCACAAATTTATGTTTATTTTTCTTCGTCTAAATCAACTTTTCATTCTTCTCAAAGCAGTTTACTCGGACTAGGACATAAGGATAAACAGCGTTAACATCTTTATCATCGCATTCAATAATAGGGATGTTATAAATTTAACGCGTGTATCTGTCCGTATTCAGATGTATCATTCTGAATCTTTATATATAGATTGGCAGATACAAGGACAGGTGTTGAGTGCAGCAGCTCGGCCAATATCGCTCGAAATGTAGCGCCTTAAAAGGTGTTGTCGTGCCTTAACTAACACATACCGTCACTCGCGCTGACGGAGACTAATGTTTATTGATCCGTCTCTAGTGCAACGCAATGGAAAGCGGCGACCGATCCCGCAAGCGACTTCCACCGACCAACTGTAACCGTGACGATGGTGCCAAATTAATTACCAATTAAAGCCACTCGAGTGCACGTGCCTCTGTGCCGCCGCGCCCCCTCGCGCCGGCGCCCCCACGCACCCTGCCACGAGTAATTTGCTTCACGGCAAAAAGTTCTCATCGAAGCTATCAGAGGTAGCGATGGGCACCGAATGAGATTAGTTTTTGCTATGTACTGGACGGACTGTTTCCGCCGGAGCCTTCCCGATCAGAAACTTTGTCCATTTGTTTCGGCAACATGGAAACGGTCTTCAGTGTTACTTGCGGGCCCGCGTCTCGGGGGATTACCTTTTTTACTTCGCTTCACTGTTAATGTTATTGACGTTTTTATCACGCATCCGTATTAATTGTGTTCTAGTAACAAACTATCTATCTACCTACCATATACTCGTACTTACTACTTCACCTTCTTGCGTAAATGTAGATGAAATGGCTCCCAATAATCATCAAGTACACCAAAAATGAAATAAACCGAAATAAAATGTGAACAGAAACAGGATAGATTCTTTACCGGCGGTAGGTACCACCGCAGCTAGATTCCTGACGACGTTAGCGCTGCAAGCCATACGACTTTTACAGCTTATCTGACACTGGGCTCGTGGACCCGGATCCACGGCCTGTTCACCACAGCAGCCGACGTATATTGCAGCTGACAGACGGTACTGTGCAAACATTGATGAGTTCCAGTTTGAAGAGTGCTGTAGCTAGTGTAATTACTGGGGTAACGAGTCTCAACATCGTACGTCTCAGGCGACGAGCGCAATGTGATGCTGTATATATTATTTTAACTTGCTCCACGTTGTTGTGGGCAGGCGTATCACTCATCATCAGGTGAACATCCCGCTGTCCTCGTAGCTTAATTGAATAAAAAAAATTCTCCATCGAAAGGTATTGGATATATTTAGTGGAGCCTATGAACGTGGAGCTTTGTTCCCAAGTAAACGTAATTCATTATTTAACAACCTGCTCCATTATCTTGTAATGAAACGATAACTTGTTAGGCTTAACTTTAATAAGCCTCCTCGAACTTCCCTATGTATCCATTTAAGGTAAGTGACGCTGCAAGTACTGCCGCACATTAACCGGTTCGACCTTAAACTTTGTATGAATTTAACATCCCACGCGCGTGAAGCATAAACACGCGCCAAGTATTACTTATTGTCCTGTAACACGTAATGTCCCCAATGTACTACATACGCCTCTCCCGGATCTGTGAATGGAATGCATCTCGCAACCTTAAATATCTACCTACTATCACCATAATTAGGTCACCGATTTAAATATATAGTATCGCTGCACACATTGATTTTCTTCAGTGATGATCACATGAAGTGGTATCATTTCATTTAAAGAAGTTTTTTTTTGATTCGACGAAACGTCGGGACTAGCGAAACGTTCACGTGATGGTACGCGATACGCTCGTCCCTAACAACGTGGTCTAAATAGGATGATATCCACAGCACCACATTGTGCTTGTTGCTTTGAGACATCATCGTCGTCTTACACCAACAATTACATTAAACACACCCACAGCGCCTTCCAAACCGTATTACAGTACTGTTCGTCGGCTGCAATAGTTGTTGTGGTGGTGCGTCCTTCGACGGTCTCTGGTAACAGAGACCTTGCACCAGTAAACCAGTACTTTTCCAATTAGTTCTGTACAGTACACAAACCGTTAAGAAGTCGTCGGAATCATACACACGGACACACGCACACGCACACACGTGCACGCACATACGCAAACACAGGTCATTAGTTTTGTCTATATGAAGTCAAAAGCGAGTACGAGGGGGTTTTCTTAATCCATACATAAATAGGGTCTGTCTCGAGCTGACTCTAAGTAAGTTGTCAAGATCGGTCGCTAACGTGCGGCCACTGAAGCATAAGTTCATTTCCGTGCTTTACAAATCCGGCACGGTGAACCAGGAAGTTGTACGAAGATTAGACCGAAATCCGGCATGGGGACCGGCGCGTGTCGGCTTCTAGGAGGTTTTAAATAATATTTAATTCATTTTTGTTTAAATATGTCCGTCAAAATATTAATGTGTGTGCGCTGTTATACGCAGCGACGCACGCGCTGTGGAGCTCGCTGTACACCTCCGCACAAAGTGGATGCAACCTTTGCAGTGCACGGGGCGCGCCGTCAATAATGACACAACGGCCACATGACGAAGATGATGATGATGATGAAGATATGTTAATTCGCAAAGCATGCCACAGCGTTGGTGATAACTCGCATGACAATAGAACGCGCCGATTGTCAAGCGGGCGGCGGTGCACGTTACTCGGCATGCAGGACATTCTGTCATTGACAACACGTACACGTACACGTACACGTACACGAGAAAGGGTGCATCTTTCTCATCGGGTCCCAACCATTTGTTTTACGAACGTCTGGTGTGACCTGACGTTGAATGAGTGGAGTGAACTTGTCTTCATTAAAAATATTATTTTTGACTTTGTATTTACTAATAATTGCAACACTTATCCCTGTCGCCGCACACTCCAAGCTTGTTGCACGTTACACCACAACGCAACCCACCGAACTTTCTTCTGATTTCTCGCAACATTCTCACATTTTTAAACATAAAAACAAATATAACATCGACTATTGCATGTGACAAGTACTTTATAATTTATACTTTATAGTTTTGTCTATAGCAATATCTATTGTGCATTGATCGAATACCTAATTGTTAACAACGTCAACGTTTGGATGTTCCCGCAGGTGCATTGTGGAGAGGAGTAAGTAGTTTTTTACGAGGCTAGTGCGACTTACCAACGCAGACCACGTAACCGCTAGTGATGAGCAAAGCAAGGACAGCACCAAAACTTGGACAGTTTTAGTATTGGTCTCCGACTTGTCTGTTTGGCCTTGGTTTTGCATATTCAGTGTTATATATTTCAAATATTTTATTTGCAGAGGAAAACCACATGTTGGAGTTATGATAAATAATGTTACTCTTCATTTTCATTAAATTATTTTTATTTATTCGTTTGGTCTTGCACGTTTGGTTTTGGTCTCGTTAATTCGTTCTTGCTCGAGGTATCTTGGTTTTGCCTTTTCGCATGACTAACTCTGCTCATTACTAATAATCGTTTAACATTAGGCCGAGACTACGGTGAAGCGTTGACCTACATCAGCCAATGCTTCATGGAATCGGGGAACATTTTTGTTTAAGGTATATATCTTAAACAAAAATGTTCTCCGGTGTCGTGGTCGTGTATCTATGATTTAACGGCACTCGTAAATCATCATCAACGACAAACTTTTACTCTTAAACTTTCTAGCTGCGTAGGAGTTTCGTTAACCCAAATGGTACTTTTCAATAAAATATATTAAAAGCACTATCAAAATGAAAAATACATTTATTTCATTAATTGCAGTAAAGCCGTGAAACGTATTGCTGTACGGTATTGTGGTTACGTGGTGAGTGCACCGCAGCGCATACCCGTCGGTGCAGCCTTCCTTCCAGGTGCCGGCGCGCGACCTTTCTTCCATTGTCACCTGAAACAAGTTTCATCGCGGACGCACGGATACATTTATAAGATTTAGTTGCATGCACTCGCTCCGTGCGGTCCACTTTCAGAATATATGTGTCATTTGTCAAAGTTTGTCCACTGCGCTGGGACTGCGCATCTCGCATATTATATTAGTGTATGGACACGGACATACCCACATGGCATTGGTGGGTATTATGAAAGTTTCATCCACCTCAACATCATTCACCATCAATATTAATGTACAGTACAAACAGTTATACTATATAAACGACACAGAATAGTAGGGTTCCAGTTAAGAAGCCCCTTTTTTCTGAACCCTCACCTCCCCCACCTCCACAATTTGAATTAAGTATGGAACATTTTTTTTCACATGCCAATAAAAACGGAAGCGTACGTGAAGCACGGTCAATCCTTAGCTGCGTTGATTCCGGACGGGCGCACACACGGACCGCGCAGTGTCGAGTGGTTCCTTGATGTAACAGTAACAGTTGCATCATATATCCTGCAGTTAGCGGTTGATCGTGCGACGCAAGCTCTCCCAACCTCCTCGGTATAGTAAAATATTTTTATTATCAAAGTACTTGAATATTTGACGTACACCTACACAGTTTACAGTCGCGAACGCGAACGTGGATGAGGTTCATGGCAAGTGTGGTGACACAACGATGAAACTACTTACAGTACTTACTTACACATACAAATTCAATTAAATAACCTTTAGTCGTTTGTTGTGAAACGTCGGTGTCAAACGGAGATTGAGAAAAAGGAACTTTGTAATGAGGATGGGTACTTTTTTACCTATAAATGTAATCTGTAATGTCCGACTCTCGACAGCGGAGCCGAGCACTGGTCCTGGTGGAGAAGGACTACTTTTCATTGAAGTATCGTTGTTGTACAGAGAATGCTCGGGGAGTGGTAGAGCTTATTTCATTTCTTTTTCCGTGCTCTTAATATACACGAGTGTATATTATATACTAAACTGATTTATTGTCTTTGATAAAAAAAGATTATCTGTTGGGAAAATTTATTTAAAGCTAAACCTGCGCAGTGCGGCATTAAGGAGTTGGCCGTACTACGCCTGTACCTAGGGGTCTCACGAGGATCTTTTAAATAGTTTTTATTTGCATTGGTAACATTTTGCTCTAATCCTCAGCAGACAGCGTGGGAACGTGGCGCTGATGAGAACGCGACGGGGGTATTGCGGTGATTGCGCCGGGGTGCGGGTTATTATGGAAACGGAATGATTGCAAGCTCGTTTGCCTGCTTATTTAAATATTATCCTCGTGCGACCCCGCCACCTCACTACACTACTCAGCCCTTTAAACGATTTATATACTATTAATTTGTTTAGCTTCCGTCCTTCCTCTCATTACATTTCTTGCAGTTACAACTTTTTTCAGTGTATTGGTTATTTTTTATTTAGACTTATAATATTGACTTAACTAAAGCAGAGATTGCTTTATATAAAGGAAAAAAAAAGTTGTCAGTAACTAGTAAAGTACACTAAACTATACTAAACATTTATCACGCGGCCCAGTAAAATAGTCACCACTTTACTTTTTATTAATTTAACGGGAACATACCAAAATGTATCTTCAGACAAAATATTGCAACAATGGAACTTTTATTCTCCTATTTTCATAGAGGGGAGCCCTACTCTGCTGTTAGCAGCGAGCTGGTGATGCGGTTGAAGTTTAATACGGTTGCACTAACAACGCCTCATAACCGCAGCCAATTTAAACTTAATCACGGTTCCCACCCCACCCCCAACAAATCGGGTGCACTCGGTCGCTCGGTCGTTCGCTCGGTTGCTTGGTCGCTTGGTCTCTCGGCAGCTCGGTCGCTCAGCTGCGCTCGTCAACCGAACACGCCCCCCACTCGGACCTGCAACATTGTACAAGTTTTGAACTAAACTTAAGGTTATGCTCTGCACGTACTTTTATTCTTCTACATTGCACACTATCGATGTCAAAAATTAAAGAAACCCTAAACCGTTACCTCTGCTCTATCTCTGCTACCGGACACCGTCCAGCATTTTATAGTTTATAAAGAAAGGTGCAAGCACAGGCTCCAGACTGAAGGGAGTTGCAACGCGATTGATGATATTTCTAGGACACTAAACCAAATTTTACATCCGGTGTGGCACGTGCACAATGTAGAGCAGTGTAATGTAATCATCCTCACTTACTTAACATTATTATGTCCAAGTTTATCACTTACCATCGAATGAATATTCAGCTTTTTCGTCATTCCATTGATTAAAAACTCTGGCTCTTGATATATATATATATATATATATATATATATATATATATATATATATATATAACACTGTGCCGACCAGTGAACCATTGACGTATAAATTATTTTCAGTCGAACTTTAACTGGTGCCCGTTTCACGACAAAGCTGTGCATGCTGTAGTCGCAGGGATACCTTCATTTTTCACGAGCTGGAGTAGCGAGTGGCGGGTTCTTTCCGGCGCGGCTTGTCTCTTAGCCTAATTTTTCTCTTACTGAGATCTGTGAAGTGACGCGTATCGACGCTGGTTGTTATTTCGGAGTAGTACCTAGCATACATCTAAAATAATAGTTTTCTTATTTGCCACTTTTATTTCTTTGTAAATAAAATTATGAACTTCTAATGAGATAAAATATTATGGGCTTTTTTGCTGATGAAGCCAGGTCACCAATATGTAGATTGTGAAGTTGAGTTCTTGTAAAAAAATCGCGAGTGTCAAACAGTAGCCATGTATTTCGTAAAATTGATTTTAGAATAGTAAAAGTATTAAACATGATCAGTTACAGTTAACTCTGCTGTCGCAGGAATATAAGTGAAGTGATCTGTCTGCACTTTTGTACTTAACTGATTATCTGTCAGCGCTGCACTCGCACTCGCACTCGGCGCGCTCTCGTTTCCTGCAACGCGTTGCATATACAACACTCGCGTAAACAAATCAATAAGTCGGCATTTGTTGCAAACGCAAGCGACTGATGCGGTGGTGGCTCAGCCTCCGAGTGGCAGGCGAGAGGACGGGACGGATTAACAGAGGACGTCGGTCCAGCGCGGCGTCGCGACGGTGCGACTGTGGTGATGTGGTGATGTGGTGATGGATACACGCCACAATATAATTAATTGTATTAGAGACAATTGCTTGCCGTATTTAACGATAAATTTCTTAATGATATTTATTGTGTTATTAAAAAATATTTAGCTTTATTGTAAAAAAATGTGATACAAAGAATTCTGCGAAAGGCGAGTATTACCTAGTAGCACAAAAATCTTTCCTTAGTGATGGTCGTTTTGTTGCAAGACACTAACCATTAGAGGTGAAGCTGCATCAGCCGCGCACCCACATCAAGATAGCGGCGCGCGCCATGTAATGGCGGGCTGACGCTGAGCTGCGACGTGCGTAGACCTGTCTAATAACATCTTGAGACTAAACTATAATTTCGATTATTTGACATTTTTGCAATTAGAAATAATGCTGCACTTCTTCAGTTGCCTGTATTCCAGCTGGAAGAGCGCTGTAGGAGGTGAAGATGTTATATAACTTGTGTCGGTGAGCGCACTGTGGTGCTGTCCATATATCGTAACTACCGGATAAGTGCTGCAAACGAGCGTTCAAGTTACCCACAAATGTGGAAGACAAAAATCTATACGACAAATGAAGCATTTGATAAGCTAAATTGGCGCAAAGTAAAAAAACAATCAGTTTTATAGACAATTTAGATATTGGCAGATAGCATGCGGTTATTTTAGGTCAATTTGTACGCTAAAACTATTGGGTAAGCAGTAGCGAGAGACGAGCGCAGCTACAACGAGCTGTTATCGTGTAAACTGAACGTAACTGTAACGCTGCGCGCACGCCGCGTGCACGGCCGCTCCTCTAGCTCGCAGTGAACACGTGTGGGGTGGGGTCGGTCAACGCTCGAACCACCAGACCATCAGGCGAGGAGGCGGAACATCGTGGGGGTTTTAGTCGGTGCAAGTCCGACATAACCCGTCCTTGACCCCGCCAGGACGAGTGTGCGTAAGCATTTCCCCCAACTTATACAAAAAAACCCAGCCGCTGCTGTTCACTATACGTATCGGTTTTCTCGCGATGTATTAGGTACTTACATATGAAATTGGCGTTTTGTGCGGGAGGAATATAAAGTCATTTTTTGTTTTGTAAAATATATTTAATTAATCAAATTATGCACCGTTGTTATCTATGCACTTTTGTCATCTCGTAGGTACTTCATTGATACCTTTACTAAAAAACCATGGGGGCGAGAATCAATAAACTTTTTGAAGGCGGTTTGTACTGCCGCATCGGAGTTGAACTTTTTTCCTTGTAACAAGTTGTCCAAATTTCGAAAATAATAGTAATCTGCTGGGGCAAGGTCCGGGGAGTACGGTGGATGTCGCAGACATTCCAATTGTAGCTCATCTAACTTAGTGGTTGTTTGTTGTGTGAGTCAATTATCGTTCAGGGCCGTATGTGGCTGGGTCTCCAGGGTTCAGCCATTGCGACGAGCGCCTCCGATTACCGTAAAGTATCCACTTTTCATCATAAGTATTGATTCGATTTGAACTCCCTTCATTATTGTATCGGTTGAGCAAAGTAACGCTTCCACAATAGTCTTTAATTCTTCATTTTCCACTTTGGTCTCCGGCCGTTCACGGGGTTGGTTCTGAAGATCGAAATTTCCAGAACGAAAACGTTGAGAGCAAAACGTACTGTGCTTTCTTTTGCGACACCAGCGCCGTACACATCATTAATCCTTCGAGCTGTTCCTGCAGCACTGGTACTGGTGCCACGGTAGTGCTCGTACTCGTAAATATACTGATATTTCATATTCTCCATTGTGCGGCAATAAGCGACGGCAAAGGAAAAAATAACGAGGTAAAATAAATGAATGACCGTTTCCAACACTCAAATGTAGCAGCTATGTGAATTTATAATTTTGAATTTGGAATTCTTAACCAAAGAGGAGATATTTCAGATGGACGTGGTCAGTGCGACAAAACGTTAATTTCTTATGTCCTAATATTATTATTTATTTCTATATATTTGAGATAAGGATTATTTGTTATTTAATTGCCAGACATACCATACCTGGAGTTGGCTGAGCCGGACGAAGGCTACCATGGGCTGATCCGCGAGAACGAGACCCTGGTGGAGGTGACGCCCGCGATCCGCGCGCGCGGTCCTCTCTGCTCCTTCCTCATCCTCAACAACAAACATCATGGGGAGGCGCCTTTTGAGGTAAGAAGTTACCGCAAACTTTTTTTTTTAATTTCTTCTAGCGATTGACGCACGCACGCACGCACGCACGCACGCAAGCACGCACACATACAAATTTGTTTCGCACCTAATAAATTCATTCTCACCAGATACCTCGCTAGATTACTGAACCAAAAGGCCCTCGTGTTTCGTTACTGTTACGGAATGGCCAATTACCGTAATGCAAATGCTCTTGAAAACGAAAAAAAACATAATTGAAAAACACCAACTGCTCGGCGTTTATTACTTACCGCTGAAATAAGTAATAAATTGTTCAGGGTGGCGGAGTAGGCGTCTCGTAAGTTGTAATGGTGAACTGTGGCGCTGGCTGCCCCCTGGCCCGCCGCGGCCGGCCGGCCGGCTGCGCTGCGTTTGATTCAATGAGTTTTGTGAGGGTCGGACACGCCCGTGAGCGGCGCCGCTCTGCTACTTCTACAACAGACTTTTCTACAAACTACCAAAGATATGGTCGTTGATGTTTCCAACTTCATGAACTCATAAATAATTTGTATATACTGCAAATATGTTTTTTTTTCAATTTCTTTAGTTCTCATATCATAGTCGCGAAATACTTTCCGCCTTGTTTCTTTTCTATCCTATCTTCTATTTAATGCTAAACATTAGCAGACCTATAACCCCTCCTAAGATTAAATGGTATATGTTAGATAAAAGTGAATATGCAAAAGAATTTCGAAAGCAGGTGGTGGATAAGATGATAGAAATGAAGGATTTGACTGGAATGACAGTAAATGAATGTTGTAATAAAATGGCTGGGTGCATTAGAGGAATAGCAAAAGTTGTGCTAGGAGAGACGAAAGGTAAAGGAAAATCGATAGAGAAACTTGGTGGTGGAGTGAAGAAGTGCAACAGGCCTTGAAAAATAAGAAGAATGCATTTTAGAAATGGCAAAGTGTAGAAGAAAGTGAACAAGATTTGAAAGAAAATAAAAGAGAAATATACAAGGAGCGTAAGCGATGGGCAAAGAGAGCTATCGCGATTGCTAAAGCAAAGGTACAAGAAAAGCTGCACCATTCTCTGGACAGCCCGCAAGTACAAAAACAACTGTACCGGATAGCAAAAGAGAGAGAAAAGAGTGCAAGGGATATAAATCTCCTTCTCTAGTCTTCTAAGGTCCGCTATAGTCTGTTCCGTCAAGGCTTGCGCCCATATAGCGCCATAGAACGCACTACCCCCAAATAGAGGCAACGGCTACTTGACTCGGGTCCTCCGAGATTAGGTAACAGGCGCTTCAAGGCCGCAACTACCCCCATTAATCGAGGAGTTAGGCGCGAGAAATGCTCACGGAAGTTCCAACGGCTATCAAGAGTGAGCCCAAGGTACCTCATATTGGACTCAACCCTGATGTTGGTATTGCCGACAACAATATGGGATCCTCGCGGCGGCGCTTTCCGAGGTCTGTGGAAGCAAATGACCTCGGACTTTTCTAATGCCACCTTAAGTCCCAACGAACTAATTTTATCCACAACCTGTGCCACCGACGCGGTAATCTGACGTGAAGCTTCCAAATAAGTATCACCCTGGGCAATGACTAGTGTGTCATCCGCATAGCAGATGATGTTCACGCCCGCAGCGATTTTGCCTCGCAGGAAGAAGGGAGAGAGGAGAAGGAACCCTGGTGTATGCTTTTTGCCGAACGACATCGTACTTGTCGGGGAAGATGAACGCGAGGTGCAGAGCAGGTTGGAAAAATGGCGAAATAAATTAGAGTACGCTGAGCTCACGATCAGTAGGACCAAAACTAAACATTTGTTCTCTGACTTCGGCGGTCCCACCAGATTTCTTCCAATCGCCTTAAATGGTGTATCCCTACCAACCTTCTCCGATTTCAAGTACCTAGGTTCACTCATACAATGCGACGGCGATATTGATCGAGATGTGAGAAGCCGAATAAATGCAGGTTGGATGAAATGGCGACAGGTCACTGGAACGTCTTGTGATCTACGGATGCCCTTTAAAGTTAAGGGACAGATCTAGAAGTCGGTCGTTAGACCTGTCGTATTGTATGGATCTGAGTGTTGGGCCACCAAGGGTTTGGATGAAAGGAGATTACATGTGGCCGAGATGCGAATGTTAAGATAGATGTGTGGTGTGACGAGGATGGATAAAATTAAAAATGAGTATATAAGAGGAAGTTTGAAAGTTGCTCCAGTGACAGAGAAGTTGGGAAACACGAGGTTAGCGTGGTGCGGGCATGTTTTACGGAGGGATGAAGGGCATATAACAAACAAAGTAATGAGAATGAATATAGATGGTTATAAGGGTAGAGGAGGGCGGCTGATAGAGAGATGTGGAAGAGAAGTACATACTGTGCCGACCCCACATAGCTGGTAAAAGGGCAGGAGGAAGAATCTATGTAGTTTCTCGGAAAACTTAAACAACTTTTGCTATGGCGGAATAAACAATTGCAAAGTTCTTAGCAATCAGCAGCTGAAGTTTATGAAGGAGCAGCATTAATAGTGATGTCGCACTGAACAGAGTACTGCAATTCAAATATTTTGGACACTTATTAGGACAATGACCTGAGGGATATCGCATACGTCGAGATCGCGAAGATTTGCTCGATGTACAGAAGCCGTGAAAATTACACTGGTCTAAGCTTATTCCACATCATTGTACTTGGGCAGTTTGTGGTTTAGTTGTACTTAAAAGACCCGCAGCACTCTGCGGGTCTAATACAATAATACCTTAAGGATGTTGCTGCGTTTATCTTGCAGCGCATCGCAAATGTTTGCCGAGAGGCCCACAGATGGGTTCCATGCAATCTAGTGAAAAATTTGCCTCATTGTTAATCAGAGTGCAGAACAGCTGCAACAGTATTCTGCAAGTGATTGCAGACAGGCACGATAGTCCCCTCTGGACGTTAATTAGTAGGACTAAATCCATTACAAACATTAAGTACTAACATAGACCTAAGTTGTGTGCTTGTATTACTGACAATATGGTAATGGACTTAAGTTGTCTGTATTTAAATAAATAAATAAAAAATCTGACGCGGTTCCGTAGACTTTTTCCTCTCATTTTATAAAAAGGGAACAATAAACCAATGAAACATCGTCCTTATTCGGTTACAGGTTTTTTCATGATTTCTCAATAACTTAGTAACAAGTAAGAACTCTTTACTCTTTACTATACTTTAAAATATAGTCAATTAATTTTGGCTCCGATTGCAATTTGTACTTATATAGCAGTGCACTGTATTCTTGCAATGTATATCTGTATTTCCATATTTTGGGCTTAATATTTCCGCCGGCGAAGCCCTGTGGCGTCTAACGTCAATTAATGTCAACTCTCAGCTGTCAGCTGTCAGCTGTCACCAGCCGCGCGCCGCCCTCGCGACAGGTGACAAGTGACAAGGCGATTTAGAAGTAAATATCGTGGGGGTACGAACGTACGGAGCGAGCAACACAGGGTGTCGATGCTGGTGTAGCGACTACAGCTCGTCCTTCGCTGGTGCAATGCAGCGAGTTGTTGAGAGATACTATGGAAGCAACGAGGCAATCTGTCCTTTGAAACTTCTAGCGACCTTAAATGTTGCACTGTATAATTCCCGGAGGTGTTTCCATGTCACTAACGGACCCGCTGCTTTTCAGATCATGGTCATCGACGAGAACGAGGCGCGGCTGCGCGTGCGCTACCCGCTCAACTGCGAAAAGCGCCGCAATTACAAGTTCGACATCGCCGCGGTGGGCTGCGACGGCTCCTACTCCAACACGTGAGTGTCTGTCTCGTCACAGCGCGCCGTGACCTGAACACGCTGCGCGGACTGAACCGCTCGTATATACAAGTAAATGCGTTGTGTAGGTGTGCGAACTGTCGCTGCGTACCATTAATCAAAAGTAGCTGTTCCCACCGCAGACACAATACGCTAAAGATTGCACCCATGCCCGCAGCGTGCCCGTGCACATCACGGTGACAGACGTGAATGAGTTCGCGCCGGTGTTCCGGCAGGCAGCGTACGTGCGCAGTGTGGACGAGGGTAAGCTGTACGAGGAGCTAGTGCGCGTGGAGGCCGCCGACCGTGACTGTACGCCACACTACGGCGACGTCTGCAAGTACGAAATACTCACGGACAGGAACCAGCCCTTCGCCATCGACAATGAAGGTGAGGCGGCTACAGAGGTGCCACGGATTCCACGAGAGCTGAACATACTTCTTAATCTTTTGTCTTTATTTTCAGGTGTAATTAGGAACACGGAGCCTTTGGATTATGACAAATCCCACAACCACATACTGTCGGTGGTGGCTTATGACTGCGGAATGATGCGATCCGCGCCCGTGATGGTTACCATCAAAGTGAACAAGCCGTGCCGCGCAGGGTGGAAAGGTATACTGTACAAATGTTAATTTATAAATATAGTATATAATATGTCAGTTTTGTTTTGTTTGTATGGCACATTGTCCAGTTGGTGTCGGAGCGCACCGCGCGTGCAACTCGCCTGCAGCTGCCCGCGCTGCGTCGAGCTGGTGGTGTGTATGCATGCGTGTACGTGTTCGTTTGCGCGCGCAGGTCTGGCGGAGCGCGTGGATTACGCGCCGGGCTCCGGGCCGCTCGCGCTGTTCCCGGGCGCGCGGCTGGAGGCGTGCTCCAGCGACGAGCGCTGCCCGGGCGTCACGCGCATCCAGGCGTTCGTCTCGCTGCAGGCGTCGCGCGCCGGCGCCGCGTGCGACCGCGACACCTATTCGCTGCATGCGCAGCGCACCATCTGCGGTGAGCAACAATCCCGCTGCTGCACTGACGACAACCAACGACTAATACGTTACTGAGCAAAACGTTGGACGATCTCTTCTGTTAACAGTATCGGGGACATGTTCGCGTGATTTTTGTTAACCTGCGACTTTGATTCCAGGGCTGGACCTGAAAACTGTCGATCTGCTGCCGACTCCTGGCGAAGGCAACGAATGGGCCAAATCCTTAAAACCCGAATCTGGTAAGTTTTTGGTTTTTGTATTTTTTTTTTTGGTTTTTGTATTTACCTAATAATTAATACCACTGTACACAGTTGAAGTTTTAACTTTTCTCTCAGGACACGATGGCGAGGAAATGTTCGAGTTCGATGGTGAGAGCACGTCGGCGGTGGTGCCGGAGAGCGTGCTGCAGCACTCGCTGGGCAGCACCTTCTCCGTGTCCACTTGGATGCGGCACGCGCCCTGGCCCGATCAGGACAAGCATCGAAAGGAACACGTGCTGTGTCTGGCCGATGACCATAGTCAGTACTACTTGATACACTGAACAGATTGTTTATTAGTATATCAATTATATCTTTTAATGTACCGAAATTACCAAAGGCAAGTTATTGGTATTAGAAAAGGTCTGTTGGAATCACCAGGAGTACCGTCGTACCGTCGTACCGTCGTACCATTTTTTACATCCTTCCCATCCGCGCTTTACAGAGATGAACCGTCACCATTACGCGTTGTTCGTGCGCAACTGCCGTCTCATCCTGCTTCTGCGGCGCGACTTCGGCGAGGGTGACCTGAACATCTTCCGACCGGCCGAGTGGCGCTGGAAGATTCCCGAGGTGATGCAAACTTTTATAGTGAAGATATATTTAAGTTAATCGAAAATAGTTTATTTTGCAAGAGAATAGAAAGTTATCTTTGAATTACAATTGTCATTAAATGATTGGTCTTAAAAATTACCCAAAATACCCCCTTAGTTTCGTGTACTCGTCGTTACATACAACTATGTATCTGAAAGCTTATAAAAATTGATAATTTTGATATAATATTTTGTGGGTTTCCCAGGTGTGCGACAACGAATGGCATCACTACGCTATTAACATCCGCTTCCCGACCGTGGAGCTGTACGTGGACGGAGAGCCGTATCGCTCGCTGGACGGCAAGGGCCCCGAGGTCATCGACGACTGGCCGCTGCACCCCGCGCACGGCGTCAACACCACGCTCGTGGTCGGCGCTTGCTGGCAGGGTAGTAGTAGTAATGTTAATGGGTAATGGTTAAACCGTTACCATACCTTCACGTCAGAATTTACAGTGAGATCAGGTGACGTAAAGTATAATTTTATTAAAGTTTGCTCTGGTGCCCAGGTACGGAGGGCGACATGAAGCACCACCTGCGCGGCTGGCTGGCCGGGCTTGGCGTGCTGGTGGGCGACGAGCAGACTGCGCCCGCGCTGCGCTGTGCCGCGCGCTGCCGAGAAGGACTCAGCCTCGCGCCCGACCTATGTGAGCCCTCGCTACGGGACTGTTCTCTGCCACTTCTCTTTGATTTAACCTTTACCGATATCTCATGAATCACGCGGAACAGTAAACTTTGTTATATTACATTATCGCCGTGTATTTTGTAAGGTTTATAGTTCCGCTTCGCTGTAAGCAACTTCCGACTCGCCACCGACGTGTCACTGTTCCATCATACTGGATTAAGCCAGAGTTTCACTTTAAACCAGCACTTGACACTGATGGAGTGGTGTGCACGTATGTAGAACGAGCTTCCTTATTGGATCAAATATTATGATATAGATATAGGTTCTGTTGTGTATTTTTAGTTTTGTCATAACGCAATTGTTGTGACGTGCTGTGTAGATCTGAAGTCGGTGTCGGTGGAGGGCGACGGCGCCGCGGAGGTGGAGACGCTGGTGCGGCGCGTGGCGTACGGCGATGCGCGCGCATTCCCCACGCCCGGTCGACGTAATGTGCACCTCGACACCACCATCACGTGAGTCTGGACGCTGCACCGCGCTGCACCACACTGCACCACACTGCATCAAACTGCTCACGGTTACTAAAGATATAGCAGGCCCGCGCATTGTCAGTGTACCCTACATAGAGATAATTAGATAATAAATTGAAGGTTTTTATTTACTGGTGATAGATCTCTATTCCCAGAGAGTCTTGGTAGGTACCACCACAGATCCTCTCTTTACCGCTAAATAGTACTGTGCAAACTCTATTGTGTTCCGCTTTGAAAGGCGCTGTAGCTAGTGAAATTACTAGATTAAAGAGACAACATTTTATGTCCCAAGGTGACGAGCGTAATGTGGTGCTGTGTATACCATCCTAACTGGCTTCACGTTGTTATAGGCCGGCGTATCGCTTACTATTAAGTGAAGGTCGCGCTGGTCTCATTGCTTCGTTAAATAAAAAAAATATTGCAACAGACGGCAAGGTATCTCAGAAGTTTACTACATTACTGGACTGCCGCCAGTCTCAGTTCCTATTGTCGTAGATCATCTACATAGTTGCCATTGCAGCGTTTGTTTCTGCCACCACCAAATGATACTATGTTCTAGTTTAAAGGACACTGTAACCAGTGAAATAATTGGAGTAACAAGCTTTAACATCTCATGTCTTAAGGTGACGAGCACAGTGAGGTTTGATGTATGTCAACTTTTTTTTTTGTTTCGGGGTGGGGAAGAAATTTTCGAAAAGATACTCTGCTTTCTGGGGGGAAGTCAGAGTTATGTGGAGATTTTTACTCACTAAAGCCCCCTCGGTGGTCACCTTCGGCGTTTGGAACGCTCGCGGGATCTCTGTTCGGAACACAACCGCGGCCTTGCTAACGCTATGCTGGAATAGCCCGTCCCGGGGTCTGCTTTATGCAGACCCTACCAGCCTCGTAAGTCCTACTTCAATGACCGAAGACCATGTCCAGCCATTGTCCTCCTCAGGGTCATTTAAAAGGCGATGTGAAGCCCTATCCTTATCGCCAAATACCCTAAAGGTCCGTAGGCAAATCATCGCGTGTTTATAATTTTTGCAAGGGTTTTTGAGAATATTGTGAGTACGGATATAGGCCTATAATTATTGACACTGTCCCTATCCCCCTATTCCTCTATCCCCACTCTTAAAAATAGGATCAACTATAGCTTGTTTAAATTCTTTGGGAAAAACACGAGTCGGTGAACAGAGATTGTATATATACTCTAATATAGGAACGAGTATACACTCGCTTTGATGTTTTGATTAGTGCAGTAGAAATACGATCCCGACCTGCAGCAGCGCAGCCACTCCTTAAACACATAACAGTATTATGAATGCACTGTGTGTGCTTATCATGGCCATCGAGTTCGAATTAGCGGTAATAAATAGTTTTAATGGTATAATTTACTTTATTTTTCTTGTATTTTAAATGTAATCTATCCCTATGTCGGATACATCGAAGAAGACCTGGTGTGATCCATGCATTTTTTATTCAGGATTGGTCGATTAACTATTTTTAT
The DNA here is from genome assembly GCA_029034505.1 of Ornithoptera priamus. NCBI lineage: Eukaryota > Metazoa > Arthropoda > Insecta > Lepidoptera > Papilionidae > Ornithoptera > Ornithoptera priamus. Next base: position 222,940 of record JARDWD010000500.1, on the reverse strand, counting down.
TATTATGCTTGTAAACCTTAATTACAAAAAGTAACACTAACGTGTGTGTGTGTGTGTTGCCCGAGCGTAGGTGCGATAACGGGCGTACGGTGAAGGCGCGCCCCGCGGAGTCGTACGTGATGGTGCTGCAGCCGCAGACGCCCAGCGTGCTCATAAACGGCAGCGGCGAGCGCGCGCGGGACTACGCGCACTTTCGCGCGGGCGTGCGCGTGTTTGACGACCTGCGCGTGCGCGTCGTCGCGCGCGACCACGGCGCCTTGCGCGGTACGCACTCGCAATACACGAACACTTGTACACACACTGAACTATCTACGTTATTTTTATATGCAGAAATAACGCCACTACCACATTAAAATTTATAATCATTGTCTTTTAAATGTGTGGAACTCTGATATTGGATTCCCCCAAACGGGGGCCTTCACCCAAAGATTTTCTTGGTGCTACCTTTTCCTAGAACCATCTATGCCACTGACTTTAGTACTGCTACATATATCTTTGTTCTTTATTCCATCGCACGTGAAAATATGTTTCCATTTAATTGTCTTGAATTAAATCAGATGTGTTTAGTTTGAAAACATGATTTATTTAATAGAAGCGGAGAGTCAGAAACTAGACTCGTGTGTGGTGTCGGTATATCCGGCACTGAACCCGGACCACGAGGCTCTAGCGCTGCGCGGCGGCGGCGGCGCGCTGCCCGCCAGCGACGTGCGCGCCGCGCTCACCCGCGACGGAGTCAGCCTCAGCGGCGCGGACACCGTCGACAACTACGAGACGGTGCGCACGCGCACGCACACGCACACGCACAACACGAACACGCACACATACGGCGGAGGCGCCTAGATCTAAAAAAAAATAATATTGTAGTTATTGTTTTGTTATTAACTTGTAATGATTATTTTAGGAAATTCAATAAACAAATGTTAATGTGTAGGAATATAAATAACGCTGAAAACACAAATGCAAAAGTTTTTTTTATTGGACAAGGCAACAAGAGGTGCAGAATGTTCTCTGGCTACAGAGACTTGCTATCTGCAGTAGCGAGGCATGTTATCTACTCGTACAATCGGGTACTCGTCTGTGTACAGGTGCTGCGCTCGATCGAGTATAGCAACAAGAAGCCTGCGTACTACCTGAACCGCGTGTTCAAGCTGACCTGCTCCGAGCTGAACGGCCGCTTCACCAGCAACGAGTACGTGCAGACCGTAAGTATACCCACCTAGCACTACGCACACGCGCACGCGCACGCACTCACTCCCTCATATACACACTTAAATATGTGTGAAACACAACTACACGACCGCTGTAGGCGGTTCTACAACACCAAGTGATACGAAAACGTAACGCTGATTAAAAGGTTTTCTTGTGATAATATTTTTATTGTCATATTTTATTATATAAAGTAAAACATACCATCACAACTTACACTCCTAATTATAATGAAACTTCTAAGCAAACTTACTCGAAATTTGTGTGTATACGTTCCAGCTGACTGTGGTGCACCCGCGCAGCAGTAGCAGCAGCACTGCGGACTCCGCGCATGCGCTGCGCCCCAGTGGACTCGCGGACAAGCTCGACGCCGTCGCTAGGGATAAGGTGAGCAGACACCCCTTGCTTACCTAAAGGATTACGAACTGGGCTCTAAGCAACCTTTGTCAAGTATTTATTTATTTATCCTTTATTGTACACCAGTTACAAGATATGGAATACATTATATATATAAAAATGTACAATGGGCGGTCTTGTTGCTCAAAAAGCAATTTCTTCCAGACAGCCCACTGGCAAGGAACTAAAAGCAAAGCAAAGATAAGGTAGTGGTGCACTAAATTATTAAAAACTAAAACGCTCGGTGACATGGTGCAAGCAATTGCACAATTAGACAGAATATATAATGTAAACTTTATGATGGTAGATACTTAAGTGTGTTTTGAAAGAAAATATGGATAGGATACGGATATGGTTCGGTAAAGAGTTCCATAAGGAGTTTCGGAAAAATGAAGAGGAATGCACGGGAACGCGGAGGGTAAGGTATACTGAAGAGCGGAGAGTGCGACTGTGGCAACCGGAAATAAATCCGAATTGATTATTTAGGTAGGAAGGTGTTAGAGAATTGAACAGTATCTTGTATAGAACAAGATACTGTGAGTATACCTGCGAAGACGGATTGACAGCCATTTGGGTTTTTTGCAAAATTCATTGATGTGATCGTATTTGCGTAACCCAAATATTATTCGTATACGCAAATTTTGAACACCCTCAAGCTTATCAAGCTGCGCTTCAGTTAGGTCAAGATAGCAAGCATCGGCATAGTCGAGAATAGGCAGAAGAGAATTAGCAAGCGCAACCTTAGTGGCTGTTGGAAGAAACTTGTCGAGTCTGCGCAAGGAGCTTATAGCCCCATACATCGTTCTGCTGACCTCGTTAACTTGCCATGCCCACGATAGACAGGAGTCAACGTAAATACCTAGATCATTAACTTTGTTTTTATTAGGAATTACGTTACCGTTAAGAATAATACGCGGTACACCGGACCAGTTAATTTTTGAGTGTAGACTAGAGCTTCCGAGTAGGATTGATTGTGTCTTGTTGGGGTTTACGCTCAGACCATACTGTTTACACCAATCTGTAATACAAGCAAGGTCAGAGTTAACGCTGTGGACGGCCCGACGGAGATCACTAAGAGAAGCTTGAGTGTAAATTTAGAGATCGTCAGCATACAAGTGCTAAAAAGAAAATTAGTCGTGGGTTATAGAATTGATGAAAATAGCAAACAGGATTGGAGATAACGCGCCTCTTTGGGGCACACCAGCAACGGTGTTTACCCAGGTGAAGAAATTATTCTGCACTTGGACGCCCTGCTGACGTGACGGCCAAACAAGTAACTATGACACCAGTCAATAACAACCGGATATACGTGAACAGTGCGCAGAATACTTAACATGATAACAGTGTCGACGGTGTTGAAGGCATTACTAAAATCAAGCAACTTAGGTATTGTTAATTTTCGATTTTCCATTCAATGAGAAGTGTCGCGGGTGATTTTCAGTAATGCAGTGGTAGTACTGTGGCTACTCAGGTACATGTTGATATACGCCGCGGGACTGTCCGGGTCTGTCTCTGCAGGGTAATTACCCTCTAATCAACAGCTCATCAATTTTAATTAGAGCTTATTTGGTAAACACAGACTTTCTTAAAATGTTTAACTAGTTGAGCATCTTCCTTCAAATATCCTCTCGCACCGCACCGTGCCCATTCCTTTTTTTGGCTCTAAATGTATTATGGAATACTCTCATGTAATAACACGGAGATCCCCGATTCTATTCCGAAGCCACATGTTGTAAAGAGCACGCCATAACATATGACTATGGCCTGGCTGTCAGCTGATGTGAGCTGCAGTGTGGTGGACGAGCGCGCTTCTGCCACCACGGCCTCCTTGCCATTTAACACAAGTATCATTTATAAAGTGTTAGTCCGTTTGAAGATAATTAGCCAGACGCCTTAGACGCGTCGCTTTGCAAGATGAGACATGTGAGTGTACTGTGCTTGCTGCGGCAGGCGGCGCGCGGAGGCGGCGCGGCGACCGCCCCGCGCGTCTTCGCGGCGCACGCGCAGCGCGACGCGCACACCGCCGACGTGCCCGCGCCGCGACTGCTCGACCTGCGCGCAGAACACGAACATCCAACTAGTTAGTAACTTTTTTTCAATTTTAAACATTACAGGCAACACAAAGTTACGTTTCTAGCCAAGTTCTAATAACGATCAGGATAAGCATTTTCTTCCATTCAACGAGTGCTCGTCCACGAGCCGGCCTGAAGGTGAGTGTGGATAGTCTTGCCTGGTCGCGCACTAGTACACGAGCCTATTTATTCGCTCTTCTGATAAAGTTCCCGGCGTCGTATCTGGATAGAGACACCGATGCCTGCGGATTGATAAAATTTTTCGTTATCTCCTTTAGCAAGAGGTGAGGTTCTTTGTCTTAACGCGCGAATTATCGACAAGTTATGGTTAAATGTTGGTTATTTGCTGTTTTACCATTAAAACGGATAAGGCGGTATGAAATCATGGAGATCCTGTGGCACTCACCAAAAACATTCCGTAGAACACCGGAAGGCTAGCTTTACTGCGCCGGTGACTGACTATCCGGTTTGGGTCAGTTAGTCGTGCGTGGCGTTGCTAATGGGTGATTGTAATAATGAACGTGGTTTGCAGACCACGTGGCGCTGGTGATCGGGGCGGTGTCGTGTGGCGCAGTGGTGGCGCTGGTGGCGCTTGGTGCAGTGCGCGCGCGGGCCGCCCGCCGCCCCGCTCACGCGCACGCGCACGCTCGCGCCCGCACTCTGCCTGCACGCGCCGACAACGAGATGGCTTGGGACGACTCCGCACTCACCATCACCGTTAATCCCATGGATGATGTGAGATTCACAGCTGTTTTGTTTTGTTTATTAAAACACACTGAGGTGATGAGAGTTTTTCAAATGTAAGGTATAACGACGAGGCAACGGGAACCTGTTGAATATGATCATGTTGGACTTACAGATACTCAGGAAAGCAGACATAAAGTGTAGTAAGTTCTCTACCTGGTGACTAGCTAGAATATATTATGTTTAAGTTGGGGGGGTACATTTATGTTCATCTAGTAATTACCCCGTCGAAGTTAGTCAAAAGTAACAATAATGTAACAATGTGTACAAGCGCTGGGTATTTATCGCACTATTGTTACGTGTACATTGTTAATTGCTTTCCTGTCACTGTTCACTAGCTTTCCCGCTTGACCTCAGCTTGCTCCGCGACAAGCAACACCACGGCACAGGCCCTATTGGAAAAACCACTGCCTCTACACAGTAACAAGAAAGCTTTGAGGTTGTGCTGCCACCCTCAAGGATAGTGGCAGATTGATATCTAGTCTGAAGCGCATTTTAACGTACCTACATTGTGTCCTGCAGCAGGCGGCGCCGGAGAGCGGCCGCCCAGCCGACAGCTCCGACGGCGAGTCCTGCTCCGACAGCGAGTCCGACAGGAACGACTCCGACGACGACGACGACGACGGGGAACGTACGGATATTAAATAAATAATTAATTTAGATCACTTGAACTGAGAGTATTTTTACATAAGCGCCTCTTCGGAAATATAATATGCAATGTTAAGATTCGAATGTCTCCGCTTGTTGCAGCACTGCCGGGCAAGCAGCACAAGTACAGGAACATCAGCCAGCTGGAGTGGGACAATAGCACCATGTAATGCGCGCGCCGGCCCACCCCGCGGCCCCGCGCCCCCGCGCCCACGCGCCCTTCGCCACGCGGCACGTACTTACGTCGCGCGCCCCCGTCCTTCCCCAAGCCCCGATCCCATACCACCCGCCCCGCCCCGACCCGACTCGGCCGAACGGTCCGCCCGTGCGGCTCCACCTTTACCCGCTTCAGACGAAACCGAACCGTATCGCGCTGCGCTGCGGCGACGACGCGAGCCCCGCTGCAGCGGTCGCCGCACGCCGCGCACGCATACGCCCACGCCCCTCCGCACACGCATACACACACAGACACACAGACAGACAATGGAATTGACTTTGTAGCTCCTCTCGGCGACAGAGTAGGCGCCGCCTCGGCACCCCGCGCGGCACCACACTTGTACTGTAAGGTTCGTTAGTATCTTATTCTAAGCTCTCAAAATTGATCATATCAAATTTATACGTAATAAATAATTTACTTCTCCCCCCCCCCCGCCTCCGCTTGCTTCGTTAGAGGTCCGCCCGATTGTGTTTGTGTTTGTGTTGTTTGTGCTCACCGATTGAAGCGAAGCGCGCCATGCGCACTGAACAGATCCGTAGTTGTGACTTCGTACGGAGTGCGCTATAGCTATAGCTATACTAAGAGTTAGAGTTAAGAGGTCAAATCACTGTTTCTATATTCACCACACCACCACACCAACACATCCCCAAGTGACGCTTCGCCCGATGGTAAGCAATCGGACGCCACTTCGCCACTGAAACTTTAACGCTCTATTCGCGAAGCAGCTGCCTTCCTTTCCACTTCGGCGCCTCCGAAGTCACTCCAGTCCCACTTCGGAGCTCCCGAAGCCGCATCTACCCATGAGTACAAGGCGGATCGATAAGATTTCGTTCAAGAACGGTACAAAGAACAACCTCACGAGTAGTTTACGTCACGTCACTTCACGTCACGTTAACGGTTCGTCCAGTCACTTCTCACCCTCTATGAGCTTTTAAACAAAAAATCGGCTTAAATGTACTTTAGGCACAGAGTTATTTGAATACATACATACACACACACATACATACATACATACAGATGTATATTATACAACTATTATATAAAACTGTATTGTTTAGGATCAGCTATAGATACTATAATATAATTATATATATATATATATTTTGAATGCGTTAAGAAAATTTTTACTAACAATTAGGTACTAAGCTATGTGTTAGTTTCCGTGACGCACACGCGCGCACGCGCACGCGCACACACGCGCACAAGTGGGGATGGCGGAGAGCAGACGACGCCACGCGTTGTCAAGTTTATGGACGGGCGCGCTCGGGGCGGCCGGGGGCCGGGGACCGGGGGTGAGCTCTCAGAGCAGGCCCCGCGCGCCTCGCATCCCGCGTTCTGCGCCCCACGCCCCGCGGACATAATGCCATATTAGTGTAGAGTAACTGTGAGCGACACTGAGCCCTCAGCTCCGTGCGACCGCGCCCGCGCCCGCGCCCCTCCGGAGCCGCTTCGTGACCAGGCCGTCTGCACTGGACGTGGTCATCCGTCACTTGGAGCGGTGACTTGGGGACGCGATCCGCGACTTCCATATTAACCGACCATTAGTTGTTACCGTCCAGTGATCGTTTCCCCGTCGCCTGTCCGTATGGCCCGTGCCGGCGCACCCCCACCCCCACACCCAATCGCCCCAGCGCCCTCACCTTCCCCGCACCCCGGCCAGCTCACTGCTGGTAGCTACCGGATATTAATTTTGTACTTTATTTTTTAATTTCATTATTAATTTTGTTTTATTATTTTTAATTTCGTAATTATTTCCTTGTGTATTGTCGCGGTATTATTATTATTATTACCTTATAATTAAGGGAACTTCTTTGATGTATGAATTATTATATTTTAGCTAAAAATAAAGTTGGTTTAAAATATTTCATTGTTTGATTTATGCTCTTGAACCGCGAACGTCCATACAACCACGCACGCGCGCACGCACGCACTGTAGACGCACAGCTGTATACTACACTATAGTCATTGTATATGAAAAAGTCATGGTTGAGGAATATCAGCCGATGGACTGGCATATCTGAGGCGTCCTAATTGTTCCGCCGCACCAGAGACAGAATGGACTGTACCATGCTGATCGCCAACCTTCACTAGTTGGAGAGGCACTTTAAGAAGTAGAAGAAGAAGAATACTACACCATATGAATTTGGCGCGGTGCTGCCTGCACGATCGCTTCGATACATTTACATACTTTTCTTTATATTTAAAGGAAAAAGTAAATCCTACCTAATGAACTCTTTTCTATGAGCTTTAGATTTTTGTAACGCACAAAGCCGGTACAGTGGCGCCGGCGTCCGGTGCGCGTGCGCGTGCCAGCGTGCGCCGCCGCACCGGAAAGGATAAATCAAACCATCACACAGTTCAATGTGAAGATTAGTAATAAAAATAAAAAAGACACACACACACGTCATACATTAACAGCGTTAGTGACAGAGCTGAGTTCATTGACAGCGTTAGTGACAGAGCTGAGTTCATTGACAGCGTTAGTGACAGAGCTGAGTTCATTGACAGCGTTAGTGACAGAGCTGAGTTCATTGACAGCGTTAGTGACAGAGCTGAGTTCATTGACAGCGTTAGTGACAGAGCTGAGTTCATTGACAGCGTTAGTGACAGAGCTGAGTTCATTGACAGTGTTAGTGACAGAGCTGAGTTCATTGACAGCGTTAGTGACAGAGCTGAGTTCATTGACAGCGTTAGTGACAGAGCTGAGTTCATTGACAGCGTTAGTGACAGAACTGAGTTCATTGTCGGCGATGTCGGCTGTGTCGGCGGTGTCGGCTGTGTCGGCGGTGTCGGCTGTGTCGGCGGTGTCGGCTGTGTCGGCGGTGTCACCGGCTCTAAAGGCATTGCTGATATGTTTAAAGACAAACTCTTAGTGAATTCAGTAAAAGAGGTGTCACGGGTGCGCGATGTTGAGAAGCTCAGTGGTGAGGTGACTACTTGTACAACGGAGGAGGAGGTAGCTCGCACAATTACGTCATTAGCCGAAGGAAAATCTCCCGGTCGCGACGGACCCGGCATCGAGCACCTGGTGTCCGCGGGGCCGCATGACGCCAGGGTTACTCGCGGTGAGTATGTGTTACTCGCGGCGCCACAACCGTTCGTATTTGCGACCGGAAGTTATGACAACTGTGGTTGTTCCTGTCGTAAAAAATAAAACGGGTAATTTAGTAAACAAAAATAATTACAGGCCCGTATCTCTCGCAACGGTTATGGCGAAGGTCTTGGACGGAATACTGAACGATACAACCGCTGAGGCAATATGATCCCTCGATATAATCCCTCCAGGACTGTCCACAGGGAGTGCAGCCGTACGCCTTAAGGAAACGATTGACTGTTATACCTGTCGAAAAACCCGAGGGTTTGCAGGCTTCCTTGATTTATCGAAAGCATTTGACCAGGTTGCTTACGATGTTACGTGGAAGAAGTTGGATGAACACCAAGTTCCGTATGATATTATTCAAGTTCTACAGTATTGGTACGGAAACCAGGTCAATGTGGTAAAGTGATCTGACATATACTCTGATCCGTATCTGGGGTGGGGTGTAAGACAAGGATGGCTAACCTCTTCTGTCGTGTTTTACCTGTGCATCAACGACCTGATCGTTGAGCTCAGCAGTCAGCATGTCGCTGTCACGTTGATCAAGTCTGTGTAAAGAGCATTAGTTACGCAGACCACGTGGTGCTGTTCAGCGCTTCCGTCTGTGCCCTGAGAATATTGCTCGTTATTTGTGAAAATTATGCGAATGGTCACGGCTCAATCTATAGTAGTGGCCCGCTGGCCTAACGGTTAGGCGTGCGGCCTGCATGGGGAAGGTCGCGGGTTCGGATCCCGGCGCGTACCGATGAGTTTAATATTTAAGTTATGTACAAAAAATTATAATGTAAAGAAAGTCAAGTACATTTGAGGGAGGCGGTGACAACAGGAACAATGATCCTGTAGCTGACATTACACTCTGCGGCTCGACTTTGAGAAGGGTCTATAAGATTAAGTACCTTTTTTTTTTTTTTTTGTTTCGGGGGGGAAATCTTCGAAAGATACCCTGCTTCTGGGGGGAAATCAGGGTTATGTGAGATTTTTACTCACTAAAACCCCCTCGGTGCTCTGCATCAGTGCATTCGGAGAGGCTCCGGGATCTCGTATAGAACGCACCGGTGCCCCTCTACACTTCGTGTTAACACATCTCTGAGGAGAGGCTTAACCCTCCAAGGCTGTCCCACACAGATTCGCATGTTGAGCGATAAGGGCCCCCTCACTCAAGGCCCGCGAAACTCCCATCAGATTAAGTACCTAGGGCACATCGTTACCACTGATCTGAAAGACGACGGTGACATAGGGAAGGGCGGGGGCGAAGGGCGTTGTCGGTGAGGGCCAACCTGTTCGCTCGCAGGTTTGCTCGCTGCTCGTAGGAGGTTAAACTCACTCCATTCAGAGCTGAACGAATGAGTGTCTGCGAGCAAGCTGTGCTGTCCGAGCTGTGGGCGAGCTGCGGCCGAGCTGTGGGCGAGCCACAAGCGGAACTCCTACAGCGCCCCCCCTCCTGTCGGGGTTGCCTCGCTCCTGTAGCGCATCAGGAATTCTTTTTTATGAAATGACATTAGTATGTAGTGCTTGTTATTATATATGTATTTATGTATACAAGTACGTATTCTTGCATGTGTGTGTGCGTATGCCTGTGTGTGCATGTAAACGTGCGTGCGTGCGTGCATGGGTGTGTGTGAGTGCCTGTGTACGCGTGTGTGCGTGTGTGTGTGTGTGTGTGTGTGTGTGCGTGTGTGCGTGTGCGTGTGCGTGTGCGTGTGTGTGTGCGTGTGTGTGTGTGCGTGTGCGTGGGTGTGTGTGTGCGTGTGTGTTATTCCCGACACAATACTTTACGAACCACTCCAGGATATTTGCCAGCCTCATCTAGACGCAGCATCACGCCGGCACTGGGATCTACGACCTTTGGAGTTGCACAGTAATATATGGATCAATATTTTGAACTCCTTGTTGGGAGCAGCTTTAGCACTATTACTAAAACAGATATGTCTAGGTTTAGTGTTAGGACTGAGTAGGCTGTCCTCCAACCAACTAGTCACTGATTTAAGACCTTGCTCAACAAGAGATGCTACTTTATTCCACGTGTCTCCATGGAATAAGAAGACAGTATCGTCTGCGAACATTACGATATCTGATCCTTGGTAGTAGCCCTGCGGAGTACAGGACGCACCTGAGGCAGAGTGTGGGGCCTAACGCACTGCCTTGCGGAACGCCGTAAGTGCAAGCTGATCTGTTGCTCTCAAACTCATCAATTCCTACACGTTGGCTCCTGTCAGAAAGATAGTCCTTAAGCCAATTGTGAGGTCGACCCCTTATCCCTACGCTTTGAAGACGCTGAAGCATGGTCGGGATTGACACAGCCTCAAATATTTTTGTAGATCGAGAAACACTCCCACACACTTCTTATCCCTGTTCAAGTAAGAAGCAATTAACGATGTTAAATGCAGAACTGCATCAGCTGTGCATCTGTATTTACGAAAGCCTAATGTACCGATTGCTATGACGTATGTTAGTTTGTCCAAACAGGACGCTAGTCCTTTGTCCGTGACCTTCTCCAGAATTTTTGAAGCGCAGCTAAGAAGTGAAGCGTAAGTAATTAGAAGCTAGATATTTGTCTCCAGTTTTGTATAGAGCAGGAACTAGTGCTTTTTTCAAATACTAGGAAAAACACCTAAATCCAGACTGAGATTGCAGACAAAGGTTAAGGGTTCTGCCAGCTCCATTTTTGACTTTTCCAGGACGTATTCTAGGATTATTATGTAGAATGTAAGGATTGTTCTAAAAAATGTAATTATTTGTATTGTGCTACACTTCCGCCCCAGGCTGTCCTCCGCGAGAAGGAAATAAATAGAAAGCTGTCGCCAAGAATTGTTTGAATACCGTCATCACTCCTTCCTGTGGTCTTCTTTCACTTACACCCTCACCGCTTGCATTTCACTTACACCCCCACCGCTTGCATTTCACTTCCACCCCCACCGCTTGCATTTCACTTACACCCCCACCGCTTGCATTTCACTTCCACCCCCACCGCTTGCATTTCACTTACACCCCCACCGCTTACATTTTATTCTTTTGAGAAATTTTTATATTGTTGGCGTTGGTCTCGTCTTATGCTGTGGTCTGCCTGCCGACTCCTCACCTACAGTTTTCTTCACTCTGGACGAGGTTTTGTTGTTACGTAGTCAGCAACAGCGCCACCTGTGGTTGCACCCGCGACCTTGAGTGGTGCGCGCCCTCTACTGCGCTGCACAACCCTTACTAATAATGTATTGGCGCTGGTTTCTTTTATTAAAGCTCTACAAATAATTTTTGTATAAAAATTTGTACAATTTTTCTGTTGGCGGATGGAAGTAATGATGACGACGTCGTAAGCGTATCCACGATCTTGGATGACCAGCACTCGCCCGAGCATTCCAACTTGTGACGAAGTTGGATTAAACTAATGACGGTATGGACATAAGTAAATGGCAATGGATTTGATTTCAATACGAGCTTCTTATACGGCTGAGCGACGTGACCAGTCGCACGCGAAGCTCGCAAGAGCAGGTGCATCTGCCCCCGACAACGGGAGCCCTGCGAGTGACCCCGTGCACGTACACTGCGCGCGCTTCGGTCCCCGAGGGGTCAGTGATGAGTGGTGTACTTCCCCCAGTATTGTCGATAACAAATGTGGCCGTTGGAGGAACAGAAGATTGTTTAATGTATTAAAATGGAAATATAGCGAGGGCTCGCAGCCGCTGCATGTCTACTGCAACTGCACAGAGTCGGTGTGTCAGACCTGCATGCCTGAAACTGGTCGGTGAGCCCGTATCACCTGTCCCCATGAAGTTTTACACAACGCGGAGACTATCGCGAAGCGGTGGTCGCGAAACCTGCCTCCACAAATAAATAACTAATGTGCAATCAGTTTGTGGATAATTATATTCAAGGAAACCGGAAGCACGGCCGCATACAGCGCAGCATGCCTTGCTCCGAAGGAAGTGGACAGTGTGTACAGTATTTGTGAGAACAATTAGCTGGATAATGTAGTGTAATGGCTCCGGAGGTTAGCACCCTTGAAAATTTTTATATGAAGGTAGTTATAAAAGAACTGAAGAGCAGTTTGATTTTACTGAAGTATTTAAGCAGGTCCAGCTCAAGCCACGAGTGGGGTAGCTGACTGCGGTCCCCGGCGGTTGTAATTAGTCGCCTAGTACGATGCTTCAAATAATATTCTTCTATCGACTACTTTACTACGCTTTGCACTTGAACTTAAGGGTAATCAAAAATGAAGTGTCGACTATGCGCGCGCACGTGCGCGCGGTCGCACGGCCGGCACGCGGCTGCACGTCCAATCTACTAGTACGTGGTCCAGGAGCTAACCGTGGGCTTCGCAGTAACCCTGTGTGGGACTATAACCCAGGTATAGAGGTGTGTACGCGCGATCATGGCTGAGATCCCGTCGTAATCTTGTTCAGCAAGCACAGTCACCGTCAGAGAATCAAACCGGTGCAGTGGAAGCGCGCATGCACCGGGCTGGCGGTGGCCCTGCGTTGGCTCTGCGCGTAGGGTGCTCTGTGCCGCGCTGCGCAAACCTTGTAAAAACCGTCGGCAAACAGGCTGCATAATGCACGGTCCGGGGCGCGGGCGCGGCGCGTGCGAGCGGGACGGCTGCGCGGGCGAGGCGCGCGAGTGCGCGGGACGGTGCGGGACGGCGAGCGGCGCTGCGCAAGTGCGCATCCGGGGCGGTGGGGACGGGGCGGTGCGGCGCGGGGCGGGGCGCCGCGTTCCGTTGGTGAATTATTGAAGGCGGCGACCGCCCTTTGGGCTGCGAGTGCCGGGGGCGGGGCGCAGGCCGCGGGGTCCGGCGCCGCCACTTGCCGTTCGCCTTTCCACCGTAACACCATTTCCAGCGGTGCGGCCAACTGAAGCCGAGCAAGCGGTCGAGTGCGATGACCGCGCTGCTGCTCATTCGTCGGCGGCTGTGAGGCGACGGTGACCAGCGCTCGTGCAGGCCGGCGGTGGTGCGATGAAGTGGAGCGCCTGAAACGACCGGAACTCCCGCAGACAGGTCGGTGCACACTCGTAAGCATTAAGCGTACGGAACTGACGGCCTCCTCATATTCAACATATTTTTTTAAGGCAGAAAATAGTTCAATTACAAGAGTTAAAGTTCCGGTTCCGTCCGGCGACTGCGAATAATTGTTATAGTTACTAGTGTTGTGTTGGTGCGTGTGCGTGTGCGTGTGCGTGTGCACGTGTACGGCACGTGAATGTCAGGTTCGGCCCGCGTCGTGCCTCCAGTTAGACGGTGTACCGGCTGCAACGAAGTGGACACGTGACATTCAGGGAAACCTTACAGCCACTGCGAGTAATCGGAAGAGCCGATTAGTCAGGGTCGTAGACAAAAAATGCGATTTAATTAAATTAGGTGATTTAATAAAAAATTGAATGTGCAGCCTCAGCGCCAGCACTGCAACAGTTTGATCTGCCCGTCCGTGCCGCACGAGCCAACCTGTTGGGAACTGGTCAGGTGGTTATCCGGACTCGGTGACGTAGACCGACGCGCAGTTACTGTGGCACATACTTTTATATATAGTAATTAGCTGCTTAAACATTTGGTCCTGTGATGCAACGGCGCGCCACCAGCGCCACCAGCGTCACCAGCGTCACCAGCGCCACCGGCAGCGGAGTGCATGAGCGCATGCGATCCGCTTATGAACGTTAAACAAAAGGAAAGTGCGCTTAACTTAACCTTAAACAAAACTCAAATATAATTTAATAATGTCATCATATTTTTAGTTATGTTGTCCGCGTTAGACCAGGGCTCCAGCGGAGCTCCCGTGCGTCCAGGCTTGCCAGGCTCGAGAGCTGAGCTCGGCGGCTCCAAGTGTAGCGATCGCTTATTTTCCTTCCTGCCCCTGTGTAACTCCTTGCGGTGTTCTGATGTGAAGTGAAGCTGTGAGGGTTCAATTCAAGTATACACTCCAGCAAACAGCAGTTCGCGCAGACTATAAACTTACTTAATTAAAATAAAATAAAAGCTTTATCTTTGACGCGTTTCGTCCATCACGTGTTTGTTACGGCTTTACTTAAAATTAAGTTATTTGTTATGAAATCCTAAGCGCGGATCCTGCAGGACGCCCGCAGCAGCGCGCGTCGGAACTGAGCGCACCAAGTATACGTCGCGGCGCGAGTGCTGGTTCAGTTCAGGCCGGGCGCTGCCCGCCGCGTGCGCAGCGTGCGCCGCGTGCGCAGCGTGCGTCCAATAGTTAATACGTTGACATGGACGACATTCGTTACGAGCGGTCGGAACCCCCGGCACTCCTCATTAACTTCGATTGCCCTCTTTATCGAAACCCTCCCCCGCCGCGCGCACGGTGCACTGCCACAGTGTATCTGCACAAACCGTACCAGAGCTCCTGCCCACGGCCTGCTGCTGTCCCGAGGTGTGAAGGTGGATACTTAGATTTCTTAGTTGTACTCGGAAACAGCTGTAGACAATAAGCACTTAGAGTACGCTGTCCAGGATTGTACACGAGCACCACGCACGCGGCATCCAGCCGCCGGCGCATCACTTCACGCGCAACGTTACTGCTGGCAGGTCAGTGTTGTGCGAATATTACTGAGTTCCGGTTTGAAGGATGCTGCAGTTAGTAAAATTACTGGGTTATATTGTTAGGGGCAGGCGTAACACTTACCACCAGGTGATCGTCTCACTCTTTTCGTTGTTTCATAGATTAACATAATTAAGAGTTGATATTTACTAAAAAAATAACGTTCTAATAATTATGTTTAGAATAACAAAAATATGTTTCCCGCAGCAGTTCTACCGGCATTAGTCCTGATGCACCAGTTCACCGAGCTGCGGCTCGGGGCTGGTGTCCACCCCTTTTCCTCTAAACTCTGTTGCTTTCCCGGCGCGTCCCCATCTATACACCATAGAACTAAACCCTTAGCTTGCTTGTGTCGAACGATAAGTTTACGGGGACAGTTCCGCTGCGCCGGCGCATGCCATTGTCGCACACCGCGCCCGCGGGTAGCTGCTAATGTATTAGCTTGGGGAACAAGTTTCTTCGCAAATTTTAAGAAAATTCAAAATATATTTGAATACAGTTTATTTATATTTAATTAAAGTACGTAGGTACCATTTTGTTTGATGACTTGTTGCCGTGTTGTAGGTAGAGGTGGCGACGGGGAAATGATCCCATTGATGTAGAGATTTTGGGACTTCTGATCGAAATACCGCGACTAGTGGTTTTGGCAGTCCTCTCCTGATGTTAACCTGACACTGCCTGAAGAACTCTGAAGAAACCGAAACAGGTGGAAATCTGAAGGTGCAAAGTCGGGACTATACTACGGCAGATGCATTAACACCTTCCAGCCAAACTCTCATAATTATTGCTGAGTGGTTAAAGATGTGTGAGGTCTGGCGTTATCGTGATGAAATATCACACCCCTTCTGTTGATTAATTCCGGCCGCTTTCTCTCAACTTCTTGCTTTAATCTCATCAGTTGTACGCAGTAGAGTTTAGAATCGATGGTCCGGCCTGGTGGTAACAGCTCATAATGAATAATGCCCTTCTAATGCCACCACACACACAGCATCACCTTGTTGCTAGTTAACCCGGGTTTCGCCAGTCTGTGAAGCCTGACCGACTTGTTTCGCACGTTCTTGTCGTACGTGATCCATTTTCCATCACCAGTTATCAGCATCTTCAAACATGGTTCGGTTTCATTACATCGCAATAAAGAATCACAAACGAGTACACGGTTCATCATCAGGTTTCTTTCAGTGAGCTCGTGAGGTACCCAAATATCGAGCTTTTTTGTGTACCCAGTTGTATTCAAATGCTCCAAATCTGTTTTGTGGTCAATTCCCAGTTCTTCAGCTACGTCGTAACTACTGATATGCCGATCTTGCTCCACTTTTTCAAATATGGCATCCATTTTATCCGTAATAAGGAGACCAGAGCGACCAAAGCGACGTGCATCTTTGACATCAAAATTTCCGGATTGAAAACGCTTAAACCAAATTTGTGCTGCACAATGCTCACAGACTGCACTGCACTGCACTGCACTGCACTAGCTCCATAAACATCGCAAATTTTTTTGCGGCTTGTGTTGCATTTTTACCTTTTTTGTAGTAAGATTTTAAAATGTATCGAATTTCTTCATTAGATTCACTCATCTTGACAGTACGAGAAACAAATGAAAATCACACATTTCCATAATTTGAATTTGGAATTATGTTCTTTAAAATTTAAACTTTCAATGACACCAAAACCGGCCAGATACAAATAGTATAGCCAAGGAGATTTTATCACAAGTTGATACTATACTATAGTATAGTATAATGCGAAAACACTTTTCCCCAACCTAGCATTAACACTGCACAGCAGTCATCTGTCTGAACGAGAGATGAAATATTATATTCCGTGCACTCCGCAACGATGTAATGTTTGTACATTGCTCTGATAAGCAGACGCATCTGCCAAGACATCAGGGCAGCGGGCTGCTGGCCGGCTCTGCAAACACCAACTCCGCGGATGTGTTGCTTATGGATACTTTGTAGTTTATTCTGTTGGATTGGTGCCGGGGCGTTTTGGGTCGTGGACGGTAAGGATACTCCTTACTGCCCTGACAACGAGTGAGATGGTATCCGCGAAGACGCTGGGATGTGCATGAGAGGGTCCGCAGCATACAACACAGGTTATACTACGAGAGCGTTAAAATGCCGCGGGTGTGTCCAGATTGAAGATCTGACCTCTCTAAACGCTGAACGCAAATACTGTTTGGGTTTAAAGTCATCGTATAACCCTGACTCCCCCACAACACAACACAAGATATACTTTCGAAGATTTCTCTCCCGACATCATTAGACAAACGAACACGCCGAGAGAAATATAACTTGAGCTATGTATCTTGTGCTGTGCTGTGCTGTGCTGTGCTGTGCTGTGATAACGAAGCAACAACTAAACGTGTTGTGTGTGTGTGTACCTGCACCGCGCTGCATACAAGCGCCGACCTCGCCGACCTCGCCGACCTCTCCTGAACTTGGCTGACAACTTAATTAGCCTGATGCAACGTTCTCTACATGGACGTTCTGACCAGTGCCAGAAGCAGACGCTGTTACGGTGGGTGCGTGAGGGTTGGCTCTCGCACAGCCAGGTCACAGAGTGAACCTTACCGATGTAATGTTTGTACCAGCTTCTAGATGAAGAATAGTTTGCATTGGTACGATTTCAGCAATTAATTGGTAACGGGACCTGGACTGGTCGAAACAATGATAGGTTGAAAGGCTTGGTTATGTGGTGTTGCAAAAGGAATGACTTACACCGGAAGAAAGACTTGGGGAAACATTTGGAGACGATTGAAAAGGTCTAGGGAAGTGGAATATATAACAAAGTAATGAGAACGGAAGAGGAAAGATCATCTGGAAGGTAGAAAAGTAGAAGGGAGTAAAACTTCCGGTGTGTCCATCAAATAGACGATGAAGTAATCGTCGCCTCGTATCAGGAAATTGTGGAGATGGCGACGTGTAGATGGAAGGAGCACCAGGCAAACACCCACGGGTGAGAGGAACCGAATACAATATGTGTGGGGAATGAGGAATGTGGAATGGGAGCGGTGGGCAGTGAGCGGTGAGCGGTGAGCGGTGGGCGGTGAGCGGTGAGCGGTGAGCGGTGGGCGGTGAGCGGTGAGCGGTGAGCGGTTGGCGCCGCGCGCGCGCACACGCAAACACACAAATTCGTGTGAAAGCTTTTAAATCGTTTCCGCGTTAGCACTTGCCTTGCTTAAGTAAGGGATTAAAGTTAATGCTTCCGGCGGCGGCGGCGGCGGCGCAGTGACGTAAGTGAGCTGGTGGCCGCGCCGGGAACATCCGCCGGGCCACCGCGCGGGCTGTGCTGGAACCGTTCCACGCCGGCGGAAAACCAATTATGTGTTAAAGTGGCGCGGCTCGGCGCGGCGCTGGGTGTTCCAATATCGCATCCCTTTAATTATCATAAACTGCGGGGTGTGCGCGGGCTGAGGGCGGGCGGGGGTCGGGTACGCGCCGCGCAGTCGCCCGTAACAAGCCTATCAGTTCTCAGGTCTATTAACAAGACCATGATATGAAGCGACGACCCTCGCGGACCCTCGGCGGCTAATCTGCTCGCCCTCCACCCTCCCCGAGCGGAGGCTTAAGGCGTGCGGGGCGCGATGCGCTGTGTGCGGGTGGGTGTGGGGGTGCGGGTGGGGGTGGGGGTGGGTGTGGATGGTTCCGCACAAAGCGCCGCGCAGTGTGAATGGCGCGAGGTGCTGAGGGTTTTTATAATTTGCAAATTGCTTCTTTGTAAAGGTGTCGCTAAACTCAGTAGTTTTTAATTTATAATCTGCTTCCCGCCCTGCGGGGGTGATCCGCATGTGGCACTGCCCCGGCCCCTTGCCCCGCACCACAGCGACGGGCTTCCCAATGAGCCGTACCACCGGCCCCGCGCACCCGCAGCCGCGCCGCTGACCGCAGCTCACGCATTCATTGGTGCGTCTGCGCAGCATCAGCGAGCTCAATAACAAATTACATAATACCATTTGAACAGTTTTATTATATTTCAACGTGACTCCCGGCTGCGCGAGGCGGCTCCCACGCGTGGGACATATGCGGAGATAAAATCCAAAGTTTTTATTAAAAAGAAAATCAACCAGTACCCGCCCCCGCCCCCGCCCCCAACCCCGGCGCTACCCGCCCCGCCCCCGCACACTCGCAACCTCAATATTTGTAGTTTTCCTTAAAACTCTCCAAATACTTAACAAAGATTTGCTCAAATCAAACTCTTGGCACTGTATTCGGGCCCGCGCGCCCCCGAGCGCCGCCACTCGCCCCCGCGCGCCCCCGCTGTGCACACAGTGCTCGCGGCCAAGATAATTGCTACCAGCTCACCGATGTTTGCGGGATCGCGACGACGTGATTTACACTCGTTAAGCGCGACGCCCCCGGGACTCGAACCCGTCACCAATTAATTACACCGCGCAAACACGCCGCGGCGGGCGGCGGGCGGCGGGCGGCGGGCGGCGGGCGGCGGGCGGCGGCTCTTTACATTCAGTGCGGCCGCGTTAGACAAGCGTGCGGCGTGATGCTGCTCGCCGCCGGGCCGCAGCCGAACTGAGCAGTGGAGGCCTCGCCGGAACACCGTCTGCGAAAGGAACTGCGAGCAGAGGAATGCGCCGCCACTCAGCCACAGCCGGGAGCAGCCGCGGCTGGGTCGACTCGTTGAGCACCAGTTAGACGCGGAGACACACCACCAGAAACTGTGTGATATAGCCAGAGGGATAATCTCATAAAGCTTTCGAAGTCTTAAAAAAACAACATTTTATTTTATCACCATCCTTTGCCGTCGTGCCACGCACTTCCGGTCGCTGCGAGCTCCTCACTCAGTCTATTTTTTTCATAATCGCAATGAAACGTCATCATCGATTCGCGATCAATCCCTCACCTGTAAGCACTCGTAGATCCTAACCCTTGAACGATTCCGTAACAATAACCCCCAACCCCGCGCCGCCCCCGCGCCGGAAGTGCGCCCCGTTAACTTTGTCATATCGCGTAATATGCAATAATATCTTTATTAAAGTTTACCCAGACGCGCGATGCACTTTAACAAGACCTCGTGTCTCCTCGCGGTGGAGGATCAGCTCGCGGCTCCACGGATATAATCTCATTGGTATTTATAAGAACCTTCATTAGGACCAATAGTTAACTTTTGACCAGTCAACGCTTCTGTACAACTTCATGTTATGTTAAGTGACGCTGGAGCAGACACTAAATGATCCGCCTGCCTGCTCCTGTTCCTGTTCCTGTTCCTGGACCTGCGCCTGTGCTCCGACCCTCGCACAGTTACGGCGACGGATAAACAGTCTAAGGGTTACCTTTCTGGTCTGCTATTTTGTTACCGTCACAAATGTTCATCACTCATTATAACTCCCTGGTCACGGGGGTGGGGGAGCAGTCGGAGTGAAATTACAAAGTGCACTTATATAACAATTAGATCAGTCGTGACACCAGCACCAACGGCTCCGTTTGCGCTGGTCGCCCTGTCGCCGCGTGGACAGGTCGCGTTTGACGTAATCGGAACACCTTGCACCGTGCAGCTGATTGTTCTATCGAAATGACAATTTCTTTATTCGCCGAGGAGACGAGCCACCGAGCTGTTCACCTGATGGTTAGCGCTACTAAATGCTGGTTAGTATGTTTTACACTGCGCCAGGTTGCGCCCGTCGCTTAGGCACATAATACGCCAAGTTTCGTTACCCCAGTAATTACTCTAGCTAAAGCGCCTTTCAAACCGGAACACAGTAATGTTTGCACAGTGCTGTCAGCCGGTTGCAATAGGCGCTGCGCTGGTACCTGTCTAAACGGTTTCCGCCAATGGATACTTATCAGCTGTTTACTTAACGCACGCGACATCAACGGTATAAGGATGCAACAACTAAGCAGTGCAGTATTCAGGTGGCTTGCCTGAGCCGGCTCTGACAGCACTGTGCAAACATTTCTGTGATCCGGTTTGACGGGCGCGTAGCTAGTGTAACTACTGGGGTAACGAGACCTGACTTCTCATGTCTCGAAGCGACGTCTACACCACCCTGAGCAGCGTCACGTCGTTACGGGCGGGCGTATCACTTAGCATCAGGTGAACGTGCCGCTCGTCCCGTGCTCTCGTTCAATAATAAAATATTAAAATTCAGTTGTTCAGGTGTTAAAGTATGAATAGTCCTCATTAAGTGTGTTCCGTGTCCGCTGCACATCCAGCGCTGCAACGTGGCCGCACCGCGCGGGGGCGCGCTGCTCCGCGCATCCTCAACAAGTAGTTTTACTCTGTACAGGACGTCGTGTGAAGTATATGCGGCAGACCTGCCACGTTGTGTGCTGTATCAGTTCTCTTCGCGCCTGGCGTCAGGCGTCAGGCGTCAGGCCTCAGGCGTCGCGGCAATCATTTATGCTAATCGTATGTAAAAACGTTTGAGAGGAAATTAAACAGATTTGAATTCTGCGACGCCCCGCTACGCCACCACCACTCCACCCCCCGGATACGTTCGGTTTTTTGGCGGCACTTGATGTCATCGTCCGCTTCCGCCGCGGCCTCGAGCGTGTGCCCCACCACCAGCGACCCCCATACGCACACCCACCACGTATTGTTGTTCAGTAGATCGTGCTAATTCGATTTGGAAGGTCGCGCGCCGCACGGCCGCCCTTGTCACGCAGTTTCGCGTGAGATTGGAGTGCGCTGTGTGTTCTGATCTAAAGGCGAATAATTATGATGACACCGCTGTGCTGCTGCACCGGCGACGTCGCATCGATACAAATACACCGAAATCGGTTTCGTCAACGTCACGACACCCCTTCTGGTGTCGAGGGTTGAAACAGAGTGTTCAGAGTGACCCCCGCAACGCTGCATCGAGACTACTTTATTAGAATATACACAGTATATGTACAAGTGACAGCCAATACACAACACATTACTCTCTCATTACTTTTTCATTAGCAGCCATGGAAGTGATGGAAGCCAATCACGTCTAAGTAATGGAACCCTGGCCTCCGCGCGACAAGTCCAAATGTAATGCGAACGCGTCCGCCGAGCCACTTAGCGCTCGCAACAAACAATCGACAGCGGCCAGCGCGCGTTGAGCCCCAGGCCCGTGCGCGCCCCTCGCGCGCACGGTCCTACTGGAGCTGGACGCCGGCGCCCTATTTGCTGTAATCTCCCCAGAACGTTATGACCTTTAATTTCCGATAAATAATAGCAAATAGCAGATCAAAATATAATTGCAGTCGGCGAAAGCTCCACTTATAGAATTGCAAGAGGGACGGGTAGAGGGTTGCGGGCGCGCGCCGGAGCGGGACGGGAGTTGGCTGCTGGCTGCTGGTTGCTCTCTGCTGGCGGCTGGCGGCTGGCGGCTGGCGGGTGGCGGGTGGCGGCGGGCGGTTACCGCTTAGGGGATTACGTTTGTCGCTAACGACGTCTTGTGCCGACAGATGTCAGGTCGACGTGGGATTAGAGGCGCGGGGCGGCGGGACGGCGGGGCGGCGCCGCCCCGTGCGCCGAGAGGTTATCAAAAGATCCTTATAATGTTTTACTTCCATAATTGAGCAAGGGCAATGGGACTGCGGAAGTGGAGGAAACGTCACCACCATTTCTTCACGTTCTTGAATTGTGTTGTAATTCTCTGCGGAGAGTTATTTAGACATTGCAAAAGGGGCTGTGGGTTTAATTTTACTTTATCGGAAACGTAATTGTGCTGACGTCTGCGGCGAGGGTAGGGGAGGTTGTTGTCGTTGTTTAAGTAAATTCATGTAAATAGGTCGATGAAGGTGTATGTAGGTTACACGGGGAGCCTGGCCTGGAGCTCCACGTAATACGACAAGTTTAATGTTGGATCTAGGAAAATTTATTTTGCCTCGATGTATCCAAAAGTACCGGCCGGATGCGGTGTACGGGGGGACAACGGCCGCACCCCCGCGCCCGCCCCGCGCGCACCGCCGCACCCCGCGCGCAGCAGCACCTCGTCTCGGTGAAGGTCGCAGCAAATGAGAAAATGTATCGTTTGTTATAACGGGACAAACATAATATCTGTTATTACCGTTACTGTTACGCAATAATAACAGCTACCAAAATCTGTTATTAAATAACAAGTTATTGTTTTACAATTTCTTTTTTTAGAGTTATAATACTAGGTGCATCTCATTTTAACAACAGTATATACAATGGGTGTGAGCGAGATAGATTAATCAATCAAATAACAGATAACGCGATCTAAGTAAGAATTCGCTTTTCAAAGCGGATTCCTTGTTACGAAACGACTCACTATAAATTTAGGTTTATTTCAAATAAACACTAGGTGTGTCTCGTTTTAGCTTGTGATCATGTTATACAAAAGACAGAGACAGGAATAGTTGTTTTATTGTTTATTGGGTGTTCTGTTATTTGAAGGTACGTTACTGTTGGCGACCGGATGTTACCGAGTGCTGATGTTGATCGCTGATAGTGATTGAATAACTTGAGTGTGGTGAATTATAAATGATATTTATTAATAGATATAACGACATCGCAAGAACAACTGTTAGCTTCGAATACTTGTGACTTATATATGCTATGGTATATACGCCTCACTGCTAGTGAGAATGTGATGCGTGGAGGCTGGGGCAGGGGGCTGGGGGCAAGGATCGAGGGGCGGGGGGCTGTACCGCGCGCGCTGGTACGGCGACTCGCGCAAGTGATGGAGTGTGTCTAATCAGCGATAGAGAGGTAGCGATTAGATGGGATGCCGCGCTGATAAGCAGCGGAGGCTGCGCGGCCGGGCCACTCCAGTGCTATTACGTTATTGAAGCAGATCCGCGATAACGGCGGCGGGGTAGTGCGAGGGTAGTGCCGGGGTGGCGCGGGGGTGGGCTATCTGATGCGCTCCAGCATTCACGGCGCTCTCGCGAGATCAATCTTTGATTTAATGGAAATGATGATCAAGCGGGTCGGTGATTAAAGTACTTGGACGTGTCGATGCTGAGTTTGAATTATTATTTAGGCTTTGTTATGCGACTAAGCTAGAAATCTGATGCGCCAGCCGCGAACAATGGGCCCCACGGAACGTTAAGTGCCCAGACCTTAACTGACACGGGTCCCGCCGGTGCGCAGGCGGCTCCTCTCTAACCACACAACTTGCGATATCCTAATGCTTTCGGCAAGCGATGCTCCCCTCCGCGACAGCACCACACCGCACCATGGCGAGGAGCGGTCCCGGCGTGTAACTATTAATGTAAACGGTTACAGTATACAGTTCGAGTTGACTTGCGTGTCCGTGCTGAACTCCGTGGACGAGGTCATCACAGCTGCAGCGCAGCAACGAGCACTCGCGCTAAGCGTTCCAACAATCGGCTGCGGGTCGGCTGCGGGTCGGGTGCGGGTAGGGTGCGGGGCGGGTGCGGGGCGCCGGTTGTACGGCATGCAATGCTGTGCATTGTGCGGGTCCCAACAATGGTATTGTTGTGCCAACACCGCGCGTCGAGGCGCGGGCAGCTGGCCGCGGCCGCCGCAGCGCTGGCGGGCTGCCCTTGTTTCACCGGCGGCGGGGAGTTGAGGGTTCAAGTGCTCGAAATAACAAACCTCGCAGAGAGGGAGACGCGTACCACAGGTTCGCTGCGCAGCCTGAGGCCAACGAGCTTAATCCTTCGCTTGTTAGGTACCTGGTATACAGCGGAAGAAATGGTTTCACGACATGAAGGGGTGAGCTCAAATACCATCAGTTACAAAGAATACCTAAAGACCGAATTAGTTTTCCCAATTTCATCGCCAAACTTCAGTTCCCGAAACCTCATGATGATATACATAAACATTGTAACTATCCTCCAATGGGATTCTCCTAACAGGGTGTGTCCACTACGTACTGACACCAGCACATGGTGCAGTGCGCTTCGTGTGGAAACGATCAGTTCCGTATGCACTCCGTTGCGGGGTACCGTTCGTTGTCTACCATCCCCTGTATTGCAGTAGTAAATTCTAACTGATCAACACCCGTCTGCTGCACGGGCTGCAGTGCGGAATGCAGTCGCCTCGCAGATCGCACAGTGTCAGGAAAATGACAACTTGTTTAGTAAATGTATAAAATGTAAATACTAGAAATACTAAGAGAAAGTACAAAAAGTTTTTAGCACTGGATGGTCACCTGGTGTGGAGTGACTGTCACACTGCCACCCGGATCAATGAAGCGGCGGTTGAGATATTTACACTGCACCATTTAAAGATCATAATAGAATGACATAACTACGTCTTTTATTCACTTCCTGCCGTCCTGCGGAAATACCCACGCGGACGCTCTGCACCAACGGAAGCCTTACACCAAATCAGCGACCTGAAAATATTTCATATTAATTACTGATAATTGGGGTAACGTTATTCGCACGATATAGAGCATACGCTCAGCGCGACGCAGTGGCTCGTGCAAGTCGCCGGGTGCGGGGTTGCAACCCCCGCCCCACGGCCGCCGCCGCGACAATGCGCAGAAACAATACCCGCCGCGAGACCAATTACCCGGCGGCCGCGCTAGCATATTTCCAGGGTTCAAACCCTTCCGCCACATTGTTCCCTAAGAGCCCCTTCACCAGCCCCTGCCCTGTAAATTGTTTTGAGTTTTGAACAGAAAAAAATAATAAAGTAGTACCGCTTGATCCAATCTTGAGATCAAAGTGTAATAGAAGCTGATTCATAACCAAAGAGGGAAAACATTCGGCGAGGAGTATTGTTCAGGAGTGCACTGGTGCGCCCGGGGACTGCGTCACGTTGCAGCGGGAGGCGACTAGCACCCAGCACCGTGGTAGTCCAGGCGGCGCTGGGTGAGCATCCCTACCAGGGCGTCAGCTGCAAACCTCCGAGACCGC
Source organism: Ornithoptera priamus (assembly GCA_029034505.1). Lineage (NCBI taxonomy): Eukaryota > Metazoa > Arthropoda > Insecta > Lepidoptera > Papilionidae > Ornithoptera > Ornithoptera priamus. Next base: position 197,240 of record JARDWD010000500.1, on the reverse strand, counting down.
ACTTCCGTGCCTGTCAAACACGCAACTGATGCACCTAACCGAGTGAGGATGCTGCCTCTTCTTACCGCCTGGTCGCGCAGTGCTCAGTATTCTGGCGGCGAGGCTGCGCGGGGGTGTGCGGAATTGCGCGGGGTTGCGTGGGGCTCATCGCTTAAACCGTTTGCATGATTTCCAACAGTTCCCCCCGGGCCCCCGCGGCGCATTGTCTGCGCGCCGCAAAGAAACCTCAACAATCGACACCGCTATCAATAGTCGGGGAACGATCTGCGCTCCCTCAGCCCGAGCACTGCACACACCGCCCACGCCCACGCCCACGCCCACGCCCTCGCCCGCGCTCTAATTACTAACGCGCGCACATTCAGCCCCCGCACTCACGTCGCGACAATTCATCAAAAGTAATTCGAATGCCGAATGTTTGCAAACGATTTCTCCACAAAGCGTCCCCGGGGGAGGGCGTCCCCGCCGGCGGCAGCAGCCGCACCCGCCCCAGCCAGCGCCCCCGCTGTCGCCCCCGCCGGGGCCCCCACCGGCACGATTTGCTTTACACTCGCGTCCAGCACGCGCACAGTTCTAGCTACGCACTAACACAACTCCCTGCCCACAGGTGACATGCAGCCATTCCAGTGCACCGCCCGGGCGGAGGGCCCACGCGAGTCCTCCCCCGAGCGTGCCCGGTCCCCGGACACTCCGGCGCCGGTCCTCAACTTCTCCATTGCGCGATTAATGGAACCGGACAGAAAGCGGTCCGTCTCGCCGGAACTCCCGCCGGCGCCGAACTTCCTCTCGTACGGCGCCCAGCTCCTGGACTCGGCGTTCAAGCAGTACATACCCGCGGCGAGGAGACAGCTCGTTTCCCATTATCCCCTGTTGTATTACGGGCCGGACCTGGTGTCGCTGACGTATGCCCATCAGCTACAGCTGCCTCGGCCACCGCAGGCGCAGTCGCCCGCGCAGCGCCCGCCCAGCCCGCGGGCCCCCGCCGCGGAGCATGCAGTCTCTTCCACCACAGGGCCCGCGACTTCCCCCGCCAAGAACAAGAGCTTCGCATGTGGCGACTGCGGCAAGGTGTTTAACGCCCACTACAACCTGACCCGGCACATGCCGGTGCACACTGGCGCCCGCCCGTTCGTCTGCAAAATTTGCGGGAAGGGTTTCCGGCAGGCGTCGACCCTGTGCCGCCACAAGATAATCCACACCTCAGAGAAGCCGCACAAGTGCCTGACCTGCGGCAAGGCCTTCAATCGCTCCTCTACGCTAAACACGCACGCACGCATACACGCCGGCTACAAGCCCTTCGTCTGCGAATTCTGCGGCAAGGGCTTCCACCAGAAAGGCAACTACAAGAATCACAGGCTGACGCACAGCGGGGAGAAGGCCTACAAGTGCAACATTTGCAACAAGGCATTCCATCAGATATACAACTTGACGTTCCACATGCACACGCACAATGAGAGGAAGCCGTTCACTTGCAGCATATGCGCCAAAGGTTTCTGCAGGAACTTCGACCTCAAGAAGCACACGCGGAAGTTGCACCTGGGCGCCGGGAGCTCCAACAACGACTCGTCTCTAGACACGCAGGACGAGTCGACGCAGGAGGCGCCCCCCGGCCCCGCAGAGGAGGCCAGCCGCGCGGCCGCGTTTAGGCCCTTTCTGGGCGCCGCGTACCCCAGGATCCTGGACCCGGCGCGGATGTCCGCCCCCAGCGCCTTCTTTTCCAAGCTGTTGTGACCGGCCGCTGGATACTTTACCGGCTTCGGTGAAACCAACGAGTGAATTGAAAGAGGATTTGACGTATATAGAGAAATATATATGCTCGCAACGAGCACAAGGCGTTATTACTTCTAGAAGATAGTAGCCGGCGGCCTGGGCCCAGCTCGCTCCTGGTGCAGGTCCGTGTCCGGGCCGCGCCCCGGGGCGGGGCTGCGGCCGCGGCGCCCGTTGTAGCGAACTTCCTTCGTCGATGTAGATTTAGAGCCGGTTGGTGTCGCTGGTGCCGTGGTCCACACCGTGTGCGTGCTGCGGAGACCACGCGCTTGCAAGTGAACTCCTCTGGCACGTGCCACCACTGCGGGACACCAGCACGTCCCCGGCGGGCGGCGGACCCGATGTGGCCGCCCCCGGTACAATTGATGTTGTTTGTAAAGTAGATGGATTTGCTTCAGATTTAAATTGATCCAACGTTTTAATGATTAGTGTAAATAAACGATTAAGTTGTAAATAGTGTAGACGCGCGAGCGGCCGGACGGCCGGACAGGCGGACGGGCGGACGGACAGGCGGACAGGCGGCCGGCCGGACAGGCGGACAGGCGCGGGTACCGGGCGGCGAATGTTGCAATTGTAATGCGTTTTATTTTAATAAACTTGCAAATGTTAATATTCAGACAAATAAATGTACAAAGTATATATGTATATGTGTGTATATATTGAAATTGCATTCGAGCATGTGTGTTCTAATCCGGGATGCAGGGCCGACTCCGTGAATGAGAGATTTGTACACGTGCGTCCGTCCGTCCGTCCGTCCGTCCGTCCGTTCGCGGGGTTGCGGCGCTGCGCGAGCGCATCTCCGTATAGATATATGTATACATAGTATGTACCTGACGCAATATCGCTGTATGTGGAGATATATCATCTGAACCAACGATGTATATTTTATTTCAAACCCTCAAGCTCCACCACCGACCGCTCCGACAGTATCAAGAAGAAACATGAGCAACACGCACTACCAGTAAATTTCGCCGATTTTAAGTATCCGGTGACTTGGTCAGGGCACCACCTCGAGTTGCTTTATAGCACCCAGAGAAATTGCAAGGTTATATTGAATAGTGAATAGAACGTTCGGAAGAGTCGAACCTGGGACTTTATAGCGGTAGTAAGTGTCGGGTAGCGGTGCAGACGTTGTTACTGTACACCTAAAGGCTAAAAGAAACGGCCGGCTCGAGCCCGCGCCGGCGCACTGGCTCGCAGCTGCGCAGTGTTCCGTCGGCGGTGCCTCCTGCCGGCGTGAGACCAAAGTTTGTTGAGAAATAAAATATAACGGTTTCGGAACTCGTGTGCGCTGCTGCTGGGGCTGCGCCGGGGCCGCCTGGGCCGCGCGCCGCGCGCCGCGAGGGGTGCGCAGGCTCTCCGCTAAATTACTACCCGCAGCAGATCCGCCAGTGGCGCTTAAACTTTGTATCGTTAAAAATAACCATTGCTTTAAATTATTTTGTAGGGCGTTTTCTGTGATCATCACCATCATCAGCCGATAGATGTTCACTGCTGGATATAGGCCTCCCCTAAAGATATCCACGCTTGTAAACGTTCATATGGGGGGATTCGTGACATTTCCCACACCGGTCCAATGCGAGTTAGTAGGATCGTCTGTGATTAGAATTTGGATGGGTGACCGCTGATTGCAGCGACTTCAAAAATCGATGAGGTAGTTGTATTTGCAGGTGTTTTGTAACGTGCACAGTTCGCGACATGCGGGTATAACGAAGGAATCTTTTGCTTTATCTGTCAGCTAATAGCCTGCGTTCCCAACGGTGGGCCATTCTAAAGTCTAAAAAGGTGCAGATTAAAAAATAGCTCGCGACTTCTCGGTGCTAACTTTGAGCTGCGCCCGGCGCTGTGCCCGGTGTCCTGGGCCGGTAGCATGCGCCGGCGCAACTCACAATTACTCGCGCTGCGCTGTTTAGAGCCAAACAATACGGAGGCGTATCGCACTGCGCTTTTGTGCCCGTGCGCATTGTGCCCGACGGGGAGACCACGCCGGCGCCCGGGGACCGGACGGAAGCCGCCGCACAGACCCTCCGCGTTAAATACTAAATCTGTTCCCTAATTCCTGTACTGGATGTTGTTGAATTTTAACCAAAGTTAAGAAATCGTTTGAAAAACAATCTAAGCGTACATTTATTGTAGACACGTTTAATACTGCAAATGTTTGACAGGAGTGAGCCCGTGCAGCCGCGCGGCGCCGCCTGCGCACCGCGACCACCCGACCACCCGACCACCCGACCACGCGGCCACGCGACCACGCGACCACGCAACACGATCATTCGCAGCTAGCGATTAGCTCTGCGGCTTGATCGTATTATATTTATTGTTTATCAAAGAAACAACAACATAAAATGTACCCTGTCCCGTCGAACGGTGCCGGGGGGTGACTCGAGCGGAAGTGCGCAGGCGGGTGCGCGCGCGCAACGGCCGCGCGTCAAGTGACGCCATATTGTTTCCAGCACAATGGCCGCAGCGCGCTTTCCCGCGCTCTAATTAAGCGGTAAGAATAAAACGCTGCGGCGACTTGTCGACTCACAAATGAACAAAACGTACATTATGTATATGCATATATACTATATACATATATGGCAATGCACCCGCCGGGACACCGCCGGGACACCGCCGGGACACCCGCCACACTAAACACGCCTGGAAGAGAATCCCGAGCTCTGAGTCTGCATATCGCACAAAATGCTCTTTTCTGGAGTATAAAAATGGATCGTGTCTCCGCAGCCTCCCCCCGCAGCAGCATACCGCAGGACATGGTATTGGTGAAATAACTAAATGGAACGGCCCTGGCATTTTCCACATCAGCCAGTTGTTTGATTTTAATTAAGTAAGCAGCTCGCTGCAGGGGCTGCTGGGTCGCCATCCGAACAGCTGTTAACATTGCCGGGATGAGACTCAATTTATCTTAAGGTGGTGAAAGATTTATCGTGTCCCGGCGACGAGCTGAGCTGGTTTTGTTTTTTAATTGACAATGGACTTGATATCAGTTCTACGCGGTGCGAAGTGATGAGCCACATATGGTGAAATGTGCTCGTCCAGTGTTACAGCAGCTATCATCAACGCATTGTGAGGGTGGCAGCTCGCACGGCGGGGTTGACACCCCCTAACAACCAAACAACATATAGCGTAGGATACAAACCAAGAACCTCTGTGTTACTTTGGTGCAATTTTGTATGAACATCTCTATACTATACTGCTACAGCTGGGCGTATCACTCACCATCAAGTGCTGCCCCATTCGCACCTATCCGGTATCGGCTCGTTGCTCGGGCGCAAGGACTCCCGCAGGACATTGGTCGTAAATAAACATACGCACTCCTGTAAACAACAAACACTGGACACTGCATCACGCAGATAAAGTTTTAGAGTTAAATTATAGTGTTCAGGCGCCATTCGTGATTAATATATTTGTTACATGTGGGGTGAGGGGTGGGTGGCCGGAAATGGGGTAACGAAATCAAATAAAATAACCGAAACCTGCTCCCCAGTGCTGTACCAGACTAATCGCCGCGAGAGCAGCGCAATATTATATTATTATTGCCGGCGGGTCCCTGCTGCCGGAGACCGTCTTGGTGGGTACCACCGCAGCTCCTGTTGCGGCCGACGGACAGTACTGTGCGGACATTACCGTATTCAGGTTTGAAGGCTGTAGCTAGTATAATCACTGGGGTAACAAGACGTAACTTTTTATAACTCAAGAGACGAGTGCAATATTATGATGAACACTACGTCGTTATGTGCAGGCGTATAGTGATACGCCAGGGACATTCACCTGACGGTACACTTACCGTCAGGTGAATGTCCCTCTTGTATAGTCACCTGGGCTTTTTGCTGATGACGTCGGGTCACCAACATGTAGATTGTGCAGTTAAGTTCTTGTAAATAAATCGCGAGTGTCAAACAGTAGCCATGTATTTCGTAAAATTGACTGTACAATAGTAAAAGTATTAAACATGATCAGTTACAGTTACCTCTGCTGTCGCAGGAACATAAGTGAAGAGATCTGTCTGTACTTTTGTACTTAACTGATTATCTGTCAGCGCCGCACTCGCACTCGCTCTCGGCGCGCTCTCGTTTCCTGCAACGCGTTGCATATACAACACTCGCGTAAACAAATCAATAAGTCGGCATTTGTTGCAAACGCAAGCGACTGATGCGGTGGTGGCTCAGCCTCCGAGTGGCAGGCGAGAGGACGGGGCGGATTAACAGAGGACGTCGGTCCAGCGCGGCGTCGCGACGGTGCGACTGTGGTGATGTGGTGATGGATACACGCCACAGTCACTTATTTGCATTTAAAAAATATGTATACCACACCCTTAACACCCCTGCACCCCCAATACTGAAAGGATTTCATGACGCAAAAAACAAAACACTTAAACTTACACAAACACCACTTTTGTTTGGTTCCTTCTTCCTGCTCCAATCATACAAACTAAATATCTATCAAACAAATAAAAGTAAGATAATGCATTATCTTAAAAAAAATAACAAATCTATTGACACTAATTATAATAATATAAATAAAAATTAACATCCACCCCCCGAATCGAGAAAAGGAACGATTTCGTACTATTTCCCAAAAAACGGAAATAAGCAAAAACCAAAATCATCTGGATACGCTGATGAAATCAAATTTAAGTTTTTTTCGTATCAAAACACAATAAAAAATTTATTAAAAGTATAATTATGACTTTTTTATTTTTCATCAAAATATAGCAGGTGTCATAACTAAAGCAGAGGAACTCATCTTGCTCTATTCCCTGAATCTTGTGCCAGTATCACATGAGATCGTAAAACGGATGTCCGGCGTGTTGCGTCTCTCGCAGAGTGTCGTTAAAAAGGTAACGGAGTCCTTTTTAAAAGTTCCAATGTATGAAACCGCTGCATGGCCCTCTACCCGTAGCAACTTCGGAGGAGGGGGCGCGAGCGTCCCACTTAAGTAGTTAAGGAGGACATTGCATCCAAACCTGTAACTTTTATTGAAAATATTGCAGGACAGTTCTCGTTTGAATGCTGTGCACTTGGCTTAACCTGTCGACAATTATGGCCTCATGCCGCACGTCAACACTCCAGCACGACTTTCCTCTTGCGTAGATGTGATAGTGATATCCCATCAGATAATGGGATAGTTTACAGTTTGGGTCTTTCCGGTCACGAGACGGCCCAAACATTGACGGTTACAGTACGGACAGTGAACGAGCCTCCAGCTCCTGCTGCGGGTGTGAACGTGAACCTGAACCTGAACGTGAGCGTGACCACGGTAACGGTGATGTCGAACAGTTTCAGTAAATGATGCTTTTATATCATTTTATAATACACTCTGTTCTATGAGCTATGTTTTCCGGTGATATAGGTAAAATGAGGCAATAAACAGAAAAGTGTACTCAAGTAAGGTACAAGCAAAGTACAATTACTTGAGTACACAAAAATTATAAAGAAAGAAACAAAACAAAGCATCATATGTACAGAAAAATACAGAAAAAATGTTATAAATACACACACACGCACACACACACACACACACACACACACACACACACACATAACTAATTAATTAAATAAAGTACACTGACCGGCACAATAACCAATGTAAAGCTAAGTGGAACTTGATAACCGACGCAACCAAACAGGTTGCCAACTGTACACATATAGAGGAGACTAAATACAACAACCCAACATACACAGATCCAACCCCCCCAATCCCCCCACGACTCGATCTCAGAGGCGTTCAATAATTATTTTATTAATTTAACTAACTTTAATGTAAACTCTGTCACTAGTAATAACAGTAATGAGAGTAATGAGAGTAATCGCAAACTAATCTTTAACTACAACACGATTACCTTGAAGTCTACCTGTGCTGATGAAATTTTGAAAATATTTAACTAATTAAATGATGATGCATCTTGTGCGGGATGCGATCAAATGAGAGCAGATATTTTGGAAAACAATGCCAGCTTGATTACGGGAACATATCGTTTGGAGAAGATTACACCTTTGTTAAAAACCGGGTGAGCCCAATGGTATGAATAACTAACTGCAGACTCGTTGCACTGGTACTGGTACCAGTTACTGCTAAACTGATAGAGGAGTGCCTAGTGCTGGGTTATTTCTAGACATCACTAAAGCACTTCATTTCGTGTGACGTAACACTATCGCTAACACTTTCTAAATATGGAATAAGAGGAAAAGCATACGATGTGCCTTAATAGCAATGTACAGAGGTTGAAATGGTGATAGATGGTGTGAAGATAAAAGGAAGGTCGAATTATAGAGTCAACTCTCGTGGTGTCCCTCCAGGGAGTACATGGGGACCGCTTTTATCCGTTATTTACATAAACGATCTGCCGCAGCTCCTTCCTCATCACTGTTCACTACACGCTGATGATACAACTGTTAAGATCAAATGACAAAACAAAACAGCATGTGAAGCTGAGATACAACTCATCGTTGCATCCAATCATGGAGTGGCTGCAGCACAGCGACCCTCAAATAAATCTAAACAAAACTAAGTTCATTCAGTTGAATAGTTGTAAATGTGGAGTTAATAACTGGAAAGGCTGAAGAAGTGCCGAGCGCAAGGTTTCTAGGCATTGCTTGAGATCAACATCGCAACCGGAAGGCACACGCAGACATGTTGTGTGCTAGGTTAGACAAGTACGTGTGCGTGCTGGGGCGGCTCCGGCTGACTGTGGCGCAGGAAGCGGCGCTGGGCGCGTACCCTGGACACGTGTCCGCGGTACTTTCGTATGATGTGGTTAAGAAATATCCTTCATATTTCCACTTATATAGAGAGAGAAGAACAAAGCCATCTCGGTGCCCAAACAGACCCCCGTGCCCGACGTGTCCCCTAGCCACGTCCAGCCCCGACGCGACACCGCGCCAACTGACAACATCGCCCATCTATACATTTAAAACTACCCCCTAACAAACTGGCTTCTAAATAAAACGTCCTATGCGGTAGATGATGCTCTAAATGATGCTCATTATTGATAATTGCTTAATATTTATTATATATTATTACTCTGTCGAGTTCAGTAATGTGCAAACTTAGTGTACATGAACACGTGCACGCTGTGCACTAAGTGCACAGTGCAATGTGCGCTCCCTGCGCTGCTAGAGCCCTCTGTATTTTGTGAACACATTTTCGCAAATAAACTTATTTGATTTGATTATTCCATCATTTAGCAAAATGTTCGACTGTAATGGACGACACACTTTCCCAAACAACGTCGCTTCCGGTTTCATGCAAATTACTCAACCCTCGCCCCGCCCGCTACACTTCAAACTAATGTCGCCCGCCCCAGCTTGTATCCTAACACTTGAAGATCACAAGCACACACATATATTGCAAAGTACTTCGTAAGAGAGTGAGAACTCTACTTCGTATCGTCTGCCGTGACGTCGGCTGGCTGAGCTCCAGCGCCGCAGCAGAGCTGGTGCCGGCGGACAGCGTTGCCTGGCCGCGGCTACCTCCTTCACACATTGTTACCCCACAAGTAGAGGTCTGCTATACCTTGAAGGTTTCGAGTGCGCCGGAAGCCGCGTTACTTCGCGCAACGAATTGTATGATTATAGTGTTTATTATAAAATAAATGGGGGCTGATGAAGGTTGTGGTTGGAGTTGGGGTTGTGGCGGTGTAGAGGTGCACGGCCGAGGACCTTACAAAGTTAGAGCGTAAACGGCTGTTCGCGGTTCCAGTACTTCCTGTCTGCGCATAAAACACTTTGGTGCACTGCCTGGTCCCCACCGGCAGGCTAGCGCCAGGACATGCTTGCCTATACTTCATAATCTACATCAATAAAATTCATAAATAAAAAAAAGGATGAGCCCTTGCCCTCTCCCTCTCCCTCCCGAACGGAACAGGCTTCACTCGTACTTCAAAAAGCCAATTCCGTCGTAGCGAGCGGCCGGTCCGCGCGGCGCGGCGGCCTGACGACGTGACAGCCTGACACCAGGCGAGCCGACGTGACAGCTAATCACGTGGAGTGGCGGCCGGGGTGCCGAGGCTGTCGGGGGCGCTGGGGGCGCCGCGGGGCCCAATTTGCGTCTCGCTCGGCGCCTCCGTTCGACTGCTTTGTGATATTGAGGCACTCGACTTATCACCTCATCGCCTCATCGCCTCGTCGTCTCACCGCCACTCAGCAGCTCGAGTGCGTCTCCGTAGCCGCCAGACACACACCTCACCACCTTCCCAACGGCGCGGCGCGGCGCGGTGCAGTGCGGTGCGGTGTTGATACGTAAATCAGAAATCCACGGCGGTCGGTGGTGAGGTCGGTGTTAAGGTCGGTGGTGAGGTTGGTTGTGAAGTCGGTGCTGAGGTCGGTAGTGAGGTCGGTGGTCAGGTCGGTGGTCAGGTCGGTGGCGAAGGCGGCGCTGCGTTCGTGCCCAGCCACCTAAGTAATTAACGAACGAAAATAAAATTTGGTGGTGTAAGGTTAATTGTTGCAATTTGGAGGTGTAAGGTTAATTGTTGCAATTTGGAGGGATGGTTTCGAATTATACTTTTGATGAACAAAACAAATCAATGCACAAACAGCTAACTGCATAAATAGTTTAACAAAACAAAGTGTAATGCAATCGGACGTTCAGTTTTAAGTGGCGGCAGGCGCGGGCGAGCGAGCGGGCGAGCGAGGGGTGGACGGGGTGGGTCGCGCGACGCGTCGCCGGGCATCAGTGGAGCCGGATCCTGATGCGGAGCGACGCGCCGCTCATGGGGAGCATATTGCGCGGCTTTGCGCGCGGCGGGGGGAGCGCACAATAGAACAAATCCGCGAACAGTTCCCGCGCCCGGGACGGACCAACACCAACGAGCCAGACCGGATCTTGGGTAAATAGTACAACACAGGCGAAGCCGGTCAGCAGCACTCACCAAGCGTTACCGTATTTCAGTCTGAATGAGGGTGTAGCTCATGCAGTGGCCGGGTTTTCGCGTGGCACTCATATTGTATAACATTGGTTTCAATGCAAGACGCTGCCTACTGCCGCGAGCGAGCCTCCGAGAGACAGCTCGGCGCCCCCTCACCGGCCCCCGCGCTCGCCCCCTCGCCCGCCCCTGCGCTTCGAGTGCCTGTTCACCGGAGCGGAGTTAACACAATGTTTATTGCCGGCGGGCTGCCGGCTGCTTAACTGTTTATTAGTTGTAGAAACAAGCGGGCGGGGGCGTAGCGGCGTAGGGGCGTAGGGGCGGAGGGGCGGAGGGCCATTCGCCGTGATATTAAACGTTCACACATTAATCAGTGCACAGGTTATTAGTTTGCGGGGGTGGGAGCGAGCCACCGCGGCGCGCCGGCTTCGGGTTCTATTGCCAATCAGCTCATCATCCGGTGCCAATGAGCGGCAGGCGCGCGCCGGCTGTGCGCGTGCGTGTACTGTCCTCGGCCACTGCACGCGGGCTTCTGCTCGCCTTCCTGTGTCATCGTGCACTCGGCACCGAGTGAAACGAACAGCGGCACTAGCACCAGGTCTAGCTGCTCGTCGAGCTGTGCCTTGTTCCTTGTAACATTTACAGTTCCAGTGAGTCTAAGCGACGATATGATGAGTCCATAAATATCCGAAGTTTTCATTCGCGCGGTCGTCGTGTCAGGAGTCGCTGCGGCGTAACGCGCGATGCGTTGCCCACCGCTGGGCGGCCGGTGGTCTCCTATCGGCGTGCTAACCTATTACCGATCAATTCTTAATGCTGCGGAGTAAGCATGAGGTTGCATGGGTGCGACGGGCTAAGGCTCACGTAATTTAGATTAAAAACAATGTATTTGTTCCAAAACTTGTTCTAAGCGATTATAAACGTAAAACGTACTCCACCGCGCTGGTGCTGGCTCCGCGACACACGGCGGCAGGTCCGGATGCAGCAAGGGCATACTCTTACTCACACTCCCCGCAGTGTGCAGATTAGCCCTGCTCCTCACCTTCGACGGTGCGGATAGAGCTTCGGTTCCGCACAATACAACCTCGCCGCCCTCGACCCGTCCCTGTCTCTGCCCCCTATGCCGGGGGTTGATAGTGCATTTCCCGGAATTCACATGAAAAGGACCCTCGTTGAGCGCGACGCGACTGAAACCTGGGAACACGTTACACAACGATGCGCAGTAACCTCCCCATCACACGTGAGGTGTTCACACAGTCTCGCACAGAATCGCGATCATCGCGCACAGAGGATGACAGGACGGTCTTCTTTGCACTTTCGCCGGTTGCAGCAGTTCTTACATTAATCCGAGAGTGGGATATATGTGAGCAGATGCAGTTAACATGATGCAATGCAAGTGGGTAGATGCGTGGTGCTAATGTGGCAGCACAATAAATAACTTTGTTCCCATATATTATGGGCCTCACTTATAAATTCAATACATTACAAGGGGTGATAGGTGACCAGCGAGGAGTAGGAGGTGGATACCAGTCAGTTCAAACCGTGTTTAGTCGAGTTGGTCCATGGATTAGGACGTGTTCTCAATTTATACTAGTGTGCACTGAGCCGCGCGCCCTGAGTACCCTGCGTGAACCCAGCACCCCGCGCGCCCTGACACCTCGCGCGCCGCCAGCACCACGCGTGCCCCCGGAACCTCACGATCCCCGCGCGCCTTGTGCGTCTCCCAGCACCCCGCGAGCCCCGAGCACCCCGCGCGCCCGAGCACCCCGCGCACCCTATTGTGCAAAATATGTGTTTCCCAACAAAACGGAAACAGCACAATGGAAGTAATCCATCCATCGGTCCATCAGTCCGTCTGCCCGTCCGGCCGTCAGCCCGGGGCCCGCGGCCCGACTAAGCCTATTAGCGACTGCGCCCGCACCCCCCCGCCGCCCCGTAGCAGGATGAGGTAGTGTTCCGATCGCTCGTTGCCAAACTGCTCACTGCCGAACTGGCGGTGCTCGCATCCGGATCCGTTTCCGTTCTAATTTCACCTTATCTACAAAAGATTGAGAAGATAAATAAAATACACGTTGGGACCACTGCTGGGACCTGCGGCCATCACTCGCCGGGAGAGCGAGGACATCCACTACTCCCACGCCTCGACGTGCGATGTCCTCGCGCGCCTGCCTCGGAACTCGCTTCCACATTAATCGGCTTCGGCTTCCGCTTCCACGGGAACCGAACCCGCGTCTCTTTGAAAATGATTGCAACGTCTATTATAAAACAACATCCGGTAGAATCCCCGGATGCACCCGTATGCTTACGCTGACTGGTCTACTGTACTGCGGTGTGATGCGGTGGACGGTCTCGCGCGCAGGTTGTGAGAGAGACTGCCCTGCACTGAATGATCATGTAGCTGAGGAAGCTGCGGCATACAATTGCATTAATTATGCAAAAACAATAACTTGAATCGTATCAACAGCTCCTTTGCAAGGTCTGCACTGCACCTGGCACCAGCAGGCTGCGCTCACGCGCTCCTCATACCACGTTGACCAGTAACAATGTCTTCTGCACGGCATTGGGCACTTGCAGCAAGTTGGCCGAATCATTATAACCTTCGGAAACAAGTTGTGGTGGTGTGCTGCGGTGTGCCAGGGTCCTCACTGGACACCAGTCTGCAAGCGCGCAACCACAACGAGATCACTTAGCATATTCTAATCAGGCGCGAACTTGACTGTCAGCTTACTTTGACTTACGTAATTATTTAATTTGAATGTGACATAACATGTTATTAATTGTGATTAACTGAAAAGTGTAACTTTAACAACCCCTTATGTCGGAGGGTGAGCCTCGCTTGGGGTGACTGCGCCGCAGGAGTAAGTAGGTAACTTCAATAATGTAAGGTTACCTACCATTACTTATTTAAATGCAGTTGCTCCAAACAATGTGGCCTACGATCACCCGTCTTATGTCCGGCTAGCTAGTGGCGCGCGCTGACTGGTGCAGGAAGCTGTGGCGCGCGCTGACTGGTGCAGGAAGCTGTGGCGCGCGCTGACTGGTGCAGGAAGCTGTGACGCGCACTGACTGGTGCAGGGAGCTGTGACGCGCACTGACTGGTGCAGGGAGCTGTGGCGCGCGCTGACTGGTGGAGTAAGCGGTGCCGGTGAGCTGGCCGCCCGCTGCAATATGCTATGGGCAATTTCTCCACTGCTCATGGTGTGCTGCAGCGCTGGTCGCGCTGGTCGCGCCGGGTAACAATACTCGGAAACTCCTTTGATAGTCGGAAGCACGCTCGGACGGCTTATCCCGGATTACACGCGTTATTGCGTGTCACGTCCGCGTGTGCGTGTTTGTGGGCGTGCGCACAAATCAAATCGTTAGCGGCGAGAGGTGTTAATGGGGATTAGTTAATTTTTTTCTACTCTCATGTTAAGGCCGAGATTTTCTCGCTGATGACAATTAAATTGTTGCCGATTGTGCATCCCGTCGCCCGTCGCCCGCCACCCGCCGCCCGCCGCCACCGGAACTGTGCATTGTGCAACACGCCGGCGACCCGTCCGCGCGCTCGCCTAAGTATTTCTTTATCCGCACCCATTCAATGAGCATTTCTATAGAAGCTGTGTTTGCGGCGGCGGCGGCGGCGGCGGCCGGGGCTCGCCTGCATGTCTTCAGTTTCCGGGAGCCGGGCACCGCGCGGTGAATGAGAGCTCGTTCTATTCAATTGTTATCTATTCGGTAGAGAAAAGCGTGCGGCGGTGAAGCGGCTTACCGTAACCGCGTTCTAACGCGGATGTCCCAGATTCGATTCTCAGGACCACTTCACTGCATGAACGGGTTTGGTCGATGATAGAGTTAACCGCAGGAGCTTTGCCGGGCCGGCCGGCGCTCGCGGGTGTCGTTGGTGCCGCGGGGGTGCTCCGGGAGTGCCGCGAGGGTGCCGGCCGTGGCTGCAGGAGGTGGGGGGGTGGATGCGGTGCACAAGTCGCCGCGGCATATGCGCTGCGCCGCGGGTGCGCGTGTTTGCGCACTTAATTTCAGCAAACACAGTATAATAACTGCAAATATTTGCGAGTCGCTGCGTCGTGTTTGTGCTCGGAGCGGCCCGGCCCAGCCCCGCCCCGCCCCGCCTGGTCTGCGCGGAAACTTCTCTCGCGAAGATACAAACGTCCGTCGCCACGGCAGCCCGCCGACGCAATCAGCAGGGACAGTTTACTTTGCAAGGAGCGGGGACGGCCCGCCGCCACCGTTCACTCCCTGGTGACCAGTGCGTACGCCGATGTCATCGTTACCATCATTAATGCACTTGGATATCAATTACTAAATGGGGGGTTTCGCAATTGTAGGTATCGTCGCGCATGCGCACGAGTACATTGCCGACTGAGAAATGATTGCCCTCCCCCTCCTCGTTATTGTTAGCGAAATCCTTCACTGTACATCAACCAGAGCTCAGCTTCGGGTCCGCCCAATAAAGCGATGAGTATAAATAACGGTATCGCGTAATTACACTACAAGTAATTAGTTCGGTGCGCGTGCGCGTGCGCGTGTGCCTTCTCGTGCGGCACCAATCGTACAATTCCCACAGTTAAAACAAACGCAATATCCGGTCGCCGCCCGCCGCTCGCCGCCCGCCGCTCGCCGCCCGCCGCTCGCCGCCCGCACTAACAGTTTGTGGTAACTATTAAAACTGGAAATCGTTTTACTTCACCCACTACCTGGTCAGATGGTTGGGTGCCGGTCTGCGTGGGAGGCTGCAGCCAGTGGAGTCACCATCCTGCGCGGTGCTGTGGAAATAAATGGACAAGACGGGCTGTCGACCTGCGTCCACACTTCGCCTCTAGTCTGCCCTCATCCCGTCAGCGCAGTCTCTGCGCGCCATGCGGTCACGCTAATCAGATAATCTCTTTATAACGAATCGATGCAACATAAATATGTTTGAGTGAAGCGTGCGCGTGTGTGCGTGCGTGCGCGTGTGTGCGTGCGTGTGTGTGTATCGCTGGCCGGTAACGAGCTGACCGTCCGACCAATTTGTGGATAAATCTGAAGGGTGCGCATCCTGCGCGAGCCGGGTCGCTGAGGGTCACGCGATGCGGGCGTGACAGGCCGCAGTGAAGAAATCAATCTGGCAGTAGACGCGCCGCGCAAGGACAGCAGGAGGAACCGCAACGGCGGGGGGGTCGCCCATAGTGCAACGTGACGCACGCGCCCGCGGAGCTCGGAGGATGCATCGAGTGTCCTGCGGCACTCCACGCAGGACTCTAGCTCTTGTTCACTGCTGGTAAGCAATGGAAGTACGTGACTAATTCTTAAATAAAAATGTTTATTTGTTCGTTTGCTGGAGCGGGGGGCGAGGGTGCGCGGGGCGCGAGGGCTTGGGGGCGTGGGGGCGTGGGCAGAACTTAATTGGAGGAAAGAAAGAAAAATGCTTTATTCAAATTGCTCAAGTACAAATAGGTAGCAATTTAATAACTTAAATTATGTTGAACAAAGCACACAACGAAACTTTACAACATAAGAAAACTTATAATAATAAAATAGAATTAGGCAGCAGAACAGGGGTCCAACTCAACTCCAGCATATGCTCCTGCTGTAAGCTGCAGCGGTGATTTTCAGTTATTCTCAGATGAGCGTGCAAGGGGGTGGGACATAAAAAAAACTTTAAACGCTCATATATCGACAAACCTACATATATATGTACAGGTATATACATACACGTGTGTGTGTGTGTGTGTGTGTGTGTGTGTGTGATAACAGGGAGCAGCAACGTCTGCGGTACGTGGCGCGTGTGCTGGATTACGGTACCAGTTCCTCCGCTGGCACCGCACACCACAATTTAACATTTTGTTGTACGAGGAGGGATAACAAGGTAGTGGGAATGAGATAGAATATAATGACTATTGGTACCTTAATTATTTATTATTGTATACAGTCTGCGGGTGTCTCTGCACACCGAGTGCAGCGCCTTGCCAAGGCCGTTCCAATCCCGTTCAAAAAAAGGTTTTGTTTTGGTTCTGCAAAAAGCTGCCCACAGCAACCATCACCTCGTTATCGTCTTCGTACCTCTTTCCCCTTAAGTATTCTTTCAATTTAGGGAACGGATAAACATCGCTAGGCGCCAGATCTCGTGAATAATGGTCGTGATCAACCAATTCGAAGCCAGCTTGCTGAATGGCAGCCATAGCAACTGCCGACCTGTGCGCGGGTGCGTTGTCGTGATGAAACAGCACGCCCCTTCGGAGTTTCCCTCTCCTTTTCTCTTTGATGGCATTCCTCAACTTGGGAATTAAAGCTGCATAATCTTGGCCTGTAATAGTGGTTCCACGCTCCAGGTAATCAATCAACAATATCCTCCTGAGTACCAATTGAGGCCATAACCTCGCCAGCCGATGCCACGGCACGAAACTTCTTCGTTGTCGGTGATGTTGGCCGTTTCCATTGCGAAGATTGCTGTTTTGTCTCGGGATCAAAATGATGGAGCCATGTTTCGTTCATTGCTATGAAACGAGACAAAAAGTTTTCAGTCTTCTTGAAACTTGTCCGACAATATCTTCGAAATGTCAAGTCGTCGTCGTGTTTTGTTTCCGAGTGTCGGTTAACACTCTCGTCACCCATCTCGCGGTGACTTATCTCACATTCAAAGATTGTTTCAACATGGATTGAACACTTCCACATGAAATGCCCGTTTCTTGAATTAAGTGTCTGATGGTAACTCTTCGATCGCTCAATACAATTTTCTCGGCTTTCGCAACATTATCTTGGGTGACTGACGTCCTCCGTGCTCATTCTCCGTGCTCGTTCTCCCTATTCGAAATTGAGAAGCCCACCTTGCGACAGTAGAATTGTTTTAATACTCCTTGCGGAAACATTGGGAGCTGATGATCCCTGCTTGACGACATTTTCAACATATCTGAACTGTTTCAACTGGGCGTAGCGTGGCGTCGCGCCGGGACTTTATATGTGAATCGTGCGCATGCGCTTTGTACCCTTTGGATTGTATTTTTGTTTTGTAAAATAGTCTAAGGCCATAGACCAGGTCCGCGCAGCCCCAACCTCAGCCTCAATGTCACGCGCTCTGTATGGAACTTTAAGCCTGTAAAAGGAAGTACAAGGTTCTCGAATCTGATTCCCTCATCCATCGTTAAACCTGCATGCCGTGCCTCGGTACCACGCTCCACTCGTTCTCCATTCATCTGTGTGGCCAGTTGGTGATTATTTAGCTGCTTCATCTATCTCATGGAACCTAGAACTGTATTCTGTGTATTCCCTTTTACTTGGTTTAAGCACGTGAGTATGTTCATTTGACCATATCGCAACGTTACACAAATCCTGATTGATTTTGGATACTGCAGCAACGAACCTTTTGAAGACAGGGGAGAATAAATTGGTGACATCAGCAAAAAGGTGATATTTACAATATTTCATTATATTGCATACTTCCGCGTGCACAGGATGCAATGCAGCGGGCCGACGCATATTACCTAATTGTGTACGATTTGACAAACAACTGTCACACTGCACACAAACACACTGCGCGCGCACTGACTCCGCGCCACAGCCGACACAGCCGACACGGCCGACACAGCCGACACAGCCGACACAGCCGACACGGCCGACACAGCCGACACGGCCGACACAGCCGACACGGCCGACACAGCCGACACGGCCGACACAGCCGACACGGCCGACACAGCCGATACAGCCGACACGGCCGACACAGCCGACACGGCCGACACAGCCGACACGGCCGACACAGCCGACACGGCCGACACAGCCGACACGGCCGACACAGCCGATACAGCCGACACAGCCGACAAAGACTGCACGAGTGTTGCATCCCACTAGCGTCGCTGTCACCGGATGCATTAACCTGATAGACGACAATGTTGTACTCTTTAACAAAACTGTTTCCGGTGGGCGCGCGGCCGCGGCCGGCGCTGGCTGTCGGGGGCTGACGGACCTGGCGGGAGCTCGTGCGGTGCCGGCACGTGACGTTGACGAATGGAGACGGGCCCCGTGCGTCTCTCTTGAACCCAATTGACGTCAACCAAATAGGTGATAGGCGGCGAGCGCGCGGCGCGGGGGCGCCCTGCCGACCCCTCGGCCGGCTGCGGAGCATCGCGCGAGATCGATTAGACACCGCCGGGCCCAGCGCCCCTGCGCCCCCGCGCACCCGCGACACCATTACGCGCCGTAAATATTTGCCACGCGCCCCCGGCTCGCGGGTCGCTGTCCCCGGTCCCCGGTCCCCAGTCCCCGGTCCCCGGCCGTCCAGCCTCAGCTCGCGTGTCAACATTAATTAACAGATCTGTCGGCGGCGCGCGCGCGGCCCGCCGCACCGCTGCCAGTGGTGCCGAGCCAAACAAACGTTGAGCGCGCCACCGTCACTCGATCTGATGTAAAATGGAATGGTAGCGTCCATCCCTCGCCGGAGGTACGTACGCCGGAGGGGCGCTGCGCCGCCGGCTCCATGAACACGCGGTGGTGGTACCGAAGCGTTGACAGACCTCACCCTCCCATCTAACTTGCACTAACAAGACTAAATAACATTTATCCGAATACTTAACCCGGGCACCTTCATGGTGCGTGGCGCGTGGCGCGTGGTGCGTGATGCGTGGCGCGTTGCGATCGTGTCAAATGATCCGTGAGGTTGTTCGTGTTCTTCGTTCCCACTGCTGGGTGTCGCGGCCACGTGCCCACCTCAGACGACGTTCGGTACTCATCTTAGAGGTATATGGACCGTTTTAATGAACCCCCTGCCTGCAGCGGAAGCGACACGGGGTGCGCACCCGCGTAGTAATGTACTATCCAGGTGGAGGTTCCTGATGACCGGAGCCTAGACTACCTGGTGACATCATACCAGCAAACACGAAACCTTAAACCCCTGCGGAACTGCGCTCATCCGAAAAACTAAATCATGCTCTATGCAGTATATACTATGCATAGTTATAAAATGTCGCCAGTGTTGCCAGCGCCCTCCTCCTGCACAGCGGGCCGGTCGCCGCGGCGCCGGTGTTGCCAGCGCCCTCCTCCTGCACAGCGGGCCGGTCGCCGCGGCGCCGGTGTTGCCAGCGCCCTCCTCCTGCACAGCGGGCCGGTCGCCGCGGTGCCGGTGTTGCCAGCGCCCGCCGCTGCTCAAATTTCATTTATAACAACATTCTCGCCTCTGCCAACAATGCATCCCTGCCGGTCCGTTCAGCTCGCGCGACGCCCGCGATGTGCACACAACTGAACGACACGAACAATACGAGCGCCCCGCGTTCCGCATTGCCAGCCGCTGCCAGTCTCTGCCAGTCGCTGCCAGCTGCTGCGAGCTACTGGCTGCTGCGCCGCGCGGCACTTGTCTCGTGGTAGGGTAAAACTTTAACGATCTAACTCAGCGCAGACCCAATCCGGCTCGAGCGGCCATGAGCGTGCGACGCGCAAGCGGACCTCACCGTCGACAGCGTGCGAGCTGGTGCTGCTTCGTGAAGAAAATTATACTTACAGACTTGTCTCTTTGAACTTGGGAATAAAATGTGAAGTGATTTCTTTTCAGGAATATTATTAACTCAATCGGTAGAATAATAACAACAGTAATAGGATTTCGACTAAAAGTACGAGTTGTGTGTAGTGTAGTGTAGTGTAGTGTAGTGTAGTGTAGTGTAGTGTAGTGTTTGATTAGTGCAATTTGCAGGGCAGCAGCTCCAGGTGCCTCTCGAACTGAAGCCGGATCCTTCCAACCGGAAGTGAGTTTGCAAACGATAACATTAACGAAACCGTTCGAAATTATCTTTTCGTTCGATAATTAATTTTCGTTAATTATTATTAACGAAAACGTTCCCTAATCATTGAATATTTGATCTTCGTGTGTTGGGGGTACTTTTAAGTAAAGGGGAGACATTATCATTGTGAACTACTGAGAAGTCCGGCGGAGTTCCGGTGCCTCATTGTACATTCTGCGTGTGGTCGCGTGAATGTCCGACTGTCGGGCGCGCAAGTGGGCAAGTAGTCCACATTCCGCGCCACGCAGTCGCGTGCGGCTGCTCCGCAACCCGGCCGGTGTCGGCGGGCTAGTCGCGGGCGCCGGGCGGGCGCCGGGCGGGCGCCGGGCGGGCGCCGGGCGGGCGCCGGGCGGGCGCCGGGCGGGCGTCGCCGCCGCTTGCGAAAGGGCGGTCGCGCCTACATTATTAAGCGCGCAGCACGCAGCGCGCGCGTCCCGCTCGCACGCGCGCCGCCCACGCCCGCGTCCCGCTCGCACGCGCGCCGCCCGCGCCCGCGCCCGCTGCGCCCGTCCCGTTCGCTCTCATTAGGTTAGTCTCGGCGACGTGTTTGCCCGCCGCTTGCCAGTCGCGCTTGGCACCGTGTCTACAGATCGCACAGAACAACTCCGTGCTCAGAGAGTTCAAACAAATATACTCCGATTTTTTAATTGTTTTACACCACGACGGTAACAACCTAACCTGTTTACGGCCCGCCTGATGGTAAACCGCTACCGTAGCCTATGGGCGCGTGCACCACTAGATGCGTCACCAGCGCGGTGTCGGTCCCGGAGAAACCTTATCCACTCCTTTTTGAAAGACCCCTTCCGAAGCTCTTTGGGGAAACGTGCAAACTCGCGTCTGAGATTCAGGTGTCCGTGGACGTCTGTAAGCTTGAAATCATGGTTGCGGTAGAACTGCTCGATGTTATCCCGTGACCCCCGTGCATTATTTCGGAAGTGATTAGAATACCGTGTGAAGCTTTTTCGTCGGTTCAAGTCCGACACTACCCCGTTATGGGCCTTTTGATTCCAGGTACACCCTGGCCCGACCATTAGCATTTTGTTACACTCATTAATAAAATAAATAAAGTGTCGAATCATCGCCAAGAGTCACAGCTTGTTCCTGTGCCGAGTCAAAAGGAACTAATTACTATTTGGATGCTCCCGCCAAGGGTGCCCCAACGGGTTCGCGCCTTGTCGTGGCGGAGGGGCATAGTAACCGTGGCCCGACACACGGTGAAGCGAAATGGAACCCACCCGGCCGGCCCGCAGCGAAGGGCTGGCTCAAGCCGGCCGCTCCAGGTTAGAGCACCGGTTGAGTAACTGGATCTCACCGGAGCGGCCGGGGGCTGCAAGGGCGGTTTTATATTGGTCTCTCTAGTCGAGGTGGTCGCGGAGAGAATACCCTCTGCGACTAACACATGGTGGCGGCGGGCCCAACATCGGATCCGCCGCAGGGAGCCTGAAAGAGTTTTCTTTCTTGGCTTCCATGGCCTCTGGGTGACGGATTCGGTGGAATCCGTCGCCTGCGCTACTGCAAGAGGCCGAGGAGAAAGCGCACTGCATGTTCAGGCGTGCCCCCACGAAGGTGGAAAGGGAGGGTTTATGCCTCGCTCCTGAGGTGGGGCTGCAAAAACGGCCAGCGCCCGCGAGGTCGCGGATGGTGCGAATACGTTTCCGTTCTTCCTACCCTCCGTGACAAGACGATGCCGGAAGACGAGTGTCGGTATTGCGTTTCGCCGCTCTCCCTATCTTCCGCGGCCGTATAACGGTTCGCAGCGGAATTTAAGATCAGAACCGCCACAGGAAATCGGGAGTTTTCTCTCTTGGCTTCTAAGGCATCTGGCTGACGGAGTTGGGAAACCCGTTACCCAAGTGACTATAAGAGGCCGAGAGGGGGGCGCGCTGTCTATTCCGATGTGCCCTTACAGAAGTGGAAAGAGAGGAGTTCTTCCCTCCCGAGGTGGGCTGCCTAGTGCAGCCGACACTGGCGAGATTGCGGAGGTGTGTGAAAGCATTCAAGTGACCCCGCCATGAGGCGACGAGGTGTAACATCGTGGGGGTTTTAGTCGGTGCAAGTACGACATAACCTGTCCTTGTCTCCGTGAGGACGGGTCTGCGCAGGCATTTACCCCACGTTAAAAAATAAAACTGTGTTCTTCAAATGGCTTAGAGTAGTAAAGAGTAATGTAGCACACTGCTGTTCGTCTGCAGTAGTGCCGTTGCGGTGGAAACTACCTGGACGGTCTCCTGCGACAGAGACCTGTCACCAGAGGTAATTTGCTAGAGCGGCTGCGACAGACCGAGTAAGACGCGTCCCAGGTACTAGCCATCCGCACGCGAAGGTCTATCACCGATGAGCATGTTATTGATATGCAGCAGGAACAGCATTGATGACAATCGAGAGCCTGGTGGGGCTGGTACCCCATTAGTTCCGCGAGAGATTCATCTCCACAAGTAAGTCATTAAGCATAAGATCATCCGGTAACAAGTCGCTCGGTGCAATGCGCGGCGCTCGGTGCACTCCGCTGGCTCCTGCCGTCGCCGGGGCGCCACTTGACAACTCTCGCAATTTGTTTTATGGGGATCGGCGAATCAATCAAAGAGCCCGGCGAGTCCTCCGGCGCTCATGCGTGCCGCAGGGGGAGGGCGGGAGTGGGGCGGCGAGGCCTCTCCTGACGACCTCAAAGGCCGAGAGGGCCCTCGATTGATTTCTGTTTGCTTTAGCTCGGCGAGCGGGACTCTTTGATTATAATATAAAAACAAATGATCGAAACGCAACTCGAGAGCTCTGTAAAGAACATCCGACGCGACCCAACGCCACCCCCAACCCCCAACCCCCACGCTCGCCCCCGTCGCTCTGCTCGAGGACAACTCTGCATCGCAAATTCAATACAAAATTTGTTTATTAAATTGTATTTACGTAATGTGCACCGTTTACTGTCCAGACGGTGCACACAGTCTACTACCCACTACCCTCTACCCTCTACCCACTACCCACTACCCACTGCATTCCACCGGGAGGAGCTGATGATAAACACATAGAGGGTGTGGCTATTTTGTGATCATACTCTTTATTCATACGACGAAGCGACAAGACGAGCGGAAGCTTCACCTGATGGTAAGTGATACGCCCGTCCTTAACAACGCGGTGCTAGTTAAGGTATACACTGCACCGCATTGCGCTCGTTACTTACCCCCAATAATGACACTAGCTACAGCGCCGTTCAAAACGGAACACAGTTACGTGTGCACAGTGCTGCGTGTCGGCTGCAACAGGCGCTGCGGTGGTGGTACCCACCTGGACGTCTGTAGCAACAGAGACCTGTCGCCGGTACTCATTGTCGCACTCATTACTTACAGTAGAATGAGTGTGTATGCGTGTGTGTGCGCGTGTATGTGTATGCGAGAAGGGAGCACCACCACAGAGACGTGGGCAGGCACCGGTGCAGCTCAGTCGGTGGGAGCGGACAGACGGTGGCGCCGAGGAGAGGACGCGGAGGGGGAGAAATGTTTACACACTATTACTACCACTCTATTCGCCGCAGCTGAACAATGGCCAGCAGTCAGGACCAAGACCGCACACGTACCCCGGAGGAGCATGACCTTCACTATTGTGTCACAGCTCGGGCCCGGCGGACTGGTCCCATGCGAACTCTTTGCAACGCGCTACAGTTCGCTCTGACGCTGCGAGCTGACGCACAGCCAGCTTCGTGAGCGTCCACTCGAGTGCGGCACCACCGCGGGCGTTTACACCTGACCCTCACCAGCTGCACCACTGCCACCGCAGCCACCGCGGCCACCGTCGGCACGCGACCGTCGCAACGCTTTACAATGCAAATGCTCGATCCGTGCGCGCGGCCACCCGCCCCCCGAGCCCCTGTGCATTAATGTGCAGCGACTCGGGGGGCAGGGGCGCGTTCGAACGTGTTCGAGGTGTTTTTTGGTGTTAAACATTCGTTTGATCTTGCCGCTCCTGCGTGTGGCGCGGCCTAATGACTGCCGGCGAGGTCGCACTGCACGCCCGCCGCACGCTGCACGCTGCGCGCTGCACGCTGCACGCCCGCCGCACGCTGCACGCTGCGCGCTACACGCTGCACGCCCGCCGCACGGCTAGAGTCAATTCAGTTATATAAATCTCTTAAAAACCAAATAAGCGGATCGATGAGGCGGGTGAGGCGCGGGTGGGGCGCGGGTGGGGCGCGGATGAGGCGCGGGTCGAAGCTTCATGATTACCTCTCTGCGTCAAAACTGATGAATGTGGCAGAAATATTTGATAAATGATGTCATTTGATCAATAATTATGAATTAACAGCACCAAGCATCCACGGGCGCCGCGCGGACCGCTGCAACTGCCAAATTCAGATGTTGCAGGGAGCAGTGTAAACATTCGAACATACGTAGTGCGTGTAGTTTTTGTGACACTAATGAAATTTGGTAGGAGCAGTTCGTTTAGTGTACGCGCTAGGAATGTACTGGACCTGTGACCACCAGGCTGACGACGTGCATCGTCGCTCGCTGCCGCAGCGGGAACTGCTCCACCGGTGCTACTAACTCGGCTACCCTGATCCCGCATGTCTGTACTTAGTTACTGAAGGCGCCTTTCGAAACGTTTAACAGAACCCCGAATCGCAGTGCAGGACTGCGGGTGGGGAACCCCTCTTATCTCTCCTCTTAGATCCCTAACCACCTCTTCAATCCTTCTTCATCCAATATTTCCTCGTCCTTCTTCTTATTACATATATTAAATTATTTACCTACACACAAACCAGCGAACATAAGGACACGGGAACACGATCACTGACGCGGAATGTTTTGTGGTGTATGGTTATAGGCCATTTGTCTTTTGGAGTGCATGGATCCTTCATTGTTTTATTTCTAATTAACCTTTATGAACATGTCGTATTAATTACGCGGTTGCTACAGTAACGGTTGCCATCAAGGACTATTCAAGTGCAATTCTATATTAGGGCCTGCAAAGCGGCCGGGGAACAGCCAGTACACATACACATGTGATTTCCACCTATGTAGAAACTCATCACAACATCTCCGGAACCCTAAGGCCTGGAGACTTGAAATTTCATAAGAATATTCCTTATGCGGAGATGCTGGCCTGTAGTGTTGCGGGGGTGTTACGGCCGGCAAAACGAGGGGAGTGCAGCTGGTTGATTCTAAACATTCGACACGATCCGAACCCCACACAAGAACTGCTTCAAGGGCCTCTTCGTCTGGTCGTCATCAACCAGTGTGTACACCATTTCTATCTGGGTGCATTAATGTCTGTGGCTCTGAGGTTGTGCAAATAAAGAGTCGTTTTCTAAAACACTGCTTTTTATTTTATAACTCAAAAAGTAGTCGGCTTGCTCGCCATCGCTACACGTATTGCTCTGTAGCTTCTTCATATGTCCCAGTGCCTAAAGTGCCTCCGGTACACCTGCACAGTGCCGAACTTACAGTTTGCAGTCACTGACTGTGCAGCAGCGCATGCGCACATAAATGCACGCTTTAATTGTGGATGCCTTGCTGCTGAATGTGGTACATTTGCTTCTTTTGTAAACACTCCTTGCATCTCATTTAATAAATAAAAAAAACCCTACTCGCTACAACCTATTCACTACAATTATTTAAATGAGGTACCCCTCATTTAAATAATTGTAGTGATTTCTTTCAGACGGTTCGGTGCGGGGTAGGTTTCAGACGGTTCGGTGCGGGGTAGGTTTCAGACAGCTCGGTGCGGGGTAGGTTTCAGACAGCTCGGTGCGGGGTAGGTTTCAGACAGCTCGGTGCGGGGTAGGTTTCAGACAGCTCGGTGCGGGGTAGGTTTCAGACAGCTCGGTGCGGGGTAGGTTTCAGACAGCTCGGTGCGGGGTAGGTTTCAGACAGCTCGGTGCGGGGTAGGTTTCAGACAGCTCGGTGCGGGGTAGGTTTCAGACAGCTCGGTGCGGGGTAGGTTTCAGACAGCTCGGTGCGGGGTAGGTTTCAGACAGTTCGGTGCGGGGTAGGTTTCAGACAGTTCGGTGCGGGGTAGGTTTCAGACAGTTCGGTGCGGGGTAGGTTTCAGACAGTTCGGTGCGGGGTAGTTGCGGACTATTAAAGTAGCGTATAGAAACAAAACTGGCAATTTTAAAATGATGTTTAGTTTGTACGTAGGAGGAGGGAACAAAAAGTAGTGAGAATTAAATAGAACATAATGACTATTCATTACTTAATCATTTACTTTTGTACATAACCTCCGAGTGTCTGCACACCGAGTGCAGCGCTTTGCCAAGGCTTCAATCCCGTTCAAAAAAAAGTTTTGTTTTGGTCCTGCAAAAAGCTCTCCACGGCATCCACCACCTCGTTAAAGTCTTCGTACCTCTTTCCCCTTAGGTATTCTTCCAATTTAGGGAACGGATAAACATCGCTAGGCGCCAGATCTCGTGAATAATGGTCGTGATCAACCAATTCGAAGCCAGCTTGCTGAATGGCAGCCATAGCAACTGCCGACCTGTGCGCGGGTGCGTTGTCGTGATGAAACAGCACGCCCCTTCGGAGTTTCCCTCTCCTTTTCTCTTTGATGGCATTCCTCAACTTGGGAATTAAAGCTGCATAATCTTGGCCTGTAATAGTGGTTCCACGCTCCAGGTAATCAATCAACAATATCCTCCTGAGTACCAATTGAGGCCATAACCTCGCCAGCCGATGCCACGGCACGAAACTTCTTCGTTGTCGGTGATGTTGGCCGTTTCCATTGCGAAGATTGCTGTTTTGTCTCGGCATCAAAATGACGGAGCCATGTTTCGTTCATTGCTATGAAACGAGACAAAAAGTTTTCACAGTCTTCTTGAAACTTGTCCGACAATATCTTCGAAATGTCAAGTCGTCGTCGTGTTTTGTTTCTGAGTGTCGGTTAACACTCTCGTCACCCATCTCGCGGTGACTTATCTCACATTCAAAGATTGTTTCAATATGGATTGAACACTTCCACATGTAACGCCCGTTTCTTGAATTAAGTGTCTGATGGTAACTCTTCGATCGCTCAATACAATTTTCTCGGCTTTCGCAACATTATCTTGGGTGACTGACGTCCTCCGTGCTCATTCTCCGTGCTCGTTCTCCCTATTCGAAATTGAGAAGCCCACCTTGCGACAGTGGAGTATGGCGGAGCAGACTCTCCTAATGTTGCCTCCAGATCGCAATGAATCTCTCGCGTCGTTAACTTGTTCAAACAGAGCTATTTAATAACGGCTCGCACTTGGCTTTCCTCCATTTCCGGGAGCACGTTCCCACACGAACCACACAAATGATTGAATACACAAATTAACAAAACAGATTCGAAGATTATTTTCTTTATTAATGTTACAAATATGTATCTGAGCTGTGACACTAATTATTTGTTTTCTCACCAAGGAGTGTATATAGGTCGTTCCCACTACTTTTTGATACATCCTGGTAGAATATTTATGACTGGTTATTTACATTATTTATTGCATAGTAACATATTTCCCGTACTCTGGTTGCCCACAAATTTACGTCAAGTTTACTGAAATAAAGAAAAAGGCGGTTCAAGTGGAAGTGTGTATGTACACAAGTTAATTTATACAGAGTAGAAAATACTCCCTGCACAGTTTAGCTCCCATAGCAACAAAGGGATTTAAGAAAACCTAAGTATACACTCTCAGTGGCGACCTGGAATGTTCGCGGACTCTCCAAACCGGGAACTGCTGAAGTTGTTGAGAGAGAAATGGAGAGGTATCAGATAGACATACTATGTGTAATAGAGACACATAAAGGACACCGGCCACTACGCAACTTCTCTAGGAAAGTTAGCCATAGTATCTGGGCATCTTGAGAGGAGTTTCAGCGGGGTGGCTGTACTTATTGCGAAAAACCATATCGACAAAATGATGGAATACGAAGGTGTCAATGATAGAATTTTGAGTCAAGCTAGGAGCACAGCCATATCCAATCCACGTTGTAGCGGCGTATGCACCAACTTCTAGTTCAGGAGAGAAGACATAGAGGAATTCCATGGCACTCTAGACAGAGTTATTCGCGGAATTCCTAAAAAGGAGTCAATAGTTATCCTTGGCAATTTTAATGCTAACGTACAATGCAATTGCGCAACGATCAATGACCACCATCTGAGAAATGTCGTAGGCAAGTATGGACTGGGTGTAAGAAATGAGAGGGGAGAATAACTTTTGGAGTTTTGCACTGATAACAATCTGGCTGTAATAAATACTTGGTTCCAACAACATTCCAGGCGCCTGTACACTTGGACAATACCCAATGGTCAACATAGGAACCAAATCGACTTCATTCTTAAGCCAAAGATGGAGGTCCTCAATTTCTGTCGACCACTAACTGCTTACATCCAAAATTAAAATTCGTCTCAAAGCTAGGCAAAGAGCTAAAATCAGTAGGCCCACAAATTTAAACCACTCAGCGCAAAAGGAATACCGGAAGGAAGTCCCAATCCAACTTCGCACATTAGAAATTGATCCGTTTGAACTACCAGAAGCATCATGGTCAAAACTAAAAACTGCTCTTAAACAAGTTGCTAAACAGTCTCAAGAAATCACGAAACCATTTCTTCAAAGGCCGAGTGGATAAGTGTGGGAACGTGGGACAAGCTCAATGAACGAAAGGCGCTTAAGAAAGCTGGCCTCAACTCGGATGAGGATCGAGACTGGTACGCGGAAGCACATAGAACAGCCCAGAGACTTTGTAGGCACGACCGGGACGCTTTCATCAATAAGATCTGCGAGGAGATAGAGATGTGCTCAGAAAAGACTCATTCCAGATATATGTTCCAAAAAGTCAAATACCTTGCTAAAGAGTTCAAACCTAAGCATTGGTTTATTGAAAGCGACGTAGGAACCCTGTTGTCAGACAAGAGGGCGATCCTCGAAAGATGGAAAGCATACTGTCAACAACTTTATAGTGAAAACTATTCTGAAGACAAACGGTTGAATTACAAGGAGACAGAACCTGATATCCTGCGCCAGGAAATCGAAGATGCCATTTGCAACTTAAGACCTAAGGCTTGCGGTAGTGACGGTATAACGGCCGAAATGCTGAAGAATATGGGAGAAACTGGAACCACAATTATGCTGTCGATATGTCAAAAATTCTGGAGAACAGGCGAGTGGCCTGAAGACTGGATAGAGTCGATTGTGGTTCCTTTACACAAAAAGGGTTCTTCACGCAAATGCGAAAATTACCGCACTATTTCAATCATTTCATATGCCAGCAAGATTCTTCTGCGAATTCTTTACTAAAGGCTAGAAAGCGATATCACACATCAAATACCCAAAGAACAGGCGGGAGTTGTCAGAGGTAGGGGCACGAGGGAGCTAATCCTGAACATTAGGCTACTCATTGAGAAATGCAGGGAACACAACATCAGTGCTGCCTTGTGCTTCATTGATTACGCAAAAGCATTCGATTGCATCAACTGGAGTTAGATGTTCAGTGTGATGAGAGAAATGGGAGTTCCAGATCATCTGATATTTCTGGTACAGAATTTATATCTCACCAGCAAGTCTAGGGTTCGACTAGAGGACGATCTATCAGACCCTTTCCATCCAGAAAGAGGAGTTCGTCAAGGATGTAATTTATCACCTCAATTGTTCAATCTAGTCGGTGAACATATAATGAGAAGGGCTTTGGACATTTGGAAAGGGGGCATCCGCGTTGGTGGCCACATAATAAACAACCTGCGCTTTGCTGATGACACCGCAATAATAGGCTCCTCCGAGGCAGAACTAGCTGAACTCCTGTTCAAAATAGCTATCATCAGTCGAGAGTATGGTATTCTGATCAACAGAGCAAAAACCAAACTAATGTTTGTGGATAGAACGGGTACCCTACAACGAACTTACGAACTTCGTGATTTACAGGTGGTTCAGAAGTTCGTATACCTAGGATCGCAGATCAGTGACGACGGTGAATGCGAACAGGAAGTTATTAGGAGAGCACAAATGTCGAAAAATGCGGTAAAGAGATTGGAGCGATTATGGCGGAACAGGGGTATTAGCCGCAACACCAAAAAAAAGCTAATTCAGACGCTCATATTTTCTATCTTTCTATATGGTTCTGAAACCTGGACACTAAAAGCGAGAGTGAGATCGAGGATTAACGCGTTCGAAATGTGGTGCTGGCGCAGAATGCTGAGGATATCCTGGACGGAACGTCGCACAAACGAGTCAATCCTCAAACAGTTGAACATAACAACACGGCTCTCAACAATCTGTAGGTAGAGAGTCCTCAAATTCTTCGGACACACGGTCAGGCGAGACCCAGACAGTCTGGAACGGCTGATTATTACTGGTTATGTGGAAGCAAAGAAAGCGAGAGGGCGGTATCCTACAAGATGGACACGCACAGCTCAGGACGCTACGGGAGCGACCCTACAATCATCCACCCAAATGACGCAAGGCAGAAATGTCTGGAAAGATATGGTGGCCAGGGCAACGCACCATAGTCACGTCCCTCAGTCATGAGGTTACGACAAAGACGAAAATACTCTAAACGTTAAGTTCTTCAGCAGTATATCTAAGTGTATTCGTATAGTTAGGTACTTAAGTGTATCAGATATTCAATTATATAATTAGGGAGGCCAATCAGAAAAAAACAATTTAATAGGCCGATATTTTTTTAAATTCTAGGTGAAAAAATAGGAGGCTTTAATAGGAATATGCTATTTAGGGTTAT
This sequence comes from Ornithoptera priamus, assembly GCA_029034505.1. Classification (NCBI taxonomy): domain Eukaryota; kingdom Metazoa; phylum Arthropoda; class Insecta; order Lepidoptera; family Papilionidae; genus Ornithoptera; species Ornithoptera priamus. Next base: position 166,191 of record JARDWD010000500.1, on the reverse strand, counting down.
CGTTTGACGACTAGGTGATCATAATGAAATTAAAACAATTATGCGCTGACGCGTGAACTTACAAATTGTACTGGAAGTAATTATAACTTAACGCTTAATTAATTATTACGCGTCCCGTAGGTTAGAACCATTACCAAGTTGTTTGCAGGTTGTTCAGGGCCTGGCGCAACGGCATGTTCCAGCCCAGTGGACCTTTCTTTATGAAATGGCCATAAAACAGGATATGTATTATAGAATACTAAAGGTAATATGTAGGTATGTAAAACACTATAGGTATATTAATAACATTACTCAGTAAATGCTTAAAAACGACGATATCTGAAAGGATCGATATAAAGTAGCAGCAGTACGTTTTAATAAAATTACATTTCTTTGTTCGCCGCTCTCGTATATTTTCACCAGTTTTTAGGTAAACAGAATCGGCCTGCTTCTTCACAATTGACAAATAACAAACGTTTTTACTTATTTTCAGTAAGAATATTTGTTAAAACATAGCGCCACTTGCGGCGTTGCAATGTTTTATTACAACAGGTCGCTTACAAACCATCTTAAAACAAAAAAACCAACGCCTAAGTTGAAGTGGTGTCTATTCACCCCATTATACATTTGCGAGGCACTGGTGTAACATTGATGGTAAAGAAACAGTACTTTAGGGATTATAAATGAAGCAAGTGTAAAGTTTTTCAAAATTTCTTTATTTTTTCACCATTTATCGTAAAACTTCCCTACGGCACACTGCGCGTCGCAGTCGTGCACCAATATTCCGCCTTGTGTATGTCGAGCAAGCCGTAACCCCCAACCCCCAACCCACAAGCCCGCGTGCCGCGCCACGCCGCGACACCCGCGCGCCCGCCGCGAGCCTCCGCTCGTGCTAAGTGACAACTTGTCGGACGCTAAGTGCCGCGGTCACAAAATGTTCAGACAACAAAATTCGACAAAGTGACTACCACGAACGATTTCTGCATGCATTGATTTACAAATTTAGTGTCACTTGATTATGAAAAAGTAAGCGTAAAAACATTACATTTTAGAAATTATATGTGTATATATATATCCCACGTAAGTACACACAAGCACCATCTAGCCGCAGTTTAACTGCCTCTCGGCGCACAACGCGCTCCCGGTGCGGAGCCCGCTTTGCGACTTCCGGACCCACGAGTTTACGAGTAAAACACAAATTGCGACGTACGCGCACACGCACACGCACACGCACGCGCACGCGCACGCGGCCGCGGCCGCGTCGGTGAGCGCAGTTTACCTTCACCGCTTCCAAAACTCATAACATGTAATATAATTCGACCAGGAGATCTGTCAATGTTCCAAACATTTCAGTACCAGCTACTGTCAAACAATAGAAAAATAACAGGTATATAAAATACTATAATAATAAACCTATAGGAAGTTACATCACACTTTACAATCTTTGGATACAAAATCTCAGCGACGCGCGCGCGCGCAGGCCCAGCGGCGAGGCGGCGCGCGCGCAGCCCTCGCGCGGGCCGCGGCGGCCCTGTCGCCCCGCGTGTTAAACACGAGCTCGGCAATTTTTAAAACAAATCGAAAATTCCTTTTTAGCTCATCAAATGAGCGGCGTCAGTCCACAGTTTTTGCATTCATTGCGATATCGAACTTTACCAAACTAACCGCGCATATTGGGTGCTCACCACAATCTTTTTTTAATTTGTTTTTTAAACGAATTATAAAGCCGAAAGCCCGAGTGGGTGCACGACCGCGTCGCCACAAGGGGAGCGCGGTTACATCGCAAACCGCAACTACAGGCCCCGTAGCTGCGCGGCTGGCCGCGGTCATGAGTCCCTCTCTCTCTCCATACACAACACCCAATATGCCGTCATCATTTAACCTAACACCACAATTTATATTGCAATCTATTTTTTTTTAACTTAGCTCAACTCTAAAACCGCGTGCGGCGGCCGCTCTGCGCCGTCGCGCGCGCAGCAGGGCCGCCACAGCGCAAATGCAAACCTATCTAGACAACGCCCTGTCGCTCGGTACACTACAGAACACAATTTGTATCCATCGCCTTCGTGCCAAGGAAACGTTTGCAGGAGGTCCGACCGTGTCCAGACACGGGCTGCGGGGACAGTGCACCAGTATACCAGCGCGTGGACAGCGCCGTGCCTCCGCGTATAGATACTATACATAAAATACGAATTATTTAGGACACAGTGTTTCGAAGTCGTTAACTATACAAATCATTACCGTTTAACATAACCTACAATCGATTGGCAGTATTCGTTCGCGTACACCTTGTTCCCGTTACCACCGCGCGCTCACCCTCTGCCCTCCTCTCGCACGCTGCACGAAGCGCTCTCTACTAACGGCATCGCCCTTTACTCCAACGTGTCCTTCGCACCGTGGCTCTGGCCTGCGCCCTGCGCCCGGCTTCCGGCGGCGTGCCACGCAGCAGCAAAGCGTTCGTGCTGTAGTCCGGGCTGCTGGGCAACCAGGCCGTAACGAGCCCCCGGCGCCTGCCTACACGCGTTTATTGTTCCTCCTCAAATCGTACGTACGCCGCCATTGTCCCGCGCATATCCCCTACCCTTGTCCCTTCCATAATATCTCTTATTAAGGTCAGGTACCGCGGTATTATTGCTTACGTGTAATTATAATGAATTTCGTAGTTTCGTTGCGACGGTTCAATTGTATTTCAGTTGTGTGATACTGTGTCGTGCGATGTGGTGCTGTGGTGTTGAGGTGTTGTGGTAGTGAGAAGATGGGGTGCTGCATGCCGTTATTGCAGTGTTGAGTAACCCGACGGGCGGTGAACGGTGATTGGTGAAATGGTGGAGGCGGAGCAGGCGCCGCTGCGACGCCGCAGCTACCACCACGGCCCATCAAATGTAACGTACAGATAAATTATCTTAGCAAAACATCAATCAATATCAGAAATATAATTAAACCTAACGTATTATTATAACTCTCTGATCATAAATTTATTATTTTTTTTTATTTTGTCTTCAGTTTCGTTTCGTATCTACACAGAAATCTATGAATGAGCGAGCATGTATGAACAACGCCACGTGAGCGGGGCGCGGGGTGCGGCGCGCGGGGTGCGGGTCGTGGCGCGCGCCTTCCTTCCTAGCCGACAAACAACTCTTTCTTTGTCTATACTGAACTGTTGTCGGCTTAACCAACCGATCAAAGAATGTGTAAAATCTTGCGTAAAACAGTTAATGACATGACAATGAGTGAAGCCGATCGGCCATAAGGTGGATACGACAGGAGAGCGCGCACCGGCCGCGGCCCCACGAACCGGACGTAGTAATGAATAATATAATAATTGACCATCACATCAGACTACGTGGCACCGGCCGGCTGCCGGGGGCGGGGGGAGGGGGGAAGGTACAGCGGAACGGGAGGGCAGCGCCGAGTCCAAGGACAGCAGGGTAAGGCGACGTGTGCGTGTCTGAGAGTGTGTGTGTGTGTGTTAGACAGTGTGTGAGATAGTGTGTGTGTGTATGTGTATGAGGGGTGGGTGATGGGGTGGGGAAGGTCATCGCAACAACCCGAAGCGCAGATAGCTCGCGGCGGCCAGCCGGCGACCCGTGTTGAGTTTGTAGTAAAAGTTGCATAGTATTTTTACTATTTAGGTATTATATTTCGTTTAAATGTGGAATGGACTTTTCAATAAACCTGGGCGTTGGTCCTGCGAGCCGGACGCGAGGCGCCGCCCAGCACAACCTCAGCCGCAGCCGGCTCCAGAACGAACACCTCGCTGCGTAGATAGCATAGCTTACTGAGAGCCGGAGTCGCCGCGCGGCGGACGCCTCCGGGATATAAATTTTTAATCTTCTCTAAATATAAAATCTGTAGATCTTAAACTTCTATGGAACTAAAATTACTTTTTGTACCATATTTTTTTTTAAGTCACCGATCGCGTGGGGCGCCTACGTCGACAAGTGGAGACGGAGAGAGAGGTAGATGAGATGCATTTGTAAGTATTGATTAGGTCTGTGTCGGCGCGGGTACCTAGTCGCCGTATTCGAGCGCAACCAGAGGCACTCCCACGCCCCCGCTCCCACTGTCCTCCACGCAGTGGCCAGGGCTAGGGTCGCGGGTGGCCGGTGGCCCCTGCGCGAGCCGACTAACCTAACTTACGATAGAAGAGCGAACGCCGTCCCCGCTCCGTGTATATATTAATATATTTATTCGTTTAATGAAATGATTTTATATATATATATATATATATATATTTTCTTTTCTCCTATATGTAACATTTTATCGGACGCCACCAACTTATCTCATACATTATCAGATTATGGTCTTCGAGGGAGATGTACTATAAAGTAACCTAGGCGAGGACGGCCAGCGCCGCACGAGCTCCGGCCGTCTCCTACATCTACGAGTCATAAGGTTAAAACTACGCTATTATACATTGAAGTCGTCCAGGTTGCGCGCGCTCGCGCTCGTGCTCGTGCTCGCCGGCGGCTGAACGGTACGCACTAACAGAACTAGTATAACGTTGCATAGTACGGATCCGAGCGTCGGCCCGGATCACAGCTGCGATAAAACTCTTACAATATAACTATTACTTTAATTTTAAACACATTCTCTTTAGCTGCATGGCGCAGCGTCAAACACATTGCGATTAATACTTAAAGCCAGAGTTTGACAGAAAGCTCACTTTTGTAAGGCAATGTTCAAAGGAAAGTCCATTGCGTATTACAAACACACAAAAGTAAAATAACAGCCTATCGCTGACGGGCAACCTCAATATAGAATAAAGTTGAAGAAAAATGTTGATAAACCGACGGACGAAGTGGCGCGCGTTTATACATCTGTTATTCATATATATATATATTATATTATACATATACATATATATGTGTAATATATACATATATATATGTATATACATATATATATACATATATATATATATATATGTGTATGTACAATGCGTACGCGCCGCCAGGCGGCCGCTCACGCTCCCGCCAGTGCGGGGCACAGTGGTGCGAGTGATGCGAACCGGACGAGCTCCGGCCCCGCGGCAGTCCACAACGCAATAGAATATAAATTCTATTAACTATGATGACTCGAATCGTTTGTCCTAAATCTAAATGTAATATTGTGAGCATGAGGAAGCGGCGGGAGCGCTTCCCCACCGGCGCCGACGAAAGCGACGCGTCAACGAGAAAAAGCTACCAATAAAGGGTGAAAACGTTTTGAAGGTGATGCAGCGATCGGTACCACATAAATGAATTAAAAAAGAAAACAAAAATGCCTAAATACATACATATACATATAGTATATGGTTTGCAGGCACGCCCGACGCCTGCTGTAGTGCTCACCTAACCTACTGCGTCCCGCGTACTCGCGTCGAACACGTACAAACACTACATACATATGTACACACGCACACGCGCATGCGCACGCACTCGCACTCGCGCACGCGCGCTGCTGGTGCCCTGCTGCAGAACAGCTAAAACAGTGGCCTTGGCAAAATATGTCGATTATCCAGAAAGCAGTGCTTGTGTGCGGCAGGACGAACATTATCCGGATGGAGCCCCACTCATTATATTATGGGCAAAGAACCGTAAAGTAACAAGGGGGTTGCAAATAATGTAATGACCGCACGGAGACATATGTCAGCCGTCAGACAGGCTGCCGCACCAGCAGCGCCCGCGTGTCGTGCTCACACAGGGTGATTACGTAACCAAACTTAACCTACCTACCCATCCACATGGACACGGCCGCAACATGCACCCGTTACACTCCCTGCGCGGAGACGGACAACGCGACTTAACTAAATATATGTATATATTAATATATATTATATATACAGATATATGCATATATATATATAAGTTTCACCCGGACTAGGATACTGCTCTGCAGATCGTTTTCAACCAGACACTTAAATTTTATATATTATAAATTTTTTCATAAAGAACTCTTAGAGTTAAAATTTTACGTAATATATATCATAAAAAACAGCAACTAAACCCTCTACTAATAATCACATCGTATACACTTTCCAAGCAACTACACAAACCAAATTGTGCCTTAAGGAAATGCCAATGAGAGCTTAAATTTTGAACAAACACGCTCCTATTCTCACCCCATCATTGCTAACCCCACTTCCCGGGTAGCCCTCGCGGCCGCGTCCATCTTACACTTTAAACATTTTAAATCCGTCGGATCGTACGCCTACGAGTATATCACAGCAGTGCGGTACTTATCTAAAGATTCGAGTTGTGCCGCCGCGACGCGACGCGCCGCACCCCGTAAACACCCGGTGCCGCGCTGCCGGAGCCGCCGGGCACGGCCGAGCGGTGGAGCGGGCGAGCGGGCCACGCGCGACCTCCCTCCCTCCGAACCTTCCACGTTGGCCGTTGGCAAGCACGGCGGCGTTAAAACCGTAGTTGTCCCGCACGGACTCACCCACCACGGATGTCCCGCTGGCCCCGCTCGCCCACGCCCGACGACACCGCCACCCCACACATGCATCTCAGTGTAAACAGTTACATCAGTAAATAATTAATTGTAGAAAACAAAACTTATTCGCCTACGAACTAGAAAGTGGCATCTTGCGGTCTGTGATCCCACGGAAAGTAGCACGGTTAGTGTTTATATGTGGACCGGCCGCCGCGGGCGCTCGGCCGGCGCAGGGGTGCGCGCCACCACGCCACCCACCCCTGCACCGTCAGAACGGTCGCAACGCGCCGAATGTTCAGTGAATCACTTGGTGATACATTAATCTGTTGCCACGCGCGGAACTATTTACATTCAATAAAAAACAAGACATTATTAACGACAATAAAAATAAAGCTTAAAGCCGTAGTTAGTTGAAGTGTCGGCCCCGCACCGGAGCCGCGCCGGACTCGCGCCGGTCCCGCGCCGGACTCGCGCCGGAGCCGCGCCGGTGCCGCGCCGGAGCCGCGCGGCGATGCGATGCGACAGCGCGCTCGGGTCGCGCTCGCGTCGCCGAGACTGCGACTGCGGCTGCGTGCTGCTATCGCAGTGCGTTGCCGTGGTGACGTGCCGCCGGGCGTCACTGGCGACGTCGCGGACCGCGCGGAGCCGTTGCGCGTGCGGTGTTTGGGAGATAGAGGGCTGCTACGTCCGTAGAGTACTATATACAGATGCGCCGGGCGGGGCGAAGCGGGACCGAACCCACGCATCAAATCCGGCTCGGAGCGCTACCGGTGAATGTGTCCTGAAAGTGACAACATTACAAATATACAAACGAGGTTGGTTGTAAAATTACATTTAATCAATCAGTGATCAGGTGAATCCTCGCTGCTAGACTCTTCAATCGGTAAAGGAGTGGAGGAAATAGTAAAGTCCGGGCTTCGAGCTGTTCCTTTACTCGATCAGGTTTGCGCTACTCTGGTGCAGGTCTCTCGTAGGCGTGAGAATAAAAGCGGACATTAGGACGATACTCACAAGGTCTCTAGAAGGTTGTGCGCTGCCCGACCGCGGCCCGGGCCCGCCCTGCAACGCAACGCCACACGCTCCATATAAATTAACGGCGACAGTGGCTGCTTACAGACATATCTCCAATTAATAATTGTCACATCACATCACTACTTCAGCAATGACTGTACGAAGATTGGCGTTTTGTGACAACTTCAAATTCCTACTGATCAATTGCATCATCTTTAAGCTCGCTTGCGTGAGGGGCTCTTCAAAGCAATATGTTTTAAATGTCAAATTATCGACAGGAAGAGAATCCGCTGCTGCACTAGATTCCTGAGGATGTCAACGCTGCGAGCCATTCGACTTTAAACAGCTTATCTGACATTGGGCGCGTGGACCCGGATCCACGGCCTGTTGGAACAACACTGTTGTGCGGGCTGACAGCAATAGCGTAGCAAACCAAACCCTCTGAACCCAATGAAATTCTAACTAGTTTTGTTAGAAAAAAAAATAAATAACCTGATCGAACTTATAATTTATAACCTTAGGCTCGTTTCTCTCAATTCATTCAACTCTCACCTGCATGGAGTCAGCCGCATGCGTGCGCGCCAACTTCTCGCAATAGTCGGACAGGATGTCGCGGAAACGCGGCCAGCATTTCTCCGGAACCGTGATTGCAGTGCGGAAATTACTTTTGACCTGTAATCACACACACGACACGTGGCAGCAAGGTAGCGACGGCCGCGGCGGCCGAGAGGACGGTGACGGTGGCTGGCGCATCCACCGCAACCGTCGCTCCGGGCGCCGCGTGCCGTCACTATTAGCAGAATTCCTTACAATCCATTAACGTAACGGTTAAGAGCAGTACATCGCAGTGTAAACTGCTCGGAAAACATGATTAACGTGACGTTCCTTAAAGTATTCACTCAACATTTACTTTGGTACGTAGTGCGGCGCGGCTCGGCGCGGCGCGATGCAATGCGGTGCGGTGCGATGCGATGCAGTGCGGCGCGGTGCGCGCTTCGCTACATTCTACTCGAAAGCCAACAACTTGCATGCTAGGGACCGATGCTGCTCTATTGATATGCTCAATAAATACAGGGCAGCAGGCACATTGCGAATGGTAAAGGAGCGGCGTGCGGCGTGCGGCGTGCGGCGTGCAACACGAACACTGGTCGGTCATTCATTTACCTCGCTTACTTTCATGTAGACGCCGCGGTTGTTTTGTCCGATGTCGAAGTAGAAGTTTTTGTTGTCGACGCGCAGGTGCCGACCCTCCGGGAGCTCCCCTTTGAATCTGTCGACGGAGAGTAACCTAATGAATACAAACGGAGAAAGAAAATGTGGTTAAAACTGTGATACATATTTTACAAGCGAACAATTTAATAATTCATACGAATAGACATTGAGTACAAATGGAGCATTCGCGTGACTACTGTGGTGATGGAGTGCGACCGCAACCGCAGCAGATGGCCCAGGGGCGCTGCGGCAGCGGGCGAACTTCACTCGTGTGCCAAGAGAGGCGCGGCATTCGTCTGATGGTAAGTGGCATCACTAGACTAAAGAGACTTAACATCTTACGTCTCAACGCGACGAGCGCAATGTAGTGCAGTGCATATCGTCCTGATTATCGACATTGTGATATGGCCTGGCCTATCACTTACCAAATGAATACACAGAACATGGTGTTGCCTCGTCCGCAGCGAAGCAGCGCCACCGCACATGCACTCTGCTATTTTTATTTTCCTGGTTGCAGGTTTTCAGTACAAAATTCTTTGATATTAATATATTACTAACACTAATATAAATAACTAATACTGAGTTACGGCAAGCGGGGAGGGCGCGGCGCTTCCGGGCTTCGCTGCGGCTGCGATCACCGGAGATATCCCTCCAACGGGTTCCCGCCTTGTCGTGGCGGAGGGTCTTAGTAAACGTGATACAGATACACAGTGAAGCGAAGTGGAACCCACCCGGCCGGCCCGCGGCGAAAGGCCGGCCGAAGCGTCCGCTCCAGGTTCGACAACCGGTGGATAACGGTTTCATACATGGTGGTGGGAGGTGCCCTTGCAGCCGAGGTGGCGTCGCGGAGGTAGTATCCTCTGCGACCAAACGGTGTCGCACCGGCGTTGTGGCGGCGGTGGGGCCGCGAGGGAAGAAGTGTGTCGGTATTGTGATGCGCCGTACTCCCTATTCTCCGCGGCCGTTAACGGGTAGAGGAGGGCCCAACATCTCCCCGTCGCTGAGAGGCGGGAGAGGTTTTCTCCCGCGACTCCCATGGCCTCTGGGCGATGTGTTCGGGGGAACCCGTCGCCCGCGCAACTGCAGGAGGCCGAGGAACGGGCACGCTGCATGTTCCGGCGCGCCCTAGAAAAGGAGGGTTAATCCCTTCCTCTTGTGGGGCTGCGAAAGCGGCTAGCGCCGGCCGGATCGCGTATGGTGCGGAAGCGTTCCCGTGACCCTGCCATCAGGCGACGAGTTGGAACATCGTGGAGGTTTTAGTTGATGCAAGTCCGACATAACACGTCCTTGCCCCCGCGAGGATGGGTATGCGCCGGCATTTCCTCTACGTTAAACAAAAAAAAATCAACAGAGATATTCCTTTCTTAAGTAAATATTGCACATGCTCTTTAACATTGTATGTAATCCGTATATATAGTAGCCGGCTGGTCTAATGGTGGGAGCGTGCGGCCTCCATTGCGAAAATCGCGGTTTTTGATCTCGGCAAGTACCGATGACTTTAATATTTAAGTTATGTGCATTTGTGAACTTTAGTACCAACAGCGAAATATAAACGGCGAAGGAAGACATCGCGAGGAAACCTGCACATGAGTTAGAATTTATTATAAGGTAATCGTGAAGGCACCAAACAGCATTAGGCCCGCGTGGTGAGTATGGCCCATCGCCCTCATGATGAGGATACGCCTGTGCCTCAACAGTGGGGACGTAAATTGGCTGTTATGAGTATGAGTAATCCGTATACAGGTTTATGCACTCTATCCTTTGTTGATGATAATGATGAAAATGACCAGCAAACGATGATGTACATCGTTTGCTGGTCATTTTCGCCTTGCTCATCTGACAGTGGGCCCGCTGATCCAGGCTCCACGGCCTTATGTACTAGAGCTGGGATGAGCAACACGCGACCCGCGCCACGTTAACGTCAATCACGTTTATGCGGCCCGCCCAGCGTTTCCAAAATTGAATTTATTTTATGGACTTTCTCCATCAATGCATTATTAAAAAATTATAATAAAATGGTAGTACATATTACCTAAACCGAAACTACTTCTTATGAGGAGTTACTCACTCGTCGGCGACCTGTGCGACCGGCGACGTGCAACGCACCACTGCCGGCAGCGAGAGGTCACTCCCTATCGCTGCCTGAATCGCGGGCAATCGGCCAGGGTGTGCGACGATGTGTCCACCGGGTGTCCACACTCGTCGCACGCCTCGTCCGTCCTACCACCACAACAATTTCGCAAGTGCAAATATCTCCCGAAGCAACCGTGCCCCGTGAGTATCTGCACCAGGCGGAAATTGAGGACTCCGCAGACCAGCCCGCACGGACCGGCCGGACGGCCTCCACGGTGACGCGACCGTACATCGGGTCTCGGAGTCGCCGTTCCCTTCGCCGAAGCACCTCCCGTCGCGCCATCTCGCCTCCGCGTCCGACGACGGACGCTCGCCCCGCTCGAAGGCGCACTTCCGCCGCCAGTAAACACGCGCCAGCGACTCAGCATAGAGTTTGTGTGTTTGTGTGGTAGTCACACCAAATTTAATATTACCGAAGAATCGTGTTCACAGACTCCAATGCAAAGATCTACAACCGGCCAACACGTGTGCCATGAAATAAAGTCTGCGTGAAACGTTTTTCATGTTTCTTACAAAAGATTATTGGTATATCGCGACTGATGGAGCACAGCCAATGTCGAGTATGGAGGTAGGAGTATCGGGAAGGCTATTTCAAGACATCAGGAAGGAGGTCACAGGAAGCGAAATATTCGTTAACCACTACCTAATCAACGAGGAGAATTTGTTTGCGAATAGATTAGATTGAGTCTGCCGAATGTGACAGTAGCAATAGTTAAACTAATCACTTGGTAACGGTGCGCGCGTCAAGCCTCCCTGAACCTAATTAATTCCTGAAACATTTATCACCTGAATGTAGCGCGATGTGACTTCTGATACCGCACTACCTTGACTCAGTGGAGGTGCGATGCTAAAAAGAGTATACACCTTGAACAGCGAAATACAATCGTTCTTGGATATGAAGCGATATATATGCCTTTCCTCATTTTGATAATAAAGAATGGATGTGCGATTTCGGGTTTCTTATCGACATGACTCAGCATCTCAATGCTCTTAATGTGAAACTTCAGACTAAAGTACGGTTTATTTACAATTTGAATGTTAAAGATCAAGGCTTTGAGCTCAAATTGAAATTGTGGAAACAGCATCTTTTGCACAGTAATATGTCTCACTTTCGACATTTGAAAAAAGAAAACGTTACTACTTCTCAAAAATACGCACTATATATAGACATTTTAATCAAAGAATATCAATCACGACTCCGTGTTCAAAGCTGAGAAATCAGAGACGAGAAGATAAGAGCAGAAGAAAGTTTCCATGAAAATGTTTTCCTCGCCATTCGATACAGATATCAGCGGATATACGGATAGCAGCTCCCGAAGATTTTCAAGTGGAAGCGAGTGACATGCAGAATAATATCGATTTAATTTTTTTTATAAATTTTATGCGAGCCCTGAGATGTTTCCGCTTTTAACGAAATATGCAAAGCCAATCATGTCTCTGTCCTGAAGCCCGTATGTTAGCTAACAACTATTTTCAACCCTGAAATTAATCAAAAGTGACCACCGATCGAGCCTGGGGGGTGCGTGCAAGCTGTGTTGTTGCTACCTCATCAATTCCGGCTGATATTGATCAGCTTGTGTCCAGAAAACAGTACCAAATTTCTCATTAAAACATTTCACGTAAGTTCGTTTTTACATTATTTTCTTATTTTCCATTTATGTAGTACATGAAATATTTACTTTTTCTAACTTTAATTTTTTTTTTCTGATGTTTATTATGTTTTGTAAATAATAAATAATTATTACTTTATATGCGGCCTTCCAAAAAATTTTAAAATTAAACTGGCCTATGGATTAAAAAAGTTGCTCACCCCTGCACTACAGTATTATTCCACTTGTTGAATACCTTTGGCTCCGATGAGATTTGAATAAAATTAAACGAAGAAAAAATGGCTGTAATTAGGTCATGGTGTACTGCGCGCGGGATTGCGACCACGTATTAGGATATTTAGACGCTAATTGAGATCGAAAGTAGCCCAGTTGGTAATCAATCTGTTGTGACAAATACCGTAAGCGTACCTAAGAGTGTATACCGCTGTGCGGTGTGAGGGTGGTGGGGAAGCGGTAGGTAACTCGACCGCAAGGTAATCGCTGCCCGCCCCCCGTGCAAACGTAATTAATGACAATGGCATTAGTAGGGCTGCCCGGGCGGCGGCGCTGCCGCAGCAGAGCCCCGTTGTGCAGCGTCCGCGCGGCGATTGCTCCAGCAGAAACGATCGCCGCGAGACACTTCCGAGCCTTTGTTACCTCCAAGGCATTTATCAGAAAATTGAAATAGCGTATGTGTATTGGGAACGTTTCCGGTCCCACGTACCACATGTACCACGCAAACTGGCTCACTCTATCAATCTAAGTTAACGTTATTTACTGAAAGAACATATCATAAATTTAAACCTGAGGACGTAATACACCCCACTGCATCTAAATCTCCCACTGACACATCGCGTTATTTCCAAAATAATAGAAAAGTTGTCGACGCGCTGAGGCCCGTTTAGTGTGGGGGTTCGACCCCTGTGCAACGGTGGCGGAAGCCTCAAGGTACCCCCCGCAACGAAGCGCTAATCGGACGCACTACCAGAGTGTGTGTGTATATATGTGTGCATGCGTGTTGATGGGCACTGACCCGCCGTCGTCGGTGCCGAAGTCGTCGAGCAGGTCAGTAAGCGCGTCGCGGAACTCGATCATGCCTTGCGCCGGCAGCGCCACCTGGCTGCGCGGCCCGCCGCGCGTCACCGTCTGCGACACGCGCAGGAAACGCCCGCGGGAGTTTTCCTTAAGGTCCAGGTAGTACCGCCGGTTGTCCTGTGCCGGGAACAAACCAGTCTATTACCGCTCTATACAGGTGTAACGATTAGAGACGACCTCGTGCAACGCACCGACAGCACCCACGGCACGGCTACCGCAGAGATAATCTGCGCCTGCTGAATTTCAATTTCTTACTGTAACCTCATCAAAAATCACCAGTACCGTTCGACTGCAAAAGTTAATACAGAACACCACAATGCTGCCCTAAAAACAAACTATCCTTCTATGTCTTAGAGGGAGAATGTCATCAACCAGAGAGAACATCGTTAAAAACATTCAATAAAGTGCCGTCTAATGAGATCAGAACATTTATTACATTTACCGCGCACGCTGGTCGGTGGCGGCGAGTGGCGGCGAGTGGTGACGATACGGATACGCGTGCATGGCAGTTTACTTTGTATAGTGGCATCTTGTTGTACATGTGAAAGCAGCACACGCACCTTAAGCATCATCTCGGACTTCAGCTTCCCGTCGTCGGGCACGTTGTCCGGGTTAGGCGGGCCCAGAGACGAGTAGAAGTCGCTAAACGTGGACAGGTAGTCACGGAACTCGGCCGCTGTGGACATCGCGAGGAATATCTGGCTGCGTCGCCCGTCTGCGCCTATCTGTATGCATTACAACACCAGTTTATTGCGGGTGCCGGTTCCGTTCAGTAGAGAAAAAAAGGGGTGAAGGTGCAGTGGGCGAGGGGCCGACTCTCTATTCGCACTTTTACGGTTTGTGGAATAATAACCTTTGACAGATGCAATGTGAACAGAACCGTCACCCAAAAAAGTGTATTCCATCATTACTCCTTAGCGGTAAGCTCTCAGCATCCTAACACGAGGTAAAAAACCTAGGAACAGAATAGCGCTACCTTTCCATTAAGTCTAAAAAGGATAACCTTTTCATGTCTTCAAATAATGAGCATAAGAAAGTGAAACAGTTTGGTAGTCTGGTCTGGTATAGTACACGTCGACAGCACGCGTTGGCGCAGACCGGCATGTTATGTTCAACGCTTGGGACAACCAGCCGGTCCATGTTTATTAACCTGACACAATACTTGTCATTATCACCCCAAAACAAACTTAAACAATGAGATGACGATGTTCGTAGAGAGATAATGTCGCAGCGTCTCGCGGTGCTACTTGCTCGCAAGAGAGGCCGAGACCCCGAGCTCCTCTCATACATGGGACCCATTTCACAATGGCTACACGATGGCAATAATATGTTGTCGCCCTTACCTCCGCAACCTTTATGAACCGGCCGCGCCTGTTTTGTTTCACGTCCAGATAGAACCTCTTCGACTGGATCTGCAGCATCTTTGTTGCGAGCTCCTGCTCCTGCGGTGGCTGACCTGGAACCGTCGCATCGCAGAACATGTTCAGATTAATCTAAACCACCGCTTAGCCCATTACCAACTCAGCAGCACTACACTGTTTCAATGCGAGCGAACACGAATCGATCGCGCTTAGTTATCTCTATTCATCCAACAACAAAACGATATTGAATAAAACTAAGCGGCTCGATTCCACTTTCGTTCTCACTTTATATTGAACGGTGGCACGGTGCGCACGGTGCTCACGGTGCGCAGCGTGCGGTGTGTAAAGTTGCGCTGCCGATATCCGAGGTGTTAATACAACCAACCGCAAAATGACGCAGTTTATTGCAGATTTGTATTCGCAACTACACGCCAACGCGAACGGAATCACGACTCCCGCGCCAGCGGCGCGCACGCGCATGCGCACACGCACGCTCCGGCCAATCGAAACCGCGCGGAATTAGAAATCGTATCGATTTCAGCCGGCGTCGCGCTCCGCCGCGCCACACACCCCTGCACACCCCGCCGCAGCATGAGGCTACATCCCAAATATAAACTCGTAAAGAAGCCTCCCATCGCCGTTCTCTTTCAAGTACGGGCGTGCAACACACACATTCTCCTTCTTCAGGGTAACACATAAGAAATAAAACTTTAGTTCTTTCCAGTGCACATGTCAGTATTCCGACTGCGAAACGCGCGAGCCGGACGCAAGGCCAGGTGCGGACGCTGCAAACAGTCCGCCTGGATACTTAGGGTAGCCGAGGGGAACGGCTAAGAGGCTAATTGTATAGGCGTTCGCAGCGAATCCGGGGTAGGAATGCGTGGGCCCAGGTGGCGCTTTCGTTCCTGATCGCATGGGCCATTTGGACATACGTGTACAAGCAGTGCAACTACAAAATCCAGATCGCAGTTTTTGAACTAACGGACCATTTTACGGAGTCAAAGCATTACGATACGCCGCCGCGGTCGGCCGCGAGCTGGTCGCGAGCTGGCCGCGCGCTCCGACGTACCCGCGCTCCTATAATTATGGTTAAAATGAAATAAAATAACACTTACCGATTGACTTACCAGAGTCGAAGTTGTTCCCGCCGGCGTCCATATTTTGACCATGATACTCTGCAAAAATACTAATATTACTAAATAATAAAACTATTCAACAATGAAACACGTAAGGTTTTATCGTTAATCGCCATTGATGGCATCGGTGTCAGTAATGTTATGTGTATTATAAAAACTATAGGGCAGGCCCATGTCCAGCAGTGGACAACAATAGGCAGAAATTATATAAATATTTATCATGAACGTTGCCATCGATGGCAAGATTAGGTCGTCACGGTACGGCCTTGGGCCACCGTGAGCGTGCCGACGGGACGACCTGACAGCGAAACGGCCCTGACGGGACAGGAACCTCGGCTCCACCCCGCGTGCATTCTTCTCCCTTCGCAGCCAAGCGGGGACACGTCTAGGGCCTCCGTGGCTCTGTATTAAACTTACGAATGTGTCACAGGCGCGCGCTGGGTGCCTCAGCTACTACTGAGAATAAAACGCGACGACTGATTATTTTATTTATTTATTTAATTTAGCAAAGTTTCCCGCGGACAATCGTCAGCGTAATGATAATAAAGAATCAAACTAATATGAAGTTAAGTATGTATGATGAATGAAAGGATCAGTGTCAGGATGAGGTGACGGCGTATGGCGGCCGCGAGACCGCCACATTGCGCATGCGCAGGTATCGCATAGCGGTCATTGCCTGCGATATGCATCCCGGGCTGTGCGGGCCTGCATTCTCCTCCCGGTGCAGTACAAATCCAGCGCGTGTCGTAAGATGCAAATGCGGCGCGCTAGGACTCCCACCGGTGAAGGCGGTGTTCCTTGCGACCGTGTATGAATGACGCTTGGAACTACAAACTGAGGATGAGCAGCTGTCACTTAGAGAATGGGGGTTGCGGAGGTTCCACTCTCCACAGTTGCTACTTGAATGGTGGAATGGCAGGAAGTGGAAGTGTTGACGCTGCGCATCCCATGTTAACTGACTGAATGAACAAGCCGCATGGCACAGACGTACCGACTGGTGCAGGTGCTGGTGTTGCGTGGCTGCCTTGGAAAGTATATGCACCATATAAGAGAGCCGACATGTGCCAACATTACGGCAACGGCTGGGTGCCCGCGGGGGCTAAATAAACTACATCGTCTTTTCATTACTGTGCGTTTATATACTTTCAGTACTCCAGCGACTGCACACCGCTGGGGTTTCGTGTAATTCGCAGCAACCCTGCGACGTGCTGACGTGTGATCGCACCCACGTGCGCTGTGACGCTGCGAGCCGTACATAAGAACAAATCAATAACATTAGTCGGTTTGCGTGGAGAGCAGCCGTATCCAGTGCAGGCGGGTTGTGGAATTGCAATGACGAGCGCAGCAGCTGAGATATCGCAAGACCTGCGCCCACCGCAGTTGTCTATGAAAACATATGTTCTAAAGTCTGCGTCTTGATGGCTACCTTATTGCAATAATAATGTGTACTTCAACCGATAAACTAATCGGACTAGGCAACGGGAGCCGAGCGGGCGCGCCGCCCGCGCTCAGCGCGCTGCTAACGTAAACGGCCCAAAGTTGGTTTAACTCTTATTGGAAGGGCGTGGACTGAGCTCAGCATTAGAGGACACCCTAGACAATTGTGTTGTTTAAAACGAGACTCGCATAATATTCCGCGATATTAACTAAATCAAATTTAAATATGACCACTTGCTGATAAGAATTCGTTTGGGGTGGCCCGCAGCACTCGCGGCGACCTGTGGAGGGCTAATGATGTGGTCTGCGTAGAGCCGGCCAACGCGAACACTTCGTCCTTACGATGGAATAACAAACGGGTCCAAACATTCACCGCGTGGCTACGAACAGTGCCGAAGAACAAATGTATGACCCTGACTTAACAGTCATAACAGGCAACGCGCTGCAGCCGAGTCGCTGGGGCCGTCAGACAGCGGTGCACGAGTCCACAGGCTCCATCAAAACCGAGCACATGTGAAAATTATATCATTGGATTCCACCCACTAGAAAGTTTATAGCACTCTATACAAATGACACTCAATGCTCCCAAGTACCAAAGAGCAGCAGAACCGGGTACAGCATCAGGAGCCGCAAACGTGTGACTAGGAATCGGATTTAACTTTGCAAAACCAAAACATAAGAACTAATGGATAACATAAAGCATTTTGTTTTCTTAAGAATCAGCCTTGATGAACCTTACAGTCTGCGAAGCGTCGGCAGGCAAGGCATGCAGTGTTGCGCTGCGGCTTGGCAGATCAGTAGCGGGAGTTGGAAAAGATACATTGAACGGTGTGCGGAAGACAACGCTATGGAGCCACCGACAGCACGGAACTGCCGCGCGGGATCACTGGGCGTGGCTGCAGTAAACTAAAAAGTATACCGCTTTTAAGTACCGCCTGCGGATTAAGTATAACAGAAGCAGTGTTGGCAACATCAGCGGCGGTTGCACGCGGCGCCGGGTGCACGTGTTATGCATACGCGCCGCGTCCCCGCCAGCTTGGCGACGCAATGCACGGGCGCCGAGCGGGTAGCTGCACTGCTTGTAAATAGTTACAATTCGTGGAAAACTGACTAGTCGACTAAACCACAAAAAGTCTATTCCAGACTATTTCATTTGTTGTCACAACAACGCGAACTGCTAATACAATGTTTCCGAGCAGAGAGGCCGGAGAGATCTCGTTTTAGTTCCAGTCACGACTTCCTGCAGTCTACGTCCGTCTCCGACGTACGGCACGCAAGCGACGGGCGCGGGCTCTCACACAACATTACACCCAAATGTATTACAAAAAGCGTTTGGTTTTGACGGAACGAGGCGGGCGGCGGCGGTGCGGGGCGGCGGCGGTGCGGGGCGGCGGCGGCGGTGCGTGGCGGCGGGCGGCGGCGGCGCGCGGCGGCGGGCGGAGGCGCGCAACTAGTTCAAGGCGAGTCATTGGCAGTAGACGGGGTTTCGTACATGCGCCGCCGGACTCGGCCGAACGCGGCCAGACACGGCCAGACGCGGCCAGACGCGCAAAAAAGTGAAACCTAACGTTTTTACTTGGGCAACGAGCCCGCCCCGCACCGCACCGCAGTCGCGCCGTGTGCGCCGCATTGCACATGCATGGACCGCATGCACACGGCTCTACCGCGCCCTCCGCCATGTGCGCAACCCTCCCGTTGGACACCAGTGATCGCTGGTCGGTTGTCCGCCGACTGCAGCGGTAACCAATATGTATGTAAACGTTGCAACTACAAATATATTACAGAACATTCAGACCTTGGGGCAAGACCGGAGACCGGATGAAACCAAAGACTGCCCTGTTGAATATTTACAAAGGTCTTCCGCACTGGAGACCAGGAATATGTAGATAGTTTTGTAAGGAAGCAGTGCTAATCGCAATATCTTCTTGCTAAATACATATACAGCGTTACAGCTTTCCGGCAACTGCAGAAACCTCAATAGTTTAGGTGTCGGTGCCGCATGTCGAATAAATATGGTGAACCAGTGCAGCTAGCAACCGGCAGCTAGCGCCGGTCTACCGCCCGACTAATTTTTACTTAATTTTGATTAGACACCTCGACGGAATTCAATTCATCAGCTCACTGTGCATTTTGGGGTACTATACCAACCGAACGCAGTTTTAGTTAACTGAGAGCGTGAATAACCGACACGCGAACTGAATCTCCATTCTTCGAATCGACTTGGCCGTCACAGCAGTAGCCGCAGCGATGGCCGCAGCTCCTCACCGAGCAGTGACCGTTAGGTGGCTGCTGCAGATCTGTTCACATCGAACGGGGCACTCGGGGAGACTGGCGACTGTTTTAAACTTGGGGCCGCCCCTGGGCTCCCAGACGACTTTTCCAAATCTCCTTGCGGACTAGACTTGAGTTAACCGTGTGGTTAACATTCTATTCGACACAGCTGACGCTCAATTGCAAACGTTCCTTTCCTGCGCATTCCTTAAATCAAATGGTTACTTTCAAAATAACGTGACAATTTCTTAATTGACTGTTGGCAGGCAGGCTCCTTTTCCCGGAGACTATCTGCGGGCTACGTACCAAGTGCCTGTTTTTGGCCCAAACAGTAATTAGTGCGCAAATTACAACAAATCTCTACTGCGGGCAATTCATCGAGTCCAAAGCTAAAACAGCTGCAAGGAGACCGGGGACCCTTGATAAAGTGCCACCGTACTTCTCACCGTGACAGCTTTTGACTAACGCGCAGGTCCGGTTTAGTGCGTAGTACTGTTGCCATGTCTGGGCAGGTGCTGCCAAAAGTCATCTAGCGGCATTAGACTCGGCGGACAGGTGGGCTAAGAGGCTAGTTGGTGATCATAAACTTGTCATAACTAGCTTGTCAGTCTTGAACACGAGCGCCGAATGGCCGGTCTTGCAGCGATATATAGGATACATTTTGGAGTGTGCAATGGAAGTATAAGAAATAATTCCTCCATTCTCATTTCACCATCAGAAGACCGGACGCACTGCGAGTCTCCATGCTTATGTTGTGGATATCCCCAGTTGGCGAAAAAAGATGTTCAGGTCCTCGCTCTCCATTAGGACAGCAAAGAAGTAAAACAACTTGCCGGCGTCGATGTGTCCGTCCAAATACGATGCGAGTCCTCAAAAAAAGAGTAAATTAGCTGTTACTAGGTTAGTGCGCTTTACCATCACAGACCACATCACCACTTAACATCAGGTGAGATCTTGGTCATGTGCTAACCTTGTTCATTTAAAAAAATATATTGTTTTATTCCTGTTTTATGTGATCATACATCTGCATTCGTGTATCACAAGGTGCTGCAGTATTTACCCCAGTACTTTCATGTTTGAAAGGAAATGCTTGTCATATTTTTATTAATGAAGAAAAAACTTAATGTTTCAGCGGGGACGGGCTCCTCGTATGATAAGTAGTATTCTCTTACTGTTTTCGTATGCGACCACCATACACATTGGAAGCTTTGCAATCAATAACTTTTGCTGGCATTCGCTTAGCAGGTAACAGTTTCACATTTTAATGTATATATATATATGTTTGAATTAACATGTACACTGGTATTTATGTCAAGCCAGGCCTACATATGAAAAATTGCTAATGCAGACCAGCCAAACAATTATTTATTTAATGTTACAATTTTAAATTTTAAAATTTTCTTTACAGTACTTATCATGTCCACAATTACTTTTTATTCATCTTACATTTGTTGTCAATTTTATAAAAAAGAACTAACACGACATGACTCGTGTGGTTTTTTACAAATGCAGTATAAATTTACAGAGCCCTTCTAAGTAATGAGAAACACTGTACATGACAATGTTGAATTATCGGCCAATTTCCAACCACAATCATACAGATTAAAAACAAAAATATATCTGAACTATTTTAATCTATTTATTCTTTATATTTCTCTCGTATATCTTTAATTGAGCTCCACAAACAGTTGCTTCGGGAACCATCTGATTTGTCACTAGACAATTTGTAGAGCTGCAGATGTCATCCATTGAATTAATAAGCAGAAATGTGCCATTTACAATGAAATTACCTCAAAAGTACAAGAATTTAAAAAATTCCAATTCCAGATATTGCCTGTGACAATGTACATATATCTCAATATAATTATACATTAATAAAGAGGTCCCAATTCAATACCCACCAATCCATAAAACTTTTCCAAATTTTCTGCTTCTATATTGTAATCAAGTGAAGAATATCGCACTACACTATGGTTTGATCTTACATTGATAAATGAAATCTTTTAAGTAATTTTAGACTGACATTGTAAGGAACCGATATAAGTTACTGTTACCTGTCCAGGTGGATGCTCTTTGCATATACTATTACCAACACAAACCACTATGGAGATCAAAAATCACTAAGCACTCAATATACCATATTGCTTTGCTCAAAGAGAATTACTGAAACCACCACTCCCGTTTCGCCTACCGAACTTCTTTTAAACTGCATGTGATTTAAACACTTATATAAACAAGGAAAACAACACCATGTTCTTTGTCTCTGATGTGATCTTAAGTTATGAAATCCTTTGTCCCAAATCACGTGATCACTAGGTAATGCACTTCGTCGCCTGAACTACAGACGAACCGTAATAAACAAGTCACTAGCACACGTCACAACAACGCACCCCAACCTCCCGTCTCACAGAAGCCACTCCTAACAAAGAAATACAACGTAAAGGTTATCTTGACAGCTAAACAGCTGTGAGCCTGCGAAGACAAATACGATGCCGTCGCGCACCTCACGGGAACTGATCGCGGCGGACGATAGGCGGCGACATCTGCATGCGCGGAGACCAGCTCGCCACCGAAAGGCGCGGGCCACTGACCTGCCATAATGTCGGCTCGCTCAGCTGTTGCGGTGCGGCCCAGCCCGAAGCCGAAGCCACGGCTCGGTGCAACTGGCCCGAGCTAGCGCCGCCGTTCCCGAGGAGATGCCGGCCTGCACCGGCTCGCCCGGCTAGGGGCTGCAGCCAAAAAATCGATAGGTCGACAACCTCCGCCGGCCGTAGCGCCGGAGCGAGTGCACCGCCTCCGCACCACCGCCGCGCACTTCCACCAGAGGGACCCTCTAAGGTCTCAACGCTTGCGATTCAACAAAACCGTAATCGCCATTTTGAAACGGGAACAATGAGATATTTACTTTTGGACGTTAACACAACCGCGAACGTCCTTCGCCGGAAATAACCAGATCGGCGCGAAATGTCGAGCGCGCGGTACGCTGCGTCGCTTCAAAATAATACGTACTCTGACTAGAAATGCCTTCGTCACCGCTGCCGATATCCGACATCTCAATCCACACCGAGTCGTACGGGCGATCCGCCGAACGCGCCGAGCCCCTCGCACAGCCCCGCACCGCTTGTCTGTGCCCGCCCAGCGATCAAAATATACTTCTCTATGGTTCAGCGAAATTAACGCGACTGCAAATTGTGTTAGGTGAACTAAATTATAATTTTATATAAATGATTCCTTCACAGTATATTATATTATTATTACACTAAAAATTGTTTTAGATAATTTTATAATAATGGCAATAGCATCTGTCTAATTCTAGTCCCATCTGAGTATATATATTCTGTGCTTATACCTATCAGATTATTAAAAAATTACAGTCCTTATTTTCTGACGCATATAAATTCAAGTAATAGAGAATAATAATCTACATTAACTTACAAATGATTTACATAATAAGAAGAACAATTACAAATATACTTCACTACACTTATACTACATTACAACGACTACAACAATAATATACAATGTCAAATTTATATTCCACAACTTTTAAGGCTAAAGACACTTTTAAATTGTTCTCAGCTAAAATAACACTAAAAAAATAAAATTTTTGAAACACTTG
Organism: Ornithoptera priamus; assembly: GCA_029034505.1. Taxonomy (NCBI): domain Eukaryota; kingdom Metazoa; phylum Arthropoda; class Insecta; order Lepidoptera; family Papilionidae; genus Ornithoptera; species Ornithoptera priamus. Next base: position 142,928 of record JARDWD010000500.1, on the reverse strand, counting down.
AAGTGAAGTAATCCGTAAAAACGATACTTTACGATATTACATCAGGAAAGCTTACAAACGACGACGAGCTTGCTTACCTACTTAATGTAATTGTTTAATTTTTTACAAAGGTGTGAATAGCTTAATTATTTTGGTTGCATCTTTTATGATATTGAATCTGATATGTTCGTGGATACAGTAAGGAATCGTTAGCATTAGACTCACGATACCTTACTAATCAGTAAGTCTACAGTTAGCAGTGGATAATTGGTTAAAACGATTATGATCCTCTATGGTTACGCGAACCTCCCCAATAAAATATGCGTGTACAGTGTATTTATTTATTACGCAGACGTATAAATTGAAACAGACCTAACATATCAACAATAGCGTGCCTAAAGCTCACGTAGAATAAGTGGATCCAGATTCAGAGGCTTTAAGTTATAATAAATACCAGTTGATAGTATTGCACAGGCAGGTTATTATTCTAAAGAAATTTCAATGAAATTCCTATGTTACTTTTTACATTGATTATGGTTACTTATGTTTGTTTACTTACCGCCGCGATTTGAATTTCAAATTATTCGCTCGTACTGAATATTTGACGCGCGAATACAAAGCTATTATACCGCTCAGAGCGGGTGAATTCAGCTTTCAAATAGATTTTACATCTTTGATACTCACATTAAAATGCAACCACTACATCAGATAAAACTAAAAATACTGTAATTTTGATGTAGTTATCGAAAGTACTAGTTATCAAACTACATATTTAATAGTTATCTACAATGGCAATTGAATGAAGTTAGAGGAAAAAGCAGACAAAAGTTTCAAAAACATTTATTTTGAAGTAAATAATTTTTCTACTTCTACTTTTAAATAGAATGTCACATCACATCGAAAGATTTAGAGGTCAGCACAATAAATGATGTCGACTGTCAGTCCTGTCTCTTCGTTGTGGTCCAACATGCGAATTTCATCGTTTGGAAATATGCAGAGCAAAGTAGTTATAATAAACACACCTTCGAAAAACCAAAATAAAGTAACATATTTTTATCGAGTAATAAAAAACAGAATGCGGGTTCACACAATATACAAACAGCTGAAACTTCAACCCGGACGTTAAATTTGTCTATTGCATGTGCAGTGTTAATCAAAGTAAAAAATGCAAGCGTAGTTAACGGCGTGTCAATTACTGATAGCTTTGACATATCTACTGGCCATTAATGAACATTGTCATTGCGATTATACATACAAGCGTTAATAAAACAAACAAAATCTTCCAGTACAAAATAATTTCAGGCGTTTTGTTATATACTCCGTAGTCACAGTTTTTCAGTCTTTAGCATATAAGCACAACAAATCGCCGAAGATAGAAGCAAAACAAAACAATGGTAACTTATTGTTCACTTGTCATAAGCCTCTTATTTGCAGCTTAATAAATAGAAAACTTCGACTTATTTAAATTTTGTGTTGATGTCGATGCAACAAAAAAAAGAGCATTGCCTTGAATTGTAGTAAAAGTAGTAACGACATTCAATTATTTGTATCGATGCGTTTGTGAACTTGTTGGGCCTGCTTCCCTTCGTACACAGCGATTTAGACGATGGTACTTATTACTTTGGCTATCAAACGACTGGGTGGTTTATTGCTTATGTTTACCGAAAGAAAATTATATTGAGTCGGTAAAAACAGTTTTATTAGCATTACATTTTCACAGCTCTTGTGTAGTTTAATTTGAATATTTTACCACGGAATTGATGGCTTGGACGTTGAGAGCCTTGTTAAACTTTAACATAGGATCATAATTGTTATATTGTCCCAAGTTTCAAAACGAGCTTGGCGTAATTTCGTTTCTTTTTACTACTAAAACAACAGCAATGACTACCGCGTAGGCTACAAGGAGACAGTCAAGGCCATTTATCCATTACTGTGGCTAAGTACGGATTTAAAGATGTCATATGGCCAACATAATTAGTCCTCCATGGAACACGTCGATTTCCTCTCGATGTTTTCCTTGAGCGAGAACTCTGCCTCAGTGGGGCCAACCGAGCGCCTCAGTGATCTTGCACTACCACGGCTAGAGAAATGCATACTGGAACTTGAGAACGTGTGGGCATTGACGGCTGAGAACATAGGTTTGATTAAACAATATGTATTTAAAAATAAAGAAATAAAACAAGTTTTTAATATTACAAATGACTATAATTTTGTCACAATTTTTCCATACAATGTTAATAACTTTTTTACCTTACCACTATTTTATAATACATTACTTAAATATTATAATGTTGTTTACTTTTCAATTAAAATTCATCCTGTTAAACTGCTAGTTACAATCCACGGAGCCAGGTTCAAGGAAACACCCATCGTATTTTCCGGACGCGAACGTAGTCGCCGCACGGCGAGTGAGAGTGGAGAGTGGGATGATATTCCGGAGACGCGTTATAGTACTTTACAATATACTAAGAAGTAATTCGATTAGATCTTACAATATACTAAAATATTCTGGCTTAGTCCGCTACGAGAAGTATCGTTAAAACTGTACAAACATATCGACTGCGGGCCGCACCGTGCGCACCGCGCGCACCGCACGCACCGCGCCGCCGACCCGGCGGGGCCAAGTACCCGCGACTAGTTGTACTTTACACCTGCGCCGTGTGCGTCCGGCGCTGCCGGCGCGCCGCAGCCATGAGAAACAAGCACCGTCCGTCATTGAAATGCGAGTAATTTGAGTAGGTCGGCGAAGGACGTGCGCGTCCGGGCGGGCCGCGGCCGGTCCGCCGTCTGCCCTGACGCGGGGAGCGTGCGCGTGGTGGGGTGGGATGGGGTGGCGGTTAGGGAGGGGCCGTAACCGGGGGTGAATTCTTATCAAGTTAACGGTATAACAAGCAAGTACAAAATATAATAATAATAATTACAATAATTAAGTATCAATAAAATTGAGCTAGATTCGAACTGCGTCACCAGTGTAAACGCTGTCACTAGGGGGACGCCGCCGGGGCGCGGGGGTCCTGTGTAATTTAAATGTAAAGTTCGCATTAGTGGAAGATGATCGTACCCGAAATAGTAAATGGAAGTTGCTTGCTTGCGAGAAGTATTGTTCGAAACGACGAATGTACGAGGGATTTAAGCGTCACGTTGGTTTTTAACTCGGGCAGCGGTATGTTTGCAGGGCTGCGGGGCTGCGGGGCGGGCGGGTGCCGCTAATTCACAACCAGGCTCCGGGCGAGCGCTCCGGCCGCCTGCCCGCCGCGACGGAACACCGCCGCCAGCGAGTGCGCCGCGCCTCGGCGTCCACTCTCATACCTGCCACCGACAATGGACGACAGCCGGAGGTCGACTGGTGATATCAATAAGTAACAATTGTACTAGGTAATAATTTTATATTAGAGATAGATTCTTTAAAAATTTTACATAATATTGCCACGAGTTCGAATTGAATTATACAAAAATATACATACTGTACAATAGTGAAGCGACCCGTGCGCGCACCGGCGCAACGCGTCAACCCTAAAGCACGCCGCGCCGCTGCCCCGTGCGAGTGCCGGAGCGGGGTCGGAGGGTGGCAGGGTAGCAGGGTGGCAAGGGGGGGAGGGGCGGGGATGAGGAGGCGCGCGTGGTGCAACGGCGCGGCGTGTACACTAAGACTAACTCGTTGATAGAGACTTACATTAAGCTGCGGTCCGGCGACCGCTCACCATTCTCGGCTTATCACATAACCATCGAGACGACGACATGAGAGAGGGTTAAGCACGAACTGGCGCATATGCACGCGCACGCGCTCATTAAGAACGACATCACACGAGGACAGTCCGCGCGGGCACGACGCGACGGTTGGAGCATGCATGTATGATGTGTGTGTGTGTGTGTATCAATGTGTGTGTGTATGTATGTGTGTGTGTATGTATGTGTGTGTGTGTGTGTGTATGTTTGTGTGTGTGTATGTGGGTGTGTGTGTATGTATGTGTGGGTGTGTGTATGTATGTATGTGTATGTATGTGTGTGTATGTGTGTGTGTGTGTGTGTGTGAGGGTGTGTGTGTGTATGGGTGTGTGTGTGTGTGTGTGTGTACCTTATGCCGAGCAGACGATCCGCCCGGGTGCGTGCTCGTCCTCGTGCGCGTTGTCAACGCATCAGTAAACCCCCCTCCCCCCTTTGTTTTGTAAGGTTTAATAAAAATTAACCGCACCCTTAACTTTAAGTACTGGATAACCTAATGTATTGTAAACTGTTTTACTACTAAGTAACTTTTATAAATTATTATTTAAACTAATTATTATGAATGTGTTGGACATGTTGTACATTTGAATGTGGGAGTTCCGCTCGCGGTTCCTTTGCATCAGATCGCCGACGAAATGAAACGCTTCCATTGTATAAACATAATAAAGCTTTTCTCATACATTCGGTAACAAAAAGCAGCTCGTGAGAGGTTTCCTACTACGCATACATGCGCTGCAACTAGTGCCAAGGTAAGTGTTGCATTTACGTCAGGGAGCGGCCCGACGCGCCGCTCCCGGAAACATGGCTCAATAAGAAGCGGAAATAAACTAAACAAATGTAAAAGTAATAAAAATATAATATCAAAAAAGCATAAAAACACTCAATATGTACAAAGGCAAACTGATCGGAAGCGAGGCCTACGCCGCCAGGTCGTTGTCGGATCGTCGCCGGATCGCCGGCACGTAGACTCAGGTGATTCAAAAAATTTAAGCAGGACTCGGACATCTCGTGCGCGCATCCGGTTTAAAATAACATTATACAATCGACAGGGAATATAACAAATAGCGTGTAGAAGTGGCGCGCGCCCCCAGCGGAGCCCGATGGCGGAGCCCGGCGGCGAGCCCGCGCTGGCGGCGCGCGGCGTACACTACCATGCAAGTGACAGTGTACGCCGCGCGCCGCCAGCGCGTCCACGACAGCGCAACGCAACGGCGCGGGGCGGCCGTGAGGCTTAAACGAGAATAATAAATATAAAATAATAATCTTAAGCAATCTTAAATACCCTGTTAATTTCATTTTAAAACGTAGCGTTTCCGTTTGCGAATGCCGCAACATAAAGAGAGGCGCGTCTCGCCCGCGCGCACGCGTGCCGCCCCACTCCGTGCGCGCGGCGGACGCACGGCGGAGGGGCGGCGGCGAGGCGCGCGTGCGCCGGCGCGGCTGCGGGACCGTTACAACTACATATAAATTCTTCGCAGTAAACTTACCATTAACGTATATGTCTTTCTTACGTATGTTATTTCGTTTTCGCCTTACAATTAAGTTCCACCTCGTTTGTGCAAACAGATCGATTCCAATAACAATTTTGTACAACTCCAAGTATGAATTAAAATTATAAAATACGTCGAAGAACCCGTACGCCGTCTTACAATAGGACCCATTAACGTAAAAACACCCACCGAAACACCATGGACACGTAGTGTAAATAAAAACATCAACAATGGGGTAAGGGCCAGGCGCATAGAGTGCGCGGGGGACGCAAAAGCACGTTTGCCCCGCGCGTGTACCGCAACGTTGCACCTTACAGTAAAGATGGCGTTCGATAAATAATACGTAATTATGTATAAATATATATATGATATTATGTAAATTTATGCTATGCCACTAGCGATCCGAAGCTATGCAACTGTTTCGGTAACGTTCAGTAGATTGCGTGTGACGCGCATGTGCACGCTTACTTGCACAGCGTGCGCATGCATGCGCATCGTCGGTATAAAATGCATAAAATTTTACTGTAAACAGCGTCAACGCCACACAATGTGTAAAATTAAAACCTAAATAAAAAAGTACAAGTCATACATCTCATAGGCCGTTTGTGACTTAGATAAGTAGAGCGCGCGCCGCTGCGGTGAGCGGGCGTGGGGCGGGCGTGAGGCGGGCGTAGGGCGCGCATGGGGCGCGCGTGGGGTGGGCGACGCGCAACTTTACGATTTGACTAGCCGACACGAATTAGCAAACTGACTAGAACGCGAAACACTCCATTGGCAAGACTTCATACGCCGGGGCAGGACTCGCCCGACACTATCTAACAATTCCGAAACACCCCGAAATAGATCACAGACAATCCGAATAAATTAAGTAGAGCGCGTCGCGCCGCACGCCCCGCCGCACGCCCCGCCGCCTCGACGGACCCGAACCAACTAAACCGGTCACGCGAACTCGAAACTGGGAAAATAACTATTGCAAATTAATAAAAACCTGTGATGTCTCTGGTGCTTATTAAATAAATACAGAAATAATGTGATGGACCAAAATAAATACATACAATATTTACAAAAAAAATCGTCACAAATTAAGCTCATCGATTTAAAAAAAAAAGAGTAAAGTTATACAACTAATGATTGCTTTACAAAATTGTGTATGTGTGCATTGATGCAGTTGGCGCGTACGTGGGGAGCGGGTGGCGGGGCGCTGTTCGATTTCACTACTTACTACTAGAGCTAACGAGCCTCGCGGCCGAGCGGAGCCGCGCTCGGAGATTCTTCGGGCTCGCAGCCACGCGGCGCACCGCACCCCCCCGCACGCCCGCCACGCGCACACGCATGCACAGACAGCAACGCGTGCCCCGCCGCCGTTTCACACTAAACATTGCTCGTCGACCTGGCACACGTAAGCACAAGTATCGCTTTGATACCGGACTGTGATTGTAGCGCGCGGGTCGGGCCCGATCGCTTCAGCGGCGCCGTTGTGCGCCTAGCAGAAGCCGCCAAAACCGACGGAGGGTACGGAGGGCACAGTGGAGGCGTGCTCGCCATTCTTGTGCAAGTCGATCAGCGGGGGCGCGGATAGGTAGTGCGCCTGGAATACAAAGCAAAACGTTACAATTTTGATTTGAACGCGGCACAAGATTACTATTGGTATATAAATGAAAACAGTAAAGTGATGTGGTGGATGTAATGTACCCGTGCAAAAATAAATTTCACCGCAGAAGCGTACGGGCAGCACGATGCGACACATGCACACACGCCTGCGCCGCCGCTGCTAGCACGCAACGACCGCGGGTATTTGAGAATTGTACGATACTCGTAAATGAGCAGCAGCGCAGTATAATGATACTAAGAACTGTTTGCTTCCTGCAAATATAGCAGATATTAAGTTGTGACAATTGTCACAGTTGTGTACAATTGAAATTGGTGAGAAATGTTACAGGGCACACGGGGCACACGGCGCACCGCACCATTCCTATCGCATTGATTCTACTTAACCAACAGATCCGCCCAATCCGCGGCCTGTACCTGTTGATGATGTGCCGGCGGCGGCGCGGGGTAGCCGTTGTAGTAGGGTGCGTTGTAAGGCGGGTAGGCGGGCGGCACGGCTGGCGCGTACCCGTACTGCCAATCGGGCAGGTACCCGCGTACCAGCTGCCCGCCCCAGCCGCCACCGTACCCCACGAACGGCCCGCCGTAGCTGTAATGCGAACATCTCATAGTATTCGCCACTTAAATATAGTTTTTTTTTTGCAAAATTCTTCACGGGTCCTGTACGATGTATACCTTTTTTCGAGGGGGTAATTTACCCTAGATTACCCTGTGGTTATACCCCCGAACAGGTTCCTGCCTTGTCGCGGCGGTGGTGCTCAGTAGCCGTGGCTTGGTCATTCACGGTGAAGCTAAGAGGAACCTACCCGGCCGGCCGAGGTGGTCGCTTCGGGAGTTGTAAGTGATCTCACCTCGGATGTGTGCCGGTGGGCAGCACGGGCAGGTTTAAACTGTCTTTTGCAGCCGAGGTGGAGTTGCGGAGGGAGAAAAGTGTCGGTATTGCGGTTCACCGTTCTTCCTACCCTCCGTGACAAGGCGGTGCCGCACCGCTAATGCGGCGGCGGTGAGGCCGCAGGGGAAGACTAGTGTCGGTATTGCGTTTCGCCGCTCTCCCTATCTTCCGCGGCCGTATAACGGTTGGCAGCGGAACCTAAGATCAAATCCGCCGCAGGAAATCGGGAGAATTTTCGAGGTGTGCGAAAGCGTTTTCGTGACCCTGCCACAAAGCGACGAGGCGGAACAACGTCGGGGTTTTAGTCAGTGCAGGTCCAACATAACCTGTCTTTGTCAATGCGAGGGCAGGTATGCGAAGGCATTTTCCCCACATAAAACAAAGAAAAAAAAACTCTGTGGTTATTCCAAGCGCCACGTAATCCGCAGCTAATATGTGTTGTACGGTATGTAAAAGTTTATTTCATAACAATTTAACTGTTAAGTGTGTTAGTTCAGCATGAATACGTGCGCGGCAGAGACGACACAGTGGACGTACCCGTTGTTTGGATAGGCGGGAGTGCCGTAGGCGCCGTAGGGCGGGTACAGGGGTGGCGCGTAGTCCGGCAGCGAAGGCACGGCGGCTGCTTCACCGACGGCGCCTCCCGCACCACCCGCCGCCCCAGTACCGCCCTCCGCGATGGACGGGATCTGATCCACCAGCGATTCCAGCCCCGATAGAGATTTGGATGAGACGTCCTGTGGCTTCGCTCCCCCTGCGGGTACCACGCCCGCCGAACCGGCGGGTACACCCGTCGTGAACTCGCCTGGTGATCCTGAAATATTTCATGTCATTGTCAACTAACGTCACGTTAAACACACTTACATAAATAGAGAAAAGCATACGCGAGTGAAAGTGGGTGCTTGCGTGACAGCGACTCTAATTCCCCCCACCCTCCTACGCCTGCGCACCGAACTTTCGCTTTAGAATTATGCATTTGTTTAATTTAACAAAACGACAAGTTAAGTGCGTTGGACATATGTTAACTGGTATGCATTCCAAGAGTGACGCGGAGGCAATCAGGATGTTTGCCTCCTCTCCTCGCTCCATTAGATATATACGAGGAGAGATTAAAAAGTAGTGAGACGAACCTATATATACTCCTTGGCGAGTAATATAAATAATTAGTGTCACAGCTCAGATGCATATTTGTAATAATAATAAAGAAAATAATCTTCAAATCTGTTTTGTTCATTTGTGTATGCAATCATTTGTTTGGTTCGTGTGGGAACGTGCTCCCGGAAATGGAGGAAAGCCAAGTGCGAGCCGTTATTAAATAGCTCTGTTTGAACAAGTTAACGACGCAGGAGATTCATTGCGATCTGGAGGCAACATTAGGAGAGTCTGCTCCGTCATACTCCACTGTCGCAAGGTGGGCTTCTCAATTTCGAATAGGGAGAACGAGCACGGAGAATGAGCACGGAGGACGTCAGTCACCCAAGATAATGTTGCGAAAGCCGAGAAAATTGTATTGAGCGATCGAAGAGTTACCAACAGACACTTAATTCAAGAAACAGGCATTTCATGTGGAAGTGTTCAATCCATATTGAAACAATCTTTGAATGTGAGATAAGTCACCGCGAGATGGGTGACGAGAATGTTAATCGACACTCGGAAACAAAACACGACGACGACTTGACATTTCGAAGATATTGTCGGACAAGTTTCAAGAAGATTCTGAAAACTTTTTATCTCGTTTCATAGCAATGAACGAAACATGGCTCCATCATTTTGATCCCGAGACAAAACAGCAATCTTCGCAATGGAAACGGCCAACATCACCGACACCGAAGAAGTTTCGTGCCGTGGCATCGGCTGGCGAGGTTATGACCTCAATATTTTAGTACTCGGAGGGGATATTGGTTATAGATTACCTGGCGCGTGGAACCACTATTACAGGTCAAGATTATGCAGCTTTAATTCCCAAGTTGAGGAATGCCATCAAAGAGAAAAGGAGAGGGAAACTCCGAAGGGGCGTGCTGTTTCATCACGACATCGCACCCGCGCACAGGTCGGCAGTTGCGATGGCTGCCATTCAGCAAGCTGGCTTCGAATTGGTTGATCATCCCTCTCATTCACCAGATCTGGCGCCTAGCGATTTTTATCTTTTCCCCAAATTGAAAGAATACTTAAGAGGAAACAGGTACGAAGAACATAACGAGGTGATGAATGCCGTGGGGAGCTGTTTGCAGGACAAAGACAAAACTTTTTTTTTATGGGATTGAAGACTTGGCAAAGCGCTGCACTCGGTGTGCAGACACTCGGACACTACAAAATAAATGATTAAGTTATCAATAGTCATTATATTCTATTTCATTCTCAATACTTTTTCATCCCTCCTCGTATGTTACCTAAGATTTATCTAGATAACCTTTTACACATCCGCGTTTGCACGTGTTTGCATTTGACAGGCCTATGTCCAGCACTGGACGTCTTTAGCCTGATGATTGCACACTAACATTTAACTAGTATTGTGAAATCGTTTTTAATTTTAGTCATAAAATATTTTTAAGTCAAAATTATGACTGACTAAAATCATGTTTATATTGTGCATCGTTTACCGGGCGGCTGATTGTGGTCGTGATGATCATGGTGGTCGTGGTGGTCATGATGATCGTGGTGGTCGATGTGTTCGTGGTGGGCCTCATGCTGCGCCTCACTGCGGAACGGAGAGAAGGCCGCCTCTCCACCCGGCGACCTGACCATCATAATGACGTTACAATATATAATATTTAAATATAAATATATTGAAAGTAATTATAAGTAAAATTTATAAGTTGTTATTTATTTATGCATATTAAAATTATAATTTATGCATTTGCCGTACGGCAAGCAACACTTAAATACGAGAATTATTGGAACAACGCGCGTGCGCTTGCACGGCAACGGCTCACCTGTTGTAGTTGCTAGGATACATGGCGGGATGCTGATGCATTTGGTCTAACCGCGGACTCTCGGACATGCTGCTGCCTGAAACATTGTGTCACTTGGAACTAAATATAAAAAAGAGAATTTGATACTTTTTTTATTGTCGAGCGAAGGGGGTTGGGTGGGGGTGGGTTTACAATTGTAGCGTGTCTTCATGCACCTGTCTAGATGGAGAACCTATACAGACGTTGGCAAGATTTTATCCGATCTGTGTTCTGCGTCCAACTTGCCTTTCCTTTACGATTTTTGAAGTTGTAGGATTTTGGTAGTGGAAAATAGTATTTCTATTAAGTTTGTTTAGTAGTATGGAGTGGAGACGGGTGCTTACCCTGTTCCCGCGGGAAGTAATCCTTGGTGTCGGCCGATGGGTAGGACAGGCGCGGCGATCCGTCGTATAGCGAACCGCCAAAAGCGCTGCTGCTGACGCCGACGCCCACACCCGCGCCGCCCACGCCAGGGGACGCCTCTCCGCCCGCTCCGCCCGTCTGGCAGGTAAGAAACAATTTAAGGTTCTATTACACGATCCGTTGTATTTAATTTTTTTTTTGCAGTTTCTTGTTAAGAGCAATATGGATAATACTGACTAAATAACTGATAATTTTAAAACTCAAACTTCTGCTGCGGAGCTCCAAAACTTGATTCACTTCGCGATGGCATTATCCTTATTCAGTTTACCTTATTGAAATCTCAAATCTTTGCGAGGCTACACTCACCTTATTATAATCTGATAGCGAAGAATTGCTATTACTGCCGGGGTGCATGTCCGTACTACCCATTGGGCTGGCGGGCTCCCGAGGCGGCTCAAAGTCCAGCGGCACCGGCGGCGACACCGGCGCGTCGAAAGCCGGTGTCGGGAAGTGCTCCGCGTAGGGCGCCGGCGAGCTATGCTGGCTGTAGGGCGTAGTGGGAGAGGCGGTGTAGCTGAGCGCTGCGGGGGAGGGGGCCCCGAACGGTACACCTCCCGCCGATCCGACAGAACCAACCCCCGCCACAGATGCCACGCCCACACCCGTACTTGGCGCAGGGGACCGCGCGTAAGGTGTTTGGGTCGTTACCTGTTTATGAGCAAGGGTTGTGTAAATAAAAAATAGAGGTAGATAGAAAAGAAAACTGACGCAGTTACGTGTCCAAGCGATTGATTACCTGCTGTGCGGGCGTGGGTGCAGGCGCGGGAGAGCGCGAGTAGGAGTGTGCGTGCGGCGACTGCGAGTAGCGCTGCTGCGGCGCGGGGCTGGGCTGCTGGCGGTACGGCGCCGGGCTGCCGGCGTACAGCGGGCTGCGGGCCGCGAACGTGCGCCCCGCCGCGCCGCCCGCGCCCGCCGGCGAGCCGTACGGCGCGCGCGGGGGCGACGGCCCAGAGAATGCGGCTGGACTTGATGGGAACTGTAGATGGTTGAATGGATATGCCACATGTAGTTCATAAACAAAGTGTGTGCGCGCGCGCGCGTGTGCGTCTATTTGATTAACTTTACAGAGTCTTTATTACTTTTATTCCGCTAAGAGATGATCGTGATCACACGTGCAATGTTTAGAAAGAAAGAAAGAAAAAATATTTACCCATAACATGTTTTCTTTTTTTTATATATATAAAATAATTTACACACAATGTAACTGGACAGACATGGACTACGCTCAGTCTACATCCACAAAACTGATTTTCAGCGAAGCCATTTGATTGTACCCGTACACGCTGCTTTAACTTAGTACAGTGTTGAATGCAAGAAATACCACCAAAACGAAAACAAAGTAATACAAAGGACAGATACTTATTTTTTTATAATATTATCAGCCCAAAAGCTGGGAGAAAAAACCCTTCACATAAATAATAATAATAAACAACACATGAAAACAAACGCCAGTAAGGAAGTGCTGGAACTTACTCCGAGGATCGTCAGATTACAGTTTTTTTTTTGCTCTATTATAAGCCATGCTTTATATGAGGCCTTAAAGCTATTAACTGTTTTTAAGTCTCTAAAGTGACGAGGGAGATAGTTCCAACACTTCGTGGCGTTATAGTTAAAGCTGCTGCGGAAGGCAGCCGAGCAATGTTAAGGTACTACGAGCATATTAATAGTATCTCTTGTGTTATACGAAGTGTTCTAGTCATGCATCCACTTAAGCTTTTTGTATAAATATTTAGGGTTTTTATTTTTAATTATTCCGAAATGCAAATCTCTACGTTTGTTCCTTTTGAGCACATAAGCGCTGTTAAGAACGGGCACAAAGATGTCTGCAGCAATCCAATAAATATAAATAAATGAAAGGCAAAGCAAAAATTAGATAATGTTTCGCGGAGCGCTAGCCGTGCCAGAGCCGTTACCTGCGGCTGCTGCTGCTGCGGCTGCGGCGTGGCGGCCAGCCGCTGCGGCCCGGGCGAGTAGCCCTGGGAGCGCGGCGACGCGTACACGGCGCGCGGCGAGCCGTACGCGCCCGGCCCCGGCCCCGGTCCCGGGCCCGGCGACGCGTATCCGCGCGACAAGCCCAGTGGCGGAACCTCCAGTGCGCTCTCCATGCCACCGCTGCCACCACCTCCGATTCCGCCGCCTGCGACCGTACCAGAATCTTACCCATTATAACCAGTCCGGCCATAAACGTTGTTACATAAATCTCTTCTTTTTAATTGTTTCGAATATGAAACACGTATATTATTTTACAAACTTGTTTCGATTTTGTGCCATTTCACATATTTTTTCGTGTTTATTATTAAATTACAACATGGAATGGGATGGGGTTGTTAAAGTAAATAGGATTGCAGTGATCACTTTGCAAAAAGTGGATATAAAACCGGCCCCGGTCGCTCATATTCCAGACACTTAAAAAGCTTGCTATCAGCCGTATGTTCGTATGTCGTACTATCAACAGATATGTAGTACATACACTTCCTGTCCAGAAGAAGACCAAAGAAGATCAGGGCGGCCGCGTTCTATGCTGTTAGAACTACAAAGGCTGCTAATGCTGTTAAACCCAGAATTCGTCGAAACCCCATTAGCAAGCAAATCAAATAATCTTATCGCGAGAAAAAAAAATTCGCTCGGAAGCTCGATGCTTATCAGGTCACGGTCGATACACAGGACATGCCCTAAATCAATCTTTACAATTAAAGATGGATGGAGTGGATCGATCAAAACGAACAAACCTTCCGTCGCGCTGCAACAGGCAGGCGAGAGGCACAGGAATGTCTTCTTTACAGATGAAACAATTTTCACGATTGAAGAACTAAGCTAACTACAAGAAGCAAAATGACAAAGTGTACGCTCACAGCTCTGAAGAAGCTGCTCAAGTGGTCTCAGCTCAGCTGGTCGGATAGGTACAACGTGGTCGTGGTCATCATCCTGCGTCAGTGATGGTTTGGTAGGGCGTGTCTTATCAAGGAGTCACAGAACTACATTTTTGTGAAAACTTCAGCCAAAATGTCAGAATACGCCCTTTAAAAAGATCTTTGGAGCAAGCAGTGGCGGTGGTGGAAGTTTCCCTTGGAGGATACTGCGTAAATCCATAGATTCGTGATACGTATACAGACCAAAAGCCAAAGGCGGTCACTTGGAATAGAATGTTGTTTTTATATTTGCCGAGACTAACAAATATGGTATTTATACATTTTAACAACATTACATTACTTCGTTAAAGAAAACAATGCATTGACATGCACTCGCAGAACTTATGGCCGGACTAGGTACATAATTGCTACTACCTTTGCAGTGCTCTCGAGAAGTACTGAGCTTACCGCAGAGTGCGGTATTTCCATAAATAAGATGATACAATCAAGAAAAGACAAAATTCAACATTTATTTTTAACGGTTGCAACTCCTCACTACGTTTTATGGTATCTGTTGTCTTTGTAGCAGAGCTTCTGAGCTACTGACCTGCATTGTGCGGTTGATAGTACGGCGAGCCATCCGTCATCGGTTGATGTTGGTGGTGCTGGTGCTGGTGGTGTTGCTGGTGCTGCACGGCGTACAGCAACGAGGACTGTGACAGCGGAGACGGCAGTTGTTGAAACTCTCCCTGCAGGAACTGCTGCTCGTGCGCCATCGCCGGCATCGGACCCAGCTGCTGCTGGAGCATCGGGTTGTTCTGCTGCAAACACAACATATTATATGTATGTACTATTTATTTATACATATATTACAACATATCTATATCTGCTTCTTAAAGTGCATCTTCAACTAGTGAAGGTTGGCAATCGGCGTGATACAGTTCTTTCTGTCTTTGGTTTGGCGGAACAATTTAGACGCTCTAGATATGCCAACCCATTCCCTGATATTCCTCAACCAGAAACTTTACCAATTATAGTCAGTTGCAGAAGATCATATCTGTGATGACGGAGTACATGACCGAGGTAGGAGATTTTAAGTTTCTTAACCGTAAACATGAGGATACGCATTTGTCCAATTCATTAAAACACTCTGACATTGGTCACTCTCCGAGTCCAGCTGACAGTAAACGAGTATGTGAAGCGATGTTGATGTTTTTACAAAAGGACGTAATTACACTTGAAATTTGTCTAAAATGTTCCTTGATGGCAACCGCAATCGCAAAACTCTATAGCAACCGACACAATAAAATGTTCATAAAGGTTAATTAGAAATAAAACAATGAAGGATCCATGCACTCCAAAAGACAAATGGCCTATAACCATACACCACAAAACATTCCGCGTCGAGTGATCGTGTTCCCGTGTCGTTATGTTCGCTGGTTTGTGTGTGTGTATATATATAAATATATATATATATATGTAGGTTGTCACTATTAGTTATTAATATGGTTTAAATCAGTAAGTTATCACCTACGACATCTCACCTCAGCGACGGTTGGCTGGTGGCGAATGTAAGGGTTTACAATAAAGGGTCGTTGTCACACCGCTGCAAGCTACCTCCGCCGGACAGTGTAGGTGCAGGTGCGCGTGCGCGTCCGTGTCCGAGGCGCCCGTTGCGGGAATACGACACTATCTGCGTTAACAGCTCGCATTGTTTGTCGAATGTTTCAGCATATTGCCCTCGGTGATAATTTCCTTTTACACACCTGTTGTTGTTGTTGTTGTTGCTGTTGTTGCTGTTGCTGCTGCTGCTGTAGTAAAAACTGCTGCTCCTCGGGTCGTATCTTTTTGGGTCGACCGCGTTTCTTCTTGGGCGGCTGCTCAGCGCCGGGCTCGAGCGTGGGCGGTGGGCGCGGCGCACGGGGCGCTCGGGGCACGGTCGGCGCCGTCTCGCCGTTTTCAAGTTTGACCTTCTTAGGCCGCCCTCGCTTCTTTTTGAGCGGTACCTCCGTGCCGTCTTCTAATATAATTGTGTCACCAGGCTCCGGTTCCATTGTTAATCTGAAATTAGATTACGATTATGATTACTAACATTTTGAAGGAAATATAATTGCAGAGATAATATAATCATACTGTGCAGTGTTTGTCGGTACCTTCGTATCTCCATCTCCTCTTGCGGCCTGCGGCTCGTGTTGTCGGGAAAGACGAGCTCGGCCTCGTCGACGTGCGCCACCAGGCCGTTGAGGTAGTCCCGAAACTTCTTGAGCGCCGCATAGAAGGGCACCTTGTCGGCGGCGCGCGGCAGCTGTGCGCACCGCGCGGACGACGACGGCATCACCCACGTGTACTGCAATCGAACCAGAGGCGCGCTCTCTCTACCTCTCCGCACCAGTGACACACTGCTGCGTTAACCATCAATATAAGCCACTGGGAGCTAATCATAGTGGAATGGAACGCCGTTTTACATCGCTGCACCGTCCTGGACTGTTTTTTATATTAATTCGTCATTAAGTTAAAAAATGATTTAGTGTTGTGAGGTCCGCGTATGAGGCTCGGCGGCGAGCTTTTCACTTACGGTGTTTGTTCCGGCGATGGTGTCGGGCTGCTTGCCGAAACAGAAATCTTTCTTCCCCGAAAAAACTTCGTAAATGAGCTTCCCGTTGAAAACAGCTACTTTGGGCCGGAACGTCTGCAGCTTCTCGAGCAGAAGTGCTGAGCCCTCCTTGATTTCGCGTCGCGTCAAGTCTGCTGAGCCCTTGGTAGCGCGTGAGACCATATTCGTGAAACCGATGCCAAAATTTAAAAGCTGAAACCATCCGAACCGAGTAAACAACTCACATTAATCAAGTGAATACATAGCCGACAAAGCCCTACGAGTCGCCAGTCTGAAGTAGCAATATAGGGTGGAATTCAGTGCTGGAATGACGACCTCGGGTCTGAAAGCGCTGCGTGAGCAGACGGCCCCGCCCCAGGCAGCAAGGTCAGACGACATAGAATGATCCGCTACGAGCCATTGGACGAAAAATACGAGAGGCCATGTTAGAATTTATTACAAGAGACTTATGTCCAGCGGTGGAGGTCCATCGGTTGAGGTGATGATGATAAAACTAGTGGATTAATGTTAATTATGGTTAAGTATCAAAAGATAAAATAAAAAATCATAGATCAGATATATATAGAATATATATATATAAAAAAATTACATGAAGTATGTAAACAATAGAAATCAATCAATCGCAGCTGCGCGTCGTGACGCGGGGTTCCGTGCATGTACCCCCAATCAAATAAACATTTTTAGGATACCTTTTATTACCTATTACTCCCTTCAGCTCCACCGGATAAAGTGAAAGTTGTTTTCACCTTCGATGTACTTTACTAATCGTTTGCATGAAATCGTCTATTTCCGTTTGAGGCCGGCGAGCCGCGACATCACTAAAACCTGCTTACCTTGTAGTCTTCGTCGGCGCTCATCTGTTCGCGCGTGAGCCCGGACAGGTAGAGACACTTCCAGAAGTGATTCCCCGGGCCGGCGTAGTGGTGCCCCTTGTACGCGGCAAACAGCCCCGGGTTAATGCCGATCTGGTGACGGACATGCGTGCATTTTTCAGTTGTGCATTCGCATTCAGAGGTCACACGTTTATGCATTCAGAGGCAGTCAAACCTCAAATGAGATAGTGATGCATTCAATGATTACAACGTTTAATCAAGCAATTGTTCGCAAGCGGTTTTTACTTTTAGCCAAGAGAATCTTCCAGCGACTGGTTCTATATATCGTGACTTGTTAAATAGACAAACATTTAGATTGTTATTTGGAGGTTTTCTTGTACACACATATATACTTAAATGGAGGAATGAAAATGTAATGTAACGTGATAAAGAAAAAGCTTGACTGTCAAGCAGCCCACCCCGTGTTGCGTACCGAATGATGATGCGTCGGGGCGCGGACTGCTAGAAAAGCTAGTGATGAAGTAAGTACAGTAGTAATATAGCATGCCGATCATACTCACAATGATGATGTCGAGGTTCTCGGTGAGGTGGTCGGGCAGCGTGCGCCGCGCCACCTCCTCCTCGCTCATGCCGTTGAACCGGTCGTGCTTCTTGCGCTCCTTGACCGGCCGCACCAGACCCTCCACGCCCTCCGCTTTAATCTCCATTCTGCAACGGAGCACCAGCTCAGCAAACTTACAGTTTAAACGACTCTATTGCGTACCACGCGAGAATCTCGTTCAATTAATGTAAAAAGAAACCTTTTTTCCTATTCATTTCATTTCGGCTGCGACATAAAGTTGCACATGCAAGCAGATTGCAGCATTGATCGTACACCCACACTTGCTACACGCACAACGGTTACGTTTCAAATATTAAGTAGATACTATAAAAAAGAGAGGTTAGTTTTAATGAGGTTTAGTCGTTGATACCATAAAAATATCAAGAAGAATTTCACACGACTCCGTCCGTCCGTCGGTACGTACGTACCCGCCGCTAGCTGCTTTCGATCAATGATCTAATTTGGCTGAACCAGAGACTTGCGAACAATTTGGTGGAACGAACAAATCTACTCTTACCGACCGGTAAGACAATGAGAACTGCATAACTGTAGACGACCAAAGACTTGCGAGGGTTGCGCAAATATAAATATTTGAGTACGTGGCTTGATGAAGCTTGGGGAAGCGAACGGAGAACGAAGACGCGTATCGCCGTGGCCAGCAAGTAACACATTTAAAAAGATGCACAAAATTCTTTGTTGTCGCAATCGTATAATACCCTTGCACGTTCGTCTCCTAAAATGTTACATCTAGCCCATTCTTCTCTTTACGGTTTCGAGGATTGCACTATGAAAGAACACCTTAAGAAACGTATCCAGGCGTTCGAGATGTGGGCATACAGGCGCATGTTGTCATTAAGCAAGACTCAGAAGCTATCGAACAAAGAGGTCCTACGGGAGGCCGACGGGTAAACCAAAAGCGCGAACTTTTCGTCACGTCACGAACGTCAAGGCGAGAAAAGTATCTTATCTCGGCCAAGCACGCGGCACGAGAGATACGAACTGCTTCAACTCGTCTTGAAGAAATCATGGCTGCGTAACCCCTCAAGGAGTGGAACGGCGAGTGCCGCCCTATAGTGAATTGACTGCCAACCTCCGCTAGTCGAGAAGCACCTTAAGACCGGCCGTTAACGGAACTCTCGCAATTATCTCGGGCGAGCAGCCGTAAAGAGATCGAGTAGTCTGCGGCGGAGTACCCTCGCGTGGGGTATATAGGCGACCGTGGGCTCGCGATAAGTTAGGACAGCAGCAGCTCGCGACGCCAACGTTACCCTTCATGTCCATTGTACCGCCTTCGTTTGCATTTTTAATTGTCAATAACTGCAGCGTATATATCAACAAATTTTAACCAGTATCAATGTGTGTGAGGGCGTGCATCGCGCTCGGCAATTGTACGATACAACGAGAACATCTGACAGCAGCATCACGATCGCGTTGAAGACGGCCGGTTGACGCGACTTTTACTAAATACAATGCACAGTCGCTCATTAGCAGGCTGTTTATTGTGGGTCGCGGGAAGCAGTGGCTGCGGCGACCAGCGGAGAATGGGCATACTCTGAGTGGCCACTATCGCAGACTGAATTCTCTCTGAAAATATTTTAAGTAATAAATAATAACAAGATGTCAAATGCACAAGACAGCGCAGCGTGCGCCCGATTACAACGTTGCACTGTCCGCGAATGATGCTACTACCGCTGGGGCAGCTACCCGCCCTGCCGAAACCAACCCGCTGCACGCCCCCGCAACAATAACATCTCAATAGCAATTATTTCTGGTACTTCCCCGCAGCGTCTATTTCTCGCCGTTTAGATTTGTTGGTAATATTAAATTCTATCGAAATATTAAAAAAATATTCAGGGCAATGAAAATTGATATCGTGAGCTAAAAAGGCGAACCGCCGACGAATAATGGGGGTGTAAAAATTCTAACCAGGACGCGACTGTTACGTGTGATCGTACATGTCACTTATAACCAGGTGAGCGAACCGTTTGGCTTGTTGCATGATTGAATAAAATAATGTTGAGTATCATCTCAGCTGTTCATGTGCCGTTATACGAACGCAAGATATTCGGGCACCGCAGGCGGGCCACGCCGAGGTGGCGGCGGTCGTGACATCACCGGCACCACCGCAACAACCAGTGGCGGCACACTCGGGTGAGCAGCACCCGTCATCCATCTGGACGTCCGCCCGCCAGCGCCACGTGTCACGTCGGCTAAATATACTCTTCTTGTTAGAACAGGGTGTAAATAGATAAATAATTGGTGGTTAGAATTGTGCGGCTGTTTCTTCGTGCGCTTCAGGCGCCGAAAACATTAACAACATCTCAAAAAACATTCATAAAGCTTTTATAAAATATCCCGAAATTGTATTGTACGTAATCGAGCTGAAAACGACTTCAAAGTTTACACCGCGGGCGCGGATACCCACGCGCGTTAGCTTTCAAAACAAAAATGTTGCGTTCGTGTGCGTGTGTGTGTGCGTGTGCGTGCGCGTGCGCGCTGGAGCGTGTGCGCGCCGCCGGGTATACCTTGAACTGATTTAAAGCGGGAGCGCTGCGGGCACGCGCGCCCCGTACGGAAATACAGCGCGGCAACACGGAGCACGAGGACGGGCCTTGCGTATTCAGCGGCCGACTGGTACACCTCGATTGCTGCTGCAACTGCATCCAGCTACACGCACACACGTACACAGTAAACATTGGACAACGCAGTCCATGAAACTAACCACGACAAATATTACAATGCACTTCCGCTGTATGATGACATACTATGTTCAAATTATCTACAGAAGCTATCGGAGAATATAATTATTCACAGAGATTGTCGACTGGAAAACTCGTCCTAATTACTTATCTGGCGTTCCACCTTTGTCCCAGTAACCGGCCTCACCTCCAAGTAAGCCTCACGGCCTCACCAGTAAGCGGATATCGTATATGAGAATGTCTAGAATCTATCATCTATTTTAAGTGCCGGAGTCTGGATTCGCATCGCATAGACTCACAAATGAATGAAATATGTCTGTCCGTCCTCACAACGCTATCGCTTCCAGAGCCTGTCGCTTAAGAAGGAGGAAGATTGCGAAGAGAGAGTAATGTTGTCGAAAGATCAAGCTAAGTAAGGATTGAACTTTCGCACCTTGAAGTAGTACAGCGCGATTTTTCCCACTTCCACAATTGATCTATTGTAGTATCTAATTATTTGCGTTGTTACGTCACAACAATACAACAGTAGGTACAAATGTAACGATTAGTGAATCGCAAGTGTTTAATGGTTGCTTTACACGTATGCAGTCCTCCCATTGTCGCGCGGATGCACTCTGGTGAACGAGTTGCATCCGCACCCCGAAATGTGTGGTATCTAAATGTTCATCGTCGAACGAAACCACTCATAAATCGAGTGAAATCTGAGTTTTGTGATTTAACTGTCCGCAAAAACATGATGTTTGTGTAAGGCTAACGTACAGAACAAAGCGGAGTTGCCCCGCACCCGCTCCCCTGCCCACCTCCATCCAGTCTACTCCCGCGCAACGATTATGCGCTTAGAAGCTGTTCATATCGCTGCGCCGTCGCCACGTTCGCACAATGGCTCTTTTTTGTTATTCCGCAAAAACTCCATAAAAAATCCGTCGGCACGCAGACAGCGGACCGCAAAGTAAACGGAGAAGCGCAGTGCGCACACCCCTCCCCGCTCCCTACCCCTCTCGCCCGACTCACCCGTGCGCCGGCCGTTCCTTTACACCCTCCACGCTGAAAATTGCAACCCGAGACAATTGATTTGTACCAGACGAGCTCTTTCGCCTGTCAAACGCCGGCTCCGCACGAATAGGGCTGCCGAAGGGAACGGGCGCCATGCGGCAGGCATGACGGACTTAACCTTGCGGATGTTTTTTCCGACAGCCGCCTTGCCCCATTGGACACTGTGCCATGAGAAGCTGGGATCATGTCTGGTCCAGATGTTCATAGATTCAAGCTGAAGGGGTGTCCCACGTGCACCTGAGACCCGGGAATGGACCAGACCGTGGTTTAGAGCACGTGGTTACCTGCTGCTCCGTCTACAGGAATCGGCGCTTAGAGTGTGAATTTTAGATGAAGAAGATAAGTGTCGGTGGTCGCATCGCATCTCACATGAGTGAAGTAAGTGGGAAAGTGGAGAAGTTTTTTTTCATAATGGAAAATGTGAAAATAGATAATGTGAGTTTTTTTTTTAAAGCCTTTATTATTTTAAGGGCTTTCAGCCTATCAAGGCTATGTCAACTCCATCGAAACCTAAGCACCTATTATCTAATTATTACTATTAACTAACATATACTAAATACACAAATACCTATTACTTTTAACTAAATTAAATTAGAAGTAATATATAGATTGTATATAACAATATTGTGAGAGCACCACTATAATGAAATAGATAATAGAGTAAACATGGTTGTAGGATCTCTTCTTTCTCCTGCCTTGGTCCCACTCTATGTAGGGTCGGCACAACATGTTCTTCCCTTCCAGCCTCGCCTATCAGCCGTCATCTCATCGGTTACCCCTTTCTTACTCATGTCATCCTTCACGCAATCCATCCATCTTTTCTTAGGTCTACCTCGACCCACATATCCCTCCACATTCATATCTAACATTCTTCTTGTTATATGACATTCATCCCTTCGCATAATATGTCCATACCACGCTAATCTATTACTTGTCAACTTATCCGTCACCGGCGCTACTTTTAAACTTTATATATTTTATATTATAACATTATTTATTTTATTTCTTCTTATCCTACAACCTATTTACAACATGGTTGTAGGATAAGAAGAAATAAGATAAATAATGTTATAGATTGTTATAATAGCAATGAATGATGTCCCGAGAGGCGACGCGCGCGCGACAGAGGGAATGCAATAGGCGCGGACGAAATTGTGATGGATGGGATAAAGGAATAGAACTGTAGAAGAAAGAATGTGAGTAGTGAAACAATAACACTTGACATTAAGTCTTACTACGCAGGGGAAAGATTTTAAAATATAGGTTACTGCAGCACTGTGTACCCGACGCCCACCTCGGATCTCGAGACCTTTCCATGGGATCGCGATTCGTGCCCCGAAATATTTCGGTACATTGCAACTGTAGCACAATAATCTGTCCTCGCCGCCGCAGTCCCACATCTACCTTCGTGGGGCAATAGTTTAGCGTGAACGGGTTCTATGAGATCCCATATAAGGTTAAATCGCTGACTCAACTCGTAAGATATTGGATAACACGAGACTTGCCAGCAGAGCTATTAAGCTGGACGTGTCACTTGGATTCGCCCAAGTAGCGAGACTCGACACCTGTTAAATCTTAAGACGACGTGCACTATGTGCTGGTGCATTGAATACATCATACTCAAGCAATGAACAAAAATATAATAATGGTTACAAAATAGAAACTCAAAACAGTACCGCATCTAGTACGCCTACCGTCCTACCTAGCGCCACGCAGCCAGAGTACTTCTTGACTAGAGCGCTTTATCACCAAAGACTACATCGCCACTTACCATCAGGTGGAATCGTAGTCAATCGCCAGTCTATGCAATAAAAAAGAGACAGAGAGGCAGGCGTGCGGTTCGTCTCGTCGCTTGTGGATTAAAAAAATAATAAGAAGCCCGATCCCAGCATCATAGGGGACATAATTCGGCAACGGTAGCCGGAAACGTCGCCGGAAACGCCGCCGGGCGCTGCGACGCAATCGTTCGCACTTTCCCCAGTTAACACTATGTGTAGAAGGATCGCGGCGGATGCACGCACACATAACAAGCGTAAGCTGTCTACAGCGCAAAGCGGACTCACCCGTTCTCGTCCTTGATTTTCTTTTTGCGACCCCGCTTCTTTGGCTGGTTGAGCATGAGTTGGTGCGGGAGCGCGTGCGCGTGCTGGTGCGCGTGCGCATGCATGTGCTGGTGCGTGTGGTCGTGGGGCGTAAGATGCGGCGGTGGCTGGCCGAGCATTGCGCACATCGCCTCCTCCTCCACGAAGGAGTAGGGGTCGTCGCACTCGCGTTTCACGCCGCCGTAAGCGTCTTCGTCGCGCTTATGCGGTGTGTAGTGTAGCGTGTGCTGCTGGCTCATGTCGTATGGCGCCTCGGGCTCGCGCTTGTAGTACGGCTCGGGGTACTTGGGGAAGGGGAAGTGCTGGTAGGGCTCCGGCTCCGGCTGCGGCTGCGGTGGCTCGTATCGGTAGGTGGGATCCGGGAAGCGCGCCAGCATCGGCTCGTAGGGCGGCTCCGGGGGAGGCGAGCGCGGAGCGGCCGGCGAGCCCTCCGCACTGGAGGCCTTGCGCCGCGCCGCCTCGCCGCTGTTGCTCGTCTCATAGCCGTCGTCCTGGCTCTCCGGCGGCTTCGGCTTCTCGTCGCCCTCCTCCCTGCGGCATCATTACATCGCATGTTATATTATATCAAGAATAATCACGTGTCGGTGTTTAGAGATTAAATGAATAAATAATATAAAGAACGCAGTGTTTCGACATTGCGCCCGCGCGAACCTCCGACACACCTAAGTTAGCGGGGTACGTTCATGGGAATGGATTACTTCGCTACTCATTAAACACAGACTCAGTACCTATCTACACCTAATCACCGGAAATCGCCAAGTGCATAATTTGTATAGTTCAACGATCGAATACCCGGGCGGCGGGCGGCAGGTCGGACTGCACAGCTCCTCGCGCAATCTCCCCGGGGCGTGCGGCGCACCAAGAGGCGAACTCAAAGGGGGCAAGCCACTCTGAACTAGTGCAGGCGAGTTTGACCGACACGTATTTTAACACGCAACGCGACGACGTGAGGCGCTAGTGTTTGACCCGTGTGAAAATATTGCTGTCAGTATTCAATGTCGACAACAATTACTTCTCTTATGCCTTACTTTTGTTTGGGAAAATATTTCCACGGACCTTCGAAGACACCTATCGGAAAATAATCCAGACTACAGTAAAACAAGTATATTTTATTGTACGAGTGCTTTACCCAATGGCATTTTTTTTGACTTAGTGAGTTCTTAGGGTCCTTGCTGCAATTTATTTAGCAGCAACCTTGGTTACTCTGCCCCAACAGGTTCCCGCCTTGTCGTGGCGGAGGGGCTCAGTAACCGTGGCGGGGTCCCTCACGGTGAAGCAAAGAGGAACCTACCCTGCCGGTTCGCAGCGGAGGGCCGGCCCGAGGCGGCCGCTCAAGGTTAGAGCACCTGTTGGATAACTGGAGCTCACCGGAGAGGCCGGGGGCGTCTTCATGCTGCCCTTTGAGGCCAGGCTGCAGGGGCGGTTTTATACTGCCTTTTGCAGCCGAGGTGGAGTGGCGGAGGAAGTACCCTCTGCGACTCTATGGTAGTAGATCCATGTCTATGGTAGTAGATCCATGTCTGCAGTTCGCTGTAGCACGTAGGTGGGCAGGATCGACCGGTGAAACACTACCCTCTCACAAAAAATCAGCGTGAAGTGGGGGCCTCCTAGAGGCCACCGCGTTTCGACTGGTAAGTGAGAGTCCCGACGTCCTTATCCCTCTACCTCGGGGCCCAATAGCAACTGGCACTTTCATTATACTACACGTATCGCGACAGATTTTCTAGGGACTGTTGCGTTGCGTGTGGGAATGAGTATCAGTTGGCCCCTTCCTGTCTTTTTATTCCCTGTCCCACAATTCCTCACCCTCTGTGACCTTTCTCCTTCCCTTTCCTTCCTTTCCCTTATGCTCTTTTGTGATGGCGACGAGTGATAACAATAAAATACCCCAGGAGGGTACCAGTCTCTTAGAGACTGGAGAATCCCTCTCTGAGCGAGAGCCAGAGATGCTACCCGCTAGCTCTGGCTCAGGCTGCCCATCGTATTCTGGGGGGGCACATCAAGCGTCGTTTATCACAGCTGCTGAGTGCAAACTGAGCCCAATCACGAGGAAGTCCCCCTCCACTTTAGCTGTGGATTTTTCTAACGTCAGGGGACTTCACTCGAACTTAAATGCCGTCCACCACCATCTCGAGACGGAAAGGCCAGATTTGCTTTTCTTGACGGAGACGCAGATTTCCTCCCCGACGGACACTTCATATCTAAAGTACCCGGCCTATAGCCTGGAGCACTTTTTTGTGCCATGCGCCGGTGTGTGTGTGTACGTCGGGGAGGGAATTTGTTACCGTAAGCTTAGTAGTCTTGAAGGCAGAGACCTGTCGATCCTTTGGGTGCGCGTTGATTGTGAGGATCACATTCGCGTCTACGCGTGCCTTTACAGGTCTCATAGCGGAAATTGACCGGCTCTTCGAGCACTTGCAGGTGTCCACTGACAGAATACTTGAGCAGATTCCTACAGCAGAAATTGTGGTTTTGGGCGACTTTAATGCCCACCACTCTGATTGGGTCTGATTGGGTCAGCACGTCTTTACCATGCGGGAAGGTCTGCTCACGATTTTACCATTGCCAATGGTCTGACACAGATGGTACAAGTGTGCCGGATGTGGAAGACCATTCGCTTTCCTTATTGGACCTTCTGCTGACCTCTCGCCCCGAACTCATTCGGGTATGGGTCGACGCTCCTCTCGGGTCATCGGACCATTGCCTAGTTCGGAGCGTGGTGCCTCTCACCGTCTCATCGCAACCACTTCCATCTGGTAGACGACGTGTTTGGCACTACAGGTTAGCAGACTGGGACGGGATGCGCTCTTTCTTTGCATCCTACCCATGGGGGCAGATTTGCTTCAAGTCAGAGGATCCTAGCACCTGCGCTGATTCGGTTGCTGATGTCGTGCTGCAGGGCATGGAATTGTTTGTTCCAAGCTCAGCGATGCCCGCCGGTGGCAGGTCTCGGCCCTGGTTTGGCGAGTCCTGCCGTGACGCACATCGTCGCAAGTGGGAATGCTACCAAGCTTGGGCTAGGGCAAAGGCCGCTAAGGATGTAAACTCTGACTCACTCAAGAAGAAATACAACTCTGCTTCCAGGTTCTTTAAGAGGCAAATTACATTGGCGAAATCGAATTACGTTAGAATTGGCGAGAGACTGGCACGCCTGCCATCTGGCTCTCGTGCGTTCTGGTCTCTCGCCAAGGCTGTCCAGGGTAATTTCTGTCGGTCGACACTTCCACCTTTGCGCGGGGAGGATGGTTCATTGGCCTATTCCGCAAGGGAGAAAGCCGATCTTCTTGGCTCTATCTTTGCGGAAAACTCGACTCTTGACGACAGGGGTAACACTCCTACTAACATCCCGAGCTGTGAAACCACGATGGCGGACGTCCGCTTCACACAGTGTGCTGTGCGGAAAGCACTATTCTCCCTGGATGTCAACAAGTCGAGTGGGCCCGATGGAGTATCTCCTATTGTGCTGAAGATGTGTGCTCCAGAGCTGGCACCGGTTTTAACGCGCTTATTCAGACACTCTTATGTCCTCAGCGTTGTCCCACATTCATGGAAGACGGCTCTAGTACACCCGATTCCCAAAAAAGGCGACCGCTCAGATCCGTCCAACTATAGGCCTATCGCTATCATCTCCTTACTCTCCAAAATTATGGAATCCATAATCAACCGCCAGCTCATGGGCTACCTGGAAGAGCACCAGCTGATCAGCGACTGCCAATATGGCTTTCGCAAAGGCCGATCAGCTGGTGATCTTCTGGCTTTACTAACTCACCGTTGGGCGCAGGCGGTTGAGAGTAAGGATGAGGCACTGGGCGCAGGCGGTTGAGAGTAAGGGTGAGGCACTGGGCGTTAGTTTGGACATAGCGAAAGCCTTCGATCGGGTTTGGCATAAAGCATTACTATCGAAGCTTCCTTCCTATGGGCTTCCTGAGAGACTTTGTAGGTGGATCGGCAGTTTCCTTGCGGAACGGAGAGTTAAAGTCGTCGTAGACAGCTCATGCTCGAACCCCCGGACCGTAAATGCTGGTGTTCCCCAAGGCTCCGTGTTATCGCCGACATTGTTTGTGCATATCAATGATTTGTTGCAGTAGCTCGCTGGCCTAATGGTTAGAGCGTGCGGCCTTCAATCCGAAGGTCGCGGGTTCGAATCTCGGCATGTACCAATGACTTTAATATTTAAGTTATGTACATTTGTGAATTTTAGTAACAACAGCGAAATACAAATTGGGAAGTAAAAAAAAAAAAAAAAAAAAAAACGTCCCCAAAGATTCCCAAAAAGAGGGTTGATGTCAGGCAGGCGGCCGGTCGTAAAAAGTTTAGCCAAAACTATTTACAACATGTTCGGTAATGAAGAACATGTTGTGCCGACCCCACATAAAGTGGGACCAGGGCAGGAGAAAGAAGATCAATGATTTGTTGCATACCAGTGGCATTCACTGCTATGCGGATGACAGTACCGTGGATGCACTGTATTTCGGCCGCAGCAATATCTCTCGGGATCACGTCGACGAGTGTCGGAACAAACTTGTGTCTGAAATTGAATCATCCCTTGTGAAGATTTCCGATTGGGGGGGACTAAATCTAGTCCAGTTTAACCCTTCTAAGACTCAAGTTTGCGCGTTCACCGCTAAAAAAGCCCCCTTTGTCGAATCGCCACTCTTCGGAAACACTCACCCTTGTGCCAAGCCAAACATTGGCATTTTGGGCGTCGATATTTCGAGTGTTGTCCAGTTTGGCGGTCATTTGGAGAGCAAGGCTAAAATGGCCTCCAAAAAACTCGGAGTACTCAACAGGGCCAAACAGTACTTCAAGCCGGCTCACCGCCTTAAACTGTATAAGGCACAGGTGCGGCCTCACATGGAGTATTGTTGCCACCTTTGGGCCGGGGCTCCGGGTTATCAGCTATCTCCATTTGACCGAATCCAACGTAGGGCATCTCGGATTGTCGACGATCCTGAACTTGCCGATCGGCTAGATCCTTTGGCACTGCGTAGGGATCTATCTTCCCTATGCATACTTTACAGAGTCTACAATGGGGAGTGTTCCGAGGAGTTGTTCAATTTAATAGAAGCCGCCGATTTTCGCAACCGATCGTCTCGCCGGAACTATCATCCGCACCATCTGGATGGTTGGCGTTCCACTACAATGCGTTTTAAAAACAGTTTTCTGCCACGCACAGTAAATATCTGGAACTCGTTGCCATCAGCGGTCTTCCCCAACAACTGCGACATTGGGTTATTTAAGAAAAGAGCATATTCTTACCTGAAGGGTAGGCAACGCACTGGCGTCGCTGGTGATGTGGGCGGCGGTGAATCACTTACCATCAGGTGACCCGTCTTGCTCGTTTGCTTCTTATTTTACATAAAAAAAAAAGACTAACAACGGGTGGCGGCGGGCCCAACATCGGATTCGCCGCAGGGGGCCGGGAGAGTTTTTTCTCTTGGCTCCCATGGCTTCTGGGTGACGGGTTCGGAGAAGCCGACACCTATTACTTTTCACACTGTATGTATAGGTACGTGGTGCTGCAAGTAATTGTTGTTATTTGACCACTCTAGGCACTTCACACCGCACCGAACTTAGGGGACATAAACGTTATGCTGATGTCTAAACAATACTAAAATGTTATGTGAAATGTGGTTGAATGTTACTTTGTTTTACATGGGTGAAATAGGTCTACGCATACTTGTGCTCGCGGTCGCAAGGACGGGTTATGTCGGACTTGCACCGGTTAAAACCACCACGATGTTCCGCCTCATCGACTGATGGCAGGGTCACGGGAACGCTTTCGCTCGCAAGCGCGGACCTGCCGGCGCTGGATGTTTTCGCAGCCCCACCTCGGAAAGGAGAGATAAACCCTCCCTTTTCAGGGCGCGCCCCCTCCTCGGGCTCCTGCAGTCGCCCAGACGCCTTCGGAGCCAAGAAAGAAAACTCCCGTTTCCCTGCGGCGGATCCGATTTTGGGCCCACCGCCACCCGTTATACGGCCGCGAAGGATAGAAAAAGCGACACATCGCAATACCGACACTCCTCTTCCCCTGCGACCGCATCGCCTCCGCATCCACGGTGCGACACCGTTTGATCGCAGAGTACTGCCTCGGCGACCCCACCCCGGTGCAGAGGGCAGTATGAAACCGCCTATGCAGCCGGCTGCAAGGGGCAGCATAAAGCTGCTCCATCGCTTCCTCCGGGGGTGGGGCTGTAAAAGCGGCGGGCGCCGGCAGGGTCGCGGTTGCGAGCGAAGGCATTGCCGTGACCCTGCCATCAGGCGATGAAGCGGAACATCGTGGGGCTTTTAGTCGGTGCAAGTCCGACATAGCCCGTCCTTGCCACCGCGAGGAGGAGTATGCGTAGGCATTTCCCTCACGTTAATAAAAAAAAAACGTTTATTGAGTTATTAGTTTATTTAATCAATTTGTACGTAAGTGCAGGAGAACTTATAGCTTGCTGAAAATAATGCGGGCTGCGATCCCTCTGCCGCAAGTTCTCCCTGGCCTCTAGACCGGGCAGCGTTTTGACTGCTTCGGGCAGCTCTCGCAGGGACCACGGCGTCCTTTTCGCTATAAAGTAAATATTGACAGCGAACGTGTCCGAACCATAATTATTTACACTGACCGTGTTCGATGGTTTATTGGCGCGAAGTAATAATACCGAGTCTCTTCAATGACTAAGCAGCTATGTAGTGTACAAGAGTTTACAGTACGACCTCCTGCTAAGGGTACGGTTAGAGATGGAAGTACACAAAATACTCATAGGCAGAAAGCGAGGGTCTGCTCAGACGGCTCATTTTCGAGCGTTCCACTATAAACGTCTACCTAACGTTGGGTGAAATGAGTCGATGAGGGCGTTTCCGGCCACACCGTCGCCTTATACCTCTACACCCACGTATTCAATGGGTTGAAGTTGTATACAATAAAGAACATTTTGTGCATCAAACAATTTTTGAAAATCCAAGCTAGCATATTTACAATTTACTGACCCTGATCAATTAATCCAAGCAATTTATTTTTAAGAGCGGCCCGCGGGATCCTCATTAACAGCGCGAGTACAACCTGAACGATATTCAACTAATGTCGCGAAGCGATTGCTAATTAAGAATATCGCACATTAAGGCGATATTGTCACTTCCCTTCGGTTGAAGTTCGGCTTAATTATAATTTTTTCGTACCATCAACTCCGCCCGCTTCGCCCGCTCTGTCCCGCTGGAAGCGGACAGCGGTACGTGCGCTAGTCACGCGGGAATCACCGCTCACTAATTAGTGGTAAGGAACGAGGGGCCGGCTGTACGGAGTACAGGTGAAATTAGTCACCTGTCAGCCGTAAACAGGTTTAGCGTGAGAACGCGTCGCGAACTGGGCGTGCGTGTGCGCGCGCGCCTCTATCGCTGGATCTGCGAAGGCCGTGGGGAGCATCGCCTGACGCAAGAGCACCGGCTATAAATAACAGGTAAAACCGCGAAATCGCAATCGGATTTACCGCTGCCGCCTTTTGAGTTCAGTTCCTTCTGTTAAGATTTTGCCTCTGAACGTTCCCGGCGTCGTACAACCACTGTACCGGCCGACTCCCGGCGCACTATCTATGCCAGCCGAATCACCGCGAAGGGTTCCCCAAGCGAACCTTCACTCGCATTACGGTTATCGAAGTATACCTCTTTGTTATATACAGTCACACATTGTTATGGGCTTTTCATTGCTCCTGTGATATAGTTAAGTTTGAGTTTCTCCTAAATCTTATCTGATAAATTCCTACTACATACCGAGTGATTGGCACACTTTAGTCTACTTGGACCCTGCTGCTGCACTCCATTCACTTCCTTACCTTTAACTCTGGTACAAAAATAACCAGAAAGAACAAAAATCTAAACACGGTTTATAATACAAGGTTGCTAGAAAACATGGCTTAATGACATAAACATCATTTTAACGACATTACAATATATATTTAAAATTGCTTTTGCCATAACTTGAGTGTCATTGTCATCATCAGTGGTGCCGCGGCGCTGATGCTGGTGGTGCGCAGGACACACTGCGGATGATACTTTATGAACTAGGCCGTACTACCCCAGTAGTGGGGTGGTAAGAACGTTGGGTTTCCTATTCAACTGTATATATTTGATGTTGACATATAATGAGGCCGGACATGGTGAATTCTGATTACATTTATACTTACTATTTGCGCACAAAAAAAAATTATAATTGAGTAGACTATAGTATAAGAAGCAGGCGGCGCGGGTTCAGTACCAGCGCCGCGTGGGTTCTTCGTTAGGATGTCCCTCTCTATATTGCTATTCGTTAAGGGTCAATGGCAGGCAGTAGTGTGACCAGCCCTGTAGTCTCGGGCTAGTGAGAATAATACTATGGTAAGCCCTGCCTGTCGTAGAAGGCGACTAAAAGGGCCTGGGAGTTTCGCAGGCATTGAAGATGGGGGGGGGGCCCTTATCGCTCAACATGCGAATCTATGTGGGACAGCCTAGGAGGGTTAAGCCCCTTCTCAGAGATGTGTTAACACAAAGTTTAGAGGGGCACCGGTGCGTTATATACGAGATCCCAGATCCTTTCCAAATGCACTGATGCAGAGCACCGAGGGGGTTTTAGTGAGTAAAAATCTCACATAACCCTGACTTCCCCCCAGAAGCAGGGTATATTTCGAAGATTTCCCCCGAAACAAAAAAAAGGCAGCCGTGTGACAGAAGCGGCGTTGTGCGCGCACCGCTTTTTATAGAGAATTGGTTAATTAATAGCTGTTACCCAGTTGACGTTGCAATACTGGACACAACGCTGACCCGAACATATCGCTGACCGCATTGCAGTACACTAGCAACGTGTGCGTACAGCCGAAGTACGCAGCAATAACCACTACTGGACAAGCAAACAACACATTGCACATATGATGCACCAAACCGCACCGGAATTCGCCTGAAATAGTGCAATTGACTAGCACGCCGAAGCTGCGGGCGCGTGCATTAGGAAGCGTCTGTCGCCGGCGCCCGTGCGCGTTGCGTTGCACGTAAATTGTATCCTTATTTCGTTTATCTTATTCCTACAATCTAGCTGTGAAACTAAAAACAAAAGGCTGCGTCACAACGACCACGCCGCGCCGGACGCGCACGCCACCCGCCGCTTATCCGTCCCCACTTCACTACTCGGCAGCACCGGCTCGACCACTCGCTGGTAACCGCGCAAGCGACGATCTAATCGAATCACGAAAAGGTCACAGGATCGAAGCCGCCAATTAACTATTATCGGAAGCCGCCTAGAATTAGCGAACAGCGTAGTGTTTGGTATTTAGTTAATATCACCTGCGCAACCAGTCGGCGACAGCGCAGCGGAGCAAGATGCACCAGTACAATTTGATCGATGAGTGAAAATTTGTCGATCAGGCCGGGCGGCTCCAGTGGTTGCGCAGTGGACTAAACATCAGATTTCATACACAGACATAATATTTCGAATTTGTCGTTTTTTTAATTGGAATGTCTTAAAACATCCTTTTTATTGATGTATTTTAAATATGAAGGCGTAGATGCACTTGATTGTTTTTCAAAAATTGCATGGAGAAGACTAAAACAAATTTTACTCACATGTCTAAATATTATAATTAAACTGAACCTACTAAAGCTTACTCTGGTATTCATCACTGTCACTAAATTATAAATCCAATTGGGATCCTAGTCTAATTGATTAACATCACAAAATTTTTCTTCGGTTTCCTTCCGACTCTCTAAAAGAGGTTAACTTGTTGTAAAAAGACTTTTCCTTTTCTTTTTGCCCATTACAGGTCTGGACACCCAAATAAGACGATCCAAAGAAAGTAAAAACCATATTTAAAATACCCTTGTAACTTTTTTTACTCGACGTTTTCTGAAAATGTGTTCTTTAAATCGTCGGAAATCCTCATTAAAATTTTTGATGGTTTTTTCTGATAATCTACCACTTGGTACTATTGCGTCAAGGGCAATGATATATGATCCATGTACCAATAACTTATGTACAGCAGAACAGATGCAGTACCAACTGTCTATTTCAACATACCTGTTCGCAATATCCATGGAGTACAATTTAAATTTATAAATATTGATGTACCCTTCTGGCGTTGATTTGTAAAAGTACGGCAAACTTATAAATCAATCGGTGGGCTACGGGAGCAGATTTGTACTACCCTTAGCAGCCGAGGTGGAGTAGCGGTGAAAGAAGATGGAGAGGAGTGACGATATTTCGATTCGCCGCTCTCCCTACCTGCCGCGACTAAGCGGTGCTGCGCTGCTGATGCGGCGACGCTGGGGCTGCGGGGAAAAAGCAGTGTCGGTATTGCATTTCGCCGCTTTTGCCATTCTCCATAGCCGGAAAACGGTTGCTGGTGGAACCCAAGATCAGATCCGCCGCAGCAGGAGCCGGCGCTGGCAGCGTCGCGGAGGTGCGCGAAAGCGTTCCCGTGACCCTGCCTTGCTCGCAGCGGAGATATGGCGCGATTTACAGTCTTCTCCAGCAAAGTTTTTAAAAAACCATCAAGTGTCGTGCTCTTGCTTATCATATACGCCTTAATGTTTAAAATACATCAATAAAAAGGATGTTTTAACACATTCCAATTAAAAAAGAGACAAATTTGTATGTGAAGATGTCTATGTGAATGAAATGTCATTTTCGGTCCACTGCGCGGTGTGCCAAGAAAGGGACGGGAGATGTTACAATGAGTATAAAAAATACGGTAAGTTGTAATAATATCAGCTATAGTGAGAGTGAGGCTCGGTAATTAAATGCAAACAGGCTGGGTGTGGTGGATGCGATGCATGCATATGCATCACTGTAACGTGATGCATTGTCATTGATTCTCAGCACAGAAGTAAGGTGTCAATGACAAAGGTACAGGTGATTACAAAAGGCGTTGAGAGACGACATGTTACAATGTTACGGCACCCATTAAATAAAATCAACAGGCGGCAAGTCGAAGATTCATCGCGCGTCAGAGCAATGAAATAACATAAAAACGGCGGCGCGTACACCACCGTACGCAGGCGGCAGGGCGGCAGGGCGGCAGGGCTGCAGCGCCCCCAACCCGGCACCGTTGTACCGCTGTGCCGGTTATATTATATACACATTAAGTAAATGTAACATTTCTCTTCTCGTGTTATATTGTTGTTCGGTATACCGTTTCACCCTGTATAAAATGTAATAAATAGAAACGGAGACATGCGGATGGATCTATGCCGCGTGTTTACAACCCTGGGGACAGCTGATCGCGGCTATCGGGCCCCGCCGGACGCATTATGCCGCAATAATCGTAAATGGCGCACCGCGAGCTCCATTCATAAAAGCGAGTTGAATTATTACATGTAGCGGCCGCCGCCACCGCCGCCACCACCGCCGCGCGTGCTAGTAAACAAAGCAATAACACGGCGTCACTACGCACGCGCCGCGGCAACACTTACTGAACACGACGGGCGGTGGGGGGCGGGCGGGCGGCGGGGAGGAGGGAGCAGTTACAATCATTTGATTGATGCTAATGCAATAGTTATTATATAATACACGAGATCTCCTGTGGCGTGTACGATAAAATTGTTTGTGATAAAGTATTGAATTCGATCGATTACTTCAAATTAACGAAATAAAATTATTATTTATAAAGTCAGTAAAATTACTTCATTATTACAAGAGCAGTGGTCCCCGGTAACTCCTACTGACCGCGTGGTGACAATGAATAAGGAAGCGACAGAACAACCGATGACCCGGTGTCCACGAGGACTACTACGTGGTCCTCATTAAGAAGCTTATCGGTCGGATCGATTTCAATCGCCAGATGTTGAACGCTGTTTTAGTTTGCAAATCGATCACGTCGATAAATATATAACCTTAAATATAATTAAAACAATCTGAAAAATTCGAGGAATTTAAACTCATATATACAACAAAATGCAACACGGCGAACAGGATCCGATTGAAGTGATCGGTTCACCCTGGCCAGAGCCACGATTTCAGCAGCAAGCACCAGCAGTCTCACATCAACCGGTCGTTCGACAAAAGGCACAGTACCAGGGCGCACAAATTCCAAGTTTTTAACAGCCAATCGGCGGACATGCGTGCGTCTCGAGTGTCGTCTTTATCATTTCACACGGCGGGGAGATTGGTTCGCTGTTGTTCCGGCGGCGCTGGAGTTTGTGATTGGAAACAGTAACCATGTAGTGCGGCGCGAGTAGTCGGAACCCTCTACCGTGTACCGAGAAACCGAGGACGGGCACCTGTACTTGCCGGCAAATGTTTTTGCACAAATGTAGAATCGGAAGTCGCAGTAAATGTTCTCTTCGTACGAGATACACGTCTGTGTGGGGTTAATATTTGAAAGAAATTCATGAGCTTTTAAGATCATCATTTCTTATTATAATTTTGACATTTCAGTAATCTCAAGGAAAGTGATGTTTCAAATAGAGCAAAGTGGAGTGAAAGAAGTAAGAAAGCAGACCCGGTCATAAGACGGGATAAATACGAAGAAGATATTGCACTAGTCTCTGTGTGAATAGGATCTAAATTAAGAATCTATATTCCAAAATACATATCATGTTTAAAAGTAGTTAGAATTGTCCGTGCCGGCGGTATCTTACATCACACAATGCCCGGCCCGTGTGTGCCTGTGCCTGTGCCGGCAGTGCGCAGCGCTCGGCGCTCCGCCATCAATCAGGGCTCGGTCGGGCGGCTACACTGACGCCGCCCGATCGCTCGTCCGACCGCTCGCCGGCCTTTGTTAGCCGGGAAGAATAATCAATATACGCCCCAGCCATTGCCACATAGCAGTACCTGAGACACGCGCACGCACACACGCACACACACACACACACACACACACACACACAATACACTACCACTTCGAGTAGCAGGCCCGTTAACTCCTTCGGGAGTACGGCGGCGGGTTCTAGACCGCTGTCCATGTTACGTCCGCGACATTCTCTATTCTATTCTCTACAATAAGCGAGAAGCTCGCTTTAACCGCGCACCGATAACATTTAAATACATTTATTTCCACGTAATTTATATAAGTTGCAACCGTTGAGCTGATTCATGGATACAAGTACCGCGGGCAATCTGCGAATGTACTACAACAAAGCGCGGGCAGCACGACACGGCACGGCACAGCACAGCGCAGCCCACCTGCCGCAGGTATACATACACGAGGGGCGCGCCTGAACGGTGGCTTTAAAATAATGTTTCATAAATATTTTTTTTTTCCATTTTCATGTTTCTTTATTGTATCACTTACCACCAGGTCAACGTCTTGTCGCTGGGTGAAATGAAAAAAAAATTTTAAACATTTTTATTGATAGGTTTTTAGGATAAAGTTTTTTTTTTAAAAAAAAATATTATTAGCAAATTTTAGCCAAAGTAATTAATAATCACATTGATTATTTTCCCCTTTTAGGACAAATTTCTTCGAAACCTGGCTATTTTCCGCACGGACTAGAGGCAGCGTGCCCTTTGTAGGACTGTTTGCATAAAATATGTTTTCTTACCTACAATAAATTATTTGCAAGTTTTGATATTGGTTTTAAAAAAATTACCACCCCTTGAAAGAAAGTAGTTGGCGTGCTCTCCACTAGTGTAATTATCACTTCTTTAATTATATAATTATAATCCATTCTTTACCATGTAACAGCATTTTTTTCCAGTCTCTCATTAGTGTGTGTGTGTGTGTGTGTGTTGTGAGTGCGTGTGTTGAATGTGGAGCTATGGACCTATTAGACTAACTGATTTTGTTGTAATTATGTAAATGTGTAATTGTTGTTGGTTTACCTTAATCATTTATTCGTTTCAAGCGCCAACTAAAGAAGTTTATATAAAAACTAAAATTATTTAATGGAACTCAATCACAGAAATAGAGCACAGCGTCTTGATAAATACCACTACCAAATAAACACTAACAAATGTAACATACAATTAATTACGCGATACGAACATTTTTAATTAAAAAATTATGATCAACTGGAATTCATTAAGCCGAGGATAATTACACGAGGGTGGATGGCTCCATGACCACGAAAGCTGTTCAAAATAGGGAAAATGTTAATAGTTTCAGAAATAAGGTTAAGTTCTCATACTTGCAATAGAGATTTCTAGAGATTAAGCTAAGTTAATATATACACACAGTGGTGGTCATATAATTAGAAACACTTGTTATGAATAAAGAAAGAGTATAACTTGACATGTGTATGTTTTTATGAACATACAAATGTTCGTATACGTAAAGATATACACATTCAATAATTAATCATCACCCTATTTAGTTCCAACAAAAACATCAGCGCTGGGAAGTGAGTACGTAGATACAAGGGCGGCAGCAGACCGTTTGATAGCGAGGCAGCAGGGACTCGATCCCAACGTAACGTAATGCAGAGGATGCGAGCATGTTACAGCTTTTGCGCGGCGAGGCGTGGCCAGTCAGGTGGCAGATGGCACAAGGCGAGCGCTTCCAGAGTGAATGCGATCCTTCACTCCACTGCTCCGTCGCGCCGGGGCACTCGTGTGCGATGTGGGATGGGGAAGAGAAGTGGACGGTATGAGACGTGGACAGAGATGTTCCGTTTACTATGAGCAAACTGTTCACCTGCTGTTGTTGGCCAGGCTGGGCGTGCCGTGCGCGTCCCTCGGCGACCCGCCGCTCGCTAAGTTTAACACTTTCGGTTTACTTATTTTTTGCCAACTTGACAAGTTGCTTTTACGTATGTTTACATAAGTTTACGCAATATTTTCTTAGTTAAATCATTTAGCACGGTCCTCCAATGTAACCTACAAACCTATATCAGCTACTCTTTAATCTATGATTAGCATGTAATATTTGGAGTGAAGCAAAAGTGGAATTAAATTTTAGTTCCGTACAAGTTCAGTACCTATTATCTTAAAACAATAAATATTAATGAAAAAAAAAATGTTTTTTTAGTTTTGAGTTAATTTTTTGTTATATTTGAAAGACTGCGCCATAAAGTGCAACCGTAAAATATCAGATTTTAGTTTTCGATTAAAAACTATTAGTTAAGCAAACTAATCTTTTATTTATTTATTTAATATATTTAGTACACACAGCTGTTAGAAGAAACTTGACAATAAGGACACAGAGTACAAGTGCACTACTTATTTCATGTTGAAATCTCTTCCAGTAGGCCCGCAGAAGGAAAGCAGAATTAGGAACACAAACCTAGTGCATACAGTAAACATTACATATCATAATATATACATATTACAAGATATAAAACAATACAAATACATACACATACATACATATATATATATATACTTTTATATTATATTACATTATACAAATATATACTTTTATTTAATACGATAAGGATAAATAGTGTTCTTTAACAGATTTCTTGAATGCTGCTATGGTGTTGCACGTATGCTCGGAGGGAGGGAGGGAACTCCAAAGTATGACTGATTGTACAGAAAGTGATTTTGCGTAAGCATGTGTTTTAAGAACAGGGCATTTGAGTAGAGTTTTAATGTGTTCTACAAGGAGCGAGGGAGGGAGACGGACACGCATAGGTAAAGCGATCACGTAATATTTATTTGTGATTTGTTGAAATGAAACTTTAGCTCTAATAAAATTTTACACCGATCTTTGTCCGGTACAATACAGTACGTAATGCACTCTGTCATATTAAGTACATATATCATCAGCTGATCCGTCCACAGCTGGACATAGGCCTCCTCCAAACATCTCCACATCGATTGGTCCTGCGTTGCTCGAAGCCAGTGGGTTCCCGCGATAGTGAAGTGCGCATGATTTATTTAAAAAATATGTAAAATAATACTTTGAACAAATTAACAAGGTAAGTCGGATAGCCCGCGGATATAAACGAAACACGAATGATACGTGGTTAGGATAACATAAAAAAGTGTATGATCCCACCGGTGGGACCCAGTGGAATCACGTGCACACGTGTTATACAAGCAGCGTGCGTTACGAGACAAGGCTAAATATAAATTTCTTTTTTGTCTCACTGTTAAGGAATCACACGCAAGTTAAATTACTTGAAAGAAAGCGAGCACGGAGAAAAAAAAATTAAATTAATTTCAAATTCAAGTGTGTGCGTGGTGTTGAACCTGGTCAAAAAGCTACTATGGCACTGTTAGTGAATACTCCAAACCAGTCCCGTTTCTCCGCTGCTGCAAGAGGCAGACACCGACAATGGTTTTCAGCGATGGAGCAGCTGAAGGTCCACACCGCGCAACGTGTATTACGAAGGAACAATCGTCACCGCATCAATTGCGAGTGGAAAAGTTTTAATAATGGCTAATTATAAACACTTCCGCTTACCAAGTGGCGTACCGTTTGCACCGGTTTTAACAAAGGATGGTTCAAAGCAACATGTTGTGCGCGGAATGTTTCCGCCGGGCGCACCACACGCCACACACCACACACCACACAAGGTACCAGTCTCGGATCTATGCGACTACAACCAACAAACGGTCACGTGTGCCGGGGGTGCGCTGCAAACCTGTGATTGTACGTACTTCCACCAATTCGCCTTTGTCGAGTCAAAGTCGCACACACACGCACGCGCACGCGCACGCACACGCACACACACGCACGCACGCGTTACGATATTCCGAAATGAACGGATTACAATTGGCTTCGGCGTCGCCGCTAAAAGAATATTATAACGGTTGGATTCGAGGCGGTCCTCGTTATAACTATAACTATAACGCTGTATAAATTAATTAAAAAAAACGTAATGCAACGCAATGCAACGCAACGCAACGCAACATCCAGCTTGAGTATAAACAACAAGCATAGGAGACTGTTGTGAAACTCGATTTGCGAGCTCTCGCGAACTTTAGCGGCGCCCCGTGGTGGGGAGGAATGGGGACGGGTGGTGGAGCGCAGTCGGGCGGGGCCGGGCTGGCCCGACCGCGGCGGGCGGCGGACGGGGGTGGTGGGGCAAAAGGAGAGAGAGATTTCTCAACTCAAACAAATTATAAGAGCAAACTTTTGTTAGGTAACGTCGGTATTTCTATATCGCATTTACTGGGTCAATGTCCCGGCCGCCGGCACTTTAAAATATTGCAACAGATGGATACCCCACCCTCACCCCCTGCCTACACTCTATTATGATTTGAAGGGAGGCGCGTTCTGATGCTTGCAATGTTGTTGTGTGGGTAGCGGCTGTCCGGCCCGGCCGGCGCACACGCACGGCATCGTGTTACATGCAAATGTTTGTTTGAAGGATGGTTGGTGTGCAATCGGCAACCGTCGACGAATACTGTTTGTCTCGCCGTAGCGCACCATAAACACACCACTAGTGACATGGATATTTCAGCGGGGAGAGACACGTTACGAGGCGATCAAGAGTCCTGTGAGCAGCGCCTGATCTTCGATATATTAGAGCCGCACGACAAAAGAAGAGCACCGCGCCCCGGCCGTTTCCAAGGCTACACTTTGAGGTCACAATAGTTATAGAAAATGATTTGGGGAGTAAGTAGTACAGAGACTTGGGAAAAAAACGCAATTATTTCTCTGCATCATGACTGCTCTAACTATAAATCTCGGAACATGGCAGGCACCGCGCCGCACCCCGCAACAGGCGGCAGGCGGCAGGCGGCAGGCGGCGGGCGGCGGGCGGCGGGCGGCCGGCGCGCTGCACCGTGACGGCGGGCCGCGCGCGCATTGCGCGGGATCAATAAATAACGTTTTCTTTGTTTAATGTAAAAGTACAAAAATTAAATTTTATTGTTAATCGAAATGTAATAGAAAGCACTGTGTACATTGAGGAGGGCCAAGACGGGTACATTAAGTTGAATTAATGTCGAACATCGCGCGATTCTGTTTCATACATAATTGAATTTGGAAATGAAAAGGCCTATGACAATGTGGTAAGGAACGAATTGTGGTCCACATGGTCTGTTTATGGGGTAAGCAGCACGCTGATACGAGCGTTGAAATCATTTTATGAAGGTTCCAGTGCTTGTGTCAGGATAAACGGGGCTTACTCAGACTGGTTTGCATGTGTTGCCTCGCCATGGCTGTTTAACCTAATTTAGACAATTGCTTGAAAGGTAGTGAGTATGGACTAAGAATGAATGAGTTGATCGTCAAGTGCCTCCTATGCGCCGATGATCAAGTTTTATTATCATCATCGGAGAGGGCGTTGCAAGCGATGGTAGATACGATGCATGGTGCTTTAACAAGCAAAGGAATGAAAGTGAACGTAAGCAAGACGAAAGGAATGGTTTTGAAAGAGAAGAATGTATGACAAACTGTGACATTATGATTGAGGGACGAAAAGTCGAAAAGGTGAAAGAATTTGTTTATCTGGGTTCACAGTTTACGAGAGAAGGCAAGTGTGATGGTGGTATTGATGGCAAGTTTGATGGTGATATTGAAAGAAGCGTTTTGAAAGGGAATCAAGTAAATGGGGCACTCCATAACTTTATGAATAACCGGAACGTATCACGATATAAGAGCGCGACTGGCTGTGCATAGAGGCGTGTCGGACCCCACACTGATGTATGGTAGTGAATATTGGGTATGGTAGAAGAAACATGAAAGTAGCATTAATGCTGTGGAGATGAGAAGCCTGAGAAGTATAACAGGAGTGAAGCTGATGGACAAAGTGAGGAACAGTGGGATAAGGGAGAAGTGCGGCGGTGGTTGAAGATGTAGGGATAAAGATAGAGAAACGGATCCTTAGACGGTTCGGCCATGTAAAAATAAGGGAAAACAGATTAACGAAAGAGGTATACAAGGTAAGAATGATTGGACAAATGGGTGCAGTACGTCCTAGGCGGACATATTCCGATCAAATCGAAGATGTCCTAAAGAAAGGCTGGGTCAAGAGTACTCGCAACCGACGAGTATGCATGAAGACGCTCATGAAAGTGGAGGAAGCGAGGTGTGCCAGGATCGTAGCAAGTGAAGAAAGGTGGTCTCTGTCTACCCCACTGAAAATGAGGCGTGATATATATATACTCTCCATACGACGGGCGCATATGCCGCGTAGGTCGCATATGTCTCATGGGTCGCGTGTGTGTCCGTGCAGACGCGGCGCAGCGCGACACACGCACGTGCGGCAAGCCGGCACGTGCACCGGGCGCATGGACGGCGAGGTCGGCGGCAGCGGCGCGGCCCGGTCTCGCACTCTATATATATATGACGAAGTTCCTGTAGCCTTGATAACGTAGCGAGTCGCCGCATCCCGTGCGAGTGAGAGGCGTGCGGGCGTGCGGGGGAGCGGGCGCCGACGCGCACTTCGCGTTACAACCAAACAGATGCTACGGAGCACTACTGCCTAGTGGCCGATGCGTTCTCTGATTGCCCTTGCCTTCGCTTCAGCCAGTCGGCCGGACGTAAGCGCAACTGTTCGGTGGTCAAAGACAATATCGATTGAAACAGAGGAATGAGCGTCTCATGAAATAGAACAAAGCAAATCTTCATTATTTACAATATGTTTGCCCCAAACAGGCCGGGCTGATGATTTAATCTGAACTTAGTTTATATTTAATTAGGAGGGGGCGTGTTCGCCGTAATTAATAATCCATTTGGACATATCACCAAGTGCATATAAAAATCCTTAGCCATCCAATTAATTCAGACATTGCAAAATATTCGCTTTCAACTTTAACATACAGCGCGTGTAATTTTGAGTGAGTTTTTTTTTTTATTAATTTTATAAGCTGTACCGCGGCTGTTTTGTTAGCCGTAACGTAACACCTACACAACCCCCTTTAGAGAAGGCGTTTTGTGAATTTTGTAGCTGTCCTCTAAATGGGGAAGCAATATCTTTACAAAATTTTGAGTGTTTACGTCTAATAGCTCCCCAGAGATGTCGCGATAAGTCAAGAAATGTC
This sequence comes from Ornithoptera priamus, assembly GCA_029034505.1. NCBI lineage: Eukaryota > Metazoa > Arthropoda > Insecta > Lepidoptera > Papilionidae > Ornithoptera > Ornithoptera priamus. Next base: position 99,292 of record JARDWD010000500.1, on the reverse strand, counting down.
TGAATATTTTAAATATATGTATATATACATAACGCTAATAAAACAAATCAAAAACTAAAAGATTTGCATAGAGGATTTATCTGAATGGCCTACAGGTAGTTTTCAATCGAAACGCGAGAGTAATTTGTATATAATCAAATTGATTAAAGGAATCAAACGAAACGTATGGTCATTTTTTTAGAAAACAGAGCAATCTTGTCGACACTTGCCAATAAATTTATAACGTGATCGTGGGATCCGTGGAAGAGGATATTTTCTGTGGATATTATTATTTAATATAAAGAATTTGATCATGTTGGACGAGTGCCGATCAGCGATATGAGCGCACGTCGTGTCCTGATCTGCAGCCTTTGGCTGCAGATCAGGACACATACATACACATACATACATACATACAATATATTAGGTCTGTAACGGGTTTACGGGGTCCTCATTGCAAGGTGTGATTTTCGGGTCTCCAATCTCCATGGGGCACTGTCTTCCAAGCTAATGTAGCTTTTTATAAAATAGGCCGTGGATCCGGGTCCACGCGCCCAATGTCAGATAAGCTGTTTAAGGTCGAATGGCTCGCAGCGTTATCATCATCAGGAATCTAGCTAATGTAAAAGGTTTAGAGTTCAAATGCAGCAAGCGAGGTGTTTCGAGATGAACACTTTACACTCAGTTTCGTATTTTGTGGGCATGGCACCGCGGCCAATCATACACACTAGGATGTATTTCTGTTACATTAGCTAGTAGCGAATTGTTAAAGAGTGATGATAGCCGGCGAAGCAACGAAACGCGTCTTCGTGGATCATAACGCATCACTCACTTGAATGTGTTACGTCTCAAAATAACTCCGTAGGTGAGTGTCGACCGCCGGTGGCGTCCAGTTTAGTGATGGAGAAATGTATTGTCATTGTGCCTATAATGGGCTATCGCAAGTCAGCCGGTGAGCCACGCCATACGGGCGTCACTCTGAGAACGAGTGGTGAGGTCGCGAACGAACTGCAGTCTGAGCCCTCGTCACACCCTTAACTCTGTGGGAACCACCGGTTACCGTAAAAGGCAAAATACACTGCAGTCCTTTCTTTTGCACCGTGGTTTCTTTAGACTATCGGCCGACACTTAAACTTGACCCGTCGATGTTAGCCACCGAACGTCGTCACATTATTATACATTATAAATTGTAGCGTAAAAAAAATAATTCATTCGAAGAGTGGAACTCTTTTCTACATGCAACAAAATCACGGACGCTACAACATGAACAATATTTATTGTTATTATTTGGTCTCCGCTCTAAGAAGACTGGCCGGGGCACACCGGTCCGATCCGGTCCGGTCCAGTCCAGTCCGGACCGTGCGACGCAGGGCGCGCACGCGGGGGACGTTCGAGGACATCTTCACGCCCAATTAGTAAAATTATTCAACATTTAAGTATAGTCTCGATCGTCGTCGATCTAAGCAGCATAGGATATATTTTGTCATACACATTTTTACATCAGGCAATATTTTTGCGCTGTGACATCATTACGGGCGGTGACCAAACTATACGCTGGCCCGACGCAACAGCACCCGGCACTTGCGGACGCGCACGTCAATGTAAGTAAAAGACGCCAACCTATTTGTTTAGAAGTAGGACGACCCCGGCGCGCTGCCAGCGCCGCTGTGGGAGCGCGGTGCAGTGGATGCGGTGCGTTGCACAATTAGTCGGGTGTGAAATTTGGTAGGAATATTATTTTTGCCGGCTTTGGTAAGAATATTTCTTCCCAAACTCGCACTTGCATCGGACGAGAAACTTTAGACGGTCGGTTTTTAGTAAATTAATTCGGTCCGCCCTTATACGGGCAAAGCTAAAACGGGCAAAATCCTCGGCGTCGCAGTTCCGCCTTTCTACGATCGATACTGCAGTATCCTTCGCAGCTGGTTTCGGTGAAACTGTCCCCACGTGACCTCGTACCGGCGGCGACGGCGGCTGCGCTCCGCACGCACGCGCGCACGCAAGCGCACACGCACGCACATGCGTTGCGACGCGGCCTCGTGAAACAATCCGAATGGAACTTGGAGTGACTCGGTATATATATTACGATGCACAAAGTACAGTGTACTCACGTCGCTAAATAAAACCTCTTCGAAATCAATGTTTTATGTACCTTATATATTCCCTCACAAAAAAATAATGTTAATAATTTATCCGTGTCTGGTTTCCTGACTGCGGCACGGTAGCACTCTAATGACGGGGTCGCGACTATGATGATGATTGTTGTGCATTTATCTGTCTTTAATGATAAATCTAGTCAGCCGTACTTGCGTTGTTACCGTTTCGATATATAAATGTAGTACTACAAATGTTCAATATTTCAAAGATTTTTATGTGGAGTGTTTAATTTTTTTTTTAATTGGTAACGTCCGTGCGAGTGCACGGCACCCCGGCCAGCACACGCCGCTCCCCAGACGCCGATGACGCGGCCACAAGGGAGACCAACGGCAGAAACGTCATCCCAGAAAAAGATACAGCGTTACAATAGCAATTAACACTAATTAAATATAAATAGATCATTTTTAAAACAAATTTTAATATTTTTTGGTGCACTTCTTTTTAGCATGAATACGTGTATAAACTCCTGGAGCGTGTAATGAGCCATGTAACTGGTATGAGAAGGCAATCGGTTTTATGTTGTTGGGGAAATTAAAGCATTCTATGTTTTGGAAAGAAATTTCGCGTGTTTGTAACACGTGAGCTGCATATTGCGCGGGCGACGCGAACGGGCCTGCCAAATCGAGACAATTTAATGGTGAATATTTTAAATAAAACAAACTGTGCAAACGAGTGCAAAGTCAGAGTGAGGGCAGCGTTATCGAGGCGATGCGGCGACGGACCGTGCGATATGATGTTTCCATTTCCTACATGGGATACAATTTACACAACTTTGTTCTTAAAGGTAAAATAGTGGGGACGGGAAAGTGGGATCGCACGTTGTACAAAAAGAAGCACGGGCACGGGCAAGGGCGCGGGGCGCGGTGCTGGTTTGGGAAGCTACGTAAAGCGGCGCGGCGGCCGGAGCAGTTGTGCACAAAGCGGAGCGCTCATGGTACCGGCGGGCGCAGTGCAGCCGCCGCCCGCACCGCACCGCTCGCTACAGGGACACTGGCGCGCTTCATTACTATGGACAAGCCTAATTATGAACAAACGCACGCCGGACACACTTTATCTCTAATCTGTTTGTCCCATTTATTAAACACGCGGCGGCAGCATCAGCGGCCGCACGGAGGAATTCGGAAAGAGTTATAATTATTGTAAAGTTTACAATCATTACTGTTTCTGCACAATGTTGCATAACATTGCACTATGTGGACAAGCGAGGGGTAAGCACCGCAAGCTGAGATTCAGCAGTATACGAAATAAAGAAACGTATATAGCCGACGATAGTTAGTTGGAAATGTTCTGTAGTTGCAAACGTAAACCGGAAACGTCCCACTGATATTACGTGACGTGAAACAACGAGAGCAGCTCACATCGCGCAACAAAGCGTCGCGGCTCCAGCAGAGATCAGCGCTGAACAGAACCGCCACGGAGCTAATGTTGCTCGTGAGCTTCACGTATACAGAAATTACAGCCTTCAAATCGGAACACAGAAACGTGTGACATGGAAGTTGCAGTCAGCGAAGATGGCTGTTTGTAGGTCCGTCTGAGTTATGCGAATTGTAACGTAAATGTGCAGGTGCAGGTTCAATTCTCCCTAACATTGAGCATCTGGCGAAGGAAAAATCGGGAGTCAAGCGACACGTTCTGTGAACAGCACTCCGCTAATGTACGACGCCACATAACTTCAAGAATACCCGATGGTGCGGGCACGTCTTGACATTATAAACAAAACCGCAATAGTTTTACTGTAATCACAGATCACGTCACTAAATGTTTAAATTTCCATCAGTTTCGGGGCAGCGCAGAGCCGTCGCACACGGACGTTCGGACAAAGGCACGGCGCCGTCGAGCGGGGCGCACCGCTCCGGCTACCCTCCACCTCGTTAAGGAACACGCACGCCACACATGTGTGCTTGTTTGAAATGTATCACGCAGCTGCAGGTAAAAGGGTGTAGGAACAGCTCCACGCAGGAGCCGTGGTCGTCATAGCAATGTAAGAAACATTGCTATTCTTCCTGCGCAACCCGCATTAATGCGGACGTTTTTGTGAGCACAATGCGTGCGGACACCGCATCGCACCGCACTTTAAGCGCATTATGTCCTTACATATGAAATTAGCGTTTTGTCGCACTGACCACGTCCATCTGAAATATCTCCTCTTTGGTTAAGAATTCCAAATTCAAAATTATAAATTCACATAGCTGCTACATTTGAGTGTGGGAAACGGTCATTCATTTATTTTACCTCGTTATTTTTTCCTTTGCCGTCGCTTATTGCCGCACAATGGGGAATATGAAATATCAGTATATTTACGAGTACGAGCACTACCGTGGCACCAGTACCAGTGCTGCAGGAACAGCTCGAAGGATTAATGTGTATGGCGCTGGTGTCGCAAAAGAAAGCACGGTACGTTTTTGGTTTCAACGTTTTCGTTCTGAAAATTTCGACCTTCAGAACCAACCCCGTGGACGGCCGGAGACTGAAGTGGAAAATGAAGAATTAAAGGCTATTGTGGAAGCGTTTACTTTACTCAACCGACACAATAATGAAGGGAGTTCAATTCGAATCATTACTTATGATGAAAAGTGGATACTTTACGGTAATCGGAGGTGCTCGTCGCAATGGCTGAACCCTGGAGACCCAGCCACATACGGCCCTGAACGATAATTGACTCGGAAAAAGTTCCTTGTGAGTGTTTGGTGGATTAGCGCCGGTGTCGTTCACTGCAGCTTTCTAAACCACTGGAAACCATAAAGGAAGAACTAGCTGCTATACAAACGAGATTGGTCAACCGCTCTAGGCCACTGCTGCTTCACGACAACGCAACAACACCACCACCTCACACTGCACAACAAACAATCACTAAGGTAGATGAGCTACAACTGGAATGTCTGCGACATCCACCGCACTCCCCGGACCTTCCCCCAACCGATTACCATTTTTTCCGAAATTTGAACAACTTTTTACAGAGAAAAAAATTCAACTCCGAAGAGTTCATTGATTCTCGCCCCCGTGGTTTTTTTAGTAAAGGTATCAATAAACTACCTATGAGATGGCAAAAGTGCATAGATAACAACGTTGCATAATTTGATTAATAAAATTATTATTTAAAAAAAAAAATTACTTCATATTCCTCCTGTACAAAACGCCAGTTTCATATGCAAGGACCTAATATTAAAAAGAAAATTATAAGATAATTTATACATAATTAGCTCATAAAATTAACATATAATTCAAAATTCATTAAAGATGATGATTATAATTCAACGTTAGACATAAATTCATTTAGGTTTTCAAAACGGTGGAGCTAAGCGGAGAGCCGCGGAGCACGGAGAATCAGTTTTTTGCTGGAATTATAGCGGCAGAGGCGCGGCGTGCGGCGCGGCGTGCGGCGCGGCGTGCGGCGCGGCGTGCGGCGTGCGGCGTGCGCGGTGAGCGAAGACGCAGCGCGTTTCGTAGATAACGTGGAGGTGGATATGTAAATGAGGCATTTAATTGTACGGCACCGAATCTTGCGAGCGCGGAGCTCGGCCTTGAATACGTAAACACAGGAGGCCCGCCGCCCGCCGCCTGCCTACTCTGCTCTTAATGTATGCGTACAGTTTTCCTGGTCGCCACACAGGAAGCTGCCGAATAAATGTATACATCGGCGAAGCGGTACGCCGCGCACTGCGCTGTAGAGCAGCTCACGAAATGATGTGCGGAGTTGTGTCTGCTTCCGACGGTTGTGGCTCTCTGCCACCGGAGACCATCTACAACCATGCGTACCACCGCAGCGCACGTCTAGGGCAATGCAGCCTGTGAGGTTACCGCGGCAACTGATATCCTGTGGCAACGAGTACAATGCGATGCAACGATCGTCCTCGTAACTAGGGCCATGTGCCCCTAGTTGGGAGGATGCCGGAGCAGTGGCGCCGGATAGTAACCACATGATCACGATCCGACGCCACTTCGATAAATAAAAAAGATCAGAATGTACGCTAACCGATATGTCAAAAGTTTGCGTTTACCGTTACATACAAACGCATATTGAACTTTTACACTAAATAAACAGGACTTTCATTTGGAAAAAGGATTTGCAGTTATTTTAGTATTTATTGCAGGAATAGTTCCTTCTACGCTTCTTCGCTATAAAATATTTAAAAATAAATGGCATGCACTCTAATGGGCACATTTAACCGGCCACAGCTCTTAAATCCCACGTCGTGTGTTGATGTTAGCTTGAGCTTTGAGCACAGGCACAGGGCGTAACGCCATTGGCAAGTGGCGATATATTGTAGAGCAAACGAAACAATTCTACCCGCGATTTCTTTACGTTTGTGGTATTTATTCAACATTAATCAGTTTAGTTCGAATTTGATATACTTGCTGTTGATTTTGTGACAAATAAATGTGATTAAAAACTGAATTTAAAGATCCTTACGTGACACCATGTGCAACACTAATTGGCGATATTTTTGTTTTGATGCACCTGTACGCTCGTGCACACACCGCCGGAGCTATCTCCGTCTACTTGGATACAGTCAATGTTCAGGAGTTGTTACACATTGCAGTTGTTTAGAAATGAGAGAACATTCCCTGAAGTGACATCTAAAACTTGAAGAACAGGCTCTTAAATCGATCGCGAGGAGTCTTCGCGACTGCAGCAAGAAATACACATTAATAATTTAATAATTAAGAGAAATTAAAATAACATATTGTTATTTTTGCAAGCAAAATGATTATTCCATTTTTTGCTTCAATCAGTTGCCACATTTTGTAACTGGAGTAACGTTCCGGTTATAATATAACCAAGTTGATTAAATTGATATAGAATTTTGACAAAGAAGTTGGCCGGTGACATGTGCCCATAAGTTAATTAATAGTAAAGGCATAACTTAAAACATGATTACACCTATCTGACACTATATTTGATTATCCTAATAACTGTGAACAACTAAGAAGAACAACTAAGAAGTTCAGTTTGCAGCAACGGTAAATGTTTCCGATCAAGGTAATGCTCTAATTCCTACCCGTGGCATTAAAAAATAGTAAGAGATAAACTTCACATGCACACCTTCATTTTGGTCTAGTGAGAAAATGATATCATCCTCGAAGGTGAATTAAAATGCCGGCCTTCCGCAACTCCAAATCCACAAGCTTGACAACTACGCGGCGTGCAACACGCCGGGACCGTGCCGTGGGAACTCGATGCTGAGTCGCTGGCGCGTGTTTACTGGCGGCGGAAGAGCCTTCGAGCGAGGCGAGCATCCGTCGCCGGACGAGGAAGCGAGGTGGCGCCGAGGGGCGCGACGGGAGTTGCTTCGGCGATGGGAGCGGCGACTACGAGACCCGGCATACGGTTGCCTCACCATGAACGCCGTCCAGCCGGTCCTTGCAGGCTGGCTGGGTAGGGACTGCGGAGTCCTCAATTTCCGCCTGGTGCAGATACTCACGAGGCATGGTTGCTTCGGGAGATGTCTGCATTTACGTAATTATAGTGGTAGGACTGACGAGGCGTGCGACGAGTGTGGACACCCGGTGGACACATCGTCGCACACCCTGGCCGATGGCCCGCGATTCGGGGAGGATAGGGCCGCGCTCGTAGCGGCGATAGGGAGTGACCCTCTCGCTGCCGGCAGTAGTGCGTGCCACGGCACCACATAACTTTATTGCTCCCTAACTAACGGTAGATTACACAAAACTTCTTCGGACATAACCTTAGTAAGTACAGACGCAGCAGTTTATATGGAATGGAAAGATACAAAAGAAAGTTTAGGTAGCGACCATTTAATAGTTGAATATTCAATTGAAACTCTAGAAGAACACAATATAACTGAACGTCGTAACTTTAGACTAGCAGACTGGAACAAGTATAATAATATATTGTATGAAAGATTTAACCATTTTTTATTATTAGATAACAATATTCAAAGTTTATACAATAACTTTATTCAACAACTTAATTATGTTAAAATATTTAACAAAATTGAATAATTCTTTAAACTTAAACTTAACTTTCACATCTGTCTCATGTAGTGGCTCAACGACGACTGGCTTTAAATGAATTTAAGCGTAACCCCACACCACAAAATTACGATAAACTTAAAAATAAGATTACCTAAGCAAAACGATTAATCCGCAGAGCGAAAAGAGATAATTGGAAATAATTTTGCAATAATATAACTGAAGCAACCAACTCCACAGATGTGTGGCAGAAAATGCGTTGGATAAAGGGAGTTAAAAAAATGCAAAATATAGCTTCAGAGACGATGAAAATCGAACTCTTGCGGTCATTGACCCCGGATTAGGTTGAAGCTCCTATACCCAAATTAAATTCCACCATCCGGACTTGGAATCCGCCTTTTCCATCAAGGAACTAAATAAGTGCTCAAAAAGAAAAGACAGCTACAGGTTTTGACAATATAACATACAGCATGGGTTTTTTGGTGTAAGATTAAAATTATCCCAATACCTTGGAATATAAGTAACAATCAGGCAAACAAGATAAGATCTATCTGTTCTATCTCGTGTTCATGCAAAATATTTTATATCATGCTATGTAGACGACTGGAATAGTTTATAGAAAGGAATAAAATACTTTATTCTAATACAGTAGCCTTTAGACGAGGTCAGTCCTGTATGGACTGCTTGGTGCGTTTTGTCTCCAAGATTCAAATAGGTTTTTCCAAAAATATCCCCATTGTAGCATGTCCTTTGGATATCGATAATGCCTATAATAATGTTAACGTTGAAATTCTTGTTAAAATTATGAATCATTTAAATTTTGGTGCAAATGTATTTATATTATATGTAAATATTTGTGGTAATTTTTAAGTAAAAGATATTTACAAATTACAACTGAAGGAAATAATGATGCTGTAAGATGGACGGGTGTACAGTGTTAGCACAGGATGATCCCATCTCTCCTCTGCTCTTTAATATTGATACAGCGAATTTATGTAAACTAGATAAATTTGATATTATACAATACGCAGATGACTTTGTTATATCTAGCCAAAATAAAATGATAAAAAAGAGCGTTAACAAAGCTTTAGAGGTTCAAAAGGCTTTAGATTTGGTATCGGTTATTTTAACGAATATTGGTTTAAGTATATTTAACAGTGAGACTAAAGTTGGTTTATTTAGTAGAAGAAAACGACGAAACAGAATATCCTTAAATGTCAATCATTGTAATTTAGAGACTTGAAAACTATAAATACCTGCCTGATGTGTGGCTGGATCGCTCTTTAATTTTCAACAAACATTAATGAGACATGAGATAAAACTTGTAAATTTATAAACATACTTAATGTACTAGCAGAGCCTACAAGGGGCATAATCCCGAAACATCTTAGGAAGATATACCTAGCTTTAATCCGTAGTAGAATAAATAGATTTTTGCAGCTTTACTTATGTTAGTGCTACAAAAACTCATTTAATGAAATTAGACAAGGTACAAAATATGGCACTTCGTGTAGTTGGTGGATTTATTAGTACAACTCCAATTCACGTAATGGAGTGTGAAATGTGCATACGCCCAGCCCAATGCTCGCCACTACCACAACCCCCCCCCCCACCCGCTCCCGTCCGCCCTTACTTTTAGAAGACAGTATCTGGCGGCAAAATATTATATAAGAGCAATGTCATGGACACAAAGTAATTCTATAAACATTTCACAACAATTACAAGGTACCTGTAACTCCGGTTAATGGAGAAGAAAAAAGAAACCTCTTATGGCTTTAGTTTACGAGGATATGAAAATTGAAAAGGTTAAATCGTGTTGTCCATTAGAATTGTTTATTGTGATCTTAGTATTAATGTTAAAATTAGTTATAAGATCATGTCAAATGTTTGAATAATTGAAAATACCTCGGCACAAGCAACAGCCTTTGGAAACGATCGTTATCTTGGCAGACGGCAAAAGCACCTCACAGCATATAGCTCGATGCGCCTCTGGAATAAGAGGCACATCGATAGCTTATGCCATTCTAAGTCAGGTCTTGGAATTTAAAAGCACAAGTAGGTTTCTGACGTTGCAATGGGTACCGGCCCACGTCGGCATAGACGGGAACGAGGAGGCAGACAAATAGGCAAGTGATGGATTGCGGAAATTTTAAATAACCTAAAATACAAAATTTACGATACGTTAATTACTTTAGTAAAATACAAAAGACTACTCTATCGAAGTAAGTGGGGAGAAAGGGATTTGGTATAGATCTGTCCAGAGTGAGCCTCCTCGTGTACCGTGGTTTGCCAACAGCAGCATAAGTAGAGAGTTACTTGTAGCTGCTTTCAGGTTACATTCCGGACACATGCCGCTCAACAACTTCAAATATTTAATGGAAATTACAGATTAACCAAATGTTATTTGCGCCAAAAAAAAAATAGATGTATGTATATCATATATTGACGGAATGTGTCCGGAGTAGACCGCTGAGGAAAATATTGTTGGAGAGTTTGCAAATTGACATCAGAAGCGTCGGCACACTGACGCACTGGCATCAATCAGTAGCAGCAAGAATTATCTATAAGCACATTTTATTAATTTAATTTAGTTCAAAGTAGTAGGTATTTTGCATTTAGTATTATTTTAGGTAATAGTAATAATTAGATAATAGGTGTTTAGGTTATAACTGGATTGGCATAGCCTTGATAGGCTGAAAGCTCCTAAAATAATGAAGAATTAAAAAAAACCACTGAACATTTGATTAATTAAAAAATAGCTTTAGTTGATTTCTTACATTAATTTGCATCATTTCAACATTCAATCACATCCACCCAACGGGTTCCCGCCTTGCCGTGGCGGAGAGGCTTAGTAACCGTGGATCGATACACGGTGAAGCGAAGTGGAACCGACCCGGCCGGCTCGCGCCGAAGAGCCGGCCGAAGCGACCGCTCCAACTTCGAGCACCAGTTGGATAACTGGAACTCACCAGAGCGGCCGGGGGTCGCAGGGGCGGTTTTATGTTGTCCTTTCCGGTCGAGTTAAGCGATCGAGCATAGGTCCAGTTTACTACCCGGACTTGGTGAGTTCACGGGTGAACTTCAAACGGCTGAGAGATTTCGCGCATCGATGGTATGAGATCTGGAGCGAGTTGGAGCGAGACCAGACCAGTCACAAATCTAGGCAACAATAGAGTTGGTACTGCGACAGTGGAGCGTCGACGAAGCTGTGTTCGTGATGTTTGCGCGCCCCAGAAAGGGGAGAGGACGCAAGGGACAACCGGAAAGAGAGAAAAAACAATTTTTAGGGGTCTTGAACCCCGACGATTCGGCCCATATAACCGGATGGTTGGAGGGGCCATGGGTGGTGTCCTTTCCGGTCGGCTGCACGAGCGGTTTTATACTGCCCTCTGCAGCCGAGGTGGGGTCGCGGATGGAGTACCTTCTGCGACAAAACGGTGTCACACCGTGGATGCGGCAGCGGTCGGGCCGCGGGGGAAGAGTGTCAGTCTTGCGATGCGCCGCTGTCCCCCAATCCTCCGCGGCCGTATATCTGGTGGCGGCGGGCCCAATATCGGATTCGCCGCAGGGAGGCGGGATTTTTCTTTCTTGGCTCCCATGACGTCTGAGGAAGCCGAGGAGGAAGCGCGCTGCGTGCTCCGGCGCGCCCTGAAAAGGGAGGGTTTATCTCTCCTTCCCGAGGTGGGGCTGCGAAAACATCCAGCGCCGGCAGGTCCGCGCTTGCGAGCGAAAGCGTTCCCGTGACCCTGCCATCAGTCGATGAGGCGGAACATCGTGGTGGTTTTAACCGGTGCAAGTCCGACATAACCCGTCCTTGCGACCGCGAGCACAAGTATGCGTAGACCTATTTCACCCATGTAAAACAAAGTAACATTCAACCACATTTCACATAACATTTTAGTATTGTTTAGACATCAGCATAACGTTTATGTCCCCTAAGTTCGGTGCGGTGTGAAGTGCCTAGAGTGGTCAAATAACAACAATTACTTGCAGCACCACGTACCTATACATACAGTGTGAAAAGTAATAGGTGTAAGAGATCTGGAGGGGCTAAAGTATAGCTAGTATCCTATCTATCTATGTATGGAATACCCCATCCAAAAACAATGCTTCTGGAGTTAGTAATTTTTTAAAATATTTTTCAATAAATTCCCGATTTTCTAGCAAAAAATTCGATGATTTTGTTCCTTACTTATTTCTACACAAATTTTAATGTAATAATTGTTTAATCATTGTTTTATTGAATTAAATTAATAATCATCACTTAAAGGCTAAAACTTTTAAATTAGGTTCATTGAAAGTCTTGATAGAAAAAAATAAGGCGCATACTTACATATTTATTTAATCTTAAGATAAAATAATAAATAATCACCTGACTTCAATACCAATCGTGTCCGAGGTATAAGAAAGTACATAAAGTTTCTAAAATATCGAAAAAAAAAAAAAACCAGTTGTAATCAAACCATAAAATATCAAAGTGTAGAGACACAAAAGTAGACGTCGCGCCGGCCCTTAATGTGACCCTTTTGTTGTTGTTGTAACACGTGCGAGATTATTGTTGTCGTTTCAGATATTGAGTTCATACTAAAACATGTGCAATGTCACTTTTATATAATGAGTCAGTACGACATTTAAAATTTAACTACTTTCGCGGACGGACGTACATTATCGTTGTCCTATTAATTCTGAATAGTTTTTCTTTTCCAGACCAAATAAGTTTAATTTCAATGGGGGATTACGGTAATGAAGAATACGCTGACATTTTCTGTTGTTATGGACTTAGTGATGGAAATTCTTTACAAGCACGAAGCACAAGCAAGAATATCAGCTACGTTTCCCAAATCGTCACCTACAAAGTCATAGAGACTGCTGCGGCGTATCAATGCGTCAGGGAAACTGGCAGCGTTCAACGGAGGCGACAAGACGCAGGTAGGCCACACAAGTTATAGACCCGACTACATCAACCAGGGTCGTGGCAAGATTGCTGGGTTTACCACAATTGAAAGTGTGGTTTACTGTGCACAAGGCAAGACTCTACCTCCTACCATTATACACAGGTTCAGGCCTTGGAGGAACGACACCCTGCAAGGAGGTTAGACTTATGCCGTTTTATGCTGCATGCAGACTTAGAAAATAATAATTTTCTCACCAAAATATTGCGGACCGATGAATCGTAGTTTGACAGAGACGGCATAACAAATTTTCAAAATAGTCATTATTGGGCTCTGCGAGGTGAAAATTCCCACGTGATTAGAGATAAAGCTCATAAGCGAAGATTCTTCGTAAACGTATGGATGGGCATAATTCATACTTACTTGATAGGCCGTCTTCTTGCCCAACAATTTAAATGGGGAGACGTACGAAGATTTTCTTCGAAATAATTTTTGTAATTATCTGGAGAATATACCATTGGAAACCAAAAGAGAAATGGTGTTCCAGTATGACGGTTATCCCGCCCATTTTCGTCTCGGCGTAAGACAATGGATAGACACCACTTTCCTTCAGCGATGGACTGGCCGAGGCGAACCAACATCGTGGCCCGCAAGGTGTCCTGATGTAACACTTTGCGATTATTACTTATGGGATCACATGAAATCTTTAGTATACGCCACATCAACTAACTCGTTAGAAGATTTAAAGTCGCGCATCATCGTCGCTGCTGACAAAATAAGAGAACAGCTCACAGGGCGAGTCATTCGATCTGACTTAAGACAAAGGCTTCGTGCTTGTATCAGGGACCGTGGCCGTCAGTTTCAGTAAAATTTAAATTAATTGTTATATTAAACTTTAAAGCTCGCACGTGTTACCATAACAACAAAAGGGTCACATTAAGGGCCGGCGCGGCGTCTACTTTTATGTGTCTCTACAGTTTGATATTTCATGGTACTTGGTTTTATTAGATTTTTTTTAAAATTTTATAAAATTCATGTACTTTCTTATACATTGTCGGATAAGTATTGAAGTCAGGTACTTATTTATGTGCTGTATACATATTTTTTATACATAAAATTTTATTTTAATATTAAAAGATATGACGGTTTTTTTTTACTGTCATGACTTTCAAAGAACGTAATTTAAAAGTTTAATTAAACAATAATTATTACATAAAAATTTGTGTAGAAATAAGTAGGAAATAAATCATCGAATTTTTTCCTAGATAATCGGGATTTTTTGAAAAATATTTAAAAAATGAATAACTCCAGAACCATTATATGTGGATGCGGTATTCCATACTTAGAACGATAGGATATGAACTATACTTTAGTCCCTCCAGATCTATTACACCTTTTACCTTTCAGCCTGTGCACATGGGTGTTCTTTGTTCGCCAATCACGTGAAAATGAGTGAACATAACGACAAGGATATATGATCATTGTACGCGGAATAATTTGTAGCGTATAGTTACAGGCTATTTGCTTTTTGAATCTCATAGAACCTTCATTGTTATACTTATACTTAACTTCTATAAAGATTGTCATTTTGCATTACTTATGCGGTTGAGTATGGAGTAATTTGCGGTCGCGGTTGCCTATCAAGGAATATTTCAGACAAACTTCAGGTGTAATACTTTTATTACGGGCACCAAAGTGGGCGGGGAACAGCTAGCGATAGACACAATAACCTTTAAATTGTAATATACCGACCTGCTAACATGTTCTTGCATTGTTCACTCTTGTAGTTTTGTAGCGTTTTAGCTAATATCCGTAAATGACAACTATTTGACAAATGAGACATAGTCTGCTCAACGGGATCAGAGCTGCACTTCGGAAAACTTGACGCATAAAGTTGGAGATGTCAATATCCGGGATATTTAATACCATTGGCAGATCTATCGTGACAATTGGAGTGTAGCGTGAGGTGTGCAGTGCAGCAATTGCGTACGATGGCATGGCCGGCCGCCTATCGGCACGTTCAGATTCAAAGGAGACGTTGCAAGCAGCGCTCCCGCACCATGTAAAAACGAGATGATAAAAAGAAATTACGCTTAGTATGGATAGCAATAATAAAGTAAGCGGCTAAAATGTATTAGCATAATGAATATTTATGTGTCTATTGTGTACTGCGTGTACAGTGTGTACCGCGTGTACCGTGTGTACCGCGTGTACCGTGTATACAGTCGATTGAGGATTGCAAAAGTCAGGGGCCAAGGGTCAATGTCTAGCGGCTGCGTCTGCCTGCACGAGTGCCGGTCGTACCGAGAAGCAGGTTTTACTCGGTTTCCATTTCTATTAATAAATTATTCATTTGCATCCGAATGCAATAACCAGCAGGATGTCGTTGGTTACGGTTATTAAACATAAAAAAATATTGCCATTCGGGATGACCCGCGGCCGCACATCACAATTTCAAAAGATAATGTGTGATTAGTTGACCGTGTTCATTCCACAATCAGATCGTCGGAGCACCTAGTGTCCTAGTAGCCTTGCGACGTAAGATTGCGGGAAGCAGCTGGATGCGGGCAGCACAGGCTCGAACAATGTGGAAATCCTTGGGAAAGACCTATGTCCAGCAGTGCACGTCCGTCGGCTGATAATGATGATGATGATTCCACAACCCTTGCATGCTCTTTCGGATTCATCTGGCAATAATTGTTTTTATAATATTCATTGAATATACAAATAGTAGATTGAGTGCCAATCATTGACCCTCTTTTAAAGTCTTTTACATTATACATATTATATTAGACACTCCAAAAACATTCCGACATGGTGAGCCAGAAAGGGCTGAACAATTTCAGAACTTTTATGGAGCCCCCGGAGCCCATGGCATATAACATGCTGCTTACTGTGGTATACATACAGGTTTAAATTTAGTTTCATTGCCTGATGGGCTTCCTACCGGGGGTTAGATAATATGATAAAAAATAATGTCTGCTGCATAGCTACCTACAGTAATATATATATAGCATATGGTGGCTTTTATTCATATGAATGAAATTATTTAAAAAAAAAAAATATTTATATTTAGAAACATAAAATGAGATGTAAGGGGTTAAGGTTGCATTTTGGATATGTTTGATGTACACAGTTTATAAATCCATATACTGGAACAACAACAGATTATTGCTGGCTGATCAAATCCATGAAAAACAATACCTATATTTAAAAAAGCATGTATTCTCATATCTCCTTTAATATTAGAAAATAAAAATTGTACCTATTTAAATGCCCCGAGACAACAGAGAGATGATAACTTGTTTTAAAGGACAAAAAAATTTTGATTCAAAAGTTAGATCTGTCAGATTTAATATAAACCAGGTATTTCATAGTAAGTCCTGCGGCAGGCCTACTGTGGCAACATAATTTATCACCGACAAACATCTGAAGTATTATTTTTAATATTCTTCTTCAAGTTAAGTTGTTCAAGCTTATTAAATAAATAGGTAGATATTCATAGTCCCAATTAAATGTTTAGCACTGCTGATTATGGTGACAATGTTCACACAAGTGCTGACAAATGACTAATAAGGTGATTGTCAATTTCAACTGACACAATATTGAATTAGTTGGAAATGATTTGTTGGTTTGTTTAAACAAGTTCGTATGGCATTGGATATGATTATACCATGTTGATATACCATAATACTTTTTCACAAAAAAATGTAAAGCCTCTAAATGAACTGACTGAACGAAAATACACAGGGTCTTAACACCTATGATAGGCATAAAACCAATGCTTCCTGTCCCAACGTCAATGAGTTTCCACTTGCAGCCTTGGCAATTTATTAATATATTTTTGTGATGAACATAAACTAAAAAGTAGCAAATAATGTAAACATATGTTTTTGATTTTAATCAAGATTTTACGAGCTGAAATATATTGTGATGGTGCAGAATAAGAATCTTCTTCTTTCTTGTCGTAACCTCATGTCTGAGGGACGTGACTATGGTGCGTTTCCCTGGCCACCATTGCTTTTCAGACATTACTGTCTTGCGCCATTAATAAATAGAATAAGAATCACTAGGTCACTGGACTACCAATGTTTAAAACTAAATGTTTATAAACCTAATGTCTCAAAGCAAGGAGCACTTGTAATGCATTGTTTATTATTCTAACTAGAACTACATTGTGAGAGTGAGAGGTGTATCACATATCATGAGTTGAACCACCTGCTTATCTTATCTCATCATTCAATTAAAATAAATGTAGTCAATCCATAGGAATTGTAGAAAGCAATATTTACTTTGACCCATGTATCAAAGTAAACATTGCTTTTTGCTTTACAACATATTTGATGCAGTTAATATTTCCATGTTAGAAATGTGCGCTTGACATTAAGGCTGTGTTTCTTTAAAGTCTATAAAAACAACTATACTATAATGAGCTGAAAACTTATATAACTTCATCACTTTGCTCAACATAAGCAAGGATGTGAATTTTCTTTATATTATCTTTGCAAACAAATTTTACAGAAGAATATTTTTTTCAGGACACAAAATATGCTCCGAGTTACATGGAACATTACAGATGGCAAATACACAAGTGGGGAAAAGGGACTTGGCTTATCAATGGAAGTTTCAGATGCATCAATGTTTATCTGTGGAACCCAAATGTTGAGTAGTGTAGTAGTAAATGAGAGTTGATTTCAAAAAACAGTGCTATAAATAGCATTAACTTCCATTGGAAGTGCAATTGTATGAATTGCGACTATTTTCCAGATGTACACTTGATAAAAAAATTACCTTTATTCTGCATATTGAACACAATAAAAAAATTAAACACTATGGGGGGTTCATATTAAGAAATACTAAAGTCTTCAAAAGTAGCGGCACAATATTATATATCTTAGTGCAAAGGATTTTGGAATACTGCTGTATAGTTATAAAGTCATCGACACCAAGACTGCATAATCTTAAACAGCTGCAGTGCATATTAACAATGTTTGTAATTTTTATAAAAACTTTTTTGCGATTTTGTTAAAGAACTAAGTTGTGAAATTTGAAATGTAATTGTTGTTCCTTTATACCTCGGTTATATAATTCCTTGTAAAATTAAGTAGATCTCGATTGTGCACTACCACTGTGAGCCAGCAGTCCGTATTGATAGATTGTTATGCTCCTGTAATTGTACATCATGTGTTAATGTTATAGACTTGTGCAAATGTAAACAATTTTTGGCTAGCGTTTACAATAAAAATAAAATTAAAAAATGTTTGTACCATGTGTAATGCTCAGCATGGAGCAAGTGTTAACATTACGTTTAATACTTAATGAAAATAGGAGTATGCAGTATTAGTCACTATTTGTCATAATAAATTGAAATACTTAACAGAATTTGCATATATCATTAAACATATTGAATTTTCCAAGATGAGGCCTGTTGCAAGATTCTGTCTACATTGAAAGAAAACTAAAAGGGTAATCGGGTCTACAAGTCTTGACAGTATGTGCCTTTAAAGCTTATTAACTAAGCTCAAAGGGGGACAAATATGCTGTAGTCTGCTATTTTTCCATGCTTGGGATGTATTTAGTCCCATATACCCTGAATTTACTCAAAAAGTAGGGTATATTTTGTAATTTTTTCCCTTAAAATAAAAAAAGGTTCAATGAAAGAAATTTAATATTGCAATCAATTGAGCCTTTACATACTTATCATGCCTGCGTGCCTTTGCATATTGTTCTGTGTAAGTAAATATTATCTATAAACAACCAATTTACGACCCCACCATTGGGGCATAGGTTTACCCTCAACATGAGGGTGATGGGGCCATAGTTGCCACACAGGACTAATGCAGATTGGTGACTTCACACACACCTAAAAACGAATTCTAATTCATGTGCAGGTTTCCTTCACTATTTGTGTTTCGCTGTTTTTACTAAGGATAACAAATGTACATAACTTAAATATTAAAGTCATTGGTACATGCCGCGATTCGAACCTGTGACCTTCGGAATGAAGGCCTCAAGCTCTAACCATTAGGCCAGCGGGCTACCCAAATATTATCACTACTTTTTAAATTTCTTTACAGAAGATAGAAAATATACTTTATATAGGAAGTTGTGTAAATGTCAGCATAAAATTAAAAAGTGCACAATTTGGTAAAATGATAAATTGCACTCATATTAGAAAGTAATAAAATCATATTTTTTAAATAAATAAATAATAAAAATAAACTCTTTAAACAAGGTAAAGCAGGCAGCTGCTGCTGCTTATGTTTATTTTAGACATGTAAAATGTCATTGTTTATTGGAATTTATTGTTAAATTTATAATGTTATTATATGTCCAAATCTGTACAATTCACCTATGTTTATGAGTATTGGCTGCAAAATATGAGGAAACATAAAAAAAATTGTGTGTAAATGAAACATTTAGGGCCAAGCACCCACCTAAGTAAGGATCTAAAGGTATTATTATAACAGTTACAATGGAATTAATGATAAAGAATGGGCCATTACATTATAAATGGTGACCAAATGCAACAGAACCATTTCATTAACTGATATTATGATTACAAAACAAGTGTTCCACCACATTTTTGTACTTGTAGTAAATCTCTAAAAGTTGAGACTGCAGACATATTGTTGTTTAGTTCAATGTTATATGTTGACCCTTCTTTTCATAAGTAAGTAAATCACCTAGAACTCTGTTCATGGACATCATTAACAAGATATATAGGTGTATAAGAAGAAGGAATATCACCTGAGCATGAGTGTAGATTGTTCACATGGACTGTAGGAACACCAAGCTTCCACCTCCCTCACTTCAAGATCCCAGTGTGATGCACACATGAAACACTTAACAAGAAAACACTATTGCAATGCAATGCAATGCTTCTGAAGGTAACTATATCCACAACACAAGACACAAGCATAGCAGACTGCAATTGGCCACTCTCTTCACTCTTTAGTCCCCAACTAAACGTTTATAAACACACACTTTATACTGGAATCAGACACAATATTCGTTTCAAACTAATTTTTTTATCCATTCGTTGTCCATTATTGTTTTAAGATGCGATTATGGCACAAATCACGACCTAACCTCAAAATGCATTCTAAAATTGAATAATCGACAATCACAGATGTTTTTTTATTACCGTAATAACGAAAGGACAACAACACGGCGACACTCGTGCGCCACGGAACACGGGGAAGGCGAAAGGTGACCGTCCCGGGGCTGCGGTGTGCTTCATGGGCAAAATGCTTTGTTCGAGCGGTTAGGTGGCGGCAGCCCGAGCTGCACTAAGTATAGGTAGGCGCGTAGGTCGGTACGCGTGTTGCACGCCGTACATGCACCTAGCCATAACTCACTCGGCCGATCGGTAACCGCCAGCGAGCGCCAACGAGCGCGAGGACGGACGGCGCTCCGCCCGCGCCGCGCCACCCGAGACAAAGGGCGGCGCGACAGTTTCCTAGCCAGCGCACAAAAACTGTAAACACGATTCCAATTTATGGGCCGTCCGGCCATTGATGCACGTTTCGCAGTGCGGCGGCGGTCGTGAACGGGCGGCGCGCCGTGATCGCTATCGGTGTCCTCGCGCTCCGAAATGGCGCAACGTAGCGGAGGCCGTGACGGCGCACGGCCGAGAGAATGTCGGCTCCGCGCGGGAGCGACGAGCGAGCGCGCGGTACGTTTCGCAATCGCGGATGGGATCGCGGCGACCAAAATAATTCGCCGCGCGAGTACGACCACGGGCCACGGGGCACAAGGCACGAGGCACGAGGCGACGCGATACTCACGGCCTGGCCGCTCGCAGCGGGTCCGCGGCGGCGTCCATGGCGCGCCCAGGCCCTGGCCGCGGCCGGGATCCGGCCCCTCAGCCGAGCGACGCAACGCTCTCTTCGATCTCACTCGAAACTCTCCAAGACACACTGTCGCACCATTTTGTCGACACTGCACATCGACCGCGACGTTTCAATGCGCGTATAAACACTCCGCGAACGGTGTTTTGTTACATCGGTTGACTTTTCTTTGAAAAATCAATATACATTTTCCCAGTGTTAGATACGGACGAGTCGATGTCCAGCGCAGGTTATGTGCGTGAAGTTTGCAAGCTTTTTTAGCGCACCGGTGTTACCAACAATTTTTTGCTAATTTTTTTGTTATGTTGTGATTTTTTTTAATGATTTGTGGCGCACTTCACGTTAGTTAGCGCAGTTTGGGTCCTCCACAATACCCGCCTGCGCGCGCCGTGGCGCCATCTCGGGCTCGCACTTGTTTTATACAAAAGCGCTAAAATTAAATATAAGCAACGTGGGCAGCGACAGCGTCTTTCAATTTTCACATCTTTTCTTATATATACATATACATATATATATATGTGTGTGGCATGTTGTGTGTGAAATCATGTTACACCTTTTTACGTACAATATCACTTTTAAAAGTTTTTAGATACAATAAACACGTTTTCAGGATTTCATTAAAATAAAGTTAAAATGTCTCAAGGCAATCGTTTATTTGACGTCATCATTAAGTTCCCAGGCCAATAAAGAAATACAAAACGTTATGAATATTTATAATTATTTTTCTAGTAACGTTCTCCTCGTCCGTGTCGATCAGGCGATTCGGGGTTAAGTTGGAGGAGTTGAATCTCACTTTAAGGATAAAAAGTGAAGAGATCACACCTCCACTTAATCCTTCACGCTTTATTTTAGTCTCGTAGGTTCTCCGGAGGCCACGTGGCATGCAGTGAGTGGCTTCACGCGTGAGCTGGAAAGATAGATCTGGCAGGGTTCGGCTTTCAACTGTCAAGATCCCCCGTCCAACTCAGACGTGGAGCGCAAACCGGAGAGCGAAGTACTGCAGACTGAAAAATAAAACAAAAGTATTTAGCGCTCACGGGACGGCGCTTACGCGTTGGCTAAATGTGGCAAGTCAGGTCGAGGCGGTGCGCCGCGACCAATGCATTGGGCAATCGTGACGCTTTACCCAGCACTGAGCACACGGGCACACGGGTAGCCACGTGTACCGCAACACCGGCCACCTCCATGTCTGCATATGACGCTTGCAATATTGTAACAAACCACTTTCTCACAGTTTATTCCGATGCGCCCCAATTGTGGTGAGCCACGTCTACGAGTTATTCGTTGGTAAATTTTAAAGAAAAAAAGGAACCGATTAAATCATCGATAACTAAACCCGAGTACGGACGCCACAAGTTACCCTGAAGGTCTTCCCCCGGCTCCTACTCCTGGATGCGTTCTGGACTCGACGCACGTGCCACTGTCCATGGCGACCACGGCGGACTCCGATAGAGAGCCGATCGATCGATGGGCCCATATTTATACACTCCATGATATCGCGCGATACGATATCAAGAAGTGACACGCGGTACGAATGTCCACCATGATCCTCGATAAGATTCCGCGGGCCGGGGAATCGATTGGTCCCCGGGTCGGTATCGGCCGCGCAAACACTCCACTCCACCAATCGGCAGCACGTCGATAAGGCAGGAGCTCGCCGGCCGGCGCTGGGGCTCCGCGGGCGCTCGACGGGCACTCCGCACTCGTCCGAGGCCGCCGCCATCGCCGCCACCGCCGCGCTATCTGCCCGCAGCCGCCTCATCATAACGACGACTTGTTTACCCTGGAGATACACCTTTATTACGTTATATCTCGTTCGCAATAGATAATTACACTATTGTCTCTTCTGCATTCATTTAAATTGATTCGGCCAGCGCCGCCGGTCGTCGTTGCCGTATGCAGCTCTGCACTCGAGCTGGCCGCTGCTGGCCGCTGCTGGCCGCCGTCTAAACGCAAACAAATAACAATAAATGAGTGTTTATTTGAGCGCAGCGCGCGGTCGCTTGCTTAGACTTTACTCGCAGCGAGCGAGACTTCGGCAGGGGCTGCGTCTAGACTGCGCTGGATGTGAGGGATGCGGCGTCGTGAAGGTTTCGTGTGGGCAGCGCGCCCCGGGGTCGCGGTGTCCCGCTGCGGCGTGCGAAGTTCGCCGGAGTAGGTACTGCGGAGTTGCGATAGTACGTACGTGGAAGAATTTCGACACGAGAGATAAGGCGATGGCGCGTATCAAACGGTGTCATGTGATAAGGTGCCGGCGGTTTCTGGGACACTTATAGACAGGTGTCGCGCTAAACGCACTGCTCCGCGGCGTTGCATTTAAACTAAAACTTGTTCCTTGTTTTGCTGCGGTTTTCGGAGGAAACTTTATTATTCTCTAGTTAATATCACCAGTCGTCGCTGGCCGGTTAAGACGGTTCCATATTCACCCCTTCCTCTGCAAGAGCGCTGGAAAGTACTCGTGACTCGAACACCAAGTACAGAGCAGTAGGTAGCTAGTTCCGTAGCACTGCGCTATGCTGTGTCGTGCTGTGGGTAAGCCCGACCCGTGACTTTCCACCAATACAACGTCCAGCTCATTCCCCAACTTTATTTTTGCACAAAAAAGGGTAATTTTAAGGAGATGTCCACGAGGTATATGCAAACGACGACGACTTCTCGTCGGAGTCCCCTTTCATCGTACATTAACCAGTACAAAACCTCTGTTGTTATTTTTGTTGTTACTGTATTATATTTACAATAAACTGCAATTATTATTAATTGTTATTATTATATCCAAAGATTTCTTGACCCATCGCGAATTCTTCAAAACTATTGGAGACAAACATTCAAAATTGCTTTTGACATTTGGAGGGTCAGATGGGACAGGGTGGCTGTGCATAAACAATTATATATTATATTTACTACGGTCTCCTCCAGAAAGGTGAAAGCTACAAACTAGTGTTGGCCCTATCGGGGCTCGTGCACCGAGCCTGGGACCTGTACAGTACTGCACTGCACTGCACACGGAATGGAAACGTTTTGTATTTGTTGTTAATTTTTAATAATTATTGTTTCAAGTTTCGTTTTCGTCACGCTTTTTGTTTTCTCTTTATGTTTGTGTAAGTGCATTACTGCAGTAAACTATTTATCTATTTATGTACTTTGATTTTGTTCATCGCAGATATTCTCAGGCTTTGTTCTGTTGAAAATGTGCTTTAGTCCTATGAATCTGATTGGAGACCGTGCGGCGGAGTCGTAGAGGGCTAGGTTACTGTTTAGAGTGGCTGCGAGGCGACGTCAGCACCGACCGATGGATGTGTGAGCGGGCGCGCCGGGAGCGCTCCATCAAACTTTCGGAGACGCGAGACGTCGGCTCTCAGTGAGAGCGACCTCGCCGTCTCGCGGGGAGAACTTCGAGGATGGGGAGGGCGATGGGGTCCGCGAGTGGGCCGCGGTGGGCCGCGGTGGGTCCGGGTGGCGGCGGTGGGGCGCGACGCCCCGCGGCCGTGAACCGGAGTCGGAAACTTCCCGTATTGTGTTTACATTGAACTTTGTTATGTGGGTTAAAGTTAAGCGGGAGTTCAACGGCGTGTGTGCGCCCGATCGCGGCCCGCGGAACTTTGCGCATCGATTTTCATCTTGTGTTTATCAAATGTTTTCAAGGTCCCGTAAATTGAAAGCGCGGCGCGACGTAGCACGGCGAGTGCCGCGTGCACGGCGTGCGCCGCGTGCACCGCGCGCCGCCACGCCGTGCACGACACGGGAGCGAGCGAGCGAGCAATAAGACATAATTACAATATTTTGTGTAACGGTTCATCATGATGCACGCAGAACTCGATACGTACCACCGTTGCCACCGTTGCCATCGCTGCCACCGTCGTCAGCAGGCAGTACGCTCGCAGTGGAAAGTTTACTTCATAAATTTGTTTTCACATGTGGTGATGCATTTTATCTGGCCGAGTAGGCAGCTTCCGGATTCACTTGTATAAAGTGTAAAAAGGTGCAGTGGAACCCGTCCGGCTAGGTAGGTATCCTTTCTACTGCGAACCTGTATTTTTTCTCTGCGTAGCAACGAGACGAGCGCGGCCTTTCCAGATCCAATGTGATACGTCCGCCCATAACAACGCGGCGCCGGTTAGGATGATATACACAACATTTGTGCTCGTTGGGCTTGTTCCCAAATATTAAGTCTCGTTACCCCAATAATTACAGTAGCTATAGCGCCCTCCAAACCGTAATACAGTAATATTTGTCCATTAGTGTTTGTCGGCTGCAATAAGAGCCTCAGCTAAAGAGAACTACCGGCGGAGTGCAGCCGTCATAACAGCAGCAAGCGTGCTCTGAAAAAGTTTCCGAACATCTTGTACAATCAGGTCAAGCGTCACCCGATTGTGGATAAGAAGCAGCCCTCGGACTACGTGTGGTCTTTCTTCCGACGGTTATGGGGTGTAAAAAAGATTTCTATTGTAGTTAAAGACAGATGTGACCTGCTGCCGCCGTGGCGCAGCGGCTGAGCACTTTCCCTGTAAAACGGAAATCCCTGGTATGATTTCGCAGCCACGAGTTATGGAGCTTGGATGGTAACAGTTTTTTTTTGTAAATTTTTTGTGTATTTTGTTTCTTTTTTCTGTTGCTTTGTGCAATCGCAACCTGCACAGCGCACCTGCTGGAGTGCAGCCCTGCGCACGCGCGACGTCACTATTTGTGAATAAAGTAATTGTTGAAAAGAAAATGACGTGCTTATGTTGACAACAGGCCGTGGATCCGGGTCCACGCGCCCAATGTCAGATAAGCCGTTTAAAGTCGAATGGCTCGCAGCGTTGACATCATCAGGAATCCAGCTTATGTTAACTTAACGACTCACAAGTATTTCCATACAACTTAATCACTAATCAACCAAAGCCGTTCCAAAAACGTTTCTTTTTTCTTTCATTAGTAAGTCTTCAGTGCTCCTGGGTCGGATGGAGACTACCGCCGTGCCGAAACCATTTCTTGCAACTCTGACACGACCCCTGTTCAGGAACTTGTTGTTGTTTTCTATGCTGAACTGTCTGATGACATTCTGGAACAGATTCCGGGAGTGCGACCTCGCTGCCAGCACAAGGCCGGGCTTTAGCGCACCAATGTTAACGTACTCTTCACCTAATGGATCTGACGGAGCTGAGCCGCTGGCGAGGCCTGCGGTAGCCCGGTAGCTTTTCTTGCCGCATCTGCCTTCGCTGCTTCATGTAGGCAAGACTGATTTTGATCTAGTTTCTACATTTCATCATCGTGATCATTAGGTGCCCTTTTCAAACTGGAGTTTGACGATCATATTGAGAAAACCAATTCGATCTTCGGCAATTTTGGATCGTGAACATTGTTATAAACTATAAATAAATATTGATCGTGCGCACGCAGCATCTTCTCCGCAGGCACGCACTAGGGTTGAGCCTCTGCCGCTCTACTTCTAGTCAACTTTAATTTAGTCGTTCTCTAGTAGAGCCCATTCGTCCTCAGTCCGGCTGGCCACATGGACGCGGCGCCGCTGTCTCCTGGTGAACTGTGGGAGTAGGTTGGTGTGCGCGCCATCGTTCAGCGGCGGCGCGGGAGGAGGCACGGCTGTGGATAGCTGTCGGCGTGTAATGTTTCCGTTGCATCAATTTTCACGAAAATCTTATTTTGCATTTATGTCCTGGCCGCGACGGACTTGAGCTGAACACCTAAGGCAAAAAGTGTTTATATGACATACGTATCTTTTCATTACTTTATAGCGTGTGAAAATATATGAGCGGAATCGTCGATGCGAATGGTTCCTCCCGGAGGAGGTTTGCCCAGGTCCTAGAACAGCACTTCCCGGTTGCCGTATTTCGGCGCAACGGCTGATCCAATCATAGAATTGGTGCTAGACTGTTCGCGGCGGGCGCGGGGCGAGGCGCGGGGCGAGGCGCGGGGCGAGGCGCGGGGCGAGGCGCGGGGCGAGGCGCGGGGCGAGACGCGGGGCGAGGCGCGGGGCGAGGCGCGGGGCGAGGCGCGGGTGGCAGCGCGCGCGCACCGGCGGCCGCGCCTCGACGCGCGCGCCCGCTTCCTTATCGACGGTTTGATAATGTTTCACGTGTGAGTATTGGGGACACGGATTACTCCATTAAACTGTGCCGCGCGAATAATGGGCAACAGGTTCGCGGCAGGAGATCGGGCAGTTTGTGCAAGATGGGCAGTTGCGCAGATTGAGCGGATTGGGACGGTTAGGTGACTTCGCTCTCCGCATCGCATCTGATTTCTTTTAGCGCGCTTCTTATGTCGGTTCTTGGATAAAATTATTGTAATTTTTTCTGTAGCAAAAAATGGCGCTGCAGTCATTTGAAATGAAAAATCTCCTAGATTTTTCAGCTAGAAGTACCTCCGAACATGAATTGGGCGTGACGGCCGTTAGCGCCTGTTGAGCACTGGTCAATTGTTAACAAGACAACACCAAGGAGTGGACCGATATCAAAAGCATCATGCAGCTAAACCCCCTGGTGCGCAACAGAATGCGATACACAGAAGTGGTGTCCCATCTTCAACAGTTGGAGGGGCAGAAAAGGGGTAATTAATTGTTTTTGTGAATATACAAGGAGTATCTAAGTTTACTGCACACCTGCAATGGCGACGAGTCGCAATTTCGCCCATTTTGCAGGAAATGACATGTGAGCGAGGATTGGAGAGAAACTGTTTTGTTACAAATAGTTTTGCTTAACTTCACTAACTGTAACGAGATACATTACTCCATAAAAATAAACAAATGATTGTTTATAAAATATTTAACAACAAAACCGTTTAAATAGCTTAAATAAATATTATTGAGGTTTATGAAGTTAAAATCGTAATATTGCGAAAGTTAAAAGCGCGCAAAAATGTAATATATTATATAATTATATAGAGAAATTATAACAGGCAGTTGTTCGTGTATCGACCGGCCGTGAGGGCTAGCGCGCGGCGCAGGCGCATACTCGCGCTCCTACATGTACAAGGGGCGGCTGAGAGCCGGCCCACCGGACATATGCCGCGTACCTGTCCGGTGGGGAAATATGCTTCCTGCAAACTGAACGAAGGGTTGTTGCTGACCACCAATACAGACTGAGATGGATGCATAGCGATGAGGTACTGTACGGTATACTGGATCGATTCCTGGAAAAAGCGGAAGTGGACGGGGACTGCACCCTCGACGCTTACCAGTTATTGACATTGCATCTTGCCGTAGCGCAGCGCTCGTACCGTTGCTGAGCAGATGTGTCTTACGAATTCGGTTGGCCGAGGGCTTTTGATAGATATTGAACTCTGCCGTGATGTCTTGAGCGCCTCTCGTGGTGACGCGCGTTGATGATAGTCGATTGCATGTCTGTCGCTGTTCAGTGATCGACGATATCTTTGACGGTGTCTCGGTTAAATGTTCCCTCTGAAGGTTGCACCTCGAGTTATGGTTTCACTCTCTGTTTTTCCAAATGGGGTCCCCTGATGACGGGGCTGCAGACTGCTTGCCTTCCGTATTTTGTATATTTTGCAAGTGAAGGCCCTAGTAGCTCCTCTTATTCTAAGAGATGTGGCAAGTAGTCGTTGGGCGAGACGAACTTGACCAAAACAACATTTTACTGAACGACAAGCGCTCTGTGCGTGATGGGTTATCATAATCAGATTTATTGGCTATATTCGCTACAGCGGTTGGCTGACTTATGCATTTATTTCATGTGTGATGGTTGCTGGTGGGAGTTCGATCTCTTAAGGCTGCGATGTAATCGCTTTGTCATCCCATGAGGTGAGCTGTGTGCTCTCGAATGCACTTCACGTGTTGCAACCTGCGCTGATTACGTAGTTGGTAGTGATGCCAATCCCAACACTTTACATTGAATGTGAGAATGTGACTTTAAACACTTGTGTCGGGGATGTTAAGAATTAATAAACATTGTAAACCCTTAACAAGATGTGTTCACCCTTTACAGGTGCGAAGGGGTTATAAATAAAAAAATAAACCACACGAACGGCAGCAGACTATCTTAACAAATATTCATCCTTTTGTATAAACCTAAAAGATCTGAATATTACTATAAATACAACGTAGAACAAGATCCTAATCGAGATGAACACAAATGATTGTAGAATAATTAATGGCCATAAAACAAACATTAACAATACTAAGAATGAATAGTATCCATCATCCTGATCACCTGATATAAGATTATATGAGATCCTAAATATTGTTTAAGTGTTAATTTATTTAATTTTCAATTTATAAAAGAGAGGGGAAAGAGGTGAGTGGTGCGGCGCAACACTAACGCTATGACCAATTTTACACGAGCAAGATCTAGACCGAATGAATGAGACCTATTATACAAGATCAAGACCAGACGTGCAAGACTAAACTAAAATATTTAACCTTGCGTGGAAATGGAGAGTTAAACATTCACCATAACATGAACATGTGCTTTACCTCTGGAAACAAAATATTTGTTTTCATTTGGAGTTTCCAATCTGCTTCACTACATGTCACCACTGAATATCAAAAACAATAAATAATAAAAACAGTAGCATTTAAAAAGTAGAATCTACAAGAATGTAGTCTACACGCGGTAAGGTCGGGACACTGCTGTGCGCCGCAGGAGTGGGCGCTGTGCTGCTATCCACGTAGACGACCTCCAGCATTGCACCTTTGTTACCAGTGAACAATACAATAACGGCTGCTGTACATATTATCATACCATTTGTTTAAATATTCTTCAATGCTTTCAAACTTGGAGTATTGAAAAGTTGAAACATTACAACTATTAAATAAATTGACATCAGACCTACGCCATTAAACACTTTGACAAGCGATCGCAGCCCCGCGGTGCGCGGGCGCAGGTTGCCGGCGTTGTATTTACTGCTGGGAACATTATTGAAAGCACACGTTTGGCCAGGTCGTCTAATATATTACTATAAATGAATGAGTCGTGATCGATATTTGATAAATAAAGTGCTTTACTAGTTAAGTGTTGACTATGTATCATTTCCAGATTATGTCTTTAAACAATGGTTTTAATATATAATTAAAAAATATTGTTAAAGAAAAACCCAAGTACCAGATCAAATAAGTAAAACTTCGACTGCAAGACCAGGTCCAAGACCAACCAAGTCGAAGACCGAACAAACAAGCCCAAGAACAATACCAAGATTGTCCAATTCTTGGTCTTGTTGCTGCCTTCGGAGATGTGTTTGATATCACAATAAATAACATTTTTTTTAGTCAACGTCAAAGTTAACTGTATGACTTACTGGGCATACAATACAAGTTTTTCCTAAATAGTTCCGCTTCTGACCGAAGTAATCGCAGTCCAGGTCGGCTTCAGGGAGTTTCTTACAAACACACAATTAATATATTTTTATAACGTGTAGTCAGGGCAAAGGTAATATTTTGTGGTTTGTAAAAGTTTTTCGCAAGTATCTAGAATGTGTGCATACATACTGCACTTGTCGGCATGTTCTGAGCTTTAAGAATTTATCTTTTTCTACTGCGTTACCTCATATGATAAAAAAATTCGTCAGAATTGATGATACGCATGCATAGCATGCTATCAACGCGAGGTGAACAATTTGCCTGATTCTCCTAAACGCGTGAACAAAGCGATCTCTTTCATTGATAGATTTCTCTAGGCTACAAAAGCGGCCGAACATGTCGAGCCGACCCGTTCATCGCGGACGTCGTGATGAGTGGGAGCAGGTGACGTGATTGGTGGGAGAAGCGACGTACAGGTACAGTAGGTGCATGGATTCGTGAGTTTCATGCGCGAGCAACGAGCGGCGGCGATGCAGCGCGCGCGCGCTTTATCTCCTTGTCACGGCTTGTTTGCGCGCCGCGTGATAAGGATAAGCGCAGGCGCGTTATCTCGCGGCTGCGGGGCGACGGGGCGGTGGTTATCAGCGGGTGCTCCGCCAACTCCCCGCGCTGGTCACGACGACGGTTGTAGTGCTGACTCTGAGCCGACCCATATGCGCTTCGTGGGCAAAATCTCGTTCTCTCAATTACTTCATTAGTTGTTCGCCAAGGTTACCACCGCCTTCATGCGAACAGTCAAATGGCTCCGGTGGTACACACCAAGGCGCCCTGAAGATTAAATTCAACCACAGGCTTGCCAATTATTGTCCTTTGCATAAAACTACACAACAATAAAAACTTTGATATTTTTATTATTCAAATATTGTTTCCCAGCCGTCTGATTATCACTATCTAACAATAAACGCTTTCACAATGACCCATTCTCCTATTTTAAGATAGTTTGATATTCATATGACAAAAATTTTTTACTTATTGTTCGAGCGCTGCAGATTTGTTTTTAAGACATTAAGAAGTTCTGGTGTCTTCAGAAACACAAAAGATCCTTAAACTGTTGGGTTAATCCACTCTATGATATTGTCGCGCAAATGTGATGGTTACTCTCTTTAAATGCTATGCAAAGGGATGACTTGCAGTAGCACTTCGTTTTGATCGAGACGTATTTCAAATGCAAATAATTCTGGTCCATTAGTGCGTTATTTATTAAACCAATAATTACCCCGTGGTGTTTTCATAACACATTAATACTCCTTCAATAGAACATGCCAAAAACAATTTAAAGTTGAAGTCGTGGGCTAAATCATATCCATTTAATGAAGAAATTAATTTTAACTTCTCGAGTGTTCCTTATGTACTAAGAAACCAACAATACAAGAGAGACTAAACTAAACAATGAGAAGAGTACACATAAATATAATTTGAAAGTATTGCCATCCTTTCGCTAGACAAAGTAAACGAAGAAATTGTCGTAAAAGTAAAGTTTGAATGTTTTGAATATTCGCAGTTTAGGCGTGAGTTAACTTTAGCGAGGTTGTATTCATTAATCAAAAGTTTGGCGCAGTCTGTGCCTCATCGGCCCCTCCGCCCACCCCCAGTCTGCTTTCGCACCGACCGACCTACAAATAGTACGTGTTCATTTCATTTTAGGTCTCTCAAAATGATACTTTGAAGGCTTGCAACACTGGCTTGATAAGGTCAATATTGACAAATGGCTGCTGTATGTCACTTTCTATACGAAAGAGAATAAACATCGTTAAGCTTTTATTAAACATAAAAATTATGGACGCTATTTGCCGTCTATGTTGTTCTACGAAATTTGTTAAGAATTATATATTTGATGAAGAAAACGCGTTGTTTTTGAAAATGTCGTTGTATTTACCCATCAAGGTATAAAATATTTACCAATATTTATTTCAATGTTTGCATGCAAATGTTTATATTTATTTTATTTCGGCAGGTTCTGAAAAACGATCTACTACCACAAAAGATTTGTGATAAATGTAGCTGCAAAGTGAATGACTTGTATCAGTTTTGTAATGAAGCTATAGAAGTTCAAGCAAGGTAAGAGTTGTTTCATTCGATTCAGTGTGCCGCGGTTAAAATTTTATGTAACAATTGTATACCGTATATCGGATTTTCTCGCCTCAATCAAATACCATATAATTTCTGATAAGTGGCAACAACTCAAAAAAATGTAACTCCTTTGCTGTGGTTGTTATAAATAGGCTATTTTTACAGACATGGATGATAAATGCAGCCTGTAAAGGGATAACCCCTATTTTGGGAGTCCTATTTTCGATAGAGTACGTAATTAAGTTGAAATAAACATAATGTGTATCAGCTGATGATAATGAAGATAATGTTGACTATCATGTGGATATGCCAGGAGCTTAATATTAAAATTTGATGTACTTTGGTACTAACATATGTATGTGTAATGATTTCAGACTGCGCACTCTTTTAATGGCATCAGGTATTCAGTTCAGAGATTTGGAGGTATATCCTGTAAAGCTGCCTGCTTCTTCACTATCTCCTACCTCTTTGAACATTAATGTGGTCCATGATCAGGAAACTCAAACAGATCAAGACAAATTAATAAATTTAGAAGAGATAGTTGCAGTTAAAAAAGAAGAGATTCTTGAATCTTCTAGCCCATCTCCACAACCAACAGCTGTGAAAACAGAAAATGATTTATCAGATATTGAAAGTATAGGAGCTCCTAATGGTACATACTCTGATGATAGCGAAGATCTGTCGCTGCAAAGTCTAATAAAATTTAAAAGAAAAGAGAATGATCATGAGGACAGTAAAAATGGACAGATTCATGATATTAAGGGAAGTAGGAAGAAAAAAGGAAAATTAAAAGATTTGGAAATTCTTATAAATTCATTTCCTGATTCTTCAAGCACTGTACTTACAAATGATAATAAGAATATAAACATTGAAACTAAACAGAAACTAATAAAAACAGAAATAGTTGAGGATGACCTGCTCCAAACAAACAGAAAGAGAAGAAAAAAAGACAAGGCACGGGATATTTACCAGTGCTGCAATTGCACTGAGAAGTTCACAAACAAAACAGAAATTCTCAAGCATTACAAGTAAGTCTGTCCATGTGTAACTTTACAGAATTTAATAATCCACCATGGCATTCACCACAGCGATACGAAAAACAGGTCTTGTTGTATAAAGCATTGATATCCATCAGTTCCTCTGCATCGGCCGCCACGTGTTGCGCCGCACCACCAGCCGTGTTGTCGTCCCGCACTGCTCTTTATGATGACAACATAGCGTCCACCACATGTTGATAACGTAAATTGTCTCGTTTTAACAGTTTGTATTGTAATCTTTCATCACTCGTGCCGCACACCAGCCTATCGCGTAACATTCGCTCTAGGTCCACGAAGACACACCCGGCACTAAGTTTACGCAATCGTGCGATGCAGCCGCGAGCTGGCGTCACCGCGTTTCTATATATTCTATATTTATATAAAATTTAAATCGAAGCCGACATTTCGTTAGGTTTAGTAGGGGGCTATAGTGATTTGTCAAAATTGATTGAATTTCACTAAATTTTACATCATTTGGTTGCTTAGGAGTAATTAACGCCACCAAGGCCTCAAACACTCGCGATCCACACACTGAAAAAATGAGCTTTTTTAGCTGGATCTAATGCGACGCCATTAGCTTCCAAATAAAATTTTAATAGATCTATATAACAATCCCAATTGTTCGTTTGTGTAGTAAATTCTTCATGTGTCACTGCCTTTTTGTCCATTTTGTTCACTTTTTAACCTCGTCGCCACTGGTATGTACTGTACATACGATAAGACACATGAGTAGGCACTGTCTGTTGTCAGCGGCCAAGTGTGAATACTTTATGAAGTACCCATTTAGTTGATATTGTTTGTCAATAACAACACACACAAGTCAAATACCCACATATATATATATATATATATATATATATATATATAACATTAGCCATTTTCTTTTATTTCTTTTACAAGAAGTTAAAAAATGTATGTAAAATCAGTCTCCAGTGAATATGTTTTGTTAAGTGGGCCGATGGGATTCTTCCCCAATTTGGATTTATTACAATAACTGCCCGGGATTCTGTTAAACATTTCCCTTTCTATATTGCACTCGTTCATTTTCTGTTGTAACTAATTATATGGAATTGTTGATGTTTCCTCTGATGCCTATCAGAAATAAAGAAAGATAACTTTTCAATATTCACACACAAACAATTCCTAAAATTAAGCAACTGCAGAAAAACATACAAATGAAAAAATTATAAAATCGTGACATAATGTTTGGAGGTGGACCGACGATCTGGTGAGAATTGCGGAAACCCACTGAATGCGAGCAATGCGAGACCGACCGACGTGGATATTTTTGTGAAAGGCCATGTCCAACAGTGGACGTCTATTGGCTGATGATGATGATGACATGACGTTTAACATATCTCCCACTCATTAATCATTCCGAATCCCTCATTAAACATCTGCTGCAGCAAATGTTAATGTTGTATCTCTGATATCATAAGGAGTCTTTGCAGAGAATCGGAAGGGATGAATTAATAATAAGGAAATAACATCAGTGTTTCTTGAGTTTACAAGGAAGAAACTAGGGAATAACCGACCAAGGCCTAGCTCTCCCCGAGGGGCAGGGCTCGGGCGCGAACTGTCACAGTGCCTTAACTGTGTTACTGCCAGCTGAAACAAATGTTTAAAACGAGAGCATTTCAAAAACTGGAACAGCGCAGACCTGGTACTTGGTTACATTTATTACAGTATCACCTCGTCGCACCTACGTCGTAGATAATTTTTTCTTACTTGAATTACATGTGATATGATATGATGTGATGCACCAGTGATATTATACACGGAACCTGTTGTTTACAGATCGCATGCAGTTCCGGTAGCGGAGCTGGCGGAGGCCCTCCCCGCACCGCCCGAGCCCACAGCTTACCCGTTTAAATGTCCAAGATGCAAAAAGGTAAATCTATTACAGGTTAACATAGGTTAAAATAAGTTTTTTATTTAACATTCGGTACATTGATGCTGTACAGTGAAGCTGCTGACGAGTACGATAGATAAAACACATGAGTGGGTACTATGTGTTGTTGGCAGCTGCGTGAGGTGTTCCAAAGTGACATCATGTGAATACTCGTATGTGAATCATGTAGTACCAGCTTAGTTGTTGTTGTTCGTCAATAACACGTACAAGTCAAATACCCACATACAACGGAAGCATTTCTGTTTTATGTCCTGCAGCAGACCAGAGTAGTACCGAGCCTAATCGATGTAAAGTCCGTTTCAAGTGGCTGTGCGCGTGCGCGCACGTACATGTGTACCTTGTGTATTGATGAGGCTGCAGTATAGCAGGCACCCCGTGCGCCCCCCGTACTACGAACGTCTTACGTTTGATGGTAGGTGTGATTGGGAGACAACATGAAACTACGACTCCTGCGTTGTGCGCATCCCTAAAGTTCACCAGGAAAATCTATGCTGTGTTTACATAGCAGCTGCAATGTGGTGATCTGCTACGGGAGAGTTTCTTCTACTTAAGAAATAACGCAAACACTTTTCAAATGAATAATAAAAACATTGCGAGTTGTCGCCGGCTGGTCGTTTCCGCAAAACTAACCTGGTACGGTCCTGTCGGGAGTCAACGCCCCCTGCAGTCAACGGCTGTGGTCGATGTACACACGGTGTTGGCGGTTGGCGGTGGCAGTGGCAGTGGCTTCGCGGGGAATATGTTTCGTTAGCCATGTCCATGGAGCGTGTAAGTAACGGCGCGGCCGGTGCCACGCGTAGCTGCTGCAGGCAGGCGAGTGGGCGGCGCACTGGCGGCGTCACGCGGAGCGCGACCGGCAGCCCTTCCGCTGCCGCCTCTGCGAGAAGACCTTCCGCGACTCCTATCAGCTGTTCAGGCACGGTAAGCCCGCACATCGCACTACTTTTCCCAAACTCATGTTTGCACCGTTCTGATTGTCATAAAAATATGTCTGAGTGTGTGGGTAAGGCGACAACATCTCATCGAAAGAGAGCTTCGCCGTCGGTCCGGGCAGGTCGCGCCAGATAGTAATGCATCTCGAAGGGTGCTCAAAAATATAAATTCATCGAGGCTTTGCAAGGTACGGCCACACCGGAGCTGGTTGTGTAAGATGTACCTTGGAAGTAGAGAGCGCGACTCGTCCCACCACAAGGCCTTGATAGATAGATCGTTACCCGCGGGAACAGTACCAAGTGCGACGCTGGGCGCGGGGAGCTCGTTACTCAGTAGACCAGTCGAGGTCACGAGGCGGAGGGGCCCGATTTCGTTCATGAATGACTTAGCATTGCGTTACCGTTGCGACGGCGCCGGGCTGCGCAGGGCTGGCGCACGAGGCGGAGCCGCCGGGCGGCGTGGCCGACAAGCGCTTCGTGTGCGACCTGTGCCCCGAGGGCTTCGTGTATATGCGGTGAGTGGGCGCGGGGCTCTGCCCTCGTTTTGTTCCTCTATAATATAGAGTACAATTACGAAAGTGAGGCCGGCGCATGTCGCGCTATGCCGCAACATTGCGTCATGCGCAGGTGCATGCTGTCGCATCGCGCGCGCGTGCACCCTGAGGCGGCGGCGCGTGCGCCTGCGCTGCGCTGCCGGCTGTGCGCGCGCCAATTCGCGCACAGCAACTCCCTGCGGCGGCACCTGCGCTCCCACAGCGGCGAGCGCAACTACCTGTGCAGCGTGTGCGGCAAGGCGCTCACCTCCGCCGAGCACCTCAAGTACCACCTCCGCATTCACACCGGGGACAAGCCCAACGTTTGCAAGTGAGTGCGCGCAAGCGAGCCGCTTCCGCTTCCGTTCGGTCCGCGCTCTAACAATACTAACAACATTTATCGATAGTCGGACTAAATTACTAGTATTCCGAAATGCAGAGCCGACTATAGACTGCTTCAGGTCGATTGGATAATTTTTTTTACATCAAATATGCCAAAGTGATCTCATTGTCACAGGATAACAGGTGGCGATGAACGGCTACGTTCGTGGAGCATTTTGTGTGAACCGGAGCTGCGCGGGGCCGCTTGGGGCGACCTCGTGTTAGTCTACCGAAGGTTGCTTGCACGCTTCCCATAAAATTTACAGTTTAACAGTGTCTTAATACTTTGTGCCATGGTGCGGCGCGCAGGACCTGCGGCAAGGGCTTCGTGAAGAAGTGCAACCTGACGCTGCATGAGCGCGTGCACTCCGGGGAGAAGCCGCACGTGTGCTCGCACTGCGGGAAGGCCTTCAGTCAGCGCTCCACGCTCATCATCCACGAGAGGTAAGGCGGCGGGCACGCTGCTATTGGTGCCAAGTAATAAATTGATTTTACAACTTATTTAAAAAGTTTACTTAAAAAGTGCCCGGGTGCGCGCCGGCCTACAGCTCGGCACCGGCGACAGGGCTGGACTGAAGGAAGGTGACTGTTGTCTAGAGATTTCTTCTTTCGGTGTATGGTCTGTTGTTCGGAATCTGGAATACAGCTACATAGTTTCGGAGATGAACGTGCATAATCATGGGCCGATGTTAGAGGACGATGATTACCTAAGT
Organism: Ornithoptera priamus; assembly: GCA_029034505.1. NCBI lineage: Eukaryota > Metazoa > Arthropoda > Insecta > Lepidoptera > Papilionidae > Ornithoptera > Ornithoptera priamus. The sequence continues at coordinate 61,595 of JARDWD010000500.1, read as the reverse complement.
TTACCGGCGAGAGTGAGAAGAGTAACAAGCAGCTCGTGCGCGTGCGCAGGTACCACAGCGGCGCTCGGCCGTACGCGTGCTCGGTGTGCGCGCGCGGGTTTGTGTCGCGCGGACTGCTCACCATGCATCTCAAGAGCCGCTGCTATGCGCCGGAGTAGAGCCCGCCGCCGTGCAGCGGGTAGCGGTGGAGAGGGTAGGTGGGGTAGGTACCGTGCGTTGTGTGTAAATTATGTACATGAGAGTAGTAACGCTGAACATGTCGCGTCGCGTTTTGCTCTCAGTCAGCGTTATTGCTTCGTGGGACATTACGCTGTAGCCTAAAGCTACGTGACGGGACCTAGACGAACAATAAACCAGCCGGGCGCAGGCCTGGACGCTGACTGAAATTAAGGAATACTAAACCAATTTAAATAGAATAGAAACGAAGTCAAATTATAATCAGTAAGTACTACTTCACTCCACCACAAAATTAAAAAAAAAAGTTTATTTTTACATTGAATAATGTTCATACAATAAATGTCACCAGTTGTTGGAGCATTCTGCAGGGTGCGGCTCCAGGCGCATGGGTTCTACTTGTCGCACTCGCGGCAGTGTGTGTGTGTGTGTGCGTGCGTGCGAGTTATGTTTAACGCGCATTGTCTTTGCCTGTATCTGTACGTGTAGGACCTTGTGTTTGCAGGCGCGGCACCGCGCCGCACCGCACTGCTGCACGCCGTGCGAATGCCACGCTCCACGCCGTGCGCATGCCACGCCGTGCGAATGCCTCGCTGCGCGCCGTGCCCATGCCACGCTGCTTCTCTGACCGGGGGTCGTCCGCTCACTCCCGCTCCCGCACCCGCCAGCGAGTGTAATGTGTACACTACGTAATAATTAAAAACGAATTCTATTGAAAGATTATTTGTGATGGTGAACTCAAGTGTGTAGTGGCACATGAGCTTTGCTTCACATTCTGATAACGCTTCGTGTCGGTCAGCGTCGGCCAGCGGCTGGGCCACAAAACAACAAATGTAATACGTCGACGGGTGAAGATTTCATTTTCCCTTCGCCCTGTACCGTCAACGTCCCGGCGCGGCGCGGCACGGCGCGGCACAGCACGGCTGGGCACGGCACGGCACGGCTGGGCACGGCAGACACGGCTGGGCACGGCACGGCACCGCTGGGCACGGCACGGCAAGGCGCAGCCAGCGGTGAAGTGGTGGTCCGTATGACTTTCGCTGCGCCGCAGAAAAATGCGGATGTACTTACACAACGGGTTATGTTTAAAGATGGATTGAAGGCTAACTCTCCAATGCTTATGTCCACTGCTCGTGTTCAATGCGAAGTGCGCACTTCAACGGAAAGCGCGCCCCGCGCCCCGCGGCGCTTACTTGAAGCTGCGCAGTGCACAGCGAGGGACCGCGCGATAAGCTAAACAATAATTGTTTATTTTATTACGGTTTATTAATAAAACTTGCATAAATTGGTTACGATTGATAGTTCCATTTTATTCATAAGGTGCATTTTATTTATTATTATTTTTTTTTTCCAAACTTTATTGCACACGCCGAAGACTACCACGGGCGAGCGGACTGAATGCCTGGAGACATTCTTTACCAGTCAACCCCGGGAGAAAGTTGAACAGCGACACGGCGGGTGCTAATATATATTCATATTTATCTTACTACATACTTATAATAATATACATATACTATATAGATATACTTACATGTTATCTATTATTATATAATACATAGATTATATATATATATATATATATTTAAATACAAAAACAGTTCGGTGCGTTTATGACATCGGAAGGCAAGCGATCCAGAGTTGAACGCGTTGCGCAGTTAACGAGTTTCCATAGAAAGAAGCACTATGATATGGAGTGTGTATTTTGTGCACGCGAATGTTGTTCACTCCTTCAATAAGCAGGTGCATCAGAATTTGTAATCACTTATAACATATTATTATAAATAGTTCAATGCACGTGCTACGGGTGTTTTTATAAATAAAAAAATAGAGTGTTAATAAGATTTTGGAATTGAGCTGGTTACATAGGAAGCCATTTGAGTTTTGGTTGATATTGGGGAATATGGTCTAACCACGTAAGCCATACAAATGTTATGCAATTGTTGACGAGGTGCTCCAACTTGTTTAGAAGATTTTGCTGTATGTCCGGTTAGCAAACGTCTGCATAATCAATAACAGGGAAGATGAGCGATTGAATAAGGACAAGCTTTGTTTTATGATGACAGATTGAAATAAGCAGTTACATAATTCTTATGGCCCTTCCACGTACCTTAAGTGTTATCATAGATATCGTTTACCGTTCATTAATTATGGCACAGTCCCTTGTCAATAAATGGAGACATTAATCACCGCTATACTTAAAATCGAAAATCCAAATTATTTTAAAGCTCTGCAAGCTATAGACGTCTTACCATTCTTGTCAAAACTTTTAGAAAGACTTCTTTGTATGCAACTGTATATTTCAGAGTCTCCAGCAGATTTTAAAACGTCTATTAAAAAAATTTATGTGGATCTTGATCGGATTACCGAATGGTTGCGCAAAAATTCTCGTATTCTAAATCCTAATTTATGGTACTCGAAACTAAATTTCAGCGATTGCAGATTTTAGAAAGCAATTACTGTATAAAAATTAGAAACGAAAATGTAGACAGCACTGACCAAACAAAAATCTTGAAAATTACTATAGGCAGCTATTTACGATTTGACTATCACATAATTAATGTTAGAAATTGTTTTTACCGCTAAAAACTATTATATCAAAATACTTATGTGTCTAAAGCGATAGTTAAAATTGAAAAAAAACATTGTGAATAATAACCAGTAATATCTAACTGTAAAATAAAAATTGTGTTACTTTATAATTTTAGTTCTATAGCCGCATACGAGATGGCGCTGTAAAATAAAATAAAACTTTTTTCTCTTTATTAATGCGATGATGTCGCCCAGAATAAAACTTGAAGTAGAGATTGTTAAAAACTTGAAAAGTGTCATCACTATTATTAAAAACGAATTCAAAGTATATCAACAGCAATGTGTGATTATTTAGTGCTAGCATCTGGTGCCGAAACCCGGGAACTAAAAGTGAAAAAAGATGAACACTGAAATAAAACTGAAGTGAACTTCGGACAGTGTAGTGTGGTGGAAAAGTGGAACTTATAAAAATCGTAATAGAAAGACTGAAAAATAGTCCGAGTGATTTAAGACTACAAAAAAATGTGTTGGTTCGGTCTTAGAAAAATTTCTGTAATTTTGGTCTTAGCAAAATTCTAATGATCTAGGACTAAAAAAATTTTTAATGATTCCGGACATAGAAAGTTTACTGTGTTTGAGAAGTTGAATAATCTATCAAAATTTTACTATTTTAATAAGCTGCTACTGGGACAAAAAGACAAATTTGAGCATTTAATAAAAGCAGAGACTACAAGAAGTCTGATAAATATCGCTTGAAAACTTCATACATAGAATCAAGGCTTGAAATTTTAGAGAAACTAATGGAAGCTTTTACCAAAACACACTTCGACATCGTTGAAAATGTCAAGCGAGGTGAGAAGATGAAACTACCTTACTTCACTGAAGATATACTCGGTAAATCCGAATTACTTACACTGATTACAAAACCAGAATGAAAGATGACTTGCAGGATGTACTCCGCAAAAATACTTATCCCAACAGTGTCTAGCCCATTAGGTCTATCTAGCACAAAAGTTAAATTTCCATAGATTCAATTGTTAAAAATTTCCCTTAGTACGACGAATGGGAGACTTTCGACGACTTGTTTACGTCGCTGATACATAAAAATGCTGCTTTAGGTTCAGTACAACAACTACATTACCTCAGGAGTAACGTAAATAAATAAGATTTCGAGTCTTACTCGTGGGAAAGAAACTCTGCTAAAATATTTCTAAACTACCGACAACTACTACGAAGAGTCTTTCAATCGATTAACCGAGCGATACAACAATAAGAAATACAATTGCAACAAAATCATGAAACGTCTGTTCTATCAACGAACTGCAAATTAATCAGCTCATTCTATCAAACTTTTTTAAGTTACAGCATCTCTCAAATCTCTAGGGAACCTTGACATCTTTACAGAATCCTGGGTTGTTTTCCTCAACTACATGGGTGTTTCGACTTGACTCAGAATCTCGCAAGCTGTGGGCGATGCAAATCAGTCAATCAGTGGGAGATGCAATCAGAATCGGAGAGGCTGTTGCCCACTTGGGATGAGCTAGTGAAATTTCTAGAGACAAGATTTCGCACGGGTCGGCAACACGGCCAGTGATACCTCTGGTGTTACTGGCGGTCATAGGCTGCGGTTACCGCTCAACATCAGGCTAGCCACAAGCGTGTTTGCCAAGTAAGTGGTATAAAAAAAATATTGAGATTATCAGCAGTAGTAACAAAAGAGTATCAAAGTCCCAGAGAGACCATCAAGCTAACACCAAAGCAAACACATTTTAGTCGACCATATTAGAAGACAACAAATGTAACGTCAGCTGCACAATGTCTAATAGTCAACATTTACTCTATAAATGCATGCAGCTTGGAAATCAGTCTCCCAAAGACTGATCCAAGTTTATACAATCAAGAAGCTGTGCTTCAACTGTTTGCACCCAATCATTCTGCAAAATATTGTCGTTCGACAGTTTGTTGCCGTCGCTGCGGGAGAAGATATCGTATACTGCTGCATTTTGAGGGAGACGTGAAGTAATCAGAGATTAAATCTGGTGCCTCTGTATCAATTGTAGAGACAGGTAAACGTACAGAAAACGTAGTAGCTCATTTGGTTACAGAGAAAAATTATAGAGACACTTTTGTATACTACAGCTGTAGTTAGAGCACGACCAAAAAATGGCTACTCAAAAATCGTTCCAATTTTGATTTATCCATATTCAGAGGGATTATTCATCACGGAGACTACTGTACAACTACTAAGCTTAATGAGAATCCCCATCTACAGTTTAGTTTCCGGAATGGCAAACAATCCAGCACGATCAAACACAACGGTGACATTAAGTGTGGAGTCTATTCATAATTCCGAGTATTTGCTACAATTCCATGTTTACGTATTGAGAAAGCTGAAATCATTTCTTCTCCATCATTTTAACTACTTTTTTATTTACTGACTGGATGGAAATTAAAAGTGTGCAATGGCAGCTAATGAGCTGAACCAAATTACGGATGAGCAGTTAAGATCGACTTAATACTGGGACTCGAAGTCTATAAGGACATTATATTAGAAGTCCGCATGAAATACCCATCAGGGAAGGATCTCATAGCACAAGAGACAAAGCTCGGGTTAATTCTCTTAGGTCGAGTGAGATAAGATTCATCATCAGGCATCACTACAGTTATTGGATTTCACATACGAATCAGAGAAGACAATGTTCTAAAGCAATATTGGGATTTGGAAAGAGAGTCACATGCGATCTATAAGAAATTCACTAGAGAAGAAATAAAGTGTGAAGAACTATTTGAATCTACTTCTAGCACAAATAGCGAAGGACGTTGGGTAGGTCACTTACCATTCAAACATTTAAGACTAAAATGTGTTAAAGGAACGTTGAAGAACGTAGCTACGGGAAGATTTTAGACCCTAAAAAGGAAATTGGAAAGTTCTCAATCATTGAAGGAGGAATATACAAATGTGATAGATGATTATAAAACCCAGAATTACATAATACAAATCGTAGACGGAACAGACATCAACAGTCGAAAGGTCGTGTGGGGAGGTCCCCTACCATGCCAATTAGATAAGCAAACCGCTAAAGTTCGCTAAGTATTCGATGCGTCTTAGAGAGGAGTACACAACGTCTCATTGAATGACAATCTACTGGTTGGCTCTAAATGTGTAACAGGACTTGCGCCATATTTTAATGAGGTGGAGACGTCATCCTTTTTGTATGAAGGCTGATCTGGTACAAATGTTCTCGATTCTTGATGATGTCAGCGCTGCAAGCCATTCGACTGTTACAGCTTATCTAGCACTGGGCGCGTGGACCTGGATCCACGGCTTGTTTACAAAAAGTGTACTACTTGTAGTGTAGTTATCCGACGCCGGAGTTTTTATAATGTGTCTGGTTATTGGATACTCTGGCGAATCTACTCGGACTTCGAGGGCGGGCGCGGGCCTGTTCCCCGACTATCTTCGCCTGTATCGGCATCTCTGGGCGGTGAGAACCGCCCCTGATCGCGGGTGTACTTAGTGTACGCGGTGTGTGAGTACCTGTGGCGCCGCGTTCTGAAGCGAGGGCGGCGTGATGCAGAAATTCGGAGCGTGTTGATAGTGAACGAAGTGTGTGTGGTGACGTGGGTGTTGTCGGTGACTGTGGGTTCGTCGTGTGTGGTGTGAGGGACCCCTGGGTATGACGGAATTAGCGCATGCCGTGGTCTGCGCTTATTGGTCTTGGGATTCGAGGATGGCTCCTAGTTGGCCGCTTTGGCCACCAGAGGGTTCGGGTGAGTTGACGCCTTGTCGAAGTATGATTCGGAGCACTCTCTCAAGTGTTCCGCAATGGTCGGGAATGGTACAGATGCGTCAACAAGTGCGCATACGAAACGAGGAGTCGGACTTTCAGAGAATCTTACGACAGTCATACACCACCGGCCCCATAGAACTAAAGAAAGAAATTAGCGACGTCTGAAAAAGCTAAGTACTCAACTAAAGCCAACGTCACTTTGTACGATTATTACGTAGATCATTTTATAACAGGAAGTGAAACGGGGAAGGAGGCATTAGAGGTTTATGAGGAAATGAACAGCTTGATGACTTTGGGTGGATTCCTTTTACAAAAGTGGGGCAGCAATAGTAGTATTCTATTGAGTAGTGTTCAAGAAGAGGCTAAGAGATCAAATTCATCAATGACGTTTAAGATAAACAATGTAATCAAGGCGTTGGGCGTTTGTTGGAAACGGAACACCGATTACTTTGAATACACGTTGTATTTATAAAAAAAGATTGTTTCCCAAATTGCCACACTTTACGATCCTTACCTTACTACAACCTGCCTGCCACAAGCATGAGGACATCCTATAGGCTCTCAGGACCCCGAACAGCCACCTGCTGGGTGGCAACCCTGAGCGTGACCTGCGGGCTGAAGTCCGCTTCAGGCTGAGAGCGCGGAACTCGCTATTGACTCATGTGGTCTTGCGAGTGTCGCCGAAACTCTGGGCCTGCTTAACCGACGCGGACATGATGCATGTGGACCTCCAGCGGGTCGGAGTGCAGGACCAGTCTCCACTGGTGCAATGCACGCACTGCTTCGGACACGGCCACAGCAAGCGGCTGTGTACCGAGCGTCAGGATCAGTGCACCCACTGCTTTGGACTGCACCTGAGGGGCGAGTGCCCGGATTGGCAAGCCGGGAAAGCTCTCGCCTGCCGGAACTGCCGGAAGGCCAAGGCAGACCGGTGGGACCACGGGGCGTTCGACGAGGAGTGCCCGGTCTGGAGACGGTGGGACGCCATATTGCGAGCGTTGGTAGCGTATTGCTAACGGCGCTCCTGGGGCCGACCGCAATATCCGGACTGAACGTCGCCAGTACCACGCTGTGCAGTTGAACCTGCAAAGGTCCGAGCTCGCCACAGCCGAGCTGATATGCGAAGTGCCGAAGAGTAAATACTGTGGTAAATAACAAACACAACTTGTAGTCCATTTACAGGTAATGCTATTTCTATCCACCAGCACCAGCACCAGCAGGGTTACCACAAGTACACAAATATTGGTTCATCGTAAAGTAGGGGCGCGAGTTCCTCAATAACAGGTATTTATACAGTACCGCAGTAATGCTTCATCACTTATTTCGTTATGGGATCAGAATATTTTGGATAAACATGCTTTAACCTGTTGCCCCCACTTGATATCGTGTGAGAGTAAGGTGGCGTTAGTTATCTTTGGGGAGTATTCAGTGGTCTATTGTATATTTTATCGGATAGCGATGTTTATACTTGCAGTCGTTAAGTACCAAATAGCAGTGTGTGGCGTCAGGGTGGTAGGAATGAACAGCGTGTCGGTTTTGAAAATTTCATTATTTAAATAAATACCTCAATAAGATAAAATTTTAAATACATTAATAATATAAACGGTGAAAATTATAGGTGTAGAAGTATTGCACATTATTTTTTTATTTTTTTTTTGTTTGACGTAGGGGAATGGCTTACGCATACCCGTCCTCGCGTCCGCTGGTTATGTCAGATTTGCACCGACTAAAACCCTCACGATGTTCCACCTCATCGTCATGATTGCAGGGTCACGGGAACGCGGGTGCGCACTCAACCGCGACCCTGCCGGCGCTGGCTTTTTCGGCTCCCCGCGGCGGGGCGACATTGGACCCGCCGTTACTCGTCAACGGCCGCGGAGGATAGGGAGAACGGCGCTTCGCAATACCGACACTCCTCTTCCCCCACGGCCCCACCGCCGCCGCATCGCCGGTGCGACCCCGGTTGGCCGCAGAGGGTGCTCCCTCCGCGACCCCACCTCGGCTGCGAGGGACGGTATGACACCGCCCCTACAGTCTGGCCGCTAGCGCAGCGTAAAGTCGCCCCTGCGGCCCCCGGCCGCTCCGATGAGCTCCGGTTATCCAACCGGTGCTCGAACCTAGAGCGGCCGCTTCAGTCGGCCCTTCGTCGCGGACCGGCCGGGTGGGTTCCACTTAGCTTCACCGTGAGTTGGCCCACGGTTACTAAGCCCCTTCGCCACGACAAGGTGAGAACCCGTTGGAGGGGAAAGTATTGCACGTATCCTATCTGTCTATGTATGGAATACCGCATCCAAAAACAATGTTTCTGGAGTTATTCATTTTTTAAATATTTTACTAAAAATTCTCGGTTTTCTGGGATAAAATAAGATAATTTTATTGCATACTTATTTCTACACAAATTTTAATGTTTAATAATTGTTTTATTAAATTAATTAATAATCATCACTTAGAGACTAATACTTTTAAATTAAGTTCTTTGAAAGTCGTGACAGTAAAAAATACGTATAAAGCACATAAGTACCTGACTTCAATACCTATCTGACAATGTATAAGAAAGTAAATAAAGTTTCAAAAATTTAGAAAAAAAAAACATTTGTTTTAAAACCATGAAATACCAAACTGTAGAGACTCATAGAAGTAGACGCCGCGCCGGCCCTTAATTTGACCCTTTTGTGTTTGTTGTACATATGAAATCTTTAGTGTACACAACACCAAATTACTCGTTAGAAGATTTAAAGTCACGCATCATCGTCGCTGCTGACAAAATAAGAGAACAGCTCACAGCGCGAGTCATTCGATCTGACTTAAGAAAAAGGCTTCTTGCTTGTATCGGGAACCGTGGCCGTCAGTTTCAGTAAAATTCAAATTAATTGTTACATTAAACTTTTACTCTGAACTCAATATCTAAAACGACAACAATAAGCTCGCACGTGTTACAACAAACACAAAAGGGTCTACTTCAGGGCCGGCGCGGCGTCTACTTTTGTAAGTCTCTGCAGTTTGATATTTCATAGTTTTAAAACATTTTTTTTTTCTAAATTTTAGAAACTTTATGTACTTTCTAATACCTTGTCGGATAGGTATTGAAGTCAGGTAGGCATTTATGTACTTTAAACCTATTTTTTATAAAAAAAAAATTATTTTAGGATTAAATAAAAATGTAAATCTGACGCCGTATTTTTTACTGTCACGATTTTCAAAGAACCTAATTTAAAAGTTTAATAGAACAATAATCATTACATTACATCGATAGATAGGATACGCGCTATACTTTAGCCTTTACAGATGTTTTACACTATTACCTTTCAACCTGTATATGTAACGTGACTGAACCGTTACAGTAGGATTGTTCTCGATGTGTACTTTTCAAATAAATTATTGCTTGTTCCAGAGTAGTCTCTGTTCGTTTAAATTTATATATTTAACAGTGTATTGCACCTCAAGCATTGGACAGTGTTAGTGGCGGTTTAAAGAAAATAGATCGAGCATCAGGTGCATTTTGTCCTACCCTTACTTGTGGAATATATAGCTGCGTCCCAGCTCTGGGCGTGCACAGGCGCGCCCGCTTGCGCCTCCAGAGTCAAGGACTATCGCGTGCAGTGCGCGGTGACGCGCCGCAGGCGCTGTTCGCCCGCCGCCTGCCGCGTGCCACCCGCCGCCTGCCGCCTGCCGCCCGTCAGCCGCAGTATTCGTGCAGCCACCGTCGTCGCCGCACGTCTCCGGCGCCTGCACGCGCTGCTTTATTTACAAACCGGCCTTGGTGCTATTTCGACCCGTGTGCGAGTCCCCGCGCGGCCGGACCCCACGTGAGTACACACTTGTATTGAGAGTTTGGACAAATAACTCAAACGTTGCATAATGTTAATTATTATATTTATATTAATTTCGCTGCTTTATAATATCGGCATATATTTGTAAGTGTAATTTTAAAAAATGCGGGAAATATTGCTCTCTATTGCTCTATCTCGGGGGCTCCGGAGGACAACCATTGTTACCGGAGTCTGCCGAGACATTCGAAAGAGTCGGGAGTTTGCGCGGATAGCCGCGCGCGATCTGCGCAGGAGTTGTCTCGGTTCGGCTGTTACCGAATCGATACGATCAACACGTGGACAGGGGTCTGCTCGCTGCAGCATTATAAATTAAAGAATAACATTTAAACACTGGACATTACGGAATGTTACTGCATCGTCGATAACATCGGCGAGCCCCGGGCGACCCCGGTGCCGGGGTTGGCGCGTAAATTAAAACATAAACATGATAAAAATTATCTTTTAACAGTTCGTGTTAAAAGTCAAGAGTCGCGTAATTATTGATAAAACTAAAAGTCAATAGTTCAACGCTGGCTCGTTATCTCGATTTGTTTTGGATAGGGGTCCGTCGAACGCGGGGTCACGTTGGTAGCCATCCGTCGCCTGCGGTATTCTCTGTCTTTACGGATATTTCTTTACCGCCGCTTATTTTGCACTCACTTATGCAAACGTCGAGTGTTAATGGAAGTAAGGACGGAACTTGTGTCCGTGCTCACCCGAGCTGCCGGCGCCTGCGTCGAGTTGGAAGTTTCCTCCGTTTGCGTTTGGGCCTGCATTTATGCGCATTGCACTGCATTGGTCAAGTGTGCAAATAACAATCAATTAACTGCCAGTACGCAGTGAATCCATCTGCAGCTGGACAAGTTTGTAATGCGTTAATTGGGTCGGACGAACCGAGAGGCCGAGTGTAGGTCATAGCCATCACCGCAGTCGCTTCAACTACACCACACACCCTCGCCTGCCAATGTTATGTTTAGATTACACGGATACAGCGTGTGACGTCTACGACATTAGCGTGTCTTCAGCGGGCGGCGTAGGGGGGATCCTGGAGATTCCGTGTGCGCGGCCACGGCTGGGAGGCGAGGATGCGGGAGCAATTACGAACAGTGCGGCTTCGCTTGACGAAGTGATTGCGCTCGCTGCAGGATGTACCTCAGCATCACTGGATTGCCCAATTAGCTCCGCCGCCTCTGCCGCTGGCGGGCCACGTTCGCGTGTATCTGATGACACGCGTGTTACGTTTAAGCTGCTTTTAAATGTACTGTTGTTTCTATAGCGGAAGTAAAGTTTTAGTTTTTTTGAATCACTATTTGTCAAACAGGCTATATGAAACCAGTTTGGCTCGTGTTAGTATTTAATATCTTGCCCTGCCGATCCTGCGGCGGGGTCCGCCCGCTTCCGCTGCCTCATCCGCGCCCGCGTCTGCGCCTGCGCTCGCGGGCAGCCCGCAGCGGGTGTGCGTGGGCGGGGCGCCGCGTCACCCGCCGGCGCCCCGACAGAGCGCCTCGCAATGCATAAATTAAATTTTGTTGTGTTTTGAGTACTTTGTTATGTTTCTGTGTAGCGGCTAGCGAGTTATCGCGCGCCGCTCGCGTCTCCCGGCGGATCCTCACAATATTTCGTCTGATAATAACATTCTGATACCAGCATTATCTCCGATACCGGCACACACCGCGCCGCCCCTGACTCCCCGCGCCGCGCCGCTTGCGCTGCGGACCGCGCTGTCTCTATTGAGATCGCCGTCGCTCCCCGCTCCCCGCTCCCTGCACCCCGCTGACGGACACCGCCCACCGGTGGGTAAGCTTATAAATGCAAATATTTAAAATCAGTCTTGAGGCTTGAATCGCATCAGGCGCGCAGATAACCCCGTAATAATGTCAATGGCTAAGAAGAACCAAAACGTGCCCCGGCTCATCGCAGGCGCAGATGGACGACGTCGCGGGCGCGGCCCCCCGCGGGAACGTTCCGGATGTATGCTCGTCGCCAGAGCTGATGCGTAATAACACCGCGCCCTGCATCCCGCGCCCGGCGTCAACTCGGCACCAGCTAGGAGCCAGCTTAGAGCCGCTGCGGTGGCGGTGTAAATCGCCGGGTGTCAAATTATCCTTGTTATGTAGATGTGGCTCACGTGCAATATCCGTTTCCAGAGCATCTGGTTCCGGTGCTGTACCTGGCAGCGACTCGACGATGTCGACAGTGGTGGATAACTTCGCGTTAGGTGAGGCGAGGGCGGGCGGGCGCGGGGCGGCTGTGGGCGCGGCGCGCGGGCCCCCCAGCCCTCCGCGCAGCCCGTGGGACGCGCAGTTCCTGCCGCCGCCGCTGGTGCTGGAGGACCGCGCGCGTGCCGCTAAGGTACGTTCTGGCTATGTTCTTTCCTGTTCTGGAATCGACGTCGAGGTCGTCGTCTGACGGTCGAGGTACGTTACGATTCTACAGGATGTTCACGTACTTTTGAACAGATGGTACAAATTCGATACAATGATTAAGTTTTATATTTCGTTTTCTCTCATTTCACTGATGGCAGGCCTCTGCTGCCAGAAACCGTCTAGGTAGGTACCACTGCAGTTCCTATTGCAGCTCACAAAAAGTAGTGTACAAACATTACAGTGGTCCGGTTTAAAATGCATTGTAGTTAATGAAATTACTGGGATAATGAGTTTTAAAATCTTATGTGTCAAGGCTACGACTACAATTTGGGACTGTGTATACCACTTTAACTAGCACCGTTATATATTCAACGTTATTATAGTTAGGCTTATCACTTATCATCAGGTGGACGTCCTGCTTGTTCCGTCGCTTCTTAGAATAAAAAAATCTCTTCCTCTTACCCTGCATTCACGCAAATTAGCTAGCTATAAACAATTGCTTTGAGCCGAGAGTTCCGTCAGTATGCAGTTCGACATCCGATACCATAGCTATATTTAATAATAATAATAAGTCCCCTAAACAACCACACGTCCTGATTGACCACCTAATCACGTGGGGGCGGACACACGAATGAGAAATTACTGGCGTGGCTAACGTGGCTCTGGATACCTATAAAACATGGAGACCCGTTCAAAGAGTAAACGTATAGGGCCGCTACCCGGGGGTGATCGCCGGGGCACACCTGGAGCTGACGCTGGGTGTTTCAGAATGCGAACCGTCAGCGGTGAGGAGTTGAGCAGGCGGGCTCCCACCGATAAAGATATTACAGCCGTGTCCAGTGACGATGTACACAATCCATCACCCATATCATCGCCACCTCCTTGTTTAATTTTAAATACTAGCCCACCCATTCCAGCCTTGAATGTTGCGCAGGGGATAAATACCTTCTTACCCGCGTCCACCAAGGCTGGTAAACCAAGAGTTCGCATGAGTTAGAGCAAAGATGTTAATATATTTATCATGCGAACTTACTTCCGCATTACTTAATTAGAGACAGACATGACCATTTACAGAAAGCAGTTGCATGAACTTTTTACACAGCAATATCCGGACATATCAGTTTCAGAACAAAGAATTTCAGATCAGAGGAGAATAATTGTAAGAAATAAACTATTGACAAAAGAAATAATAGAAAAATTAAAGGAAGAAACCAGAATATACCGACAAGAAGAAGAAAATAACACCAATAATATAAACACATCACGGAACATAAACGTACAGACAAATACAATCACAAGCAAATGATCAACTGGAAACAAATAGTCAACCACAATCATACAATCAAACATGTACACAAAGAACACATACGTATACGTCCACACAAACCGAGTCAATTAATCTAATGCTGGAGAATGATGTTGAAACCCCAACCATTGCTGATCAAAATATAATAACAAATGAAAATATCACAGAAATAGCCAACAGATTTCGGGCACCACTAATGCAATACTCTGGGACGGACCCAGCAGCGCGACCAGAACTACTTAAACTCAAATACAGTCCTAAGTTAATCCGTTATATTAACTTATTTAATGACGATATCCTAAACAGTTTTCGTCTGACAACATGCAACTAATAGACATACACACACTTATGTATTGCGCAGCGGTAGGCTGGAAAAAGATATAGAGAGATTGAGAGCAGATTGCGGTAGACTTACACAGTACATTGATAACAATAGATCAAATAAGGTAGTTAAGAGAGTTGAGTCTATATTCCAGAGCAACATACTTCACTCAAGACATGAAAAAAGCAACAGAATACCTGAGGAGTTTCTAGACACGTTAAAACAGAAATTAGCACTTAAAGTACGTAGACTCAGGAGATATAATAAAGCACAACGTCGCAAAAAGATAACGCCATCTTTAGCACAAACGAAAAATTATTTTATAGAAACACAAAATCCACAAATACATTTACGTCAAATAAATAACACAAACACGAATCTAGAAACACCCACAAAAGAACAAATAGAAACATTTTGGTCCAGCACTTGGGAGGAACATATACAACACAACCACAACGCATTTTGGATTGCGGAAGAAGAAAACGAACGGAAAAACATTTCAGTTTTTTACACAAGATCTCATACGAGTAACATCCATGAAGCTGTAGTTATGAACGACATCAGTTACACACCACTTGATTTAAATGAACAAAAAGACACAAACTACTCTCACAACGACGACCAGCAGAAAAAGAAAATTGAAGACTGGAAGAAGAAAGTCCTCCATGGTAGACACCCACATGATCTGGAACAATCTCACATTAATACTCTTGCGTCAAATGTTTGGCTTAATATAATCGCGATACAAGACCAAATAATCAATACAAAACTACAGGAAATATATAATTAGAGATTCAACAGTCACTAACGATACATGCCGCAAATGTCACACACAATCGGAAACCATTCAGCACATCACAGGAGCTCGCACAACACCTGCACAAACCGATTGCACTCACAGACAACCAGGTTGCAAACATCATTCATCAAAACTTGCAGTAAAACATAAACTCGTTCAGAATACAAACACTCCTCACTACAACTACGCACCGGATACCGTTCTGGAAAATGCAACGCACAAACTCTTCTACGACCGCGCTGCACTCACCGATAGGACAATTCATTGCAACAGACCGGATATAACCCTGCAAGATGAAATAAATAAGATCACATACTTAATTGACATTGCAGTCCCCAACACACACAACATAAAAAAAGAGATTTGTTGAAAAAATGAGTAAATATGTAGCGTTGAAGGACGAGGTAGCTAGAATGTGGAGACAAGATAAAGTATACGCCGTTCCCATAGTGTTATCCAGAACAGGTGTTATACCGCATCATCTTCTCCGCAGCCTCAAGTTAATAGACCTACAAGAAACCCAATACACAACCCTACAAAAAGCTGTAATTTTAAATACTTTTATAATCGTAAGAAAGTTCATGCAAGTAGAAGATCAGTCGACACATAGTTCACTGCATTTACTTGGCCTGGGCCCGTGAATGCAGTTATTACCAGCCCCAAAGCTGAGAGAAAAAACCTTTCACAATAACTTTATTTGAAGCTGAAAGCGCGCTCTTACTCGTGTCAGTAAACCGCTGAATGACTGTTAGTAACAATATATGTAGACAAGCACTGCTTCCTGAACTGCTGAGCTACACACAGCTATCCCCCGCCACGTGCGGCCCTAGGCAGTGTCAATCACTGTAATGCTTACAGCCTAGTGAACAGGCAATCATCTCCAGAATGGTGTTGAGGCTGGCTCGCACACTCGTGCCATTTTCACATCGTGGCATAAAAGCAATCGACGTCTGCTTCAGCAAACATCCCTAACGCGCTACAGAAGCGAGACAAGCCCCGACAGCACTCTGAATGCGTTGTTTTATAGAACGCGGAGGGTGCTGTAGGAGTTTCGCTTGGACCTCGGCCACAGCTCGCCTATAGCTCGGCCACAGCTCGCCCACAGCTCGGCCACAGCTCGGCCACAGCTCGCCCACAGCTCGGCCGCGGCTCGCCCACAGCTCGGCCGCAGCTCGGCCACAGCTTGGCTCCAGCTTGGCCCCAGCTCGGCCGCAGCTCGCCCACAGCTCGGACAGCACAGCCTGCTCGCAGACACTCATTCATTCAGCTCTGAATGGAGTGAGTTTAACCTCCTACGAGCAGCGAGCAAACCTGCGAGCGATCATGTTGGCCTTCACCGACAACGCCCTTCGCCCCCTCCCTTCCCTATGTCACCGTCGTCTTTCAGATCAGTGGTAACGATGTGCCATAGGTACTTAATCTGATAGACCCTTCTCAAAGTCGAGCCGCAGAGTGTAATGTCAGCTACAGGATCATTGTTCCTGTTGTCACCGCCTCCCTCAAATGTACTTGACTTTCTTTACATTATAATTTTTTGTACATAACTTAAATATTAAACTCATCGGTACGCGCCGGGATCCGAACCCGCGACCTTCCCCATGCAGGCCTCACGCCTAACCTAACCTAACCTTTTTTTTTTCTCTCGTCGGGAAATCCTGCATCGGATACTCTTCTGCTGCCGGGTCACCAGAAGAGTTATGCCGGACACTTACCGGGTAAAACCCCACGGTATCCTTCTCAAGACCCTTGGTCGGAATTAGGGGAACGCTTGTGCATACTTCCGCGGTCCCAACGGCATTGATCGATTATAGGATCTCGCCTCAGAGTTGAGCTGCCACTCCCCACCTTTCACTAACGTACAGACGCACCTGTACGCGCCACCTCGAGGCCTTTGTTATACTGCAACAAGCAACCCCCGAACTCGCTTCCGTAACCTCTTTTATACGGGTTGGAGGCTATTATTCATTCTCCTCCGTCGCCCAGGTCTCTGGCTACGAATAGGGAGAAGTTCTTTCTCTATCCCTCTCCGCAGCCTCCTTTTGCGACATCACTTGTTCGCAAAAGGCAACGCCAACACTCCACGCCATCTCGCTTCCTGTCATAGCCTTCATAAAAGCTTGAAGAGAGAGGTCTGTCCCTATTTCAGCGATGAGATCTCGACGCAAATTTGTCCAACTGAGACAATCCTCCAACGTATGCTGCGCCGAGTCCTCTTTGCTGCCACAATGATGGCACATAACTGTTGGCTCTCTACCAATGCGGCACAGGTACTTACCGAAACATCCATGCCCGGTCAGCACCTGTACCAATCGGAAGGTCAGCGCGCCATGTGGTCTGTTCAACCAGTCAGTCATTTAAAACTGGGAACACAGCATCTATAATTCTGTGGCCAACTCGGGGATGTGCAAGTCTGTCCGTGATGTTCCTTTTTTAGGCCGTCCATTTTTCCCTACCGTCGACCAGTTTTCGTCTAGACCGTCTGGGTTTGGGAGGCGATGTGTGCCAGGGGCCTTTCCCGCCGAGACGGCATGGACAGGTGACATGGTGGGAGCTTGCTCTGATGTGCTGGCCTTGCTCATTACCGGTGCGGCCGAGGCTGTACTCTTTTTCTCTTTTTTCTTTATATTCTTCTTTTTCGCCGTAGGCCCTGCTGCCTTTTTTGCTGGAACAGACGCTGGGAGCATGGCGTCCTCTTCCCTCTCCTCAGGTCTGGGGCCCTCAGTCAGCAGTGACGCTTTAAGGGTCGCCGGAAGGGGCCCTAGGATGTCCTCTTTTCTCGTTTTGTCCGACGCCAGAGAGGGCCGGAGCCGTATCGCTTCCAGTCTCCTAAGGATGCGCTCCTCCATTTCCTCCATGCTGCGCTGCGAGGAGGGTTGTGACGTGGCTTGGGATATGGAGGCTTGAAGCTTTTCGAATTTCGAGTTCAAGGCCTCCATCTGTATTCGCATGCGCTCATTTTCGGCGCGAAGCAGCTGCACTTCCTCCGAGTTTGCGCGTTTCGCAAGCGTCTTACAGCTTTCTCTTATTATATCCACAGCCTCGTTTAGGGCGCGGACGTAGGTCCCCCTTAGGTGGGACGACTTTTTGGCAATGTTCTGTATGACGCCAAGGTGCGCGTCTATTTGCGATTCGACCGCGTTAACTGTGGCCGACCGTTCGTCAATCTGCATGCCTATGTCGTCAGCGGAAGATGTTCTTCTTGTGGACCTCACTTCTGACAGTGATGCCATCAGCTTGGCCTCCGCACGCGCCGCCATCTGCTCGCGTTCCGCTCGCGCTAGTGCCTTTTTGGCGTTGGCCAGTTCGACATATTCTCCCTTGGTTAGGGGACGGCCTCTATCTCTGCCTTTCTTTTTGGCGGCGCTCTTCGCGGGAGTGTCGGTGGAACTGCCGTCCTCCTCACTAGAGCCCCTCTTCCTTTTTTGGTCCCTTTTTTGCCAGAACCGACGACCTGACGGCTCGGCGAGAGACTCGCAACTCGCGGACTCGTACAGGCGGGCCGGTGGATCAGATGGTACGCTGTCCATCGGCCCGTCGTCCGAGTCAGATAGTGGCAGGTTCAACCTTGACGGTCCCGCTCGTTCCTCCAGAGGCATGGCTACCGGCGTCGGCGTGCGCTCGAGAACCACCCTCAACACTTTCTCCTCCTTTCTACCCTTCTCTACATCCTTCATTTTTGTTTTTGCTTTGTTTTTGCATTCCTCCATCATCCATAATTAAAAACCGGCCTGCCGCCACAAGGGACAGCGTCCGGCATCCATTTCTTCTTTGGGGAAGTAGGTCGTCCACCCGAGCGGGAGCCTCTCGCCCGGGTAACCCTAATACGCCGTGGGGGCGGGAGGTGCCCACGGGTTGGCCGCCAGCAGCTCGACATACTGGCCGAGCACCCGCTCACCCAGCGGGAGATCGGGAGGAGTGGCGCCGCGCACCTCAGCGCACACTTATTCATTCAGGGTTTTTTATTGAGGTTTTCCTTCCTCTCGAGCCGGCCGATTAAGGCAAGCCCCCTGGGCCGGCGCGCGCGCTAGACATGACAACCTCACGCGCCGACAAACAGGTTTCCCGACGGGGGGTCCTTTGGAGTTCCTAACCACAGCAACTATTCGCTGCCGTGGCCCGCCGCGCTATGCCGGATGAAAAAAGCCCGCACGTCGCCTGGGTCAAAAACTTGGCTCAAAAGAGCGACGACTATATACAAAATGTACAAGGCTGTGAAGCCGACTCTCTGTCACGACCGTACCAAAAGCGACGCCGAACGCAGTGGCCAGTGTGACCAATTAAGGCGGGCCTTACTGGGCCCGAGGACACAGTAATGCCCACCCTCCCAGTTAGCGACCGAAGAGGCGACGGGACGCAGCTTGTTCGACCGTACCATTTGTCCAACAAGAAGCATCCTTCGCACTCAACGGCCGAGCCCCCCCGACACGACAAGCCCTGGGGTGGACATCCTGGATGGACATCCGCGGTGGGGGGTGACACGACAGCCCTGCGCCGACCCGCGCCGACCCGCGCCGACACACATTGATCCCCGACATAAGCAATAAAAATTAGCAGGCCACCTTCGCCGCGGTGAACTCGTGTAACTACATCACTTATAGCAATTCTCGCACTTTGAGAATCCTCTGCGTGCGCACCGAGGCGCGTGTTCGGTGACGGTGAGGTGGTGCACAGGTGCAGGCGCGGCTGGCCGGGCTGGTGCTGTGCGGCGCGACGCTGGAGCGCGTCGGCGACACGTTCGCGCGCGAGCTCGAGCGGGGCCTGCGCCAGCTGCCTTCGAGCCTGCAGATGGAGAACACCTATGTGCCAGAGCTGCCCAACGGCACTGGTGAGTATTAAACGTCGGTCAAGGCGAACCTCCGCACTTCTTGCCCTTTTCTGATTTTATTTTTCGGACGGCATTATTGTGGTATAAAAATGACTCGGTATCGTTGAACACGAAAAACGTCTCGGCGAGGGTGCGGCAGGGTCGGGGCGGGACCCGTGCTACTCAACGACACCATCTGCCTAGTCGGCAGCAGACACTCGCAGCGCTACGGGCGTATCAGCTCAGCGCAGTGGATTCTTCATCGGTTTTCTTAAATGGGACGGATAAAATGGCTCAGTTGGATGCCGCGTGCGTCCTGCCCGTCGCGGTCGACTGTTTAACCGGAAATTACCTTAATACGCTGAATGCTTCGACCTGGTGCAGGCGTTTAAATACTTTATAAAAAGAAGGAACAGTGTTGGTTAATAAATAAGATCAATTGAAATTCAGAAGTATTTAAGAGAAAATAGATTTAAAAGAAACATAGAGCGGATAACTCTTCGCCACCTTCCATGTCCCCTCCAACCATCCGAGTATATGGGCCGATTCATGGGGTGTCCAGACCAACAAGTTGATTTTTTGTTCTCTTCACCGATTTCCCTGACGTCTTCCCCCCATTTCTGGGGCATCCAAATGTTATAGAAACGCCTTCGTCGACGCTTCACCGTCGCAATACCAACTCCATGATTACATGGGTCTGCGATGTGTCTGGTCTCATTCAAAGCCGCTCCGGGTCTCATATCATCTATGCGCGAAATGTCTCAACCTTCTAAATTCCGAGAAGCAAACCGGGCCTGTATTCGATCGCTGTATCCCATCCATCATCTCACGACTCGCCTCTTCATAGAACGGGCACACCCACAGAACGTCTGCACGTGTTCCTCCTCGGCCGAGGTACAACAGCACGCGTTGTCTTCGCAAAGTTTCATCGCACACAGATGTTTGCGAAAGCAACCGGCCCGGTCGACATTTGAGAAACTTGATAGTCGGCTTCGACCCAAGTTGCCTCGACCCACCCCCTCACGCACGGGAAGTATCGATACAGCTCCCTATCTCTGTTTGACTTCCACCACCGGTCCTATCAAATCTCGAGCATCTTTTCTGTCACCCTGGCCTTTGCCGTACATCACTCCTCTCTGGTTGCGGAATCGAGAGTAGTACCCAATCTCCCCGTACAAAGGTACCTTGGTACAGCATCTTCAGTGCCCTATACCTTACACTCCATGAGGATGCTGATATTTTTCTGCGACACCTTGCCGAAGCACTTTGTCGCACGATCCCCGATAGACAACGCATGCCGCGCGAAGGGTAAACTATGATCTTCCACCACCCCCAACAGTATGGCTTACGCGACGGCCCAGATCATATCACCACCAAATCGTATAGTAGGTGGGCGCCGGAACTTACTCTTCACTAAAATCGTGGTTGATTTCGCGGAGGAGAATATCAATCGGTTGCGCTTACCCTGATCGCACAGGAGCTTCAGAACAACCGCGTCTGCGGCCTCTACACCCGCTCCCGACTGTGCCTCGACGATCGCCGTCACGTCGGCGTACAGCACGAGTTGAGATCCGTCCGGTAATGGTAAACGGAGGAAGTCATTCATGAGGCACAGCCCCGCGGCGGTTGCCAATGGTATTAGGTTCGCAGAAGTATCGGCAGCCGCTGCCGGCGTCGGTAAATATAATTAATTACTTAGCGATGCGATAATTGTAATAACGATGTGCAGAGGAAGGAGTATTCTTGGCGCTGGATCTCGGCGGAACCAATTTCCGCGTACTGCTTTTGGAGCTGGCGGACGGGCAACTGGTGCGCGAGGATGTCAAGCAGTATCATATCAGGTTGGCTACGTTTACATTGACGTATAACTTTTGCACATGGCATGGTTAAATGTTTGGCTCTGGGGTCCGTAGCTGGACCGTCCAGCAGGCGACTTGACATTAACCCCAACGATGCGCCATGCGCGCAAGTTCCACGTTGCACAGCATGCCCATAAAACGCACAATAGCGTTATCTTGGATGTTTCAGTGACTCTCTGCGCTTGGGTCCCGGCGAAGACCTGTTCAATTTCTTGGCAGATTGTGTGCAAGATTTTCTTCGCAGCGAGGGTATGGCGGACGAGGCGCTGTCTCTGGGTAAATCCATTTTTTATTCCAAATACTAAAATCTGGGATGTTCAGTTAGCACTGAAGTTGACGTGACCGTTCAGCCAGGCTGCTGTTCGAGCTAGCATAGCAGCAGTGCTATCGCGTGCTCGATTGCAAGGAGTGGCGTCGTGGTTGCAGGGTTCACGTTCTCGTTCCCGATGCGGCAACACTCGATATCCTCGGGTGAGCTACTCACGTGGACCAAGTCTTTCTGCTGCGGCGGCATGCGCGGTGTGGACGTGGCGGCGCTACTGCAGCGCTGTTTGCGCGCACGCGGGCTCCGCGTCACCGTGCAAGTACTGCTCAACGACACCACCGGCACCCTTGTCGCCGGCGCCCACCTCGACCCCGATGTGGGGGTGAGTACACGGTGTTCACGACGGAGAATAACGCAAAGTTCATTATGCTGATTGAATGCGAATGCATCGGTAGATCGGCGTGATCATGGGCACGGGCTCGAACGGGTGCTACGTGGAGCGCGCGGAGCGCGTGCGACACTGGGAGGCCGCCCATGAGCGCGTGCGCGACGTCGTGGTGGACATCGAGTGGGGCGCCTTTGGCGATAACGGCTGCCTGGACTTCCTCAAGACGGAGTTTGATCGCGAGGTGGACGACAACTCACTGCTCGCGTCCTCGTTCACGTATGTGTGGAGTTGCAAGTCTTCGCTTTAAATTATTTTGCTTTGAATGTTACTTCAAAATGGGCAGGAAACTGAGGAAATGATGACCGCAGGTTTGAGAAGTACATCGGCGGCAAGTACCTGGGCGCGCTGCTGTGCGCGGTGCTGGGTGCACTCGCGCAGGACGGGCTGTTTCCCGCCGCGCCCACCGACCTCACTGCGGAGCACCTCAGCATGTTCGAAGAGTGAGCTTCAACTTTACACACGCACGACTCTTCCAAGTATCATTTTCCAGGGTGTACCCTGCCATACAGCGGCGCGCAAAGGTCACTGTTATCCTTATAGAAGGATGCTGTTGGTAGGTAGGGTGCAATTGTTGCGGTGATGAGGCCTGCCAGCACATTTATCGGCGACCTGTCTCACACCTTAACGATCACTATAGCTTCTAGCGGGTGTATGTTTCCTTAAATGCGTCAGTTTGTTGTGAAACATTCTCTGCCGCTGGTATGCTGTAGTGTGCGCGTGCGTTTGCGCAGGGACAACTGCGCGGGCGCGTGGCGGCGCACGGCGGCTGCGCTGGGCGCGGCGTGCGGCGGCGCGGGAGTGTCGCGCGCGGACGCGCTTGTCGCGCAGCACGCCGCGCGCGTCGTCTCCAACCGGGCAGCGCAGCTGGTCTCTGTGTGTGAGTGGATGCCCGTGAACACACACACATACGACATCGCTCCGATACACCTCATACATACAGTGACAACAGATCACAGCGTGCACGGGCCACACTGAAAATACTCACAAGATCAAAAATGGTGCAATGTAAAAAGCTGCCAACATTTTTGGTGTTTTCCGAAGTAGACTCCATTCCTCTCTATCTACATCTTCGGTTTGGTGGAACCGCTGAGGAAAGCAGTGGTCCCATTCTTCCTTAGAGGTCTTTCTAAGACGATTTCTACCAGATTCACCGCATCTTCAGAGCTCTTACAGCAAATACCACCATTTTTTTTCTGGTTTTTTGCAATAAATAAAAGTCGCAGCGTGGCAGGTCGAGACGGTGCGGTGGTCATGTGACCACGGCGGTGCGCCACCTGCCGTGGTCAAGTATTCAATTGTTCGTTTTGTGGCGTGCAGTTAAGCGTAGTTGTAGTAACGGAGGATCTTGCTACGTCATTTTCTAACACAACAGGCGTACAACAGCTAACATACTGGTCTGCAGTAACTTTCCTTCCCCATTCCAGCACAACTGTCAAGATATGACATTCCGATCGAAGAACACGGCAATCATCATGTTTCCTTAACAGTTGGCAGATCCTAAAAAGGAAACACTCATTGAGCAGATTTCGTTGTGGTTACGGGTTCGTAATTATATATCCAGTTTCCTCACCTGTGACGCTGTGATGCCGTGACGCTGTCACCTTCGTTGATCTATTCGCGACTCCGTGCGTTTCTAATCTTCGGTCATAGTACGGGAAATCTACCCGGTGCGAAGCTTCCTGTCCCCTAATACGCTAGCAATAGCAAGAGTAATATTTTTGTACTTGGCTTATAACAATACTTAAGCTTGCCCCTCTATGCTGGTGTCACTAGCTTACCCTCTCCCCTCACGCGCCGCACAGCACATACGCTTTACCATAACAACGTGACGCTAGTTAGGATGATATACACAGCACCCCACTGTGCTCGTCGCCTTGGGACATAGAATGTGAAGACTCTTTACCCGCAGTAATTACACTAGCGACAGCGCTCTTCAAACCAGAACATTAATATCTGCACCTTACTGTGCGTCGGCTGCAATATGCGCCGCGGTGGTACCTATCTAGACGGTCTCCGGTAACAGAGACCTACCGCCAGTAAAAGGTGTAAAAGTTATCTTCAGATGTCGCAGCCGAAGGACGTCTCTCCTGCAGGTCACCACCGCGACCGCTACTCCCGCGCCTCAACTCGTCGAAGCAATTGTTAACAGCGGGGCGAGATGGCGCTGCATCATCTAATGCCAGTTGTACATGAGACCTTTGTTGTTGATTCAGACCGCAGTGGGAGCCGCAATAAATCACGGACAGAAATTCTCTAACATTAAATTCATTTTAAGGTGTAACAGGTGCTCCTGGAGCGGCTGCCTGTTCAACAAAACAAGTGATAAACATCTGCAATGCACAGCATCAGCTCGCCGAAGAGATCCGTAGACGAAACTTAAATAAACTTTAACTATAAGCAAAATGTAATTTCAGTCGATCATAATTATCATCATCAGCCGATAGACGTTCACTGCTGGACATAGGCCTCTCCCAAAGAGCTCCACGTCGATCGGTCCTGCGTTGCTTGCATCCAGTGGGTTCTCGTGACTCTCACCAGATCGTCGGTCCACCTTGCGAGAGACCTCCCAACGCTACCTCTACCGGTACACGGGTGCCACTCTAGCACCTTACTGCCCCATCGGCCGATAGTAAGGAGCCATGTCTCGGATCCGTATGTCAACACTGGCAACAAGCACGAGTTGAAGACCTTTGTCTTCATACACTGCGGTATCTGAGATGAAAAAATGCTGCGTAGCCTCCCGAACGCTACCCACCCGAATTGGATTCGTCGATTGACCTCTTTCTGAAAGTTGGGACTTACCTGGTTAGACTGTTTGTCCCAGGTAAACGTATTCGACGACAACTTTCAGTGTAGAGTCCTCGACCATTATTGGCGTCGGTACAATATGGGCATTAGACATAATCTTTGTCTTCTCCATATTCATTTTAAGACCCACTCATCGGGACACTCTACAGAGGTCAGGTCAGGAATTTTGCCAAGGTCTTCCACGGTCTCAGCCATTACCATGATGTTATCAGCGAATCGAAGATGGGTCACGTACTCGCCGTTTATGTTGATGTCATGTCCTCTCCAGTCCAAAAGCTTAAAGACGCCTTCCAGCGCTGCTGTGAACAGCTTTGGCGATAAAATATAGCCCTGTCTGACACCTCGCTGTACGGGGCGTGTGGAAGTTGGAGTGTACACCTGTATGACCTTCAGCGGATACCGTTTGGTGATTCTGAGTATAAGGTACTAACATACCCTATACTTAGAATCAGGGACAGGGGAAATCATATCTCAATACTCAGAAACAGAGTAGCCTCTGTTCAACACACTCCCGATCTGTACAACATGATTTACGAGAGATCTGTGAACAATAAACCCGACACCACCTTGGGACTGTTCTTCGCCCTCCCGGAAATAGAGCAAGTTGAAGGATTTGAGGGTCATTGTGTCTTCACTCTCTCTAGGCACCTCAGATAGTTCCACAATATTCTAGCGAATCTTGCTCAATTCTTTTTCTAGATCCAGCAGCTTCTCCTCGGTCCGCAGTGTGCGTGCATTATATGTTGCCAGGGCCAAGGTCGTCTGACGAGAAATCGTTGCCGCCCGGGAATTCTTAGCACCCCTGGTTCCGCTGCCTTGTCAACATCCGTCACAATCAGTATGGCCTCCGGTACCGGTGTATTTTGTAGAGGTCTTTTGGGGGATTTAAGCCATTTTCCACCGCGCTGGCCCAATGCGAATTGGTGGGCGCCAGAGCCTCGTCTGTTGATTAGCTGGGTGCACCACAAGCAGGTAAGGTTGGCTTGGCTCCCGTGAGTTGTTGTGCCGGACCCCTTACACCCCAAATTTAGTCCATTTTACCTTAATAAATAATATGACTTTTCTTTAATATCCAGTATACACACACACACACACACACACATATGTACGTATGTAGATGTACAGGTATATGTATATATATATGTATCTGCTGGTTGTTCCCGCCCGCTTCGTTGGCCTTAATATAGAAGTACATTTAAAATTTGTCAGAAATATTCCTTGAGAGCAACCGCGACCGGAAATAACTTGCTGGTAAATAGTACGAAATGAAACATTTATATAAGTTAATTAGAAATAAAACGATAAAGGATCTATGAAATTCATTAAGCCAATAGCGTATAACCAACCATACACCACCGATCATTCGGCGTCAAATGATCACGTTCCCGTGTCGATACTTTCACTAGTTTTCACGTGATTGGCGAACAAACATAATCCATTTTCATTATATATTTGTAATTATTTATTTAATATAAATATTACTGTAAGTTCACACTTTGCACCTGCCATAACAATTGACATGTGCAATAACGAGGTGCGCCTGCCTGCTGCTGCACCAAGCGACGCGTGCGCACCTATTGTTTATCGTTTTTGTAAAACTAATTTGTATATGTATTGTCCGTGACGTCTGTGATGTCCACAACTGTTGACATACCTGTTTAAAGAAAAGTAAAGTCGCTGTGTGCGCGCAGGCGTCGCGTGCCTGCTGCGGCGCATGGGGCGCACGCGCGTCGCGGTCGCGGTGGACGGCTCCGTGTACAAGCGGCACCCGCGCATCCAGCTGCTCATGAACAAGTACATCGCGCTGCTGGCGCCCTGCCACCCGGTCAGTGCCCGTAATATAACATAGCCTCCTTCGTGTTTGTTGCCACTTCCAGGACTGCGCTGCGCCCGCTGTCGTAGGGAACCCAACGCGGTGGTTACGCGCCGGTCGGAAGTCGCGCAGTCCGCCGTCGGCTCTATCTGGTTGTGGTAACAAAACATATAACAAGGCTTCCATGCGCACGTCCGATTAATTTGTTACAAATAGTGCGTCTGTGCGTAGTTCACGCTGCTGGGCGCTGAAGACGGCAGCGGCAAGGGCTCCGCGCTGACGGCCGCCGTGGCAGCGCGCGTCGCTGCACGCAGGCCCCAGTAGTGCGCCCGCCGCCCGCCGCTCACCGCCCGCTGCCCGCCGCTCACCGCCCGCCGCCCGCCGCTCACCGCCCGCCGCCCGCCGCTTTCACACAGCGGCACGGATGGACAAATTTCTAATTGTTACTAAGGAAGTAGTAAGAAACATGCGTCTCCAGTTTCAGGGTGCAGCGTCGGTCTGCGCGCCTTCTCCGAATAATAAATACCCTAAAAACTGCACTCTGTTCCAATCGCTCATTCGGTCATTACATTGATCACGCTTGCCGTTACTGGGGAGCAGGCAAACGTACCGATCAAGTTGATAGTTATTTATTTATTTATTTATGCAACACATCGGCGGTGATACAAAGTTACATTGATCAGCAGACGGAAGAGGGCTTGAGTCGGTCTGCAGTCTGCAGTCTGCAGTCACCACTGCAGGTGCACAGCGTTCGCACGTATCCACGCAAGGCTCGCTACACACACTTATGACAATTAAATTAAACTCAAAGAAGAAATAACTATAACTGTATATATATATAATAGTTATGTAAAAGGAACCGGAAAAATCAGACGTAACTATGGCTGCCGCAAAACTACGAGCAGCTTACTTCTGAAAACTGGAAGAGGTTGTCCAAAGATGTCACAATCATGTGTCATTGTACCGAATTGCAGGAGGTCGGTAGACAATTTCTTAGAGACCACTGACCACAATTTGTAGGAGCAGTGGGTGTTCTGAAGGTGTTTTGTGTTGGTACTCTAGCGATTTTAGCAGGAACAGCAATCTTGATTTGAGTTTAGGGTCCAGAGCAGCGGTCTTGCCGCGCAGTGCTTTATATTATATAAAAACATAATATCGAAATATTCCGACGTGTTTCAAGAGAATCCACAGAAGAGTGATGTGGTGGTGTGACCGGTGCGCTTGGGGCAAGTTGGATCCTTGAACATTTGAACACTAGATATTTGGTGAATTTCCTTGAACATTGTCAAGGCGGACATTGTGGCAACGCTGGTTGGATTCCACATTGAGCTTGCGTATTCGAGATTACTTCTCACGTAGGCATAGTAAAGGCATACAAGTGCGCGGATATTTTTAAAGTCTAGACCTGTGTGTGTGTGTGGGGGGGGGGGGGGTGCATCGTGCGGCAGGCCATTTGCATCGTTTTTTGTATGACTTGCTCGATGCGATTTATAAAATTAAAATTGAGGGTTGAATTCAATTCAATACTTAATCTTTGGAATATTTATTAAAATTACCCGCTAATTGGTTATTAATATATATTGGAATATTGGAACGGAAACTGGTTCTTGAAATACAGGAGTCGTTCCAGGTTCGGGAATCACGGTCCATGATGCCTCTGTACATATCTATATGTAACTTTTGTAAGAAGAAAAACAAAGTTATTATTGTTACGCCTCGTTGCCGGATATTGTAAATATATACATATATACACACATATATATATATATATATATATATATATAGGTGTGTATATGTATGTAGCCGGTTACCAAAGTAATCGTCGATCAATAAAGTGATCAATTCGTGACTGACTGTTATGTATTGGTTTGGATGATTTGTGTATGTACGTGTGTGTAAGTATATATAAGCAATTAGTTAAGTTGGACGCGACATGCATTTGTAGATTGTAACTCCATTAAAGTTTATGGTGCAAGCGCAGTGATGCAAACTGGAGGTAAGCATGCGGGAGCCGCTGCGCCCCGGTACCCTGGTGCCACGTTGTGATACATTCACAACACTCCATACGAACAGAAAATAGTTGTTACGTAGTAGAGATAACAAATACTCAAACATTTATTCTGTTAAAAAGATTGTTTATTATTTAAATACTTGTTGATGAAATATAATGAATTTATACTCTGAATCTTTTGTTTGATATTTGCGCTAATCTTTTATTGTATTCATTGTTAGAATATTATCATTAATCTATAAAAATAAACCAATGATTGTTTATAAAATATTTAACAACAAAACCGTTTAAATAGCTTAAATAAATATTATTGAGGTTTATGAAGTTAAAATCGTAATATTGCGAAAGTTAAAAGCGCGCAAAAATGTAATATATTATATAATTATATAGAGAAATTATAACAGGCAGTTGTTCGTGTATCGACCGGCCGTGAGGGCTAGCGCGCGGCGCAGGCGCATACTCGCGCTCCTACATGTACAAGGGGCGGCTGAGAGCCGGCCGACCGGACATATGCCGCGTACCTGTCCGGTGGGGAAATATGCTTCCTGCAAACTGAACGAAGGGTTGTTGCTGACCACCAATACAGACTGAGATGGATGCATAGCGATGAGGTACTGTACGGTATACTGGATCGATTCCTGGAAAAAGCGGAAGTGGACGCGGACTGCACCCTCGACGCTTACCAGTTATTGACATTGCACCTTGCCGTAGCGCAGCGCTCGTGCCGTTGCTGAGCAGATGTGTCTTACGAATTCGGTTGGCCGAGGGCTTTTGACAGATATTGAACTCTGGCGTGATGTCTTGAACGCCTCTCGTGGTGACGCGCGTTGATGATAGTCGATTGCATGTCTGTCGCTGTTCAGTGATCGACGATATCTTTGACGGTGTCTCGGTTAAATGTTCCCTCTGAAGGTTGCACCTCGAGTTATGGTTTCACTCTCTGTTTTTCCAAATGGGGTCCCCTGATGACGGGGCTGCAGACTGCTTGCCTTCCGTATTTTGTATATTTTGCAAGTGAAGGCCCTAGTAGCTCCTCTTATTCTAAGAGATGTGGCAAGTAGTCGTTGGGCGAGACGAACTTGACCAAAACAACATTTTACTGAACGACAAGCGCTCTGTGCGTGATGAGTTATCATAATAATCAGATTTTTATTTATAGAAAATTATTTTATTCAGGAAATGAGAAGCGAGGCGGATACAATAACTCACTAATTTTACAAAGTGTTCACATAAATTAATTCTTTAACCAAATATTTATCCTGAACACAAAACACTAATCCTGCGGGTTAACTGGTGGCTAACTACTCTTGCAAAAGTATTTTCGCGCGTTTCATTTGGTCATCGGCGTCGCTCACTTCGTGAGCTACAAGCGTCGTTAATTTCGTCAGGTACAGGCATCGTTAACTTCGTGAGCTACAAGCGTCGTTAACTTCGTGAGCTACAAGCGTCGTTAACTTCGTCAGGTACAGGCGTCGTTAACTTCGTGAGCTACAAGCGTCGTTAACTTCGTCAGGTGCAGGCGTCGTTAACTTAGTGAGCTCAAGCGTCGTTAACTTCGTCAGGTACAGGCGTCGTTAACTTCGTGAGCTCAAGCGTCGTTAACTTCGTCAGGTACAGGCGTCGTTAACTTCGTGAGCTACAAGCGTCGTTAGCTTCGTGAGCTACAAGCGTCGTTAACTTCGTCAGGTACAGGCATCGTTAACTTCGTCAGGTACAGGCGTCGTTAACTTCGTCAGGTACAGGCGTCGTTAACTTCGTGAGCTACAAGCGTCGTTAACTTCGTCAGGTACAGGCATCGTTAACTTCGTCAGGTACAGGCGTTGCATCCGGTGCGCCGCGTGCAGGTGTGCAAGAGCCCGTTACAAAATTTCTTGCAGCTATCGAGTCTAGAAATCTATTTTAATCATATTATTTTATATATATTGGCTATATCCACCACAGCCGTTGGTGGAGTTATGCATTTACTTCATGTGTGGTGGTTGCTGGTGGGAGTACGATATCTGAAGGCTGCGACGTAATTGCTTTGCCACCCCAAGGGGTGTGCCATGAGCTCTCGAATGCACTCCGCAGGTTGCGACCCGCGCTGACTACGTAGCTGGTGCGCAGTTTGATCACAGTTTGTGCTTACGCACTGACAATGAGCCGAGTGCTCTTCTACTGGTTCGCCAGAAAACCTTGCCGTGGACTGCGCTCTGAGGCCTATTAAACTCTCTCCGTGTGTCGGGGGGGGGCATTGTTTGGTTGGCGGTCACCGCATACGGCGGGGGCTGGTTACACGAGCCGTATGCCATGCCCACATTTTTAATTTTTTAAAATGTAAGAATGAGACTTTAAACACTTGTGTCGGGGATGTTAACAATTAATAAACATTGTAAACCCTTAACAAGATGTGTTCACCCTTTACAGGTGCGAAGGGGTTATAAATAAGTAAGAAACCACACGAAAGGAGTCTTACGAGACTGTCTTAATGAATATTCCCTCTTCTATATAAACCTGCAGGAGCCGGTTATTACTATAAACACGACGTAGCACAAGGTCCTTTTTATTTTGTTTTACGTGGGGGAAATGCTTAAGCGGACTCGTCTCGGGGGGGTAAGGACGGGTTATGTCGGACTTATACCGACTAAAACCCACACCGGAACGCTTTCGCTCGCAACTGCAACTCTACCGGCGCTGGCCGCTTTCGTAGCCCCACTCGGGAGGGAGGGATGAACCCTCCCTTTCCAGGGCCCCCTCCTCGGCCTCTTGCAGTTGGACGGACGACGGGTTCCTCTGAACCAGTCGCTCAGAGGCCATGGAAGCCACGGAAGAAAACCTTTCTCGGCTCCCTGCAGTGCAGAGTCGTTAGGCTCGCCGCCACCCGTTAACGGCCGCATAGGATAGGGAGAACGGCGCATTGCAACGCCGACACTTCTCTCCCCTCG
This sequence comes from Ornithoptera priamus, assembly GCA_029034505.1. Lineage (NCBI taxonomy): Eukaryota > Metazoa > Arthropoda > Insecta > Lepidoptera > Papilionidae > Ornithoptera > Ornithoptera priamus. Next base: position 29,567 of record JARDWD010000500.1, on the reverse strand, counting down.
CGGCCCCACCAATGCTGTATCGACGGTGCGACACCGGTTAGTCGCAGAGGGTACTCCCTCCGCTAGTCCACTTCGGCTACAGAGGATATTATAAAACCGCACTTGCAGCCTGGCCGCAAAGGGCATCATAAAACCGCCCCTGCAGCCTCCGGCCGCTCCGGTGAGCTCCAGTTATCCAACCGGTTCTCTAACCTGGAGCGGCCCTTCGCCGCGGGCCGGCCGAACCGAACGGGTGAGTTCCACTTCGCTTCACTGTGTGTCTGTATCACGGTTACCAAGCCTCTCCGTCACGACAAGGCGGGAACCCGTTGGGGGGAGAACAAGGTTCTAACTGACACAAACATTAACAATACTAAAAATGAATAGTATTTATCATCCTGGTCACCTGATATATGATTATATGAGATGTTTTTCAAACTTCCTAATCATCACGTCGGTGTTGCCGTACTAATACGACGCCGGTGTCTTTCATAAGACTAAATAAGCTGTTACTAGTTTAGTGCACTTTTTCATCACTGACCACCTCACCAGTAAACATCAGGTGGGATCGTGGTCTAATGCTAACCTTATCGATAAAAACAGTAACAATCGGACTTAGAAAATGCTCCGTGTACGAGCACTGAAGGATGGCGGGAAGCCACTCGAAGCAGCATGTCCATTACAGTGCAGCAATTAGTGCTGGCGAGCATAGATGGCGTGGCCAGCGGCACGTTCTATCATGTTAAATGAAATTGCAGTACTTCAAAGTATTATCGGTATTCATGTACTGTTAGATGGAGGGAGCCAGGGTACGCAGTTGCATATTTGCCTGTACGGAGCGCACGACCTGATAATCTCTAACACCGAATTATGTTTTATCTGTAGCTGAAGTGAATGGTCGAAGGTTTTTGTACTTTGTTTTGGTCTGGTTGACTGCGGCCACGAGCTGGTCTTCGTTATTGCAGATTTTTGAATTGAAACGACTATTATATCATAAAACAGTTTAATAATGCAACATAAGCGGAGCCAATAAATAACAAAAAAATGCGGCGTGTGTGCCTCCTCACGTCACCTCAACCTTCTCTCGCACCTTGCGCAGGATGCTCTGCAGCTCCGACGCAGACGTCGTCTTGTACTGAAAGAGGACACGCCACATAATGGTGAGCACCATCAGGCCAGACATAGCAGGTTTGTACTGGGCACATTATAGTGTTAACCTGACGAGTCGACCTCCGTGGGCGGTACGTGGCGCTGCTCAGCCGAGTGGCAGCAGAACACAAAACATGGCGCTAGTGCCGTGAGTTGCAGTTTCTCGCGTACGAGGTCCTTCAATATATTATCCACACAAAAAATCGGGTTAGAAAATGATGTTATTACCCCAGAGACGTTCCTCTGCACCAGCACTTGGCTATAGAGGCGCCTGCCCTCGTCGGAGCCCAGCGCGCGCTCTAGCTGCGCACGGCTGAGCGCGAACAGCTGGTGCCCCGGCACGCGCAAATGCTTGCGCGCCGTCGCGCTGAACCCCTTCGCCTCCAGCCACTCTGCCACCTCTTCCGGATTGGATTTCTGTAATTTAGATTAACAATTCATTTAAATATTATCACCCAAAGATACGTGAACAAAATAATGGAATAATATTCCACCCTTCGTCTTTTACCTCCCTCGTGGCGCGCCACCCTACAAGTACAGCAGTACCAACGTGTGAGCTGAAGGTACCATAGCTTCCAGAAAGCTTTCGACCGAGTTAAATGTAAAGCTTCCAAACAGCACTGAATGAGGTTCTGTTTAACGAATGTCGAGCGACTCCTTTGTTCGAGTTCAAAGTTTAATAGTTAAAAGTTAAAACAAGTTTACGATAATGAGGCGATTGGAGGCGAGCGCACCTGATGGATGAAGATGTCGGGCGTCTTCTTGATGTCGAGCCATCGCTGCTGAATTTGCGGCAACACCACTTTCAGTTCCTCGTGCAACTCGCTGCCAGTCGACTTCGTGGACTTGGTCGCTGTGATAAATGGCTTCGATATACTGGACTCCTATTTGCAAGTACTAAGCAATAATTTGTAACAAGTTTACACAAACACCCGGAAGCGGTCGTACCCCCGTGCGCGGTGAGGGTAGCTTGCTGCTGAGGTGCTTCAGGGTCTTATTATTTATTAACGAGGTACTTCAATTGATAAGTGCTTTTTTGAAATAAAAATCTTTTCAAAACTTACACTTTATGGTATCGGTCTTCGCGGGCTGCGGCTGAGGGGAGACCGTGTCCGGGGGCTCGGAGGGCGCAGGCGCCGGCGCCGGCGGCGGCGGCGGCGGCAGCGGCGGCGGCGGCGGCGGCGGGCCCGGCGGCGCCGCGCTCTCTGCACGACCAACACGGGTTAAACAACGTTCAATTGGACGGCAGCACCTTGTGCCTGTCGAGTGACCTCATGAAATATTTTTAATGAATTGAAACAAAACATAACACAGACAGACAGCTACGCGCACAACATGCGCGCGGCGCGAACAAACATTCAAACAAAAAGATGGAGAAGACTTACCGGCAGGAACAAACATAGAAACGAGTGAGCACAGAGCACAACACAGCACAGCGTTAGCACCGGCACCGGCGCGCTCGGGGCGCCGCGGGGCGCGCGCAGCCCCGGCGACAAGCTAAGCGTTACGCACGCGCACGCGCACGCACACGCACACACACACGCGTACACACTGTGCTATCCAGTGGTGCATTTTATTAGAGATATATCTTGAGAATCGCATCGTTTTGTGATTGTTTGATCCCGGCCATGAACAGCACCTATTACCTCTTTGAAAAAGAAACGTCGGAGGGGCGAGGGAGAGTTGAGAGGGGGCGGGGGAAGAGCAGTTCCAGGACCAGAATAGAACAAAACAAAATATTATAAAGATTTTAATTTATAAAAATGTAAAATACAAACATACAAGTAGAAGAGGAGCCGCGCGAGGGGGCCGCACGGCCCGAAGGGGTTCCCAGAAAACATTAATTAGCATTCCCCAACAGCAGCAACTACTTGTTTCCGTTACGCGAACAAGGGGTGCGCGGGTGCGCGGGCCCCCCGCGCGGCCCCTGGCGGTCTCACCCCCGGATACTGTGTCGCTGTACATGCAACGAGCATACGATGCAAAATATTAAAAATAATTTAAATATATCTAAGTATCTGTTCACAGACTCCGTGTACATACAAGAGCAACACGACCACCGCAATACATTCACACGGACGCGAGGCCTCTAACCAATGCGTGCAGCCTCACGCAGACTCCGCCGCGCCAGGAACTCGCGGCAGGGGGTTTGTGTTGTGTAAACTCCGGAGACGGGTGTAGGGGTGCGCCCTCCGCCCGCAGCGCGCGGCTCCGGACGCTAGTACTCTAGAAGTCGAGTAGTGGCAGTAACCAAGACCGGTGTTGCATGTGCTGCCGGCTACTGCTGAATGACTAAGGGTTGCCCTGCAGGATGGCGCGGTCGTGGCGTTTCAAGCACTTTGGTTGGCGGCGTTGACGAGGCTATGCGCAGGGATGGGGGATGGGTGATGGGTAAGGGGCGAGGGCGGTCGTGTGGGAGCGGCCTCGCTTGGGCGCCGTCCCAGGACGACCGAGTGTCGCACGTGCTGCGCAGGAGCAGGTCTAATATATAGTAGTAGATTGTGTAATGAAGTTTCTCTAAACGAGTAGCTGTGTGCCCGAGGTGCGCGCGCAGCCGCGAGGGTATCTGTTTGTACGGGGAGGCGCACAAGGGGTGGAGAAGAGGAAGCTGTGCTAGAAGTAACGGAACTCGCCCTTCTTGCCGAGGCGCTCGCGGCGCACCCAATCCGCGGCGGCGGGCGTGCGCCCCTCCGACCCGCCGCCCGGGCCCGGGCCCCGCCCCGCCGCGCCCGTCGGGCTGCTGCTGCCTGAGCCGCGACCGCCGCCGTCCTGCAAATTACAACAATAATCCTGGAGCTTCCATTTCTACTGTCTCCATAAACTGCGGCCATGCTCGCATTGTATCTAGTAGTAAGTAATAGCCACAGTTTTTTTGGGCGAACTAGTTTTGCTTCACCTGGTGTCATCGTCACTCAACATTTCAAATCTAAAGAGGACGTTGGTACCCAGGAGCGGGAGTTACAAACAACACATGGGCCTCACCTGATAGAGCGTGTAGATGGGGTTGGGGTAGAGGTGCGGCGAGGCGGGCGGCGAGAAGGCCGGCGCCACGATGGTGTGCGGCACGTGCGCCGCCACGCCGCGCCGGTTGCGCGCGCGCCACCACTTGCGCGAGTCGTCCAGCACCTGCGCGACACCGCCGCACACCGCGCGCACCGGCCGCGCTCGCATCAGTTCATTTACATTTAGAGTTGATCGATAAGATCGATCATTCGGTGCAATAAATATGCAAACATTGTGGAAACACAATATGTGTACATGCGATACGAAACGGCTCCAGCAGAGGTCGGTTGCATCTCGTTTTATGGAGACCTTAACACCGGACGGTGCGGATGCAACTTCCAGTCAATAAACATTTAAGATAATAAAGATTATTTTAGAGAGTGCGCCGGAAGTTTTAGTAATTTTGGATTCACTATAAAAAATATATTTCAGTATACTTTGTAGAAGAGTCCTATGTCCAACAGTGCAGGTCCATCGGTTGCAGTGATGATGTGATCCTTTGTATGCACATAAATAATTATTTACAATAAAGAGAATAGGAAAAATTTTCTAAACAAAACATCATCGAGATGGCCGACATCTCGCGTCTGCTCTCCCCGAAATCGAGCCGTAAAGTTTTCGAATACTCCTCGGAACAGAACGCTGAAGTAATTGGGTTATGGCTTTTGGTTTACAAGTAGACCCGACCTCTGACGAGGAAACTAAAATTGGCAAGAGTTAGCCGAGGAAAGCCTGCCTGAGCTACTGCCTGCCGAGTTAGATATGGTTCTTTAGCCATCAGTAAATGATTGCCGAATGTATGGCGGGTCAGGCGGGTGGGGCGGGTCATGCGGGTTTGTCAATCTTGCTGCAGTCATGTCGTACTCTCGTATCATTGAAAGTGCTATAGCTGTCATTAAAAATAAATCTCGTAGGAGTCATTTACGAAGGAGCACCGCGCGTACCGCACGTACCGCGCGTACGGCACTTACCGTCGCTTTAGGGAAATGCAAGCCGTCCAAGTTTTGATTAAAGATTTACTTTTATCTAGAATCTGCAATTTGGTTTATTGGCGCGCTTCTTTAAGAGGAAGCGGACTCCGTCCGGAAATGCTGTTGAACCTACGCACTACACTGCGTATCGTGGTCACGACGTTGATTCTTTTAATTCCTACACCATCTGGTCTTAAATGGACACAGACTATGGTTTCGAGGCCTTGCAGGTTGTAGTGATGCAGCAAAACATTTGAACGCTTGCTGGACCATCCTGCATTGTCTCCCGCAGAGACGCGGTCACTTGCGGCGCGCTCTTCCGCTCCTGCTCCTCGCCCCTCATATTGCATTATCAACATCGTTATTGGCTTCGAGACCGACGGCGGAGGCTGCAGCGGCGGCGGCGAGGAGCCAGCGAATGGATTTATTGCAAAGTACCAGCAATCTCCCACATACTATAGTTTCGATGTTATATTGCAATGCGTTTCATAGCAAACGTAACAAAATGAATGCAATATGTGGAAGGTGTGCCTGGTGCTGTGTCGCTGGACGCGTACCTCGAGGTACTCGCCGCGCACCACGGAGAGCTCCTTGTCGTTGTTGGCGGTGCGCGGGTAGGTGACGCGCACGACGCGCCCACCCCGCGCGGCCACGCCTCGCGCCCACGCCTCGCCCAGGTCCTCTGCAACCGCGCAAACATCAGCATACACATCAGCTCGCACAAACTTCCGACAGCAGCCCACTGTCACTGTCACTTATACTTTTACAAATAACGGTTTGTTTCCTATTTCCTTCGTTCGATTCCTCCAGTAGCGGACGAAGCGCAGCGCCCTTCAACACCGAGCAGTGCGAAGTACGGCTGTGCGAACTGACCGTCGTCGCGGTCGTCGCGGTCGGTGCGCTCGGTGCGCTCGGTGCTCGGTGCGGTCGGCGCGGTCGGTGCGGTGGTACGGCGGCTCGCGCTCCGGGGAGGAGGCCGCCGAGCCGGAGTCCTCCCGCGCGGTGGACCGTGTGTTCCTGCAAGTCAATCGTTTAGCACTTTATCAGCACAAGGTTCTACAAGATATACACAGCATACCATACCGGCAAGGTAACGGGCTGTGTAGTGGGTGCGCTATAATGTGACGTAAATTGTTTATAAGACATAATTATTACTTTTCGATGTAATTGCAGTGCACCAACTGCGTATTAATACAATACATTTACCAAGATTGATGTCTGAAATCTTGAAAACAAATGAACCTGAATAAAGAATAAAGGCCAAGAAGCTGGTGGCGGTCGATGTGCAAGGGCCGGCCGTGAGTCGTATTTTACAACTGGCACAGCGGTGTGGTGGTTGCATTCGGGGGTGGTTACCGTTACCTACCAATTAATTCCCAGAACAGTTTGCGTCCCCTTTATACAAAACATTAAATCTCTATTATGGAAACTTCTACATAAGAACCATCTACTGACACAATAATCTATCTGGTGGCTGATTTATTTATATTCAAGTATTGTGTTGTTGTATAGAGTCGCGGCATGTGGCAGCATGTCGCGGCTCCTGGCAGCCAGGGCTTCGCTGGAAATCAGCGCTGGAGCAATGTTTGCCAGCGTACGGTGAGCCGGTGATCTTTGTAAAACTGAAATTTTAATGTCTAACTATTGATGATACTGTGATTGATGATAATATCTGTTCTTGTGACTTCTTTAATATTTTGTGTTTCTCATTTTAGAATTATGTTACGGAGCCCTTATATGTGAAACCCGCCGAGTTGCATCTATTCCAATTCACACTGGTCTACATGCAACTCCTTATCAATAGTCCGTGCCTAGATGCAGTACACCAACACCGTCGTACACCAGGTACCACGTGATGGCAAGAAAATACGAGCAGTCTAAAGTCAGTGCATAAAGTTAGATTGACCTCTTTTAAAATAAGTTTGTATTGTAATTTAATTTTAAAGTCTTAAATAAAAATAACTTTTTGTCAAACTTCCGGCTAACGCCCACTCATTTATTGCGTGTCTGTTTGTTTCTCAGGTCTATGTTTTGTTCAATGTTAAGATCTAGTTGTCCTCTAATTATCTTGAATTACATTTAACGTGTGTTAGCGTTGGCAAAACAATAATAAGTTATATTGCATTTTATATCGGCATCATTGCGTTTGTTATTTGTAGGGTGGCAACATTTGAAGTGCAACGGCGCGAGGGAAGGGGCGGGGGCACTGCGCGGACGGGACGGGGTCGGTCTCTCGGGCGGCATCGGGGGTAGCTGGAGGAAAGCGAGGATAGTTGGTATTAAGTGGTTTCAAGAGTATTGTATATTGATTAAAAGTTGTAAGTAAATTTTTAATTGTCTATCATCTATAATTTGTTAAACTGAAAGATAGCCAAACATATATATATATATATATATATATATAGAAATGTTTGTTTGCACCAAATTCAAGAGAAAAAAATTTAGTAAATTAGTCTCCAAGCAACGAGCGCAGAGTGGACCTTTACATGAAAATTGCGAGTGCTGCAGCAGTGCATTGATGGAATGAGAAACTTGTCAACTACTATCGCTTGGATGTTCTACTCGTGTCGTTGTTTTATGTTATTAGTATATTAGTTGCATCGAGTTCCTGGTAAGCGCAAGCGCAAGCAACACTCCGCGCGCCCAGCACGGCCAGCACGGTCCGCCGGGCTAGCGTGCGGCACCCGTGCGTCGACCGTTGCCGCTACAGGCGTGGCGCCGCACCTGGGGTAGGAGCCGTACTGCTCCGCGTACAGGTCGGCCTCGTCGCGCTCGTACCCGTACCCGTCGGCGCGCTCGGCCCGCTCGGCGCGCTCGGCCCGCTCGGCGCCCTCGTCCGCCGGCCGCGCCTCGCCGCGCGACAACTCTCGCCGCGGCGACGACCTTCGGAATATGTACGTCAAGGACACAGGACAACACGACACAACCACAATCGCGCAGCCACTCCCTGCGGCACCCACCTGCGCAGAGGCTGGTCGTCCACTTGGTAGTCCGGTGACCAGCCGTCCATAAACACTGGCTGATATGGCGGGATAGCAGTCTTCCATTGCTCTCTGCAATCGGAAGCGGTGAGTACTGATTAACTTGTTACATATATACGGGGGGCGTCGTCTTTCCTGGGAGAATAGGATGTTGGTCATTATTTAAAAAGTTTATAATTTTATCAATAGATTTTTCAATGAGACACGGGATAACTCTACTTAGAAGCACCTGTCCCTAACTTTTTATGACTTCAGGTTTAAGTATAGCCATATTTATCAGTGCTGGCGCTTGAGACCCGCGACCAGTCATCAAGTGCAGAGTCACGCACACATTGCAGCGGAAGACTAGACTTCCAGCATTAAGCACGAAGCGAGCTAGGTCTCGGTCACGAGAGCCGCGGGTCAAAAGCGCTCCTTGCTAACAAAAAGTCGTGGCCTCAGTCGTGACCTAGTTGCCTTACACCCCATGTCTTTCACGCGAGAATCAGATTTACGCGCGATCTCGACCCCACCAAAATCATGTAGGTCTTAAATTTTAGTCGAAATAATTTCTGTGCTTTAACCCACTCGCTTAATATACTACTGAATCGATCGTGGCAGGCTGACCTAGGTACGAGCCACGCGTCACCCAGAGAGTGCCACAACTCGGTCTCCTTGCTGGTGACGCAGTTGGCGAGCAGGTTGAGCGCGTCGCGTGTGAGCAGAGGCTGCACGACACGTGTCGGCAGTCGCCCGTCCGCGGCGTCCTGTGCAGCGTCCACGATCAGCGCGAGCGGTGTGAACAGGAAGTGCACCAGCTCCGGCGCGTTCGGGTCGTGGATGTGTGCACGCAGCCGCGCGAGCAGGTTGAACGACAGCTTGAACTTCTGAAGCACGTCCACGAAGTCGCGCTCGGGCGGTGGGCGCGTGCGCAGCGCCAGCATGCCGTCGCCGGCACGCTTCGCGCCCCGCGACCGGCGCCGGCGCTCGAGCTCGCGCGACGCGGCCGCCGCATGTTGTAGGCGCGCTATGAACTTCTCGATGTCGTCGAAGCACCGGTTCAGGATCGCAATGTCCTGCTCGTAGAGGCGCTCCGAGCCGGTCGACGAGGCGTCGTCGCGCTCGCCGCCGGAGCCCGCGCGCTCGCCCCGCCCTAGTTGCGCCGACATTTGCTGCGGACAGGCGCGCCGGTGAGGACTCCGACTGCACGCTGGCGGCCGGTATCAAACGCCATGCGGTCAGTACGCCTCAGCATTCCTTACACATTCAAAACTCTCCAGAAAACATGGAAAGTCCAAAAGATTTCTATTCAAAGCATGTTGACAATGCTTCAAGTTAAAGTTGACAATGCTTTACTTAGTTATTCCCTTGGAGCAGTTAAGTGGGTGGTGGGTTACGTCAGCGTACGCCGCGGTGATTTGATAACTAATCTTTCAACACATTCACTGCGGCCGCACTGCAGATAGCAGGGTGGAGTCGGCAGCGCTTATCGGCTGCGGGCACTCGGCCGATAAGGGCCCAGTGCGGGTTCGATAACGTCGGCACAGTTCTAGAAACTGATGTGATATGAGCAATTAAGGTCGGGCCGATCTAAGCAATTACTGACGAGGACTTGAACAAAGGTAATGGTAAATAGCTACACATCATGATACGGGCTCCTCGCAAACTAGATTTCTACAAAGGACATAAACTAGGGGTAGATGATACCCCGTCCATTTTTATAAGAATGTTCGAAATAATTAATATTAATATAATTCACATTATGTGGTTCATATGATGTGGTGCGGTGCATATCGTCTCAACTAGCGCCGCGCGGTGCAGCAGGCGTCTCACCTGGCGCCGGGTGAGCGTGCCCCGCTCGTCTCGTCTTGTCTCCTCTCGTCTCCTCGCTTCGATGCAATAAGCTTCAGTATTTTAGTGCTCGTATTGTTTGTACTCACGATCCGAGGAAGTCGAAAATGCTTTTTCGTATAATCGTGTACTTACATGTCGCTTCGGTCTTTCCGTTTCGCTTTCTCTTTCCCTTTCCCTTTCTCGTTCAATGATGAAGTCTCGACCACCGTCAGTGGATGCTCCTCCGCCGACTCCCCTGGTCGCATGGAACATCGATTAACAACTTCAGTTACACAGACGTAGATTGTGATAGATTTTATTTAGGAAAATGCAAGGTGCTGCCTGGCACCAGCAGTACGCGGCGACCGACGGCAGCGCTGCTTCTTTGCGAGCGGGCGTAGCATGGGTGTGGGTGCGTGCGTGGGCTTGGGCGCGTGCGTGGGCACGGGCGCGCGCGCAGGACCGGCGTGAGCGCGGAATCGCTCAGGAGAGGTAGCGCCGCGTGCAAAAAGATTAGCGCAGAGCTCACGAGAGCACACGAGTCTGGGTGTGCCACGCGTGGTGGCCAGCGCCGCTGCAGCGGTGCAAGCGCTCCCTGGCGCCCGTTTAATGCGAGATGCGAGGCTAGAACATTAAGGTTCCTCTGTCCTGCGCCCGTCCCCGGCGGAACGTGCTATTTTTGGTGGACAAAAACAAATACTGTTATACGTATTCGTATATGATCATACTGACTTTAACGCGTTGAGCTCCTCGACGAGTGCCTGCGCGCTCACGTCGTGGCACTGGAAGATGTGCAGCTCACGGCGCGCGCCCGGCGCCCCCGCTACGAACGCGAGCACGTTGTTGTACAGCTCGCCGGGCTCCGGCGACGTGAACGCGCTGGGCGAATGCACGTGCGACGCGGGGAACCGCTCCATTATACACTGCACACCGAACAATGAGTGAGTCGCTGGCGTCGTCGCCGCAGCCGCCGCTGCAGTCGTCGCCGCGCGTGTCCTCTGCGTTTACTGAACTGGCGGGGGAACAGTCTCCAAATGGAGACTAGAGTCGGCTGAACTTAACATGGCGATTCACTGACCAGAAAGAGCAACCGGCGGCACGGTGCAGCCGGAGGCAACCGCCACGGATTTCCGTTACACCGGACTGCTTTATTTTGAGAGGGTTGCGTCCAGCTGTGGACTGCAGCGGGACAACGACACGTTTATCATAATAATAGACTAAGTATAATTGCAACATATTTGAGTGTGTAGCACTTCATACCCCGGTTTCGTAGTCCATAACGAGCACCCACTGATCCTCTAAGCAAAGCTGCATTTTCTGACTCCATATTCCTAAAACATAATGTTCTTGCTCAAACTGGTTTCGATGCATTTAAACCATGCACTAACATTTTAATGTACTTAACACTAAGGTTATCAATTTTTCGACGTGCAGTAACAAACACCAAATAACTGACCCGTTGCATATAGCAGCCTATCAGTCTTGTTGTGCAGGCGGGTCCCCAGCGTGCATTGAAAACTAAACTCCACAACTCCAACTACACTCCACAAAATGACTTGGCATAGTAATCGATAGTCATCCTAACTTTAAAGAACACATTGGACATCTATCAAGTAGAGTACGTAAGTTAATACAAGTATACTTATTTAAACAATTGCGCTAATCAGTTGATAATGCAATTACCGATATGGTTTACTTCGCACTTTGCCAATCGACACTTAGTTATTGTATTACTTCATGGTGTGGTGCTGCAAAACTCACCTTCATAGGTTGAAAGAGCACAAAGAGCTTTGCTTAAGGTTAACTTAACCGTACCAGAGTTGGAGACCTGGTGACCTGTAACAGGTTTATTATCCATCACAGGCAGCAGCGATCCACAGCCAATTGTTGTGCGCCGATTTACAATAGAGAACAATCTCCTCCCCGACGAACAGTTCGGATTCAGGAGTAGTCACTCTCGCATCCAACAAGTCCAAAGGCTTATCGAACACATCGTATGCGCCGTCCTATTCGATGTTAGGAACGCTTTCGACAAAGTTTGGCAAGAAGGCTTGATAGACGAGCTGAGTGTGACTTTGTGAGATACACTCACAAAGTCACATACCTACTGGTCATCATCATCCGAGCCGTCTTCTCGAATAGCTCCTTCCGTTTCCACACCGAACAAACACGCTTTCCTCTCGATCAAGTCGATCCAAGCCAGTGTCCCTCAAAGCCCTTCCCTCTCTTCGCTACTCTTTTCGCACAATACGAGCGATATCCCCAAAGACCTCAACGTCAGCCTCGCTTTCTACCACTCCAGCAGAACTCCGGGAGAGTGGTTCTTGAAGTGGTGAATCGACATAAATCCAGAAACAATTGAAACTATTCACTTCACTCACAGAACGCCTACTACCCACCCAGCCTTCAAACAAAGCGGCCCAAGTTCAGGGAAAGCAGGCCAATGCGGCACTCGCCAATGTTCACGATTGGGGGGTCCGAGATACGCTTAGGTTTGCACCTCACAAAACCAAAGTGATGGTGCTAACCAATAAGCTTAAGTACGACAACCCAATACTGTCCATGGGAGGGGAGCCCCTGGGTCGAACTCGGGAAGTCCGAATACTCAGCCTCACAATTGAGAATAGGCTCACGTTCAATACACATGTAAAGAACGTGAGCACGAAAGCCCAAGGGCTCTATTGTCAGCTGTGTAGGGTCGCGAAGGTATCCTGAGGGTTGAACCCGGAGGTGGTGAAGATGATGTACATAGAAGTGTTGAAGCCCATTCGTTTTGTATGCAGCGAGTGTATGGGCGCCGGCAGCTAAGAAGCTGCTGGTCCGCAAGCAGTTAAGCGCGGTGCGGAGGAGCTTCGTCCAGAAGATAGCGAAGACCCACAGGACACAAATCTAACCTCTACAAGGTAAGCGTCAGCCACCGTCACTAACAACAGCCACGTCACCACACACACACTTGGAACACAGTAAACACTCTCCGCACATTGGCATCACGACGCCCCCGCCTTAGACCGCGACGCTACAGCAACACCGCGTACACGCGGTACACTCGCGATCAGCGCCGGCTCTCATCGCCCAGTTTCCGATACAGGCGAAGGTATTCGAATAAGGGACCCGAGCTCATCTTCGATGACCGAGTAGATTCGCCAGAAAAATCAAAAATCCAGACATAGCTACATTCCGAGTAGGACACTATTTTAAAATAAGGCCGTGGAGCCAGGTTCACGAGCCCAGTAACAGAGAGGTGTAAGAGTTAAAATGACTACCAAGCGCACAACATCAGAGAATAAAAGTAACCAGAGTAGTTTCACTGGCTACAGCTTCATTCAAACTGGAACAAAGTAATGTTTGCACATTACTGTTTGGCACCGGAAGTAAACGCTGCGGCGACAACTAGTTAGACGGTCTGCAGCAACAGGCACCTACCACCAGTAGATGGGTATGTGTTCCACGAGGATCGATCGCAATCCTTGTTCAGGTGTAGGACAGTAAAAGCATACCGTTAGTCTTCTCCAGCTGCAACAGTCTGCGCATGCCATCGGCCGGGTAGACAATGCCGGTCTCACGGGTCACTGTGAATGTGGCGAGGTGCTCCAGCACATACGCGCCGCGCCCACGCAGCCCCGCCAGCTGATCGAACTCGTCGAGAGCACGCTGCGCCTCGCCGCCGCCGCCACCGCCTGCGCCGGCGCCGCCATCGCCCCGCGGGCCCGTCGGCCCGCCGCCGCGCAGCGCCATGCCTGCCGGTGCAGACTCAGGCCGGGTGCGTCGGCATGGTATCGAAGTGCAAGCGCTTCCACGTCACTTCGTCTCTGATCTGTTGATAATATATTCTTTATATCGGACGTACCGCAACGTTTTATACAGGGGACGCGGAAATGCGAATGGTACCTCCGGACTGTTTGGTTTCTATGCGATCACCCTCGGCATATTAATAGCAGCAGCGCTCCCCTATGGCATGCATCGAAAGGTACCTAATCCCCTCTCAACCCACCCTCCTTTTTTGGGAAAGATTATTAGTTGTCAGATACTTTCCTATGCGGTAGTAAAAATAAGATCTTTCCTCTCCCCCGCAGGCTCGTGAGGAAGAGGATGAACATAGAGGAGAGAGGGCCTCAGACTTCGATGACGCCCGCTGATACAGGACCTCCGGGCAGCATGGCTGCTCTTGGCATTCCCTGCAGGACCAACAGAGCTACGGTCTTGTAAAAATCGGAGCGATCTGTGCCCACGCAGCAAAATTATTATTATATAATATGATTTTATAATGTTTAACATTATCTCGTTCGCATTCCAAATGTTGTGTCAGCAGTTTGTGGATTGCGCTCCGCCCCTCCAGCCCCGCCGCCAGCAGGCCGGCGGGGCTGGAGGGGAACTTTCACCGTTCACTGCGCAATAGGTATGCGGGTGTGCGGGTGTGCGCGGGTGTGCGCGAGTGTGCGCGGGTGTGCGCGGGCACCGTGTTTCACTTGCATTCACCGCTCCTCTACACCCCGCCCCACCACCTCTACTCGCCCGTACGTTTCCATTTCATTCGTATCGAGCAAACTTCACACGAGTACAAGTTTAATCGCTTTTACTTAACAACATGATAACGTAGTGTGCCGGAAGCGCGGCTCGCTTGCAACTGCGCGTGCGCCGCATCAGGATGGGATACTCCCCGTAACGCTCGCCCCTGCACGTTCCACTTGTATGCGTGCAGGAATCTAACAGGATATAGTTTCAAATCCTAGCTTAGCTTTATTTTCGCTACCTTTACAAAACATCTCGGTCGAAAGTAAGTTGTATCTGATTGGCATAAATAATTATACACACACATACATATACACACACATACATATACACACACATACATATACACACACATACATATACACACGCACATATACACATAAATGAATGCATACTCAACATTAAAAATTCTGTGCCGTGCGATGACGGCAATTTTTGTTTTGATTGGATGTTTATTATAAAGTGAATTGTTTAAGCGCATGCATCGTCCTCGCCTGTTTGTTTGTTATTTACAGTTACGCGGCGCATGCTTGTGTGCGTGTGCGGTGAGAGCGCGTGCGCGTGTGCGTGTGCGTGTACGAGCCAACCGAGTTTTCAACGTTATACTTTAGAGCGTTTCACTCACGAAACTCAAGCAGTTAAGTCTCGTTACCGCAGTGACTTTATCAGCTACAACGCCCTCGAGTCCGGAACACGGTACGGTCCGTAACGTCCGCTTAATTCCGTTCAACGGCGAAAAAAAAATAATCTCAAAATTATCGCGTCTTATGGCCACAAACAGCCATTTCAAATTAATTGTATTTGGGCCGCTCTCCGCCCGCCTCTAGACTTCAGCCACGAATACCCCCCCATCTCGGGACCACTGATCAATTTCTACAATTATGCGGGGACACACTTCCCTGCCGATAACCTCGTGATACAGGTACCGGTACTTCACCGGTTCTGGTAGGCTGTAGAGGGGCGTAGTGACAGCAAAGAACCACGTCCAAATAATCCGCGTTACACTTACGGTACGGTATTTTAAATATTTGTATTTCAATCGCGAAATACCGGAAAATAAGTAACGTTGCTATTCGCGTCATGTCCGACTTAAGTAAAAACAAATATATGGCGAGAATACGGTTTGTTTCCCGTAGCCGCTGGTAAATCCATTCTCTTGGTAATATTTTTCTTTCCGATGAGTTGGCGCTGTTAGTTTGTTGATAATTTAGACAGATTCGTCGGAATCAGGACTTGTGGATCAAATGTAAAAAAAAAATATGATAAAAGAAAACAACACACAATAAAACGAAACGAGACAAAAGGAACACATGCATGAACATATATATGTGTAAATAATCTCGTCTATTAGAGAGAGAACTGTGGGAGTATTGGATGAGGAAACATTGAAGGGGCGAGAAGGTAGACATAAAACTAATCGATACAAAGATATGTACATACGTAAAAACATAATCTAAATAGGGGCGCTAAGGGTGCGTCCGGTGGCGACGCGAGTGCGCGGTCGTCGGCGCAGATGGTAACGGGAGCGCCGGTCATTGTCGTTTGCATCGCAATAAATTGGAAATAGATAGCAATGCGATTACGTTGAATGCCAAAGGATGTGCAAAAAGCATTAAGATCGATATTAATCAACAATCCCTCGCAGACAACCTTCAGCGTTAGAAAGCAGCAACAGAAAATAGCGCAGTGCGAGGTGATGTATCAGCTAATGATTGTTGTTGGAATTACCAACACGTCGGAGCGTGACTCCTCAGGCGGTGTACGTCAGTCAGTGCTGTACGAGCTGTGTTGTAGTCGCTCAATATCCGCGTGTGCAATAGCGACTCGCCTCGCGGGTGTGTGTGCGCGCGCAGGAACGGCGCCGGCGTGCTGCGCTTTGTCAATGAACTAGTATTCAGCTTTTAAGAGTCATCTTTTTACCTCCGTTAACTTAACATTCGTTATTTATCTTGGTTACTCGAAAGCTAATGTATTAACAAACACTCATCTTTTGCAGACCTGATGATCAAGACATGTATTCGCAGATCTAGAAATATTTGAAACCGATTACAACGCACCCTGTACACAACCGAAACACCAACAGAGGACGAACCCTTCGTGGCAGGCGGCATGTAGGACGTGGTTCAAGGTACCTGTTCATATTTCATTTATAAACATAATAGCCATTCCCATGTGGTGAACTGATCGCCAACCTCCGCTAGTCGGAGAGGCACATTAAGAAGCTGTTTCCCGCCTGTTCTGCTGGCCGGACCAAACCCGCAACTCCCTTTGGGAGAGAGATTTTGTAAAAAATCCGTTGTTAGCTGACCGCTAAATGCCAGAAGCAATACCTTTACCAAATTTTGAGTGTTTAGCTGTAATAGTTCCGAAAACACTAGCAAGTGAGCAGGCAGGTGAATGAATATGACGCATGTACATACGGTTAAAACAATCGTAGTCAGCAAACGTTATCGGCTGCGCGCACACACGCACGCGCTGTAAGCCCACCGGGCCTGTGCTCTAACTCACACACATTCCGCATTTTAAGCGTTACGGTGGGGATATCGCTGTAAGATTTTTAATAACAAGGTCTGCACACAAAAGATTTCAACGCGCGCTGCGGCCGCGCCCCGCCCGGAGACGCACTGCGCGTGCGATCGCCGCACGAGGCGCGGCGCTGGGCCGTGTTAAGGTTGGTGGGGGAGTTAGTGCCGCTGCTCGCTAAAGCCCAGGTGCCGGGTGCGTTTAAAACTTACTAGACGTTACTTCATCGGCTTGCCACCTAGCGCGCCATCCTTTTTGTTGATCGCTACGAGCTTAAACACGCGCGGATGTTTATTGTTCACAGGAGACACTCGAGCGCCAAGAACATGCTTCGCTTGTGTAGCCCCCACAGATTTACCTCTAGAACCAGTCCCGTTTTACTTAATAGTAAAATATTAGAATAAGTCATTGCACCTTCTTTAGAATTTTCCATTACGGCCTAATTCATTTCGCTGAAGGAGTTAATAGAAAGCCGATGATGTTAGATAAGTACAGATAACGGAAACATAGAAACTGCGAGGGAACATTCTAAGGTCACAAACGCGGGGCCGGGGGCCGGTGGCTAGGACAAGGGGCCGCATATCGCTTGGTTCGCGCGTATATCACTGTCGCCACCTTTTCATGTTGGCTGCTGAAGTTTACGTCATTTTGGGACTCATGCCGGTTGTTACCTTATTCCGATGGAACTGAAAACTTTTGGACGTATGGTCATGGTTTGTGTAATTATATTTTACAATAACTAAAGCCTTTATAATTGTGGCCGTGTCGAAGCCTGCGTCCGGCGCGCTTCATACGGCTCCTCATGAGTTGCGTTCGAAGGTTTCCAGAGGCATTACTCCGCTGATTTCATCGCGCATTCCGAACGGAGCGGTGCGGCGCGTGCGAGCGAGAGGGCGCGGGCGCGATGGCGCGCGTGTGCGCGTGCGAGCGGGACGGGGAGCGCCCGGTGCGGCGCGCGGCCGGGCGGGGCGGGACGGGTGCGCGCGCGCCGCGTCACCGGCAGCGAGGCGAAGGTGCCCGGCCGCCGGTATCGTCGACATGCGAGTAATAGTGTTAACGTGATACGCAACGTCTTTGTGACATGTCGGCGGATCGTACCGTCGCATCATTTCGTACGACTGCTCGCGCGTACTCCTGCGCACATACACCCTCGCTCTCGCTTACCAAATGTAGTGACAGTACTGCAATGTTGATGACGTAGGAGCGGCCTTCTTATCCATAACGGTAAAAACTTTAAAGTACGAAAAACCGTTTAGTCTTTTGGAAATGGTTTCACTGGTGGTGGGTCTCTGTTGCTGGAGACTGCCTAAGTAGTACCATCACAGCGTCTATTTCTGCCGCCAATCATTAGTGTGCAAATATTGTAGTACAAGCTGTAACGTAAAGTTAACATAACGAGAGTTTGCAGCCACGCAGCAGCGCCGGAGTTGGACGCGACCACATCATCAGCTCAGCCATGCAGGCAGTATCAGGGAGCGCAACATTAAACAATAGTTACATAAATTCAAACGGATGCGAAATAAATACTCTACAATTATCTTTTTTTAACACGGTTTGCTAACGTGAGCGGCAGGAAGGAACTGCGGTGGACATCGATCGGTTGACGATGACGAATGTTGCTCGCCGGTACGCACGACAGCACATATAATATATTTTTTATGCGTTTCATAAAATTATTCATGAGTATATACTTCCTTCACTTTGTCCCCTGCTTAAGAATACGAGTTTTGTCCTTTAAAAAAAGCTATAACGCGCCCCGCTCCCGCGCCCGCTGCCGGCCCCGCTCCGCTTGACAATGACGTCGTTAATAGTTTTGTTCACTAAAAACCACAATGACGGTTTACGGCAATTGATTTAATTGTATATAAATAATAATTCCGATAAAGCAACTCAGTTCCACGGTAATTAGCTGGTACAATATCCAACGAAAATATTTCCCCACCTTCAGAGTCATGACTTTTTTTATTTATGAATTCCACGCAAATGAGGCTATCTTGAGTAGAATCAATAAAAAAATCTAATTAGGACATTTCGTAAAAATTTCTGTTGCTACGAGTATTCTTCTTCTTATACACAAATTGGGTATGAAAAGAGTGACTACCGCCGAGGGCGAGGCGCGTGGTTCAGTTGGTGGCAAGCAGGAGGCTCGTCCATCACGTTGCAGTTCGGCGCCGAGTGACAATGACCAGATTTCGAACTGTGCGCGGCCCCCGTCGCTAGTGCCTTCCTCGTGTCTACAATAAACTGTCGATTATGGTGATCAGGTCGACACCATCGTTGTTCCCTGCGCTCAGCAGTCGCACCGTCCGCACTGGGTGCTCCGAAGATGGTGCAATACTTTCTGTTGTCACGGTATTTATCACAAAATGCATACTTGTTATCATCATGTCTGCGTTGCTTATGAACATCAAAAAATTAAGATTGTCCCGCGGCGACGCGCCACTCGCGGTCGTTCTGCATAGCTGAGCTAACTTCACGGACGTCGCACCGAGCACCGGAAGCGCCGAGCGGCGTACTGCTGCGAACCAACGGTAGCATTCTTGTGCGGTGACTTCCGACCGGCTGTGACGTCCGCCCGCGACGCCAGCTCCTCGATGACGGAATTCGAGCTATGCAATGATATTACAGCAACTACTTTAGACTTGTAACACACGCCTGGGGCCGGCACGTCACTACTGGTGTGGTGGTTAACTATTCGTAGCGGTGGTACACATTGTACGTCTAATCGCGGGGCCCTTCATCGAGTCGAGCGCGGCCAGCTCCGGCATGCTCG
The DNA here is from genome assembly GCA_029034505.1 of Ornithoptera priamus. Lineage (NCBI taxonomy): Eukaryota > Metazoa > Arthropoda > Insecta > Lepidoptera > Papilionidae > Ornithoptera > Ornithoptera priamus. Next base: position 9,867 of record JARDWD010000500.1, on the reverse strand, counting down.
TGCGCAGTTCGCCCCGCGTTACTCACCACTCGTTCGCCGGGACGGCTCGTCGACGCGTCGCAAGAAACTTCTCTCACTGCACTCGCGATACCTCGCGCCTCGTCGGCGATCCGCTGTGCACTGGCCGCCGCCGCCGCCGCCGCCGGCCGCGCCCCGCCCCGCCGCAGCCCGCGGTGCCTCGGCGCAGGCGCGCGATGCGTGCGCGCGCGCGGTGGGGGTGGGGCGCGGGGCGCGGTGTGTGCGCGCGGCGGTGGCTCGTCGCGGCGCGCGGCGGGCGCGCGCAGTCGCAGCGATGTCCGCGAACGGGACAGCGGCCGCCGAGCCGCGGCTTTGCCACGTGCGGAAAGTGCTCGATTTCGACGGCTACGGGTTTAATTTACATGCGGAGAAGGGCAAACCTGGCCAGTACATCGGTAAGGTGGACGAGGGCTCCCCTGCAGAGGCCGCCGGGCTACGGCGCGGCGACCGCATCCTCGAGGTGAACGGACAAAGCATCGCGGGCGAGACGCACAAGCAAGTGGTGGCGCGGATCAAGCAGCGGTCCGACGAGGCGGAGTTACTGGTGGTGGCGCCTGCGCCCGGCGAGCCTCTGCCGGCCGAGCTGGACGCTGCGCCGCCCTCACCCCCGAGCCCGCCGCGCGCCACCGCGCCCGATGCCACTTCGCCGGATTCTGAACCACCGCCACGGTTGAATCTTACCATGACCGCGGCAGAAATGCGGGCCCATCTCGCTGCTAAGAAGAAGGTTGACCCCAAGAAGGTGCCTATGGACCTGAAGTCCAAGTTCGACATCGTGAAGAAGCTTTGAGCGTGCGTGCGCGCGCGCGACGTTGCCGCTCCGCGCCGCCTCCGTTGCCATTGATTTTGCTGTACATAGGTAAATGTGCCGTTTAAGGAATCCCGATGGAACTGTTAGAATAATTATAATGTAATTTATTTTTACAAACGAAGATTTATTAAATTTTATTACCTGATTATCTAAATGTGTAGCGTAGAGTTATTTACATTAAGCGTAACGATTGTTGAATGATCAATAAATATAATATTGAAGTCATCAGTGTTTGTGTTGTTGAAACGGTGGAGTGGAGTTAAGGAGGTATGGGGGGTGGGGTGGGGTGCGTGTGTGTGTGTGCTGCGCGCTGCGCGTGAGGCAGGGGCGGCCGCGGCTAATGGGCAAGGCCGCGTTCGCCGACTGCACCGCCGTTTAACCTCTTTGTTTTCCTCCGACGAAAGCCTGTCGGCGCGCGGCGCGGTGCGGGGCGGGGCGACGGTACATGTAGAATGCGCTCGATTCGGCGATGCGGTGCGGCGCGGCGCGGTGCGATGCGGCGCGGTGCGGTGCGGCGGGTGACGTCACCGCGCGCTGCGCCAGCGCGACTCCGCTCGGCCGCCGGCCCGCTCCGCCCCGCCCCGCACCGCCGCGCGCCTTCCTGCACACGGATATTTACAATATTTTAACTCTGGGCTTCTGCTACAGGACTGGTCAGCGCCGGCGAGTGCAGGTGACGGTGCCGCGCTTTGTCACAACTTCGCATCGAAAATAACATACGGAATGTCACAAATATTCATTTAGACAGGCTGCACACTCGGGGCGCGTCGGTGTCGGGTCTGCGGCGCTGGGTGTGTGTGGCTGCTGTGTGTGTTGCTCTAATGAGGCAGGCACGTATGCCTTCACGTGAGGGTTATAAGGGAGGTTATCTCAAGTTTGAAATATATCATGTACAAAGCAAAAGTCAAATAACGCTAACTGTAAAGATAGAAAACATAAACGTTAACGCGAGATGAGGGCTGGTTCGTGTATGGCATGTGTTGGACGCCAAGGGCGGTGCTAGGGGTGCACAGCCCTCACTAATCATTACCATATTCCCTTTTGTATGTCTGCAGACGTTACTCGTAAGATAATATTATACACTGCTTATTTTAAGTTGTTTTCATCACCTAACATTATAATCTGTGAGTATTGCAATTTACTTTATTTGTTTGATTATATTATATTTGAGGAATTCATTAACCTAAAACACACACACGCACACAACACATCATAATACGTCATAAATATATATATATATATATATTGTATATATATATATATATATGGTATATATATATGGTATATATATAGGTATGATTATAATATAGGGTCCCGAGATACAAGTTTTTTTTTTAAATCAATTAAGCAACAAAACGAGCCTCAGGTTCACCTTATGGTAAGTGATAGACGGCCTGTTCCTAACGTGGCGCTGGTTACAGTACACACAGGACTAGTAATTACACTATCTACAGCGCCCTTCAAACTGGAACACAGTAATGTTTGCATACTACCGTTTGTCGGTTGCAATAGGCTCTGCGGTGGTATCTAGACGGTCTATGGCTACAGGATCTACCACCAGTAAATGTGTGCTTAGTTTGAGACCCGAGAGATATCACGTGTGTTAAACTGTCAATAAATATACTAGAGAGCAATGACTGCGCCACCAAAAGAAACCTATAAATCTAGCTTAATAAAATAAACGATGTTTAATAGACGACACAACATAATAACCCTTAAATGAAAGTAATAAAGTTTGTGTCACTACGTTTTATTTATTAAAAATTACATACAGAAAAAAAACTGTTGACCTTGCCTTTAGTGCGCCTACGCGGTGTGGCCGGCCTGGCTGTACACCAAGTTTCTTATACGACTTTGGTAAATATTCTCCCATTCCTGGGCGAGAACAATTTTGAGTTCACGAAGCGTGAGGGGATTGAGGGAGGGTTTCGTTGTTTTAGCGTTACTGCATCCCTAGCTTCCATGCCCATGCATGCTCGATCGGGTCGATTGATGCCACTCTATAGGAGTAATGTTCATCTCTTGTAGGTGGTCATTCGCAATGAAACTTGTCGGTCGTGAGGTGGAGCATTGTCATGCTTAGAAATAACATCCTTATCCAAATTGACCATAAATGGCCGAACGTGTTCATTAAGGATTTCTTCCGCATACCTTACGATAGTTAGAGTCGTTTTTTATGAACACCAGTTCTGTGCAACTCTCAGATGAAAATTCAGCCACACAAGTACACAGACTCACCATCGTAGGCTACTTTCCTTCCAACGTGCTTGTAGAAGAAAAACTTGGATTCGTCGGAGACCATAACTTTCGGCCAATCTTCAATTATATAATTTAAATGGTTCTGGGCATATCTTAACTTCTAAGTGGTTTGAAGTTAGTTTCAGCAAGTCGTCGTCTTGCTGTCGACGCGCTTGGGTTATTTCCTCCGAAGCGTCGAAACTGATTTGTAAGTTCAGTTCCTGTGAGAAAGCGCGAATACGAAGCATGCTGTTCAACAAGTATCGACCTTCCCGTGCTGTGGTATACCTAGTTCTGCCTGTTCCTGGTCTACGTAGGTTAGAGTCAGTTTCCTCGTAACATTGGAAAACTCTTTGTACTGTTGACAACGACACACCGACAATCCTGGCTGTATCGCGCCGACTCCGGCCGGTTTCCAGCATTGTAAGGATTTTGGTGCATTCTTCAGTTGTAAGCAACCTGGTTACAGGTTGAATAATGAATATTGAACACTATCGATACGATTTATATACAGCCACTTAAATGACAAATTAATATATAAAATATTATATAAAATCAAATGGAGTATTTTCGTAATCCCATTTTTGAAAGTCTCCCTTTTTCAAATTTAATTTTTTTATGACAATTTATCTCATTAAGCTAGCGTTCTTAGTTTCCAAGATGTATAGGTTTTTTTAGTGACCCGGACTCATTGCTCTCGAGTGTAAATAAAAGTTTCTCGCAATGAGATGTAGATTTGTAACTTTGAAAAAACATATATACACATAACACTACCGTGTGCGGTGTGCCGTGTGCGGCGTGCCGTGTGCGGCGTGCGGCGTGCCGTGTGCGGCGTGCGGCGTGCCGTGTGCGGCGTACGGTGGATCCAGTGTCGCTGCGCCCTCGGTCCGCGACCGCCACGTGTTCACTACATAGGACCTTCGCTTTCATGTAGATGTACAGGCTCGTGTGCCAATCCACGGTTTATGGCTGCCTGCACTCTTGACCCATTCAGATTAAAGAAGAAAAGTATTATATATTTATAGCACATACATTTAGGTAACATCACTACGTACGTACGCTGACACTTGCCTATAGCGCAGCCACCGGCTCGCAGCCGGACTGTGCACACTGCAGCCGAGGTGTCCAAGGTCCCGAGAATTACCACAGGAATCTCATAATGGATAGTTCTCTCTCTACTTTGAAAGAAATAGACGACACAGAAATAGCAATGTCTATAAACTGTGACGTTGAAGACATCCCTAAATACATACATATAAATAAAAACGATCTTACGATTATCACACAAAACATTAGAAGCGTATATAAAAATCTAGATGATTTGCAAATTACATTGTCCAATTTAAAACACGAAATTGATATACTCATTTTAACTGAAAGTAGGCTTGATTCTAACAAAGCTATACCCCTAATAAAAAATTACACATCATTTGTTACCACCCAGCATAAAAATCAGAACGATGGAGTAACAATTTTTGTAAAAAACAATCTCCAACCAAAAATAAAAGAAATTACATTACAGGACGCTTCCTGTTTACAAATAGAAATTTTTAATTATATTATACTGGGTATATATCGTTCACCTTCTAACGCAAACGCCGAAAAATTCATCGAATCGCTTCAGATATATCTGGATACAATTAAAAATCATAAAGCTATTGTATTAACTGGTGATCTAAACATTAACCTTATCCCAAAAATAAGTGAAAATAATGTCGATCATAGAAATAGACTAAATTATTTAGGTATGCTATCCACGTACGGTTTGTTACCTGGTCACACAATAGCCACAAGGGAAAATAATTGCCTAGATCATGTCATTCTTAAGCTACATAACAAAAAGGTTCATGCTAGTATAGCCGTCTTAAATACTACGATAACCGATCATAGTATGGTGTTTTTAAGCATATCTAAAATAAAAAATATTACACTATGTCCTAAAATAAAAACATATATAGATTTTGATAAAGCCATAAATAGTCTTGCTAATAAAAACTTATCTAGCCTACTTCATTGTGATGATCCTAATAAGCTAATCGAGTTACTCATTAATAAAATAATTCTGTCACTGCAAGAGAATACTTCTAAAATATATTTATCTAATAAGAAGCGAGTTATAAAACCATGGATTACTCCAGGGATTCTACGCTGTATAAGAAACAGGAATAAAATGCAAAAACAAGTTAAATCTAATCCGTATGATGAAATCCTGAAAATTACATATAAAAGATATCGAAATTACTGCAACAATCTTATTAAAAAACTAAAGCGTGTATATGACAATAAACTACTGTTAGAAAAAAATCCTAGAGTACTGTGGAACAATATTAAACACATAACAAATATAAAACAAGTTAAAAGTCCAAGCTATGACTTATTGAACGTAAAACCGTCTCCCTTAGAATCAGTCAATTACGTTAATGACTACTTCACTAGCATTGGCCGAAATCTTGCTGAAGTGGCTGGTGTTACCAATCCTATAGTACAAAATAATAGTAGCCCATTAACATGCAATTCTCAATCATCCTCATTTGTTATGTTAGATACTGACCATCAAGAGGTTACTTCTGTAATTATGAATTTAAAATCTGAAAGTGCCCCGGGATGGGACAATATACCTACAAAGTTTCTAAAACAAGCGAAAAATTTGATTGTCCCAATAATTTGCTACCTAGCCAATCTCTGTTTTTCGAAAGGTATCTTCCCTACCTTATTAAAACAATCAATCGTGACTCCTGTACATAAGACCGGGGATACTAGTGAAGTTAATAATTATAGACCTATATCAGTGTTGCCTGCTATTTCTAAAATACTTGAAAAACTTATTAACAAAAGACTTATACAGTATATTAATCGATATGGCATTTTATCGGATTCGCAGTATGGATTTAGGCAAAACAAATGCACTGAAGATGCCATTTTAGATTTAACTTCACATGTAGTTGAACAATTAGATCGGAAAAGAAAATGCCTTGCTGTATTTCTAGATCTTAAAAAGGCATTTGATACTGTATGTATACCGACCCTTGTTAATAAGCTGGAGAGAATTGGTGTTAGAGATATCCAACTAGATCTCATCAAAGATTATTTAAGTAATCGCACTCAAAAGGTCAAAATAGGTGACTACATTAGTAATGACCTACAAATAACCTTTGGTGTTCCTCAAGGAAGTGTCTTAGGACCTACATTATTTCTCATATATATTAATGAGCTATGTAACTTAAAAATTGATAACAGTAGTATTTACGCATATGCGGATGACACTGCCGTGGTTTTTACTGGGGATACGTGGGAAGCAGTTTATAATACTGCAGAAACTAATTTGACTAAAATAGCAAATTGGCTAAATTATAATCTATTAACACTAAACACCAGCAAAACAAATTACATATGTTTTTCTATTAATAGACGCTCACAACCTATAACACAAAATCTCAAAATACATACTTGTGTAGATTATAAAAATACATGCGCATGCCCCACTATTGAAAAAGTAGCTTATACGAGATACCTAGGTGTCATGATTGACCAAAAACTTTCGTGGCACCGTCACCTAGAAATCACAACTGATAGAATCCGAAAACTAATTTATATCTTTAAGACCCTTAGAAATGTTGCATCAAATAAAATCTTAAATACTGTTTACATGGCCCTCGCTCAATCAGTTCTAACATACTGCATTCCAGTTTGGGGTGGAGCTTCAAAAGTAAAATTTCTAGAGTTAGAACGAGGTCAGAGATCATTAATAAAAGTGATGTACAATAAACCCTATACATTTCCAACAAAAGACTTATATCACATTAGTAATTTGATGAGTGTTAGGAAGTTATATGTATTACGTATATTACAAAAGAAACATAAATCAGTTTTAACGCATTATACAATTAATGAACGGCGAGGAATATCAATTAATATGGTTGCTGTAAAAACTTATTTTGCTAGTCATCAATTTAAAAATCAATCGAACTATTTATATAATAAAATAAACAAAAGGTTAAATATTTTCCATCTTAATATCTACAATCTTAAAATGTTAGTAACTAACTGGCTGAATGGGTTAAATTATGATGAAGTTGAGGCTTTGCTGAATGAAATTAAGTAATACTTAACATTTGTTTATCAATTAAATACATATAAACCCCCGTCACACACACACGCACCGAGTCGCGCGCGTGCGCTCACACATATACACATACACACAGGAACACACGCACACACTCTACAAGTAAATGTTGCGTTTGTACACATATATTGTAAGAACATTTGTATGATACGGAAGAGCGGGGCATCCTGACACAGGTATATATTTACTTAAAAGGATGCCCCAAATATACGATTTATTGTGTAAAAACTGTTTGTGAAAAGAATAAAATATTTTTATTTTTTTTTATTTTATTTAATTGAGATGAGTCTAGATATCTATCTAGATACCAGGATCTGTAATCCAGGTACCTATAAAAGACTACCTTTTTAAGCACAGGTTGCACATTTCACAGGCCACAGGTTGCAGATTTCACAGGCCACAGGTTGCACATTTCACAGGCCACAGGTTGCACATTTCACAGGCCACAGGTTGCAGATTTCACAGGCCACAGGTTGCACATTTCACAGGCCACCGGTTGCAGATTTCACAGGCCACAGGTTGCAGATTTCACAGGCCACAGGTTGCACATTTCACAGGCCACAGGTTGCACATTTCACAGGCCACAGGTTGCACATTTCACAGGCCACAGTTTGCAAGCTTCCAAGAATTCGGTAGTAGCCCAATCCGCAATGAGAAGGGGTATAAGCGTGTCGAAACAACTGATTACAACTAGTGCACAGGTTTTAAGCACCATAGCTGGTAAGCCATATGGTCCACTAGCTTTATTAATGTCTAGACTATACAAGGTTGTTGACACTTCCTTTTGAGTGATGCAGATTTTGGGCATAGAATTATCGCGGTATTTCTGGCCGAGTAGTATTGCCAGCGTCTATACAAGAATTACAAGCGAAAAGAGATGCAAAAAAATTCGCTTCCTTTTTTACTGTATGGACCAATGAAGCGTCAGGTTTTACCAGTGGTGGCATAAAAGGCTGGAAGAAATTCGTCTCAACCGACTTAGCAAGCAACCATAAAGCAGGACTGATAGCTGGTAGAGAGGTGTGCTGTGTGTTTCAGCTTCTTAGCACGCACACCATTCAGCTCAGCATTATACTACAGGCGAAGTTTGCCATCGACGGGTATGCCTGTGAGAGGGATAAAGAACTCCAACTTCCGATATACCATCTACGAATCTCGACAGAGCCTCAGAGGAAAAGCAGGGCTGCCGCCGAAGTTAGGATGCAATAAAGTGCCGCATCTCATTTTAATCTGCCGACGCGGGACTGAGTCGCTGTCGATGGCGACCCCTCGATGTCCCGCCGTGGGAACAGGGTGCAGATCGTTCGGTCGAGAAGTTCCGGTCGAAGGCTGCAAGTCAGAGGGGGTCTCCAAGGGCCCTCATATACGGCTTCCCAAAAGGGTCGCCGTCCAATGACTCGAGCATCTCGACTTCGGAGGCCTTCTTCGCCTCTGCGATCGCGACCACCAGCTCCTTCACGTTGGCCCTGTGCGCCGCATACAGCCGCTCCTCCTCGGCCGTATCGCGCCTCCGTCGACGTCGGCACCTGTGGTACCGTCGCCGGCTCGCCACGCACGCCTTACGAAGCCGCGCTAGGTCCGCCGACCACCAGTACACACCGCGCCTAGGAGGCAGAGAGCGCACTCGAGGCATGCTCGCGTCGCACACTCGCGACACGGCCGCCGCCAGTCTCTCCGCTTCCTCCTCTACGTCTAACGCCGCCGCGGGCGTCCTAGACGCCCTCCCCTCGAGGACCCAGGCCTCGACCAGTGCCGCCTCCTCGAGGAGGTCGCGGTCGAGTCGCCTCAACGCCCACCGAGGGCCGTCCCCGACCAAGGGTCGACTAGGATCGCTCGGAGTGCCCGAGGTCGCCGAGACACTGTAGCGGACGTACAAATGGTCCGACAGAGTCTCGACGCCCCCGAGCACTTCCCAATCCCCGATGCGGCGGGCCAGGGCGTCTCCAGCGAACGTAACGTCCACTATAGAGCCGCCCCGTTTCCGCACGCACGTGTTCGTCGTCCCCCTGTTGAGCACGACCAACCCGGCCCCGACCGCGAACTCCTCGAGCGCGGCGCCGCGTGCACTCGTCGCCGGGCACCCCCACGCCATCGACTTGGCGTTGAGATCTCCGGCGAAGAGAACGCGACCCGATCCGGTCCGGCCGATGAGAGCACCCACCTCGTCTAGCAGCCGCTCGAATTCGGCTAAGCTGCGATTCGGCGAGAAGTATGCTCCCACGACCAGAACGTCCCCGACCCGCCCCGCGACGTAACCCCGACCGCGCTCCACCGACTCTAGGTCGGGGGAGCCGTTCGAGGTCACCGTACCGATGGCCACCGTTCCGTCCACGTCCCCCGCCCAGCTCTCCCACGGTGGGACGTAATACGGCTCGCTGACCACAACGACGTTGATCGACCGCTCCGCCATGCTCTGGTACAGTAAGTCCTGAGCTCTGGCGCAGTGGTTGATGTTCGCCTGGAGGAAGTTGAGGTCCATCGTTATTCGACGGACATCTCAACCACCTCACGCACGGAGCCCGCGCTCGTGCTCAGCGCTGGTGGTCGAGTGACCCCGGGGCCCCTACCGCCGCGCTTAACGCCTTTCGGCGTCGCCTTAGCGACGCGCGCCTTGCTGCAGTCGGAAACCGACGCAGCCTCATCGTCACACATCAGGGTAACGGCGGCCATGTCGACA